>JACGCM010002271.1:0-1272827 GCA_014058105.1 Kingdonia uniflora | reverse complement strand
AAGGGGGAGCACATGTATCGGGTTTTTTTAGGAATTAGTCCAAAGGGAGTCATGAACTCCCTCATATCCTGAAGGGGTGTGTCTCTTAGTTATTGGTTTAGGACATTGGCATAGAATATAAAACTTCAAGGGATGGCAATGAGAACGGATTTGGGGCGTGGTAGCTAATCCCCTCCCTATCCCCATCCCCGCTTAAAGTTCCCCTTCCCTTCCCACCACCCAAAAACCCATTTAGTTAAACGGGGCTCCTCATCCCCAGCCCCATTGCAAAACTAAATCTCATCCCCCCACCCCTTAACTAATAAAGCTATTTTTTTAATAAAACCAGTCTTTATATAGGTTTTTATTCATATATTTAGATAATAGTCAATAAACTATTTAAATGAGGCGGGTGGGGCTGGGCGGGTACTGATTTTTTTGAGGAAATCCTAAATCAAGCTCCCCGCTTTCCCAATGTATTTGTGTTATAATTCCATCCTGCCCCCACACCCTTAATACATCCCAAACCATCCCGTTCTGGACGGGGTGGAGCACAGATCCCCAATGGTGTGCTAATACTTTGTATAAATTAAGACACTTATAATAGTTTACACACACCACTATCTCTCTCTCCCCTCTCTCCCTCGTTTCCTCTCTTTCTTGTCTTTTAACTGCTCTATATCTCTATCTCAATTCAATATCACCTGAAACATCCCATTAAACTTGGAATTCGTTGCATATCCGTTTTGCATCCACAAATGTTGACAATTTCCTCTCACAACTTGTGGTGAACGACCGTTTCCATCCTGAATTCAGACTTTTAAAATGTTGACTCTATAGTATGATTTTTCATGAACGTATGCACTCATCCCGAGCTTGTTTCCATAAATATCCAGAGAGCCTTAACCAACTAACTTTATTATGGCCGTTACTCTCAACATCATTGTGCTTGATTATACAAGCCAACATTATGTCTGGTAGTTGTACGCCTCCAAAATTGTACACCTGCGCCAAGATTTCAAACCTAACCTTGTAACACACCCGAACACACTCCACATCTTTTAGGCATAATTCTTCGGAAATACTTGTGCTTAAACAACGTGCTGTTCTAATCGTGTGAGGCAATGGTTTGCCATTCGGAAAAACTCAAAATCGCTAAGTTGTACTCCTAGTGTGGATGTACACTCACCTATGTAAACCACGGGACGGGGAAAAAACGGGGGTTTAAATAAAATTGCCCGGTGGCACAATCGTCTTTTATAAGTCATCGAAAAGATTCCCTTTATTTAAAATGATAAACATCGCTGCAGAGCCCAAAATGTCCAAAAAATGCGTGTCATATCCAGTACAATATGAGGCCACCCCTTCAAGAGACCGTTGAACATTTTGAGCAACAACATATTGTCCTGCTCTTCCGCAGGCAATTCCTCCACTTCCATTCATCCCCAAAAATAATACAATCACGGATCCCTGATCTATGAAACCCTCGTGATTCTGAACTTCCAAGTCGTGCAACAGTCCTCTTTGGTTTGTGCATGGGTCCGCTTTTGACTCCGCCACTATTGTTTTTACATAATCCTTTTATGCGTTCGAGAGTCCGATGAATCCCCAATCACAGTGTATTTTGTCTTGAAGTCTCCATATTTACCATACATAAAGCATACAATTGTGCACATATCTTTTTTGTTACTATGGCCGTAAGCCTAGCATTGGCGCCATTTACCCTTTAAACCAAAGTATAATTTGAAGTTTCAACTTTCTCTTATAATGCAATCAAACCTACCTCTAATCCTACGATATTGATGCTAAAGCTTTTCTAAATAAAATTGATTGGTGACGAAGTGTCTCTCTAATACTCATTTCCCCCTTCTGTGATCTCGAAGCTTCAATGTCTTTCCCTTTTTCTTTTACTCCCCATACTCTTTTCCCTCTTTTGACGACCCTGTCTTTTTCTTGTTGTTTTTTGTTCTTCTCTAATTCAACAATACCTACCAAGTATGCAACAACTCATGTGGTGTTGGACCTGAGGCTCTTCCCCCGCCGACTAAGATGAAGACGGAGATCGCCTAATCAGACATGATGATTAATGCGAAAATATTAAACGTAATAATACTATTTGCAAGAAAAATCATAGTTTTATAGGTCCTAAAAAAACTAACCGTAAACGCGTCCTTGAGTACTTTGCCAACAAGTTTGTACACAACCTGCCGTTGGACAACTTATGAGCAGTTTTTGTTCCTGTAGGGGGCCTCCCCTTGCAGTGAGGGGTGTGGGGTGCCTGAATAAACCGTGAATGGCTGCTCTACTCAAAAGCTAACCGAACCCAAGGAAAAAAAAAACTCAAATAGAAAGAATGCAATCGTCTTTCAGTTATCAAAAAGACCATTTTTTGTTGTCTATTACAACCTTGCATGGGAAACATTTATCATGCAAAACTACTATAAGGACAAAGGATAGAGTACAACCGTTTGTATCTTTAGACTATGTAAGTATCCCCCTATTTGTACTACTGAGTCTCTCATCCCAACGCCATAGATTAGCGTCGTGAGGTTCCTCTTGATAGTAATGAGTAACAGTTTGACTAAGTTTTCTATTGATCGAACTTGTTGGATTCGACAACTACCTGCTTCTTGAAGTGCATTGAGTATGGTAACGCTTGGTGATTAACTATATTATATATATATATATATATATAGTTTTTAGCAAGAAGTAAGAGTATTATTGACGAGAATGATACAATTTGAGTGGCACTGCAGGCCCATCAACTAAGTAAGCTATAGTAAGCATCATGTGGGCTTCCACTTTATTAGAAAACTTGGTCTATCCTGAAATCTTTTGACTACCTGCAGGGATATTCTGCTCTCTTTGGCGCTTGGGATGTGAGAATTTACCTCTTTCCTAACAGTGAGTGACCTAGAGTCTCGATGATTTTTTATTCTATTCATCGTGCTCATGAGTCCAGGGGGCCTTTATTTCCTTGCAAAACTTGTAATCGGTGATTGAAAACTGCTTCTACTCAAATGTTTTTCCAACTATCGTTGTGCAGGCCCAAAGAGGCTCCCATCACGGCTTCACATTCCGAATAGAAGAGGGTTTTGATGCCCTACCACTATGGGGAGACACACTATGACTCACCACAGATGATGTATACTCGGGCAACAACATTGGTGCCTGGCTATTACCTACTAGATCCCATTGCAAAACTGCCTCCCACGGATCTAAGGTACCTTCCTGAACTACGGGAAGGCAGTGCCCAGGGTGGCAGCTCGAAACACGAGGAAAAGGTCATAGCGAGTTTAAATAAGGACACACAACAAGGAGCAATACGCGCTTGCAGTTCAAAATAGTTCTTGTATCAATGCTGTTGGTGCAGATAATTCGGCGCGTTCTTGTAACTACAGCAAGAATCTTGGCAGTTTAAGAGGTGTATGACAAGGTGGGATCCCCCGAGGGGGTAACAAAGAAACACAAGTTGTTAACTGGCTCGCCAAGAAGTAAATAGAAATTGGAACCGTCAACTTTCCCAAAGTCTGATATGTAGCACTCTTCTGGAAACAAGAACCACGAGTTTAAACTTGAGAGTTAGCAAACGCGCTGTGATGTGGAACAAGAAGCCGCGGCAATGCCAGTCTGTTTAGAATTGGACATTAACAAAGTCAAGGTCAAGTATGGTTGTCCAGGTTGCATAGACAGAAAGGATCATCTGGAGATCATATCAATCCCCTTTTAATGAGTTATCTCGGTTGGAGCGGAAGTTGGGGTGTTGGCAACTTTCCAGATGAAGGCGAATCACTTCTGGCTGGATACCTTTGCGCTTCTTGTGTAGAATGTGCCGACCATACTTTAGGCGTAGAGACTGATGTCATCGCAAGAGGCTTGTTTGCGGCACCGGCCCAGAAGCCCAGGGATGGTGCGTTCACATACATACGGATGTTTCACTATGAATAACTGTCTGCTCAGAAGAGTCCTGTAAATCGATGCCTTGAGTAGTTCAATAAATGTCCAGCATTGCTTTAGGAACCGACCGAATCATTCTGAAAAATAATTTGGATTGACTTAGTCTTGGATGTGCATGCTTCCATATTTAAAAGGTATTGGAGTAGTTCAGAAGGATCATAAGAGCACCTCTGATTACCCCCAAGCGGAGGTCTGGCTCCAGAAATCAAATGTTATCTGCCCGAGTCCCATAGTCATTTGGAGTTGTGCTTGTGCACGCTGCAACTAGCCTTCCTTTCAGAGGCCGTTCCAGATTGAGGAAGTTTGATGTAGTTCATAAGAGCACTTCTCTCTGTTGAATTAGCTCAAAAGAAAGGGCTTGCCAAGGAATCTATGACATTATGAACCCCAACAACCATTTCATTAGCATGATAAGGTTTGATATTATCTCAACCGGATATCCTGCCTCTTCCTAGGATGTTTGCAAACTTTATCCATTTGATAGTTCAAATTTTTGCTTATCCGGATCACCAGACCACAAGAATTTTTCGAATAAATTCTTTCGCCCTCTTAGATTGCTGCGTTCGGCCATTGAAAATAGCCATATTGTAAATAGGAAGGCATGTAGGAATCGATTTAACCAGGACTATTCTAACTCTGAAAAGAAGATCTTCCCACCCATCCGGAAGCCCTAAACGAATTTTGGTCAATAAGAGGAGGCCACTGTTGCCTTTGAGACTCTGCCTTGAACCAGCGGGATCCAGATACTTCTCCGAAGTGAGCCCAATCCAAACCCAAATAGCGAAAATTTGTTTCAGTTTTGAAGGGGAAGGGGAGCCGGCAAAGTTTGCATTTTGACTTGTTATCCATTGGCTGGAGGAAGATTGATAGACTTCATGAGATTTTTAGAGCTTAGCCTTTACTGTTACTTTGGCAAATATGAAAATACATCTGCAATAGAGATGAAGGATTTAGGCGTGTCTTAAGTACATAGATTTAGTATTTGTTGTCCGCAACCAGAAATACCTCTGCTAAGACATCTTCTACTAGAGCAAATAGAATAGAGAGAGAGGCAGCCCTGTCGGAGACCTCTTGAAGCTTAAGAAACCGCAAGGACCTCCATTTATAAGTACTGATATGTGAGCACTATTTAACACCCTAATCATTTACAAAAATTAGAATGGAAATCCCGATTTTAGCACTTAGAGGCAAAAATGGCCACTAACTGTGTCGAAAGCTTGGGAATGTCGCATCTGAGACGCATATTCCCTTTGCTTTCTACTATCTCTTAATTCGTTTATCATCTCGGAAGCAAGAGCGATATTAGGTGTATCGCCTGCCAGGCACAAAACCACATTGTTCAGCAAATGATGTTAGGACCCAGATACTAAGTCACACTGCCAGATTTTTGTAATCACTTTGAACACAAATGCTCAGACAGATCGGCAAAAATTTCCCATGGTGAGTTGACTACGTTCTTTTTGGTAAGAACAAAGTTTGAGTTAAACCCCTTTGAGATAGAAAAATCAGCAACAGGATATCACAGCTCTGCAAAGTCACTGCCAGATGACGTACTACATACTATCTTCTTCTGCAAAGTTTGAGTTGAACCCCTTGGGGATATATACGTCGTACTATCTTCTTCAATAAATTTGCCTCACACTGTTGTATGCGGCATAGTGTCTTCGTAGATATGTGATAGGTGCTCTTCTTAGAGATTAGCCCACAACTTGTGTCTAAATGATTTGAGCCAATTGTTTCTCGTCCAGCTTCATGTAATGCTAGAATTTAAATGGCTGGATCAGCATGGTTTGCATCACCGATCACCATGATATCATCGTACCGTTCACCATGAATATGTACCCTATTTGTGATATGGCTTTATGTTAGATTTGAGATATAGCTGACATCTGCATACATTAACATATCAACTTCTTCAAGTTTTTTGAGTAGAATAATTCAAAAAATAGATTGATCCCTACATACATCAAAGATATACTTTTTTCCATTCCAATGCCTCTATGTAAGGACTGAACTATGCATGCACAGGAAAAGATCTGGCCTTATACACCTGTTAGGTACAATACAACTCCAATAGCTCCTGCGTATGGAATCTCTAGTCCTCAGAGTTCTCATTCTCATCTAGAGATGAAATGAGTCATACTTAATATACAGTAACCCCGATTCATTGGGTGGATAGTGGTGATTTTTTATTCATATGGAATCATTGCAAAAGTCTTTTGGTGTACATTTCCTAATGAATGAAATGCCACTAGGTAATGCTTTATATGTATTCCCAATCGGAACTTAGCTCTACCCAGATCTTTATCTCAAACTCCTTCTTCTAGGATGCGGCAACTTCCTTATTTCTTCCGAAGTAATAATGATAGTTAGGTCGTCTACATAGACTGCGATGATAGCAAATCCTTTGGTTATTTCTTTATAAAGACGCATGATGCAATATGATCATAGTAACCCATTTGACACATGAGACCGAATTGGTTTTTATCCATATAATGATTTCTCCATTTAATAGCATACTTAGTTTGTCCGTGATGTTATATCATTGCCAATTGATATCCATCAGGTATTTTCATAGTATACATGTATCAAGCTTATCATCCAGGTATGTTGTTACTTCATCCATAAGGCGCGTGTCCATCTTTATAATTGACAAATTGAGTAAGTAACGGAATGTGATTGCATCCATCACAGGGCTATAAGTCTCCTTGTAATCTATTCCTGGTCCTTGCGAGAAACCTTGTACAACTAAACGATCTTTATACCTTACAATTTCTCTGGATTCATTACGTTTTCACGTGTATGCCTATTTATATCCAACATGCTTTACGAAAGAGTTTAATTGTACTATCTGCCCAAATACCTCTTGCTTTGTAGGAGTGTCTATTCCCACGATGCAATCTTTCCATTACTGACACTCAGCTACAGTTTTAGGGTCGGGATCCTGGTCCATGATGGAGAGAGTGACTTCGTATGAAAATTTATTATCAGCAACTACCTTTGATCGATCGAGTTGTTCTCCATCAGATGAGACATTATTTGCAGACATCTTAAAATTTTCTAAATGCGTGTTTGCTTCAATTTGGGATGCTTCATTATGTATAATCTCGACAGGTGCAACCAGCCCTGTTACTACAAGTGCCTATATATTTGTTGGTATTTTGCATTGTTTTTTAGCGCTGACTACATCACTAGTCGATGGTTTGTGTTCTCCTGCGACACTGACAGCATCATCAGTCTTCGATCCCCCAACTCATTTTGTTAAACGTTATAAGCGTTTTGATGCTTCTATTGAGGAACCTTAGGTAGTTTACCGGCCTCTGAGTCCATCCATGGTCTATTATGTCCATATTTATCATATGATTCACTAGCGGGAATGTTCACATAGATTTTGGTTGGTATCTAAATACATGCTGGTACATTCCACACAGGTGCACGCAATTTAGTTACTTTAGATGCATCATTGAATGCATTGGGTAGTTCAAGAGCTATCTTCTATAAATCTAGTATTCGGGAAGTCTCCTTGTCACTTTGGGAGGTATATCAATCTTGATAAGAAAGTTGTGGTGCATTCCATAAGATCTCAATCTTTGGAACTGGATGCCGTACTTTTGTCTTATTTTCCCCTAACGGTGGGAAAACTGTCTCGTCAAATTGATAATCAGCAAAACGTGCAGTGAAAACATCGCCTGCAGTTGTTTCCAAAAATTTATTAATGGATGGCGAATTATATTCTACACACATACCTAGACGATGTTGGGGTCCCATTTTTATTCATTATGGTAGTGCAATCGAAACATGCACTGCACATCCAAATGTGCGTAAATGAAAGACATTAGGTTCATGCCCACTACCTATTGCATTGGTGAATATTAATGATAAGTTACTGGTCTTAATCATAGTAAGCTTGCGGCATGCAATATATCATGTGACCAAGTAGACGACGGAAGTTGAGTACACATTATCATCGGTCTGGTGATCATCTGTAATCGCTTGATTAACGATTCTGCTAGACTATTTAGTGTATGAACATATGGGACTAGATGTTGTACATCGATTCCCATTGATGTTCAATAATCATCAAATGCACGAGCACTGAATTTTTCTGTACCATCCAATCTAATGGATTTAATTTGAAAATCTAGAAAGTAAGAACGTAAGCCTATTATTTTTGCAAGTAATCATGCAAATACATTGTGTCTAGACGAGAGTGGGCATACATGTGACCGGCGACATGATGCATCAATCATAACCATGAAATATCGAAAGGGTTTACTTACTGGGTGGATTGGTCCGGATATGTCTCCTTGTATCCTTTGAAGGAAGGTAAGTGATTATGTCCCTACTTTGGTGATTAATGGTTTAATAGTAAGTTTCCTTTGTGAACAGGAAATGCATGGCTTTTCTTTAAGTAAGTATGTATTTCGACTGCAGAGAGGGTGTCCGGTCGAATAATTAACAATTCATCTCATCATAGTTTATCCTAGGTGTCCAAGACGATCATGCCAAGTCTTATAAATGTTCTCATTAGTAATCTTAAAATTAGCAATTGCATAGGATTCTATGATACCTATATATGTCTGATATATACTGGATGATTGACTTGGAAGTCTTTCCAAGAAAGAATGCTGACTGTTTAAAACTTAGAAAGTTCCTTAATGACTTACTAGAGATAAGGCTTTATCGATATGTAATACCATGCCTGAGGGAAGTATGCTATAAGCATCTCCTGAACCTTCTATTAGACTAGTGGTACCAGAAATAATGGTTATACTACATCCTCCTAATTCATGTTTGTAAGGTAGTTCTTACTTTTGAATATAAAGTAGGTGGTACCACTGATAACAAGGCACGGTTAACATGAATTGTTTATAACGGTGTGAAAAGCTGACAAATCCATATCAATGGTCTAAAGAAATTACTAAGTTGCAAATAAGCAGAAATTCACAACTAGTTTTGTAAAGCATAAATTAACTTATTATAATCTGAGCCAGATTTTTGTAAATATTCTAATATTCTTAGAAACATATGCTAAAAATATGGAAATAATGCTAGCAAGTACATCTGATAGGTGAATATGAGATACTAATCATAGTATCATTTGGTGTATGTCAGACGACACCAAAATCTACAAAGGATTGCATCATCAGATGGGACCGTGGAGGTCTTATAGATTTTAACCATAATCCCCCAAAAGAAAATTCATGGGCTCCATACATGACACTTGATACACCTAAAATCATGATTTGTAACAACTAGAGTCAATGGAGATGTCATCCCGATGATACAAGATGATTGTGAAGTCAGCAATTCCCATTTGCTGTTGCAAGCGGTACCTGAAGTGGACCACTTCTATGATAATCCTCGAAAAATTTATTCCCAAGTTATCAATAAGGTGATTAGCCTCAACTTGGGTGATTTAACATTATAGTTGCAGCCAAAACATACCCCAAAAAGAAGGTGCATACAACCCATACAGGTACTGGTGATAGATGTCTCTAGACATCTGATCCATGCTGGTGCAAGGTTTCAAAAATATTAACAACCTTATCTTTTCTGCCAATGCTAAGTAATGAGTTCAACTTGAGAAACTGAACTCCAGTGGGAGAAGCAAAAATCTTTGGAGGCACCTGTTTTCTATCTATACAATCAGCCACTTAAAGTATGTTAACCAATTTTATGATCTGAAATCAATAAATAGCGAAACACATACTTCCGATGTATTTAAAATATATCCAGACACTATCTCATAATCAAAATAACTATAGTTTATGGCGAAATTTCTATAAAAAATTTCCATTCATGTTATATTACTCCTATTGGCTTAATAGCTTCCAAAGACAAAATATGAATTTTGTCAGGACATCATATGTCTTTAAAATGGAACATCTAAAAAACTTGAATTTTTAGGAAAGTGGGATGTGATTATGCATTTTTTTGTGATTTATGTGTTACATTGCGGTTTATGTATGTATATAATCTATATATAGATACTAGCATGGTATCCAATTTAATTGATTTAAATATCAATAAAATTGATAAGCTTATGGGCTAATGTATCTGAATACATTCCCAATGTATCACTCAATATAATTAAATTCATTCATGAATTCATTGGTCATATGCTATGAAGCATCCAGGTATTAAGTTATCAAAAGTTTCTGGACTATCCTAATCCAGTTACCTAGTGACTAATAGTGATTATATCTTAACATTGTTTTATGCTATTTATTAAACGTATTTCCTCTAAACATAGCATCATCAGGACCTATTTGAAGATGTTTTAATAGGTTTTATCCGTATGGATATGATCTCTTTATCACTTAAATCATTCCAACTTAAAATCAAGTCATTTCGACACTTCTATGATCATTAAAAAGATATTTAAAATACAGTATATTTTTTTTCGTTTTTAGTTGTTCATTTCATCCAAATTTCGATGTTACATTTTATGATGTAGAAATGTCAAAATAACCTAATAACTTACGATTAAGATTTACCTGATGAGGAGATCATGTCCATACGGTTAAAACTCCTAAAAACATCTTTAATTGTATCCTAGTGATGGTGTGTCTAGGGGCTTGTCCCAAAAGGGCTTGTCCCGAAAGGGCGTGTCTCTGGATTCTCCCACACACATATATAGTATATGCTAATACTATATTATAAACAGTCAAATACGCATTTGTTTAGAATGATATACATTAATTTTCAAAATATGGATGAAAGTAGAGAGCATCTAATTTTTTAAAAATTTCTACATTTTTATGAATTTTCTATAATTTTTGTAATTTTTCTATAATTTTTCCTAATTATCTGTGATCTCTGCGAATTTTTCTAATTTTTTATGATGTTTTGCAAATTTTCCTTAAATTTTTGCCTAAATCGTTGTCTCTCGATGGGACCCATTCAGTCAGCCCAAATCCTTTGTGGTCGATCTAGGTTGGTCAAATAACGATCTAGATAAATCTCGATCGATTGTGTTCGGTTTAAGGGCTCAGTCAAAGTCATTTAACTAGGTCTAGTCAAGCATGGTCTATAGGTCGCATTTGATCCATGGGTTAAACTAACTCCATCCATGTCCATGTGCATGGTATACACACGTGTGTATAAACAACCACACACGCACATGCTTGACCCGCATACGTCATATGCGCACATGCATGTCATATGTTATACACACGGATGTCACTCGCACACACGCGCACACATGCTTCACATGCTGCTCTGTCGCTCGTGTCACTGTCTGATACGCAGCAAAAAAACCCCCAAAAAATGAGTTATGTCAAAACTGATTTTTATTTTTTCAGAATAACGACATATGTCAAAAAATATATTCTATTTTATAAAAACTGGACACGTGGCACCGTTTTGGGTGGGGTGCATCCGGGTGCGTAAAGCGCCTGGTCAACGCCCCTTCATCTTCTCCAAATCACACTATTTTGAGAACACCCATGAGTCCTCAGCCTAAAGACTTGATCCCGATCATATTTAAGAGATAGGGAACCCATGGTGACTTCGGTGACGGTTAATGACGTTGGTTGGTGTGTTACAAGTGCTGAATTCTTACATTTTAAGGTACTTAAAACAAGTCATTTTGGCTATCCTAAGTTGTTAATAAGTATGACTAATGCTTGTATTTTTTCCTTTTTCAGGATTCTAGACCCTCTTAAGGGAACTTGGTACAAAATAAGAGTACAAGGCCTAAAGAGACCATCTATATGCATTCCTTATTCTATAGGCAATCTGAGGAGCCAAATTATATTAGATCCAGCCTAAAGCTACACCAAGTGTCAGAGATAAGGTTCAGACAGTTCCCCAGTCTCTAAGAGTGACAAAAATACATTTTGCACGTTTCAAGATGACAGGGCCAGATCTGATCCAATTCTTATATCTAAAAGAAACCCAAAAGAGGACTGACCAAAGTTGAAGCCCAGAGGCCATCGCAGATTAGCGATCATAGATCAGTAAGCCTATGAAGACCGGCATTTGTGGATCCACATAGTTGCTTGGTCCCCAAGTTTTGACAGAAAATCTATTATACCCTTTGTACGTCGCATGTAGAAGAAAAAAAGAAGGGAAACCCCAGTTTTGTTTAGTCCCACATTGTTTATGTAATAAAAGGGCATTGGTTTCTTCAGCTATAAGAGAAACCTCCCCTCAATTATAATCTTCATCTCTCAGAGGAATGAAATTCAAGAGGAAGTTCTTTGCTTAAGATTCTAGTATTTTAGTTTAGACTTGCTTGGGCATAAACCCATGTATGGTCGGCTAAACTCCTAAGCTATGACTAGGGAGGAAGCTAGCTTGCCTGAGTAGTTATTAGATGAGTCTAGTTGTTAAGGTTGTCTTCGGATCTCCCTCTAAATGGTCTGAGGGAGGATCTAGGAGGGTTAATACTCTTAATTGAGTCTAGCCCCTATTCCTAGTGTCATTCCTTGAGACCCTAAACGTATAGGAGTATGCCTTTCTATGAAAGGGTATACCTAGAGACTTATAAAGTCCACCTTCTCAGAAGTCTGAGGGATGGACTTGGAGGATTAACGCTCTTAACTAAGACTAATCCCTATTTTTAGCCCCCTCCCAAGGACTAATGAGGGATAGGAGTACACCCCTTAAAGAGGGTACACCGGGAGGATTAGTGGGGCCTCGACCTCTTTTGAGGTAGACACTTGGGCAGGTGGTGCTCTCTGCAGACCAACCATGTCTTATCCCACTCAGTTGATAGGTAGTGGTGTAAATCCTTATTAGGATCACATTTAGGTACCAAGGTGGGTTGTAAGAAGGGTCCAAAGCCATAAAGGTGGAAGAACTTTGGCAACGCCCACTAGGGCATAAATAATAAAGTCCTGAGGCCTAAGAAGCTTAGGGCTTAGTTATCCTTTTCTCTCTAAACCAACTACTAATGGTGAAGCTTTGTTCTTAAAAAAGAAGCTCCAAAATTTGTCCAGAGCATGCAAGGAGGGTCCCGACTCATGACAATTACGACTAGTAGCCCCTTAAAAGGGTACTGATTAATAAGAGCTTGGGAAGGCAACCCTACAGGTAGATTTAGATAAGAAAGGCTCAAGTAGGGGACTCAAAATTCTGAAGTCATAGTTTTTTTACTAGAATATTCCTTTCCTCTCAAAATAATCTTAACCTGCTCTAGTAACTGACCAAAAATCCCTGTTCACAATTTGAACTAATCCTCAGTGTGGTTTGACCCCGCTTACTGACATACTACAGCAGTAGCGGGAATTTATTGAAGCAAAAATTCTAATGCATTAATTAGCACCGTTGCCACCGGGTAACTATTGTATTCACAATTCAATCTTTGACTGAGCATCGACTCTCAACCAGGGGCCTTTCAAGGAAATTTTTATTTTCTAGCGAGCTTTAGATTATTTATATAATTTTTTTTATTACTATAACTTTAGTTTAGTTTTATTAAATTGTTATTGGCTTAGTTGACTGTTTAAATTCCGTACCACTTAATAAAGCTAGTAATAAATGTTATGAATGTACCTTGCGAAGGAAACTCTTATAAGGGCCCCCCAACCTATGGGACCATTCACTAGGGATATAAAGAAATTTATATCACACTAATTTCGATAACCATCTCCATCGACCTTAATTAATTAAAACTTATTAAATAGTAAAATAATTCCAAGAGATTTTAACACCTGCAGAGCTAGGAGATACCAGACCTGTGTAATGACCGCGCACAGATTCGTATAATCTTAAGCAGACGTTGCTAGTTGTTGATAGGCAGTGTGACGTCATCGAAATCGGGTGTTGATGGCTAAAAATGTGACTCATATACGGCCCATGAATCTAAAGAGAGTTCGGACGAAAGACCTTCTATGATTTAACACTAGAATATAAAAACTTCTATGTAGGAATAAAGCACCTAGATCCAAACCATGGAACCTTCTACTATACACATATTGAGATTATAGGGGATACCCATAAATTCTATTAAAAAAGGTTTGATTGTGTGCAAATAGCTTGCTGTTTTAGTGCGTATTTAAATTAAGTAATTAGTTAGTAGTATCTTACTTAGTGTATTATATATTAGGCTTGAGTAGGAAAATGTCTTCGAGGTTTTCCTAAACAAGTCCCTATTAACGATCCTCCTTCCCCATGTAAAAGACACATTAAAAGGCATCCTCGTAATAATAGCATAAGGACAGTAAAAATTGACAATCTAGAGGAAATCGATTCACGTTTGAACAACCCTATTCGGCTGACGGTTGAAATAAACATTGATCCTTCAATGGCTCAAAAATCCTTACGAGATTATTGGATCCCTGAGGTAGGCTGAATGCCTTCCTGTATAGTATTACCTAACACTGAAGCCCAAAGCTATGCGATCAAACCAGGTATCATTAATTTGTAATCGATGGCTCGAGTCACGACTTCCAGAGTCAATGAATATATTGGTCGAATTAGAGAAAAAGCTTTAGAACAATTTTTTATCTATAAAAAAATTCTAGTTTTGAAAAATAAAATCATAGGATTCCACCAAGGCAATTCTGAAATTCTACTAAGCCTGGGAAATATTTAAATATGATCTCCTGCAATGTCTTTACCGCGGTTTTGAACATCAATATCTAGAACAAATCTTCTACCGTGGTATCACTCCTGATTCATGTTATCGGGCATAGTCTAATCATTCTAGAAACTTTTAAGAATTCCAAACTTATAAGGCTCTCCTAACCGTTGAAACATTTATAGAGAAATCCCATTAAGATGGCCGTCTCCCCAAAAAGGAATGGCCCATTAGAGGTTAATAGCAACACGATACTCATTGTCAAACTTTATGCTCTAAATAAGAACGTAGACAAGCTAAAAATGGTGGAAATAAGTGGTTTATCCCTGAAACAACCCTACTGGACGATCCTAATATAAACCAATCCAATTATCGGTCATATCAATAATGTGCTCAACAAATGAATAATGATCAATATCCTCCTAGCATATCACTCAAAGCTAGAATATATGATTATCGGTTATATCGTCTCCTTCGCCTTTGAAACCCTAATCCTAGCCGCCTTCACTCGCTAGGGTTTTCACCTTTTCAACCCATCCTAGGTAATAAATATTCTATTTATTGCCTCAAATTTACTGTTCATCTAATCTCCATCTCTCATCTAAATTGATTTTATCCACTTTTTGATTTCTTTTGCCAACTCTTGAAGTATGGCTTCAAGTAACCTTGCTAACACACAATCTCTCCCTCATCCTTTCACCCCATTTGAAAATCCCAGCAACAGTATCATCATCCCCTCTCATACATCTGCTACTGCTTTTCAACCTGACCCCAAAGCGTTCTTGGGTTCCCAAACCTCATTTTTGTAGTGTGACATTGAAATAATCATCAAACCCTTCTTCGCTAGTATAGCCTCTGTGAAAAAAATTAAGTCGGTGGTTGAGGAATTCAAACCAAATACAAGAATTTTATTTAAAGATGGTATGCCGTTGATTTCCTTCTCACCGTCAGATCTGAACAAAGCTGCTGCAGCTTTTAACACAATTCTTGTTATGAGTTTCCCTTTTGGCAAACCTAAATTTTAGGTGATTGAGATTAACATCAACTCCCACTGGGGTCTCATGGCTGAACCGAAGGTGGTTGTGCTCAATTTTAAGCATATTATGATGATGTTAATGTTGGAGAAAGATGTCACAAGGTCTCTCTCTAGAGAGTCCAGGAAAATCAAAGGATTCTTCTACAAGCTAACTCGTTGGACTGTCAAATTTAACCCCAAGAAGGATTCACCTTTTTCTTCTGTTTAGATTCAATTTCCTGGTTTGATGCTTCACCTCTAAAACAATGGGATAGTAGTCAAGGAATTGGTCGGTCTTGTTGGGAAGTATTTGGTCACGGATACAGCAACACTCAGCCTGAGTAGACCTAGCACGGTTCAGGCTTGTGTGGAGGTTGATCTCATGAAGGAACTACTGGCTAAAGTGGGTCTTACCTTCAACAAATCTTATACCATGGTGTAAACTGTTTTGTATGAAAGACTTCTGAGGTTCTGTACACACTGTGTTCTTCAAGGGCACAACAAAGTAAATTGTACTAATCTTCATCCAATTATGGTAATAGATAAAAGGGAAAAGATTAAACATGGGAAAGTTTTGACAATGGGGAAATCAGTCCATACAGATAGCAATGATTCCCAACTTTAGACGATAGAGATTCTGGCAACAGATTATGGGCACACAACAACAATAACTGAGGCACATTCAGTGGGGCAAAAAATAGCGATAACAGTGGGGCAAAAAAAAGTGATCGCAGTGGGGCAGAGGCAGTGAATACAGCAGCAACTGAGCTTTACTCTGTAGGGTAGAAGGCAGCGAGTAAAACAGATAACATCAGTGAAACAGTGGTGCACAATGGAAGAGCTAAATCAATAGGGAACACTGAGACTCGGCAGATTTTAGATGGGCCGCTGAAGGACTTGGGGAGTAGATGTCACTTGGACATTGAGTATTATGGAAAGGGAGACGCACCAGATTAGACTCTGGTCAAAAAGAGCCGATATAAACCACAAAGAATCCCACTCAGCATGGTCACAAGGAGCAAGGGTGCTCTCGTATCCAAGTTCAAGTAACTTAAATAGTGTTCGGTCCATTACTCATTTGGAATTGTAGGGGTATTGGCAATGCCAAAACAATAAGCCATCTCAGAAGGATTATCAAACAACACCATATCTCAATTATGGCTTTGCTTGAACCTTTTCTAGATGCATCACTAGGGAATAGTATAGGTAGACGATTAAACTGTTAATCTTTTATCTCTAACCAGCACATGGGGGGAAAATTTGGGTGTTGTGGAAACAAGACTATGAGATTGAATGTACTTATGCATCTAACCAAATGTTGCATTGCAAAATGAGTTATAATAATCAATAAGGTTCTTTGGCTTCTATCGTTTATGCCAAATGTGACATCATCGAAAGAAGAATACTATGGGAGGACATTAAAATAATATCAATGATAATGATTTCTCCATAGTGTACTATAGATGATTTCAATACTGTGAGGCATCACTCGAAAAGGCTTGGGGTAGACGATCCTCAAATAGATCCTTGGTAGAATTTGAAGACATGATTCATTCAGCCGGCCTAATGGAGATTTTGTTTACTGGATCAAGCTACACATGGTGTAATAATCATCAAGCCAATTCAAGGCAATCGACACGATTGGATAGAACGTTGGTGAACTCCAACTTCATGGCATCATTTCCCATTCACAAAATCTCACATTTAGAAATACTTTATCTTGATCATTCTCCACTGCTTTTATCGCTCACCAATAATCTTTATCAAGGTCCCCGACCATTTTGTTCCTTAAAAATGTGGGCGTCTCATGCTAGCTTCCCAACCTTGGTGCACAATAATTAGCCTAGTGGTGTCTTCAGAAACTGTTTATCTTCTTTTGCCTATAAGCTTAAGAAAGCTAAATTTGCAATCAAGGAATGGAATACAAATGTGTTTGGCAATATAACTTAGAATATCCATACTCTCCAGGATAGAATAGTGCATTTGGATCACATACTGCAGAACGGTTGGGATGAACAAATTGTACCAAGCTAGCATTATACAAAGAGAACATGCGGCCATGTTACACAACGAAGAAGTATTTTGGAGAGAACAGTCAATAGTCAAGTGGGTCGTGGCAGGCGATGCCAATACAAAATTCTTTCATGCTATTATACAAGTTAACCGAAAAAGATCTTTTGTAACTGAATTTACTCTCCCTAATGGAACTGAGACAGCTGAGGTGGATGTTATTCATGATGCCACGGTTGGTCATTTCAGGGATGTGATGCAGGCCACAAATACTAATGTAGATGCATACTTACTTGAGTGCATTCCTAATGTCATCACTGCAGACGAAGATGCCAGTCTAATATGTATACCAACATTGAAAGAATTGCAAGCCAGTGTGTTCCAGATCCCCAGTAACAGCGCTCCAGGTAGCGATGTGAAGGTCTTATTTACTTCATGTTGGGACATTATCAAAGATGATCTATATGGCGCTGCCAAAGAATTCTTCAATGGTGCCCCACTCCCAAGATGTTATACTTCTTGTTTTCTCACACTAATACCTAAAATGGATACCCCAAAATCATTGGGTGACTACAGACCTATCAGTTTGTGCTCTGTCATATAGAAAAAAAATTATTTCATAATTCTGAACAGATTAAACAAACTTCTCCACAAATTAATATCAGGCAATCAGGGAGCTTACATTCAGGGCAAGGACATTAGTGAGACCATAATGCTAGCTCAAGAAATGGTTGGGGATTTTCTCAAAAAGGTTAGAAGCACAAATATTATGATCAAGATTGACATGGCAAAGGCTTATGATAGGCTAGATTGGAGGTTCTTACGATAAGTTTTGCACAAATTTGGTTTATCTGGCAGATGTGCTTTACTCATAGCGTAATGTGTTAAAACTCTATGGTTCTCGATGGTCTTACATGGAGTCTTCAAGGGCTACTTCAAATCTTCAAGAAGCTTACGATAAGGAGATCCTCTATCTCCATTACTTTTTATAATTACAGAAGAAGTATTATCCAGAGGGTTATCCAACTATTTTTGTGGAGGGAAAAATTGAGCTATTTCATACAGCCAGAGGTTGTTCACACATCGCTCATCTCTTACATGCTGATGATTTCCATATTTTCTTAAACGAAAGTCGACGATCTATCTCAGGGTTAAAGCACTTCCTCACAAAATATAAAAACTTCTCCGACCAATTAATCAACAAAGCTAAAAGTGGCTTGTATGTACACCATAATGTTTCTGCAGTAAAAAAATAGGTCATTCATAATGCATGTGGGTTTCAAAATAAAAAATTTCCAATGATCTACTTGGGAGCTCCCATAAGTTATGGTCGGGTACTGCTTACTCACTTTGAAAAATTGCTCACTAAAATCCAGCATCATATAGATGGGTGACAAGGAAAGTTTTTATCGTAGGGAGGTAAATTAGTGATGATTACTCATGTTCTCAACTCGATGCCTATCCATCTCCTATCATGCATTTCGGTTCCTAATGGTGTGATAAGCAAGATTGAGACGATGTTTTCCAACTTTTTTTTGGGGCAGTTTTAACAGGCAAAACAAGAGACATTGGGTTGCATGTGATACAATATGTCATCCAAAAAATGAAGATGGTCTTGGAATACGACGACTCATGGATATCAAGGTTAGCCTCTTACTTAAGAAGTGCTGGAATTTTCTGTACAACAACTCTACATGGGCACCATTAACAAAGAAACTACCAGTTTGCGCTGTGGAGATTCAGTACTCTGGAAATAGATGAAAGACCTCTTACCAACTGTGGAAGCTAACACTACTTCCTGTCTCGGCAAGGGAAACATAAGTTTTTGGTTTGACGACTGGACCAGGAAAGGCAGATTAACAGATGTTCTAGAACTAGACTAAATGCAAGAAATCTTGGTAAAATACATCATTGTAAATGATAATAACTAGAAATGGGAGCTTCTTGAGCATGAGGCTCCACCTCATTGGAAGCATATACTGTCACATAAGTTCTTCCTCAATGATGACGACGACATTCCACTCTGAGGTCCGTCAAACAAAGGTAATTTCACCGTCAAATCTGTTTGGTAATTTTGGCACAGCGAGGAGAAAATCATAGTAGAATGCGATGGATTTGGCACTCCACTATACCGAAAAAAATATAGATTTTCAGTTAGAAAGCTTGGAAATAAATTGTAACTGTCGACGCCTTTATACAACACAAAATTCCTTTTGTTTCTAAGTGTTGCTGCTGTGACATTGGAGAGATAGAATTACTTAATCATCTGCTCCTTCAGGGCAGCGCTGCTGCGAGGGTCTAGGATTTCTATGCTAACGCTTGCGGTGTCCGACAGGGGGTGAACAACAGTTGGTGGATTAGATAGGGTTTATGGTTTCAGGCAGCTAATATGAGCACTCAAATGGGTATAATAAGAGGTGTACTCCCTTCTTACGTCGTATGGAAGATGTGGAAAGCACGTTGCATCGTTCGGTTCGTAGAAGGGCGTCTTTCAGCCTCAGATGTCATCACAAGAATTAACAAAGCTCTACAATAGAGCATACCCAAACTAAAGATAACACGAAGCAGTAATTTCAGTGACCTCATTTCACTTCAGGTATTACAACTAGTCAAGTAATCGGTGTATATCAAAAGACCAGTTATTGTTAGATAAACATATCCGCCTCTTGGTTACTTTAAACTGAACAGTGATAGTTCAGTACTTACTTCAAGAATGAGTGGTGCAAGAGGTATTATTAAAAACAATTTAGGTGAACTTTAGCTTGGTTACAACATAGTACTTGGTCATGGCACAAATACATCTGCAGAAATGTTCGCTTTACTTCATGGTTTAATGCACTTCAAAAGACAAGGCTGGCTTCCTCTCATTGTTGAAGTGGATGCTGAACTTCTGGTAAACTGGTATAGGTGCAAACACAGTGTAACTTAGAAGCTTCTTACTCAGCTGGGAAGGGAGCTAAATATTATCATGATACACACTTACAGAGAAGGAAATAGAGCAGCTGATGGACCATCTAAACTTGGTAGCTCCCAATATTCACAACTATTCTAAAATGTATCCAAGCTTCCAAGGTAGATTCGAGCAACTTACTTCATGGATAAAATAGGAATATCTACAATTAGGCAGTAAACTAGTGGCCAGGCGTTATGTCCTCCACATGTACTATTGCTTTACTAAATAAATAAAACACAAATTTGATCAAAGAAAAAAACTAAAGATGATCAAATGTTATCCATGCTAAAACACATTCTGGAGGCATTAAGGGACCAAAGAAAAGGTAAATTGTCAAGCTAACTGAACGCAAACCCTTGAGGTAGTTGACAAGCACATTTTCTACACAATTTAAGCCACTTGTACATTGTTTTATTACCGTCATGAGACAATTTTAGTCTAATTATTGTATGGTTACCTCATTTTCAGGTTATCTACTCTATTGGAGTCAATTTGGCAAGAAAAGGGTCAAATTATGGCAAAAATGGCACAAGAACCATATTGAGAAGTTTTAGCAGTTCGGCAAAGCAGCTTTTATCAGAATTGGTCTAGTTGGGCTACATGAAGATTAAGGTCATCATGGAGACAAGGGAATTGAAGGATGAATGCCAATTTAAACTTTAATAGTCAAGCAAAGTAAAACCTAAAAGTTTGAAGAATCCGGCCACCACGCCGCAAGTACAAGGCAAGATAATTATAGCAATCGTTGGTTATCGGTGGTCGAAAGCTATAAAATTTTGGCACACATCCTAAGGTAATCTAAAGAGAGTAAAACTTTATTGAATGTGTGTTTATTACTGTTGGTGAAGACTAGGGGTAGTTAAGGTACTTCAAACATCAGGGTTTTCTACTAATATTTTATTCTCCCTCTTCGAAACTACTTTTCATTTCAGGGTTATTTTGAAAGCTAAGAACTGAGTTTACATTACTCTTAACTCATATATTTTATTTATGATTGATTAGTCAATTTATATCTATTTATTAATTATGAAGATGTTGCAGGGCTAATCCCCTCAGACTAGATTTGGGGAGAAAACTCTTTAGGTATATATTAAGATTTTCTTGTAGGTTATATAGGTCTGACCTAGAGAGTCTATGTTTACTTTTTAGGGTTGTTCTTTAACTCTATTGAACCCAACAAGTTGGGAGAGGAGGAAAACAATTCTATCTTAGAAAAGATATTAGTGTCCTGAAAAGGAACTGGCTTCTCAGTCTACTTAGTGACCTCTAAACCTATGGATTATTCTTGTCTCCAACAAGGAGTAAGCCCTAGGTTAACAACCTAGAATTTGTTAATAGATCTCAATACATTAGACTCTCTAATTTGTTCCTAGCGGAAAGATCATAAAATATTTTTAAACCCCATGAATTCGTCTCGAAAGAGAGAATTTAAGGAGATGACCAAAAGACCTATTAAATTAATGTCTTATATACTAATATAGAGTGGAATTCAAAGATCTAGTTACCCTTAATACTTAACTTACAATACCTAGTTTAGCATAGATTTCCAACAAAACAAAACCCCATTTCCTTTAGATTTTAGTTTACCCTACAATAATGTACCTCTTCGTGGATTGACACCTTACTTGCCTGTTACTATATTAATTTGTTAAGTTGGATTTTAATTAGGCTTAAGATGGTCTATAAGTAGTCAAGGTCAAGCGTCGACCCTAGAAATAGGACAAGTACATGCAGTGACCACTCTACAGAGTGGTAAAACTGTCAATAACTAGGTTGAGATGCCGAAGAAAGATACCCTAAATTTCATGCCAAATGCTCTGAATTTTTTAAGAATACTGAGGATGAACCCGTTCGGGTAGACATTAGGGTACCCATGCCAATAGTAATCCTGTGTCCTGCCATATTTTCCTACAAGGAGTTAGGGTTAGGGGAATTGACACCAACAAGGATGATCTTATAGCTAACGATAGATTTGGAAAATACTCGAGGAGCATACTGGAGGATGCTTTTATCAAAGTCGGAGAATTAATTTTCCCAGTTGACTACATCGTTATGAACATGGAAGATGTATTGAACGCAACTAAATTGATCCCCCTCATCCAAGGCAGACCATTCTTAGCTACAGCCCACGTCGTGATCTATTATCTTGCGAGTTTATTAAATCTGTCTATGGGAACTCTCACAGCCAGTTTGAATATGTTCAACAGTGATAGCCAAATCAAAGATAAGGAAATTTTAATGGGTGTCAATTCTATAGTTACTGGTGTGCATGAATCCCATCCACGAACATATTTACCAGGCTTTCAAGAGTCTAGTGTCACACAGTGGAGAAAATTTGGATAAATTGGATAGTGGTCCAAATAAGAAAAGAATGGAGAATATTGTGGCTGACCATTGTCTGAACTTTTAGGTGATCCACGAAATAATCTACTACCTATGTTAGGGTCACTACTTATGAGAGTTGGCTCGCTACCCTGGTATACTTACATAGTAAACTACCTTGTCACTAATCCCTTGCCACGACATTGGTCACACGAAGACAACAAGAAGTTTCTCCACAAAGTAAGAATATTTACATGGAAGGATCCATAAGTTATGCTCTGACCAATAATAAGAAGGTACATCCTGGATGAAGAAGCGAATAATGTTCTTAAACTATGCTACTCATGAGCATTTGGAGGACATTTTGGGTAAAAATGTACAGCTGTTAAAATACTACAAAGTAAGATTTATTGCCTAATATCTTTAAACATACATAAAATTATTGTGAATTATGTGATAACTGTTAGCGATCTGGAAATATCTCTCATAGAAATATGATTCCCCTAAACAATATCCTTCCTGTTAAAATATTTGATGTTTGAGGCATAGATTTTATAGGACAATTCCCCACGTCTAATGGAAATTAGTACATCTTAGAATCGTTAACCATTTCGGAACACTACGTACTATAATCAGCGATGAGGGAAAATACTATTGCAACTTACTATTTCACAATCTAATATGAAAATATTTTGTCACACATAAAGTAACAACTTCTTATCATCCTCAGACTTGTAGCCAGGTAGAAGTTTCAATTCGTGAGATAAATTTTTTTAGGGAAAAAGTTGTACTAAGAGACAAAGGAGATTGGTCAGATCATCTAAACGAAACCCTTTGGCCCTATCATATAACATACAAAACATTGATTGAAATGTCGCCATATAGAGTTGTCTTTGGAAAATCATGTTACTTGCCAGTAGAATCATAACACAAGGCTTTATGGGACACCAAAACATTCACTGTCAATATGGCTAAAGAAGGGGAGCATAGACAACTGTAACTTTCAGAATTAGACGAGCTACGAAGAGAAGCTTATGAGAGCACAACAACTTACAAAGAACGCATAAAGCCACATCATGATAAAACTATCATGCGAAAGAGTTCTTACTCAGATCAGAAAGTGTTGCTCTATAACTTTAGGTTAGGTCTCTTAATAGGAAAGCTTAAATCAAGACGCTAAGACCTCTATATCGGTAAAACGCCCTACCCAAATGGGGTTGTTGAACTTTATCATGAAAATGGCTAAAACATATTTTTTGTCAGCGGGCAACGTCTAAAACCATATCACGAATATGAAGAATAATAATCAGAAATACTTTACATTGATGACCAGATCTATTCAAACAATTGATTAATTAATTATTATCTATTTATATATATATATATATATATATATATATCTTGGAAACATTAATAGAAAAATCTAAGTTTAGGGGTATCTTATGGCTGGTTAAAGTCGTAAAACTTAGCGCTAAGTGAGAGGTACCCCATATTTTCTCTTTATTAGATTCCAAAACAATAACAACAATAACAACAACAACAACAAAAAAGTGTCATGTATTTTTTCTTTATTATGCATTTTGTGATTCCTTAATGAAGTTTTTGTTTCAGAACATATCTCTTGTCTTTCATAGCATTTCATTTCAGCAGAGTAATGGAAATATCTTCCTTATCTCCACCACTTAATTTATTTAACTTGCATATCTAAAACATTAAGGACAATGTTTATTTTAATTTTGGGGGTATAGGGGTACATGTTTATTTTGGGGAAAATAAAAGTGCTTTTTAGGGAGAAATAAAACAAAAATGTGATGCATAATTTTTTGTATCTTACATTAAGACTAAAGTGTAGACACTTACATTTCTAATTCAATAATGCAAGCATCTAAGTCGTAGCTCTTTCATTTTGATGTAATTATTCATGACTAGATTATTTCATTGCCCTCTTGTTATACTAATTCACTAAAAAAGTATTCGGTAAAAATGCTATCATAACAGCTTTAAACTGCTTCGTCTAAATGAACAATTGATCACAATTAGAAAAATTGATGATAAATGTAAAGACCTTTTGAACACAATTAAGATATTCGAGCCTTATATTACTTTCAAATGTCATACACAAACTCACTTCATATTCAGTATCCTTAATTCATGATCACATTATTTATTACACTATCTGTAATGACCAAATTCTGCAAGCTCGAAATGATTAGGAATAAGCTATCACACCAATGAACCTGTAATAATACTTTAATGGAAAGTAAGAAATGGAAATAGGTGTTTTTAGCATGGAAAACCTCTGAACAGGTAGAAAACCACGACCTCGTATGGAGGATTTTTGTGAAAGTATCTTTATTGCTTGAGGCGGATATCTTTATTACAAGTGATCTCTAAAGATATAAATGTTTTTAATCTCATAAATAAGAAGTTTGTATAATTTTTCTGGTCCCTGTCTCTTCTGGAACTTTTCCTTTAGCTTTTCCCACAGCTCTTCATCGTGCTGGAGCACATTTTTTGAATAATGTGGTTAGTGGTGGTTGAATGAATAACTGATGAGTTTGTGGGAGACAGATGTTTCTGACTGGATAATGTTTTCTAGGTTTAGCTCGATCCACGTTCTTGAGTAGTTCTGGGACTGGTTGAAATGTTGACTGAAGTACTAAAAATGCGTGAGCCTGAGATGGAGGTAATTCGAGCTGGATGAGCTCGACTTTGAATAGGATCAAGGTATAAGTCCCTACAATAGCCCCCTCGCAACCAAAGTCACGAGTAGCTTTGGCTGAGAATGAATATGTTAAAAAGTTGAAATTTGAAATGGAGTAATGATGGCGTTTGACTGGGTAGAAGTTACGTGATATTGGGAAGTAATGGGTATTAAATGATGATGCGGATGCGGATGTATGTGACGGTTGCATTTGAATAGTTACGTCTGTAATAAGTGATGATGCTTGGGAAATCATACCTGCACAATAAATATATAGTTATATAAATAGTACCTGTAGCAAATATTTAAAACAGTTTCTGCTTGCTTAACATTTTTTGAAACGTGATCACTTTTTTTTTTGAAATGGTGAAAACTCGGAGGATGATTCTTGAAGAGAGGATTGCGTCTGAAATGCAGAGGTTGAAGTTGAAATACTTTGGTGATCATTTCGTGGAAATGTCGATACCCGTTCATATTCCTCCGACGTACCAAGGCTTGTTGGAAGAGGAAGTAGTTGAAGTTGAGAAAGATTTCTACTATAAGTGGAGGTTTTATGCCATCGTCTTAATAGGCGAGGACCGGTGGGCTTGTCTCCGCACTCTTGCAGAAGACAAGGTTAGGGCTTCATATGCATTGATAAGTGTATTTGTAGGGCAGATATGTTGATTTCTTGTGTCACCATAGATTCTGACGTTTGGCCCACTTCATCTCCATCAACTCTTCGGAGGTGGCAGTTTCAGGGGAAGAGGTGATGGTAGTGGAGGAAGGAGACAACCAGTGGGAGTCTGCTTCTGTATTTACATCACGTTGTGGCAATCAGAAGACTCTTAGTTCGAGAATTTGGTTCCAGCACTGAGTTTACTGCTTGCGTAGTTTTCGTTAGAATTTTGACTAGACTTTAACTAAACTCATGAGTGGTAACCTTTATGTTGGTTCTAATGTTTGCTTTGCATCTGGGAGAAAGATCACTGAATCAAGAAAAACTGGAAAACATAATGCCTCGGCGTGCCTGAATGACCAGTGACCTTTAACAAACATGGAAAACCTGTTATCTGTAAAGTACCTAGAGTTTGGTACTGGATGGATAATATTTTGTTGTATTCCTGAGGTCGATGTACTGAAAAGCTTGTTACAGGGGCCTAACTTCTGGCAGAGGGGAAGTCAGCTCTTACACCACTGGGTTGATCCTTTATCACAGGGATTCAAGTATATAATCAAGAATGCATATAATCAATAGACAATATACTTGCATAGAGGCCTAGAATATGACTCTCCACGACCTTTGATGAGGATTTTTAAGAGTGTTTATATTTCTGTCGAGAAGTCGAAGGTTCGAGTATAGGGTTTTTACAAGGTGATCAAAGTTAAATTGTAAGGGCTCATAGGGATGATTTTCTAACCTCACCTTGGTTCCCCAGTAATCCTATTTATAGAATATAGGAAGGGATGAGTCACTAAGGTTAGGTCATATTACAAGGGTACCGTCCGGATTTTAAGCAGGGATCCCGGAGTGGGTATGGACGCCGGAAAAGTCAGAGCTGTCACTATAATTGTTGTTGGGTCTGCCTCTGTACTCTGACACTGTAGCAGTTGTTGGTCTATCACTGGAGCTGTAAGGACCAACAATCGTGTTGTCTTGTCTAGTAAGCTGGCTATCTGTCCTGTCATGCTTCGACCATGTACGGATATGGTTGAAGTGTTTCTGCTACGATGTAGAGTTTATCACTGGAGCTTGTTCAGAGTCGACGCTTCATCTTTGGATAATCTTAGGGAAGCTTGTTTGGGTACTGACTGGACTTCGAGACATTCAAGTAGGCTTTAAAGTAGCCTTTGAGTATCTGTCTGGGGTAAAAGGCTGCGAGTAGGCCACTACATTCGCCCCCTCTCATCGAAGGTCTTGAAAATAGATGAAGAAGCATTTGCTGATAAAACTATTTGGCCTTGGAATTTGAGCATTTTGAGTGTTGGGTTTTAGGGTGGTATTAAAAGATGATAATAAAGAGATATTGGTGGCTATAGGGTAATAAATTATATGAGGCTATAAGTATGGGTTAAGAAAGTACGGGCACTGTATACTCTTTATCTCTTGCGTCTTTTCCCTTCACCTTTATCTGTATTTCGTAAAAAAAATGTTATGGATACCACGCCTAATACTCGCTTCAAGCAAAGAATGGGATTTGCCAGAGACCGTCGTATAGGGCGGAAGACCGCAGAGCTGAATTTAAAATTCTTTGGTTACCATGAACTCGATTGGGACATGCTTGAGCTGGTGGAGTTAGAGCCTGGGGAACTCATCAACGGGGAGTCCTATGCTTATCTTTGGGTACAACTGAAGTATCATTTCACGACTGCTGAGAAATGTTATCTCTTCCTGATGGCTTTGGCAGAAATTCATGTTCAAGCAGAATAATAGGTAGAGGGACAAGGTTCGGCGGGTGGCACTATCCCATCTAGAAATAGGGCGGCACCTGCTTGACGTGGTTGCAAGGTGATGATGATGGGGGGTTTTTTTCTTTATTTTGAACTGTATTTTGAAGGCTTATGTTGTTGCTGTGGTGTTGTATATCTGGGTTTGCAACTTTGATGTTTTTGTTCTTGTAACTTGTGGAATGAAATAGAAACGATGTTTTGCAAAAAATTTGTGTGTTTGTATCTGATAGGCATTGTAGAAGAATATACTTATGGGCAGGGTAAGAAATGTATCTTGTCGAACGTTAAACGGTGGTAATGAATAGTGTTGGAAAAAATTGGCATCAAAGTATAATGATATGGTCGAAGAGAATTTACTCAGTATTAGTCGAGACTTGGTGGGAAAGGTTTGAGACGAAGTGTGAAAAGGGTCGATGGTTGGATGCTGGGGGGGTTTTTGACTATAGTCCTCGGGAATGGTGTTTTAATGCGCATGCAGATGAAATTGTTACATCTAGGAAGTGTAAAAGTGTTGACTGCTGGGTTTTAAAGGAGAAAAAATTGAAGACTGCAATGAATGCGACTCTAATAAATGAAGGGTTAACTGAATCTTATTTCCAGTACAAAATGGATGCTTCTGGGAGGATTGCATACAACTTTTCTTTCATCTTTGAATATAATGGCTTCTTCTTCTCAAAACAATAGTGATGTTCCAAGACCCGAGCAAGAGAACCAGGCGGCAGTAAGAGTCTGGCGAGTATGGGAGAAGACGTTGGAGTTACAACGGAGGTTTGGTATCGATCAAGACATTGATGCGGAGATGCCAGATCTTTTTGAAGTGGAACCCTGGGCACATATTGCTGGCATGCCGTTCGCATATTGGTGGGGAATATTACAGATGATGAAAGCATTTCCCAGCCACCAGTTGTCCCTACTGGAGTCGTTTGCGGAGGAAATGGTAGACCAGGAAGATACTGGTGCTGAGGCTGTGGTCGAAGATGAGCATCCCGCTAATACTTCGAGTATCTTTCAAATATACTATTGGGTGTTTGGTTTTTCTGTTGTTGGTTTATTTTTTGTGTTTTTTTGCTGGCTGGGTCTGTATTTTGTAGCTGGATGTCTTATTTCTTGGAATGAAATTGGGATTTTTAATAACTGCTGAAGTAGGATTCTGGACTCTGTATAAGTAACAATTTGAGTTGTCGCACTAAAAGTTTGAAATATTAAAGCAGAAATTCCGAACTATCGAAGGAACAGTATAATCTGTCGAAGTAAGATTCTGAATTCTCGAAGTAATATTATGAGCCGTCAAAGTAATAGTATAATTTGTCGAAGTAGAAATCTGATTTGTCGAAGTAAAAACTGTAATCTGTTAAAGTATAAATCCGATCTGTCGAAGTATAAATTTGATCCGTCGAAGTAACAAATACATAAAATCTTGAGCCGTCGAACGCTCTATAGATCTAATGTTCAATATATTTGTGAATCGAATATGAGGTTATCTGTGGATAAATGTTCGAGACACGGTGTAGTCGATTACTTGTGTGGGAGAAAGTGGGTATGTTGAAAGTTTTGCTGGATTTGACTGGATGGACTGACAGCTCAGACAGCTTGCCTGTCAGAATGGTACGTGCTCCTAGGGCAGTGTGTCAAGCAGGTAATCATGATTTTTGATTATTTTACGGAAAACGTGTAATTTGATGTTGGGACTTGACTGGACGGCTTCAAGTGAGGAGTAGAGGGTTCGAGAAGCTTTGAGTTTAAAGTTAAATCAGAGTGAACGTGCGGTTCGCACATGAGAGGTATGAGGGTTAAATCAATTAAAACATTTCTCTGCTGAAAAGCCAGGGTAGTAGGGGCGTGGCAATGATAGTGGATTGGAAATCGTGGCAGTTTTGGTTTTTTGAGAAGGTATATAAATGTGAAGGAAATAACCATTGTACTATTCATAGAGAAATACCAGAGAGTGAGAGGAAGAGAACATACGCCATTATCTCTGAAGCTTGAGAGAAGTTGTAGAAGTTGTTGTGTGGTACGGACTGACTTGCTATTTTGAGTTTGCTTCTGCTAACACAGGTATGTCGATTGATCTCTGTCTGAATCTATTTTGCTTCTCCTTCTGTATCTATAAGTAGCATCTTCTAGGTTCAGAATTGAGAGGTTATAATCGAGGATGGGAAGAATTCATGAGTCTGGGTTCGAGCCCATTTAAGGATTTTGAGGGTATTGATGTGGGGACTAGGTTTAGGATTGAGTTTTCGAATGTGTTTGTATCTGTTGGAGAGGATAGATGAAAATGGGTTACTAACACGTAATAGTCGAATGTATCAATCTAATTACGCGCATCTTCTTCTGTAGGATAAGATGCGTACCTGTCGAGCTTCAAGAATGAGGCTGATAGACGAGGAAGTCAAAGAAAATGGGGTTAGTATTTATGGTCGTACTCCGATGGATGAGGGCTGCAACTTAGAGGTGTTATATGTTGTAACCGGTCCCCCCTGGCCGTAGTAGTACCGGCAGATAGGGCTTCGAGGGCTTTGAGAACTAGACGTCACAAAATGGTGGTGACTGAAGATAGTGATGAGGAAGAAATAGGGGGAGGGGAGAGAGACAATGGTATTGCTAGGCCTTTAGAAGGTGAGAAGGGAGAAGGGGAGTAGGGTGATAATAGTGGGGAGTTGACTGAGTCAGATGAGGCCGATGGTTCTGTCTCGGCTAGAGATAAGTTGAGATTGGATCGATTTGCCACCAAGCTGGAGCGGTCGAAGGTAGGGGTGGTTTTACATGTAGAAGAAATGGGGTAAACTTTTATGTTGAACCCGTTAGAGGGTATAATGGCATATAGGGGAATGCAGCTTCCTCTTTGAAGGTTGGTGAAGAAGGTGTTAAAATTTTAGGAAGTTGCCCCTATGCAAATGAATGGAATTTTTTACGAGATGATGAGGGTAATAGAGGGTATGAATATAATATTGAGGAGTGAGAAGAGGGGTTTAATTGAGTGGTACAATGTCGTATTATTTTATGCGGGGAAGGTGAACCAAAATGTGGGCAAGTACCACATCCAGTATCACCTAAAAAAGCCCTGGCTGTTTGATCTGTGCTCGATGGGTTGAGGGCTGAATAAGGATTTAGTTGTGGTATAGGGTAATTTTGAGAACGTTGAAGGGGAAGATCCTTATAGGTTGCAGTACAAAGTCTATAATCCCAGTAAGCTATTTATGGAATATCCTGTTTGAGGTACTAATAGAATAAACTGATAATGCTCTTTCTGTTTGTTCTATAGGTCCGACTAACCAGCCTTGGGAAAATCTGAGGGATTACATTGACGCCTTACTCAATTCTGACGAAGAGTGGGTGGATTTTACTTTCAAGAGTCTTGGTATCAAGAGGAAGAGAAAGAAGAAGACAAATTCCCTACTTCGAAACGTACCCGTTACGCCGAAGCCATCAAAGAAGTGGAAGGTTGAAGGTGGTTCGAAAGTATCCGAAGAAATGGGGGAGGATGATTTGCCAAGAAACATTCAGTATATTTCGAAGGCGAAAAGGGTCTCGAAGCAAGCATCGCAAGTGCCAGAAGGGGTTAGTAATGTTTCGAGACTGAGGCCAAGGAAAGTACCAACACATGCTGAGAACGGGAAAGGCAGGGTTAATCCCGAGGCTCCGAAGGTATCGTAGACGAAGGATATTCAGCATAAATAGCGTAGGGCACTGGGGGAAGATGATGCAGAGGATGAGGATGAGGAGATGACGGAGGCTGAGCGACAAGATCAGGCTCTAGCCAAGTTTACTTCGATGGCCGAACTCTGCGATGCTAACCCAGATGAAGCTTTGAAGCAGATAAAGAAGACTATGTTTCAGGTAACTGTCTATTATTGTTTGTGAGCTTATGAAATTTTCTTTAGTGCTTCATGCTTCGAGAAATGCTGACTGCTTGAATACTCTAGCAGACAGATTCTTGGGGGGCAGTCATTCACCAGGGTAGTGAAAGTAGAGAAAAGGAGGTTGCGGGATGCGCTTGACAATCTGGAACTTGCTCGAGGAAAAGAAGCGTCGTTGTTGTCTGATAATAATAAGTTGAAGCGGGATCTGGAGGCCATCAATGATGCAGTCGAGAAGAGGATGGAGGGTCAACGTTTTAATCATGAGCAGGTGTTGAAGTTGACGATTTCTGCAAAGGATAAAGAGAAAGTAGACCAAAAAGTACATTATCAGACATAGTTTGATGGTGAATGTAAAGTGACTGTCAGGCTGAAGGAGTTTATAGAGGATATGGGTTTTGATTCTGATACTATTGAACGCTTTCCTATTGTCGAAGAACCTATTGCTGAGGACTCTTTATAGGCGAAGGAGAGAGAGGTGGAAGTTGTTGTTGGAGGTGCTGGAGGGGGCATGGAAAATCTTGTGGTCGAAGGTATTACTGTTGGGGCTACAACTGACAGGATTGCAGATGATACAGGGTCGAGGCCTTTGACTGCGGGTGCTGAAGGTGTTGATGCTGCAAGACCTGTTGGGGGAGAAGATGGATCCATGCCAATCTGAGGTATTTTTACTGGAGTGTCATGCCAGTTATTTTTGATTTGCTGTTGAGTTGTAATATTTGAACCATCTTTATTTTACTATGTGGTTGATCTTGGAACTTGTTTTGTGCAAACTGATTTGAACTCCTGTGTTGAAGTTGATTTGTGTGAACTTTGATTTAATTACCTTGTTTGTGCTTCATACTTGATCTATATTCTGAACTGAATTTGATGTATTGTTCTGAACTGATTTAAATGGAGTTGTGGTGAAACTGCTCTTTGATATATGATGTTCTGAAACTTTGTATGTGGTAGAGTTGTAGATATTCCTGCATAATAGTGTATGTATGTGCTGAATCTGTCGAATGATTGAAGAGTGATCAAACCTGTGAGAGCTTCGAGATGGTTTTAATACCTCTTTTGAAATCGAGGGATCCGCTGGACATCGAAGGCCTAATCCACAGCGATGTAAGACGTGGTCACCCCCAATACATTCCCAAGGGTTCGGTCGGTCGACCATTGGTGCCTCTCAAGTTTGCTCGAATGTTGGGAGTTCGAAAAATTTTAAGGTCGCCTCCGAGTATCAGTCGAGCCGAGGTTGACATGATACTTAGGAGAAACCCAGAAATTCACTGGACTTCGAAGGCCTAATCTACAGCGAAGCAAGACGTGTTCACCACCAGCGCATTCTTGAGGGTTAGGTTTTTCGACCATTCGCGCCCCTCGAGTTTGCTCCAAAGTTAGAAGCCTGAAAATTTTAAGGTCGCCCCAAAGTATCAGTCGGGGCGAGGGTAGACTTGATACCAAGAGGGGACCAAGAAATTGACTGGACTTCGAAGGCCTTAGCCACAACAAAGTATAACTGTTCGCCCCCAATGTATTCCTGAGGGTCTGGTCTTTCGACCATCTTTGCCCCCCGAGTTTGCCTAAAATTGGGAGTTTGAAAAATCTCAAGGTCGCCCCCAAGTATCTGTCGGGTCGAAGGGTTAACATGATACTTAAGTTATTCTAAGAAATTCATTGAAGATGGGAGACAAATAAGGGGTGGAAAAAAAATATTGATTATCCTGTGTTTGCATAAGTTGTACAAGGTTGAGGCCGTGGCCTGTTATAGGAGACCAGCTGCATTGTGTTCCACAGATTTGGTAAAGGCTCTTCGTCTTCTGTCATCAGATAGTATGAACCCTTGTCAATTTTATCATACACGACATAGGGTCCTTCCCAGGATTCGACTAGTTTGCCAGTATTTCGAGGCTTCAAAGATTGGTTGACACATTGAAGTACCAGATCTCCAATGTGGAAACATTGTGGTCGAACTCTCTTGTTGTATAACTTCTAAAGTGATGTATGATAACGGCCGAGGTTGGCGATGGCTCAATCTCTAGATTTGTCGATCCATAACATGTTACATCCGAGTTCAAACTCATTATCTTTGTCTGGGAGGTTGGGATCTCGTATGGGTACTTTGAATTGAGTAGGGAGCACAGCTTCGGTACCATATACTAGAAGGAAAGAGGTGTAGCTTGTGGATTTTCTTAGTGTTGTTTGATAGGCCCAGAGGGCATGTTGTAACTCCTAAACCCATCGACCTTTCTTTGCAATTACTCATTTCTTGAGACAGTCGATGATGGTTTTATTGATTGCTTCGACTTGACCATTTCCTTGAGGGTAATAAGGTATTGAGGGTGAGAGGATGATGTTGTGTTTTTTGAGGTAATTTTTGACTTTGTTACTAGCATACTGGGGACCATTGTCACATCGAATCACATGAGGGTACCCGAAGCATGTGATGATGTTTTCCCATAGAAACTGGATGACTTCTTTTTCTCTGGTTCGGCACAAAGGTACAGCTTCAGCCCATTTGGCAAAATAGTCTGTTTTAATAAGGATATTCTCTAAGTTGCCTCAGGCTTTAAGAAAAGGGCCAATAAGATCGATAGCCCATCTTTTGAATAGCCAGGAGACTTGACTGAAATGGAGGTCCTGCAAAGGGTTGTGGATGTCGTGGGCATGATGTTGGCATTTGTCATAGTGTTTGGCATGCTCTTCAGCTTGTTTTTTCATGTTCAGCCAGAATAAACCTTGAGAAACGGCTCGAAGAGCCATATATCGACCAACAGTAGTAGCACTGCAGGTACCTTCATGGAGTTTGGCTAGGATTTGAGAGGCTTTAGTTTGAAAGATGCATCGAAGGAAGACGCCATTCGGAGATTTGTGATATAGTTCATGTTTGCGGATAGTGTATCAGCGACAGTTTTCTAATAACGATTTTTTCTCTTTAGGATCATCTGGGAGGGTAGCATTGTTGAAATAATGGAGGAAAGGTGTTTGCCAGTCGTCTAGATCGAGACTCTCACCCCCATTATTGATGGCATTGACTTCCATCTGGTCGATACTTGGGCGTTCGAGTACTTCGATATGGAGGGTCGGGATTCGGATTGGCCTAACATAGCTGCTATGTAGGCGAGAGCATTTGTGTGTCAATTTTATCTTCGAGGGAAATGAGTGACAGTAGATTTTTTTGGAAAGCACTCCATGCGCTGTCAAATGAAAAGAGCATATTCAGCCATGCAACCAGGTAATGTCTATGAACAAGTTGGGAATCTGTGAAAACTGCAAGTTTGGGAATGTCGAGGTCATGTGTGAGGTCGAGGCCATAGAGAAAAGCTTCATACTCAGCTTCGCTATTGGAACATTCAAAGTTTAATTTGATGGCCTTCTCTATTCGATCATTGGTAGGTGTGACCAGGACTATAGCGATCCCTAAACCGTTAGGCCCAACAGATCCATCTGTGAATAGCCACCATCTAGTATTGGGGTTCTATGGATCTGTTGTTTTGGGTTGGTTGTCTGTTATGTCATCTTCATGTTCCTCCCAATCTACATCTTCAACCGAGAAGTCAGCAAGGAAGCCTGCTACTACTTGGCCTTTCTGGGATATCTGTTTCTCGAATGTAATGTCATGATCACCAAGATACACAGACCACTGTTGTACTCGTCTGGATATTTCTTTTTTGCCAAGTACTTCTCAAAGAGGGTAGCTTATTATAACACGGATGGGGTGAGCTTGAAAATATGGTTTGAGTTTGAGGGCTGAATAGACAGGGTGAGGAACAAACGCTCAAGTTTTGAATATTGAGTTTCTGCGGGTGTTAGAGTTTCACTGATAAAATATACAGGCTTCTCGATGTTTGAATCGAGTCGAATAAGCACTGAACTGATAGAGGTGTCTGTAACAGCGAAGTATAAAGAGAGTGTCTCACCTTCGATAGGGGTCCTGATAATGGGGGGTCGACCAAGAAAAGTTTTAAGTTCGAGGAAGGCCTACTCACATTCGGGTGTCCAGTTAATCTCAGGGTTATTTTTCTTCTTTGCTTTGTAGATGCCTTGGTCGCGTAATAGGGAAAAGAGCCAAGCACAAGGGTCTGAGGATTTGGAAATGAAACGGTTAAGGGCAGCTGTCTTACCAGGTACCTTTTGGACATCTTTTATGGTTCGGGGCGAAGACATGTCGATGAGGGCTTGAATATGGGTGGGGTTGATCTTGATACCTCGTTAGCTGATAAGGTGGCCTAAGAATTTACTAGATGAAATGCCAAATTGGAATTTGTCTGGGTTGAGCTTCATGTTGTATGTTCGAGGTATCGAAAAGACTTCGGTTAGGTCTTGGATATGGGTTTGTTTTAGGATGCTCTTGCATAACATGTCGTCGATGTATACTTCGACTAACTTTCCAAGTAGGGGTTTGAACATTGCTGTGACAAGGCGTTGGTAGGTGGCACTCGTATTTTTAAGGCCGAAGGGCATGGCATTAAAACAGTAAAGGCCTTGTTCAGTAATAAAAGAAGTTTTGAGTTGATCTTTGGGATAAGGGGTACCTGATTGTAACCCGAAGACGTGTCCATCATAGACAAACGCTCATGACCAGCAGTGTCATCAAGGAGTACTGAGATGATCGGGAGGGGGAAGCTATCCTTTGGTGTGTGCTTGTTGAGGTCTGTGAAGTCGACGCAAATCCTGATCTTGCCATTCCTTTTGGGAACTACAGCAATGTTTGATATCCAATATGCATATTTGACTTCTCTAATGGAACCCACGGCTATAAGCTTATCTACTTCGAGGTTTATTGCTTCTCAAAGGTGTGGTGCCAAGGTACGCTTCTTCTGCTTAACTGCAGTAGAATGGGGAATGAGATCGAGGCAGTGGCATGCCAAACTGGGGTCGATACCAAGCATCTCCTGGAACGTTCATGCAAAGACGTCTTTGTTTGCTTAAAGGAAGTTTGAGTGCTCGAGGCATTTTGCCTCGTCTAAAAAGACTCTGATGAATGTACTAGGACAGTCGAGTTCGATATAAGCAGTAGGTTCGATGGGTGGGGTGGTATATGTCGAAGCCATAGGGAGAGAGAAAGATAATGATTACTTTGGGTAGCTGACGAGCCTCCAGGTTTTATCGATCTCTAGATGCTCGCATGAACGGGCGAGGTGCTGAGAGCCTTTTAGGTTCCACGTGCCCAAGGGGGTGGTAAAACAAAGGGTCTGATGATAGGTTGAAGGTATAGCACGCATGGCATGGAGCCAATCACACCAGAGGATACCGAGGTATTCTGACTTCTTGTCAATGATAAGAAAGGCCGTTTGCAGTGTGATTTGTCCTGTGGCGACTGGGAGGCTGATTCAACCAACAACAACTTTTGTAGTCCCATTAAGTCCTTTCAATTCGATGTTGGCAGCGGTTATGAGGTCGGCTTTCTTCATGGTTGGATAGCTTGGAAGAAAAGGACATCATCTGCACTTCTCGTGTCTATGAGCATTGTGTGGAGAACGAGGTTTTCAATCTTAATCATGATAACTAATGGATCGGAATGGGGAAAGCAGATATGGGATGTGTCACAGTCGATGAAAGAGATGTCATCGGGTTGAGGGGAGTGGTTTAATTTTGGCAAGAGGGTGGGTAACTTCTCCTGATAAGTGAGTTTGTAGCATTCTTCGACACGCTTACGCTTGCTCTTGGAACAGCCATTGTTGATGTTATTGACCTCGATGAAATGTATTCGGTAGATATGTACCTCGGCCAGGTCGACAGTTGGGGTAGGTTGAGGTTTGAGGTATGACCCATCGAGGTAACTGGGAAGGTCAGCAATGTACTGGTGTAGACGACCTGCTTTGAGGATGATCTCGAGGAAGCACTGGAGGGTAAAGCATTTGTTGGTATGGTAACAGTGACATTTGTGATTGGCACAGTAGGGTTTACCTGGTTTAACTTCGATGGGGAAAGGGATACGCCAGATAGGGTCTGCCTGTATATACGATAAAAGTGTGCTTAGAGGAGCAGTAGGTGGGGGTAGGACCGGCTTTGGTCTCTTTCTGCGAGCTTTGACATTGTTGTCGATGTGAGGGCATTTGTGGCTCTCTGTCTCCTATGAGACGGGAGCGGTCAGGGTGCTGGAGTAGAAGGTGGGTTTTGTCAAAGTTTATTTAAGTCAGTAGTTGAAGGTTGGCCCTGTTTATGGGATTCATGGAAGCGCTCAAGGTCGATATAACCATTAACCTTTGAGAGCATCTCCTCGAGGGTTCGAGGTTTAAGAAGGACCAAGTACTCTTTTATATAGCTGTGATCTGGTAAAGCATTTGAGTATGTGAGCACCGCATTCACGCAGTCAAGGTTTTCGACATTTCGTAATTCATTGAGAAACTTCTTGGTAAAGGCTTCGAGGGTTTCACAGGTGGATTTTCTGAAATTGAACAGGGCATCAACTCTATCTTCTCTGTCATTATTGAAGGCAAACTGAGCGATGAAAAGCTATGATAGTTGCTCAAAGCTCCGAATCAAGCCATTAGGGAGATTGTGGTACCATCGAAGGGGGCTTTCAGTGAGACTTGTGGGAAAAAGACGGCACAACAGATGGTCGACTATGGAGTAAAGGCTTAGGGCATTCTGGAATTCGATTATATGAGATTGAGGGTCTGAGTTACGGTATTTTCTGAGCTTGGGAGGATGGAAGTATGGAGGTATTTCGATAACAAGGAGTTTGGGGCTGAGGGGGTTATTCAATCGATTGCCTGGGTTGCGGGTTGGACTCGCGTTGATGGGCGTAACAGGTTGAATTTTGTTATCGACCTCCTGATGTGCATAATAGGAAGGATGAGGTAGGGATCGAAGGGTTCGAGGATAATTTGACCGAATGCTTGGTAAATTTTCTATACTACGCTCCCCGAGACGTTCTCAGGCAGGACGGCATTTGGGGTGTTTGGAGGAACGAAGGGTGGAGTCAGAGGATTTTTTTGTGGGGTAGATTCCGAGATTGATGGATTCGGTAGGGGGAATAGTGTCGGGAGCACCCTCGGCCTGGATACGGACTGGGGGTACTTCGAGATTTGGTAGGGGTCCCAGACAGACGCGGGAAGATGCGCGTGAAGGGTCTGGTACTTGGGATGGTCAAGCAACTTTCAGAGGTTGTAGTCTCTGCAACTCTCAGACGGTGTTACGTAACTCGTCAATACCCCGGTTCTTCCTGTCAACATCATCCAGGCGGTGGTTCCGTTTAGCTTTAAACTCCATCTGGTGCTTTTCACGCTCCTAATGAAGTTGTGCATGGTGGCGTTCCTCGACTTGAGCAAATTACTGATAAAGTAAGGCTATTTGGGCAGCCACTCCGTCGACGGAGTTGCTGGCATGGATAGAACTGGAATGGAGAGTGGGTACCATTTAGAATAACCGGATGAAGTTGAAAACAAAGGGAAGGGAAAGAGAAAGGGAGATTGGTAGGGTGGGAAGCACAGATGGCGCCAAATATATGGGCCTAACTTTGGGCAGGGGGGAAGTCGGCTCTTATACCATGGGGTTAATCCTTTACCACAGGGATTCAAGTATATAATCTAGAATGCATATAATCAATAGACAATATACTTGCATGGAGGCCTAGAATGTGACTCTCCACGACCTTTGATGTGGATTTTCAAGAGTGTTCATATTTCTGTCGAGTAGTCAAAGGTTTGAGTACTGGGTTTTTACAAAGTGATCGAAGTTAAACTGCAAGGGCTCAGAGGGACGATTTTCTAACCTCTCTTTAGTTCCCCAGAACTCCTATTTATATAATATAGGAAGGGCTGAGTCACCAAGGCTTGGTCATTTTACAAGGGTGTCGTCTGGATTTCAAGCGGAGATCCCCGGAGTGGGAATATACGCCAGAAATGTTGGAGCTGTCACTGTAATAGTTGTTGGGTCTGTCTCTATACTCTGACACTATAGCAATTGTTGGTCTGTCATTGTAGCTGCAAGAACCAACAGCCGCGCCATCTTGTCTAGTGAGCTGGTTGTATGTCCTGTCATACTTCGACCATGTACGGATATGGTCGAAGTATTTCTGCTGCAATGTGGATTTCATCCCCGACACTTGTTCAGAGTCGAGGCTTCGTCTTCAGATAATCTTAGGGAGGCTTGTTTGGGGACAGATTGGACTTTGAGACATTTGAGTAGGCTTCAAAGTAGTCTTCGAGTGTCTGTCTAGGGTAGAAGGCTGCAAGTAGGCTACTAGACTTGTTATCTGTAAATCGTATGTAATGTTTTCGACATGAATAAAAGTTGTTATTCAATCAATTGTATATATAAAATTTTAGAATTGAACTAAATTGTATTGGGTATTGGGATGAATAATAGGTTATAAGTAATAAAACAATGTTGTAGTGACGCTCGAACTAAGATAAACACGTGCTGATAATGACGTATTGATGTAAGAATGATATTGTAATATTTTTAATAGGTGAGGGAGAAAAATTAGGGGGAATATGTAATCGTGGAAATTCAAGCTTCTACAGGTCGATAGAGGTATAACTCGTGGTAGCATAAGGTCGAGTATGGTAAATAATGTATGTACTGGTGAGGGGATAAGTTCAAATAATTTATTCCAAGATTCTGGGTTTCTGTTACGCGATACAAGGTAAAAAATCACATTTTTGAGGGGAAAGTGTGTGCGAAACGTATAAATACGGGTAGGATCATTTGTAAAAAAAAAGAAATGGAGGAAGGAATAGGATGGTACAAACTCGATCGCAGAGGTTTTGCCATGCCACGGAAGGACGATTGGCTATAAAAATTGCTTAAGTATGAGAGAGGATTTTTGGTTTATTTAGTTACGATGTCGAGCTACCGGTGAGGGAATGTCAGCTTGAAAGATTTAAGGAGCAGAGAACTGGAGTATGCTCATTATTTCTATAAGGTATGCTTTCGTTAATAGGTCAGGGATGCGGTAGAACGAGAAAGATTGGTTGGTTTAATTGCTGAAGTTGAGATCGAGTTCAAAGATCTGAGGACTGATGAGTAATATGACTGGATGACATCGTCCAGTTTTACTAGGGCTGCGATAGATGTTGTTTAAAGCGTTGCTTATGAATAATATAATTGTTTTGAATGTAACATAAATAATAAAAGTCAATCGGATTCTCTATAGGTACGAATCTATTTTGAGACTGTTTTAGCAAATAATTTGAATGATTTTGAAAATTTGCACAGTTTAGAAAATGACGTCAATTACTATAAGTATGATAAGCAAGGACAAAGAAACAAAAATATAAAAATACAGAAGCTTCTAGTTTTACTTTGTATATAAGGAAGTAAGAATCTGACATCGTACAGGGTGAGTTATCATGAGTGTGGGAAGGTCAGGAAAAGTTATGGAAATAGAAGAGAGAAATATGCTAAAAAATGAGGGGAGTTATAATAATGGAAAGGTATTTTTATTGAAAAGGTACGTCTGACATAGAAAGTGGAAAGGATGCCTCAGTACCGAAATTGAGGACGGGTTACAATAAATGTCAGCCACTTGAGAGAGAAAAGATAAATAGTGCTTCTTCATCTCCAATCAAACATTTTTCAACTTCTAAAAATTTGGAGAGTGCACAGAGAGAGAGAGACGAAAAAATCAAGGATTTTATAAGGAGTCATCCGAAGGGAATCAACTATTGAAGAGGGCAAAAGATACTGAATCTCGTTGGTGGCTATACAGCAGCGTTGGGAGGGAAAGGCTCGGTGCTACTACAAATTCTCATTAAGATACCGAAGGTTAGTTGAAATGTATGCAACATACGTTGCCGTGTACACTGAATATGTTAAAGAAATATGTTGTAGGTAAATGACTGATCAGATATATATGTTAAATATATATATATAGATGGAAGAATGATAAATGCCCTAACCTATATGTAGGTCGACCATGAGAGGCATCTTTGTAGGGTCGAAAATGTGCTTGTATAAATCATTTTTAAGATGGGTAGTTCATCTGTTAATGAGGTATCGACCTCTGGTTAGACGAATGAGTCTGATAATGAGGGGGAAATAGGATTGGAACAATTCCCAGGTTTCCCTAGTCAATTGATATCTTATCCTGCTGGTTCTGATGCCTTTAGAGAGTTTTGTAAAGCTAAGGCAGCTGTAAGAGGGAAGTGGGGCAATTATGTAAATATGTCAGTATGCAGTTTAGGAGTTGTACGGTAGCGGAGGGGGAATAGTACTTTTATATGTTGGCAGATCTAGAAGTGGAAAAACGAGATAGGGGTATAGATAGATCAATCACGTTAGAATACTTTGATGAGGATGTTCGGAGTGATCTCTTGGAGGGTTTTTTGTGTTGCCTATCTCAATTAGAGTACAGGCTGAGTCTTCCCCTCACCAATTTGGCAAAAGGGATTATGAATGCAATCGGAGCATGTCCTGTTCAATTGAACGAGAATATGTGGGATATCATAGCCGTGTGTGATCATCTGAATGAAAAGTGGGAAAAAGAGGGAAAATTAGGAGGATAACCCCTGAGGACGTTTTACAGTTTTATGGGGTGAAGAATTATAAGGCCAGTGGAGGGTCATACTTTTGTGCGAGCGCAACTCGGCGTCGCTTCTTCGATCTGAATTCAGTAGGTCAAACCTGGAATTACAATGTCACATGGGTGAAGGGTAATTGTCTTCAAAGAGATGACGAAGAACCTTTGGACCTTCGGTTTAGAACTGTAAAACAAAGAAAGTATAGACATGCATAGATAGAATTATTGTTATATTGCGCTGATAATTGTAGTTGATAATAAAAGATATTGTTCATTGCAGGTGTGAAGTCAAAAGTAGAGAGGAGGGAATCTTTGTTGGACAAAGTTGCGGAGGATGAGACTGAGCTCGAATTTGTGTTAGATGGACTCAGCCTGAGTAGAAAGAAGACGGTTGATTGAAGGTCGATAAAGGTTTGAAAAGCTCAGTCGACCAGGTCGATGGCGGGTGCTGCTGATAAAGGGAAAAGGCAAGTAAGTGGTGAAGAGGCTCGAACCAATTTGTCCAAGACTCCTGGAACAGGCAGTTCGGCTCAACCGAATCCTGTTACATCGAGCAAAATAGCTTTAAAATATCTGAAGAAATGGATGTTAAAGGCTTTGCCAACCTTTGGTACCACTAGAAGTGGTGAGGCCGCAAAAAAGGAAAGGAGGAAAGTCGAACCCTCAGGGGAGTCAGGGGAGAAGGTCGCTGAGGGGCGATATGCTGCAGTGGATAACCTCAAAGAGGTCGAGGAAAGGGCCAGGTTGGTAGTTCTCCACGGAGAGGAAGACTCAAACAGGATGGTAAGTTTATATTATTGGAAAGAACTGCTTAATACGTTTCGAGCTAATCGCTGAGATCGATGTAATTTTTGCAGGTTGCTCATCTTGTTAAGGGGATTTGGCTCGGTATTGAGGGGAAAAAAACAAGCTAAAGAAGGCAAATATCGAGCTGGAAAAGGAATTTGCTTGATCAAGGACTGATGCTCTGAAGGAAGTCAGGCAGCTAAAGGCTTCTCATGTCGTGGCTATTGATCAGCTACAGGTGGAGACAAAGGCCAATCTAGATGAGATGGTTGAGGAGCGTGATAGACTAGGGCCTCATTTGATGTTGAAGGGCTATTCTGAGGAGGTGGATGCCATTAAGGCAGACACCTATGTTGAGGAGGAAGATAAGGAGGAAGCGGAAGCGATGGGGATCGTGGACGGTCTGGATGGTGTCTCCCGTCAGACGGTGCTCGACAGCCAAGGAGATGATGCCGAGATCCTAGAGGGTAATACTGAGATGGTAGGGTAGAAACATGTATTTGTATAAATATTTATAAGTTGTTGAATTGTGTGTGGGGAAGAAACATCTGCATATTGACTTTATATTATAAACCTCTTGTAGGCACTTAGAGAAATGAGCCTCAGGATAAAAGATCTAGAGTCTGGACTTTCTAGGGAAGGAGAGACCTCTAAAGCCTTGTTATCTCCGCAAGCGAAGCTGCAAGTTAGATCGGAATAGGTCCTTCGACTTGTATGTTATGCCAACGTTAAGTTATCAAGTAAATAGGATATAGATGCATGGTAAAAATCCAATGTTATTTATAAAGTTGTATATCGAAAGTATTCACCTTTTACACCGCAAGAAGCCTCATGAAGATTTATCTAATAATGCACTCCAAATCTTTAGGCTAAAAGTATTTGGACACCACAGATGTTTAGGAATCATATAGAATTTTTAGGAATGTAGTATGTAGATATTCAAATGTTTTCATGAATCAAACTGTACTAAAATTTGTTATAATCTCTAGGTCGAATTAGAGTCATCTCGCTCTCGTGAGGACAACGTACTCAAGTGTAATCGAGAATTTGCAGAGCAGTTCGATAGGATGAAGGAGGCGAACGAGAATAGAGAAGATTAATATGTAAATGCACATCTTAATCTTGTGGAGGTGACCCAGGCTATTTCTGACCTTACTCTTCAGGACGAAGAGAAAAATGTTGAAATAGATAAGGGGTTAAAAGAGCTAGTGGAGGTAACAGAACGTGCTGAGAGGCTTCAATGTCGGGTTGACGCATTGGCTGTGAAGGGTAAGCAGGCCGACACGGCTCAATACTGTATTCAAGCATTGGAAAGATCGGAGGAATTATTTTGATCTGATCTTCAAAACAATAGGAACGAGATGGAGCGAATGAGACTAAAATTGGTTGAAAAGGACAATGAGCTGAGGGTAGCTCGAGAAAATCTATCAGCTTCGGAAGCCGCAGTTGAACCCTTGCAAATAGCCCTACCCGCCAAGGATATGGAATTCTGGGAAATACAACGAAGGTGTAACGATTTAAACGAGAGGATTGTACGACTTAAGACTGAATTGGAGCAGGCCATTGCGCGTGCCAAGAAAGGCGAGGCTAGAGAACATTCAGGAGGAAGTTAAACTGGGGTTAAGGTTTTTCTAGTTCGAGGGGATGTAGTTAGTCTCTAAGGTCGAATTCGAGAGCTAGAGAGTGATGTATCTCGTATTCAGGGGCATGTTCAGAAGGGAAATTTAAACTTGAGGAAATGCCAGCAGAAGTTGGATGCTGCTCTTATCAGGGAGAAAGTTCTAGAAGGAGTAATCAAAGAAAAGGAATTGCTTATTAAGAGGAAAGATAAATTATTGAAAGGTGTTCCGTCTAGGGAAGAGTTGAACGCATAAATTCAGAGACTTCGTACCCGGCTAGTAGACTTAAAAGCCATGAACCTTGCTGAATTAGCTAAGTATATAAAAAAGTTGGAAGAGAATGTAATCTATCATGTTAAGGTCAATGCATAAATGACTGAACAAAAGAATGAGTATGCTAAGTTAGAGTCACGCCTCGAGAAGGTGAGAGCGAAATTTGCAATAATGGTCATACCTAATGCATCACGCTTCGACCTGCTAAAGGTGATTATTACATATTTTGTAGAGGAAGTAAAAAGACTTGAGTCAGAATGAGATACCTTGTTCAAAACATTGCCGAATAAGGGATGCATTTGTGGAGCTAAGATAGATCGAGGGAACTATCTGGGCGTCATAGAGACCCAACTGGTCCCTCGAACTGCTGAACTGATATAATCGGGTAGAGCTACTATGATCTGTGAGCTGAAAGTTCAACCTCTTGATGTATGGGGAAGAACTGCTGACACTTCATTAGCAGAAAAGAATCCCTTGTAATATGAATTTGTCTTGAAAATAAATAGTATATGTCGTACGCACATTAAAATGGATAAAAGCTAGTATGACCTTTGCCTTATCTTGTGTCTGGTGGGGCCTTTGATATAAAAAAAAATTTACATTTTTTTAATCGCAGAAATGGGTTGAGTTAAACCAAGTTGAAACTTGATTTGAACTATAGAAATGTCACAGACATATTAAAAGAGATGAAGGCTAGTATGACATTTGCCTTATCTTATGTCTGGTGGAGTCTTTGATGTAAAACAAGTTTCTACACTTGCTACAATCGTAGAGAGTTAGTAAAGTCAACCAAACCAAGTGATATCCATGATCCCGCCGTTATAAATAACCCAAACATGTTGAAAAAGATGAAGACTAGTATAACTTTTGCCTTATCTCTTGTTTCGTAGAGTCTTTGATATGAAACAAATTTCTATACTTGTTACAATCGCAGAAATTTAGTAAAGTCAGCCAAACCAAGTGATATCCTTGATCCAGCCGTTATAAATGACCCAAACAAGTTGAAAAGGATGAAGACTAGTATTACCTTTGCCTTATCTCTTGTTTGGTAGAGTCTTTGATATGAAACAAGTTTCTACACTTGTTACAATCACAGAAATGTTGTAAAGGAAGCCAAATCAAGTGATATCCTTGATTTACCTTGGATAAAATCGATTGTCAGCTAGTATTATCTATGCTTTAATCTTTAGAATGTAAGGAGAATGATATTGTAAAAATAACTTTCATTGATAAGTTCAAAATTTACATTGGGTAGAGATGAGAATCTCACTTTTGGAATTGAAAAACAAAAGCAAAAAATAAAAATTGAGTAGTAAGACGCTTAACGATAGTATCGTTTCAGTCGCCTAGTATTCTAAAGATTTGAAATGGGGATTCCCTCTTCTGTCATGAGATAGTATGATCCCAGGCCTCAGAGACCTATGATAATGAATGGACCCTCCCAATTGTCAACTAATTTTGTCTCTTTACGATGTTGAGGAATTTTTCTGACGACGAGATCTTTGATTTAGAAAGCACGGCTCCTGACTCGATTATTATACGATTTGGCAAGCATATGATGATATCGACCTAGGTTTGCGATGGTGCATTCCCTGGTCTCGTCTATCATATTAAGGTTGTAAGCCAATTCAAACTTATTTTTCTCGTTAGTTAGCTCGTGATCCCGAACTGGATGATGATACTCAATAGGAATGACAGCCTCAATGCCATAAGCAAGGAGGAATGGGGTACACCCAGTAGATTGTCTGGGAGTGGTTTGATATGCCCACAGGACGTGAGGTAATTCGCGAGCCCAATTCCCTTTTTTTATGAGTGAAGCCACTTTTTGAGTCCATCTACGATGGTTTGTTGGTAATTTTGGCTTGGCCATTGCCTTGAGGGTAGTATGGATTTGATGGTGAGCTGATGATATTGTGGTGGTTTAGAAAGGTTACGACCTTATCTCTAACAAATTAGGGTCCGTTATCGATACAAAATAGGTGGGGGCACCCGAGCCGAGTGATTATGTGGTTCCAGATAAAAGAGATGACCTCTTCTTCTCTGGTTCGACATAGTGAAATTATTTCTACCCATTTTGTAAAGTAATCGATAGCTACAAGTAGGTGACAGCGATTACCTGGAGAGTTAGGGAATTCGCCGACGAGGTCTAGTGCCCATCTTTTGAATGGCCAGAAAACCTTACTTGCATGGAGTTCGAGCACAGGGGCACGTATTATATGTCCATGTCTCTGGCAGGTATCGCATCTGGGAGAGTACTCTTATGTTTGCTTGCGCATGTCAGGCCAGAATACTCCTTGAGTGATAGCTTTGTTCGCTAATAATCTACTTGCGACGTGGGAGCCACAAGTTCCTTTGTGTAATTCGCAGAGCAGTTCGTTTGCTTTTTACTTGAAGAGGTACTTGAGGTAAGGCCCTGTGACGAAAAGGCAGTAAAGCATACTATTTTGAGTAATGTAATGCTTCGAGTTGTTGATCAACTGTCGGTACATTTTGGATTTTCCGGGAGTGATCCGTTGCAATTGTTATCGACACTGAGGTAGGCAAAGAAAGGCTTTTGCCAATTGTCTTTACCACCTTTATCACCCCCAGTGCTGATCGTGCATACAGATATCGAGCTTCTGTACCCAAGTCCCCGGCTAGATATGCCAAGGAATCAGCGTGTTTGTTTTCACCTCGAGTAAGATAATTGAGAGTTGCTTTCGCAAAATTACTCATCTTATCTACAACAAGGGTTGCGTATTCGATCTTCTTGCCATTCTTCTCGTATTGCTCGAAATTGTGGTGAACGATGAGTAATGAATCTTTGTAAACTGAGAGTTTAGGGACATCGAGCTCAAGTGTAAGGTCGAGTCTGTGAATGAGAGCTTCATACGTAGTGACATTATTTGAGGCCTCAAAATCTAAGCAGATTGATTTCTCAATTCTGTCATTATAAGGGGTAATCAAAATGATCCCGATTCCTGACCCTACGGGTCATACTGATCCATCTGTGAGAAGCCTCCACCCTGGCGTAGTGATCCATTCAGCTCGTTCATTGATTGGTTGGGGGGGTGGACTCTTTGGTGTGTCTTTGGTAAGGTCCAAGTCGTGTTCTTCCCACTCGGGATCCTCCACTGGAAAATCCGTGAGAATATTGATAGCGGCCTAACCTTTTTTGGAATAACGTAGTTCGAACTTGATATCATGTTCTCCCAAACTGACTGACCACTATTGCACTCTTCTTGACTTCTCTTTTTTGGATAGAACTTCTCGAAGTGGGTAGATCGTCATAACTTTGACGGAATGTGCTTGGAAGTAGTGCTTGAGTTTCTACGAAGTGTAAACAAGGGTGAGAAGAAGTTTCTCAATTTTAGAATGCTTTGTTTCCACTGGTGTTATGGTTTTGTTGATGAAGAAGACTAGTTTCTCTATTTTTCCTTTCAGGAGAATAAGAGCTGAGCTGAGAGAAGTATCTGTAACTACTAGGTAAATTATCAGTTCCTCATTACCTACTGGGGTGCTCATTATGGGAGACTTTCCCAAATAGATTTTAAGATCCTGAAAAGCTGTTTTGCATTCTGGTATCCATGCGACTTCTACGGTTGGCTGAACCTTTCCTCGTTTGGTACATCCGCGCAGTAATAGGAATAGCCAGTGGCAGCGGTCTAAAGATTTAAAGACGAAACGGTTGATCGCGACAATCTTTCCGACAAGTTTTTTAATGTCTTTTGTTGTCTTTGGAGAAGGCATGTCAAGGAGAACCCGAATTTGATCCGGATCAGCCTCAATCCCTTTCTTGCTGATGAGGCAGCCTAGAAGGCGGCCAGAATGAACCCCGAATTGACATTTATCAGGGTTGAGACAAATTTTATAAATATAGTGTTAAGATCTGAGATGTGATCATTTGACTATACGCTTTTGCACAAGAGATCATCGATGTAGACTTCAACGATTTTCCTTAGGTGTGCTTTGAACATAGCAATCATCAATCGTTGATATATGGCACCTGCGTTCTTGAGCCGAAGAGCATGACTTTGTAACAATAAAGGTCACTTTCGGTGATGAACGTTGTCTTCTCTTGATCTTCTTCCAGAAGCAGAATTTGATTATAGCCTGAAGCAGCGTCCATCATAGATAGCAGATTATGGCCTACTATGGAATCGAGGATCTGATAAATGTTAGGAAGAGAGAAACTATCCTTTAGAGTATGTTTGTTCAGATCTGTGAAATCTATGCAAACTCAAACTTTTCCGCTCTTCTTTGGAATAGCGATAATGTTGGATATCCAGTCCGGATAATTGGCTTCTCAAATGAATCTTACGCTGATCAATTTCTTGATCTCGGTGTTTACTTCATCTCGGAGACGAGGTGAAAGTCATCGTTATTTCTATTTGACCGCTGTGGCATTGATATTGATGGCTAACTTATGGCAATCCATGGCCGGATCGACTCCAGGCATTTCTTCGAAAGACTATGCAAAAATGTCTCGATTGAGTTGCAAGAACTGAATGTGAGCATCTTACTTGTGCTGAACCAGCTTGGTTCCGATGAACGTACCTCTACTAGGTTCATCAATGTTGACATATTTCGTGGGCTCCTCTGTAGGTGGTTTATCATTGAGGTGATCAACTTTTTGCAATTGTTATACAGCCAATCTGTTTGAAGTATCTAGGATGGCAGAGACAATATATTCACAAGCTCGAGAGAGTTTCTGACTACCTTTAATCTCATAAATACTATTGTCATGCTTGAATCGGAGTGCTTGATGATAGGTGGAAGCAATTGTTTCCATACTGTGTATCCAGCAGCGGCCCATAATCCCAAGATAGCGAGATTTGGCATTGACGACATAGAAAACGATGTAGATAGTGGCTGGTCCTACAGTAATAGGTAAGATGATCTTGCCAACTCGTTCCTCCCTGAAGCCATTGAATCCACTGATGTTGGTATCACTCTAAATGACTTGGTTGGCCAAGCCCATCTGGTCGATCGTACTCTGAAAAAGAATTTCAATACCGCTCCCAGTATCGATCATCATTGTGTGCATGACAAACTGTTTCATCTTGAGCATTATGACTAGCACATCATGATGTGGAAATTTGACATGGCTAGTATCGTAATCTTTGAAGGAAATTCTGAGTTGGCGATTACTAGACTCGGGAAGAAATTTAGCTTCTTTGTCTTGAGGTGTACGATCACAACATTCTGAAAGCCTCTCCATTTTGATCGGTTGGAATTAGAGATCTGATTGATTTTGTTCATGCTGCTGAGGTACATATAGTAGAGATGCTTCTCCTCAGCTTTATCATTGACCTGAACAACTTTGAGCTGCTTCTTATAGTTGCCATCTTGGTATGACTTCAGGTCAACAATGTATTCTAGCATCCATCCCTCCTTGAAAATGTACTCGAGCAATCGCTGTAGAGCATAGCAATTGTCAGTAGTATGATGATTTACCTTATGATGTAGGCAAAATGGTCGATTCTCGATGGGCTCCAGTGGTTGAAAGACGCGGTAGAGTGGGTCCTTCAATAGCAGTGGAAAAATTATGGAGATTCGGACGTTTAACTTTGGGAGGACGGATCTATTTTGCAGACCGCTTTTTTGAGGGTACCCAGTGTTCCCCTTGGTGCGTATCAGATCTCCCTGTTCCTCCTTGGGTTTGCTGGTCCGATCTGTAGGCAGGACTTTGATGGAGAGGTCTGATTTAGTAGACTTTTGTCACTCAGACATCATCCTCTCCAAGTCGACGTAGCCGTTGGCTTTGGTGATCATCTCCTCTAATGTCGCAGGTTTGTTAAGGAAGAGGTATTCTTTGGCCTTGCAGTCGAGCTGGAGAGCATTGGTGAAAGCGGTCACAACTATTTTTTGGCCGAGGTTATCCACTTTTCTTGTAAGCTCTAAGAATTTCTTCGAGAAGTCTTTAAGCTTTTCTCCATGTGACTGCTTAAGACCGATAAGAGAATACAAGTTCTTCTATTTGTCTCTGTTGTGAGCATATGTTTTGATGAACTGTTTCTGTAGCTGATCAAATGTGTATATGGACTCCTCAGGGAGAGAATGAAACCATCAGAGTGGTTCCTCCTGTAGACTTGTAGCAAATAGACGGCAGAGGATGTGGCTGAGATTGGAGTACAACCCCAATGAATCACGGTATTGCTGAATATACTCCTTCGGGTCAGTACCTTTGTATTTGTAAATTTTGGGAGTATAGAAACCTTTTGGTATCTCCATATTAAATAGTTCTTTGGCAATCGGACTTCCTTGTAACTTCGTGGTATCGCCGGTAGTACCCAGAACTTGTGCCTCCATTAACTCCTTAATTCGTTGGTCCATGTGCTCTTTTGTGACAAAATGACGTGCTGGTTGAATCGCTGGATGTGCTAGCTGGGGATGATGAGTTCCCGTACCTTCGCTTAAGCAATCTCATACTGGAACTTGATGTAGAGGTTGTTGGTCTTCCTCCTGATGGATGGAAATCCGGTGACCTCGACTAACTTCTGATTTAACTTCCCCCACCCCAAATGGATGGAGGCCTGTAGATTCTTGGAAATGGCTTTACTGGCAATTCCCCAAGGTCCCAATCTTTCCCATGCTGAAATGCGGGGGGTCTCTAGAAGTTGATCATGACCTCTGGTTGGTGAACCTTGCTAAGTCTTTTGCAGAGCCTCGAGGGTAGTCTGCATTGTTGTCATCTGGTCTTCGTGTCGTTTGAGTGTTGTCAAATGAGCTTGTCGTTCTGTATCGAGCTCTTTTTCTCGGAGCTCTCGATCCTTTATTAACTAAAGTTTGGGTTTGGCGCATTTCTCCATTTTGGAGTGGAGATTCTCCCATAACTCTGTGAGTTGTCCCAGATCCATAGAAATTTCGAGCTGAGTTCCTGCGGCTGGTCGCCTGGAAGAAACCATAATTGAAAGTTACAGTGAAAGACTGCCTTAGGATATCGTAAAAATGTAATCTTTCCCACAGACGGCGCTAAATGTAATGGCCAAATTCTGTAAGCTCAAAATAATTAGGAATTAGCTATTACACCAATGAACCTGTAACAATACTCTAATGGAAAGTAAGAAATAAAAACAGTTGTTTTTAGCATGGAAAACCTCTGAACAGGTAAAAAACCACGATCTCGTATGGAGGATTTTTGGAAAAGTATCTTTATTGCTTGAGGTGGATATCTTTATTACAAGTGATATCTAAATATATAAATGCTTTTAATTTCTTAAATAAGAAGCTTATGTAATTTTTCTGGTCCCTGTCTCTTCCGGAACTTTTCCTTTATATAGGCTTTTCCTACAGCTCTTCATCATGCTGGAGTACATTTTCTGAATAATGTGATTAATGGTGGTTGAATGAATAACTGATGAGTTCATGGGAAATAAGTGTCTTTGACTGGATAATGTTTTCCGGGTTTAGCTCGATCTAAAAATTACTATAACCCTTTCTTATCTTTCTTCGAGGCGAGAGAAAAGGGACCATATGAAACTGAGGAAACGAGAAAATGATTTTATGCATTTCTTTAGCAAAACCCATTTTGGCCTTCGTATTAAATCACTTGAAATTATTTTCCATTAGCCACCCCATTGAGCCTAAATGGGCCATCATTTGTAAGACAACTACATTTACCCCGTTCTAAAAATGCTTAAGGAAGTAGATAACTGTAGCAGTAGTTATAAATAAAGAAATATGAAATGTTATGAGAAAAAGGGAACAACAAGGAATTTGTAACAAAGATAATCCCCGTAAAAGGAAAAAAATTATATGAAACATGGGATTATCAAGTGAGGGCTAAAAAAATAAAACACATGATCAAGTTATGAAGAAAAATGGTAGAAAAGGTGAACAATGATCACAGAAAATGAGAAGACCTTAAGTTATTCTCATAATGCCAACAATGTACTATTTTCTCATGTATTACCTATCCTTGATCCTGAGTCTAGTATGGTCAGTTTAGTAGAGATTAAAGATAGAAAGTCTATGATAATTTGACTTGACACCTTCAATGGCAATCGAATTTCTATTCATAAGATCTATCTAGAAAAACTTCTGCCACATCTAGTTAATTATGAGCCTTTACTCTATTTTAAAATTAACTTGTGCTCCTTTTTACACCTGAGAGGAAAGCCAGAAAAATTTCGATGATCATTCAAAAGAAATTCTATATGAGGCTACAAGTGAAAGTTAATTTCCAACACTAGTAATCTAAATTATGACCAACTTGAAATTAAAATTTTTATAGTACTTTGACAGAGTACACTTTTACTAAATTTTACTAAATTCTATATGGTTGCTCTGTTGTAACAATATGACTTCCATTAACAGTCGTTATTTTATAACCACCATCATTTTTTACTTTTCCTTTCTTATTTTCGACTCAAAAAAATTAACACCTCCTGTAGTCGAGAAAGCAATTCAATTTCGACTTTAAAGACTGTCGTTTCTCATTTTCTCCCTTTAATACATCATTCACTACAAGAAAAATGAGATTTGATAACGTGTTTTCTATAGCGTAATTATGAAATGCTATCATAATCATAAGTGAACATTAATAGCATTTTACATGCGAAAAAACCAGATAAAATGTTGAGGACTACTTTCATCCAACTATATACATTTTTTTCTCCTCTCTCCCTTATCTCTCTTCATTTTTTTCTTCCCAAAATCAAGCTTCTCTTCCTCTCATTCCATCTCATTCTCTCCAAATTTGAAACTTCTCACCTCTAAATCTCACCCTCATAATCTCTCTATCTAAAATAGGTCTCTAAACCAGAATCCTTCCCTCTAGTCCTCCAATATCATCTACCCCATTGTTAATGATTCTATTAGATTTAAGGAGATTTTGGTGAGGTGTTCCCTGATTCGATTTCTCTTCCAATAGGCTTTGGTAAGTTTGATTTCATGCCCAAACTTTAAGTTCGATTTCATGCCCTAACTCTGAGTTCAATTTCATGCCCTAACTAACTCTGAGTTCGATTCGCCACATTGATCTGTACAAGTTGCACTCGGTATTTAAGCAGCAAGGTGAGTTTTTTATTTGGGTTTTGTAATTGTTTCCTTTGGTAGTTATTTAGGGCTCTTTTGGTATACTTTGGGGGTTTATTACAATTGCAGAACACATGTGGATAAAGGGGTTCTAATTTACTGAAGCACTATGGTTGGGATTAGGTTGATTATGGTGTTCTTTGGTTCCTATATATTTAGTAATATGTCTATTTTCCTTGGACTATTTGCAAGGATCAATACTCCATTTTGTAATGCTTTTCCGGCAGAGAATGACCGTGACGAATCCCAAAATGGCAAAATAAAATTATAGCAGAGAAGTCTGGCTCTGGAAACTTTTTGAGACACTAACATATACCTTGAGAATTATATTCAAAAATTGTGTTTGGTCACTTTGGTGTATAAATAATGATTGTTTAGAGAAATTCACATGCTTATGGAAAAGCAAAAAAAGTTTAAGTATAATTAAAAAATATTTGCAACTATGGTTTTGTGTGCCTTCTCTTTTTGCTTCATATACAATTTATTGGACCTCGTCAAAATGTTTTTTAATCAGTAATTGTTTTTCTTGCAGAGTTTTTCCCTTGAGCTTTGAACTTGAAGCTACCTTGAAATTGGCTAGATTTCTTTGCAGGTATGGGTTGCATTACCTTATGCGCTCAGGATGCAGGCTTTTTTTATACTCTATTCACCTTTCTACTCTCTCCTTTTCCATGTTTCTTTCTAATTTTTATTTTTGAGATGCTAGAAAGGTTTGCCTATATCTTGATATTTTGATTTTTGTTATTGAAAGCAAATAATTTTTGTGATAGACGAGAGTTGGCTAAGGAGGTTGTGGAGCTTTTAATGACTGCTGCAGATGGTGCAAAATTCTTGATTGATGCCAGTGATCAGCTAATATTCTATGTTGAAATAGCCCATTTATTTGGGACGCTTGGTTACCAGTGGAAAGCTGCCTTCTTTTCAGGGCAAGTTGCTCAGTTATATTTGCAACAAGAGGATTGCTTGTCCGCAAAGTCTCTCACCAATGTGAGTTTTATTATGTATGGAGTAAGCAACTTATGCTCTATATCATAATTCATCTTAATGTAAAAATATCTAGAAGTCGGACGGGGATTTTCGTCGCCAAGAAGATACTCGAAATTTATTAACTCAAACTTATCCGAGAAAAAAAAATCTGTTATTACGAGTGTGAAATCTATAGAAGAATATTATTGTTGATACAAAATGTTAGTGTGGATTCTTATACATTTGGTTGCAGTATTTTTTATTGCAAGAAGACTTCTCCAAAACTCGGTTATTCAAGATATCTACACATTTCTATTAAAATTACATGTGTAACATTTTTTTTTCTTTCCCCTAAATGGTAACTCGGCCTTGGTGGCTCTTTAAAATGAACATGTTTGCTTATTTACTTGTGGATTCATAATTTTTATTTAATTTTTTTGGTTTTCTCTTTGTAGAAGGAAATGGGATCTAGTTCGGCTGACATTGGAAAAGTACACCTAAACTTAGTAGTTGCATTATTTGAATCCCAGTGGAGCACTCAGCAAATGGTTGTCCTAAGGGTGATACTGATGTCTTATGTTCGTGGGGGAGATCCTCTTGTTGCATGGAGTGTAGCAGCCGTCTACTGCAATCTTATCACCCTCTCATCACCCCTGCTGGACAAAATGGCCTTGCAAGTGCACTTTCAAATTCAGCATAGAGGCTTCCATCAGGAGCACGCTGTGTCGATCCTATTCTACCCTTCATAAGGTATTTTAATACTTTTGATTACAACAACAAAATAAAATAAAATAAAATTCCTTCACTGGTGCAGCATTTTTGGGAGATTTTAGTCCTTAATTTATGATATAAAACATTGGATTTATCTGCAATTGAATTTTTCAAGAATGAGACATCTTCCTTTAATAAGTTTGGTATTAGGTTAGTGACAACATGTTTCTCATTGGTTGTGTGTGGGTACCTTGGTTGCTACTTTGAGCGTCTTAATTGTAATATAGCCTCTTGGGACGGTCTTTCTTGTGGTGGTTCATGGTTTTAATAGAAAGGAACGAAATGGCTAAGATAATAGGCAATTTTATTTCGCACGTTGACAACCTACCCACTATAGGCACCTACGTTTGCTGAGGAAGTTAACAAGTACTAATTCTTTTAATATGATATTTTCTCAGAAAACGTAGGCTCCTTTGTAATCATGTTAATTTTCTTAGTATATGTAGGCTCCTACGCCATTGTACCTGTAACTAAAGACCTATGAGTTCAATATAAAGACCTATAACTTTCTTCTTTCGAAACTTTCAGGCTCCATTCTTTTCTTCTTCATCCCTCTCAAATGGATATTATAAAGCACAGTCCGGGAAGAGAAGAATGGTGGGTGGGTTCTACTCCTTCAGGACCTTTCATTTACATACCTTTTGGCAAAGGAGAACCGAATGATAACAAGCAGGATCTTATTAGGATTGTTGGGGAACCCGTCCAGGTGCTAGTGGAATTAGAAAATCCCAGTGGGTTCGACTTGGTTGTCGACAGTATATATATCTATCAGTCCATTCAGGAAATTTTGATGCTTTCCCCCTGTGTATTACTCTTACACCGAATTCAGGAAAGGTGATTACATTATCAGGACTTCCAACTTCAGTAGGTCAAGTGAACACTCCTAGGTGCATAATTCACTGTTTTGGAGTTATTACTAAGCACCTTTTCAAAGACGTTGATAATTTACTACTCGGAGCCATACAAGGACTTGTTCTTTCTGGCCCTTCTCGTTGTTGTGGGTCCCCCAAGCTGAGAAATGTATTAGTACTGAATATTTTTGTGGTGCTCTCTTTGCCTTTGTTTGTGTATCACGTGGTTGGAGGTGATGGTGCTGTTATTTTGTATGAAGGTGAAATTCGCAATGTCTGGATAAGTTTGGCAAATGCAGGATTTGTCCCAGTTGAACAAGCGCATCTTTCACTGTTAGGCAAAAATCAAGATTTTGCTATTTCAATTGTCTACGATACTTTAAAGTCTGCTCTTCCTTTGAAATCGGGTGCTAAAGTGACATTACCAGTTACTATAAAAGCTTGGCAGCTTGCCTATACAGATCCTGATAGTGCGACTGGAAAGAGAAGTTTTGGAAGTATGACAAGGGCACCACCCAAGGAGGGAAGCAGCCCCATGTTGGTTATCCATTATGCAGGTTTGACTGATAACCATAACCATAACCATATAAAATTACTTTAGTTTCAGTCTTTTTCTTCTTTTAATTTTAGTATTAACTCTTATGCGACATAATATCTTGTAAGATTGAAAACTTTGTTTAAGTAGTGTTTTGATGGTATAATGGGGTCAAAGTTAAAATATCCCTCCTTTTTAGTGGTTGGAGAAATGGTCCATACAGTTTCCTTTAAAATACAGTATACACAAAACATTCTGAAAAACTAGGGATATTTACTTCCTCATGAATTAGTATATCCAAAAGACCATAGTCATCACCCATTGAATAGTAAAAATTTAAACTTCTAAAAGTAAACGTTGAGGTGGTCTAAAAATTTGGCCAAGCATATTTGTAGCAGTATGCAATACACATGTCGAATTAGTAATTACCCAGCTAATGAGTTTCACTTTGTCTTCTCTTCTAACCTTCCAGTTCATTTTATTTTTTCTTTGATAAATTGCATTAATTAGTACCATGAAAACTTGGTGTAAGCACTTTTATTATAATGTTCTTTTATGTTTTGTTTATCAGGGCCTTTGACACAACCTGAACAATCCTCATCAAATGGGCCTTTCATGCTCCCTGGCAGATGTCTAGTTATTCCATTACAAGTTTGTGTTTTGCAGGGCTTGTCTTTTGTAAAAGCCCGTCTCCTCTCAATTGAAATTCCTGTACATGTTAGCAAAACCCTTCCCAAACCCATGTTTTCGGATAGCGGTAACACTGAAGAAATTGCTACTTCTGAAAGTAGGCCGGATTGCTTGGTAAAAATTGATCATATAGAGGAAGTTACTATCTTCGCCTTCTCAAACTTGAGTTATCTTATCCAATTGATGTTGTATTCGAGATTAGTGTTTCTGTACAAATAGAAAGTCCTAGGAATGAAGATACCACGTTTATAGACCATGACGCTGCAGACTTTAGGTATCCCAAAACTAGAATAGATAGAGATTTCTCTACAAGAGTATTGATACCATTGGGGCACTTTAAGCTACCCATTCTTGACAGATAATTTTTATTGAAGGATTCTCAAACAAGTGAGGTTTCAACCAGTAGAACTTCAAGCTTTTCAAAAAAGAATATGAAAGCCGAACTAAATGCTTCTATCAAGAGCTTGATATCTAGAATAAAGGTAAGATGGCAATCGGGATGGAATAGTTCTAGTGAACTGAATATAAAAGATGCAATTCATGCAGCTTTGTAGACATCTGTGATGGACATATTATTACCAGACCCATTAACATTTAGCTTTAAGCTTGCTATAATTGATTCTTCAAAAGATTCTAATACTAACGATAATTTACCTAGTTCAAAAGGTTATATATTTGCACATGAAATGACTCCAATGGAAGTTCTTGTTCGCAACAATACCCGAGAAATCAGTGAACCTTAGTATTACTTGCAAAGATGTTGCTGGAGAAAATTGCATCGAAGGGAACAAAGTGACCGTCTTTTGGTCTGGTAAGGTTTTTATTCACTGCTTAGTGATTTCTGTTGGAATTAATGCATTTTTAGATGATTGTTCTGGTTTATGCTTTATTGACTTAATACAGACCATACTCGTCTCTTATCTTCTATACAACCTCTTTGTCATCTTACTATCTAAAAACTAGCAAGGTTCTTATTTACTGCTTATTGGTTTCTGTTAGAGTTAGTGTTTTTTTATATGATTGTTCTGGTTGATGCTTTATTGGCTACATATGGACCACACTCATCTATCTTTTTTATTTTTTTCTTGTTTTGGCATCTTGATCCAAGCTCTTCTCTTTCTGCAGAGCATGCCATTTTAACAAATCAATGACCTTAGGGATTTTGAAAATGATCTATTATCTTTGATGCTAATCCATTTTTTAGTAAACAATTTATCATCTATTTGGTGGTTGCAGGTACCAAAACAGTTGGTGTGATTAGTAAAATAGACAAGGTAGCTTCGTACCAGAAGATCATTACTGCAGTTTAGGCTCTACTGTTAAACCAAGGCCCGCACAATACATTAGATATCCCATGGGTTACCTTAATTGGTCAGTTTGTGCCTATTGCTTCACATTGTCTTTTTATGCATCTTTATTGATAGAACTATATGCTCTAAATGGCAAGAACGTTCATGAACTTGAGACAATGATGGTTCAAATCCATCTAGTTCTAATTGTAAAAGTATAGAAAAGATTCTTTAGGTAAACTAATATTATTTAATAAAATTTCAAAATTTATAATTGCGAGAAGCGACTAAAATCATTATCAATAATTGTGTCTAATATGTCGACGTTTTTACGTGACAGATAACACGACTAGTTTGTATGTCGAATTTTTTTAGAATTACGACAAATTAGGCGATTTTGGCATCGTAAGATTACGATGCATAAAACAACGGATAAATAAATCGGAAAATGGAACAAATACGACGAAAATAACGACTAATACTTGTGTATTTTTTTTGCGACTCATAAATGTGTCACAATTTTAACTAAAAATGATAGATATTACGATGTGGTTTACAGTCATAATATTACGACACATTTTAAGTTGAAAACATAAAACTACTACAAAAAGAACGACGCTTTTTCGACTAAATTAGAAGTCACTTTAACAAAATAACGACTGACCTACCCTGTTGTTTTTTACTCGTTTTGGCCTAGTAATTTATCATGACAACTCAACCGCGTACTCAGATTATCATGGATAGTTCTATTCATTATTTTTAAGATTTATCACTAATGCATGTATTACCACTATAAACACTCTTTATTTTAAAATGATGAATACTAATGATTAAAAGGCCGTATCAGAATTTTGTTTGCATATATTCGCTGGAAACCCTCACGAGAAAATACTCTTCCACTAGAGGCATCTGGGGGTTTAACAACTTGTCGCATATGCTAAATGAAATTGTGAGTTCTGCGAAAATGACTTAGAATAGACTTTGGTAAAATTTTGACACAAACCTCGAGGTTTTAAAACATGATAGAATTAAGGTTGCTTGTATTCGCCACAATACTGAGGTAAACTGAGGGATACTTAGGACATTTTAAAGTCAAGGTTTATCTACTTAAGACCCTGTTCTTCTTCTCTAAAGAAACTTTTCGTTATAGGGTTATTTTAGCAGCTAAGAATTAAGTTCACTCTTACCTTATATTTAGTTATATGATTCGTTTAGTCAATTTATATCCATTTTTTAGTTTAATTTAATTATGCAAAGTTAATCCCTTCAGACTGCTTCTATGGAGGAAACTTTATAGGTACATTATAGGATTTATTTACAGGGAATAGGTTTGACCTAAAGGTCTTTGTTCACTATTTAGGGTAGCTCTTCAGCTCTCCTGAACCCAACAAGTTATGAGAAGTGGGCAGCAATCCTAATCTGGGAGAGGAATTGATCACCTGAATAATGGATTGATTTTTCACACTACTTAGTAACCTCAAGATCTAGGGTTTGTTCTAGTCTCCAAACAAGGGAAGACAAATCTTTGGTCATCCCCCTAGAGTTTGAGTTTAGACCTTAACAGGTTAAGCTCTCTGATCTATTTTCTGTAAAAAGGTCAGAAAAGAACTTTAAATTCCTGAAATTAACCTATAAGTTGATTTGGTGAGAAGACCAAAAACATAATATTTAAAACCTAGCATGTTAATATAGAGTTAAATTCAAAGGTTTAGTTAGTTTAATATTCAAATATCGGCAAATAGTTTAACGTAGATTTCCAACCAAAAAACCCATTTCTAATAGATTTTAGTTTACCTTATAATAATGTACCTCTCCTTGGATTGACACCCTACTTGCCCTTTGCTATAATATTTCTTTAAGTAGGATTTTTTAGTAGACTTACGATAGTATATCAATAATCTTGCGCACAATCTAGCTCTTACTTATGGTAGTACCTAGGGCCTTCGAGTTGTTGACGACATCATACAATTTGACATAAAAGCCATGTATACGCTCATCTTCACCCATTTTAAGATTTTCAAACTTTATTGTAGGCATTTGATCTCTTCCATCTTTCAGGTTTTTATCACCTTCGTGAGCATTTATACGTAAATCCCAAGCCAATATTGAGGCTTGGGCAGCTACAATACGACAAATTTGGATGCCAATACATCTTTGAAAGAAAGAATTATGACCTTTATTATTAACATTAGTTGTAGTCTTGTCGGTAGGGTCCCATTGAGCATAAGGTTTGTTAATTGTTGTAGCATCATCTTTAGTTCCATGGATCACAATGAGAAGGGACCAACCATATTGAGCGGCCATCAGTACATCCATACCAAGCACTAAAGTATTTTCTTTTATCTCTGTACACCACTCAAAGTAGTTGATTCCATCGAATTGATGAACACGATTCAAGGTACTCGAGTACATGTTTCCAGAATCAATGGTAATTCAAAAACTTAACTAATCTCAGGGATCTACACTTAAGGTAATTAACCTCAAAGAGCAAACAAAGCTCTAGTACCAATTGAAAAACTACAAGATTAATTGTGTTCTTGATAAACAATTCAATATAGTCTGGTTTGGAATAAGAGACATTTTACTCAAGTTAACCATAACAAGTAGATAATCTTAAGTCTACTTTGATTTGTGTGTGAGAGAAGATGTTATAGGTTTTAGAGAACTAAAATAACGAGCAAGTATAACACTTATAAAGATACCTAGACCAACATAGCCCTCAGCGTATTCCCCTTTCCAAACCGCGCATCACACGTTCTTAACCCAAATACTTGCCACTTACGAATAAAAAAATCACACCGTCATGGTCACAAGTTTGTAGAACAAAAAATATTTCAATTTAAGGAAAACCTAGAACAAATATCCCATAGCAATAGTCTCTTTGATTGTCTGCAAATCCCTACCTTTTTCTCATATGTAATTGCTATATATTTAAGTTAGAGATCTTTAATTTTTCTCTAGAGAAACTTTCTTCAAATATATTCAAAACTCTGTCACTTAGTTTCCATAATCTCTAGTTACTTATAAGAGTAGAATCCTAGTCCAACTAGGAAGTTTCCCAAGTCTTTATTGTAATTTTACTCAAGCTTTATTTATATCTAACTCAAATTAGTTTCTTTCTTGTACACCAAGTCAAACTCCAGAAGTTTCAGTTCAAAACAAATACTAAACCAAGTTACTCTAAGAGTTTTATTCCAAAACAAATACCAACTTCACGATAAATAACTTTGCCTTTATATTTCTTCAATAATCGTCGCCACCTTGTACGCCATTGTTGTTCCATGCCAAAGACAGTTGGCTTTCTAGACTGACAAAACATAGTGTTTTGCTCATGAAATATTGTTAAATTAATAATAAGATCTAAAAATGGATCTTACAACCCCGACACCTCAAATTGAAAATTGAATTTAACCCATATTCGTTCGTGCGCATATATCGAGCCTTCAAGATTGTTTTCATCAACCCTAATAAATCATTAAAATCTAAAGGAAAGTTATTGTAATATAAATAATTATCAATTGTAATTCTTCCATGGCCAATGTGATAGAAGACAATCAGAGAGTGTGTTGACATTCATGAATACTGGTGGTTAATTTTTGTTTTTTATTTTATTTATTTTTAATTACTATTGAAAACTGGAGAAAAAATAACCCTTATCTCCAATACATGTGGCAGTTTCCTAGTGAATTAGTTCCTTGGGCTCAGAGCATATGCAGCAGTAAGGTCAGTCATTTAGGTGGAGGCAACCAACCTTCATTTTTGCAAACCAACCACTCAATAGCTGGGTCGTCTCGCCTAGCTGACAACTTTCCCAACAAAAAAAACCCACCCTGAGGGTTAGTTCAGGTGGGTTATTAAAATAATCATGCATCATAGTTCTGAACTGCGCGGTAAAAGGTAACCAATAAGGGGAAGCCACGTGTCTTGTGCTGATTGGCTAAATATGATGCGCAGTTCAAAACTGCGTGGCAAACCAACTATTGTGATGTTTCTACGTGTATGGCTCATATTTAAAGGGTAGCAATGACTATTATACTTGCCATGTAGTTTTGAACTTCGCGGCTAAGCCTGGAACAACTCTTTTTCCCCTCATAAAACCATCCCTGCACCCCATTTCTCTTCAAGAAAATAACCCTATCAAACTAAAGAAAAGCCATGACTTCAAGCTCTCAAGCAAGCTCCCAATCCAATTCTCAAACCCACTCTCAGCCCTCCCATCCAAGCTTGAACCAAACTTCTATCCCTCCAAATTTATTGTATTTGGTTTGTCACAAATGCCAAATACTTCCCAATATAACGATCACCACATTCGATAATAGTTTCCACCACTCGACTCTCATAGTCCCTCATAATTTGATTCCCAAAGAACCAATTCTTACTCGAACTACCAACCCTACTACCCCCAATTAAATGTTTAATCGGGAAATCAATATTTTCCCTCATAAATAGAATTTGGCGAAGGAAGTTCGTCTATCTCGCTGATGCAAGCTTCATGGGGTTTGAACGACTTAAACCTCAATTTATCACCCGTTCTAGTTCTCGCTCTGATTATCGTACCAAGTAATACGCGTACAAAAGGAAAGGTAAAAGCTAAAAGAAAGATGATGATACCGGTACCAATAACTAATGTGGTTGAATATCATGTGTAGAATGAGGTTGATGATGACGTTCAAATTGATAAAGATAAATACAAGAATGCGAGTCATTGGACGGTAGACGACTTCGTAAAATTTACATGCGCTTGGTCTCAAATTTCTTAAAATCTCAAGACACAAAAATAACAAAAAGCCTCCTAATTTTTGTTAAAAGTGCGTGACCAATTTAATTTGTTCTACGCAGACTAATTGATGTGGCGATCAAATAACGACGTCAATTACGGGTATAAAAATTGGCTTAATAAGGAATGTATAATTTTTATAGGCATTCTTCAAGACCTTGAACACCGATAATTTACCAGCCTTGGAATAGGCGATGTGGTAAGTATTTTAAATTTACCTTCATTTTCATAGTCTAGTTAAGGTAATGTACTCATAATATTTTCAAACTTGAATGGTAGGTCCAAATGGCATACGAGACGTATGAAAAAATGTATGGAAAAGTATTTTAATTTCGTAGAGCCTATAAAATTTTATAATATTGCCCAAAATGGTCCTAAATTAATCCAATCGGGCATCACGGTCGTAATGTATCGAAGAAGTCTTGTGTGCTTTGGCCAAGGTGATGACAACCACCTACTTCCGCCACCCCTACTTTCGCAATTTCAAAATATTCTACTTACGATAATCCATTACTATATGCTTGTAGGGAAGTATGTCCAGACGGGCAAAAAAAAATTCAAAGCGAAAGAAGCCGCAAAGTCAGGAATAAGTTATTGGCGGAAGAAGATGTTCGAAACGATGGCTAACATAATTTTAGCATAGAGTTAGAGGGACGAAAAGAAAAAAAAAGTAAAATAAAGCTAGAGCTAGAGAATGAGAAGTGCAAAGGTTGGTTAAAGAGGCAGAAATATAAAGGAAACGTGAAGCGGTGATAGCTTGACAAAAAGAAGATAAAGAGCAAATATTGGTCAAGGTGATGACAACCGACACAACTAACCTACTACAAGAACAAAAATGTTGGATGATGAAGAAACCCAAATTTTATTCCGCGAAGTTGAAGGAACGATGTCTAATGCACGAAGATGACTTGAGTGATTAAGATTGATGCAACCATTGGCCTTATTAGTAGGCGTTAACTTTTAAATTATACTTATAATTTAATTTTGATGTACTCTTTTTTTCTTTTGGTAATTTGAAATGTATTTATTTTCTATAAATTTGATCTTGATGTACTCTTCAATACTCTAATTTGGCAAACATAACTTGAAAAATTCTTTATTTCAATCAAATATTACAGATAAGCTTTAATCAAACATTTTAACGTCAACATTAAAATTATTATTTCTAAAAGAAAATGCATCAATAACAAACTTTTCAGGAAAAAATTTAGCTCTCTCCTGAGCCATCATAATATTGACCTCTCACCCTCTGTATGTTGAGTCACGTGGCAAATAAGAGAGAGAAACAAACTGACATAAAATGTGAAAAACTTGAAACTAACGGAAGGAAATAAAAAATCATGTTTTCATCCCTTATTATCTCTCCCTAGAAACTGCATCAACGGGTTTTTATTGTACCCAAATAACAATTGTGAAATCTTTTGTTCTTCCTCTTTGATTATGCACACTTTCACCTCATTTTTCAATCCTCAAAAATTAAAACACATCCTAATAGAATACATGAATCAAAACCCTAAAAATCCTCCAAAAATTTATTTGTGACAACTTGAAACACATGAATGTATAGAGAGTGAAACAAGTAGAACTCAAAATTATAACTTAGTACAATCAAAACCAAAGAAGAGTATTAGTTTAATTTCTTTTGTCTTTATGTGTAAGGAATATCAATTATAGATTTTCCTCACTCCTTACCTTTTTCAAGGTATGAAAATTCCTTGTTTAATAAATGTGTGGGCTAATTGTTTTTAATCTCTGGGGTTTCCAATGAAGACCAGGGAGTTTAAGGTAGAGAGAGATCAAAAAGTTTTAAAGATTTTTCTCCGTCTAAAGTTCTTGAATTTGTATTTCTCTAGATTTTGGGTGTCATGTAAACTAAAATGCAGATGATTTCGAAGTAACAAATTATGGAGGGTGAGAGAGAGAGAGAGAAAGCAGAACCCAGATTTTAGCTCTTGGATTTGTACATGTCTAGAAAGATAAAGTAAAGACTTGCAGAGGATGATAAGATTTACTTCTTTACATTTCTGTTAGTTTGTTTCTCTCTCATTCGCCATGTGTCAATATATAGAGGGTGAGAGGTCAAATTATGATGGCTCAGGAGAGGGCTAAATTATTTCTATTGTGTTCAAGTTGAAAAATGATATTACTCCACTCCTTTTAGTACTTATAAGTGACCCACGAGTTGATCTCATAAGTTAAAATGAGCCATTTCATCCCTAATTTCATTAATCTTCGTAATGTACTCCTCAATAGTATTGAGAACATGAATTGGATTTAAGACTATATTCCCCTAATCCATCGACCTTTTAAAATTTGGATCGTTATCTACTTGCCGGATGAAAGTATGATGTTCCTCTTCAATGATCATGTTGTGTATACATAACTGTCGCTAGATCACTAGGCTACCAAAATCGCGTACCGTGAACCAATATTTAAAACTATACTTGTAAAACCCCGAAAGCTCGCTCCATGTCTTTCCGGCATGCTTCTTGCATCATTACAAAATGTTTTTCGGCATTGTTCGTCAGATTTCTTATGGTTTGAACAATTATTTTCCATTTTGGATAAACTTCATTGGCTAAATAATACCCCGTAGTGTATGGCTCCGTGCCTATCTTGTAATTACATGGCGGTGCAACTCCATTAAATAAGTTGTCAAAAAGTTACCCTTAATACAAGCCATTCGCATCGTTGTTGGAACCGGGCACCCCAAAGAAGGTGTGTCATAGCCAAAAATCTTGTAAAGCAACAGCTTCTAAAATTATTGTTGGATACTTCTTATACCTGATACATTGTCCAGCCTACCCAGTTCGACAATTCTTTCATTTCAATGTATGTAATCTAAACTACCTAACATCCCCGGGAAGCCTCACGCTCTATTCACTTCTAATAACCTATTTGTGTCGTTCTCTTTAGGGGATCTAAGGTATCAACTTTTGAATTCTTTGACAATTATTTTACAATTTTTTTTCAAACATTTAGTGGTAGACTCCCCAATCTGAATGTATTCGTCATGGGTGTCTCCACAAGTGCTAAAACATAGCATGCAAAGTGCGTACGTTATCTTTTAATAAGTTGGAAAAACCCATTGACCTAGCAACATTTTCATTTTGAACAAAATATTCGTTTGAGAAAATAACTTTATCATAAATATGTTGATACGCACCTTTGCTCATACAGGTTGGTGGTGAAATGGGATGCTTTTGTAGACCGGATTTGGACTAAAATAATCTCTCATAAGACTAAAATGCCCAATGCATGATCATGCTCTATCAACATATCCCTCCACCCCATCTTATTACCACCCCCGCTTACGTGACAATGTCACCACTTGTTCTTTCGCCTTTTCCATTTCCATGAGAACCTTGTTATACTCGTGCATCATCAAAATTTGTCACCGGAAAATTTCTTTCGATCCAGATGAAGATGATGATAATGAAGAGAGTGATAGGTCGAACATGATGAACTTGATTGATAACATAAAATTAGAAGATAAAGAAAGTGTTTGTTGTAAGAAATATATAGGAATATTCACTCAATTTATAGTTGTAAAACTAGCCATTGAGAGGCTTATTTAACAAACCTTCAAGGGAATATAGCTGTTGGGATGGAATCCCCATAAAAAATGAAGTGTTGAGAGAGAGAGGAAGCCTTTGTTCTTGTAGATTGAGTCGCGTAGTTCAGAACTGCGCGGTATATATGAGAGAAATGTGGTACAATCAAGTCTATTCATATACCACACAATTCTGAACTGCGCGGCATATAGATAAACCAGATCGTGCCACATGAACCTCATATATGCCGCACAATTTAGAACTGAGCAACTCAGTCTACAAGAACAAAGGGTTCCCTTATCTCTCAATACTTAGTTTTTTTCAGAGATTTACCTTTGAGGTATTTAGTCAAACACCTTCTCAGGTGTGTAATATATACTCAACACTTAGTTGTTTTCTTGAAATCTCTTGTAGCATTTAATCAAACACCTTCTTAGGTGTGGCATATATACTCAATACTTCATTTTTTTTTTCTTAAAATCTCTTATGGCATTTTATCAAACACCTTTCATCCATCGAATATACACAACACTAGGTATTTAACACAAATAACATAAATTTAATCATCATCCTATATAAACTTAACATGATCCAAATTAAACTTAACATGATCTAAAATAAACTTAACCCAAATAAAATAAAATATTGTTTAAACTAGTAGGGAAAATGCACTAAATAAGCATAGACCTAAGCATGACGACCCCTCCTCGCTCTACATCTGCGTGCAAGACTATCATCGAAGGCATATTGTACCTCCGGCTGTCTTATACCTGATGGACATCTCAGATAGCCTATCTCCCGTGAGTCAGATAATCTCTTATGACCGTCTCAGTTGTTCGTTTATCCCATCTACGTGGTCAACATAGTACCTTGAATCTTCATATGTTGCATGCCGTATTCCAATGTTTTGCTGCCATAGCTCATCCACAGTATACCTAGCTGGGCATGGTTGTTAGACCTTGATGGCTAAGATCGATATTCGTCTATGCACTCCGCCGATTCCCGCTATATCCATGAATAATCTAATATATATCATAATAATCTAACGTCACGTCCACTCCATAGTTCTCCACCGGAGACGATTCACCAAAACTCGATGTTTGTAACACACGTACATCGGGTCTAACTAGATTGCGCCCGAACATCCACATATTTCTAGCCCTCCTCACTAAAGTGCAACCAATCCTAGAATTTGGGTGAACGTGCCTCCAATACATCATATAATCCACATCCTCAACGATATAGTGGTTTGCATCGTAGTACTCAATTTTCTTTAAGTGCGCCCGTACATCAAGATTGAATTGTGGAAACATCATAATATAGGTGGGGAGGTCATAGGGAACACCGTCTACCCCCATAATCTGACGCATACATCTCTCTACTTATACGGGACTAATAGGAATGAAACTCTTTTTGAATGAATGAAATCCTTTTTGTACTAAGAATTTTCACGTATTTTACCTTCCCACAGATTCTACTTTTAGAGCTCAACCATGGTTGTCAATCAATATTTTATTTATCATTCTACTCGATCATGTTTCTGATCAATTCAAAGGAATGGTAGATTTCAGCTCCCGATTTACTCCACTCAGTTTTTGCCCACGCACCCATACGGGGATAAATATGTCAGAAGTTAAGATCCTTCACAATGTACATCCTCACTTTGTATTACTCATAAAACCAAAACTATAAAAGTGACCAAAATCTAAACAAGTTCATATCATGCATATTCTTCTTCACAGATGTGAGGTCCAAAACCCTATAAAATGTAGCCATGATAGGAGATCCCCAATCATACTTTATCTCGCCTATAATATGCCCATCTTTTGCAGCGGTGAGATAACCCACCGTAAGTGAGGTGCTGCCATTTGTAAAGAATAGATTTCCCATCATATATGCAACAAAAGCCCATGCGTACACAATATCCAATTGAGGGTTGTAAGTGAACTTTTTTTCTCTTGGATCAAAATCCCTCACATATGACTTCAAAAATACTGACGTGATGTTTCCTTACTTTATATCGTTGCTCGTAATCCCAGAAAACAACTTCAAAGCTTCATCGACATTTAAATACTTATCTTCATAAGGGAAATTTATTCCCATTCCGCAAGGAAGAGCCATTAGCATTACAAAGTCTCACAGTATAAAACCATGTTCCTCGTAGGGGAAATAAAATATATGGGTGGATAACCATCACTGCTCTAAAGAGCATGAGCCAATATCGTCGATTACTTACTTTATTGACGAATAGTTGGAGATAAGTTTGTACCACTTCAATACCTTGTCTAGCGATCCACGGCATATTATATTATCTTGGTTATAGATTCAAATACAAAAAATGCATTAGAATTATATTTGGGCAGTTCATCAAACATTTGTAAAACCACATTTTAATACAAAATTTTTAAAGAAATTCTACCGGTTTGTCCTCCGATCCAATACTAATATGCACCCAATTCTCTGGAAGAACTTCACTCGGTGCAAATCATCAAGAGTTGGGACAAGATCGTTAATGGTGAGAAATAACGGTAAGGTACTCGCAAATATCTCTTTACCTATCTGTGTAACTTTGGTATAAGTATTAGGCTTGCTTTTGGAATATTTGTTGCCCAGTTGTGATGATAATTCTCTTGACATTTTGATCAGAGTTTATAAAACAAATTTGGCTGAAAAAACTCAAACTTATGAGGCTAGATTGGGCGTTGAGTTTTGAAGGGGAAGAATTTTTAAAGGTGAAACGAAAAAAAAAAGTGTTGAGAGAGAACTGTGCGGCATTAAAAATATAAATTATGGCTGCGTGGCTGCTTATGATTGGCTCTGGTGCCGTGCAGTTCAGATCTGTACGACAGATATAGCTTGTTAAGATTTAAACACGTTGCTACATCCGGGCCGTCTATTTTTGTTGCGTAGTTCTTAACTGTGTTGGGCTGAGAAGACCCTGAATCGGTTTGGCATTGCTCTGTTAAAATCAAGGTGGGTTATTGTTGAAGCATTAAAGTTGGATTCAACCGACCTTACTACTGCATATGCTCTTACAAGCTTGGATCCCCCAAGCATGATTGTTTATTGATATTATATTACAGGTATTATTTAAGATAATCTAAAGCATTCATCACAACCGTTAAATGACCATAAGATAAAATTTAACTTTCCAAACTCACATAGTACGAAACGCACAAATTTAATAAAGGAAATGAAATTCATCAGATGTAGTTGCTTATTCCGCATCTCGAACTCATGCTTCATCTTCGAACTACATACAAACTTTCGATCTCATCAACAAAGCACGTGGAACAATCTGAATCAAGACAACAACATCAAGAAGCAAATATAGCACAAATTTTTCAACCAACACCACTCGTCCATGAGGCTCCTCGTGCTCTTGGTTAAGAGCCATCTTGTAATAGCTTATTTTGTATCTCGGACTCAAGCTTCATTCTCGACATCATCAGCATACAGAAAGTACTACTAAATATATGTTAAACATTCCTTAGCTTGAGTCATTACTTTTAACCTCTACATTAATAGTTCAATTTACGCAAGTGTACAGTCATTAATAGAGCCGTTGTACAACAAAAGAGATCAGAACGATACACAATCTGGTCAAAGAACATCTTATATATTCTTTGCAATGTCCATCATTAAGAATATTAATGGTCGTCAAACGGTCATATGATAAGACTTATAAAGAGGACCAGAGAACTACAAATGAAGGACAAAGAATTATATACAGAAGAATCCTTACTCTAAAATTCAAGATACCCAGAGCACTCATTATAATAAGTTAGCAATATCAATAAGATCATCTTTCTCAAAATCCTCAAGAGAGGTCATGGTTTTTAACCTATTCAAAGGTTTTTTATACTAAATTATCTTGTTGATTATTGTTTACTATTCTTGAGCATTCTAAACACATTTGGTGTAAAGGCTAAGTATGAATCCCAGAATTAGGCTATTACATTTGGCACCGTCTATAGAAACCGAAGTTCTCAAACTCATTGTCTTAGAAACTGCTGATCGCCTTCTTTCTGAATGTCGCCTCCAGATCATAGCACACCGATCATTATAGTAGGAGAAAATGCAGTATTAGAAGATCTGCAGGCCACTCTAAATTTTGAAATAGAGAGACGTGTTGCTCTAGAACAACAACTAACGAGTGTACAGGACGCATTGAAGGTTCGGCAGGGTCAGCAGGTCGTCGCCCAGAAGATAAAAGGTGTGCAACCAGAAGGCTCACGAGTTTCCATTCATGACAGAATATGACCTCCACCAAAAGGTAATAACCTAGGAGACACCCATCGATCTAACCATTACCAACAGGAAATGGAGCCAATCCCGATCCAGGAGGTCCACCAAGAAGTAGATGGCGACATTGCGGGAGTCCAACAGGTAGAAAATCTACCTCAAAGAGTTTGAGTTCCAGCAAAAGAGCGCCTAAGCAAAGGGAGTGGCGACCACAATCCTAGAGAAGGACGCGTCACACGCTCAGCTACCACAGCTTGATAATATGTGACTCATGAACATGTTGACAGGCGAATCAAAGAATTACTTGAAGATCAGACTTCAACTAAAGGAATCCATAGCAGATTATAGAAGAGCCCGATCGCACAAGAGTTATTGGATGGCAAAGTCCCCACCGGTTCCATACTCTAAAAATCCAAAAATACAAAGGAACCGATCCAGTGGAACACGTCCAAGAGTTCCAGGATGTTTTGGGCGTATATTCCACGTCCAACATATTTTATACCGGCTCTTTCCTACCAGCTTATCAGGCGAACCCCTGCGATGGTTTCACACACTACCCGAAGGATCCATCACAATCTTCGAACAATTACGAGAACTCTTCGTTAAGAATTACTCGCACAACAGAGACAAAGAAGAGAATCTATACTCCCTTTTTAGCCTCAAGCATATGCCAGGTGAGAAACTCGAGACATTCACGAAGAATTTTTTAGAGTTAGCTCGAAAGGTAGATCGGTTCTACTATATAATTACTATTTTCATTTTTACTATTGCTTTACTGTTCGATGGAAACGCGAAGGAGTATCTCGTCCTGAACAAGCCAACAACTCTGGAGAACATGATCAAAAAAGTCAACAGGTATATTGACCTGGAAAGAATGGTGTCTGACAGGCAGAAACCTCAGAAGTCAACATTGACAGCTCGAGATCAATCCATGGGCCAAGATTTAAACTGTGCTGCTGATCAGGATGAAGACAGAAAATGGACAAAATATAATGACAAACGACCTCAGAAGGACAGTAAATTACCAAAACCATGTCTTCCCAAGATGAACGTAACTATAGCCAATATTTATCCTATACTTCCAAAGGATAGATTTTTTTAAAATGCACAATATTTCCAGCCTATTGAGAATAAACCTTATTGTATCCACCACAAGGTTCACCATCTTGAGACTGAACATTATTTCACCCTACAATGACTGTTAGAGTACATCTTTGCATATAGACGAATGCATGAATACATTGAAGACGTTGAGAGTTACAAGAATAGGAGTTACGAACTTCCTACAGAATTTGTACAAACTGAGGAACTGGCAGGAGAGAAAAACATTTATACCATGTATCTCTTAACCACTTCGTTGAGACTCAGATCGTCAACCAATCGAATAAAAGCAAAAGATGACGAGTCAGCCAATGTTACGACCTATCCATGAAAGATAAAGAAGCTCGTTTACTTCTTGTATCCAGCTCTCAGAGAACAAGAATTTCTTTCAACGACTGTGATGTTCGTCATATCAACTATCCTCACCATGATGCTTTGGTGATCATACTAAAAATAAGAAACATGGTGCTTCACATGATGATGATAGATATTGGGAGTACTATTGAATTACTTTTTCAAAGTACGATTGATCAGATGGGGCTGGCCAATAAGGTACAACCCAGTGACATTGATATAAGTAGATTCAGTAGATCTAGAGAAGAACGTGAAGGAAAGATTAATACTTCCCATTACGGCATGACCCGTAATACTTGACGTTGTCTTTTATGTTATCAATACAAAATCTCATTATTTGGGGATAATGGGATGTTACTAGTTACACAATATACGAGCTATTCCATCCACCTATCATTTCGCGATATAATTTGAATGGAATGGCGGCATATATCAAATCAAAGGAAGTCAAAAGCTAGCTCGAGCATGTGAAAATTGTGTTGTCATCGTTCTTGAACCCTCAGAACCATAGCTCACATAGCAATTGCAGAAAATAGCAGGAAACATTACAGAAAACTATATAGTGAACTCTACAGAAAACCATCTGCCAAACGCAGAAATAATAGAGTACATTGAAATCAATGGAGAAAAGCTAGGAGCATACATTGGCACTCTTCTGCCAACGGTAGAACGACATGCCCTCATCCAATTCCTTAAAGACAACAGTGATGTCTTCGCTTGGACCTTTCATAAAATGTTAGGCCTTGATCCAAATCTGGCCTGCCATAAGCCCAATTAGAAAGATAAGGCCGAAGCTGTCAAATAAAAATAGAGGACGTTAACACTAAGACTTTGGGATGAAGTCAATAAAGAGATCGACAAACTCATCGAAGTTAGTTTTATCCGAACGCCAATTACCCATAATGGATCTCAAACATTGTAGCAGTCCCAAAGAAGAATGGCAAGATCAGAGTGTGCATGGATTTCACAGACCACAAAAAACATACTCCAAAGGATAATTTCCCACTTCCTATCATAAATTATCTACTCGATTCCACTTTGGGGCACGAAGTTCTATTTATGATGGATGCCGCATCAGGATACAATCAAAAACCTCTGTTACCGGATGATTAAGAGAAAATAACTTTCACAATAGAATGTAGCTTATATTGCTATAAGGTCATGCATGCCATTCGGTCTCAAGAATGTTGGAGCCACGTATCAAAGACTGATGACTCAGATGTTCAAAGATCACCTTCGAAAAAAGATATAAGTCTACATTGCCGATATGTTGTGCAAAAGTCTTAAGAAGGAGAACCATATAACAGATTTGCACACTATTTTTGAAATTCTCCATTTCTACAAGATGTGATTAAACCCTGACAAATTCCAGTTCTAAGTTCAATCTGGTAAATTCTTGGGACATTTGATCAGTAAGCGAGGCATAGAAACTGATCCAGATCGTATTCGTACTCTATTGTCTATACCTTTTTCATGAACGAAGAAAGACGTACATAAATTAGCAGGTAAGATTGCTGCAATAAATCGCCTTGTCTCGAAGTCTTCAAACCGATGTCGTTAGTTATTCAATCTATTACGTGACGAAACAACAACAAAAAGGTTTAAGAAAGATCCTGAGATCGAGTGGACAGCGGAGCGTGAAGTAGCATTTCAGGAGCTCAAACGTTAATTGAGTTCACCACCAGTGATGAGTACACCTAAAGAAGGGGAAGAACTCATCATATATCTTGCAGTTACCGACAAGTCATTAAGTTATGTTCACATTAGACTTGATGAGAAGATAGAGAAACTTGCCTACTTCATCAGTAAAACTCTCACTCCAGCAGAGACTCGGTATACAAAGATCGAGAACTTACTCTTAGCTCTCGTATATACATCACAAAAATTGAAACAATATTTTTAAGCCCACTCAGTTCGAGTAGTGACAAATTACCCTCTACGAGAGATTTCATCCAAGCGAGAGAAATCCAGACGATTAGAACAATGGTCGGTCACACTAGGCGAACCTGATATCCATTTTGAACCACGACATTCTAAAAAGGGTCAAGCAGTAGCAGATTTCCTTGTAGACTTCCCAGTATAAGATCCTGACTGGGAAGAAGATAGCACGGATACTAATAAAGAATAGTTTGAAGAAAAGTCAGACTGGATAACTCAAAAGGGATGGCATCTTTTAACTTATGGATCTTTCGGACCTTTAGGATCAGGTATCGGAATCGTGCGTATCACACATTAATTGAGAAAGCAGTTAGACTCAATTTTGAAGCTACCAATAATGAGGCCGAGTATGAAGCAATGATTCACGATCTAGATATGACACTCAATTTTGGAGTCTCTAAGTTGTCTATGTACACAGACTCTTTGCTCATTATGAACCATTATAATAAAAAATTTAGAAAAATGGAAAGATGATTGATTACGCAGTAGTAGTAGCTGACAGAATGCACAGATTTAAGAGGATTACTATTAAATATTTACCGCGCGAAGAAAATAGACATTCTAATTTTCTAGCTTATCTCGTAGGAATCTTTGGCACATAAGCTCTATATCTCAAGATCAAAGTATTATCCACCCCCAACATTAACATCATAAGCTCAAATTCTGTTAATATTGGGGGCGTTAAAGAGGACAAAGATGATTGGAGGCGACCTTTCCTTAAGTATATTGGAACTAAAAAGACGTTTGACGACAAACTCCCTATAGATCACACTAAAAAGAGACGCGTGCTTGATAATGCTAAGCGATACATCGTGGAAAGCGATCTCCTTTATAAAATTTCGGTCACAGGACCATATCTCGAGTGCTTATCCAGCAAAGAAGCTAAAAAATTCCTGCATGAACTTCACAAAGGTACTTGTGGTTCCCATGCAGCAAGATGATCTCTAGCCAATCAAGTTCTTACCCAAGGAGTCTTTTGGCCTAAAATAAAAGCTCAACCCATTGAACTCACAAGTATATGTGATGTCTGCCAAAGACATGGCCCCCAAATTCGATCTCCAGCCTTGGAACTGCATTCCAGCAACGTTGTTTGGTCATTCAAAAGATGGGCACTTGACCTCGCAAGAGAATTCCCCAGTGCACCGGGCAAAAGGAAGTACCTCTTAGTAGCAACGAATTACTTTACTAAATGGGCAGAAGCAGTCCCTCCGTCTCACACACGTGAAGATGAAGTCATCAAGTTAATATGGAAAACCATCATCATCCGCTTTGGCTACCCCCATCTCATTAGAATCGACAATGGATCTCAGTTCGTTGGCTCCAGAGTCATCGAATTCCTCAATCAACACAACATCATACACTCTCCTTCTATTCAGTATTAGCCACAGGGTAATGGTTAAGCCGAAATCACTAATCATACTATTGTGGATGGAATAAAAAAATGCTTGACAGAAAAGAAGGGTAACTGGGTCCAGGAATTACCACATGTATTATGGGCATATCGAATAACACCTCGAGTATCAACTGGATGCATGTTGTTCCTCTTGGCTTAATGGTACATAAGCAATCATCCACACTCAATATCATAACCAAATACACGACCATACCATAACAGATGAAGAAAATGAATTCCAATTGGCATGTAACATGAATTGGATGAGGAAACTCGGGATAGAAAAATCATGAATGTGGGAAGATACCACCAAACTTTAGCCCGATCTTACAACAAGCGCGTTCGTCATAGAGAGTTCAAAATCAAAGACCTCGTCCTACGGGAAATTCCTAAACACAAAAAAGAAGTCAATGCGGGGAAACTAGCAGAAAATTGGGAAAGTCCTTTTGTCATTATTGGAAAAAGTGGCATTGGTTCTTACAATCTCGCTACTGAACACAGAGAATGAATACCTAATCCTTGGAACATGAGGAGATTGAAGCTGTATCACAGATAATAAACTATCAGAGTGTACTTTTCTACAATCAATCTACCATCTTGTATGACGATCTTACATCAATAAAAGACTTATATTTGATCTTCATACATCTGAGTATTTTCTACTATTTCATATAGTACTCTATCTAACACATTCGTCATACGTCAATTTAACACCAATGAAATACTTGTGTTTGATTGCCCCATATTATAGTACTTTTCTAGTATATCCAATAAGTACTTCTATATACAGATTACAGATCGTTTGTTGCTTCAGCCAAACTGATCACCTATACAGATCATTTATTGCTTCAGTTAAACTGATCATCTATATATTACAGATCATTTGCTGCTTCAGCCAAACTGATCATCTATACATTATAGATTGTTTGTTGCTTCAGCTAAACTAATCATTTATACATTACATATCGTTTGTTGCTTCAGCCAAACTGAACATTTATACATTACAGATCGTTTGTTGTTTCAGCCAAACTGATCACCTATACAGATCATTTGTTGCTTCAGCCAAACTGATCATCTATACATTCCATATTGTTTGTTACTTCAGCTAAACTGATCATTTATGCATTACAGACTGTTTATTGCTTCTGCCAAACCGATTATATATCACATTACAGGTCATTTAGAGCTTCAGTCAATCCAATCTTCTATGTTCTTCTACGTTGTTGCCTTAGCAACCATATACTATGCAAAAACCTTGGGAATTATTTTATAAAGCAGGTATCCAACCCATACATTACCGTTGGTTCCTCGTAAGGTTAGTACATATCGTTCTTTTTCCATTAGTCATTTCATTGTACACTCTATCTACTATATTTGTTTAGTATACATAAAATATTATCACATTCGTTACACCTCATTCCTCACTAAAGCTATCACTTGAATCATTACCTAAATTAGAAGGTCCTCTAACGTTATGTGCACAACCCTTATATAGCCGTTGATGCATAAATTTTGGCATTCTTCCTATAATAATTTTATTTCCCTCTCTAACCATACTCTGTTTAAGAGAGCCAATTATGGCCATCATGGGACCTAAATACTCAGATCATATTAACTCCATCTTACACTGCACACCTTTGGTAACTAAACCTTTAAATACCATTTTACTTTCTACTTCCAGTTTCTTGAACTCTAATACGAAGAACAAAATTACTGCTATCATCTCTCTCTCCCGCACATCACCTACATTACTTTTCACCTTATAAATAATAAGCTCATTAAGCTTACTTTGGGCTTCCTTCAGCATAACTTTTAAATAATCATAGCATTTCTCCACTCGTCATTTTCCATCCCCCACATCAGCATTCCAAGATTCTAGCACTATCATGAATTCTTCCATATAATAAATTAAAGATATCGACCCCTCCATTTCAGCTTCACGACCTTCACATTCTACCCTCCTTTCATCAAAGCGTATCTCCGCCCGCATTAGGTCAGCATCTAGCTTCCTATTCGCGTTTCATAGTTTGTCATTTTCTATTCGGCACTCCAAGATATCTAAATCCCGCGATTGCACAATATGCTCTAACATATGTATATCACTCCAAGCCTTGTTTATATCTTCGCTTTGTTGATTGTGGACCTCTTCCAACTTCTTTATCATCACATCAGCAACTCACCACAATATTTCATAATTACGAGCACGAACTCTCATATCGGCTATCTCTGTCTCGAGCATATTTACTTGAAATTGCAAGTCTTTCACAGTATTTGCTTCTTCCTTTACTACTGCCGACAGTTTTGTAACTTGGGTACGAGCAGATGTCAATTCAGCCCCTTATTAGCTAGCATGTTATGAGATGCCCACAACATTAACACCCTTTTTCCTTATTACTTCTTTTAAACCCTCTATCTTTCTCAGTACAACGGCTAGGTGAGCCTCTTTGGCTTGGAGTGTCTCCGTCACACGGGTTACTGTACGTCGCTCTTTTAAAATCTCTACTTTAAAATTTTCTTCTAATACAGTAACTCTCAGTAATGCCTTCTGACATGAACTGAGCTCAACGTTCAATTGTTCATTTTGGACATATAACGCGTCACATTGACTTTGATTAGCTGTCAGTTCCACCTGTCATAACAGTTTACATTTATAATAGTTCGCGTATATCAACAGATTACATGTCACAGTTAACAAGTTTAAATCAAGAACATGGTATCTGAGTAATTTAGATACATCATTCTATTTATGCATAGAAAACATATTACATTTGTCATCACAATAGCGCACAAAGATCTAACACATATGTAGGGTCGGTAAAAGAACATGGGAATACCCTATTTTCATTTCTTCGAGATATGCGAGGACTGCCCTCTCTCTCTCGAACTCTTTTTACTTGTTACTTGAACATCTATAGGAGCAGTAAAGGTCACCACCTCCTGCAGATGTGGTTTACGCCGCAATCGAGGTCTTAACTTTTCAACCTCCTCCTCATCCTCTTTTGATGAAAGTTCTCTCGACCAAGGAATGGGCTTTTTACCAATAATTTCACCTTCATCTTTAGTGAACCACATATTTTTAGCCTTGACATTCTCAACATCAAAATCCTTCCCACATTCTGTTACAAACTTCTTAAATTCACTCTCTACCCTCGTCAGTTATCCCACATAAAAATTAATAACATTGTCTATATGACGCTCATGTTATGTTCGAGCAGCAACTTTTGTTTGAGACGGATACAAATACTCCTTCAATTGCATATGCGTCTTATGCAGCCGCTGGAGCGTTTCTTTTTACAATACACCTAAAGCCCTTACATCAGCTTCTACCTTCATTTGAACAATCACTTCTTTTGACAATCGCGTCGCTAAAGACTTTTTTGTTTAACATGTTATGATATCTCATCATGTAACTCCTTTAACTCACCATCTAATTACTGTTGAACCTCTATTTGTTCTTTTCTTATCGTGAAAAATATAATTCTCATGGTCCTCTAATCCTACATAAAGCCAAACACATCAGATAAAGGTTCTACATCACCCTATACAACAGACACACCAGCTCGAGTAGAATACTTTCTCGCCTCTAAACTATGACGATTACGCACTTCTTGTGCTAAAAACATAACTCGAGCTAGGTCCGGAACTACGCCTCTTTCCTTCAAAAGCTCTACATAAGCTTCTTTTAAACCTCGTTCACTATCTACTTCGACCTCAAAATACAATGTCAGAGCTATCAGCATATTTTAGTACCTAGCTCTATCACTCAGGTCATTAAAATAGGTTAACTCTTTTGGTTTTCAAACTAATACCCCCTTTCCTCTTCCTTTCATAACACCTCGTCCCTCTCTATTTTTATCTTAGCATATCTGCACTGAAGGTCATATAACTCCTTAAATATTTTCTCAAAATTAAGTTTAAATTGCCCTCTCTCATATTCAGTTTTATTAAGTACCTACTGAATACGAGCTACAAAATCCCTCACTCTACTCAAGGATCTCTCCAGTTCATAATTAGTCTTTCTCAGTCACTCTATCTCCTACACAGAGTATAAATATTTTGTTCTAATACAGACATCCAAGACGAACATGTTTTAAATCATCACTCCAACTTTAACAAAGTATGACAATACAGAGTACAATCACATTGATATCACACGAACTGAATCAAATCAAAAATAGAATACCACAGGAGGTTTAGAGATTCTTACTGATTTCTACCTCAGATGAAGCCTCCAACGATGACCCAACAAGATGGACTGGATCAGCAGGTTTCGAAGAAGGATCAAATGTCTTCCCATGAAGATGAACTTGTTTAGTACTTTCTGATAGATGGTCCAATACTTCCTCAACATATAGGACTGGCTCAACACTTCTTGGTGGAAGATCTGACATTTTCTTCAGCGTAGTAGCAGCGTCAGCCATCCCTTCGCCAGCAACCTCTGAAGGAAAGACTATTTTACTATATCTACCGGTTCAGCCTAGTTTTACATCAGCTACACTTAATCTAAAATCATAATATAATTGGACGATGTGATCTCTTTCTACTAAAAGCGCGTTAACTAATTTTGACATAACATCGTCATACTTTACCAGATCGCTATACTTTTTTGTAACCTAGGCAGCCGCTATAGTATCTTCAGCTCTCTTCTCCTTCTCTAGATTGAGCTCAGCTTCGAGCTCCTTCATATGGGCAGATTGAACTTCAAACTTTGCTGTAAGAGCCCCGAACTCTTGGCTTCTCTTTCCTAGACACCTTTTTGTACCTTTTTGCAGCATCGAGAGCTGCCAGTACAAACATACACAAAGACAGATTCAATACAACAGTTTTTAAGTCATAATACAAAGACAATAAATGATTTTCAAATACATACCATGAAAGTGTGATCGTGATACTCATCGTCGAGTTGTTCTGGATCCATCCCAGCCATCAGATAATATTTCAGCTCCAGCTCTTTCATCTTAGTTGCGGCATGAGGATTAGTTCGAGAACTACCCTCTTCATCATGCCTTTTTCTTTTTATCAAGCTCTTATCGGCCTCTGCAGGAGCAACTACACTCACCCTCAGCCTCTCCTATACACCTACAGAAATAGTATTGGTGACCTCTTGTTTCGTGGCCGCCACCCCAGTGGCAAAGGTACTCTAACAAGTTGACTTCCCGGACCTTCGAGTATTTCATTTGGTGGTCTGAGGTGCAGGAGGTGGAAGACTAAGAACATCATCCACAGTCAGGTGAGCCTTCCCTTAAGCCATAGATCATTTCTCGTGAGCTCGTTGAACTTTGGGTACTACGGAATCTACCCTTTTATCCCTGTGGATACCGAGCTCAGCAAGTACCTACTTTAGCTCATCCTGATCAAGAGCAACGCAGTCGAGCAGAATAACCTTATCAGATGTCGATGAAGGCATGGGTTCAGCCAAAATAAGGAGCGCAACATTAAGTAGCAAATCGAAGACAAGTTATTTGTTATTTGAAGATTGGTCAACATTACTTACTCAGATTATAATATCTATGGTTCAGTTCGAGCACTGGTTCATTTGGAACCTGCATACAGTTACCCTCAGCCTACACAAGGTGGTCATTCTATGGTCTACTTGCAGATTCGAAATCAAAGAATTTTGGCCTAGATGAATCGCTATACAGGTAACCACTACTTCGACCCTCGACATATTTCCATTTATAAAATTTCATCACATCTTCAGCTTCGAACTGCTTAGCAGTCCCTTCCTTTTTCCACTTCTCATTCAGTGCCTCACATAACATAATCATCTTATAAACATTCCCATTTAACTGGGCAAGACAACACTATAATATATTCATGACCCCTTTCTGAAAGTAGGCCAGAGGAATTCTAAGGCCATATCCAACCTGATTCAAAAAACATATAAACCCATCACTCAGGCCTGATAACCTAAAACCATTATAGTATGAGAGATTCACCTCCTCACTAATCCATTTATCCCTCTTTCAATTCTCCAAGCATGGGACTTGATTGTATACCTCCTCCTCCCCTTTCCCAGGAACATAGGCCATGAACTAGAGACCTTGCTCCTCCACATAACTTCCCCATTCTCCCTGCAATTTCTTTTTATATTTCAAGTACTCTTTTCCTGCATAACTTCCTCTGGGAATATGACAAAAACTTTATCTGTATTTTTTTTATCCTCCTTCTCCATTACTGTCACAATATTACTGGGCCCCCCAACCTCTATTATCAATTGTATACTATTCACAGTTTATTCCATGGAACTACAATCATCCTCCCTCCCCGAAGACGATGTTTCATCTAAACTCGAAGATACTACAAATTTACTAGCGGGAATGCTAGGTTTCAAACGCATATTGGACCTACAGATACAAAACATATTATATCATTATCTCTACACTACATATAGTAACTACAACCCCACCATCTACCCAGTCAACACGCCTACCTTTTAATTTTCTAAACAAAAAACAACAATCAATTATTTTAATTTCCATCTCATTCTTCAAGCAAACATTTTCTCTCTCTACAGTCTGTTCATATACAAAAAATTCTCCAACTCCAAAACTCTCTCATATTTATTCAAAAAAACCCAAAACCTCTATATTATTAAATACACATATCAAACAGGTTAATACACATATCAAACAGGTTACTACATATATTAAATAGGTTACTACGCATATCAAACAGGTTACTACATATATCAAACAGATTACTACAAATATCATCCAGATTACTAAACAAATCAAACGGACAAAGCTTTATATTACCAACCTGTACTTGAAGAATAGCAATCATCTACTTTATCAAGACGTCTTGCCAAGAATGAACGTTCACGTCGTTTCCCCAACAGCTTTTTATTGCCTAATAAAGATTTCCTTCTCAAATCACACTCAGAACTCAAACGTTTCCTCTCCTTAAGAATAAGATCTGCACCACTATTTTCTCTCTTGGAAATTGTAGGTAATATATGAGGGAAAGAGAGACGAGTTTTTATACTCTCCCTCAATTTAAGAAATGACATATTCTTCTGACACGCGTCAGCCATCCCTACTATCTCTGTAGGCACGTCTTTTCAGGTAGTAGCATTATCATAATTTTTGTGATAATGTTTACTGTCACCACGTCTATCTCTATTGTCTACCATTAAAAAATTTACACTTCTTCCTCAGCACAGAACAAATGACCAATCACCATATTTTTATACTCTACCAAGGTCGTACAACTTCCTTAAAATAGATTAATATTCAAAATTCGAAGAGATCTATATAGTTGTTAAAATTGTACAGTTATCTTCCAAAAATATCCGTACATAAGCAGTAAAACATAATACTTTATTCTTATTCAATCAGATTGAGACATCAAAAATTCATCATCTTAATTTATTTGGATACCAACACAGAAAACTAAAAATAGAATACTTCGTACGAGCTCTTACTTTGAGCTTACCGATCTCTCCAGTCACATCTAAAGCAACGTCGATGGTTCGCCTCCTCACATAGAATTATCTCTCCTCTTGCAGCTCTTGCGTCCTCTTCAGCAATCTTGTCACATGTAAGCTGTCGAACAGTCAGTTCCCGTACCATGCCACTCAGTAGCGATCTATGAAACATATCACACCAGAAATAATGATCATACTTTGTACGCTTACCTTCTTCATCAAGTCAAATTAGATTCAACGGCCATTCGGGTAGTACAACATCATAAGGCAATCGTCAAAAATATCATTCCCAGAGTTTAGCAACCTTGATATGAAAGTAACCATTTACTGCCTAATAAGTACGCTAAGAACGATTCCTCACCATAGGAAACCACGCTACCTCCACAACAAATTTATCCCTGCAGAAGATACAAATCATAACAGCCAAAAATTACTACTTTATAACCATGTGAAATATCTCTACAAATCCAGATCACCCCACAGATTTTGCTGAAGGGAATATTTTATAAGTACATTTTCGGGATATCAAAATATCAACATCAAATAAAAAATATTGTGACAGGTCATCCCTTCCATATTATGAAATATCTCTTCTGATTTTATACTAGCAAATATACAGCTCGCAACATGCAAGATCAAGCAAGTCCAGTAGTAGCACCTATAGATCAACATCACTCATTTATCACATTTCGAGACATTATGTTATCCAGTTCGAATATACAGGTCGCAGAAAACCATATATATCTCCATCCTCCAAGTCATCTCACAAAATGTATCTACTTCCTATCACAACATTTTTGAACTCCTTTAACTTTTCAAACTCTACCTATTACTACCATCAGCTACAATACACTAAAATCCCTACAGCTCAATTTTCCCTATCATACCACTTGATAAAATTATACCAATTTACTGACTACGATTTTACAATAGAAGACTGCATAAACAAGTTTGACACAAAGAGTCAAAAAGACCGGAACGAAGACATATTCATTAGTTTGAAACTTCTCTTACATAATACTTTACAGATAACAAAATGTTCCAAATAATGCCAATAAATTACTTTACACAGTTACAGTTCGAATTGCTTTTCAGCAGTCCATAGAGAAGATGATGAAAAATTGAAGCAACTTCCATACTCCGATCCCTTGCTGTAAGGTCCAGGAAGTAGTTAGAACTAGAAATCACAGATAAAAGATCTTTTTCATGACCAATACCTATGGTCCATGGAAAAATAATAATTCAACTATCATCGCCACCTCTTCCACCATAACCTCCACCCCGCATGCTAGAGATAGACAGAAGGTTCTAATTTTTAGAAAGGACCCATTTACTAGCAGAATACTAGCGAGGCTCCCTCTGACGAATGCCTGCCGCTTAATCTTCAGTTGTAACAGCCTCCTCTGCCAGAAAACGAAACCCATTTTGGTGCTCTGCCTCAGATGTCAGCAGATAGTGAAACTGCGCCATCTGATAATAATTATCCCCCACTTCCATCACTTCTTCATATGATATGCAGGGATAAATAGGCGATACAGGAATCGGTATCGAAAAATGTATAGGTTGGTATCCAAAGTACCAAATACGCAACACCTTCATTTTTCTACCAATCCTAGACTCCCGAGATAGGTTCTTAGTAGTCATTATACTCTCAACAGCCAAGTTCTTCTCAACAATCAAGAATATAGAAGAAAAGAATCAGAGACGAAGACTTGGTTCATCACACTCACCTCTAAATGCTTTTTATACTATGATGAGCATTTAAAGCAGACCTTTCAAATTCCCATCGCCAGAAGGAATTCCCATGCAAACAACATGGACTAGAACCATTAGTTCTCGAAAACTAAAAAGTCACAAATAGATAATCATCAATATATATTAGAAATGATTCCCAGATATTAACTGTATTATTTATGATACTTCTCAACTAGCACCACTCACCCCACAAGTTTTCTCATACTATTGGCTGAGAGGGGGCAGTTGTAGTGGCTTATTCCATATCTTGAACTCATGCTTCATCTTCAAACTACATATAAACTTTCGATCACATCAACAGAGCACGTGGCACAATCTGAATCAAGACATCAACATCAGGAAGCAAATACAGCATAAATTTCCCAACCAACACTACTCGTCTATGAGGCTCCTCGTGCTCTTAGTTGAGAGCCATTTTGTAATAGCTTATTTCGTATCTCGGACTCAAGCTTCATCCTCGACCTTATCAGTATACATGAAGCATTACTAAAGATATGTTATAGATTCCTTAGTTTGTGTCATCACTTTCGACCTCCACATCAACAGTTCGATTTACGCAAGTATACAATCATCAATAGAGCCGTTGTACATCAACAACGATCAAAACGTTGCACAATCTGGTCAAAGAACATCTTACATATACTTTGTAACGTCCATTATTAAGAATATTAATGATCGTCAAACGGTCATATGATAAGACCAATAAAAAGGACCAGAGAACTATAGATGAAGGACAAAGAATTCTACACAGAAGAATCCATACTCTAAAATTTGAGATACCCAGAGCACTCATTGTAATAAGTTAGCAATCTTAATAAGATCATCTTCTTTAAAATCCTCAAGAGAGGTCATAGTTTTTAACCTATTCAAAGGTTTTCCACGCTAAATTATCTTATTAATTATTGTTTTCTATTCTTGAGCATTCTAAACACATTTGGTGCAAAGGCTAAGTCCGAATCCCAGAATTAGGCTATTACATTGAACTCCAAATCAAAAATTGATCAAGAGGAGAAAATTAATGTTGGCAATCAATGAGTGCGATTTAGATTTAATTAATGATAGACCAAGAGAGGGATCTGGAAAAAAAACGATAGAGATGGAGAGAGAAGGATGAATGAGTGATAAAAGATTTAAGGAACAAAACTTTCATTTATGTGAAGAAGATTTTGGTTTTGGTATCTAAAAATTTTGGATCTGGCATCCCAGGTCTCTCTTGACATAAAATACAAGGCAAGGCAAGACAGAAGCATGTATACCTCAACACAGTACATTAATTTTTTAGAGATAATTTATTTTACTACAAGTGGTTTAAGGTACCACAATGATATAGATCCAAACATTCACAAACACCGATCCATTGCTAACAAGTGCTTTTGTAACCCAATACAATGAATCAAGCAAGACCTAAGTTGAAATATTGTGATAATAAGATACTAAATAGGGAGACACCAATTTTTTTGGGTGAAAGCAAGGGCGATGTGAATCATCTCTCATGATCGTTTCTCACATGATGCCAATCATATTGCGATAAACCTCCAATATTTGACGAGTATCTAGATGATGTCATTGAGAAAGAGTTTGTTAATCCATTTTGGGAGGGCTTTTTAGCAAGTTTCGAGAAACAAATCATAATATTTTCTTCAGTTTTGGGTGCTGATCGACTTAAGGATGTTAGTGACAACATAATACCCCCACTTTTGGGTATGACCTTGGGTTACGGTAAATTTTGTGGTAGAATTTAAAGTTTAAACATAGGTCGCATCAAAGAGTTTCGAGTTTCGTGATATTCCAAAATTTGTCGATTTTGTGGTCAAAATCTTTCGAAGATGGAGGGCATGATGTGAATCATCTCTAATGATCATTTCTTACATATGAACGGACTATTTATATTTATGTTTTTTTGATTTAAGCCTCTCTGCTAGAGATACTTAGTAGGTTTTAGGGAGTTTCTAATTAACCAACACAAGGTTATGAGTATACTTTTCTCAATTTCTAAAATATTCCTAATTAGGGTTTCCACCCCCTTATGTTCTATAAAAGGGAGGCTAGGTTCTCTATTTTAGGAAGTGGTTGAAGTTGATGATTTGAAGTAAATTCAGTTTAGGTTTCAGTTTAAGCTTTTGTTTAGTTTTGATTTAAAGTTAGTTTTGTGCTTTAGTGTTAGTAAAAACCCTAATTTTAATTAGGTTAAAGTTTACCAATTTGAGTTCTTACTTTTGTGACTCAGATTTATGTTAAAGGGTCTTCTTGGTATCTTGATAATGCTTTTGTCAGGTCGGGTGGGTCATTTCGGGTTTAGGTCAGGAAACCAACTTTAACTTGACCCATTTAAAAAAAATGTCACTAAATTAAAACCTTGATCCAATCTTTTAAGATTCAGGTCAAGCTAACCTGTTTGACCCATTTAAAAATTCAGGTTGGGTCAAGACCTTATAATATTACAGCCAAGAAAGGAAAAATTAAAGACAAAAATGTTCTAAAATCAATCTTTTTTCTCATTAACCTAGTTTGTTGATCTCAACTTGACTCGACGTTCTTACAGTGTAATTTGTTAATAAGATCAAGAGACTTGTGATTTCATCTTTTACAAGATTGTATACAGGTAATTTGCGGGAAGACATAAATTTTACCGCCATTGATAACGTTAAAGCGTCTCTCTCTCAAGAATCAAAGAGGAAAAGAGATATGGTGGCTAACAGATATGACTAGTTTTAGTCCTTACTCATAATAATAAGCTTTTGATTAGTTTTTAAACCCAATTTATTTTAGGCTTAGGAGCATAAAATATTACTTTTGTAGCTATAAGAAAAGCTTTGTGTTTGACAGTAATGAGAGTTTGAGTATTAAAGGAGAGAAAGAGATAAATCATCTGGAGAGGATAATCAAGAGGCTGAGTCGAGGGTTTGTTCTAGGCTGCAGGGGTAATATAGAATCTTGTAAAAGAACAATAATTGAAAAAGAAAGAAGAACACAAATCAATTTGAGGAAATCTTTCTCTAGGATTTTCTCTTTATTTCTCAAAACGATTACAATATATATATATATATATATATATATATATACAATGCCTATTTATAGAGTTTCGAATCCTACTACTATTGCAGTCGGTGGGAGAAACCTTCCGACTTAGGTTTTTGCTATATAAAATACCTAAATTAGGCATAAGTAAAATACATGGATCTATGCCTAAAAGTAAGTCGGTCTCAATATAATATATCAAATCGAATCGATCCAAAAGCGAACTATAATTTCTTAGGCTCTATCTGCGCTGAAATACGAAGCTAAAATAAGGGGTCTAGATCCTCCTTGATGAGGCAATAGTGTGCCAGAATTTGAATGAGAGGGTTAATAACGCAAGTGAAGAACGAAGTACAATAAGGCGCGTGAAGCAGAAGTACAAGATCAAATTTGAATTCAAAGCCTTAGATAGATTGGATTAGCTTTGGTAACTTACAAGTAGTTATAACCATCTATAACTACCATATAAGCCTATTTATAGGATGTACATATTTGATGTAAAAGTATTAAAAATAACTTCTTTTGAAATCTATTTTCTCTCATGGTGTCAGAGCACTAAAATTCTCTATTTTTTTTATTTTTTTTACACATCCTTCCTATTATTGCCATGAGTACTCTACCAATCACCAATCTTTCTCACTTTGTTTATGTAAAACTCGATGGCTCGAATTATCTTCTCTGGAGATATCAATTAGAGTCGATACTTATTAGCACCGATTTCATCAGCCATGTTGATGGCACAATTACTCAACTAAAAAAACACATCTTCAAAGAAAATTTACTCGTCCCAAATCAAACTATCATGAATGGCAAAAAGAGGATCACTATGTCAAGGCGTACATCAATGCCACAATGACTCAATCTCTTTCAACACAAATACTCAATCTTGCATCAGCAAAAGATGCTTGGGATTCTTTTCAAGAACTTTTTCAACAACAATCTACAACAAGAAAGACCTATCCAAAATCAGAATTGCAAAACCTTCAGAAAGGCGGGTCCTCAGCAACTGATTACTTACAATGTCTCAAATTCCTTACCGATTTATTAGCGGCGATTGACGAGAAGGTAAAAGACTCTAATTTGGTCGAGCACACACTAAACGGTCTTAGACCTGACTATGCCTTATTCATCACAACCATGGAGAACCACAATCCTCCCATTACCTTCAATAAATTACGAGTCAGCCTTCTTACCTTCATGAACAACGTCTTAACCGTGGCTATGACAAAACATAATTTCCTGATCCAAATACCCATTCAAATTTCTTAGCATCTCGGCCACATTACGGTCCACAACAAAACTCGAATCATGTAAACAACTACAACAACAATATCAAGCGCAATGGTCGTAGAAATGGTCTTAATCGTGGTGCCTCTTTTAATCACTCTCCTTCAAACCAAACATTTGGACAACAACGTAACTTTGTCCCTTCATCCGCGATTGATCCATCCCTTCCCCCTCTAAATTACGTTCCTCACTTTCCAAGAGGTTTCCAACTCTAATGGTCGTCCTTCTACAAAGTGTGAAATCTGAAAGAAAATAGGACACCAAGCAAATGACTGTTTCTTCCGTTATTCTTCGAGTCGCAATAGCACCATGGGTGATACCACAAATACAAATCATGCTTTTACAGGTGTACATATAACTTCATAACACACTCCAGTTCACGCTTCCTCTCATCCTAATACTTTATAAATCCAAATTGAATCTCAATAGATTCCTGACTCTGGTGCATCATCCTATATGACCTATGATCCTACTATGCTTCAACAATCGAATAACTACAATGATCACAATCAAGTCTTCATCGGAGATGGATCTGCAGAGCGGAACAACACTCTTGAAGGGACCAATCAAGGGTGATCTTTATGTCTTGCCGAGAAGGATGTCAAAGCTTTCAACAAGTACGGATATGGCTCTTTTTGGAACTCAAGATTTAGCAAAAACATGGCACAGGAGGCTAGGACATCCCTCTTCTCAGATTCTTTGTCAAGTTCAACATAAGAAGAACTTGGTGTTTTCTAGTTTTATGATTAATAATAGAGTTTGTGACTCCTGTCAATTTTCAAAAAGTCATAAACTTTCATTTTCGTTTTACAATAGGCAATCTTCTTTTCCTTTAGTATTTAATCATTGTGATCTATGGGTACCTGCACCAATTGCTTCGATAGATGGTTTTCGTTCCTATATCATCTTCGTTGATGATTATAGTCGTCATACTTGGTTTTATCCACTCTGTGCTAAATCCGATGCCTTGTCTTGTTTTAAACACTTTAAAGCAATGGCTGAAAATCTATTCTCTCGTACTATCAAATACTTTCAAAGTGATGGGGCTCTTGAGTTAACTCATGGGTATTTTCAGAAATACTTAGATGAACATGGTATAATCTCCAGAGTTTCATGCCCCCACACCCTCAAACAAAATGGCCTAGCTGAGCGCAAGTATAGACACATTACTGAGATGGGCTTAGTACTTCTTTTCCAAGCGGGAATGCTGAAAAAATATTGGCTTCAAGCAATTATAACAGCGGTTTATCTTATTAATCGACTTGTTACACCCGTACTAAACAACTTTTCTCCTCACGAGGTTTTATTTGGTTCACCTCCAAATTATTCACATCTCAAGGTCTTTGGATGTCAATGTTTTCCATATTTGCGTGTATATCCACAAGATAAACTCTGCCCTAAGTTGGCTTCTTGCATCTTTATAGGATGCAGTAACCTTCACAAGGGTTATTATTGTCTCGATCTCAAAAGTGGAAAAATATATATTTCCCATCACGTGATATTTTACTAGTCTGTGTTTCCCTTTAATGATAAAAAAGATCCCATTTCTCCATTCTTCACTAGAAACTCGCCCACAACCCTTCATATCACTGTATCTATGTCCACCACCATTTCTTCACCACCCAATGAACTAAATTATTCTCAAAATCATAGTGAAATTATAGCCCCTTCAATACCTGATCAACAATTACCTCTATCTTTCCCATCACATACATTAAATTCTAGGGATCATGTTCATCCAGAACCATTTGCTTCAACTACAGAGGCTAGACAACTGTAATGGCGTATTTTTCGAGAGGATAATCTTCGCCAATACTTATAGTGAGGATTATGCAATAATAAGTTTAAACAAAAAGGATTTTACGTGGAAACTCACTAAAGGCTGAGAAAAACTACGACCTCGTAGAGAGTTTTGATGAAAAATTTAGTAAATTGCTAGTTATTACAATTGTTGTTTGATAAGAATGTAAGGATGAATAAATAGTGAAGTTGTAGATCTAAATAACTCATTCTCTACCTGTATTTATAGCAGATACAGGTAGTTTACAAAAGGAAAAACAATTTCCTATTTTGGGGGTAGTGGGCAAACTTCACAGATCTCTAAACGGCTCTACTTGACCAAGTATAACGTCTACTTTTAGTAGGGCGGGAGTTGTGGTTGCAGACGTGACATCTTCTCAAATGATAAACTATTTTCGACTAAGTTTTGTTAGCTTCTCTTTGCCGAATTTGGGAAATATACTACTACAATCGCCCTATTCTCGATGCAATTACTTGTTATTTTGTCGAGAAGAACGTTGGAATGTGGAACGGTTATTGAATTTTTATAGGAGTCTGTGTTCTGTCATTTCTGAGGCAAAAATCAAACGAATCTGGTCATTTTGGTGTCTTGAGGAGCATTTATGGTAGAGCATTTGATTTTGAAATTTTGAAGGTGGGGTTATAAATAGAGGGAGAAAGAAAGAGTTATTATTCAGCAGGTTAATGGTGAATAGGCCATGATGGTAATGATGTCGCGCCAGGCAATACATAACGAGTTCCAGGATCTTGTGGATAGGTATGGTGAGTATAAAGAGGTGTATCTCAGGAGTTTGTCGTTATTGTCTTTTTATTTAAAACTTGGTGGTGATGTAATTGGAAAAAAAATGAAGGAGGAGGAGGTGGAGATTGTCGAAATGCAGTGTTTCTCTTGGTATCAGTTCTATTTTTTTATTGCGAAAGGCCTCAGAGCTCATCAATTATTTAGAGAAGTGGCCACTGTCTATATTAAAGATGATGATGTTAAGGTGGGCATGGCTTCTTGTGTGTCTGGTCGATGCCTTCTTTGTAACCTCCTAAGGTCTGGGGATGGTGGTGGTTTTAGAGGAGGAAGGTAATAATTCTGCTTCGCCGGAGGATATGCCAAATTCTGGCGAAAAGAAACATTTAGCTTCGAGTAGTTCATGTCGAAGGATAATAAGTAAACTGTAGCATGATGTAATTTAATCGAAGGAAAGAATTGTCGAATGTAAAATGTAACAGTTTACTTAATGAATAAACTTTGTTTTTGAATTTGCATTAAATATATAGATGGTGATCTCGAATTAAATGAAATCTATTATCCAAAGATAATTGGTCGAGTCATGTGTATGTCGAGATAATGTGTATGACCTCTTCTGGGTTTGTGGAGTGATAAATGGTCGATTAAAGGAGAGAGGGGAAGAGTTAATCACCATGGATGATTTATGTGTGTATTACATACTTATACAAAATTCATCGAGGATAGGGTATAGGTACTTGGCGAGGTTCTTGAAGAGACCTCTATTTTAGGAGATGGTATCGATAGAAGGGGCAATATTTTGAGGAATGCCTCCATGTATCGGGAAATTATGAATTTGATTAGAGAAATCCCGGGGAAGCTTTTAAAAGGAAGACTTTTCACTTAGGTTTGTGGTTAGGTAATTTGTTTGTCGATCTTTTCAATTTGTTTTTTTGAATTTAGTGTTCTAACTATTGGTTGTTTTTGTCCTCACTCAGCTTTGAAGAAGATTGATAGAAACTCGGATATTTCAGAAAAATTATACAATATCAGGGAGGGTTATTTCAGTCGGATCGATAACCTAGTTGTTGACCAAGGGAAAGTTTATACTTTATTTCAAGAAGTTGGGTTAAAGAGAACACGGGCTAAAGGAGTAGAAATTTTGGTTATCGACAGAAAGATGTCTGCGAGAAATAAGAGAGCTACGGACTCGAGCTTGTCCCTCGAGAATCCGTCACTTAGTGGTTATACCACAGATTCTGTAACTGTAGAAAGAGATATTATGCTAACGGAAACCTTCGAGAAAGGAAAGAAAAAGAGGGTCGTCACCCATGTTGTTGCTCCCATCCTTCCCCCGAAGAGGGCTTCTCATAGATTAACTACTGAGAAGGGGGAGAAAGTTATCGGGATATCATCTGGTATTCTAGATGGTCGACCTCCTAAATCGGCTACTAGCTTGTTGCCGAAGAAGAAGACGTCTTCTGAGTCGATGAAGAAGAAGTTCGTCAAGGAGTCAGAAACTAAGGTCCAAAAGACCATGGATACATATGTGTCTGGGATGACGACTTTGGAAGAAGAATTTGATGATTTTCTGGTGGGGTAAAAGCCTTTCTACTTTCCTTAGTGAGGGTCACCGAAATATGAATAAGGTTAGGAATTTTTCTGCTTTGCTTCGATTAAAGAATTTAGTACCCCATTCGAAAACTCTTATTATGTATGTAATGTAGATCAAGAAGTTGTTGATCGAGGGCAAACCTCGTATTCTGGGTGCTAGTACTATGGAAAACCAGCTTCTTGCATATAAGAATATCGATAAGGAGCTGGCGATAAAGAAAGAGAATTTGATTGAGGAGAAAAAGAAATTGGAGGCGAGGCTGGGTAAGTATAAGCTTGAAAGCCAGGATGGCGAAGGAAGTTGCTCTTCGTGAGGCAAAGAAAATTTGGGATAAAGAGGTTCAGGCGATAAGAGCCGACCTTGCGAAGGAAAGATAAGAGGCATTGTCTCTCCAGAAAACCAATTTTGAGAGTGATGTTCAGGAACAGATTATTTCTGCTCGGAGGGTAACGGAGGTGGAGCACGCTAAGGCCTTGGAGGAGGTGAGGGCTGAAGCTATTCGAGATAATCTTAACGCGCTCAAGAAGATGAAGGCCAATTTTTTTGGACAGTTTGAGGCGTTAGAAGAGAGAAAAGACTTTTATAAAAGTTTGGCTATTACTGGGAACCAATTTTTCCTGGATTCAGACGCGGAGGATGAAGTTTCGAAAGTGCTTGAGGTACCTAAAATACCGGAAGCTTCTATGGTGACTATCCCCGAGGGTATTCTTGCCGAGGATTTATTAAATGAGCTAACTTCAGGTATACCAGTAAAGGTTGATGTTGCAATCTCTCCTCTTGCTGAGTAAATTATATTGGAAAAGTGTTTGTTTTCATGAAAGATGTAAAAATGGCCGATGGGACCGAAGCAATTTTTTGTTATTTCTTGAATGCTTGTGTTGATGTTTTGTCGAAGAATATTTTGAAAGTAATTTATGCATAGAATTTGTAAAATTTATACTAAGTGTTGGTTTTCGACAAGATCGATAGCATTAGATAGAAATAGAGATAATATGCAGAATGCTGCTTTGGAGCAAGTATCTAAGATGATTGAAAGAGGGCCATGTAATGGCTCATTTGAATGTAGAATGATGACCAGATGTTTACCTCGATGGGAAATCTAGGTCTTATGTCGATGAGAAAAAAGGGGCAAAAACATGACATGTTTTGTTCGATAAGTAATGAAGTGCAAACAAAGTTATCCTATAATTGGATAGGCGTTTGTCGAAGAGATGAAAGTTAACTATGATGTATACTTGTTAAGTATGTATTGATACTAAGTGAATGATAGTAAAAAAGATAGAAACGATAGTAAAGATGTCTTTATTTGAATATGTCAATAACGGTTACATAGGCTATCAGTGGAACATTTTTAGCTGCGCTGTATTCCATAAATATTCGAGCTGTATTTTGTCTTCGGTCATTAACCAGTAAGTTCCACTATCGTTCTTGTCACTGAAAATATATGGTCCTTCCCAGTTTTTTGATAACTTGCCAGAATTTTTAAGTCAAGTACTGTCCTAGATGCACCAAAGAACAAGGTCACCAATACCAAATGCTCGCTTTCGAGCCTTCTTGTTGTAAGTTTTCTTGAGAGTGTCATGGTATTGCCCTATGTTTGCAATGGCTTGGTCTCGGGTCTCTTCAATCTAATTGAAGTTGTAGAGGAGTCTTAGTTCATTATCTTCATCTGTGATTTACTTTGAGTACTTGGTAGATCAAGGTTTAAAGGTATGACTGTTTCAGTGTCGAAGACCATCATAAATAGAGTACAACCTGTGGATGTTCAAGGAGTTGCCCGGTATGCCCATAAGACACTTATTAATTCATCGACCCATTTGCCTTTTTCTCGTCAAGGTGCTTGCGTAACCCTGACTTGATGCTTTTGTTAATGGCTTCAGCTTGGCCATTTCCTTGAGGGTAGAATGACGTCAAAGTAGACAGTTAAATCTTATATTTATTAAGAAAACTGGGAACTTTATTACTGATGAATTACTTGCCATTATCAGATCGTATCATTTGGGGGCAGCCAAATCTATTTATAATGTGTTCCCAAAGAAATTTGATGACTTCATTTTCGTCAGTATGATATAAAAGTACTGCTTCGACCCATTTGGTGAAGTAGTTTGTTGCCACAAGAATGAACTTTCTGTTTCCCAATGCTTGGTTGAAAGGTTCAATGATATCGATCCCCCATCTTTTGAAGGGCCAGAGGACATTGCTAATGTGCAAGTTGAGTGTTGGGCTTTGATGTCATGAGCGTAAATTTGGCATTTGTAGGACTTACGAACAAAGTCTTCACAGTCTTATCACATCTTTGGTCAGTATAACCCTTGAGTGAATGCTCATTGGGACAGTGATCGTCTCAAAACATGAGCTATGCAAATTCCTTCGTGAAGTTCTTTGATTTTGACTTGGGCTTATTTATAAGAGATGCATTCAATAAGTGGTCATTCTCCTGTGATGCGATATAAGATTTTATTTTAAACTGTGAATCGAGGACATTTTGCTAAGAGTGATCGGGCCTCTTCTTTGTTACTTGGGAGGATGTTAGAATTGAGGTATGTATAGAATGGTCTTTTCCGATCTTTAACATCTTCATTTTCAATAACATTGATTTGTATTGTATAGCTTATATCGAGATGGGAATGTTCTATGAATTCGATGTCCAAAGTTCTTTTTATACTGTCATCGAGCATTGCAGTAATATATGCTAACGCGTCAGCGTGGCAATTATCGGTTTGAGGGAGGTAAGAGATTGTTGTCGTTTAGAACATGTTCATTTTCTATTCGATCAGGGCTGCATAATCAACCATCTTTCCTGAGGTTTTGAACGTTTTGTTGTAATGGTTGGCTATGAGTAAGGAGTCGACGTAAACAACTATTTCATCCGCCCCAAGTTCGATAGCAAGATCCAGTCCATGGAGGATAGCTTCATATTTTGTTTTATTGTTGGTGGCATAAAAGTTTGAGTATAATAGCTTTCTCGATGTGATGATTGGATGGTGTAACGAGGACAATGTCGATTCCTGATCCTTGTAATCTAGCAGATCCGTCTGTAAAGAGTCTTCATCATGTACTTCGTGACCATGCATTTTGTTCTGCTATTGAGTCATCAGTTAGTACTTCTACGAGTTATTCCCAATCGGGGTCTTTGACTGGAAAATCTGTTAAGAAATTAATTATTGTTTGCCCTTTGATAGATATCTGAGGCTCGAAGGAGATGTCATATTCGCCGATGAATACTGACCATTGTTGAACTCTTTGAGATTTTTCTATTTTAGAGAGTGCAAATTTAAGAGGGAATTTGGTAATGATTTTGATGGAATGAGCTTAGAAATAGGGTCGAAGTTTCTGAGAGCTGTATACCAGGGCGAGTAGCTATTTTTTAGTTGTTGTATATCTTTTCTCAGCAGACATAAGAGTATTGTTGATGAAGTAAATTGGTCTTTTACGCCACCATCTTCGCGAATAAGGGCAGAGCTAATGGAATCATCAGTGGTCGATAAGTACATTGTCAGTGTTTCGCCATCAACAGAAGTACTCATTATAGGAGGGCGCCCCAAGTATCTTTTAAGATCTTGGAAGGCTAATTCACAGTTAGGGGTCCAAATGATTTCCTTGGGCTATTTTTTGGATAGTAGATTTGGATTTCCATGATGAATGAGGTAAATAAGTTTGCATCAATCAGATGACTTAGAGATGAACATGTGAAGAGCTGCAATCTTGCCAACAAATTTATGTACATCTTTTTTGGTTCGAGGAGAAGGCATGGCCATGAGTGCTTTGATTTGTTCTGGATCGATTTTAATTCCTCTCTTACTAACCAGGTATCCCATAAAATTACCCGATGCGATACCGAATTGACATTTTTTTGGGTTGAGTTTCATCTGGTAGGTACGAAGGATATCGAAGATAGTTTACAGGTTGTTGAAATGATCGTCTCTCTTTAAGTTCTTGCAAATTATATCATCAATGTATACCTCCATGATTTTACCTAAATGATCTTTAAACATTTGTGTAACCAGGTGTTGGTAAGTGGCTCCTGCATTCTTTAATTTAAAAGGCATTACTGTGTAACATTAGAGACCTCTTTCTGTGACAAAAGTTGTTTTTTCTTGATCTTCTTCGGCGACAAGAACCTGATTGTAACTGGAGGCTGCATCCATCATTGAGAGAAGTTTGCGCCCTGCTACAGAGTTGAGGAGTTGTAGGATCAGCGGGAGAGGAAGTTGTCTTTTGGTGCGAACTTGTTGGGTTCTAAAAAGTTGACACAAACTCTGATTTTTCTATTCTTTTTTGGGACAACTACTATGTTAGAAACCCATTTGGGATATTTTACTTCCTGAATAAATCCTACACGAATAAGTTTATCAATTTCTTCATTTACGGCTTCGTGAAGGTAGGGAGCTAAATTTCGACGCTTTTGCACAACTACTTTGATGTCTGGAAGGAGGTTTAGTTTGTGGCATGCGATTGAGGGATCAATACCGGGCATTTCTTGAAAAGATCATGCAAAAATGTCGATGTTTTTCTTCAGGAGTTGTATCATAGTTTCTTTTTCATCGAATAACAGCTTTAAGCCAATAAAGGTATTTTTTCCGAGTCCATTGAGTTCAATAGAATCTACTACCTCAGTATCATGCTACTCGAATATGGGGGGTATTTTTTGCTATAATTGTTATGCTTTCAGAAGTTTTATCGTGTGAGAGTTGGTAGTAGTATTCTTGCACATACATGCAACTGCTTAACTTCCTTTAATTTCATAAATTCCATGATTTGTTGAAAATCGCAAGGTCAGATGATATGTCAAAGGTATTGCCTTAATCGAATGTTGCCAACTTCGACCTAAGATTCCCAAATATTTTGACTCAGCATCTATGACAACGAATTCGACGAAAGTGGTTTCTAATCCCGCTTAAACTAGCAAGGTAATTTCTTCCATGGCTGATTCTTCGGAACCGTTGAACCCTGTGATGGTGGTTATCGAAGCTTTTACTAAGTCTTTGAGTCCTAGAATGTCAATTGCTCTTTTGAACAGAACATCTGTTGTGCTTCCTGTATCGACAAGAAGCGTGTGTAGGTAGTCTTATCCTACTTTGAGCGTGATGACCAGAGGGTCATCATGAGGTTACTTCACATGGCATGTGTCGCAGTCCCCAAATGAAATATGGTACAAATATTTTTATTTACTAGAGTTGGGGAGAAGTTTTCCTAACTTGTTTGAGGATATTATTTTGCAACAAGATGTAATTCTATCATCTTATTTTCTCTTTTTTCCTTTCTCAATCTCGATCATGTAAAGATGGTGAGCTTTCCCTTGTCCTTGCTCTTGTTCAACGTCTTTTCTTTTAGTTTCTTCTTTGAGGAACTTTTGAACGTTGAGTACATAATTGTGAAGTCTTCCAGCTAGCAGAATACGATGAAAAATCCAAATTAGATAGTAACAGTTGTCAGTCTCATGGTTATGCACGTTGTGATACTGGCACAAGGGTTTGTTGGGTATATCAAGAATTATTTGTGCTTCTCAAAATAATTTGTCTCCCTTTATCATTGGTAAGATAGCGGAGAGTGCGGTTGTCATAGGAGGTAAAACTGGGACGGGTTTGTCTGGTTTTCTGTCTCTTCTCTTAGCATTGTTGGTGTTTCTTCTGCATTGCTTGGGTGTCTCGATATTGGTTGACTTTTGAGGTAGCAATGAAAATGCTTCATTGAAATGGATGACTTAGGAGCTCTTCATCTTATCATTCTTGGATCGTTCTAATTCGATATAGTTATTAACAATATCAATTATTTCTGCCACCGTTCTGGGCTTGTGCAAGGTAAGTTCTTCTCGAACTTTGGAGTCGATATGTAGTGCTGAGGTAAATGCTGGAATGACAATCTTGGGATCTAAATTCCCAATCTTCTGTGTTTCTTGCAAGAAATACTTGTAAAAACTCGCCAAGGTTTCTTTCGCACCTTGCTCGAAGAAGAACAATGAATCTACAATTATTTCTTACTCCTTAACATGTATATAATTTGACTCGAAGAAGCGCTGCAACTGGCTGAATGTATTGATAGAGCCTTCGAGGATAGTATGGAACCACCTGAGATATTCTTCCTCATAGCATGTGATCGAGTTTGGAGTACAATCCAACTGTAGCTCTAAAGTGTCGGACATGGGTGATAGGGTAAGTAAGGCCTGCATACTAATTAAATTTTTGAATGTAAATTTTTTTTGGAATGGGCATGACTTCAAGATGAGGAGAGATGGGATTTATTTTAATTCTATCGAGAGCAAACTTTCGGCCTGGGATGTCAGAGTTTATGGCTTGAATCCTATTGTTTAGGTCATCCAAGGTAATGAATTGTGGTGGAGCATTTGGTGCGGCTGCAACCTATGGATTAAAGTTTCCATGTCCTTCAGGTCCCAATCGATCTCTTATAGGCCATCTCACCGGTGGCAGTGGAGTTTAATGACGTGTACATCGACTTCCGAAAGCTGTCGATGTTGAGGATGTAAGTCCAAAATGTTGAGAAACCTTGTCTGGATTACTTGATCTTGATTAAGAAGTTTATAGTCGTTCTTCTCTGGGCTGGTTTTCTCTTTGGGTCGCCTTGGAGCGATGATCATTTCGGGCCTGAGGAGGTGACGTTTGACGACCAGTTAACCGATCTTGAGTTCTTCGTAAATGCTCTATTTCTTTCTAATATGTCTGGCTCTGTTGGTCCAAGGCTTTTCTCCTTCCATCTCTTTCAACTTGAAGAGCTTGGGCATGAATTTCCTGATCTTCAAGCCTTTGGACTCAATCAGATTCTATTTATTTCTAAAGTTCAATCACTACGCTGTGCAGATTGACTATTTATGGTATCGGGTTGATCTCGTGGTTCCTCAGTGTGTTGGAGGCACTTCAGAAATTCGTGTTTGTCATCCAATTGTCTAGGATCACAGGTGGTAAAAAAAAGGTATGGTTTTCCCACAGACGATGCTAATTGTAATGGCGTGTTTTTTGGGAGGATAGTCTTCGCCAATACTTATAGTGAGGATTATGCAATAATAAGTTTAACCAAATAGGATTTTATATAGAAACTCAGTAAAGGCTGAGAAAAACCATAACCTCATGGAGGGTTTTAATGAAAAATTAAGTAAATTGTTAATTATTATAATTGTTATTTGATAAGAAAGTAAGGATGAATGAATAGTAAAGTTACGGATCCGAATAACTTATTCTCTGCATGTATTTATAGCAGATACAGGTAGTTTACTAAAAGAAAAATAGTTTTCTATTTCGGGGGTAGTAGGCAAACTTCGTGGATCTCCCAACGGCTCAACTTGACCAAGCATAACGGCTACTTTTAGTAGGTTGAGAACTATGGTTGCAGACATGACATCTTTTTGAATGATGGACTGTCTTCGGCTAAGTTTTGTTAGCTTCTCTTTGTCGAATCTGGAAAATATGCTACTACAACAACACCACATGGTTACTCGAAATCAAGAATGTACACGAAAGATCGAAGTTCCACTATCCCTTCTTGCTACTAGACATCTAATTTGTCGCGCATTACTTGTTAATGCAGATTTTATCCCTTCCGAACCAACTACTTATAGATCGGCTTCTAAGAATCCCAAGTGGGTATCGGCCATGCAAGATGAGTTTGACGCGTTACAGCGCAATAATACTTGGTCTCTTATCCCAAGTCAGCCAATAATAAATGTTGTGGGGTGCATGTGGGTATACAAAATCAAGCGGCGAAGCGACGGTTCTATCAAACGTTACAAAGCTCATTTGGTGGCAAAAAGGATTCAATCAACAACCCATAATTGACTTCCACAAAACTTTTAGCCCTGTTGTGAAACCTGCAACAATTCGAATTGTCCTCACTATTACAATTTATCGTAATTGGCATATTCGACAATTGGATATCAAAAATGCCTTCCTCCATGGGGTACTTCTTGAAGAGGTATATATGCAGCAACCTCCTGGTTTTGTAAATGAGGAGCACCCAAGAAAAATGTGTCTACTTCATAAGGCAATTTATGGCTTGCGTCAAGCACCTTGGGCATGGTCTGACCGTATTGGATCCTTTCTTCTTCAAATTAGATTTCATTGCAGCTCCGCCGATTCATCTATGTTTGTATTTCACTCTAAAGAAGGTACCCTTATCCTTCTTCTATACGTTGACGATATCATATTAACGGGAGATAATTATGTTCTCATAAATCCCTTCATCTCCCAACTTGCATCTGAATTTACATTAACTGATCTTGGTGATATTAATTTTTTTCTGAGTACCGAAGCTATTCGATCGTCCAATTACCTCATTCTAATCCAAACAAAATACTTCCTTAATTTACTTCAACGTGCTAATATGACTAGTTGCAAACCCTGTACAACTCCCACCATTTTCGATTCTAAATTGTCCTCAAGAGAGGGGATTCTCCTATCAGATCCCTTTGAATATCGCCACCTTGTTGGATCTCTTTAATATTTGATCCTCATACGGCTAGACATAACATATTATGTTAACCAAGTCTGCCAATTTATGCATGCGCCAACCACAGAGCATCTTCAGGCAGTCAAGCGCATATTACGTTACATTAAAGGCACTCTTGGTGTGGAAATCATCATAAGACTGGGTACTCTCTCTCTCTTATGGTTGTTTACTTGGATGCCGATTGGGCGGGTTGTCCGGATACTCGTCGAAGTACTACAGGCTTCGACACTTACTTAGGCCCTAATATTATATCTTGGGGGTCTAAGAAACAACCTACAGCATCACGATCAAGTGCTGAAGCAGAATACAAGGCACTTGTAGTCACTGTCTCGAAATTGTTATGGCCCTTCTACTTACTTCACGATCTCCATGTCCCTCTCCAACAACCCTTGATCCTGCATTGTGATAACATAAGTGCCACTCATATGGCTGCAAATCCGGTATTGCACGCTCGCACAAGACATATCGAGGTGGACTATCATTTCGTTCGCCATCTTGTTGTCAATGGTATTCTTCTAGTTCGCTTTATTCGCTCATCATCACAACATGTAGATATTTTCACAAAAGGGTTACCAGGTCCAATTTTTCTTTATCATCGATCCAGATTGATGTTCATTCCACCATCAATTTGCGGGGGAGTAATAATGCAAGTGAAGAACGAAATACAATAAGGCGCGTGAAGCAGAAGTACAAGATCTGATTTGAATTCAAAACCTTAGATAGATTGGATTAGTTTCGGTAACTTACAAATAGTTATAACCATCTGTAACCACTGTGTAAGCCTATTTATAGGATGTACGTATTTGATGTAAAAATATTGAAAACAACTTCTTTTGAAATCTAATTTCTCTGAAGAGTTTTATAGATTTGTATGAGTTTAAGGCAAAGAGTACAACAAAAACCAAAATTTACGAATCACCATTTTCAAATAAACGGCCCCATCATTGCGGCAAAACCCCCACCAGACCTTTTTAATGAATGGGTCACTTCGGGTTGACCCTAAATAACCCAAAACCCTCTAAAAGCTATAACAACATTAGGGTTGAGCCGAGCCGAGCCGGGCCGGGTCGGGTCAGGTCGGGTCGAGCGGGTCACGGTCATTTAGCAATTACGACACACATATTATACAGCGTTATTCTCCAACAACGACATACAACTCGCGCCATCATCTTCACTCGCCAAATTTATTATCTTTGGAAGAACAACAAACAAGATGGGAGATGCATTGTTTGAGCTAGAAAAACAACTCAAATCCAGCGAAGTAACTCTCTCTAACCCTACTTTTTGCCCCCAATTTTATCAAATAGAGTCGAATTTTTTACTTTATTTAAGTCGAATTTGATTGGGTTTGTTATTAATTTGAAACTATTTGTGTATGTACGTATGGTGAAGTATGTGATGACAGATGCAGAAAGAGATGTTCTTCAAACATGTAAATCGAAGGCTGTAAGGGATTTCACCATTAGTGCTCTTGCTGCGTCTGGTGTTGTATGGGCAGGTACTGTTTTACTCACATTGTATATGCTCTTATACATTTACATAATTACATGTAATGGGTGTTCTCACTATATATGCACACACATAAGTTGTGATAATTATATGTGTGATATGTACTTACCCAATGTGTTTACGCTTAGATGTGAATTGTTGAGGTATTGTTGTTAGTGGAAGTTTATCTTGATACCCCCGTTTATGGTGTAATTCGTAATCTTGTAATACCCCTTTCAGTCTTAAGTTAATCAATGTACGGGATTTTGTTTTCTTCAGTGTGATAGGCGTAGGTGTATCCATCGTTTCCATTCCTACGTATTCTTTATTCTGACTGTTGGGTTTAAGACCCGTTATTGATGTGTTAGGTATAGATGTAGACCATATCTGCATGTAGCATGACTAAGTTTCTTAAATGGAGATCATAGATAACAATCTTGTGTCCGAAATTGACTTTTATGATTGTTATTTGTATAGATCGTTAGATTAATGATGTTATTATGATTATTTCATTTAAGTGGGTACTAGAGGATAAAATGAAAGATTATGGTACTTTTTGAGTTGAGGATTTAAATTGATTGGATGCAGATCTACATTTGTATATACTCTGCATAGTAAGAGTGATGCATGTAATTATGGTGAAATATTGAAAATGTAACATGAGTTGGCAACTTAGAGGTAAGTACATTCTGTGGTGCAAGTAGGACAAACTTCTGAAAATGACCATTTAAAGAGAAAACCATTTCAGAGTTTGTGTAGAAAGACTAAAAGATTCTCATTCATTCTTCAAGAGCATCAGCCATGGAATCTGTCATTGCCAAGTAAATGTTGATTTTATAACTGAATTTGCGAATTCTTTGTGAAGAATACTTCCAAAATTATCAGAAAATAGGGTAAAGGCCACGGGCTTAAACTAGTTGAGGCGCAAGTGGTCGGTGCATACTGCCACAACTACCACCTTGGCCAAATGATTGTCAGACGTGGCCTATCTGTCAATTTAATTCCTCCTATTGTTTTTAGTACAGACTTCAATCTCAATCCTAACAGTGTTATGACCGTGAAAAGAACTACGTTGTAACCATCTGTAGGAGTCGCGGTCTTGGGCAGCCCTGAAGACTCTGGAAAGACTAATTGGATTCATATGCATACCATGTACGATTTTTCATCCAGTGACTGACTTAAGTTTGACAATATAATCCCCAACCAACGAAGCTAAACCGTATGCATACTGTGGTTGAAGATGGCAATGACCTTCGAGACCCTTTTCCATTTCCACATATTTGAACTAAAGATTGGTGTATGTTGGTTGTGTAGCTCTGTTGTTCTAGTCTAACTGAAGAACAACGAAGTCCAAGATCAATGACGTCCCACCAAGAATTCCCTGCACGCTGTGTGTTACACAATTTCTTTGGAGTCCCTCTATATACAACAAAACCCCTATAAATTAATAGCCTTGGGACCAAGGGATCCTATTTATTAAGTGGGGTTTTAATTTATCAATAAATTAATAATTTATTGATTAATTAATAACTTATTAATTTACCAAAGTATTACTTATTTTTCTAAAATACTTTTCTTATTTAATAAACTAAAAAATGATCGAGAAGGCGAAGTTGAAGATGATAATTATGTTTTGGAGTTCGTTTCGCTCAAAGAAACTCCCAAAACGACAATGGCATTGAATAATTTCTTTTTACAATACGAGAACACCACACCAGAACTTCTTAGCACGTTACAAAAAATCAGAGATGAGATCCAACTTGACTTCAATTTTAAGAAAAAAACAAGCGACCATTGACTCATATTTTAAGGCCTCCTCGTCCATTAGATATGTATTAAGTATTAGCAAATTATTAATTTATGTGGTAAGTGGGACATAAAAGAACCTCTAAGGAGTTTTTTATAATGTATTATCTTATAAATTTAACGAATTTATTAATTTAGTCCATTAGCCCAAGTCGAGACCGGTAAAAAATAATATTTAATCGCGATTATTAAATTATTGCGTATTAATTTATCGAGGTTCTACTGTAGTTGCTTATCGATATACACACTTATTAAGTTAGGTACGAACCTCATATTCCAGTTTTGTCATTTAAGTTATTAGTGCCCACTAACACTTCAAATCCCTGAAGCGATTCGTAACATTTTCCCATGAGATTACAGTATCTAATTGAATCGATTGGGCAACTCAAACGTCAATTTGCGTTCTACTGGAGATACCTTAAGTAATAAGCCCTTGCCCAATCCCCGGGAAGATGCCCCAATCCAGACACATCAGACATTAGCCTCATACAAATATCATTTGGCGCCACCAACACATACAAATTAATTTTGAAAATTTCCCAAATTATGTTGAGCCTAAGCTCTAAGAATGTCAACAAATTGTACAAGAGAGTGCTTCATATACTCTTTTTAAGAATATTAAATTGGGGCATCTATTATTCAGAGTCAAATAATTGACTAATAGATATTAAATTGACAGAAAATTGAGGAATACAATATACATCAGAAAGAGGTAAGCTAGAAGAAATAATAGAGGCAGTACCTACCAATGACATGGGAGTGCCATTGGCAGTTAAAACCGGGAAAGAGGAAGGAAAAGACATAAGAGATGTGAACAAAGGACATTGTGCTTTCCAGTGACTCTTCTTTTTGCAAAAACTACATTCACCAACACCAACTCTAGTATGTTGCCGATTCTGTGAATTATAAGAGGACCTGTGCGGGACGGCCAAAACCGTTTGACTAGGTAATGAAAGAACACCCTTTCCCTTATGCGCTTGAAGACGCATTTCTTCGGCTAGTAATTCGCTAACTACCGAATCAACTGAAGGAAGCGGATTACAGTGAAGAATGGAACCACAAAGTGTCTCAAAATTGTCGCGAAGTACTATCAAAAATTGAACCGACCTCTGTTGCTCTATGTATGTGCAATACAACTCTATGGCACCAAGTCCAGACGGTTCTGTGAGTTCTAACTGATCCCAAAACCTTGTCATAACAGAGTAAAATTCTTGTATACTTTTCTCCCCTTGTAGAGCTGACCGAATGTTTGATTCCAGCTGATATCTTTTAGCAAAGTTGGACTGTACATACAACTTTTTAAGATAATCCCAAATTTATTTTGTTGTAACAAACTTAACTAGATGCACTCCAATAGATTGATCAACATAGTTGTTTATCCAAGTAATAATCGTGAAATTATTCATCTCCCAAACAGAAAATAACGATGCATAATTCTCAGCTTTAGTGTCAGCTGGAGCTTCTTTAGTCCCAGATACAACCCTACATCTCTCTACCCATTAAAAAGTTTTTTATAACATACGCCCAATAAACATAGTTATCACCCGATAATTTCGTACTAATAGCATGAAGAGAATCTTCGCGAGTAGCAGCCATAATAAATAGATAACTATTTGGAACAAAATCCCAAATCCAAAATACCAAATCAAAGAGATCGAAGATAGAGTACCACCGACTACCAAATTGAATCGATCAAACAACTTCAAGTAGAAATCTGCAAAACGTAGAAGAGATGCAATACGATCCAACCCAATCTTCTGATCTTGAAGCAAAATTTTCAGGTTTTAAAGAACCCCCAATCAGATTTGTAAAGTAAAAGAAAGAAAGATCAAAGAACTTGCAAACAGAGAGATAGATCTCCAACCAAATCAGATGTGCAAAGGTTTCACGTTTGGCTCGATACCATGATAATAATCGTATCCTTTATCAAAGTTATAGAAAGAGAAGTATATATACAAAAACCTAAAAATGGGGAAAGACTAAACTACCCTTACAATAGATGTAACTCTAACATTGACCATGTAGGCACACTAAGCGATTGCCTCATATATAGACAGTAAGTTGGATCTAAATCGTTCTATCTGTCATTTTACAAGAGTATGTTTGTCGTACAATGTTCATAATCCACAACATTCTGAATGTCACACTCCATTTGAAGTTTCATTTGGTCAGGCTTCAAGTTAAAAGTTAAAACTCTTAGGTGAGCCTCTACAGATTCTTATGGATTTTGACTGTGATTTAAGGGTTGGGGGTTGGGGAAGCACCATCAGCTCTGGAAGCTTATTCCTCCTGTGAGGTGATGAAATTTATTTTGATCTAAGGGCTGGAGATATTTTTTTGGATTGTACAAGATACTTCTCTTACGTATCATCTGCACAAGTTGAAAGGTATTGTGCATGATTTGGTAAGGGGGAACAACTACTAAGATTTGCAGAAGTATTTTGTGGAAGAATCAGTAAGGTTAATATGAGAGGAGCTTTGTGTTGGAGGGTGGGGATAATGGTGATGCAAGTTTAATGTGTTTCTTGTCTTGAAGACCAATGTTGACTTTTTCAGGACATTCGATTTTCTGTATGTAAAGGGTGATGCGAGCGATGATGTGTGTGGTGAACATTGGGAGCTCGAACTCACAACATCCTTTAAACACACCCGGTGTACAACCGGTTGAGCCAACTCTATATATATGATGTGTATATATAGATAAACATTTTATATGATTATACCAGTGGTGAAGTACATAGGGTAAAAGCCTACATAACTAGTGGTCTTTGGTGATGGGTGACGATGGTCTCTTTTGTCTGGAGATCTTATGGGTTGTCAATCTTGCAGAAGCAAATAAGAGTGAGATAATCTATAATAATGAAAATTAGGCTGTATTCAAAATCTAAATACTTAGACAAAACATATTGTTAATCAAATCCCTATTCTATTGTTTTTTTAATGGTAATAAAATAAATTAAAAGTTCTAATAATATCTTGGGAAACTTATAGCCTCGAGATACGTGTATTGGCAGATGTCTAATTCAAACAACCTTCTTTATAAAATTCAACTACGAATTATAGAGTTATGGACCCTTGCTTGCACGTGCTATAGCTTTTATCTACTCCAGGGCTAACGTAGTCATCCTTCAAGTTATTTCCTGTCCCGTGTAAGAAACTTCTTTTTACTAGCCACAACATGTTTGTTCATCTTCATACAATCTTCATTCTTGCTTCGGAAATAATTCCTCACTGCCCAAGTTGTTATTCCTGCTTCCTATTTATATGCAATTATAAACCGTCCTACCAAATTAGAGCAAAGCCCTCTTAATTTTGTTGAGGATAATTTAACTCCCTTTATATCCTCTAGTTTTTTGGTAAGAGAAATAACTTTTAGATTTTAATCAATCAATCAATGAAGACATCGTGTGTGATCTCCCGTTGAACTCGGGCACATTAAATTTAACATCCTCATATTAGTTTTTTTTCTTCTAAAATGTGCAATAGATGATTGATATCAAAAGCACCTTCAATATTTTTGCCGTGAAATTTTATGTATCCAAGTGTGGACTAGTGTAGTTCGATTATTACATCTCGAGCCCAAAGGTACATGATCTCGTGCCGAAATGCTAACATCTCAAAGGAGTATATCATCTCATACCGAAAGGCTTATATCTCGAGCTCGAAGGTATAAACATTTCGAACTCGAACAATTAAGCATCCTGAGCTTGCCGGCTACCAAGTCTTGTGTAAGGTGCTATTAGAGGTGGTGAAAGGAGCTATTAGAAGAATTATTTGGAAAGTCACCTGCAAAATCCTCAACATCCTTGAGGACGATGTCTATTACTACCAATTCTTTCCTACTCTATCTCCTTGCTGGAAAAGGAATCTTTATATGGTATTGTGCTGTCACCAGTAAATCTGAGGTTTCCAGTTGAACTCATGATATTTTGAGGTTTGCAGTAAATCTATGGTATTAATCTTCTCCCGTTCACAACTTCGAAACCACCAGAAAGTTTGGAAGTCAATTTGTGTCCAAAGAAGGGATTCACCATGAAGGATTGGAGGCTTCGTATTTGGAAGAGGGTTTCAGACCATGAAGGGTGGCGGATGTCGCCTTTATGCGTTTTGTCAGCTTTATTCTGCCTTCATCGGCATAGACCCGTTTGTGTAGCATTTTGCAGTGGCACTGAAATCTGTTGCAAGTTCATTGGTTCCTCTACTTTTCTTCATTATTGACAAAAAAATGGGAGAAAAATCTAAGGATTTTAATGCTCTTGATACCAATTTTACAGATTATCATTTTCGCGGAATAAAAATAGACAATGATATAATCTTTAAAACCAAAAACTAGGGTGTATTCAAAATTTGAATTTCTCAAGCAAAACATAAATGCCAATCAAATCCTTATCCTATGGTTTTCATAATGGAAGCACTTCCCAATTCCACTCCAACTCCCACTAATGCAGTTTTTTTTCTTCTTAAAGCAATTCTATCTAAGATAGAAAATCAAATAAAACACACAAAATAAGTATAATTGCGGAATCATAAGCCTCGAGATGCGTGTAATGACAGATGTTCACACTAAGTTCACCCTCACAAAAATTCATCCTATTTCGACAGGCGTAACAATGTAAAGCAAAGCATTCAAATTAATGGTTGAATTTCTCTATTTTTTTTGTTTACTTTGAGTTTCATTTTCTATAAGCTTACGAGTGTCAAAATGAGATGTTTGATGTTAATGAGGATGATTTCTTCATGATGCACAAACTTAAGTTTTCTAATATTTGTATTATGCGTGGCTTCTACTTGATGTTGGTGTCTTTGTCTTTTGCCTTTTTCGCTTAAATATTTATTTGAACAAAGTTCTTTTTTGCAGCTACACATGGGCTTGCTAATGGATATAGAATCAATCTTACTGGCGGTATGTAAGAAGAATTTTAACTCATGCGACTTTATAGATTTGAAGTGAAAATGTAAGGGAATTTCTGGATATTGAGTGGATAGGACCAACCACTTAAGAACTACAAGTTGTCTTTCTGATTTGTAGGACATTTTCAGTTTCGAAATGAGGATTCTCATTGATACTAAGTTTTTTATTGAAAGTTTCTGTTTCTTGGGTGTAAAATCCGAAGCCATTGATATGGCTATCTAAACCTGTTTTTATCCAGTGTGATTAGGTCAGAAATGGAAATGTAGAGAGGAAATTATTCTAGAATTTGGTGGCTCGTATTCCTTGTTTTAAGGGATCAATTTAGCTAAATGGCAACTTCATATGGGCCAATATCTACCTTCACCTAGATTGTCATGCTTAGATATATTTTTCATGGAACATGGCAATGGAGTTCTAGTTTTCTCGGTTCACTGCTGAACTTTTATCGGTCTCATCTAGTGAAGAGTAGTTTATGTTATCAATAACATTTATGTAACTAATATCCGGGCTTTCTGTATCTAACACTGAAGTATAACCAACGGGGCTCGGTGTAGCGGTTTTGGACCATGCCTCAAGAAGCAGAGATCCTGAGTTCCATTCACTACCGACGGGGGCTACTCGCCACCAAGGATTAATTGGGAAAATACTGATAACTTAAGAATCCAGATCGAATAAAAAGACTAATTACTTTGTCCTTGATTTGTATCGAATAAAATAGATTAAGTTATGCTTTGCAATTTTTCGGCAAAATACATGAGGACCTAGAAGAACAATTTTAGTGTTTAATATTTCTGCAGGTGCTGCAGCTTTTGCTGGAATGTGGAAATTTGATAGGTCTCTGAGCTCATCTCTAGATCGTATTCTTGCGATGAATGGAACTCGGATGCAGTTAATGCTAGCAAATTTGTGAGTTGTCGACCCTCCTTTTTGTTTCAATGAGCCAAATACTATTGGTTTGATTTGTTTGAAATAATCTGTGAGCTGTGGCGTTAAGGATAGATACTATGTATTAAATTGTCATCCTGCATTTAGTGAAAAAAAAAAAAAAAAACTTTCCATAAACCTTTAAATCCACCTGGCATTATGTTAAACATCTCCAAGTAAACACTTAAAAACATAGGCATGGCAACATTTCATCTCATATTCTTATCCGTTATATGTTATGTTAATGTATTAACGATTAGTGTCACTTGTTCGGTTGTTCTATTCATTTTTAGCTTACTCATGATTTTACATGGCAGAATCTTGACGAGCCATCAAAATGATGCCTGGAAATTGCAGCTTATGAAGAAGCACTTTTTTTCTGAGAAATTTTTTGAGGATTCAAGTATAGATAAACCAACATCTAGATGGCACCTTGGGAATATTTATCGTGATGAAGATGTTCGGAGGCAGAGTACATATGATAATGATGACACTCATGGTGATAACACTAATGCAGAGCCCAAAAAAGTTGTGGAGTCCAAGCAGGTTATTGTAAGTACTTAACTTTTCATGCTTCCGAATTAAAAAAAATAAAATGTACTAACTCGACCCATATATCCTTTAGATGGTCATCATCATTATCTCATCACGGGTTTTCCAGTGCTTGCAAGAATTCTATTCCCCATCTATGTAACACGATCTATATTCTGTTAGGAGCATCCTTTAACCTCTGTCTACAACCCTTTTGAGGATTTGTTTTTCCTTCTTTCTTGTCTTTACCATTTATTGGGTTATACCTAATTGAATTTTCTCAAGCAGATGGCCTTAATTTCATCACTTTTTGAGATCTCTCATCTATTATCATACATCTTGTTTTTGCATTTCCACCCATCAATTTGAAAATCCCCCACCTTTTTGAAGTCAGTTTTTTTATGGCTTGCCTGAAAATTTGTTTCATTGTTTGTCATAGATAATGGAGTTTCCCTTTGGTTCATCGTTAGAAGTATCGGGTAAACGTACTAACAGTTTTTAATAAACGGAAATGTAAACTACTTCAATCAAAGATAAACCACAAAATTCAGAATCATAACAGATTGTGATGGACATTACTTTCATAAACACTAGTAAATTAAACTAGGGTTCTTCCCAGAAGAACGAGCTCTAAAGCTAAATCTCTGATTCTAGCCCGTTTTAACTCTTCAAGGCTACGAATGTAAATAACTGTTATACTAAAAACGTATTAAATAAACAAGGAAACTGTTTGATAATGCCATTGATTGTATAGAGATGGCATCACCTTCAAACAACTAATAAATAATAATAATAAAAAGAAAAAGAAAAACACACCATAGTTTATGACAGGGTTCAATAGAAAGAAAACAGGAAAAAGGAAACAATCTTGTTTTTTAAGATATCAAACCCTAAATCAAGTCTGATGTATAAAGAGAGAAGAGGTGAGTACAAAGAGGTAGAAGAAAGATGCCTTTAGGACCATGTTCTCTACCAAACTAAGTTTGATGTTAACCATTAAGAAAGATATAGGAAAGAGGATACAGATACTTGTCCCATTTATATGAACATGGAGACGTTATGTAGAACGATAAAGCAGTCAAAGTAAATAATCTTAACAACTATAATATAGTAAACCAACAGGGATTGGTGTAGCGATGTGTGACCATGCCTCAAGAAACAGAGGTCTCGAGTTCGATTCACCACCAATAAGGGCCTCTCCGGGATATTTCCTGACTTACCCGGTATGTTTTGGCAGGGTTCTCACATGCTCTAGAGATTACCTGGGCATATTGTGATAAACTATGAACTCAGATCAACCGGGCTGTAAATAAAAAAGAAACGTATAACATAGTACATGATGCCATGGACCAGGGATGAAACCCTTCTCTTACCAACTTTAAAACATCAGAATAAAAGAAATTTTAAAAAAAAAAAAATCATAAAATGGAGATAGCAACTTTGGGAAATCCTAGATTCAAAATTTAATAACTTTAGCACAATGTAAGTACATTGAAGAAAAATTGAATAACCTTGGTAATTCAGTTCTGATAAATGCGAAAGAAGCTATTAATCAAGAATTAGTTGGGATGTTCTATGGAAGAGAAGATGCTCAGGCAAAGGTCTAGATTGAAACAATCGTATTCAATTAGATAGTCATAACCTGGTACAATGAGTTAGATATATACAGAGAAACCTAAAATAAAAGAAAGACTAAACTACCCAGAAACATAATATAGAAAGACTAAACTATCCCTACAATATATGTATCTCTAACACCCGCCCTCAAAATTATGAGGTAACTGCGAGAAGCATCGAGAGTTTGCCAATAAGAAAACGGAAGCGCAAAATAGTATGAGACTTTGTATAAATCTCAGCCAACTGCATAGTGGAACGAACAAACGACAAAAAGATTGTGCCATGCTCTAAATGATAAATGATGATGCGTAATATGGCAATAAATCTTGATATGATTGGCACGTTCATGAAAAATAAAGTTATGTGCAATCTAAATATTAGTCTTGTTATCACAATACGTAGTTCTAGCAGAAGGAAGAGAGACACCCAAATCAGCAAGTAACCAACGCAACCAAATTATCTCAGTCGTAGTCATAGTCGAAGCCATAACACGATACTCAGCTTCAGTAGAAGAACGAGAAACTATATCTTACTTCTTGCTTCTTGCATCTTGTTTTTCCATGAAATGATAGTCACTTAAAAAAATACAGAAACCAGTAGACTTAGGATCCGTGGGATTACCAGCCCAATTAGTGACTGAGAAAGCCCGAAGCTCTAAAGATGATGTAGAAGGAAGTAACAAGCTCCAATATAAATTCCACGAAGATAACACAAAATACGGATAACTGACCAGCGAACAATAGTGGGAGAAGAGACAAATTGATTAACAATATGAACTGCCTAAGTAATATCAGGCCTTGTGCTTATAAGATATACTAAATTACCTAACAATAACCCGATATAGAGTAGGATTATCCAAAAGAACACCATTATAAGGAGTATAACAAACATTCAACTCTAGAGGAGTCTCAACAATCCGCGAGTTAGTAAGACGAGCTCGAGAAATAATATTCGATGTATACTTCGATTGAGAAAAAATATATATCCCCTGGGAGAATAACCTACTTCAGTACCAAGAAAATAACAAAGAATCCCTGTATCCTTTATCTCAAAATTGTATTGTAATTGTTACTTCAAGGAAACGATACCATTAGCGTTATCACCCGTCAAAATCATGTCATCCACATATAAAAAGAAGAAAACTATGTTCGGGTAAAGTGGAACGACACAACAAAGCTGGATCACGTACAATAATACGAAAACCAAGTGCACTCATCATTGCAGAGAATTTCTCATACCAAGCTCGTGGAGCTGGTTTGAGACCGTATATTACCTCGCGAAGTCTACACACCTCCCAAATTTGTGGGAAACACCTGAAGCAGGAGCCATGTAAACTTTCTCATCTAAGTCTCCATTGAGAAAAACATTTTTCACATCCAATTGCGATAAACTCCACTTCCGAATAGATGCAACCGCAATTAAGGTGCGAACAGTCATCATTTTAGCCACATATCAATAGTTTCCTCGTAGCCAATCCCATATTCTTGTGCAAATTCCTTTGCAACCAATCGAACTTATACCATTCTACGGTGCCATCAGACTTAGTTTTTTATTTTATACACCCATTGACACCCAGTTGCAATTTTACCATAAGGCAAATAAATCAATTCCCACGTACTAGTCTTGTGCAAAATAAAAAGTTTTTCATCCATAGCTTCTCACCAATGTGGATTAAGAACAGACTTCTTGTAGGATGTAGGCTCGGTGAGAGAGTGAATAGATGCTAAATTAGCCGAATAACAAGAAAAATTAGCTGAATAATAAGAATTTGAGAAACTAAAGTGATTAGGAGGCTTACGACCGCGGAGAGGGTGGCGAGTTTCCACATTGCCAGAAACACAACCTATTTGAGACTACTGAGAGAGATAGAGAAATGGACTTAAAAATAGATAAGAACTCAGAACAACAAGTGATAAGGTAAATCCAACAATACCGATAATAATCATCTATAAGTGAAACATAATATCTTGAATATGTTTTAGTAGGAATAAGAGCATGCCCCCCACACATCAGAATAAATTAAATCAAAAGGTGCAAGAGAAGTAAAAGCACTATTATTAAAAAGTAATGCGGACAAATTTACAAATTTGCAACCACTACAATCAGAAATGTCATGACTAGGTAAACTCCCCAAAACTCCTGAAGCAATAATATTTTAAGTGGGAACTAGAAACATGTCCAAGACAAGAATGAAAAATAAAAGGTAGATGACTTAGAACAGAACTCAAACGAAAAGATGATAGGTTATGCGTAGCACCGGAATCAAAATTGAAATGGAACGAAATTTACCTAAAGGAACCGAAGATGCCAAACCTACATATGGAGTGACTGCAATGGCTGTGGTATGGGTACAAAGAAGTTTCTACAACTGCTCAGCAATAGAAGATAATGAGGGAGCTGGTATAGGTGGCCCATTTCCAGATGGTATAACTGCAGCGGTTCAGTAGTCTCTTTGCTTCAAAATTTGTTGTCCTTGTTCAATAATATAGGAAATTGTGCCTTCTAATGATTCTTCTTTTCGCAAAAGCTATGCTTATCAACACCAACTCTAGTCTGTTGTCTATTCTGCGAATTGGAAGAGGACCTAGGCGGAATAGCCGAGACTGTCTGACTAGGTAAAGAAAGAATTCCAGTTCCCTTATGCTCTTGAAGATGAACTTCTTCAGCTAACAATTTACTAACTACTAACTGCTAACTACTAACTACTACTGAATCAACCGAAGGATGTGGATTTCGATGAAGAATGAAACCATGAACATCCTCAAAATCGATGCGAAGGACCATCAAAAATTGAACCAACCTTTTGTTGTTCGTGATACGAACAATATATCTTTACGACACCAAGTCCAACCGTCTGTAGAGCAGACCGAATATCTTATTGATGTATCTTGGCAAAGTTAGATGGCACAAACAACTTTTCAGATAATCCCAAATTTCTTTTGTTGTCTCGAACTTAACCAAATGCACTCTAATAGATTGATCCACAAAATTGTTTATCCAAGTAATGATATTTGAGTTATTCATCTTCCACGTAGAAAACAAAGATGCATAATTCGCAGTTTTACTTTCAAATGGAACTGTCTTATTCACAGGCGCATAACTCCACATCTCCATTTTTTTTCATAACGTAAGCCCAATAGGCATAGTTATCAGTCGTTAATTTCATACTCATAGCATGAAGTAAGTCCTCGCGAATACTAGCCATAATATTAACCAACCAAAAGAGAGCAAAGATGTCATATCTATCAAATTAATTGCAAAACCAAATATAGAACTTAGAAGAATTACCGATAAAGAGATGGGTGCAATCACAACCTGTGAAGTACTGAGTCACACCCTTCTAATCCAAGTACAAACACGGGAAAGAACGAGTTTGTAAAGGTTAAATGCAGAACCCACGATCCGAAATCAATAATTGGGAAAAACCCACGTTCAGAAATTCAATTTATATCAACACCCACAAACCCAAATCTCAATTCGATTCGTTTTTACGACTACAGAGAGAGAGATATCTGATCTTGTGATGGTAGAGAGAAAGATTTGTTCTTGCAATCAATGAATAGATAGATAGATAGATAATCGTATTCAATTAGATAGTCATAACTTGGTACAATGAGTTGGATTCCCCTACCATAAATGTATCTCTAACATAGATGTAAATGGGTGGCTAAGGAGACTCAAATTCAAACTACTTCTATACTGTCATCAGAAAAGGAAATCTATTAACTACATATCTTAATTTGTGAATTGTCAGGGATTGAATATACATCTCAATCTAGCATTAAAGAAAAATCTGTTATATTCTTCAAGAACCTTCTTCATTCAGACAAATTTACCTCTCATATGCCTATTCTTCAACTCAAGGCCATCAATGAATCATATCATGAAGGCATGTGCTCCCTTTTATCAGATGAAGAGCTCAGACAGGTTGTGTTTGTTGATAAGGAAGGATGACAAAGCACCAGGTTTGGATGGATTTAACATCTGTTTTCTTACAACAAAATGGTAGAACAGTTTTGTTAGAGATGTGTCAAAAGCCTTAGAGAGGTTCTTCTCATCTTCCAAACTTCTCAAAGAAACAAATGTCACTCCGATCACGCTGATTCATAAGGTCAATAAATCACAATCCTTCTCAGACTATATACCTATATCCTTGTCTCTTACAAATTTATTAAAAAAAATCTTGCACTAAGAATGAAACCTCATATGGAGAGGCTTATTGATAAAGTTCAATTTCGGATAACATCCTTAATGAACATGACTGGTCAAGAGGGTTAAACAGAGGGCTGGGTGCTCATAGAATACTTCTCAAGATAGATGTTAGAAAAGCATTTGACTCTCTTAACTGGTCTCATATTATCAACATGATGACACATGTGAATTTCCCTAAGACGTTCATTGACTGGATTGGAGTTTGCATATGCAATCCATCATTTTCTATTGATGTAAATGTGGCTACTACAGGGCTCTTCACTTGTTCTAAAGGGATAAGACAGGAAAATCCCGTGTCCCCCTACCTATTTGTCATAGCTATGGAAGCCTTGTCTGCCAGATTGAATCAAGGTGTGGAATTAGGGAAATTGAAATTCATACCGAGCTACTCAAATACTCTTATCTCACACCTCGTTTTTGCAGATGACCTCATTTGCTTAAATACAGACAAAACTGCAGCTAATAATTTGAGATAATACTGAATGATTTATCTGATTGGACTGGCCTTACTATCATAAGCCAAAAAAGATCCATATTCTTATCTAGTTCAGCCGACTTAGATATGCTACAATACATCAGTTCAACACTCAATTTCAGTGTATCCTCATTGAATGTCCATTCTCCTTTCAAGTATGGAAAGCTCTACTCAACGCATTCTCTTTCAATATAGATCCTCAAGACTGAGATACTGAATTCTCATGGATTATTCAGAAAGCTAATTATGATACTAAAGGCTAGACTTCTAAGAGTGGCTTTTACTTCTATAATCTATGATTTATGGATGGAGAGGAATATAAAAATCTTCTAATCTAAGAGAAGTGCTAGGACGGTATAACCAAACTCATTGCAAGCAGGAATGTCAGTGGATCCTAAACACATTTGGGGAACTGGAAGGAAATCAAGCTTCATTTGGGGTATATAGAGATACATAAGGAAATCCAACTGCTAGCTTTTATCTCTCTTGTTAATACATAGCTTTTAGCTCTCCTTATGGTTTAAGATTAACTAAGTATTATCATATATAACCAGTCTTGAGAATATCTCAGATTCACTATATGCAGTTGAAGTCCTAAAGAATAAGATGCCTACCACCATGGAAGGAGATTCATATTGTGAGAGAAAATCATCATATTGTTGCTACTATGGATAAACTCATCTACTCACACTGGAAAAGCAAAATAATATAGAAAATAAGATTGAAAAGGAGTCTTAAGAGAGAGAGAGAGACCCAAAATCAAAGGAAGGAAACACAAAAGGAATGACAGTACTTCTTTCCTTAAATACAACCGACATAGTTTCAATAGCTTATAAAAGAAAAAAATATAGATTCTCTTCCAAAATCCCAATTCTTCTTCTTCTTCTCTGTTGCGTTTTCACCATGGTTTGGAAATAGAACTCTGATAAGTACTCCCAAGTCCCAACCCCTTTGCCTGTGGGATTTCTTTTTCTTTTGAATTTTAATTTAACAGAGCTCCGGGAATGCTATAGTATATTTTCTCTGTTTTTTTTTTGTTCTATTTTAAACATTGTCTACATCACTCTCATAACTTTACCTTTAATTTTTGTTCCAAGATAATAAGTGCGATGTTGTGACTCGAATAATTAGGTTATGATTCTAAATCTCTTTTTGGAGAGCATTGTTATCTTAAACATTAATGAACAGCTCAGTAACCGGTATAACAAACTTTTTACTTTGAACAAAGGTTCTAGCCTTAGTCCATTGCAGTTTCTAATCACCTAGTGTCTTCAAACTCTTTTGTTCTGACATTTTCTTCTTCTTATATAGGTGAGCCCTGTTAGTGAAGTTACTACAGACCCTTTTGAATGTATTTTCGGTAATCCAAAAGCACCTGAGGTGATTCGACAAAAAGCTGATAGTACCAGCATTCTGCCTAATCGACGTACCCCTAGCCGCAGAAGAGGTCTTCGGCGGCGTAAGGATCGACAGGTTGAAAGTGATACAACCCCTGAATTGATCAGTTAAGGACACATTATTAGAATCGATCATTTATCTAATGTAATATTAAAGAAGTTATATTAACTGATAACATTTGGTTTGTTAGATTGTACAAGTAAATAGTATATTAGGTTGTTTTTTGTTTCCTGATTATCATTGTCTGCAAAAAAATGTCTATCTGTGTTCACCCAGTTATAGGGTGAAATGAACTTTCCAACTAATCTAATAAACTCACTTTTATAGACTAAAAATTGTGCAGAGGTAGCGTCACTGATTTAAACTTCACTGACCTAAACACAATTAGAATGTTGTTAAAGAAGGAATTCAGGTGTTGCGATTATTTTCAAGCGGATGTCATGCATGACCTTGCTATGAGGCCTGTGTTTGATGCTTGACCCCATAATGCAATCGTTCATTCACTTTGAATTTTGTTGCCTTGCGATAATTGGACGATGAGTCCTTAGTAGTCGGTCTTATTTGTTCTTGAAAGATAGTTGTTTTTGCGATGTAAGATAGGTCCGATGATGATGTGCACATACCCAGGACTCTTTTGCTGTAGATAGAGACTTGTTTTGAGATGTGGGGAAGTAGTTAGCAATTTATTCATGTAGATATGCCTAATAGTAGAGGGCATAATTCCATTAGAAAGTTTGACACTAAATTATGGCGCATCATGTTGTGGTATTAGAGTAGAGATTTATTCCTTTTCTTGTAGCCGATGATATTTCTCAACTGACTGATTATGGTTGTGGAAGGTTAAGAATCTCCAATTCAAGTTTGATCTAGCTCAATTTGAGCCTGCCAAACCCAAGTTGCTAGAACCCCAACCCCAAACCATATGGGATTTTCCGTTTCATAGCTGTACATGATTTGGCCTCGGTCAGTTTTTGTACTCTTAGTACTTGCTCGGACTAAGACAGGTTCAGAACAATTTTCAGTAGGTTAGCTTTTAGCCACTTTTGTGTGACTGATAGTCATCAATTGGAGCATAGTAATAGCTCTCTTTCTCAATGTTTGCTGCAACCTGGTATTTCTTGATTGTAGATTTTAGTTTCCAACCACCATAAGTGTGATTAAAGGCACTGCAATCAGTGGGAGTAAGGGCATTATAAACCTCTGAAGTCTGATTAAAAGTCTTTGAAAAATCTAACTGTGCAGAACCAGTTTTAACTTTTTTTAAGCAAGCAACTCAGGTACACGAGACAGGAAAAGGTTGAAGTCTATTTCATCACAAAAACTGCAAAATATTTAGCATAATCTTGATGATAAGACATCACAGGTTTCTTCTTGTTTATTATACACAACACCAATCATCAACACAGTTAGCAAATAAACAACAAATTTTAGATCCTCAATAACTAAATACATATGCAGCTGCCCTTTGAATTTTTTTAAAATCTCAGTACAGGCCTTGGCAAATAGCAAAGCATCTTGGCAGCATCAATCAGCCTCCAATTCAAAGCCATGACTTTAAGAATTAAGAGCTTCCATCTCGCCTACAACAACAGAAGTTAATGTTTCCCGCTTGAAGAGCTAATAGAAACCCTCTTCTACTTCTACTTGATTGCCTTTCTGCTTCCTTGACATCTTGCCTTGCAAGTGTCAGCCTGCAAACAGAGGAAGCCAATTCTTGTAAGGAGAACATAGCCTAATTTTGCAGGTCAAATTTACTCCCAACAGCTGAGCTGAGATAAGAGCTGAAGAATTTTCTCAAGTGCGTTATAAATTACTTCAGCAAAGTATAAGTGTTATAAGAGAAAGTACCTGTATTGTTCCATTTGGAGATTGTTGTTCCACAGTATCTATGAAAGTCCAAATTGTGGAATGCCTGAGGTCAAAACTAGTTCTGAAGGAAAAACTTAAACCAATGTTTACTAGCAAATGTACAAGTTAAAAGCAGAATCAACATAACAGATTTCCTGGATAGTAGAATCTCACTTTTGTATATCATTGGATTTAGGTGTGACCTTCACAAAATATATAAACATCAGAATAGAGCACACTTTTATTTACCATAGACTCTGACAACAAATACACATGTATATAACTGCCACGATCCTTACTATAAGGATTACAATGCTTTCATTACTTATCAAAAACCAGATTGGTAACTATTTAATTATAAACTGCTATTAAGGTGTGGAATTCACTGATTTAATTTTAATCTGAGTTTTGCTGTAGAGAGGGGATTGTAAGGCGCTGTAAGGGCTGGAGAGTAGCGACGAGCTGTGCAAACGACGGCCGCAGGTTTGGATCTCTGGAAAAAATATATTCACAAATCACATAATTATAAAAGAAAAGTCTGTTCAATCTTCAGAAGTCTATTTTGGATTTTTAACTTACGTCTGCCAACATCCCCGAATTATTCTTGCTACTAAGGGATCCATTTCTGTGGGGATGTCGAGCCTGCGGCTCTGGAAACCCACTGCACCAACCACTTGCATTGGATTCATTCCAGTCCAAGGCATTTTCAATGTAGCAAGCTCCCAAAGAATGACCCCAAAGCTGTACACATCGCACCTGTGCATGAATCACCAGACCAAATCCTCGACAAGTTAAAAAATATTTTCAAGTAAAGATGCATCAAACCTATTGGTATAGAATTTGGTAGTATAAGATGTAGTCAAAGACCCAGTATCAATTATCATTATAGTCAAAATTTCATTTTGTCTCTTAGTACCGTTTCTTATATATATGCGTTTCTCCTACAAGTAGAAGACTCTATCATCTTGAAGAAAATCTCAGGTTTCTCACATCCACCAACGACGACAATGCCTCTCCGATCAAAGGAAATATAGGATATTTTGGTAACCGCTGACGATGACCAAAGCCATCAGTAGAAAATCAAATACGTGCTGCAAAGTGTTTTTTGTGTGTATATTTTTGGTAAACAATACACTGTTCATCTCTCTTGTAGTTAAATTCATCTTCATTAGTTCTTTCTCTTTCCTCTTATCTCCGCATCATCATTTGTTTCATTACAAAGATGATATGTGACGTGTATTGGGTTCATGCCTCCTATGATCCCGTCTTCTTTTTGAAAACTTCATATCTCTGATTAAGGTTAAATATAATAGATTTCTTTATTGGTGTTATTTCTTCTTCAATGTGGCGTAAACTCCTAATTTTTAGTGTTATCCAGTGCAAAACATTGTGTGAAAGATAAAGATCAACCAACAGATGATCAAGATCCAGCGAAGACAAAGACTCCACCTTATGTCAATCCCAACAGAGAGATAAGAATCCGTGTTTTATGTCTTGTTGACTAAGTTGTACTGTTTATACAAACCAAAAATCTTTGTAACTTTTTTTCTAAGGTTTAATGCCAAGTGAAAACCCTTCAAATCTCCAGTTGTTCTTTTATGATATCAGATCGTTGGACTCTCGATTAAAACGATCCAAAACTTCTCCTTTCACAAATCATCGCAATGGCTGCTATGGACAAGCTACAATTGCTTTTCCATCTCTGAACCCTGAGTCTTAGATCTCTTGACTCACATGCATCATATCTGAAAAACCCTCTTCACATAAACTATTTGTAAGGGCTCTCTAATTTTGATTTATTCAAACAAATTTAACTTCCTTACCAAATCCCATCAAACATAAAAGATCATATGAATCAAATACCTCAAGCTAAATGGAGTATAATTGAGTTATAGTATCACTGTAAATCATCCCATTAAAGCCTAAGACACTTAACATTTCATGCTCAAAGATAAAAAACTGTATCTCAAAATTCCAAAAGAAGATCGACATAACTTAATCATGACATTTGAAGAAACTCAATGTGTACCATATCTGCATGGCTCCAAACCTATCCATGTGTTTCCAAACTTGAAGATGTACAGTATAGAAGCCCTTTTAGATTCAAGTACCTTACCTAATTAAAGTATCGATGTTAAAGAAGGCGGGGAAGCTGAAAATTATAATTGAGGAACGGAGATGGCGTTAACCCAAGGAACAGTGATCGATGGAGTCGAAGAGCCCAAGATACATCGAAATTGAGGACCGCTACTTCAATTCTTACTCAAACCTAATTCCATTTAGTTATTTGATCCAAGTGTAAGAGATTACTATTTTTACTCAGTCTGGACAGTGAACATGGGATGTTTTCTTTTTTGGGGCACTTTTCCTTTGGGTTGGGCTTTGGGGGGACAATTTTCAGTCAAAACTTGAGATCCCTAGGAGGCCACCTTGTGGGCCTATGCAAAGAGTAACACTTCTATTGTTGATGGCACAATTCCTCATCTCAAAAAGATGATCATATACTAAAATGGTAAAGACGAGATCAATCCCGATTTCCCAAAATGGGAAACTACTCATCAAATGGTGATAAGTTTCATTAACATCACACTTGCTGAAGAAGTTCATAGCTAGAAGATAGGAGATCCTCAAATTAAAAGAAGTATGGGACGTGTTACTTATCTTATGCAAGACCTTGAAATCCCGGAGCCTTACAACTAAGAGACAAGCTGCAAACCATTTAGCGCGGTTCAACTTCCATGTTAATTGTTTTGAAGTTCAAGGTATTATCTGATTATCTAACGTAATGGATCAAAGTCCAGATGAAGAATTCTCTCGAACTGCTTTTGTGATTAAGGATCGGGTGAGCAGAAGTATATATAATTAAGGATCGGATGAGCGAGAGAATGCTGGGGGCATCCCTCAATGCTTCAACCATCCATTCTCAAGGCATCTTCAAATAGTTAGTACCATAAATAGGAACATCCCTCATTAAGGACATTAAACTTCTCAATAAACGTGGAGTTATCCACCTAGTTAGTCCTTTTCAGACCAATAGTTCTTCCTTGTTGTGCTTGTCAATTTGGAAAAAGTCATAAACTCCATTTTGATTTGAATAAAAAGTGATGTTCATCGTCATGAATACAAAATCATTGTGATATTTGGGGTCACGAAGTTTCAATGATTTCAGCCGTTTCACTTGGTTCTTCCCAATAAGACACAAATATGAGTTCTAATTTGTTTCTCAAGTTTCCAAAGTTGAAAATTTGTTCTGATAATGGTAACGAGTTTAATAAATCAAAATTTCCTCACCATCTTGCTCCTTGTGGAATCCATAAACAACTTCCACGTCCTCACATAAGAAGCTCAAAATGATAGAGACGAGCGGAAGCATTGTCATATAATTGAGACAAGGCTCAGCCTTATCTTTCATAGCAAAGTCCCCACCAACCTCGGGGTTGAAGCAGTCTCAACGGCGTTTATTTCATCAGCCAATTGCACACAAAGGTATTTTAAAACTCATCTTTGTTCAAAATTATGTTTGGTAAGACATCCAACTATTCTCTTGTGCATTCTTTTTTGCGTCTTTGCTTTACCTACTTGCGTGACAATGCTAATAAAAAGAATCTCCAAAAAATACTCCTTGCATATTTCTAGGTTACAAAGCTATTCATAAAGGTTTTTGTTGTTTGCATCACCCCACCGGCTGATTTTATGTACCACGTCATGTAATATTTGAAAAGATTGCAGTTCCTGTTTATCTGGTGATTCCTTGTCAAGTATGCCTTTGGATGATATTGACTTCTAACGAGATGATGCTGACACCTATGCACCATTAATACCAAATACTCCACCACATGCTACTTGGCATCCATGATGTGAACCTTCATGCTCAAAATCATCTCTTCTACCTTCTCCAGAACCACCAGATAGTCACGAGGCAACCCATCCAAATACATGTATGGTGATTAGCACATCACTGAATCTCATGGAATATCTTCTATAACAAATGTCATTTCCCAAGAGGCATCTTATTCAAGAGGGGATTTAACTCTCAACAATATAAGTACAACTGATCAATTACCTTTGATTCCTCCAAATCTTAGAGGTGACACATTTTCTTTGCTTTCTCTCCCGGTCAATCAAATAACCCTCTATTAAGTCTTGAACAAATCCATAAAGCACTAGGAATATCCTAAGCACAAGATGATTACCCGAAGTATATCCCTTCCGTCCACAAATAGGCTGCTATCGACACTTCAACCTGTTATTGGTCGTGGTGTCACATGCCTTGCCCTATATGCATCTTCAGAACCAAAGTTTTATTGTACAGCACTAAAGCTACCACATTGGAAGGCTGCCATAAAAGAAGAACCCTCCACCTTGCACCAAAACCATACATAGTCTTATACGACGAACACCAGATGGGCCAATTGAATGATAAAGCTCGACTTGTAACAAAAGGTTATTCTCAACTTTACGGGGCCAATCACAACGAAATGCTTAGTCCAGTTGTCAAAGCCATCACTATTCGATTGATTTTATCGTTGGCTACTAGCTTTGGTGGCAGCTTCGACAGTTGGACGTGAAGAACACGTTTATGCTAGGACATTTACAAGATGAGGTTTATATGGAGTTTATTCTAGACATCCTAGTGTTTCCCATCTTTGTCGAGCCATATATGGATTAAAGCAAGCCCCACAATAATTACTTGACATGTTCAACAACTTCTTGTTAAAATATGGATTCTATTGTAGTAATGCTGATAATTCGATGTTTATTCCAATCATCACGTGGACAACTTATTTTGTTTCTATATGTGGACAACATCATCTTAACTGGTGATAATGGTTATCTCCTTCGTGACTTTATTCGAATTATTGGTTGCGAATTTTTATGAAGACTTGGGTCCTCTTCTTTTCTATCTTAGAATTGAAGTTATTACCACCAACATGCAAAAGTATGTTTTTGATCTTCTTAAACGGGCCGACATAATCGACTGCAAGCCTGTAAATAAACCCTTATCCACCAACTCCAAGCGTGAACAATCTGGATCTTTGCTTCATGACCCAACCCTTTATCGAAATTTGGTTGGCGCTTGATAATATCTTACTCTCGGACAACCATATCTTACATATAGTGTTAATGCCCTGTGCCAATTTACGCATTCGCCCACTGATGACATTTTTCTGTGGCAAAACGTATTTTACAATATCTAAAGGGTTCTCTAAACATTGGTATTCCCTTTTGAGCATCTGGTCATTGTCATCTTGTTGGCTGTTGTGATACAGATTGGGGAGGCTGCCTAATACACGACATTCTACATACAGGTTTGCAATCTTTTTCGGATTAAATCTTATCTCTTGGAGTGCTACAAAGAACCGAAGGGTTTCATTTTTTATTTTTTTTGCAAGGCAAGCCGGTTTTATATAGGGATCCGTAACCTTGAGTTTCCAACCCCATGAGGTTTTGAAGGGTTTCTCGCTGAAGTGCTGAAGCTGAATACAGAGCTTCGGTGGTTGCAACAGCTGATCTTACTTGGATACCCTTCTTGTTGCATGATATTGGTATTTGAATGGAGCTTTCACTTATTTTTTCAGTGAGAATAAAAGTGCAAGATACATGCTCTCCTATCGAGATCAAATGCAGTTTTGTTCGTGAGAAGTTGTTGCCCGCTCCTTAGTGGTTTGTTTCATTCCGTATGGTCTCAAATTAGCCGACATCTTTATAAATGCCTTACCTCAGGATTCTTTTCATAGAACTCGTATAGCAAGTTAAGCGCTTGCATTGCGCACATCAATTTCTACGACATAGAGAGTGCTGAGATGAGTGACGCAGACAACTAGCATGTCTTCCCACGGATTATAGCCTAGTAAGCAACTCCCCTTTGCTAATGCCTTCGGCCTAGCCTTACCCTTCCTCAATTCTGTGAAGGGGATCCAAAGTAGGGAGAGTACAAGCTGATAAAAATAAGAACAACCAACTGAAGATCCAGTGAAGATAAATACTCTGCCTTATCTCAATCCCAACAAATAGATAACGTCCGTCTAATTTTTATCTTGTTAACTAAGTTGTAGTTTTAACAAACACAAGCTCTTTGCAATTGTTATACAACTTCTTTTCCAAGTGTTAAACATGTTGACACGTTGAGTGAAAAGCTTCGACCTCCAAGTGCTCTTTTATATCGGTCATCTGGTACTGATCACTTCGCGATTATTCTGTAGCATAAACCTCTGGAACTCTATTATTCTTCATTTATTTTTCTCTGGTGTTTGCTGCAATAAGTGATCATTATCACTCTGGGGCACTGTTATGGTTTATGTTGGTGGTAGTTGTGATTAGAAGACGAAACAACAAAGTTCTCTTTTTTGTTAATTACAGGGAAGAGGATGACATTGTCCGCTTTTAAGTTTCGATTATTTTGTTCTAGAAAGCCAGGGCAATTCTGGTATGAGTTGGTCAATCTCTTGCATGGTGGTGTTTTCAATTTTTTACTTTCCTATGAAGCATGAGTGCATAACCCATGTGTGGTAATGCAACATGGTAAAAGACATAATGCGCGACATTCATGATACAAGATGTACAAATTTGTACCTTAAAAAGCTGTAAGGCTAGAGAAAAATGTTCTTTACTGTTGGTTTATGGTGATCTTTAAGGAGTTGGAGGTGAATTTTTATTTCATCTTTGGCAACTGGGTGGTTGTTTAAGCAGTGCCATATGACTCCTTTTATGGATAGGTGGAAGCATAACCTTCAAGGAGTTCAATGCCGCTTCTATTTAGGATTCCATTGTTTGATTGGCTTCTCTTTCCTAGTTTTCTTTTTTTCTTTTCTTTTTTTTGTCTTTTCTTACTTTTTTTCTATATCAATAAATTTACACTTATCAGCAAAAAAATGAAAATAGAACTAAGCTGATACTATATATGTTTGTGTCTCTTCTATCTCCAAACCCTATACTTAACTATTATCAATTTCTGATTACTGAAAAGGCTGCCAAAGGGAACTGAAAGAATATGATTAAATAACTCACTTTTCATTAGACTGCTCATTCCGCAGAACTTCTGGTGCCATCCACTCCGGCTAAATAGTTCAAGGAAAATTAATCAACAAATAAATGTTTAGAAATGACAACTAGAGTCATGTTTCATCCTTATAGCTAGAGTTTCCAGTACTTACTGTTCCAGCAGTGGATTTAGATGATAAAAATGTGTTATGCTTCAAACGTGACAGCCCAAAATCACTGACCTGGATGTTGAACTTGTGTCAGTAAAAGTTGGAAACAATTGAGATCATAGTACACATAACAAAAATGTTAAAAGGCGATAACTGTATTTCTAGTCAATGATTAAAAGGTGCATTTGATTTATATTCTTTATGTAGCCCAAAATAACAGTTTTAATTTGAGAATAATTCCCGAATCTTGAATTATCAACTTTACCCGCATCTGCAAGTTCATTTTCAAAGACATATAGCTATATCTATAACGTAGGATAATCTCACTGTCTATCAGGGGTGGAACTAGTGGAGGGCTTGCTCGGGCTGTATCCCTGGGTACAATTTTGGCATTTTTTTAATTTTTATAACTTATATTTTTGTGTACTTGGCTAATCTTTAGCCACGTTTTTCTCCCTCCTTTCCTTTGACAACACATTCTTCTCTCTCCTTAAGAACGTCTCTCTCCCTTCTCCTCCTTGGACTCTTTAATCTCTACTCCAAATTTTTTTCTTCTTAGAATTGGGTAGCAATGTTGGCTTCTGCAGAGCACACTTTGAAGTTTTTGACTTTTATATGTTTTCATGGGCATTTGAATCTATTTATGGGATTTTTTGATTGGTGATGGTGAGTTATAATTCCTCAATTTGCATTAGTTTAGGTTTCTTAATGTTGTGTTCTTGTACAATTGTGTTGGGTTTCTTAGTTTGAATCTAGGGATTTTTGAGTTTTTATTCAATTGAGGATTTGTATTTGAATGTTGGTACTTTTTGTATTTCAATTGCATTTGCAGGGGTTTGAAATGCTTGTTGTGACTTGTGGCCTATGAGAAGTGAATATTGCTATAATTCGGTAATATTCGAGATAAGTAAAAGCACAAAAAAAAGATCAATTTCACGTATAATCTCCAATGAACCACTCAAGTAGAGATTAATTTTGTCGTTCTTTAAGCCAATAAAAGATCAATCAAAAGCTAGTACATCAGATTTTGATAACTCGATTCTTAATGATTAGCTCTTCTAAATTCCAAAAAGTCTAAGTCGAACTAGAAGAAGTTGTTGCTCGCCTTGAAATACTCTGGAACACGAAGTTGTTGTTGCTTCTATTGAAATAGATGAAGTTCTTGCTCATGTCGATATAGAAGAACTTGTTGTTTCTGTTGACGAAGAAGATATTTCTAATGAAGAAGTTTCGTATAAATAAGTTGTTGTTTCTAATGAAGAAGTTGCTTATATTCATTTTGCACATGATCCTGGGTTACACCTTCCAATATGGAAACTTGATATTAATGAACGGGGCGAACTTACATTAAAAAAGGGGCATTCCAACCCATTCTTCAAGCATATCCACGCACTAAGTCAGGGGATCAATTTCATCAATTTCAAGCTTCTTGGTTTAAAGAGTTTCCTTGGCTCGAATACTCGAAAGCAAAAGATAGAGGTTTTTGTTTTTCATGTTTTCTTTTTGAGACAAACCCCGCAAAGCGTCCCGCATTTACCGTTGAAGGGTATCAAAGTTGGAAGAGAGTCAAGAACAGTAAGAAATTTGCTTTTTTGCCACACATTGGAGGTAATTGTTTACCACATATGAATGATGTCGGATATCTTGAAGATTTAAAGAAGCCAAACATGTTGACAAGATGATTAATATATAGTCTAAAGCGGATAATTTAAAGAACCAACTTCGACTCAAGACAACAATTGAGGATGTGCGCTGGCTTGCACTTCAATCTTGTGCTTTTAGAGGCCACGATGAATCCTTACATTCAAAGAATCATGGCAATTTTCTTGAATTGCTAAGATATACAACAGATTTGGATGAGAAAATTGATGAGACTATTTTGGAGAATGTACATGGAAATGCTAAGTACAACTCGCCATTGATTCAAAAAGAGATTTTGAATATCATTGCCGAGAAAATGAGAGATAAAATTCGTAAAGAAATTGAAGATAATAAATATTGCATTCTTGTTGATGAAGCACAAGATAAATCTGATAAAGAACAAATGGCTCTTATTCTAAGATTTGTTGATGCTGACGGTTTCATACAAGAAATTTTTTTCGAGTTGTAAGCGTAGAAGACACGATTGCAGCAACTTTACAAAAGAAGATATATGATATTCTTCCTCGATATAACCTTTTAATCGAGAATGCGAGGGGTCAAGGATAAGATGATGTTAGTAATATGCGGGGCTCATAGAATGGGTTATAAGAGTTATTTCTCAGAGATTTCCCATCTGCTTATTATGTGCATTGTTTTACTCGTCAATTACAGTTAGCTTTAGTTGCGGCAGCTAAAGATGCTCAAAATATCTGGCTATTCCTTTCTAAACTGAATTGCATTGTGAATTTGTTTAAAGCGTATCCTAAACGGAACAACGAGTTGCGGTCTGCTTACGCAAATGAAATTGCAGAAAAACTAGCTACCAGTGAACTTATGACTGGAAAAGGGGCTAATCAAATTGGCAAATTAGAGCGAGCAGTGGATACCCGTTAGAGTTCTCATTTTGCTTATATGGATAGCCTGATAGATAAATATGGTCCATCTTGTAGAAGTCTTCAAAAGATGATTCAGAATATGGGGAACCCCCAAGATACGCGGGGAAGTTAAGGTTGCTTATTTGGCGATTAGATCCTATAAGTTTTTCTTTACCTTGCTATTGATGAATAAAATTATGGGTATCACCGATGTGCTTTGTCATGCTCTGCAAAAGAAATCTTTGGATATTGTGAATGCTATGGAGCTAGTTTCGAGTACTAAAAAGTGCATTCGAAACTTTAGAGAAGATGCTCAATGGGAAAGCTTTCTAACAAGTGTGGAGCCATTTTGCGAAACGCATGGCATTGTCGTACCAGATATGAATACTCTTTATGTGGCAAGGCATAGGTCGTTCTAGCCGACAAAAGGACCACATTATAATTCAACATTATTACCGCGTGAAAATATTTTATGCCGCAATAGATTATCAATTGGGGGAGTTAAATGATAAATTCACTGTGGACGAGATGGAACTTCTTGTTTTAAATGTTATTTTAGATCTAAGGAAAGGCTTTGAAAACTTTAACATCGATGATATTTGCACTTTCGCCTCGGAATTTTATTCTAGTGATTTTATTATACATGAACTACATATGTTGAGATGTCATGTCAGTTGGAACATTATGGGCATAATATACCTCGTAACTCATCTTTTCAAGATATGTCTACCATTTCAGAGGTATGTTGAGGGTTAGTTGTAACAAGGGAAGTCAGAGGACTTTTATCCTATTCATCGGTTGATATGTCTTGTGCTGACACTACCAATTTCTACAGCAACTACAGAACGTGCTTTTTTAGCAATGAATTTGATCAAGACAATACTTCGTAGCAAGATGGAGGACGAGTACCTTACAAATTACATGATTGTCTTCATTGAAAGAGAACTTGCTCAAAGTATTAGTTCAAATTCAATTATAAATGTGTTCGCTATAGTGAAGAACCGCACAAAAAAAATTCACTAGTATATAACCTCTTTGGTGTTGGGCTAGTGGTGACCACCTGTTGGAGAAAGTAGAGAGGTCACGAGTTTGAAACGCAACACCGGGGGGTCATCTGCCAAGATTTAGCTTGACTTAAAATGGAGTGTGCGGCTTGCGGAGGTACCATGGCGAGCTCCGGGAGACTAGTTAGGAGAATGGTGGAAAATGATGAACCCGACGAACTTCCAAATTCCAAAAAAAAAAAATAATAAAAATCTTGTATCATTATATGTAAACATTTTTGTATATGTATGTCATTTTGGACTAGATATTTGACAACGAAATTATGACAGTTATTTTGTTGCTTTTTGAATGTAAATATATCTATAAAGTGTTTTCTGAAATGTCCAAGTATTATGTATATATGCTTGTCAAATGAATAACACATTTATGTAAACATCTTGTATCATAAAAGTATTTGCTACTAATTTTAGAATTTCGTTTCCTTATTCCAGGTGAGAGGAATCGTCGTGGTAGTATTGCTAAATTCATTTTGAATCGCTCAAGAATCCCCAAATTTTTTAGGGTCTTCTTTCTGATAAATCATGCCTCGTGAGTCCTTTACCCACGAGGACACGTACTTTCTATTCTCTTTATATATAGATGTCAGGAGCTTCTTTTTGGGGCAGTTCTCTTGTTAGAGTTTTTGGGTAAACTATTAAAACCCTAGAATTCAATTTGAGTAGTTATTTTTGTGCTTCCGTAACGTAATTGGTAACACTTTCTATGATTTTTCTTTAGAATAAATTGGCTTTACTATATGAATAGCTAATGTTTAAAGTTTAGTTTGTGAGTATGACAATTTGTTTATCATTTTGGGTGTTTATTGCTAATAAACCATTACAATCCTGGTTCCGCCCCTGCTGTCTATGCTAACAAAATCATAGAACTAAGAATTCAGGTTATCATAAACACCGCCTACCTTAACATTCCAATTCATATCAACCAACAGATTCGGCGATTTCAGATCACGGTGAACAACAGTCGGCATGCTAGCATGCAAACAAGTCATACCCATTGCCTGGATAACATGAACATTCTTAAATCCGCTAACATGTACACACGTAAACTAAATCACAAAATAAATAAAGTGGATAAACAGTTAGGTATTCAATACCACATCAAGTGCCATCTTTATTCTGCGTTTTTCATCAATTTGACAATTGGGACGATGCACAATTCGATACAAGCTCCCTCTGATAACAAAAAATATTATGTAAATAAAGCCCTTAGCCAACTACTTAGAAAATGGAAAAGGTCCTATTACTTGCCTATATTTTTCACCTAAAATGTGGTATGAAACCTTGTATTTTTTATGATTGGCAGCCTTTATTTTCCTACAGGGGGGATGTAAGAAATTAATAAAGGTTATTTCCCTAAATTAAGAGGTCTACCTTCAACTTTTTTCTGGCAAATAATTCCTCAACACATCTGAATATAGAAATACCACTTCTACAGCTGCAATGATGGCCAAAACTAAGAAAAACCTTCACCTAATTTACTCTCAATTACAGGGACATTCCCTCAAAGTACAAGAGAACAGTCAACTTAAAACCTCCTATCGCCCCATAAAGAAAGCCCTAAACGTCAAACACTTGGAAAATTTCATAATACTGCGATTGAGACAGACATATTCAAGTTCGAGATACTATATAAAAGATTTGTTCCTACATTAACCAAGAAACTCGATGTATGACTCCCCTAGGCCTGCCGAATAGGAAAACCAGACAAATAGAAGAAGAGAAGAAGAAGAAGAAGAAGAAGAAGAAGAAAAACATACACAATCTTCAAAGCTCAAACTACATACACCAAAGAACTACCGTCTTGTATCAACTATAAAAACGGACTTCTTTTCTCAGGTGGCTATGTTTATGCCGGTGTCTAACACTTTAAATGTATATTATAATTATCTGCAGGACCTTCAGAGATATGGCAAATTAAAACTAACAACTAAAAAATTCAAGACGTTATTTCTCATCAACCTCTTCTGATTCTAGACGAGCATAGGTACTTAATATATAATTCGGCAACTCTGAGCTGATCGCCCAAGCTGGCCCAATCCAACTCAAGATCGGCTTGATCTTGTCCGATTTGGGGTGTCTTGAAAAAATTATGGATCGACCCAACTCGGGACGGATCGCCATAATTTCTCCGAGTTCGGTCGACCGGATTAGGAATAGATTGGATAACCTTTTTTACCAAATTTTTCATCATCGTCAGCAAATAAAAGAATATTCCTTTAATAGGATTAGTCCAACAAAAATCGATTATTTGTGCATCTTATATTTACTAACTTGCATCACAAAACCTATGACTATATAAATTATGTTTTTAGGTAAAAACTGAGAAAGGCCAACTTGAAACTGGATCGTCCGATCCAACTCAGGATCGGCAATAGATGATGAGTAGGTCTGGAGCCCAAAATAAACCATTTAATTAATATGAAAGCATTTGTTGGAGATCGTGATTTATGCCAATTGTGATGTCCGGGATCGTCGCAGTATTATATGGTGATAAACCGGATCATATCTTAAGATTAGTAGTAGTAGGATTTCATTCTATCTTTAGTTATTTTCGTATTTAGTAGTTACTTAGAAGGAGTTAGCTTTCTACTAGAACTTTAGTAGTTTTACCTATTTAAATCTCTCTCCAGGGTGTTTGTAATATCTCTTCAATCATCAATAAAGCTTTTCCCTTTTCTTTCTACTTGCTAATTTTAAGTCGAAGGAAAACATGATAGTACACTAATTAAATAATCAATAAAAGTAACTTAAAACCATTGTTACCTAGGAAGAAATTCGGTGACGATAGAGAGGTTAGGAGGGCGAGTAACAGCACCCAAGAAAAGTACAACATTTGGATGACGTAACCTGAGCATAATCCTAACCTGAAAGAAAACAAATCATGGGTCTGCTTAATAGTCTTTGTCGTTCTGATAAGAGACTAAGGGCCTTGGTAATAAGAAGATAACATATCTTAAAAACATGTGTAAAGAGAACATACCTCACTCCTAAACTCATCAAGTGCATCACCTGAGAAATCCTGATCTAAAAATTTTTTCACAGCTACCTCCTGTAGTAAATATCAAGCCACCGACCAATGATCAGAAGATAAAAATCTTTACTACCATTTTATGTCAGTTCAGGGAGGACTCTACTAGTAGATTCTACTTTAAGATTATAGTCAAAAAATGTGAGTAATGTTTAAATGCGGCAAATATGTAATATTTTCAAAACAAGATTGTAAATCTTAGACTACAAAATATTTTTCTTTTTTTTACATTACCTATTATTCCATGCCGAACTTGAAATTAGGAGGACCAACAAGTTTGATAGATAGTGCAGTGCAACAAAGCTTCTAATGAATCAAGAAGTTTAATATAATAGATAGTTTTTCCTATTCTTTTGATGAATGATTTAGTTAAAACATTCTATTGAAACTACAAAAAAACACCACTTTTTTTTAATCTAGATACCAAACTAAAATCTAGGTTTTTTAACTTTCCCCCTAACTTAACATAGCTCCTAGAAAACCCTTTCTACAAAAACCAACCTAAGAATTAAAGCAAAGGAGTCCTCCTTTTATAGAGAAAGAATGCTCATCACAAAATAGAAGCCTAGTCTAATTATGAAAAAAGGTAAAACTTATTTCTAGTTGATAGGAATCGTGGGTCGTCCCCACGGTCGACTACGACTCCTACATTGACTGCTTTTTTACTTTTAGTAGTTTCTATTTCGCTGCTTTAGGACTTTTATTTAGTAGTTGCTATTTTGGGGGGAGTTGTAGGATTAGTGGGAATCTAGGGTTCTCTATTTAAAGAAACCTAGATGGGAGAGTTAGAGGATAGTTGGAGTTTACTAGAGAAACCCTAGAAAGGGAGTATAGATGAGAGAGATTGTTTTTGTTCTTTTGTCCTTTAATTTTTAGTAAATCAAGTTGTTCAATTTTTGTTCTAAGTTTAAGGCTTACGCTTGTAGTTTCTAAAAACTTGGCATCACAACTATGTTTAATCCTAGGTTTGAGAAGTATGTATAAGCAATCGTAAGGATTGCAAAGATTGAGGCGGATATTGTGACGGAGGATTTGATGAGATTCGATGGAGAAGGCTTGAAGATGAACCACTGCAAGGGAATGACGGAGAAGGAGGGTCACCGTGCGGTTGATGTAGTAGGTGAGGGAGCCAAAAACGTGTTGGAAAGATCTCGATTAAAGTCCCACGAAAGGGTAGCAACCTTGATGCGAGAATTTCACTTGATTGACATTTCCGATCATCATGAAGACCAATTGAAGAAAACCAACACCGCCTCAAAACCAATACCTCGAGTCCGATAAATTAAGGAGTGGGGCTGCACCGATTTGTTTGGCAGCGACGAATAAAATTATGGGATTGAGGAAGATGTGAACGATTTAGAAATCATGGGTTTCGTTGAAAACGAAACGGCAAAAATAAACACGATTGGAGACATCAAAGTGCTCGACAAACCAATCGGAGAAATGGATGACCGGGTTGATGAATTTCCGATTGGGTTCTTCTTGAATCGGGAGAGAAACTGCGATAGTTGCGAAATCTCCGTTCACCGGAGCTATTCCGCAAGTCACCAAACCCTTGGGGAGAGTTTTTTATGCTCATAGAGGTCGGAAAATGGCAAATCCAACCTACGATTGCCGCAGGTTTTAACAGGCAGAGTCGTGGAAGAGATGACGTCTCCCCACGTGATCAGCACGGGCAGAGGCAAGTCACAAAGGCATGCCAAACATAGGGCAGGCCCAGGGATACAAGGCAAAGGAGGCGCACTGGTCACGAGCACAAACACGAGTCATGTGAGAGGCGCAATTACATCGTCGCACGTGTGGATCACCGGTAGAGGAATGGGTGGTATACTGAGTGCTGGGAATGTGGCTGCAAGGAAGAACACTCTGTGGGTAGCTTGGATCTCAACAACAAGCTTAAAAACAAGAATTTATAGACCTGTAAGTGTAAGTGCTCTGCTAATTGTTCATGGGAGTAGAGGAGAACTATAATGCTAGAGAAGATTTGGTGAAAGCTATATTGTACACTTGTGGTGATGGGAGAGATACTAAGTTATGGATGGACCCATGACACCCATTGGGGATCCTGTTTGACAAGCTCCTTGTTAGGTTTAGGTATATCTCCACTATATTTTTGGAAGCTCCAGTTAGCAACATTATCTGTAATGAAGGTTGGGCTCCTCCTCCTTTTGCAAACTGCTTAAATGAAGTATGGAACTTTTTGCATGAAGTTAAGATAAATGATGATGGGAATGACAAAGTCATTTGGACTCTAACTCCTTCTGGAGAGTTTTCTTTAAGTAGCTATTATAACCTTTTAAGGCATGTTAATTCTCTTTTTAAATGGTCTCCTCTTATTTGGTTTAGAGGTAACATTCCAAGGCAAAGTTTCATTACTTGGCTGGCTTTAAAGGGGTTTTTGAAGACTCAAAATAAGCTTTTGAAGTGGGGTGTTGTTGCTAGATCCAGATGTATTCTTTGCTGGAGCCAAAATGAGAATGAAGAGCATATTTTTTCATCTGCCCTTACTCTAATCAAGTTTAGGGTAGTCTATTAACCACGATGGGAAACAGCATAGTGGTTAGTTAGGCCTTGTGGGGAGGAGTTGGACTGGTGCTTAGAATATTGCAAGGGCTCTTACATAAAAAGTAAGTGTTTCAAGCTGATGTTCAACTGCTATGTTGATAAGATCTGGGGAGAGAGGAACAAGAGAATCATTGAGGAGCTTGCTACCATTTCCTCAGCGTTATATCACAGCATTATTAATGAGGTTAGGTCTGATTTTTGAACCCCAAAAGCTTAGTGATAATGCTGAGAACAGGTTTGCTGCTGATTGGGGTCTAAATGTTATTTGGAAAGTTTGATTCTGTTGTCCTCATGATTAAGAGTATCTATAAAAGGTTGAAGAGAATGGCTATGAGATGCAAATACAGGGACAACAGTGCAGGTGTGGACTTTATTGCTTCTCTGTCCTTTTGTTTGGGGAGAATGGAGTATTCTCATGATGATTTCCTTGATAACCTTAAGAGGATACTTAATGAAGCTGGAACTGAACATGTTAACTATAGGATTAGGAGGTTTCTTGTAATCTTGTAGGTTGGTGTTAGGCTCTCTTTTCCCTCTCAGCTCTGGAGGATTGGAGTTGTCTCCACCTTGTATTCTTTATTCCTTTTAATTTAAGCTCAATTTCCAAAAAAAAGAAGAAGAGTTTATAGTTTACCCCAAAATTGACATAGAAACCTTTCTAAAAACACAACTAACTAACTAAAAAAAATACCTTTTTATTAAGTAAAAAGTAAACCAAAATATATACTAAATTCCTAATATAAATAGGAAATAAGGAATACGGCCAGGAACTCGTAGAAAACGTCCATTCATTTTAGCCACGATATATCGACTCCCACTCTAAGAAGAATTTGCGATGCGCGTGCTACTCCCCTCTTCATGCATCTCTAACCTTATCATTTTGTGATGAAACTTATGGGTTGGGCATTTGCTTTGGGAGCTGGGTCTATACTTTCCTTAGCCCATTTAGCTCTCATTCATTTTGAATTAACACCTCATCACGTGTAACTCTGCGCTCATTGTTTGATTTTTTTAAAAGTTAGAATCTCAAATTACAGATAGTGTGTTTATTTATTAACGTCAGAAAGTATACCTTTAAGCAAATAATACTTGTGGAGTTATGAGGGTAGTTTCGGTCCTCAAAAAATAATTAAAGAGTGATTTGGTAGTTTAAAAAGGGTAATTTGGGAAGTAAATGTTGAGTATGAATAAGGGCTTGGGTGAGCCGGCACTGTTGGCTTACCCTAGCCTATTATAAAGAGTAAGATTTGACCACGAATTCTCATGTGTCAGATACGCTGTCGAACACTCATAAATAGCTCATACTAAAGCTGCATAATCAACTGCTGAAACAAAAACAGAACTGTTGCTGCTGGTAAAATATGAGCTAGGTATAATCTTGTCCCCGAGAATGCCCTTGGACAATCTGAAATGATGATAACCCGGTCGAATTGTTGACTAAGTTATTGAATGTAAACTCGGCATCTGTAAAAACAAACTAACTTTAAGGTTTACCTTCGTCTAACATCTCAAAGGTCTCCCTTGCACTTAAGAAGCTTTCACAATGTCCTCCAAAAGTGTCTCATAAGCAAGCAACCCTGTCGGAAGTAAACTACGTGAAACCCATGTGGTCAAACTATCTTTCGGAAGAAATGTATGCAATGCGAGATGCATTGTGCGTTTTCTGACAAGGAATAACGTGAGTCATCTTAGAAAACTGATCTACTACCACAAATATTGAATCCAACCCCTTCGTTGTACGTGGTAACCCCGTCGCCCTATACTTTTCATTTCAAAACCAACAAACTACAAAAGGATGTATTGTTTTGCCAGAGAATTTTTGGGCCTATAAAAAGTGGAATTTGTGCTTGTGGAAATTATCGAGTATACCAATTGGGTTATTACAATCAGCCTAAATATGGATATAAATAGAGAAACCACTAGAGTCCCAGTAGAAAACTAACTCCTACTAGGTAACTACTAAATATTGATAACAACTAAAGATAAATATTAATCCTACACTCCTAATCTATACATATGATCCGGTGTACGACAGGTAGAATACTACGGTCTACCTGCACACTCTCAATAATCATAATCACTATCTCCAACAACAAAAAAGGCCCAAAATTTTGTGAACAATGCGGAGTAAAATTTGTTGATTCTCAAATACGAAGATGTCAAATGGGATACATCAAAATGGTATATCCAATAACTCATACGTGGTATTTGAAACGTTTTCCTAATTATATCGCGGATTTTTTAGATAAACTTCTTAAGGAATTAAAAATCCATCGAATGTCCCTCTATGGAGCCTCAGGGATCGGAAGAGAAGTGTAAATCCCAGCGATTTATTGTTTGACTTTCGCCGTGAATTATATGTAGCATCTCCGAATAAACATCTTCACATCTCGAAGCATAGTAGGCCAGAAAGACCTCTCACGAATTGAAGACAGTCCTGATTACTCCAAAATGCCCTGCTGACCCGCCCGAATGTTCGCTTATCTCTTTATGCTGTTGGCATGCGTGTAGATAGGGCTGAAGAAAGCATCTTGTGTATATAATTAATTCCCAGGAACTCCAAAAATAGAAGTACAAAATGTAATGAAAACATGCGTTTTCATGCTTAACCCATAAGCAAGTCAGTTCTCTTTTATTTCAATGTGCTGAATGTGAAAATGATAACTCTAAAGGTAGTACCTCAATGCATATTTTTCAATGCATCATGATCATAATGGATGATAAACTCTCAATGTAGAAGCTAGTGCCTCCAATGCATGAGTGCACATGGAATATCGAAACTGTGGTCCCGATAGCTTCTGTCTAAAGAAAGCTATCGGTCGGGTGCCTGTGACAAAAACTGCACAAATACATTGTATGCATCTGTAGTGATCTCGAATAATGAGTTGTGAAGTCTGGTAATGCAAGAACTGGTGTTCTCATCATCTTTTCTTGATCTCCTCAAAAGCCTAGAAACTTGCAATTGTACAATAATATAGGAACCCAATGATGATTAGGTACATTCCTCAACCCAAATAGAAACAGTGGTAACCTGTTCATGTCACTTTCAATATAAGGTCTCTAACACCTGATAATAAATAATCTACTGTAGGCGACTTTCTCCGCAAATTTATCATTCTTGAATTTAAGGAAGTGTTCTGCACTGCAATGTTATCTCAAAATCTCATTTTAGTGCGCCCATAGCCCAGTAAATGAGTCTTACACAAAAAGTATGACCACCTTGTACACAAAGTTCTCCAAAAACAATTCACATTCCTTAACCCAAAGTATTGCCTTCTTTATTCAATGGGAGAAAATCCTCCCTACTTAATGACTGATTCTTCTCTCTCACAGATATACCTCCACAATTGGTTGTCTTGCATTCTTCATTAAGAAAATTATAGGCCCTACTGTTCTCTTCATCATTGGTGTTAACCTCTGCCTTTTCCCCTTCATTGGTTGGTCCTCCAGGTCATCAAACACTTCACAGATAGTATCCAGCTCAGATCATTCACTCTCTTCATCTCCTTCATCGACAGAAAGTTTTACCACCTCAGAATGTTAAATATGGCACTACTTTTAGACAGATGCATGTTTTCTCTTCAGCATATCTATTTTTCAAGACAAGTGCAATGATTGCACTTCTAAACAGGACACTGGCTACAGCTTCTCATGTTAACTTGACTCCCCTATCAATCTCCATCTGCTCCTCACAGACTGTTCACCATTGCCTACTTCAGCCGCCAACCCTCCTTATTTGTTTGACTTGATTGGCAGAGAAAGGCTCCCCTTTCTTAATCACCAAAGTACTCAAAGAGTTGCATTAAGGGTTCTTACTTGTGCCATCAAGCATTCCACTGTACAATAATTCTTTAGCAGTTTCACTGTAGTTAGCGAAATACTTAAGGTTAACCTCATCACTCAGCATCAAATCGATCAATATCTCCATCTCTAGCACAATACGAAGCCCCCCATTCGCTTTTGAGTAAGAGCGAGCTCGGCCTACGGGCATGGCCATAACTTGAGAAAACTAAGCTCCTACAACAATTTGCCTGGCTCCCCTCAAGGGCATCAAAACGGGGCTCCTCAACTCAAATTATTAATAACTTCTTGCAGCGTCCCCTTAGAACTACAGAGATTTCCGTTAACGTAAAATGTGTACATCTGTGCACAAACAACGGGTGATGATGAAAACATCAATTGACAAATGAATAAGATCTAGAATTATGACAGCAAGGGTTCGATTGAACTCGAACCGCTGGAGTAAATAAAATTGCGGTAGTAACACATAAATATGCCAAAAGATCTAGGGTACCACAAAAAGAATGGTGGTGGAAACACTTTAAACATAAATATATATATATTGGTTTCTTTGTTTCTTCAACAAAGGATCAAATCGGGGAGATAGAAAACAGACAATAATAAATGCTAGAAGCCGAAAGTAAATACTAAGAACAACAGGACTTAAGTGGCAGAAGCGCAAAGTACCTGTGTGTATCTTCAAGAAATATCAGAATTGCTCTGATACCGTCCAATGAAACTAGAGTGATGGAGAAAGGAGAATTTAAATCATTTAACTTGAGTTCCTACACTATTACAATTACTCTAGCTATGGAGAGATGAATTATTGACAACCAAGTGTAAATTATTGCTCTGATATGCAGTAAGCTGGGGACACCATAACAACTGAAACACCTCGATGGAGACAATAGGATAAAGTTTACAGGGTCAAGAAAGTGCACTTGGGAGGACTCAACATATTGAGCTATATGCAAAAAGAAAAGAAGATACTTCTGAAAATTCGTATTTATCGCTCTTAATTTTCCACTTGGATTATTTAGTGTTTTTATACATGAGAAGAAAAAAAAACCTTTATGGATAAGAACCACTAAATGATGGGATAGAACCTTACCCTGTCATTCCAGTCGGCATGATACACCTCTCCATATGAGCCTGTCCATAAAAGCAAGATGCAAAAATAACAGTGAATTCATTTTCCAAAAAAAACATTACAATGCAAAACTCAACAAATACAACCTCAAATATAATACAACCGCTGCCTCCTGAGGCACTGATCGTGTGGTTGTTGTCTACAAATTGCATTAAGCTTGAAAATCCAATACAGAAGGGGTTTGGAAAGATATTATAAGTATGGGTTTTTGCCCCAAATAATGTCTTTTGGCTGTATATGTTGAGTTTTCAAAGATTCATGAAGTTAATTTTAGATTTCTTAATTTGGGTTAATTTAAAATCTCTTTATTATTGCGCTTTCAATCGCTCTCTTTTTTCGCGACGACTATTTGCACTTAATAATTAGGGCAACAACCTAATTAATACTTTCAACTTTATTAATCTATCAAAAACTCAACCAAAGACATCACTAGAGCAATGCCCTTATTTATTGTACTCTACTAAAACACCTTCTAAATTAGACTTCTAAGCCTAATACAACTAGAGTTGTTAATTAAGAGAAACCTCTACTTTGAAACAATACTAGAAGCATAACTAACACAGTTTTAAGTCACTTTCCTAGTTGCAATTAACAAGTAAAAGAGAGAGATGTCTTTGGATTTGGGTGGCACATGTGTATTGCACCAGCTATGTTTTTTGGTCGTTTAAAACTTATTAATAGCACAACAGTTTTCTTGGTTTACACTTTACAGACTATGCCCATAACACTTGTATAAAGCAACACTATCGTCATTCCTCTTGCTCTTGAAGTTTCTAAAAGGGAATATGGTCAAATTGAACGTTTTGGCTTCAAGATGCCTGTTCATAACATGTAAATGTGAAATTTAAAATAAATGATGAAAATGAGACATGGAGCGCCTTCCTGGATGATTTGGATGAGCTATTACGTATTACATCTTCAGAATTTTATGACGAACCGTGGACCTCTACCTTTATATATTTCCTAGCTATTTAGTTTTAGGTACTCTGAACTTGCCAGGTAGATCAATTGAGAGACCCCGTCATAAAGTAGTTTTTTGTATTTCAAAATAATTACCTAGCTTTTAGCACTTGATTTGGCAGTTAATACTGTGGATAAGCGTGGTCCTAGATGCATCTCTACGCTTTCTAACATTTTGAGATACTTACATGAATGGACCATCTCAATTGGAGCTGTTTTTTGCTTCTTTATGTTCTTTAAGTTATTTTCAACTTTTGGCACCTGATAAGCGTATGCATTTACCTTCTTTCGAAACACGGTTTGAGAGGAACTAAACAGCTACAAATGAAAGCAAATAAAAATTCTTTCAAGGGTATAAGCAAAGAATGTAGCAAATAGAAAAATATAAAATAAAGGCTCGTAACAAAGTTCTTTACAAAAAGAACAGAAAAGAGTATTACTAAATTTTAGAATAGTTGGGAAGTATTACCTAGTCCAATCCTTTCTCCAATAGCAAGGTCTTCCCATGGGATTTCCCATTCAGCAACATCGTCTAACATTGGATCAAGCCTACTTGAACAAGCATCAACTGAACTTGAATCGTTGCCCAAGAATCTGTCATGAGTGCACTTTCTAACACCAAGCTTACCCATAAGATCCTTTGGTTGTTCCTTTGTATCACCTATAAGCTTGTTTTGCAAGACTTCCACATCACTGGAGTGTTCTTTGTGATGATTTGTATCTGGAGAGTGAGTAGATATATGCGGTCTAACTGGATGATCACCCCCATCAGAAATCGACATACTTGACAGATTTGAGGTAAATGTCAATGCTGAGTCGAGCCCAACCATGGGTTCGCCATTACTATTTCTTGTGCTGTCAGGAAAAGTAAAACCCGATACACTTTCATTAGAAACTTCAGGATAATCTTTTTCTGAAGTAGCTGTGATTGACGAAACTAGTGATGACGCCTTATGACGATTAGCTTCTTGAATGTTTCTTGGGAGGATTCCCTCCCCAAATTCATACTGCTTTGTCTTAGAAATCTCATTACAAGTTGGACGATTCTTCCACATCAGTGGCAAAGGGGGTCTTCCAGGACCCGAAACAAGGTTCTCTCTTCGTCTCTGAAAATCCTTGACTTCCCTATCTGTGTGTTTGTTTTGAGCAGAAATTTTTATTTGAAAGGGGTTAAGATCTGCAAAAAGTTTTTTAGATTCTTCCATGGTTTCCTGCGGGTATTCAACAGCATTAAGATTCTCGTCCCCGTGATTTCCTTCATACTGAAAAGAAGATCCAGCTACAAAAGATGAAAGAAAACTGGACTGATTAGCAGGAACAAGTCCATTCGTATTATCACATTTTTTGATCATGCTTACAGGAAGAACTCCATGACTTTTACTAGAGTGGGAAGGATCAGAACTTGGTTTTTTATCCAAGGATACAGTGTTTTCAAAGTTAGATTTTTGACTACCAGCTTTATACGCACCATGTGGTGGTTTCAAAGCAGAGATATCAATGTTCAAATCACCGATCGCCTGGGGACTTTTGCTAAATCCCGGTTCACACAAGGTGAAGGAAGTATCTTTTAGATTCAAAATATCAGCTGGTATAAGTGTCCCAGGAGCTGCCATCAGATCTACCAAAAATTCCCTGAAAGCCCAAAAACAACATATAAGTTCCACAAAAGAAAAAATAAACAAGAGTCAACCGTCGGTGTCAGACTTAGGTACCACGTGTCGGTTAAGCAAGACCCGTAAAGTAGGATTTTGGGACTCAGTAATATAATTTTCAAAAAAAAGAAGAAAATTAGCAGAAGCAATATTTTTAGTATAAGATCGACAATTTGATGGAATATCTTATGTACGAATAAATAAAACATTTACAGATTAGATTGGACAAGAATATATGTAAAAATGCCAACAAAAGTCTTGCAAGAAAAAGAGATATGGACCACAACTTTGGCAGAAGAGTTTGTGAAAGTAAAACAATTTCATAATCTGACATGTCGACAACAATGGAAGAGTCAATGCAACATGGCCGTGAACTCTCTTGGCATAGTTAATCAAGTTACAAACTCCATTACATAATTATAATTTTCTTTTTTTATAATGCTAGACAAGGATCAAAAGTGGTATTTCATTTAACTGAGAAGAAATATGCAGGTGCGTCAGAAAGGCTACTGAATTCAAGCCAGCCAATTAATCAACTTGTTTTGGTACTGTTAACTTGCTGGATTCAAAGCTATATTTCTTCTTTTTTTGGGTGATTTCGCTTGCTTTTTAATAGTTTAGAGAGACTGCTATTATATTCTAGTCTTTTTAAGTAGTGATGTGACTAGCAAGTAACTTTTAAAAATAATTGGTGGCTGAGACTAAAAGCTTATAAGAGTACTCGAGGTATAGGATCTTAAGGTTGTTGTAACCCTAGATAAATAAATGACTATTGTCAAGACTACTGTCATTATTACTAAAAAAATTCATATTTAAAAAAAAATCTAAGACTACAAACAGTACAATCTCGTTTTCTTTTTTACGTCAAAACAATTGATTATATAAGTGCAATTTATACCGAGCCAAATAGACAAGACTCCAGTGAATTTCTTAAGTCACATAACCTACCCCCGAACCCTACCCCAAAAGAAGAAATAAAAACAATTTGAACCTTTCATTCTCCAACTTTACTATGTTGATTGCATCATCATCATTGCCCGTATAATGACTTCCTTTAACAAGTCTGCAAGATATTCCAACATTGTCCAGTAATACCTGTATTATTCACACATCTCGAAATGATAAGAAGATGGTAAAGAAAGCCAAATAACCCAATCGAGTAACAAGTGATAACCTAAATCTTTCCAAAAACAAGACGAAATATTTATTGAACATATAAAGGAAGAAACTAAACAGCAACAAGAACCATATCTTTCAAAGAGTTGACCTTGGGCAAAAGCACATGATATAAATAATGCAGCAGAAATGAGGAGGTTGAGTTCTAAGGCAAAGAAAATGGAAACCAAAACAAAGGCCACTCGACATCACAGTAATTCCGAAATAACTAATCCTCCATCTCACCACAAGACTTCAAACTTCACTCCCTCCAAATGTGAGACTGCTTCCTTTGCTTTCAGTAATAGCTCCAATAGTTCATCTTGATTTTGTTGTAACATTCACTTAACAGCTCTACAACAGCTCCTTAGCAGTTCAACAACATTGATATATCCAAGATAGACAAATAAGCATCTCAAACAATTCTAAGATCTTTCATTGTATCAGATTTGTCAACCAGATCATTTTTCCTTCTCTTCTATCTTTCATCTCCTCAAATCCCTCCCTTGCTTCTAGCCTATATTCCAGAAAAAAAGAAAAAATACAGAGAAAGCTACGGTTTAGGCAGACCCTAACCAGATTTTATTGCTAATCAAAACTTCCTAATACAACCTCGGGTATTTACACAAATTTACATCAGCTATATATACATTTTAAAAGCATTAGGAAAATCTTGTAGAAATATAAGTTGACTATGGCAGATATCCATCTCAGAAGCCATATAATGAGCAGCTTTGTCTCCCTCTTTATATATAAAGCTACAATGAAACTTATCAGTCGTGGTCTTCAATTGTTGCACCTATCTGAATTGGTATAAGCATCTCCAGAGAGGTTTCCAGATTCTATCAATAACCATCTTTGCAAAGATAGAATCAGTCATGATTTCATACCTTTTAAATGCCAGGCAATCAGCAATTTTCATGCCTTCAAATGCAGCAATTAGTTCAATTTCAACTATATCTTTAAACTAAGTAGCTGTACCATTAAAAGCAAGGATGGGAAATCTATTTTTCAATCTGATGATACCTCCATAGGATGATTGTGAAGATGACAGACATCCATGAGTGTTAACAACAACTTCTAGAGATGGAATCCAAGAGATCCATCTACTCTGTATCATCTTTTTTGGAGTAGATCTAATTCTCCAACTGTTTGTCTATTTCAGAATTGTTATAGAAACGTTTGGTTATGGGGAATCTACTGTTACAGTTCTTCTTTGACTACCTCTTATATGGCCGATCCTATTTCAACTCCCACGATTCCTGCTGAATGATGACAATTATCTATTGTGGTGAAAACTCCTAGCATGTCTGTTTTAACCCCAGCTTGCCTTTCAAAAAAAAAAAAAAAACAACTCTTAACATGACTATTCACATATGTTTCCTTTATTACCTTTATATATTACTTTATTACCCCTTTAGGGCTTTCTATTATTCATCTATGAATATAAGTGAGAACTTCTCAATCACTTAAGCTTTTCCCAATTAATTTCGACATGATATCAGAGCGAGTTAACATTTTTCCCAACTAGGGTTGAGATCACGTTGTTGTTCTAATTCACGCCGTCTTTCTCTCTTTTCTTTGAAGAACGATGCATATCTTTTTCTCTCCCATAGCGTTATTATTAGCACAATCTAAGCTTCCGCACGAATTTTTTGTTTTTTGATACGATCGGGAGATGCGATAGATGTTGATTTAAATCCCAGATTTGTTTGTTAAATCTAAGGTAATTGATCAAGATGCCTGGCAGCATTCGGCATGTGGATTTTCTTATGACATTTGGCATAGACTTTTCAACAACAGGTGCAATATTTCAAAGCAGATTAAGCTCCTTCCCCTTTTCCTTCTCTTTTAAGGTGACATGGTTATCAAAACTTATATTGTTTCAAAGATTGTGTGGAGTGCTTTATGTGCTAATGTTTTTCACATTTGGAAGGATAGGAATAAAAAAATCTTCAGAATTACAAATTGCTTTCAAGCATCTCGCCTTGAGGAATATAATCATGGATACCAAAATCAAATGTAAGTGATTGCCAACTCAGATGGATGATAACTCAAGAACTAGAGCTTTATGTGGGAATTCGTTTTTGAGACTCGTCCCTCTCCTCTCCAAAATTATTCGTTTCAAATGGGTCCCATCTCCTCAGGGTCTATGAATCCTAATATCCTATATGGATCCTAAATATTGATGGTTCTCCATAGTGTTCACGGTTCGGTTCGGGCCAGTTTTGAGATAAAACTGAAGCCCGAACCGAAAAAGTCGGTTTCTTAAAAACCAGAACCGAAACCGAACCGAGAAATCCGGTTCAGTTTTGGTTTTGTTTGGTTTTTCTTCCGGCCTTCAACATTCAGAGATAAGAGAGAGAAGGGAAGAAGACCCACCATCTCCGCCAAAGCCAAGACATCTGCTCAAACTTTAAAACCCCAAAAATGTTTAAGGTTTCATTGGGTCTAAAACAAAAGCTATTGAAGACATTAGGGAAATTTATGGGTCTTAAACAAGAATCAAATCTCACTCTGGAATGGGTAAATCTCTTAACCCAAACAGCCCAATCTTTGAATATGTTTAAACACAGGGTCGTCCTCTTACTTCTCTTGTGGTGTGGGAGTTAGAGAGAGAGAGAGAGTGAGAAATTATACATGAAAAAACTAAAATGTAGAGAAGTAAGATAATGGTAAGTGGAGAGAGGAGGGAGATGAAGACGGTTGTGGTTAGGCAAAAGATAAGAGTAGTAGTTGGAAGAAGATATGTTTAAACCTAAACATTAAAGTTACTCTTATGCCCTTTTCGGTCCCCTTCGATTTTAAACCACAAATCGGATCCAAAAATCGAAACCAAACCGAAAACATCGGTTTTTCAAAAACCATTACCGAAACCGAACCGCTATTGATAAAAATCGAGAAAAAACCAGCGGTTTGGTTCGGTCTGGTTCGGTTTTCCAGTTTCTCGTTTCCCATGTACAACCCTAGTTTTCTAGATAAAGATAAGGGTAGGAATAAAGGCCTATTTAGAAACAGGGGCGGCAAATGAAAGATGGGGTATGCAGGTTCAACATTACCAATTACTGTAGCTTTCATGACCCGCAAGCTCGAGGGACTTAAGCTGAACACTAAAAGCGGCATGAAGCATATTTGAGTGGCTACTGATTCCAAGCTGCTAGACAGCTACATCACCAAGAAGAAAGCTTCACCGTATATTTACCACCACCTAATCAAAGAGATAAGACACATAATTAAGTCTCTCGATACCATTAAAATTTTCCATCAAAGAGAAACTACTAATACGGGAGCCGATTTTATATCCTCTTTTGTTACTTTTACAAGATATTGCTAACCCCTAGCTCATTGTGTCCTGACCTACGACCTACGTATCTCCGAAGGAGAATGCCAGGAATAACTTAAGGAAGAGATATGTGTCTTTTTGTCGTTATCCAAAATGTCACATCACTCATGAAGACGGAATGTAAGAAACCTTCAGATGTATGAAGAGTAACTTATCCTTTTTTCTCATTTGTTTTCCAATACATTCTAATTCTAGAGAGAGTGGTGTTTATGTATGAAATGCAAGGATTGGGTCAGCTTATATATTTGATCTTATACATTTGTTCTGAGAACCAAAGGCGAAGGATTTCATGAGGTAAATGAATAATGATGGTAAAATAGGTTGAACGCTTGGAGGAGCATGGAAACCATTCAAGGCGTAAAACTAGTATGTGTTGATGAAGTGTTGACAGAGAATATTTCGTCTTTCTAGCATTCATAGAAGCTAAATGGAAGTTAGGCAACCATTTATTGGCAGCCCGCTATTAGGTAATTCGGGTCCCTTCCATTACCTAACATTATGTTGTTATGCCTCGATTAAGGTGTTAAGAATAGTGAGGCTTCATACATAATGAGAAAACTCACAATTTTAGAGAACCTAGTATAGATTGGACAAGACTTTATGGGGATAACTAACAAAAAACTTCTCTTGGTAAATTTGGCCTAGAAAAATTATTAGTTTAAGGAGCACCATGGTATTAGAGATATAAGGGAGAACAATTGGATCCTACCCAAACCTTGAGGCGGGGTAATGAACATACATGGTGTTGTGCAAGGCACCTGACAGGAACCGAGTGGCCCAAATGGCGATATTGACTCATACATAGAGTTGGGGTAGGAGGTCTAGACTAGACTCTGAAGAATCTGAAAATGCAGCCGATCATTGCTACAAAAAAATATATATATATTCTAGTCAGGCAAATAGATGGAAGCAACAATTTTGAAAACCCTAGCAAGTAGCAATGAACACTCAAAATTAATAAACTCTGTCTTTATTAATCTGAAACTCTACCAAAACTTCATGAAATAAAACCTAAAACTACTGAAGAATAATTTGTCTTAGGGCATCCTTTCTTTTATAGAATAATAAGGAGCGCTCAATTTAGAAAATGCTCATTACCCTAATTCTACTCCTACTAGGAAGCCCACTTACTTAAACAATGCAAAAAATTAAAATAGAAATAAAATAACTCCTAATTTGATAGTGGAATTTGGTTTCTAGAGAGAGAGAAAAAAAGAAAGAAAAACACGACACGGCTAGGTAACGACCCGTTACATCAATCTCATAGATACTAGTTACTAATGGCAGTTGTACGTGAAGATCGAGTTGCACGGTAAGTGACTATTATTCTTGAGGGAAGGGGAGCGGGAGTCCAACACTGTGGGATTTGCCTTTGTTTGTGCCTTCAAGACTACAGAGTAGACTAACTTAGTTATATTTCAGAATATGTTGAACCAATGAGAAGAGCCGTAAAGTAATGGGATGTACCTATCCCGGGAATCTTTAGTCACTGACTATGTAACATTGACTCGGGTACGCGTGTCGGTGTCCGACATGGGTACGAGGTGTCGGACACAGTGGGTTCAAAATAAGTAAAAACGCGGACACGGCCTTATACCTAAAAAGATAGTATCACTCTTCTCGTGTATTATATCTTATTATATGTAACTGTATTATGAATATGACAACGATAGTAACTTATGGGTTAATTTACAACTAATAACAAACATAAACAATGATAATAGTTAGTAGGGTTTAATAACATGTATAAGAATTGAAAGCTTTTGAAAATTAATGTCAAAAAGTTGATGATCTAAGCAAGAAGTGTCCGTTGAAGTGTCCACATGAGTGTCGGTGTGTCCGAGTGTCTGACACGTTTGGACACGGATTTTTTTAAGAATATGAAGTGTCCATGTTACATAGGTCACTGATAAACACGCATTATGAAGTCTACTTGGGGGGAATCGCTGATTCTCAGAGGGGTACATTAGTTTCATTATACCAACAAAAACATAGTCTACACCAGGAGTTCTATACATTCTGTACGCCAAGTGGCATCATTTGAGCATACTTTTTGATGTTTGTTTGTATTGTGTGCATATCAGTAGACCCGCATGTTTATGGATGTCAAACTTATGTGTCTCTTATACTTTCTTGTGGATAGAGTAGGTGAGCATGACATTGTTATTATATCTCATTCATGCAAGAACTTGGGGTTTGCTCATCCACATCTGATCTGCATGTTCCTAGCTACGATGCAGCAGAGGTAGTCGAAATTCACCAGAGAAGTGCAAATGCTGCTACAACAGTTGTTCAAGCCGAGCTGCGTAACCTGCCAGACGCCAGAAACGATCACCGTCCTCGAAAACCACCTCCAGTATATGGTAACAAGTAACAACCTACCACCTAGACCTCCAAGAGTTACCCAAGTTTACATGAAGCACCAACACCTCCAAGTACACCACTACAAGTACGATCACCCATTCTTAGTACGGGGGTGATCAGCAGCAATAAACCACGTACCCCAGGACCTCCACCACCCATGGGCAAGCCACAACCTAACCAGTCAGAAGCAGCTGCACCTCCTGGGCCGAGAACAATCAGTACCGGCAGCCCGAGTTTGCCTATCTGCAGCAGGATTGCCCACACTATGATTACCCGCCTTAAGGAGAACCATATGAGACAGCTGACGCAGGAAAAAAATTCAATCCACTTCAATGGTGGAGCGCTTAAGCGAACAACACACCTCCCATTGAAAGACACTGAGGCCATGATAAAAAACAATCAGATGGATCTGAGCACAACAAAGTTCACCAAGGCTCAGATAGTCCTAGACTGCATACAGTGAATCCCGTTCTTCGCCGACATACCCAAAGACAAAGTACCAAAGTTCTCCCTCCCGAAGTATACTTACTTCGACGGTTTGGCCCACCCTGAGGAGCATTTGACATCTTAGAAGAATACCATAGCGGCACTCATCCAGGATAACAAGATGCCCTGCAAACTATTCCCAGTCATTTGGTGAGAAGGCACACTTACATGATGGAGGAAAAAACTACAAGGTACCATACCATAACTTCATTTCTAGTTTTAGCTTTTAAATTTACGCATAAATTCATTCCTTACAAAAAGGATCTTATTCGTATTAATTATTTATTTAACTTAGGGTAAGAAACAAATAAGACTCTTAAGTAGTTCAATAGACAATCCACAAAGCAATATCTCGAGATCGGCCACTATGAAGATAATTTATGGATATGTTTATTTATAACAAAAAGGTTTTACGTTTGTATTGATTCTCTATTGGCATAATAGGTATTTCTATTACGAAAATCATTTCATTAGATTCATTTGAAATTTGAAATGCTTGGGTTCTGCGAACAAGTTCATTAGTACAAGGGGGAGTGGTTGAGAACAAAGAGGATGTGGGACCTTTGCCAACAAGACCCCTTTGGTGCAAACTAGACTTTGTGACATGACGGTTGCTTTAATTTGAAACACAATCTCTCACTCTTAGCACAATTATTGTACCCCACTACCCTCTCTCTCTACTATTGAGGAGGTGAACCCAAACTCTAAATCACTCAAATTTACGACATTAAAACCCTAAATCACTCTCATTTGCGGTGTGATCTCTGGGCCTCCCTTTGATTTGGGTGCAATTGACTCTGTTGGATAAGGTAAGGACCCCATCCTTTGAATATAGGGTTTCTACTGGGTGAAACAGGAATCTCTTTTATATTTTGATCTTAAGTATGGTTGTAATGTTTCTCTGGTTTGGGAACCTTAAAATTTGGGCTTTGTTGGGGGTTATTAGTGCCCTAAATGGTTCTATTGAACTTTTATGTTTTTGGGGATAGCACCCATTTTTGTGGGTTGAAAGTACGCAATGGTTTGTGTAAACCAGTTTTGGAAAGTCCCATTTTCGAAACTAGATTTGCAATTTAATTGGAATCGGAAAATGCAGCTTTCAGAATCTGTTGCACTGCATTTTACGTTTCGAAAACATGGTATTCCAAAACTAGGTGATCATATAAGTATGATTTTTGTTACTCTAACCATAAGTTGATTTATGTTGCAAAATTCTATGTTTCCTATACTACAATCTTATAAAAAAATTGACAGGACAATGGTGAAGATGAGAGGCCTGAAGAGAGCTGTCAGCGCCCTGCGTAAGGAAGTGATGGAAAAGAAGAAACCAAGAATAGAACCTCCTACGGCTTCGAGCAGGATAGAAGCCGGAGAGGCGAAGAGCAAAGGATCTTGTTAGTTTTCCAAGTACCAAAACTGTTACAAGCAAGAGGAAACGACGATAGTTGAACAGTGCAGCGAAGACGATGATGTGGAGGATTTTGCAATAACCACGAGTTAGAATATGAGGGACATGTTTGCTTAGTAGTGTTAGTCCCTTAATCATTTATCACTTCTTTTTTATCACTCAAACAGTGGATAACTCTCTTATTTTATTAAAGCGAATGGAATAGATGTTTTGGTTTTGGTAACGGAAATACTTATTTCGAAAACTAAGTGGTTACCGAAATTATTGTTTATGATACCTATTGAGAAACAAAAAATGTGGTTTCATTACTTTGGTTTGAAAAAAAACCGTTTTCGCAACTCTTGTTTAGAATTAGAATTCATTATTTCACTATTATAGCTGAAGCGGATACCAATGTATGGGACCAACAAAAAAACAAATGTTAAACATCGTTTACCTAGTAGACTACTAAGAGTTAAACAACAAGAATGTCAAGTTTGGTCTTCTTCGGCTTCATCGCCTTCGAAATCCTCTTCTTTGTTGTCTTCTAACACATTTTCCTTGCCACCTACACGATAAAACCGGTCATTGTTTTAATAACCAAGTTTCGAAAGTCTACAATGTTACTTGTAGAAATGGCTATTATACGTCTGAAGTATCATCACCTATAAAAGAGAAAATGTAGGCAACCCACTTTCAGAAACTACTATTGGAAGCGAAAAGGTATATTTCCGAAACTAATTTTGGCAACAAAAACAATGTATTTCCGAAACCAATACCCTGTTAATATATGCGATACTCATAGCTCTGGTACCAAGTTGGAGAAAGAGATGGAGAGAAGAAAAGAGAAAAGAGAAGAGAGAAGAGAGAGACATATGTCGTACAATAAGTGTGGGTAGGGTTCAAATTAAAGTGACACCACCTCATCAGGGTGACTCACCATCCCTCTACCCCATAACCACCTTGTTGGCAAAGATGTCACCTCCTATTTGTTCTCAACCAGAGATGATTATAGTTGGGTGTTTAGAGAGATGTCTTAAGGGGAGGAGGGGAGGTGGCTATGATTTCGTGTATTTCTATCCCTAACTCGGTTTGTTTCAACATCCGAGAGGCATTACAACCTGAAAGTATGTTTTAAACACTTTGTGTTAATGATTTTGTGTATTTATATCCATAACTGGGCTTGTTTCATTATCCGAGAGGCATTAGAACCATGTAGCTTGTTTTGGAATAAAAATCATTTTCAACAGGGTATTTTTTTTCAGAAAAAGCATTGTTTCCGTAGCCAAAATTAGTTTTGGAAATATACATTTTTGCTTCCAATAGTTTTAAAAGGCGGGTTTCCGAAATTTTATGGTTTTGGAAACTTCATTTTCCGAAACTTATATTAGTACTAGATGAGTTTCAAAAATAGTATTTCGTTACTGGCAATTATAGAAATTCTTGAGTTCCGTTACTATCCTCTCTCACATACAAGGTTGTCTACTCATCTCCACTACCTCAATTTTATGTTTTATAGGTGAGGAGACTTCAGACGTGCAATACTCATTTTTGTTTTATAAGTGATGAGGAAGAAGTATTAGAAGACAACGAAGAAGATGAGTTTGAAGACAACGAAGCCGAGGAAGACCAAACTAGACATTCTTGTCGTTTAACTCTTAGCAGTAAAATATATTAACGACGTTTAACATTGTATTTGCATTCTTTGATTTTCTTGGTGTTTAACATTTAGTTTTTTGTTGGTCCCTACATTGGTATCCGCTTTCGTTTGTAGTGAAATCAGAAATTCAAATCCTAAACAAGAGTTATGAAAATGGACTTTTTCCGAAACAAAGTAATGAAACCATCTTTCCGTTTTTAAATAGGTATCGGAAACAATAATTTTGGTAACCACCTAGTTTTGGAAATAAGCTCCGTTACCAAAATTAGTTTCGGAAACGAGATATTCGAAACCAGTTAGTAACGAAATGGGTCAATTCCGTAACATTTACTTCTTTGGTTTCGGAAAGTGTGTTGCCTAGTACTAAAATTGTGTAGTACTGAAATTATTGGATTTCGCTACTGATTTAGTTTCAGATAAGTTATTTACAAAATTAAATACTTAAGAGCCCGTTCACATGAAATATGGGGGGCACACAGAACCTAAACATCTATTCCATCCACTTATTAAAAGATTTTTTCCAGAGAATTGCCACCAGAAGTCGACTTTCGCATTCGACTTTCTTGCAAATATCTTAAGCACTAGTCAAGGTGCACAAACATGTGCACGATATCCTAGATGATATGGTATCTGTTTATGTGCACACTGCAATGCTAGGTGCCTAGAATAAAGGGTCACTGTGCAACACATTTATGAAATAAGGAATACATTAGTAGAAAATATTTCCAAGCCATCAAATTAATGTAGTACGATTATATTTTAGTAATTAATCATAAATGTTATCCTTTATTTCTTTATGTTTTTTTTATCGAGACTTAACTGTCTAAAGCATGCCACCCTCCATACGTATGCTATGATATATTAAAACTATAAGTAAATTGATAATGAGTATGCTAGCAAAGTGACCAATAGTTTGTCAAGATATATTCATACGACAATTTAGTATACTGACCTTGAAAAGAAGGGCGCGGTGACGCGATAGACCGGTATTTAAGGACCCAATCGGCAATATACTTGTCTGGAGAGAAGTCTGTAACTCAGTAGTTCTATCCAACCACTTCGCAAACATGATATTAGCATCCATGACTGGTCCACCCATATGCTCTGTAACTAGGTCCGCGAGCCTCTGGACTAAGAGGCAAACCTCAGTAGCAGAGCAGTCTAATGCAATACATTGTGCAACTTGATGCAACTCTTCAAGGGCAGGGTCAATAGCTCGATTGACAACAACAACTTCAAATCTAGGATCCCCATTCTTTGTTTGGAGATCTACAAGTGAAGGCATTTTCCCTTGGCTTGCAGGGCCAACGTTGTGCCCATATATATCATAGAAACCATCAACCACTTTCTCCTCGTAATCAAGAACATTGTAATCCTGCAAAGCCATACTCTCAGCATAAGTAAAATCAATCATCATAAAACCAAATAAAAAAATAGTATTATATAGATTCTTGATTGAGATGTATGGAGCTCAAATGCAGGCAAATTTGCACTATTTAGAACTAATTAAATTCAGTTGCATTTGGATTTCAATGTCCTTGGCTGCATGAACTTTGTGCCTTTACCTTATGAAAAAACAACAAAAGCACTGGCACCATCTCGCTATCCGCCAATAATTTATAATTAAATTCTTAATAGCTTGATACAAACTCTAAACTCATACTGTCTTTGAAAAGAAAATTAGGTGCTTGCCATGAGCACAACAGTATTCAATTATAAATATTACCAAAAAACAACTAATAACAAATAAAGAAGAAATACCCATCACTGAAAAAGTGCATTATTATTCTATAATCTGAAGACACAATAATGAAATCAACTCGTACATATACCAAAAGGGAATCAAAAGCATTTAAATAGGAAAACCCAAGAGATGCTAGTGCCCTCAAAGGCGTAAAACCGTGAAAAAGACAAACTTCAATGTACTGTTATTCGTAAAACTATAAACATCATCTGACACTAAAAGCTCTCCATGTCAATATGCACTCGGTTTTATTCATGGTGTTATCGATTTACTAACAAAAAATTTCGATATAAAGCATGACAATCATGTGCTTGATGATTCCAAACACAGATATCTAGTTGGCAGTGTATTTTCGATAACTAACACATGACCACATAATAGATGTATTTGGTATTGTCAATCACTTCAGTTGAGCCCCAGAAGATTTCCAACTTGCAGACATGTAACACATTCTTCAACATGGTTGTAATAGCCTGAGTGCTCCTTTACTTATGATTTGGCAGGAAACAGTGGTTATAGAAACGCTAAGAAGTCCAAATAACCTGATGAATCCAATCAGTATTGCGGTAAGGTACAGTGTTGGTAATTCTTACTACTCGGGAATACAAAAAAAAAAAACACGTTCGCTCTCTGAATGATTGTTGATATCGTATTATGCAAGTGGCTTCTAAAACACAAATACTGAAGTAATTATCGTTTTACTGTTCCTGGTGTCTAGCTTGAGAAACCCAAACTGTTCCTATGAAATTACCATTTATATTGGCAGGAATCCTATTTTTACATTAACAAACATCTGGATGCAAACTGTCATTTTTTGTGCGAAATAGTTATTAATTTGGCTTTATTCACACACTATATACACTAAGTCTTCTATCAAGAGTTATGCAATATCTGCTTTTTAAGTTTCACCTGGTGGTGGTACCCACAAACAATGCTGAAGTACTTAGCTGTAGGCCTAGCTTAGAGGCCATTTGGCAACACGATATAAAGTTACTTTTTTACTGTGGACAGTTAAAAAGGCGGAAATCATATTTGGCAACACCACCACAATAGCTTTTACAATTTTACAAGTTAAAATAATGATATTTCGAAAAAAGCTAAATTTTTTAGCTTTTTACTTTCTCCCAAAGTCGCTGTGCACCTTGGGCCGTGTAAAGTTTAAAGATAAATTTTCATAATGCCAAAAACAACCTTTCACTGAAGTAAAAAGTTACAAAACTTGTCCATATAGTTTACAAACCTAAAAATAAAACTGCTATTCATCTTCTCCACATGGGTTCTTTCATCTTCTGAGAACATAAAGCTTCCTTCAAAAATTGCTTGATTTAACAAAGTTGAGCTCTTCACTTTCGGTAATTGAGCTCTTTACTTTGATTTCATCTTCTCCACTCTATCATAACAATTTTGAGCTCTTTACTTTGATTTCTTTGACTAGAGGTTTCCCTGGTTAATCAATAATTGGAGATGATACCTACCTTATCATCCTTCTTATCATCCTTCTTATCATCCTTTGTGCGAATGATGATTACAAAATACTGTTCAATATGAGATTCAACCATGAAAGGGCACCAAGTCACCAACCCCAATTCTCTTATATCGGATTTCTCCAATTTCAAAGTCTAAGTTTTCAAATTAATTTGTTTCACAGTTGCCAAACTACCTTTTCAACTTTTTTACTACATAGGATGATGTTTGCCAAATGTACTTTTTGACTCTCTTTTCACCAACTTTAGAGTAAAGCACTTTTCTACTCTCATGTTTGCCAAACACAGCCCTACATATTCTCAAAGGCCCTTTACGCACAGGATAGTTCTAACATATTTCTATATTCACTGCTATGATTTATAGCTCTCATGATAATCATTACATGCCTTATCATCTTCAAGATATCATTTGCTTATGCCAGTCAGAATAATCATCATACAAGTAATCTACGCCACAAGTCCCTTGGTATCTGGAGAGGGGACGAAGACAACTACCACGTAGATATCATGTGTTTGTCCCAATCGGAAATATCACCATACAAGTCATTTATCCTCCATTCCCTTACTATCAGGAGAAGGGAGGAAGACAACACATATCCCACTTTTAGCTCACTTTCCTTTTTCATATCCAATTTTTTATCCTTATATATTACTTCTGATTCACCATATCACTTAAGGGTAGATGCTGTGAAAATCCATAGAATATCTAATACTCTTCTTATACGGGAAGAAAAACTCGAAGTAGCATGCCTTCACTGAAAAATTAGTTGGATCATTCATAGTATTAGTATACCTTCCTTATTCATTGTGGTTTCTTTATTTGTCAGTATAACCTTAAGCTTTAAGCTTACAGGAAGAAGAATCCATATAAGTTCTGGAAGCCAAAGTTTGAAATTTTAGGCTACTAACTTAGTGCTCATTGAGTTTTTTACATTTTTATTTTTGGATCAAGGCGTTCACCACGTTTATAATTAGTCACCATAGCCTGATTACTCCCCTGTCCATTACAAACCCCACAATCCGCTCTTTCTATTAAGTCGGGATTATTCAAGTTAAGTGGCCCATGTTGGTTGTGATTCAATCCAAGGAGCTCTGTTTCGTGAGGCATAGTCCGTGACCGTTGCACTAACGGTTAGGAGCCTCTCTCCTTATCCTCTTTTCCCTTGCTCCTTCAACCCCACCCTCTCGCTCTCTTTTTCTCCTCCTCTCTTACCCCATTTGAACTAAATAGCCTGCCATCCCTCCCTCGACACTTTACCAGTCAAACTGCCATCCCTCCCACAAACACTTTACCAGTCAAACGACAGTAGTTTCCCTCTATCTAACAAAATATCCAAACACTTTTTATCGTCAACAGCCAGTGCTTTTTCATATCCCTCTAGCAAAAGCATCCCCAACCCCTAATATTACGTCACTATAAAATTTGTTCATTTTTTGTTCATCATGTATGGTATATCAGTTTCAAATAATTATTGCTTTTATTTTCCCATTTATCTATGCAGCAAATCATTAAAATAACTGTGATTATTCCTGGTCTGGAGTGTAGGCGAATTAAGAAAACGCACTTTTTGTTTCAATTTGATGGATGTATATGTATCCTAATGCATGGGAATAGAACTTGAAGTTTGATTTCTCGGATCTTTCATTTGAATCATTCAATTCATTCTAGTGAATGCCCTAATAGTACTAGTTGTGCCCGTGGCTCGCCATACTACAGTCGCTAGTTGATTGCATGTTGTGTACCTTCAGCAATACAAACCTACAAAACGTGCCTACATCATTTCAACTCTTCAAAGGCATTGCATTCCACAGTACAATTAATCCAGAAATTCATGTATTTTGCCGCATAGCTTACAAAAAATCATAGTAAATAAATAACAATAATTATTAAGTTTAATAGACTATATTAATTACAAAAAGACAGTACATAAATTATTTTATAATCATAATAAATAAATAAATATATAACAATAATTATTAAATTTAATAGACTATATTAATTACAAAAGGACAGTACATAAATTATTCTTTAGAAGACTGCAATTGTACTTATATCTCTGAAATGAATAATATAAATAGTGCAAGCTATTTTGGAAAGTGGAAAACAAGGGACAATAATTATTCATATCAGTAAATGTTAAACTGCAATTATTGTATTAAAATAGATAAAACAACAATTACAAAGATATACAGGGAATTTTATTATAATAAATTAAATACAGTAATTATAGGAAAATTGTACTTAACTAAATAGTAATCATTATAGATAAATAAAATAATTTCAAAAACTACTAAAAAAGTTATAACTATTATGTTGTATACGTTGTTGTGTTCCAGAAAATGACAAGTATGGTTGATAGACCATGCCTCGTGGTCGTTTACCCACGAGGCCATGTACTTTATATGTTATCTATACATAGATGTTAGGAGCTTCTTTATGGGTAGTTTTCTTATTAGAGTTTTTGAGTAAACTCTTGAAACCCTAGATTTCAATTTGATAAACTAATTTGTGTTTCCGCAAACGTAGAAATTAACAAATTGGTACCAGAGCTATGAGCGATCTTTGGCTTGCCTTCCATGCTCGTGCAATTCTTGAGATTGCAAGCGGGAGTTGTGACGGAGGAATCGAAGAAATTTGATGGAGATGGCTTGAAGATGAAACACTACGAAGAGACGACGGAGAGAGAGGCTCACCGTGCGATTCATCTAGTAGGTAGGGAAGACGAAGACGTGTTAAAGAGCTCTCGATCAAAGTCCCACGAGGAAGTTACGACATTGATACGAGAGGCTCACGCGATCAACGATTCTAATCATCAGGAAGCCCAATCGAAGAAGACCAACCCCAATCCAAAACCCTTGCCTAGAATTCGAAGAACGATCGGAGGAGTAACTACAACACCAATGACGGAGAGAGGATCACCGACAAGAGAGGGAGGAGTCGACAGTGACAGTGCCGACAATTCCTATCCCAATACCGACACCCGAAGTCCATGACCTATTTCCGACGAGTCGGGCAACTGCCGCAAGTAAGGGAGGGGACGAGACGACCACAGAGGGGACCCCCGGCGACAGTGCCACCAACAGGCTGCGCTCCGTAAAGGAGAGGAGGGCGCCTAACAATGACAGAGGAGAGAAGAGGGCCTAACAATGACATAGGGGTTGGGAAAGACCTCGACTTCGATAGGGAGGACCATGACGGAGAGAAAGGAGGCAGCAGCGACACAACGGAGACCCAACGGGGCGACACCGTCGATACAGGGTGCGTCGTGGGGTCAACGCTGGGCACGGCACCCAAAAGCAGGCGACGGGGCAGGGGACCAATCGAGGAATAGGGAGGCAATCGGTAACTCTGGCAAGAGACTGTGATGGCATAGAGAGAGAGAGGCATTACATTAGACCTGTTACCCCACCAACAGGTCAAGCGAGAAGCACCACGGCGAGCGCTCACATTGTGTAGGTCACTGATGAAGAGCAATGATAGTAACTTAGGCATCAACAAGTATTGGAAGAAACATGCGCTTTTCTGCACACGGTTAAAGGCACAGGGGAGCGTAGCAGATACTATTATAGATGGAGGGTCGACAGATAACCTCATCTTTAAGAGCGTAGCGGGTAAACTACGGCTCAACCTTGTACCTCACCCCAAGGTAGATACGCTGAGTTGGTTACAAAAGGATGGTAAGCAAGGGGAGATTTCAATGCTATACCGTACGCATGTGAAGATTAAGATGAGAGAGTATGAAGAGTCCATCTTATGTACTGTCATCAAGATGGATGTCTGTCATTTACTCTTGGGTAGGCCTTGGCAGTGGGAAAGGAACGTTATACATATCGGGCGGCCTAATGTGTATGTTTTCATGTGGAAGAGTATTCGACAGAGATGGGTGGGTCTACCGCCGGGAGAGTTTCTAGTTTGTGAGTCAAGTAGTTTCCTAATTGAGGGCAGAAGGCAGGGACTTGCTTACGCTTTGGTTTGATGACAGAGGTTCTACGCCATTGCATTGCAGGAAGGTTCGCGGTAGTCTACTTCGATGATATTCTTATACACAGCTGTACCAAGGAGGAACATTTTGTTCATGTGGAGAGAGTTTTAGAGGCCCTACATCAGCACCGGTTATTTCTTCAGTTGAAGAAGTGTTCCATCCTTGTTGATTCAGAGCAGTTTTTGGGGTACGTTATTTTGTCAAAGGGGATCAAGGTTGATGAGAAGAAGGTGGATACAATCAAGAACTGACCAGTACCTACCACGACGACACAGGTACGAAGTTTCCATGAATTGGCTACATTTTACAGGCAAATCATAGATGGGTTCAACAATATTATAACACTTATCACTTCCCTCAATGGAAACGTGCCTTTTGAGTGAACACCGGAGGCTGATGAGGCATTCCAATTGATCAAACATAAACTTACCACATCTCCTGTTCTTGCATTACCAAACTTTTCAGGGCAGCTTTTGAGGTTACGACAGATGCATGTTAGACTAGGATTGGGGTTACGCTTTCAAAGTCCAGGGGCCGGTTGCTTACTTCAGTGAGAAGTTATCTGGATCACAGTTAAACTACAACACTTATGATACCGAGTTACTCGCGGTAGTACGGTCACTGCGGCATTGGCAACATTATTTAGTTCATCTGGAGTTCGTCATTCATTCTTATCATAATGCGCTACAGCACATGCATAGCCAGCAGAGGACCTCGACAGACAGGCAAGCAAAGTGGTTTAGTTACCTCCAAAATTTTGATTTTCACATTCAGCACATTAAGGAGAAAGAGATCGGGTTTGTTGACAAGATCAGTAGGACAGCTCAACTCTTGGTTACACTTCGTTCTTCCGTGTTTGGGTTTTTTGAGTTACATGCCTTATACCCTTCTGGTGAGTATTTTGGGCCTATTTATAAGTCATGTGGGCAGCACAGGGTTCTCATGAGGATTACACCCTCCAGAATAGGTATTTATTTAAGAGTACAACCCTTTGTGTCCCGATTTCTTATATGCGGGAACGTTTGATTGCAGATATCCATGTTGGAGGCCTTGGAGGACATTTCGGGATGATCAAGACCATGGCACTCATGTGGGAGAGGTACTATGCGCAGGGATGTTAATGCTTTTATCCGTAGGTGTTATTCTTGTGCGACGGCTAAAGGACGAGAGCAGAACACTGGCCTCTATACACCATTGTCGATTCCTTACAACCTTTGGAGAGATATCTCGATAGACTTTATTATAGGATTATTGAAGACACGGAGTTTCGACTCTATTTTTGTGGTAGTTGACCAATTCTCTAAAATGGCATGCGTTATACCATGCACCAAGACGAAAAATGTGGCTCACGTGGCTCGACTGCTCTTTAGGGAGGTGGTACGTTTACATGGGGTTCCCCAGTCGATTACTTCTGGCAGTGATAGACGATTAATAGGGCACTTTTAGAGGACGTTATGGAGACTACTGCACTGCAAGCTTCGTTTTTCTACAACTTTTTACCCTCAGACATACAAGGCAAGACATACAAGGCAGACAGAGGTGGTTAACTGGAGTTTGGGTAATTTATTACGGTGTATTATAGGAGACAGACCTACGGAGTGGGATTTTGCCCTTTCAAGGCTGAGTTTACTTTCAATAGTTTTGTCAACAGCTCGACAGAACTATCTCATTTTCAGATCGTGACAGGCTATTCACTAGATATTGCATTGGATTCGGCACCTATTTCCCAGCTAGTATCTACTTCTGATAGTGTTATAGAGTTTGTTGAGTCCATTCGGACAATACATGAGGAGGTTTGCAACATCTCCCGGATGTTTATGCAGGGTCAAGGAGAGGGTTGACCGGCATAGACGGAAGGTTGTATTTTCACCAGGGGGCTTTGGTTATGCTTTATATTGAGAAAGGGACAAGGCACAGGCATGGCGTCTAAATTTCTCTTGCATAAATCAGGACCATATCGCATCATTCAGTGCATTGGCGACAATGCCTATGCTTTATATTAAGTACGTTCCAAGGTTATCAATGTTAAGCTTCTTACACAGTTCTATGACGATATTCCATCACATCCAGTGCCACCTTCACCTGAAATTGAGTTAACTGACGAGATCAATGAGATATTGGATAGTTGTTTAGTTGTTGTAGGACATGTGGAGTTTTTGATACGATGAGTTGGTCGTTCAGAGGAGGAAGATTCATGGATTTTGGGAGAGTCGTTTGCACAGATAGATCCGACATTTTACGATGATTATATGCGGCTACAGAATTCTTACCACGAATTCTTCTTAGGAGGGGAGTTAATAGATTATGCCTCGTAGGTTTACCCACGAGGCCACGTACTTTCTATTTTCTTTATATATAGATGTTACGAGCTTCTTTTTGGGTAGTTCTCTTGTTAGAGTTTTTGAGTAAACTCTTGAAACCCTAGATTTCAATTTGATAAACTAATTTGTGCTTCTGCAAACGTAGAAATTAACAATGGTCATTAGGGATCAAATACTTACAATTCAAGTCAGAGGAGGAAGTGGCAACAACATATGATAGTATGTCTATCGTGCTTGGAAGGCAAGATGAACATTCCATTTACTAGTCTCACTCTCCATGAATTCAACTTTCACAAATACTACCCAAATGAGTATGTGTTAAATATGATCAAAGATGGATTATATTGGCTTAACTTTAAACGTTATGTGGCCAAGGGATCTTTCAGCCTAAAAGAAGTTCAAATGGACAAGTGACCAAAAAGAAGATAATCGAGAAAGTTTTGAGATCATCGGATGCAAATGGTTATCGGACTTGTCTCCCTAAAATCTCTAGAATGTACTTTGGGGTTTTGGGGAAGATTCACAGATTGTTGGTAAGCCGGATATGGTCCAAGTAGATCTCTATGACAGCATGTTTAAGGTGTGGAATTTGAAATAATGGTATGCTAGGATCAACCTGAAATTATTCCATTTCATCAGTACTTTTCCTCCAAACAACCTCGCATTTATTCTAACCAAATCGCCCAAAGAACATCTTTCACATAGATTTACCCCTTTCAAAAGGGTTAGTCAAGTCACCATATTGTAGGAGAACAAAGTAGAATGAAAAACAAATTCACCAATTTCATGGGAATATATCACTCACTGCTGCTATGTGGAGTAGAAAAGGCACTTGAATTTTATAATATAGATATGTTTTACTAATGACCATGACATTTATGTCATAAATAGAGCTCCCCTGCAACTCCAAGACATCCCTCACTATTGCTTTTAAGTTTCAATTCTACTCAATTATTAACAGTCAGTTGTCCCCATTTTCATCAATTTATATAAATCCTTTCTCATGCAAGAAGATAAAACACTAACAAGGCAAATTCAATACCAAATTACTCAAAATTACTCAAATTCACATAATTCAGAGTAATATTCACCAAATCAAAACCATGCAAACCATAAAAAAGAGCAAAATAACTCACCCAATACCTCCGCGACAACGCCTCAGCCTCGCCCTCCCTTTCTCGCCACGAATCAACCTTTTGAGGTCCCAAGCTCAACAGAGTAGCTTCACGAATCTGATCCTTATCGCGATCCTCTCTAAACTGCGAATTCGAAGCACTGATCGCTAGTGCTAACTGAACTTGAAACTCTTCCTCTGATGTGAAGTAATCCGATTGATTCGAGGGATTCGACGAAGTCGATGGATTCGACGAGGGACTCAGCGGAGTTTCCCGATGATCCGACGAACCAGACGAGGTGGTGGTTGTGGTTGTGGTTGAGATCGAGAGAGGTGAAGAAGGGGTTTCGTTGATTCGATTACTGTGGTCATGGTTTCGATGGAGTTTCTTGAAGATGTTCTTCATTTCGTTTGTCTCTCAGTCTCTCTCTCTGTTAGGTTTTGTAGTCTTCAGTCTTGAAGATGTTCTTGAATTGTGAGAGAGAGAGAGAAAGAGAGACGTTTCGATGAAATTTCCGCTGAAAAGTGTTTCTCGTTTGGGGGGTTTTTTCTTTTACGTGTTTGTAAATTGTGAATGATAACGTAGGACGGGGGAGTTGGGGAAGTTGATACTAGGTGGAATATAACGAGGTGATTTAAAGCCACTCACAAATCAAATATTCAAGTCTCACTCAATACCAATCACTCATCTCTATGAGTGGCTCTCAAAAATAGGGAGGTGACAATTACTAATAATAGAGAAATGAGGTGGTAATAGAGAGGTGACTCATCACTCCTCTCTCACACTATTCACGTGTTCTATTTGTTCACTCTTTTTTATTTGAAATTCAAATCATCTCTCTCACCATAAGGAACAACTCACCCTCTTTCTCCATTTCAGACGGGACTCTCTCTCTCTCTCTCTCTTTCTCTCTCTTCAAGAGCGAATTCCTCAAATCTGCTCTCCCATCTAACAATCTGGATTCTCATCTAGCAACTTGCGTTCCATCTAATAATTGTTTTGAATGATGCGATTCATTGTGGAGAGTAGTTTTTTTTGTAATTTTTGTGATTATTGACTGTGATTTGGGAAGATATCTGTGTCTAAAGCACTCTCTCTTTGATCTACAACAACCTAAATCTTGAAAGTGAGTGTGATATATTTGGTGGATCATCGATGTCGTTTGGAGTTTTACTCTCAAAGAATCATTGCTACCGTTTTGTGAATCTTTTGAACTTTATATATATATATATATATCTCAAAAAGAAATCCTCGGCTTTGAAGTGTGTATCTCAAACGTCTTTGATCAATTGTGTATTTTTGTGTAAAACTAAATTTGGGCTTGCTAGTATTTCCCTCATTCTTCAATGTACTGGGACGACATAATTTTTGAGTATGTAAAATTTGCACAATCTGAACTGTACCCAACAAAAATTGTCGATATAAACTGAACCTGACAATTTCGAGTATGTGAAGCTTACATAATCTGAACTGTACCCGACAATAATTGTTACAAATAAACTTGCATAATCTTACATATTGTTGTACTAGATATTGTCGATGGCATAGTTAGTCGACAATATCTAGATGATTTATCTGTAACAATTTGGATAACAATTATCGATTGATGCATTACTCGAGATATTCTTGAACCAATAGTAGAAAGTAAGATTCAAGGTATTCCCATTCACAGGTTCATTCAAGACAATACAATCTAAAACCAAACCAAAATAATAAGAATTAAACAAGAGATCCCATTAAACCTTAAACCACTAGCTAGTACAAAACTCCTCCCAAATTACATCGTAATCTCAAAATCTAAGTGACAGTGCTACCAATAATCTACGATTGTGGGGAGAACGGAGAAGAGAAATTTCGATACAAGTACATAAAATGTTGGTTCTGGTTGTCATCGTTCCTGAGAGTGATCTTCTCTAATTGGGAGCGAGAGAGAGATTTTAATTTGTGTTTTACGCCGATCTTCATGAGTAGAGAAAGAAAGAGAGAGAGAGAAAGAACAGATCTGAAGTAAAAGATATAGAAAATAGTTATTTTCAAATTAGAATTGTAGATAGAAGTGAGAGAGAAAATTCTTGCCACATCACGTGAAAAGAGAGAGAAAGTCTTCCACCTCATTTCTACCTAATTGTTTCATTTCTCTATTTGCCACATCCCTTATTATGTGAACCACTCATCTAATAGAGATGAGTGGTTGGTATTGAATAAGACTTTAGTATTTGGTTTTTGAGTGCCTCTAAATCCTTCCCTAGAGTATAAATTACTATTTGATCTAAAGATGATGGTATGAATGGGTGGTTAATGTTTTGGGTAAAGTATATTGAGGCAAGAAACGACTGGAGATGGTGGTGGTGTAGTGGTGGTAGTGATAAAGATGGTAGCAATGAGTGAAAGAAATGGCGATGGCGTTTAGTGGTTGGTGAAGAAATGACTGGAGATAGAGATGGTGATGGATGCAGTGGTAGTGGAGGTGGAAACAGAGAGAAACTCTGTCATTGGTTCTCTTTTCTTGGCTTCAGCCTTGTAACCATCATCCACCAAGTGAGAAATCATTAGTTTGAACCCGATAGGGGTTTCTTACATCTGAGTTGTGAATTTTCAAAAAACGGTTTACCTTTCAAAATAAGTGTTCAAATGGCATAATGAGAGACAAAGTCTAATTATTTTCCCTCTATAGAGTAATGCTTCCTTAATTGCACATTTAATTCACTGCTTCCCACTTCAACACAAGTTCGCGTTCATTCGTCGATAACTCGCCACAAAAATTTCTTCTTTAATTATTCATGCTTTTAGTTCCTCTAATTCATTGAGAATTTAACACCCCCCCCCCCCCCTACAATAAGATATGTTCTTACGTGTTTTGAATGGGTCATTTCTCCAGTCGTGAGCTTTATTAGGTTAGGATCGGCCGCTCAAGTTCTTTTGTAGCAGGCTTTATTTCAATGCATTCTTAAACCATAACTCAACCAGCTTAATGACATTCTCGGTAAAAAAGAAATCAAAAATAAATATGCCTAACAAAATTTAGGATTCCCCCCCCCCCCCCCCCCCCTAATTTAGGAAGAAAAAACATTCTATATAAGATACTAATACTTTGCACAATTAGTACTAGTGCAAAAAAGAGGAAGTAATACGTGAATTCTAGAGCTTGAAAGTGTAAACTACGATTTGTAAGGAGAGGTTCGACCTTTGTGGGACCCGAACTGGGTTGGTGTATCCCACCTCCTAACTTAACCAACAAGCTAGGCTATTGTTGGAGAGAGTTTTAGTAAGAGCTACTTCTATATATATACCTGGGGTACTCCCTAGTTGTAACTAAGGTTTTTGATCATAATAAAGAAGCTCTCTATCTCTCTCATACTATGTTTGTGTATGTTTTGATTGATTGCTTGCTAGAAGATTAAATTCCTAACACGTTATCAGTAGCGTGACTAAGGAGCTAGTAAGATTTCTTAATTGGATTTGTAATTTTGTCCTCTTCAAGATCAATATATAACTTCAAATCCAAAACTAGATCAAAGTTCATAGATTTGCATGTTTAGATCTAAATCTAGGATGTTAGATCTCTTTGTTATGTTTACGATGGTGATTTGATGTATAAAAGCATGTTAATTCTTGCTTTTTTGGCCTAATCTAGGGTTTTGAATAGATTTATAAAGGTTGATTTGAAAAGAAAGAAAAAATGTATTAAAAATGCCTATTTTCTAATATTTTCCTCTTTTTAGAATTTTTATGTATTTTGGCCGTTAATATTAAAAAAATTATGTGAATATGATTCGTAATACCCTTCCGAGGGAAGGAGTATTTTTTGTCATTTTTTAGCCATTGGAAACTGTTTCTGTTGCCGGAAACCAGTTGGTGGCATTGATCACTGCCGGTGTAACACTGACGTCATCGCTAAAATTAGACCTTAGCGGTTGACGAAATAGCTAGGGTTTCCCTACTAATGTCACTGCTAGGATTATACCTTGGCCAATGCCGTCATCGTTAGGGTTGCCCATACTGACGTCATTGGCAACTGGACTGACGTTACCAAGTCTAACCTGGTCAACGAGGGCTGACGTATTAATCTAGTTGCTGACATGGACCACCGCGTCTATGACACGTGGCACCACGCAGACTTCACTTCGACCACGTAGACCACTGTATCTTTAACATGTGGCTCCGACATAACGAAGAGGCTGACGTGGCATGGGACCCACCTGTCTTTTTGGCCCACTATGTCGGGGACACATAATGTCGACGTGGTAATGATATCAACTTTAACGTGGCGAAGACCAATCAATCTTGATGTGTTATAGTGGACCCCACTATTTATGTGGCATAGACCCCACCATACTGACGTAGCATAGACCCCACTGCTAATGTGGAAGGTCTCACGTATGTTGTGGCCTACTAATATGTCAAGGATATGTCACTACTATAATAGACAAATGCATGACACGTGTCAGTCAGCGATTGGACTAGCGTGTTACTCACACGAATCACACATGTCAAGGCATGGACCATGTGCCAAGGGTACATACAATGCTGCCATGCCACCATACTACTGTGCCACACGTGCTAACCGTGTTACGAACCATACATGCTACTGTGCCCCACATGTCAGGCACGTGTTCAAAGGGTGCATGCACGTCACATGACTGAGGGTTTTGTGACTGTACGTACAGGTTACATGACCCAGGGTATGTGGACCACGTGCCTTGGTAGAGGACCAAACCGGACCTAAACGGGATCAAGCCTGATCTGGTTTGGTAGATTAGATCTGATCTGATTCAGGCCCGATTATATTAGGTCCAATTTTTAAAAGAAAAAAATTCTTTTAAGACTCAGCCCCAGGGAGGGGGCATTTTTTTTTTTAAATTAGGAAATATATTTTTATTTTTGAGAGGGTGCCTACAAGTTTTTCTATGACCCTACATATATTAAATATCTGATATATTTGATATATGTAACACTCGTTAATACTGTAGGGACCTTGACCTAGTTCAAACTCGAACTACCTCAATATCAAACTCACGCATTACACACGTGACATGTACAGTCTGAAACATCCATATTTGAAGTTTGTTTCATTCTGTGTCAAGAATAGGTATCAGCAATACCTCGTGGTTACTCGTCGTCAGAGATTGCACATAGAGCAACTACAGCTGGACTAACACTGATTAGGTACGTGGGTTTGTACCTCTTCCCTAAAAAATATCAAGCCCTTAAGATTTTATAAAAGGTCAAAAAGGAATTATGTTTTTTAAAGAAAATAGGTATCTGCTATAACAAATTTTTTCTGTTAGAACAAACTCTATTAGAACAGACCCTGCTCGAACAGACTTTTTTTTCCAGTTTGATCAAACTTTTTCTCTGTTCGAACAGGTTACTCAGAACTTTGTTTCTTTGAATAGGATCTTAGTTTTATTCGAATAAAATATTATCTGTTTGAACAGACTATTTCTCTGTTAGAATAGACTTCGGGTTTTCAGTTTTTCTAATAAAATGCATAATTTCTTATTTCACTTTTCACCTCTTCCAAAAGAACTTTTTCTAGGGCTTGATATTTAGAGATAAAAAAGAATTCAACGAGCGATTCAATGCAAAGTAAAACTTAAATTAAATCAATCGAAGATTGAGAAACCTAAATCTAATTTCAGATTTTGTAAGTTTAAGCAATTCAAGCTTTGAAGCTTTGGTGCATTATCCGAGGTGAGGCGTTGCGAGAATGTGGAATTGATTACTAAGAGTTCAATTAGAAGAGAGGTAACCACGGTATGTGCTTATCGAGTCTATAAGTAATTGAATTCTTGTAATTTTGTTTTAATATTGGATTGTTTAGCTGTCGGGCGATTCGGCAGCGACCTGTGGGTTTTTCTCCTGAGAAAGGTTTCCCACAGGGTTAAAATTGCTTGTTCTTGTGTTCAATTTATTATTGCTTGTTATTACTAGAACATTGGACCAATTTGAATTAGGCTAGGGTTAAACCGTTAATTCAAGGTTTTTCAGACTTATTAATTTTGACCTAAATTAATCGAAATCGGTTAATCTTAAGTGATTAAAATTTTTAATTGGTATCAGAGCGGTTGTACTCTAAGAAATAACAGCCTGAGCGTAAATCCTAATTCGATTATTTAAGATTAATAAATTTTGAAAAATTTGGAGGTCCCATAAATCGTCCGCCTCTCTTCGATAACAAAGACTATCCTTATTGGAAGGTCTGAATGGTTGCATTCTTACAATTACTCGGAGAAGATGTCTGGATTGCAATCGAGGATGGATGGACGCACCCTACCATGATGAAAGGAATGGGTGGTTAATCTGAAGAGGTACTTAAGCCTATGAATCAATAGTCTAAGGATGAAAAGGAAGTTGTTGGTTATAATAATAAGGGTCTCAATGATATTTTTATGGCTGTGAGCTCAAGTAAGTTTCGACACGTATCTGCTTATACAACTTTGAAAGAAGCTTGGGACATATTAGTTCGAACTCACGAAGGCGATGATACATTTAAGAAAAACAAATTGCAAATGCTCACCTCACGATTTGAGAATATTTGAATGGATGAGAGAACCCTTTGATGAGTTCTATGCGAGACTAAGTGACATTGTCAATACTAGTGCCGCATTAGATGCAGCTTAATCAGTTGTTCAAATTGTTTGTAAAGTTCTAAGATCTTTTCCGAAGAGCTTTAGATTCAGACGTGATGCTATCGAGGAAGCTAAAGATCTTAAGAAAATGAAACCAGATACATTAGCTGGAAAGTTACGAACTTTTGAAATCGAGATAAAAATGGAAAACCCTGAGAAGAACAATAACGTTTCTCTTAAATATTTATCTTACTCTTCATCTTTTAAGGGTACCAAAGAATGTGACAACTCATTTGATTCAGGTAATGATGATGGGTTCGATATGGATTTACAGATTTCCTCTATAAGCAACCAGCTTAAAAACCTTATAAAAATGTCAATTTAAAAAATAAGGGCAATCAGTGATTTATAAGTTGCGAACTCATGATCAACTTAAATCGAATAACCGGCAGACCAATCTTGACACTGACCTAAGTCAAGTTGAATATTATAAGTGTCACAAGTTTGGACATTATGCTCACAGTTGTCCCAATAATAAATCTGAAACTAATCACAAAGCTATGAACATTAATGTTACTTGGGATGATAGTGATGATGAAAATAATAATGTTACTTGGGATGTAATTGAAAATGGACAATATTACACATATCCTGCTTTTCTAAATTGTAGTAATGATAACTCTGATACTTTCAAACTTACAAATTCTAATGAAAATCAAAGTGATCATGAAAAAATAGGTTTGAGGACCTGAATCTTGAAGACTTGTATGCTCAGACTTTTATGATGTGTATTAAACTTTCTAAACTTAACAAAGTTTTGATAGACCAAGTTAATACACTCACGTGTGAACTTAAAGAATAACTAAAAATACAAGTCACGAGATAAAAATGCTTGAAGATGAGAAACATGGCCTCCATGACAATGTTATGATTTTAGAGAAAGGAGTTTATGATGCGAAGAAGAAAATGAAATCAATTTTGGACGATTTATATACGGCCAAACTTGATTTAGTTTTATCTCAGCAAAAAATTGAAATTTTTTGTCATAGAGCAAACAATATTGATAAGATGTTATGTATGGAGAAAATGGATACTGATAAAAGGGGTCTAGGATATGAGGAGCATCTCTCTAATGCTATGACTCCTCAAGTCACAAAATTTGTCAAAACAATTGCTACTGCATCAATGCCGAAACATAATATACTATCCTCCATTCGTAATCAAGCTAAAAGGTTATCGTACTCTTAGATTTATCATTGTGGAATATGTGGTCGAGAGGGTCATATTGTTGATTTGTTGGATCCTATCAACATATGCTCGATCATTCTATGGACAAAGATATAACTCAAATGTGATTTCTACTAATGTGAAAAGTGAGAATGTAAGTAGGTGGTTTGCTCAAGAAACATCGCCTCGAAAGGTTAGTCGGGCTGTTTGGGTGGGAAAGGATGACTTGTCACCACATATAAGGTAATGATATCAACTAAGATGGGTTATCAGTATGCTCTATTGATTATGTACGTTTCTTACCTTATCTCAGTTTATTATTTTATTTTTTTTAGGACAGTAGGGTACTGTTTTGTTTTTATTTGCACTTTAGGATCTTTTGTATGTAGAATATTCTTGCTAGACTTGGATTGTGCTTTTGTGCTATATTCATTCATGGGATAATTATTTGATAAAATCACATTTCATAATAGTCATTGATCCTCTTGTTTAAACTAAAAGCTCATCATGATTTGAACCACGTGAGGATAACAGTAGAGACTTTGTACCTAATATTATTTGAGGATCTAGCCTTTTTATAGGCTTCGAGTGTTATTTCATAAATTCTTTCCTGATTCAACTTTTTTTTTTCTGATTTCATTTTTTATAATCAATTGTCGATGGTAACTTCAAGTTTAAGTTAGTATAATAGAACATTCCTTATACTTGATTCGAGACGAAAAAGATATTATGTGAGATCGAAGATATGATAATAGGTTTTTTATTGTTATACCTTTTTGGCCTTCGTCTATGCTTACCCTAAATTTTATCCGTTTAAAGCCCTTTTTTGTGCCTTCAAATATGCCATTCATTTTATATCCAACTCCTTTTAACCTATTTGTTCTGAGATTTTTTAGTAAAATAAAAGTGAAGGAAGGAGTGAAACCATGTGGTTTAAGTGGGGAAAGATGAATAGAAAATTAGAGTATCCCCAATATTTTTGCTAGTATATCAATAAGAGTCTTGCAGAAAAAATTAAAAAAAAGGAGAGAGAAGAAGTATTCTATTCAATGTGTACTCAATAAAGAGAAAGAATGAGGGGAGGTAAACTTATTTGAAGAAAGAGAGGGTGAAAGTGTAAACTGTAGTCTCATAATACCAGCAAAACATCTACCATGTCATCTCCCTTCCCTTACCTACATTATAACCTTTTTAAGACCTGTTTGATCTTGAGTTTAGCACAGTCAGTTTAGTGGAGATGAGAGATAGGGATTCTATGTTAGTTAACTTGACACCATTTATGACAATTGATTTTATGTCTGTGAGATCTTTCAATTTACAGTGCACAGTTTATTTGATGAAATATGAATTTTTCTTTTTACATACTCATATTCATATTTTACAAGAGTGTTTGCTAGTCAAATCTCAGTGATTTTTGAGTGACCACCCTAGTGAGGCCTAAGTTGAAATATCTTTCCAACATAGTATTCTAACTGCGGATGAGTAATACGTTGAAAATTAGGTATCCATCTGACTATGCACACACACACACCAAGTAATTCATTTAGTGATTGTTTTATAACACCTGGGCGATGTCTTGGTCTTTATAGAATATTTTAGATTAATTGTCTTTTTATAATGCCTTGTGTTTAGGGGGAGTGCTGTCTTCTTTTGCTTACTTATTTCAGAGACACTCCCCATGTGTGTTTTTCTTTTATTTTATTTTAAGGGGGTTACCATTATTTTAAGGGGGAGATGCATCTTATTTTGGGGTATTTGTGTTTATTGTTTTCCTAACTACATGTTCGTTTTGTTTAGTTTGACTTTTTGAGTATCTTACAGTGACTGTTATACATTTTGTTCTACTGGTTTGCTTTTCCTTTTATTTGTTATTTACCCTTTGTTCATTTGTGTCAAAAAGAGGAGAGATGATCCTGACAGGTAAGCCAGGTAAGTTATATATATTTTTGGATCCCTTATTTTATTTGAACGGTTACGTGATGTATCTTGTTTAGTGTGCAGGAATTCTAGAGTATATGATATATGATGAAAGTGGAGCTTTTAGTATGGATGTTCAGTGATTGAGTCAGTCCATCGAGTTATATTTTTATTTCTTATAGTTTTAGTTTTGACACGAAATAAACTAGAGGGGGTGATTGAAATATCCATATTTGGAGTTTGTTTCATTCTGCGTCTAGAATAGGTGTCAACACTACCTCGTGGTTACTCGTCATCAGAGATTACACATAAAGCAACTACAGCTTGGCTGACACTGAACAGGTACGTGGGTTTGTACTTCTTCCCTAAAAAATATCTAGCCCTTAAGATTTTACAAAAGGTCAAAAAGGAATTATGTTTTTTTTTAAAGAAAATAGGTTTTTGTTAGAATAAACTTTTTTATGTTAGAACAAACTTTTTTTTATGTTAGAAGAGTCTTTTTTTCTATTTGAACATACCCTATTCGAACAGACTTTTTCTCTGTTCAAACAAGTTACTCAGAAATTTGTTTCTTCGAATAGGATCTTGGTTCTGTTCGAATAAAACATTATATGTTCGAACAAACTATTTCTCTGTTCAAATAGACTTCGGGTTTTTAGTTTTTCTAATAAAAGACATCTTTTCTTATTTCATTTTTCACCTCTTCCAAAAGAACTTTTTATAGGGTTTGATATTTGAAGATAAGAGAGATTTTAACGAGCAATTCAATGCGAAGTAAAACTTAAATTGAATCAATCGAAGATTGAAAAACCTAAATCCAATTTTAGATTTTGTGAGTTTGAGCGATTCAAACTTTGAAGCTTTGGTGCATTATCTGAGGTGAGGCATTGCGGGAACGTAGAATTTATTGTGAGGAGTTCAATTAGAAGAGAGGTAACCACAAGATGTGCTTATCGAGTCTATAAGTAATTGAATTCTTGTAATTTTGTTTTAATATTGGATTGTTTAACTGTCGGGCGATTCGGCAGTGACCTGTGGGTTTTTCTTCTGAGAAAGGTTTCCCACAGGGTTAAAATTATTTGTTCTTGTGCTTAATTTACTCTTGCTTGTTATCACTAGAACATTGAACCAATTTGAATTAGGCCAGGGTTAAACCGTTAATTCAAGGTTTTTTGGACATATTAATTTTGACCTAAATTATTCGAAATCGGTTTAATCTCAAGTGATTAGATATTTTACAGTTAGCATTGTAACTTATACCACGAACTAATAAAAAACGTGGATCGAGCACTACATCAAAGTATGAACAAGTCAATGGCACCTGTCTCCCACAAACTAAATAGTTAGACATTCTACTACTACTTACCTCATTATTCGGAGAACGTGCTTCTACATGATAATGAGCTACAAGTGAGGTATATATAAAGAAAAAGTTCCAGAGGAGATGAAGACCAAAAATACTTGAAAAAATAGATTTTCTAGACTCTGACACAGGAATTTCTAGATTCTGAACACCATAAAACTTCTTATTTTAAGATCAAGCATTTCAAGTTCAAGAGATCACTTGTAATAAGATATTAGTCTCAGGCAATAAAAATTACTGTTACTAAAACCCTTAACTCGAGGTCGTGGTTTTTTACCTATTCAAAGGTTTTCCATGTTAAATCACCTGTATTATTTCTTGTATTACATTAATTTTTGTCACATGAACATTTGGTATAAGATATAATTTTAAACTATTTCGAGCTACGGAATTAGGCCATTACATTTAGCGCCGTTTGTGGGAAAGAAGACATTTCCACGATATCCTAAGGTATACATTTACTCTACTATCCATTTACAATCATGGTCACTTCCAAGTGACCCACAACAGGAATCCAGCTCGATCTTTTATTTGAACCAGAACAGCTCACTGAGCTTCAAGTGAATCTCCATACCAAAATAAAAAAGCGTAATGAGTTCGAGCGTCAGTTAACTCTTGATCGTGAGCTTCGTGATAAGAAGCTCGAAAGCGAAAGGCAAGCTCGTTTGACAGCATTCAAGTGATATGAAGAATAGATGACAACCATGCAAACTACATTACAAGCTTTATAACATACTCAACAGGCTCCCCATACCAAAGATCGTGATCAAATACCGGCAAACTCCCAAGTTTCTGCACAAGAAAGATTAGGACCTCTAAAGGAAACCAACAAAGCCATTTCTAGAAATCTCCAATATGAACTTCAATCTTCCATTCATTTTGGCAGCGAAGTTCAGTCTGATATCAGCAGAAGTCTCCGGCCTTCTAAGCTTCAAGAGGAAGAACATCGACCTCAACACCAGATTCCAGTGCGTGATCTCTTGAGTGAAGGCACTGGTAGTCATAATCCTCGACTAACTCGCCAAGTCACTCAGGCCATACGTCAGTACGTCACATAAGAGCACATAGATCAACGTATCAAGGAGCTGATTGAAGCTCAAGCTCTAGGTAGACAGGATGACTTCACCAAGTTACAAGGAAGTCCCATTGCCAAAAAGTTATTTGATATAGAAGTACCAATAGGTTTCCATACTTTGATGATACGTAAATACAAAGGCACCGATCTGAAAGGGCACATTCAACAGTTCCAAGATTCCTTGGGATTGTACTCAAACCTTAACCATATTCTATGTCGTTTGTTTACAAAGAGTCTGTAGGGAAAACCGTTATGGTGGCTCCACTCTTTACCTAAAGATTCCATCCTCACATTTGATCAACTACAGAAGAATTTTGTCAAGATGTATGCTCACAATAGAGACAAAGAGGAGAATTTATATTCTCTTATTAGTCTTAAATAGTCACAAGGAGATAAGCTCGAGGTCTTTGTAAATAAGTTTCTAGAGCTCACAAGAAAAGTAGATAACCTGGATTAGAAAATAGATGTTACTGCTTTTACCAATGCGCTCCAGCTTGATTGCAAAGCCAAAGAACATCTCTTCTTAAATAAACCCGCGCCCTTGGAGGATATGATCACTAAGGTCAATGGGTATGTCGACCTCGAAAGGATGATGACCGAAAGGCATAAATCTACTAAATCCATCCTAACCATTAAAGGTCCAAACACAAAATGCAACAATAAACCAAAGGAGGACCAGAGTGATCATAAATGCGTTCTAAGGCAAATACTAGCAAACCTCAAAAAGGCAATTTATTAGCTAAGCTGACCGATGAATGTCCAAATCTCCATGATATTTCACGTTCTAGCAAACGATAAGTTCTACCGTATATCTCAGCCACTGAAACCCATCGAAGGCAAATCGTACTGCATGCATCACAAGGTAAACCATCATGAAATTGACAACTACTATTCTTTACAGTTGTTGTTGGAGTATATTTTCAAATATGGGATAATGCACAAATATATTTTTGATCTGGAATCATACAAGAATGGTAGCTACAGGAAGCAGGTCGATGTAGTCCAGATCGAAGATCAAGCTGTGGAAAAGCACTTATACCATATGTACCACAATAATATTACCGAGATCCATCAGATTAACAACTGTTACAGATTCAAACAAAGGAGATTGTCTGAGTACTGCGATGTCATACCTCAAGATAAAGAAGCTAAAGTTCTTCCATAATCGAGAAACTGCCAGCTTGAGATTTCTTTTGAGGATTACGACATTACTCACGTCAAATTTCCTCATCATGATATATTGGTTATCATGCTCAAGATGAAGATGTTTGTCATACACACAATGATGATTGATACTCGTAGCAGTATTGAGATTCTCTTTTAAAGCACGATCGATCAGATGGGATGGGCAGATCAAGTTATTCTTAACGATATCGATATCAGTGGATTTAATAATTTCAAGGATGAACGAGTAAGCAAGATCATCTTACCTATCACCATCGGACGAGCCACAATCGATGTCGTATTCTACATCATTAACGCCAAATCTCGTTATCTCGGGATTATGGGTCGCGGTTGGATCCACAACATGGAAGCAATCACTTCTACTTATCATCAAGCACTTCGCTTCAAACACAACGATGGCATCTACGAAATCAAAGGCAGTCAAATTTTTTTATGAGCTTGTAAAAATACCGTTTCTTCCATTCTCGACTCATTAGACATATACGCTACATAATAATTATAGAAAGTTGGCCATATCGATGATTAACCTTCCACAAAAGAACCTACAGAGTACATAGACATTGATAGACCTATCAGGGGTACTTATATTGGTACCAAGCTAGTCTAACACGATAAAGATTCCCTTGTTCACTTCTTACGAATGAATAGAGACATCTTTGCATGGGTTTTTGAAGAAATGCCAAGGGTTGATCCATCCAAGGCATGTCACAGATTGAACATCAACAATAATGCCACGGCGGTGAAATAGAAACAACGACGACTCACACCTCATCTATGAGATAAAGTTAATATTAAGATCAATCAGTTGTTCAAAGTAGGATTTATTCGGGAAGCCAACATTGTCGTAGTTCCAAAGAAGAATGGAAAAGTCTGAGTTTCTGTAGATTTTACCGATCTAAACAAACACACTCTGAAGGATAGTTTCCATCTTCCAATCATCCATCAAATTCTTAATTTCATAACAGGCCACAAGCTCATATCTATGATATACGTTGCTTCTCGATACAATCAAATACCTCTCATGGAAGCAGATTAAGAAAAAAACACTTTCATCACTGAAAGGGGACTTTACTGTTACAAAGTCATGCCTTTCAGACTGAAGAACGCCGGAGCAACTTATCAACGGTTAATGACAACAATGTTCAAAGTACACTTGGGGAAAATTGTTGAAGTCTACATCAATGATCTCTTGAGTAAGAGCTTACTGTCAAAAGACCATATTACAAATCTCTCCACAATTTTTGACATTCTCCGTTCTTACAGGATGCGGCTCAATCCCGATAAATGCCAATTTGGAGTGCATTCTGGCAAGTTCCTCGGCCATCTTATCAGCAAAAAAGGGATTGAGGCTGACCCAAATCAAATTCAAGCTCTCTTCAACATGCCCTCTCCGAAAATAAAGAAGGTCGTATAAAAACTCGCAGGTAAGATTGTTGTTATCAACAGTTTTGTCTCTAAGTCTTCAGATCAATATCGGTGGTTGTTCTTACTTCTCTGCAGTTATACCAAACGAGAAAGGCTCAGCCCAACGAAGAGATCCAGTGGATAGCTGAATGTGTGACAACTTTTCAGGAACTCAAAACCTATCTAGGGAAGTCTCCCATCATGAGCACCCCGGTAGACAATGAGGAACTAATCATATACCTTGCAGTCACAGATAATTCTATCAGCTCGGTACTCATTCGACTTGAGGGAAAAGTAAAAAAGCCAGTCTATTTCATCAGCAAAACCTTTACTCTAGTAGAAATGAGGTATTCTAAGATCGAGAGACTTCTAACTCTTGTTTACACTTCACAACAAAAACTCAAGTACTACTTCCTAGCTCATTCCATAAAAGTCATGACAAATTACCCACTCTGGGAAGTTTTGTCTAAAAAAGGGAAATTACGAAGAATGCAGCAATGGTCAGTCAATTTGGGAGAACATGATATGAAGTTAGAACAACGACATTCAAAAAAAGGTCAGGCCATTGTTGATTTTCATACAAATTTTCCTGTAGAAGACTCCGGTTGGGAGGAACACGATCCTGACCTTATAAAATAAATTACAGTAGATCCACCCACCAAACCATTTTACGAGCGCGCTGAATGGATTATAAAGAAAGGGTGGAGACTTCTTATATATGGTTTAGCAGGACCCGCAGGGTTAAGAATTGGAATCGTATTGATTACACCATCCAACGGCATAATTGAGAAATCAATCTGCTTGGATTTTGAAGCCTCCAACATTGTCACAGAATACGAAGCTCTGATTCATGGACTCGACCTTGCACTCGAGCTTAACATCCCTGAACTCTCAGCCTATACAAATTCTTTACTCATCGTCCACCATTACTAAGAAAGGTACAAGAAAAAGGGTAAGATGATTGAGTATGCAGCCTTAGTTGCCGATAGGATGAACAGATTTGTATAAGTAACTCTCGAATATTTCCCTCGTGGTGAGAACAAACATGTCAATTCCTTGGCTTATTTGGCCAGAGTCTTAAGTACAGAAGCACGATATCTACAGATCGAAGTAATATCCATCCCCAACATTAATCTCCATTCTATATGCACGATCAACACTTGGGGCGATAAAGAGGAGGACGACGATTGGCGTAAGCCCTTTATTGAATATCTCAGCCCGAAGAACAAATGCTACGGGCCCCTTCTGACAGATCCCAAGGAGTACCAACAGTTGATCAAAAACTTGAAACATTTTACATTTCAGAATTGTCATCTATACAGTCGATTAGTGACAAGCCCTTATCTGAAGTATCTCTCCAAGAAGAAAGCTGATGGAATGCCCAAAAAATTACATGAAGGAACTTATGGCTCCCATGCCGCAGGTCATTCACTTGCTAACAGAGCAATTACACAAGGAGTATTCTAGCCAGGAATGCACAAACAGGCAGAAGAGTACTCACGTAAATACGATACATGTCAATAACATGGACACATGATCCGCGCCCCTGTACTCAAACTACATGCAAGCAAGGTGTTCTGGCCATTCAAGCAGTGGGCGCTCGATCTCGTGGGAGAATTTCCTAATATACCAGGTAACCGACGTTTCTTACTGGTAGCAAAAAATTATATTACTAAATGGGTAAAAGCAGTTCCTCTTTATTGAACTAGAGAAGAAGAGGTCATCACTTTTATCTGGGAAGACATTATCACAAGGTTCGGATGCCCCTACCTGATTTGGATCAATAACGGGCCACAGTTTGTTGGTAAAAAGGTTGTAGCCTTCCTCAACAAATATAACACCATATATTCACATCCAATCTATACTGCCCCCAAGGCAATGGACAAACCAAAATTACCAGCAAAACCATAGTGGATGCACTCAAGAAAAGACTTTAATCACAGAAGAACGAGAGCTCCCCTATGTCTTATGAGCATACCGTACTACCCCACGACAATCAGCTGGCTACTCCCCCTTTCTCATGGCTTATGGCATAAAGGCCGTTATTCCAACAGAGCACCACCATCTAGTTAGAGATCATGAGCTTATAAATGAGGAAAATGAGTTCGAGCTGGCCTGCAATATGAACTGGATTAATGAAACTAGGGAACGCACCATTGCCAACCTATGTCAATATCATCATATGCTAGCAAGCTCGTACAAAAGAAGAGTCTGAAGCTATGAGTTCCAAATCGACGTTCCCGTCCTCAGAGAAATCCTACTACACAGAAAAGAAGTACATGCTGGAAAGCTTGCAAAAGGTCCTTTCCTCATCATTGGCCGAACTGGCTTTTGATCATATTATCTCATGACCGAAAAATGGAGCCCAAATCCTAAATCCATGAAACACTAGGTAATTGAAGCAATATTATCGTTAAATCCCTAGTTTCTTCACTACAGAGTACTATATTCTCGTTCTTTACATTCCAAAATTGAGATTTCAATCTCCATACAGTTTACATTTTATTCTACTCAATAAAAACTTCCAAGTTTTTTCCCATATTACTTCCTACTCACGTAGAATCTACTAAATCTTATAGATTAAAGCAAAGGTAATACTAGCTTTCAATCGCCCATCTATACAAATATCAACGATTAAAACGAAGGTAATACTAGTTTTCAATCAATGATCCCTATCAGACATTAGATAAAGTAAAGATAAAACTTTCTTTTATCTCTCTACTTACTTGTCTTCAACTATTGAAACTACAGATCACTTCTACAGGTTTTCTTTTGCTTATGGGAGGCCAACTACATTTTCCCTTACACAAGAGGACGTTCAGCCATAAATTCGGGAGCTTGAGTAGTTACAACAATCCTGCATTGCTCCACCCATTCAATAGGTCGGGACCTAATTCCATTTCCATATCATTCAAGCAATTCCCTCGATCTATATCATCATTATAGATACAACCTCAGAATGACACACAATCATGCAAGGTATCCCTCTCAAGCTTAAGCCTTTTTACTTCTTCCACAAAATAGGTGATAATAGCCATTAGCTCCTATGAGCGTGCCCTTTCTTGAATAGTCGTATTTCAATCGAGCATTACTGCCTCAGAAAAATGCTTTTTCAATTTCTGATGACTCTTTCGCAAGGCTTTGTATTTATCGCCATCCCACACCATGCATTTTTCAATACGTGTCGTTACCTTATTATGCTGCGCTATTGTTCCCGTTGCTTTATCCAGCTCAACTTTATTTATCGTCTTCAACTCTGCCAATTAAGCATAAAGTTCCACCATCTCCCAATCATTTGCATCACTTCCCCCAATAGGATCCTTCTTCAACAACTCATCCTTTCTCCTAATCACCCCCTCTAACTCTAACTCTCTATGAAGATAAATTAATAACTTATGCTTGCTCTCCCTTAAGCTTTCGTTTCCTCTCTATGCGTTAGCGTGAACACGAGCTACATCTGCCTTCAGCTCTTTAATTTGGACTGATGGGTTAACCATGACACTTTTGGTGGTCGAAACCTCGATGTCATCTTTTTTTCTTTTTTGACTGCTCTCCAGCCTCGACCTTCTTGACACGCAAAATGGCCATGGCCAAATCCGCCTTCAATTTGGCCACCCTCTCATTTAGTTTATCACACCATTTTTGAAACATCCCAAAAATCAATATCTTTAGTAGGCAAGGCCTCACTCAATTGCTCAACCACACTTTCAAAATGGGCTAGGTCAGCTTGAACTTTCTCAAGCTCGTCATCTTTCCTAATTATTTTACTCTTCAATTGCTCAAATGCACTTTTCGAATTTGTCAGGTCAGCTTGAGCCTTCTTAAGCTCATTTACTTTCCTGATCATCTGACCCTTCAAACTAGCCACAAAGTCCCGTAACTCTTTTATTGTCAATCTAACGACTTGATACGGTACTGAGCAACATCCATTTCTTTATCTTTCCCTATCAACGAATCTACTATGCCTTTTAGCTTTGCCATTTCAGTCTGTGCTTCCGAGAGCTACCTTTACATTTTTTCTATATCAACATCTTTATCTTTGACCTATCGGGTCAGGCCGTCAACAGTTTTTGTCGCCTTAGTAAACTGGATCTGTACTTTAGCATATTGATCCTCCCTATCTTTATATGCTTCTTTAATCTTATCAAACTCTGCCATAAACTCATGATTGTACTGGAGAGTTTGTTGCTCGCTTAAATGAACAGTCTCTAATTCGACCTACATCACAGATACAATACATCAAGTTCGAGTCAACAATACTCCACAGATACAATCAATACATAAATCATATAACTTTACAAATTTCTAACAAATTTCTATTTCTGACATGCCAATGAGCTGAGATCATACTTCTACCTCAAGTTAAGAAGTAATCTCACAACAATGGTAATCACATCTACATCATTTTTCAAGGTACACAATTTTTGCGTTTAATTTGCTGACAATTCGAAATTATCTAAGCATACTTGATTACTATCATTCCTAATTTTAAAATACATATACAATCAATATCTATATTCTGACTTTACTTTGTAGTTCTAGAGTAATGCAGCATACAAGCCAAAAATTTCTTGCTCTTTTCTAACCTGTAGCTCCGGTTGTGAAGTTAACAGGAATGCTGAGGCATTTTTCTCCTTAGCAAGCTTTTATCTAATTCCTCAATTATGAGGTGCATATCTTTAAGTTCCTACAAATCAATGTTTACAAACATTTTTTAGCCTATCTCAAATTCGTCCTACAAATCAGTGTACCATACACTTATAATTTTTCAACCCACACAAAGAACAAAAACACACTCAAAACAAGTTTACTCAACCTTTTCATTATCTCCCCCACGATTCTCTAGATTAATTCTAACAGAGACCGAGTCCAGCCCTATAACTACATCTAGAAGAGGGCCATCATCAACCTGGACCACCTTCTCCTCTTCGTCCTCTTCGATGTAGGTACCTGCCTTAATGGATTTGAGGTTAGCAATAGTGTACTCTACCGCAAGGATTTTACATCCAAGTCTGCTTTGAGCAGCTGCTACATCATCTACATTCTTCTGTGCATCATCAGTGAGCTCACGTATTAATACCTTATGCGAAGCCTTCACAGAAACCAAGTGTTCCCGCTCCAATGCTAGGTTAGACTAGTTGAGCCACTTTCTTCTCGAGCTTGGCTCTTCCACCCTCGAGCTCAGCTTCTCCTTCCTCGATCCCGAGACAGATACTCTTCTACATACGAGCAACCTATAATAAAGCAAAATATAGTTTGAGCTCGAAAAAAAATACAAGTTCAAATATTACCAAGACATCAACTTACCACCCTGCTCAACTCTAGCTATGTGGAGGTATTCAGCTCCTCAACACCTCTTCGAGCTGCCAGCCTCAACCTATTTTCCATAGCCAGCAACTCATCTTACTTAATTGGTCGGTTCTCCACGACCTTCGCTCCTCTTACAGTTGTAGGCTGATCAATCCTCCTCTTTTTTGCATTCATCTCGGCCTCATCACTTAGGGTGGTACCAGAGGATGAGCCGCCCTTCACAACTTTCTACTTTGGGTGCTTTAGAGCTAACTTGCTCGAAGGTGTACCTGTAAAAACATCCTCCAGCAACATTTCCGTAGCCCTCGATACTACCGGATGCTCTTCCCTGTTCCCTCATCTTTTCTTGCTAGCTCCAACTCCTGCATTTGTCAATTAACTTGAAACGTTTACACCTTCTATGACCTGCTGTTAACCCTTTTATTTCTGTTGATACCGAGCTCTTCCATAACTATCTTGAGCTCAATACCTTCTCGAGCTACAATATTCAGCAGCGATTCATTTCTTGTCACCTTAGATCGAGGAACTACATCATGATATAACAAATTGTTAAACCAAAGAACAACCCTACACTATGGCAGTTTAATATTATACACTATTACTTACTTTTCTTTAGAGTTTTATATACAAGTTCTATGGGTTCCTCGTCCATTCTCTGCAGTCAGTCACCTTTCACCCATATCACATTATCATTCCAAACTCGACCTGCTGAATTCTGATCAAAAAACAGAGGTCTCGGCGAACTAGAGCAGAAGTATGTACTTCTACTCGCTGGATAGTATTTTATAACATAATACTACAAAACATCCTCAAGAGTTATCCTCCTCTCCACCTCTCCTCCCGCAATCTATTCAGATTATCACAAATATTAATTGCCTCCCACATATTTTTATTCAGTTGGGCAGGACATGCCTCTATGGTATTTAGTATACCTTTAGCAAGATTATTAAGAGGCAATCTCAGTCTGTATTCCAACTGGGACAAATAACACAATTATCCCTTATCCAAGTAGCTCTGGACATTCTCATCAAAATACTCTAAATATATCGATTCCTCTACCTTCCTTCTCATTTTCTCCTGTTCTAAATCAGGCAACAAGAAGAAATATTCTTCCTCACTCTCCACAGTACATCCCTTGAACGACCTCCCATCATGTTCTACGACCTTACCCCATGTCCCACCTAAACTAATTTTCACCTTACATTATTCTTTGAATATATCCGACTTTGGAGGATAGTATGGCAAATTACCAAGGAAATCTGGAAATCGTACTTCATCCTCCCCCTCAGAGTCTATATTTACAGATTATATACTTTCAGACTCACCCATACGACCAAATGTTGACGTCTCCATATCAAGTGAAACATCCATATTAGAAGCAGGCTTGAGAATGAGGTATATCTCTATAACAGACTCTCCTCACGTCCCAACCTACATACAGGTCTAGGTATTCTGTTAAAATTGTCAATCATTATCTATTATCTATGCACGTCCATACATACATATACCATATTCCTATCATAATTATACATACATATATCCTTCTATATACAAATCAAACAGGTTTTTCAAAAATTTACTATAAATAACAAATTTGTCAAAATTTTAAAACCAATAAATTTTTTTAAACTTCACATTCACTAAATCAAAACTCAATCACTAACCTTCAACGTCTGAGTATGAATCAAAAATAACATTCACTTCCTCTTTCACCATGACATTGTGCAACCACTATCGTGACTCTACCTTCGCAACCGTCTATTTCCTTCTATACAAATTACCTCTGTTTAATCCCTCACGTGAATCTCTACAACTTTTTCTCTCTTCTCCCACCGTTCTTTTATTTTTCAGAGTTTGATAAATGATTGAATGAAGAAGATGAATTATTATTTATACTTTCTCTCTCTAACTGTTGACAGTTATTGGCGCACGAGCCGCCATCAGTTTTGGAACTGAGGCATTCCTTCCGCAATTAATATAAGACATTATAAACCTTTTTGCTGAAAATGTCTTTCCATCATTACCCCACATTCTATATTTTAATATATTTTTCTCTTTCTTAACCAAATCTCTCTCAGACCCTCCGACACTCATGATGACTCTATGCTCACATGCAATCAAACTTTTTCTCTCCTTACACAAAAGACAAAAAGCAAAGCGAATCTACTTTCTCCATTCCCACTTTTGCTACTTATAAAAATATTAACGTCATTTTTAATGAAATCACATTTTAAATTTTATTTATTTTAATTCACAAACAACTTCCAACAACATTTGCAATAAAATAGGAGCAAATTCAAAAGAATCAGTCTACCTACATTCCAATTATAGTTATTCGAACTAATTCAGTTCGCTCCGTAATACATAATCACACATGAAATATCCCAGATGTCCTTGAGCACCACATCTAATCAGTTTGCTCCCAACTATCCTCTCATTTTCCCCCGCTATCTCTTCTACAATAATTTGTCTTACATCAGCCTTTCGAGCTTCAGGCTCAATAATCTCTTCGCGAAATATCTTCAAGTAAAAGTGACGCCTAATCTCACATTCCCTCACCCTCGCATCCAATCCATCGAACTGGATCTCAGATTCAGGCATGTTAGCATCATAATCTAACAGCCTAAAAATTATTTCCCATACTTCTGTAATCTTTATCGCTAAATTCCCTTCTGATGTATGACGAGCTCTTTGAGAATGAGTCCTCATTATTTTTACTGCTTCCTCCTCTCTTCATGACTTTTCCAACGTTATCTATATACCTCTTATAGATAACGTCAAATCTATCGCATTCAGTATAAAGTAATCTATTTTTCCATAACTGGAAACCCTAAAATCATGATAGAAAGTTATTTGAACTTATCTTTACAAATCGACCTCAAATTCGTCTATTAACATTTCGAACTAACTTTCGCATTCTCTCCCCCCTATAATACATTTACAACAATATCTCCATAGCTCGATATTTTAATTCATGCATATTCTATTCACTATAAGGATTTTCCTCCTAGCACAATTCTTAGATATAATAGTTTGTTACACATCTTCAGATATATCTATATTTACATCAGTGCACCTTCTCAAAATTACATTTTCATACTCCAACATATATTTTCTTTTAGCTCAATTTCTGTCAAAATAGCTAATTCAATCTATCAAACATAATTTTTGCATAACTATCTTTTCCATTAACTTGAATATTACTTACAAAATACTTTACAGATAATAAGTTTTTAGATCTTTCTACAGATCGTTCTACATGTTATATTACATTTCAGCTTTCAGCGCCTTTCATTCAAAAATTCTTCCGAAGGTTGGTTCAAGAACTGATACCTTAGCTTCCACAGTTTCTTATGGAAGTAAATGGTGTGAAGGATCGCCTGGACCTTCAGAGGAAGAACCTTCTTCACGACAAGAGACGATGATTATGTAGAAGAAAATCTTCTAATCTCCATCTCCCTTCTCCACCACCACCATCTCCTCCTCCATAACCCCCACCAACTAAGAGTTGGTAGAGAACAAAGGAGGTCCTACCTTAGAGCCCAGTCTCTCGCAGGATACCGACAGTAATGCCTCGTATGTACGCTGACCTCCACATCTGCCTCCTTAACCTTATCCTCCGCCAATATGCGAAGATATCTCCAACGATGCTCCCTAGATAGAACCATGTAATAAAACCTCCACATATGGTAAATATCATCTTCAGCTTCAGTTGCTTCTTCCTCCTTCATCCCATAATGCGTTGGTGGTACTGGAATGGGCGTAGGATTCTTTGGCGCTTGATTGCCAAAGTAATGCAACTTCAGCTTTTGAAATTCCATAGCCACTATCTCTTTATATACCATTTGCCAAGTCTTCACTATTATTAAATCAGAGTACACAGAGGATATTATAACACTAGGTTAGTTTCACAAATGTGACAAAATCTACAATATAGGTACTATTTATATCAAACCAACATTTAATTGGCATATACATTTCCAAAGCAGTCATCATTCAAAGTAAAATATTTATGGGAACCCCAAACGTTAAGTACATCAATCTTAATCATCATCAATGCCAAATATAGTCCTCTATAAAAATATCGAGTACCCAACCAGTCAAATTTCCCATCAATGCATCATACCTTTTCAACTTCCAACACCAACACCAACAGTCAACAAATTTTTTCTCAACCAAAGCCACCCGTGCCTTCAGTTGTGAGGCGGTAATTGTAGGGACCTATCCCTCAACCTAGTCCAAACTCGAACTACCTCAATATTAGACTTACGCATTATACATGTAACATGTACAGTCAGCATTGCAACCTATACCACAAACTAATAAAGAACGTAGATCGAGCACTACATCAAAGTATGAAAAAGTCAAAGAAAACTATCTCCCATGAACTAAACAGTTAGAGATTCAACTACCACTTACCTCATTATCTGGAGAATGCATTTTTTCAGGATAACAAGCTGCAAGTGAGGTCTATATATAAAAAAAGTTTTAGAGGAGATGAGGACCAAAAAGACCAGAAAAACTAGATTTTCTAGACTCTGACACGGGAATTTCAAGAATCTAAACACCATAAAACTTCTTTTTTCAAAATCAAGCATTTTTAGCTCAAGAGATCACTTGTAATAAGATATCAGCCTCAAGCAATAAAACTTACTTTTACTAAAACCCTCAACTCGAGGTTGTGGTTTTTTTTTACTTATTCAAAGGTTTTCCACGCTAAATCATATTTGTCATTTCTTGTATTATATTAATTTTATTCAAAGGAACATTTGGTGTAAGATCTAATTTTAAGCTATTTCGAGCTACGGAATTTGGCCATTGCATTTGGTACCGTCTGTGGGAAAAAAGATATTTCCACGATATCCTAAGGCATATATTCACTCTACTATCCATTTCCAATCATGGTCACTTCTAAGCGACCATGATTATAGTTAATCACTAGGATACTGTTATTATGATATTAGCTTTTAGCTACTGTGTGGGTCATACAATTCTGCATGCTATAACCCTGATTAGTATTTATCCGACAACGGATAATCAATATTCCCCAAAACAACTAGTAATTGGAACTGAGCCTAGTATTACTCATTTAGGAATATTTAAATATTTTGTACAGGTGTCGATCGTACCACAATAACAGATAAAGATGGGAACCTAACACAGGTTAGGTATCTACGTAGGTTATGATTCACCATCTATAATTCGATATTTGGAACCCACTATTAATGACATATTTATCGCGAGATTCGTGGATTAACTTTGATGAAATGATATTCCCATCATTGGGGGGGGAGGGGAGATATGACAGTCAGTGCAGATGATGTTTTCAAGATTAATTGGAAAATGCCATCATTGTTTCATCTAGATCCCATGACCAACCAGGGTTACAAGGAAGTACAATTGATTTTACACTTACAGCAGATCGCCAATGAATTGTCGGATGCATTCAATGATGTTGTGAAGTGACTAAGGTGTATATACCTACAAGTAATTCACCCGTGCGCGACGTGAAGATGCCCCATTGTAAAGAGGAATGCTAAGCCAGGAGCTAATAAATAGCGTACGGGAAATGAAAAGACCAATAGTGTTGTCAGTTCATCGAGGATGGAACCCCTCATTGACATGACTATAATAGTTAAGCATCCACGTGACACATTATGTGACCAGCCCGTCATGGCACATGTACATGATAATTGAGAGATCTCAATTAACTTTGTCAATAATGGTAATATATGGGATCGTTCAGAAGTTGTTATCAACAACATATTTACCTTCACTGCTGTACTTGCCATCGAGGATGATTATCTAGAACTACTCATTCTTGATGAATGTTGAAGTCATACATATTGGCCAGGGTAAGAGTCTGCGATCAATGCTGAGCCTAGTTCGCTAGATAAACATGAGTTGTTTTGACCAATAATTTGTAGGCATGATGCCATCAAGCCTATCAGGTATAAATGGGTATTTGTACGAAAGCATAATGAACATGGAATAATTTTTAGGTACAAGGTAAAACTAGCTGCTCAGGGCTTTTCCCTAAGACCTGACATCAATTACGATGAAACCTACTCTTCGGTTATAGATGCTATAATGTTTTGGTACTTGATTTGTCTATCATTCGTTGAGAATGAACTTGACATAGATCTTATAGATGTAGTAACCGCATATCTATATGGGAAATTTGATAAGGATATCTACCTGAAGTTACCCAAGGGGTTTATGCTTCCAAAAGTATCAAAGCCTGGCACACGAGGTGCTTACATAATAAAATTAGATAACTCACTGTATGCTTTGAAATAACAAGGGTTTATGTGGCATAACAGGTTAACTGAATATTTGAAGGCTGAGAATTTTTCAAATAGTCTTGTATGTCCATACGTTTTCATCAAGAAAATAGATACTAATTTTACCATTATTACTGTGTACATAGATGATTTGAATATCCTTGGAACTTCGGGGGAGATCGTGAGAGTCGCTAAACCTTGGGAAGGTATTCAAAATGAAAGACCTTGTGAAAATTAAGTCTTGTCCTGGCTTGCAGGTCGAGCATCTTGAAAGTGGCATACTCGTACACCAGGCGACATATACCAAAAGAATCATTAAATTTTTGGTAAGGGTACGACATACAGTACCAAAAAGCCTTTCTTTGTCCATTCATTAGGCGTGAACAAAGATATTTTTTATCCTCCAGACGAGGGGGATGAACTTCTAGGGCTCGATCTAGAAGCTATTCGTACTTTGCTATACTTAGTAGGGTGTAGTCGGCCCGACATGCTATTCTGAGTGAATTGTTTAGCTCGTCATAGTTTTGCACCTATCCAAAGGCTCTGGGATGGGATCAAGAAAGTTCTATGATATTAGATCTGTACCAAAAGCTGGGGTATATTCTACCCGAAAAATGGTAAACACAAAGTTATTGGGTACGCCGATGTAGGATATTTTTTAGATCCACATAGATTTCGATCGTAGTTAGAATATGTGTTTGTGTATGGTAATGCAATGATTTCATGGAGATCGGTGAAGCAAACAATGATTGCTACATCCTCGAACCACACAGAGATTCTTGTACTTTATGAAGCAGGCAGATAATGTTTTTGGTTGCGCTCCATGGTTAATTATAGCAATGAAAGTTATGGTTTGAGTTATATTCGAGATAAACCTACGACAATTTATGAAGACAACATACCTCAGATCATTCAAGTTCGAAGCAGATTTATCAAGGGCGACGGAACAATACACATTTTACCCAAATTATTCCACATACATGAATTACAGAAACAGAATAAGATTGAAGTCGTTCAAGTTCGCTCAGAAGAGAATTTAGTAGACTTATTCACTAAAGGCCTTGCACCTCCTACGCTCAAAAAGTTGGTACACGGAAGAGGCACGTAAAATTTACATCAACTATTATCTGAGGGAAATAGGTCTCGAGGAGATCGACGTCAGGGGGAAGTAACCCTGTCCTGACATGTACATATGCATGTTGTACTCTTTTCCCTGATAGTACAGCTTTTGGTCTCTAGGATTTTTTACTTTCTAGAAGTTTTGATGAGGCAACGTATGCGCGTCCATAACCCATTCATGGCATAAGATTATACTCTTTCCTTGCATAACTTTTTTCCCAAGGGGGATTTACTTGGCAATGGTTTTGACGAGGCAAGTCGTATTGGTATAGAATATCCCAAGGGGATTGTTAGGAGAGGTTCAACGTTTGTGGGACCCAAACTGGATTGGTGTGTCCCACCTCCTAACTTAACCAACAAGCTAGGCTATTTTCGGAGAGAGTTTTTATAAGAGCTACTTTTATATATATTCTTAGGGTTCTCCCTAGTTTTAGCTAAGGTTTTTGATTATAATAAAGAAGCTCTCTTTCTCTCTTATATTATGTCTATGAGTATGTATTGATTGATAGAAGATTGAATTATTGACATGATTTTCATTGAATGGAAAAGCAAAATATTAAGAGTTTGGATTCAAGAAAAATTGTTCGAAGTTACGCATAACTGTAAAAAAAAAAAATTTACTAATTAAGAACCCTAACAACTTCTACAATTATTTAACTGTTATAATTTCCATATTATTATAGCTTTTCGTTTATCTTAATTTACGTACACCATGAGCTTTAAATTTCTATTGTTGTATTTTTTTCAATTTCTTTAATTTATGCCATAAATAGTTTTTAAGAAGAAATACAAAAAAAATTATGATGGTTCCCATTAAAAATTTAGCAAGCATCTCTAATTAAATTCAGATCAACATGGATTTCTACTATCAATAATTAAATCTGGATGAACCTAGATTTCTACTATTAATAAATTTTGTATTTATTGTAGTACTTTGGTAAGCAGAGTTGAACCACACCGACGATAGGTGCAAGTTCTTCAGCTGAAAAGGTTATTATTCTATTTGAAGGAAATATTTTGAAGTTATATTGAAAGAAAAAACTTTTGCAAAATAGTAAAGCAGTTAATATGACTCCGGGATGTGATTCACATCCCTTACTCGAGCTAGTACCTTTCTTAATATACTTGTTAGGTCGCATATTATGTTCACTCTCGTAGTACCCTTCTCTAGGGATGCTTGCGAATGGTTTGATTCGTGATCCTCCATTTTGAACATTGTGTCATTTTCCTCTATAGTCACTTTAGAGTGAACACGTCGAGGTACAACTTATTGGGGAATACTGCGGAATACATCCTACGGCGTTTGGTTCTCTCCGGTTAAGCATACCATACAATAGCAATAAGAATTAAGAAACAAGGCATGCACACACAAAACAATGATTTATCGTGGTTCACTCCGAAGGGCTAATCCACACCCACCAAACCCTATCAATCCATTACGTATCTGCGAAGCCCTGGCAAGCTCTCAAGAGATCTCATCATACACAAGATTTCTAAACTCATAATATAACTCAGATAGATTTGCAAGGCTTACAAAATCAAGAGAATCATCAAAAATCTGTAGCTACCTCAACCACATTGTAACCCACTACGACCCATCTCGAATGATGTTTCTATGCAAACCATCGTCATCGAACTATCATTGCGTTTCTTTATCATTGATATTCTTCTTTTGAGCTATCTCTCTTCTCCTTCCTTCGATTCATATCATAGCTTAGCATCGGAAAGGCCTTTCGCCTCTATTCATTAAACCCCTAAGAGAACACTCCAACTTCCTTAACCTTCCAAAGCCCCTTTTCTTCAAGGTTTAGCCATGGAGGCTACATCTGTACTAGGTTAAAACCTTAGGTTTCCAAAACTTCCCATGTCTCTCTTTTATAAGCAAAGAGTTCTAATCCAACACAACTTAGATCTTTCCAACTCTAGAGACTCATCCAACAGGGAATCATACCAAAATATACATTACGAGGCATGTACCAATGCCCAAAAATTAAGATATATTTGGTTCAGTTTGAACTGGGTAAGTTTTAGTTCGAACTGAAACACCAAAATCATGGCAGACAACATTTTGTTCAAACTAGAATATTTTAGTTCAAACTAAAACCTTACTGCCCATATTTTTCTTAATCAGCTCGAATTGGCTGAAGTTTGAACTGAATATTCAAAAACTCAACAACTTTTACTTCCACTTATTTGAGCTACAATCCAAATATATCTTAATTCCTGGCTTATTAGGCTTCAATATTTCCGTTGATGCCTCTTTATGTGTGATCAATTTTTTTTCTTCTGATTTTCATACTTGAAAGGGTTCCTCTAGCTATTGTCTAAAACATGCCTTTAACACTTCTTTAACAGACATTTTAGCGGCCGATCACCTTTATATTGTGGCAAACTAGTAGAAGTTAAGAGAGAAAAAGACTGGGATGGGAGAGCATATTCATTATTAGGGCCAAAAAAATTGTGAGATGAAGGATATACGATCTAGGGACGCATCCTTATTCCGGAAGGCTTTCCTATTTTTGAAAAAGGGTTAATGAGAGTGAAATTCAAGTTTTGTTTTAACCCGTAACCCATAGATTTGGTTCCTAACCCTGTGGTTGTTGATAACAACTTTGCTCATCTCTATACGTATTTTTAATCTCATTTATGTTATGTATCATGGCTTTTAGGTCTAGTTCGGCTCAATTTGGGAGCCCACATGACATGTTGGAGCTAGAGGGACCAGTACTCACTTTCAACAAAATTAACATTTTTCCCTTAGGGGCTGTTTGGATACTATAATTTTTGGGCCAGCCAAGGATAAACCTGTCTGGCCTATCTGGATATGTATAAACCTGAACCAGTTCAGTTTATATGTTGTTTGGTAATTTTTACCATTTATCAGAGCTTATACGTTGTTTGGATAATTATATCGTAAACCAGTTTTTATTATAAAAAAAAAACTTTCTTTTAATAAAATACTCAAATTAAATATAATAAAAACTTCAGTACATGTACTAAAAATTATTTTAAAAAAAACCCATCAATACATGCAAGTGATTCTATTATTACTTATTACATTATTATTCAAATTATTTCTATGAAAACCACATTTTTTTTATTCACTTTCTTCACTATCTTCACTTTGCTCGTCATTCCACATTGCATTTGCAATTGCTTGTCTCAATTGAATTACGCTTTCACGTTGTGCTATTCGAGAAGTACTACCAACTCCCTGTATTTGCACTTGATTCTCTTCACTTTCATCTTCGCTATCATCTTCTTCCATTTTACTAAATAGCCAATCATTTTTGCTCTCCCTTCTTATATGGTTATGTATGATGCAACATGCAATAACAATCTTCACCTGTGTTTCAAATGGATAAGGAGGAGCTATTCTCAATATAGAAAAACGAGCTTTCAATATGCCAAATATGCGTTCTATAACATTTCTGGCCGACGATTGTCAGTGATTGTATAACTCCTTTGCATTACTTGGATTATCGCCACCTTTAAATTTACTTAAATGATATCGATCACCACGAAATGGCGCAAGAAAACCTTGTATATTTACAAAACCTGCATCGACGAGATAATATTTCCCTATATATATATTAAAATATATTTTGTATTTATTCAAATTTAACTATAATATACTTTTACACTCGAAAGTTAATAACTAATACCTTCACGGATTTGAAGCTTATCCTCCCTTGTCAAAGCTGACTGTAGTATAAGTGAGTCTGAAGCCGAGCCTTCCCAACTCGCTAAAACATACTGAAATTGTAAATCGAATGAACATGCGGCTAAAACATTTTGTGAAATACTGCCTTTTCGATTGCAAAAAGCTCCCTGATCAACAACGTTTTTAAGCGCTGGGATGTGTGTTCCATCTATTGCCCCAACGCAATTCTTATGAAAATTGCATAAAATGTGAGAGTAAGAAATTCAAAAAGAAAGTCAATTTTTAATAAAATTCTAACCTTAAAATATGAAAAAAATCTTGGATCATTTAAGATCTCGTTCAGAGTATCAGGCTTTACAGGCTGTAAGAATTTAGTGTAAGAGAAACAACAACATCTAAAACAGTGTTGAAGTAACGACTAATAGTTTCTTCAGAATGTTGATATTGTTCTTGAACAATTCTATTGCGTTTGTCATGACCAATAGCATATAAGAACTTTGTTACTTGCTCATCAACATCAACTCCTCTTGTATCTCGCAAAGAACCTTCCGTTCTTAAAATATCACACAACTTTTGAAAGACATGCTTATTCATATGAAGGTTTTCATACATCCGAACAGGATTACCGTTTACTAACTCGGCGATGTATTCTTTACCAGTTAATTTTGAATTGCTACATGGTTCCTTTGAAATATAATTCACGTAGTAATGAGAAGCTGCCACTGCAGCAGCAGTTGCAGCCAAAACAATCATATCTTCTTCATCAGAATCATAGTCACCCATCATACTTTACTTCTTGTATTTATATAAATCATCCATTGTATAAAATCAATAAATTAACATTTAACAACTTAAGTAACCATACAATTGGAAATAAAATAATTTCTTTAAACTTTAATAATTTATATCAAAATTAATAATAAGAGAATTTATTGCCAATTTATTGTGTAATATTACTTTAAAGCTGAAATGAACTAACAAATCAATGATGGAAGGTTTTATTTAAATAATAATTAAACCAATACAAAATAATTTTAGGGGTTGCAATCCTAATTGTCTTTCTTAGGATTTATTTTCCACATCAACCACATTTTTTGTTTATTTTCGACTAGGTTAAGAAACATTCTCGCTTTTCCTTCATCCTTGAGAAGATCGCAAGCTTTTAAGTAATCACCCTCTAATAAACCAGAAATAGCGTTAAGCACTTCAATGACATTTGGTTTCTTTTCACTCTTCGATCTCCTATTTTTCATTCCATCAACTGCAGATGCAATTGATTTCAAAGCATCAATCATGTCTTCACCAGTATTCTTTTTCCCTTTTTTGCTATCTTCAGCAGTTCAAGTTGTTTATGCCAGTTTCCAAAAAAAATTTCTTGTTTTTTTCTACTTCATTGTTTACAAGAAGTGAATCATCTTCCATAACTTCATCATTTGAGGAATCTTGAACTTGAGTTATGTTAACATCGCTCAACTTTTTAGACTTCAGATCTTTAGCCGAACGAGCGTATTTTCTAGTTGCTGTTGATTTTCCACAAATCTCATCAAGATCGTGGTAGTTCGGCATTGTTTTAGTTCGCATAGGTTTAGCTTCAGGATGCTCCTGTATTTTGTCGTGTATAAATTAATAGTTTATTTTAAATAATAACTTTTAAATTCTAAGTATTATAAAGTTACACACCTTTAGATAATCATCCCAAATGTAAGTTTCAGCTGTCACCATTTGTTTTTCATCATCCCATCCAAATCTACTTTGGTTCAGGAGAGCCTTCAAAATTGTGTAGATATTTCTTAACTTCTTATGTCGATTTTTCAGGATCTCTTTATCAACACTCATATTTTCAAACTTTTCATTCATTTTTTTTTGTCATTTCAACCCACGCAATCTTCGTAAATGACTTTTCATTTCTTTGCCCTGCACGTACTTGCTCTAGCATGAGATCTACGAAGGATCGATCCATCGGCGGGGTCCACTCAGTTCTACTGCGAAAATTGCTGGAAGTGCCAACATTTTCCATAGGTGGGTCTACAATTATAAATTAAAGTTGGATTTTAGATTATTTTAAAAAATATCATGTTGTTGGTATACTAGTACTTTATACTAGTGGGGGTATTAGGCAACCGCTCATTAGATTGACGTATAAACTTGAACAGAGACACAATGAGATAATATTGTTTTGTTTCAAAGTTTCTCATTAGATTTTATAGATAACAAAGTAACGTACAACTAAAATTAAGTACCTTAACTGCAGGTTCAACAAGATTTATAAGCTTAATTGGTAATTTAATCCAAATGTTCTTCTTCCCCTGCACAATCCATATAACCACATAGATTAATACAGTTAAAAGAAGACGTGTATTCACTACATGGTTAGAGAATAAGTAACAATACTTATTGGATCACATGTTACATGAAAGAAATCTTCATGCTAGTGAGACATATAAATGTCCTATGCCTTCTCTTGTTAGAGCGGTATATCACTTTCATCTATTGTAACACAGTTTATCAAAACGACTAATCAAAAACTTTACTCCCTATATACTCTAGAGATGTGCTTGCACCATTATGAGAAAGGTAAGACTCATAACTGAATGTAACCATGAATGATACCATTTGCTAATAACCTTGAGATATTATTCAAAACACATGTTGGTTGAACTTCAGATAAAGAAAATTATCCATAACAATAACAATAGCTACCCTTTAACACCCAAACTGTCCACTAAAATTTGTTCCCACATTAGAACTACCTGATGTTTTTTTTGTTTTTATATAATCACATAAATATACAAACTTTCTGAGAATAAACATAACTAGTACCAATCAACACTCAATAAAAAAAGTTCGCAACATAATTCTTGATACTTGGAATTTGGACCCTTCTAGAGACAACATTATTTGAATCTTTGTTACTGAGAAGTAATCTCAGTTAATGAAGACAATGACAACCTAAAAAAGACTTTGAAAAGCCTTAATTAATGGCTTATTAAGACCTGCTTCATGTTAAAGAAGACTCTGTTTTAATGGTGCTTAGAAAGTCAAAGAGCTAATGTTCCTCTTCTACTTGCTTTTGTGCTTGAAAATGTCTCTAAATAAGGTAGACAAAATGGAAGTTGTGAAGATATTATCAAACCAAAATACACAGCTCAATGTAAGATTGAAAAGGCTTAAATTCGTACTTTAACCCCAAAAAGTAACTAGACATATAGTCTACATCATAGTGAGGTAGACATTTATGAATAGATGTATATTCAGACCATGAACCAAAAGGTTTTTCCAGAGCACAAGTTCATATAGGCAGCCTCAAATAGCAAATAGAACATTTATGAATAACGGCTCCTTCAAACAATATTCCTTTCAAGTTGCGCTTAACTGGGGAGGTTTAGTTAAACTTAAACTCCTCCAAGCAACTCTCAAAGTGTGGAAGAAAGTGTTTCACATTGATAGTCAGTCCATAAATAACAGTACTTCTGAGATCAAAGGTTATCGTGAAACACAATTACTGTATCCTGAGCGTGACTTAATTCAAGATCATATTGCTCAAGCTGAAATGAGAGTAAACACTATTACTCTAAAGGAGGAATCATATGGTTGCAAAGGTCTAGAAAAAACTAGAGAAAGGGTGGAGATAGAAATACAGGTTACTATCACAACATCACTAAACTGAAAAGAAACAAAGCCTCTTTTTTAAACTTAAAGAAACAAATCCTTTATAACAAATCTGATTGATGAGTAAGGGATCAATCTTATACATCCTGAGGAGATAAGCAAATATAATGTAAATTTCTACTCTGGTAAAGTTCTCTAATGAAGATGGTGTGATTATGAACTCTAGACTGATGGATCTCATTTCCTTAAAGATTAGTGAGGAAGAAAACAACGTGCTTTCCAGTATTCCATCCAATGAGGAGATAAAAAAAGTTGTGTTTGACAAGAATGGTGACAATGCACCAAGGCTGATAGCTTTCAAGGCATGTTCTATCACATGTGTATGTTGGAGAAGGAAGTACTCATCAGTGAATTCAATTGTGTTTCAAAAGATATAAAAAAATGCTAAAAAGGTGAAGGAATTCCCAACTTGTTACTTGGTAGATGATCATTGTTTCTAGAACTAGTAGATGTATTTGAAGAATACACAGAATTCGATCCTGATTCACAACTTTCAGACGACCTAGATTGCTTACGAGGAAGCTTACCCAGTAGTTGCTTAAACATGATGGTGATAAAGTAACAAACACCATTTACTCTAAAACCCTTTAAATCTATAACCCAAATCGCATTTAATTAATAACTTTTAGCTCAACTGTCCACAACCCAAATTGTATTCAATCAATAACTTATATTTCCTTCTCTTAAACACTAAACTCCACGCTTGAAGTCTCAATCAAACCCATTTCAGCATTTTTGCCACTAAAAAAACCTCTACTTTACAATCTTAAAGCCAATAACTCAACATCATTTCCACAACCCACCAAAAAAATCCCAAAATTTCCCACAAAATCAAACACAAACCCAATGATCAACTCTAACTTCCCAATTTCCAGATCAATCCTCTATTCTTTTTTAGTTAAGAAAACATAGAAGCTACAAAAAATCAAATACACAACTTTTTATACTAAAACAAAGAAATTTAGTAGTTTTTTAGCAAGATCAAAACTTTAAAAGATCTGGGTGTGATCTGAAACAAAACCCCAATATTGAGATATGAAAGAGAAAGAGTTGATTCTCGAGGACAAGAAAAAGAGGCGTACCTAGTTTTCATTGGAGAGTCTTCTCTTCACTCGAAAAGTTGGAGAAGAGAGAAATGCTTCGAGTCACAAGTTGGAAAAGAGAGGAAGTGAAAAGTTGAAGAAGAGAGAAAAGCTTTGAGTCAAGTTGGAGAAGAGAGAAACTTTCATGATTTTGAAAACTCGTTCCGTTTTAAAACGTGTTGAAGTTGTTCCCCGAAAGAATTGGTTTTCCTCATATTTTGGAGCAGACTAGTTCAAAGTAAAACTCAAAAACTTAGGTTCCACATGCTACCAAACACTGATTTCTCATCTAAAACAGTTTTGAACCGAACTAGCCCAGTTTTAGAGAGTCTCCAAACAGGCCCTTAGTGTTTGAGAGTTTTTTTTTGTAGTAGAGTATAATTGATACCACTCAACTTTTGACGGTACAAAGGTATTGGCATAGTGGTTGAGTGCACTAGTTATGACAACTTGGTCCATGGTTCAATTCCTATTTTTAATTTTAAGCAAAACATTCGATTATCATCACCTCTAAGGCTCTAATATATTTGCAAGGCTTTAATATATATGCAATATTCTTAAAAAGTGTTTATATTATAATATAATCATAGAAAAATGTCAAAAACACCACTGCATGTTAAATTTATTCTCCTCCGAATACCTTAAATAATTTTTGAACCCACTGAACTTAAGTCCACTTAAGTCCTGACTCTGCCCCTGCCGCATAACCAAGGGGTGACTTCAAAGGGCATATATGTTGTACACTATATAAGCCCTATTGGGGCCATTTATATTTAATGAAATGTTATTCTTTTCTCTCTTCTTCTAAAAACTTTCCCTCACCTCCCTCCTAGTTTTAATTATACGCTTTCCACCCATACACCTTTGAAATCCAAACAAGCTATCATGCACTTGATTGTTTCACCAATGAGAAGAGAACAGATCATGGATCAAATGAATGGTAAATTCCAAGAACTTTATCCCCACGTAGGAGATGAGGTTCGTATTTTATAGTTTGTATTTACAATCTTTGTATATATATATATATATATATACATTTTAACACAAAGCTGAAATATATAATTAAACAAACCGCCCATAGGGGCGGGTAAAAACAGAGTTTACAAAAGTCTGAGCCTCAGAGGCCTCGGTACAAACAAAAGGGGGAAAATTTGCACCCCTCGCAGCTAAGAAATGTACTTCAAAATTACATGAACGGTGAACGAACTAAAAAAAAAAGTCTGAAATCTCGCCACTAAAGCGTACATGTCAGGTACCCAAGTGAGCGCACCCCAGGAAAGGTCCTCTAAATGATCTCGGAAAGCTCGAACTAGGAGCTGGCAGTCTGTCAGAAGAATAATCCTATCAAGCCCCAGACTAAGCGCTATCTCCATTCCCCTGATCACCGAGATGGCCTCTGCCTCTACGAGGTTCGCTGCTCTCGTAGAAGAATGCCCTGCACATACAATGGAATCCAAATGAGATTTAATAATAAAGCCTATACCCCTAATGATTTCAAAGTTTTTCCAAGATGCGCCCACATTGATTGTGTGCCAACCCTCTCTTGCTTTGGTCGTAGCAATCCGTTGTAGCTCCCGAATGGGCAGGGTGGGAGGCACTGTCCTAGGAATTAGGGTGGTGTAAAGAGTCTCTTTCTTAAGAACCTCATCCGGATTGGTGTGCTTGTTCTCAAATAAAAGCTCGTTCCTGCTGTTCTATATTACGAACATGATAGAGCTCAGGGTGCTACAAAACTGAGGTAGGCCATTTGTGCCTCCCTTAATAGTGTAGCAGCTTTGGATGATCTTACTCACAGAGTCTGTGTAAACCCAGTTTCCAAAGTCGAGGGCAAGGTGTGATTTCCTCCAAATCTCTTGGGCGGCTTGGCAGAAAAAAAAGTGCGTGCAATGTAGTTTCGGTCTCAGTACCACATTGAGGACAGCTGGTATCCCACTCGCCATATCCATGCCACAGGTTCATCTTTGTCGGGATGCCATCTTGAATGGTTTTCCAGAGGAAAAGTTAAATTCTAAATGCCATCTTCATCTTCCAGATAGTCTCCCAAACGAAATCGTCAATGTTTGTGGTTTTGCAACCTAGATGCTCGCTGTTTTGCTCTCTAAGAGAGTAATTATGGACAGACTTAACTGTAAGAATGCCATTATGCTACTGCTTCTATCTGAGGACATCCCTCCCCGGATAGCGACTAAGAGGGATGGATGTGATGAGGTCCGCAATGTCTTTTTGGAAAATGGTATGAATTAAAGCCGTGTTCCAGGTTCTGCTATTTTGATTAATGAGGTCAGCAACTCTGGTAATGGGCTTAACGAGAGGAGCAGGACCCGCAGGCCTCCCAAACTTGATGCCCGGGATCCAAGGCTCGAGCCATAGGTCCACACTTTCCCCATTGCCAATGTGCCAGCACAAGTCGGGCCAGATACGGTTCCGGCCTTTTAAAATTCCTTTCCAAATCCATAAGTCCGAGTTTAGCGCCTGGGCCAGCATAGGCGGTGCTTTCGGGATATACTTTGCGATCATGGTATACTTTACTATCTTTGTATATTAATTTCAAGATATGGGTACTATGACTTTGCACCAACATAGAGGAGACTTCCCATTTTACTGATAGCGGTAATGGAGGGGTCCCATAATGAGGTTAATATTTGGGTAGCATTAATATTTTTTATATGTCGCTTCGAGTCATTCCCAGCCTTGAATGGTGTAGTCGCCCTCGAGTTTGGCATATTCAGACTCAGGATGTGTTCAGTACCCCCAACGTACTCAATCTGCTGGGGTTCGCCCAATTTCATTTGAAATCAGCCAGGAGCAATCTTGACTATTTGGAACCGATGAGGGTTCAGGTGGCCGGTGCATTCGTTATTGGTGCTGACTATTCGGGTTCGTCCGGATGTTGGGGTCTTTGGTTTGCCAATTACAAACTGTAAAACCCAAATTCGAAAGATACACTCTGGTTCACGTAATATTGAATCAAAAATCTTTTACAAAATTCAATTTTTTCTCTCATGAAAATGATCATAAATCAATATTTTGAAACTGCTCTACCTCGTGTTAATGTCACAACATATTGTCTAATGTCGACAAATTTTCCACATGTCGCCAATGGTGAGATGTGGCCCTTACGTGCCACATTTGTGGCATGCATGTGATAGTCATATGTCACCTAATGACAGTTGGAATTTGGTTAAAGCCAAAGCCATTGGCCATATTTGGCCAAGTTAAGCTCAATTTAAGCTAATCCGAATTGGATCAGACCTATGGATCCAGATCGGTCTAGACCAACTTATAGATGTGCAAAGTCAAACTAGTCCAACATATTAGAACATGTGCAAAACCCCTGATTTTGGTCGATTGATAGAGTTAATACACTCATAACTTTAAAAAATCATAACTAATTATAGAAAAATCGTAAAAATATGTTTTTTTTTTCTATTAGACTTGAAATTTAGATGTCATGCTAGGATAAATAATTTATTATATACATATCTATATATAATAAAATATTCATATAGCTAAAACTTCTTAAAACATCTTTATCTGTTCTGAAAAATGGGGTGTCAAGGAGGGTTATACAAAGGGAGGGTGTCTACGGATATATGTATATATAAGTGGATATGTAGAAACTCCTTATCAAAAACTCATAAAAAGGTTATATTCATATAGATATACTATGCTTATCATGTAGATCATCCTTAGAAAAAAATCAAGTCATTCCGACATTCCTACATCATAAAACATAAACATTCATTTTCTGAAACATGGTACTTTCGAAAAAGTCAATTTTTGTTTTGAAAATTCGTATTTCAAAGGTACTGTAAAATATTGACTTTAAAAAAAGAATGTTTTTTTTAAATACTAAGTTTTGGAAGGGGGTATGTCTGGGAGGGGTGGTCTATGGCCAAACAAGTCTAAGCTAAAATACTTAACTCTTAAACAAAGAGTTCTCTCTTAAATTTTATTCCTTTGAGAGATGAAGATTACAATTGAGGGGAGGTTTCTTTTATAAATGACAAAACCAATGCCCTTTTATTACATAAGCAATGTTAGACTAAACAAAGTTGGGTTTTTCTACTTTTAAATATGCTTCTGACGTACAAAGGGAATAAGAATAATTTTATCAAAACTTGGGGACTAAGCAACCCTGTGGACTCGTAAATGTTAGTATCCCAAGGCTTGTTGACCCATGATTGCGGGTCTATGGTGGCCTTTGGGCTTCAATTTTGAGCAGTCTTCTTTTGGGATTATTTTTAATGTAGAAATTGGATTAGATCTGGTTTTATCGTCTTGGAAGGCGCAAAATATATTTTGATCATTCCTTGGAAACTGTCTGAACTATTAGAATTTGTCTCTAACACTTGGCATAGCTTCAGGTTAGATCTACTATGCCTTAGCAGTGCTTTGGCTCCTCAGATTACCTCTAGAATAAGGAATGCATACAAAAGACTTATTAAGGCTTTTAACTCTCGTTTTGCACCAAGTTTACTTAGAAGGAGAATCCTAAAAATAGAGAATACATGTATTAGTCACACTTATTTACAATTTAAGACTGCCAAAATGACTCGCTTTAGGTGTTTTTAACTGTAAGAATTCAACACTTATCTGATTTACTCCCTTAAATATTTAACACATATTACTATCGTTATTTAATTGTTACTTTATTTTCCGTAGTATATATATTGCTAGATCCACCACTAATATATCTTTTCCTTTATGCTTTCTTTTAAAATAAAATGGTTGACTATAGTTTTTTTGGTGAGCAATGGGTAATGATAAAAATGGGAAGGAGCTCGCTGGTGGCATAACGAGTAGATCGGTGGTGGGATGATTTAGAGTTTCTTATGTGAATCGTCTTCTTGTGGTCATTTATTACATGTCTACGACCTATTATTAGCTATATTATTTATGTTTGAAGCTCCATCTCTATCTCTGCTAGAGAAACTAAGTAGGTTTATGGAGTTACTAATTAACCAACACTAGGTTAAAATGATACTTTTCCCAATTTTTAGATTATTCCTAACTAGGGTTTCCACCTCCTTGTGTTCTATAAAAAGGATGCTAGGTTCTCTAATTTATTTAGTTTTTGTAGTTGAAGTTAATAAATTATAATTAATTAATTTAGTTTGTGTTTAGAGTTATAGAAAACCCTAATATTTATATAAGTCAAAATTAGTGTAATAGACTTCTCAATCTTGCTTTAGCATTGAAAGTTTGCGTTAAATTGGTATTAGAGCCATTTAAATATTTCTTGGTGAAGTTCAAATTTGCAGATCCACTAGATAGTTACGATGCTCAAAACCATGGATAAAAGCCTCACCAAGTTTGATACCATTTTCGATAAGCCGGCTAAAGCTTTGGCTTCATGAAGATTTTTACCCATCTCCCCTAAAAGCCCAACTTGGGTCAACGACAGTTTTATCGTCACCGGTCGAAACAACACAAAACCCCAACAACGGGATGATCGCAGGTTCGCAAGAATACGGGGAGTTCACGAGTGAAGAAGATGCATGAGATTTTTGCAAGTGAAATAGGTCACATGGGTGGCGCGTGGGTTAAAAATTTATAAAAATTTGGCCTAGACTGAAGCCCAAACTTGAGCCAGATCCAGACAGTATTGTCGGGCATAGAAATCTCATCGGTGAAGCTGTACAAGTTGTTAATTCATGAAAGATAGCCACAGAGAAAGCCACAAATCACAAGAGAGGAGTCACTGGAACTCTCTATGAGGTCTAGTGGGTACAACCAATGGTATCATCTTGTCAGAATTCTTTTAAATCTTGCGATGGGTAAGAAACCAGAAGCTCAAGAGAGAGACACAATTTTTTCACGTGAACAACAGTGTAAACTCAGCCCATATTCTACTTCATGTGTCTATCATGAGTGTGGTTCAAACCCGCATCAGCCACTGGACCTGCCAGACCCGTTACTGATCCAGCCCTTCGGCCCTAAGCTGCTTCAACCCACGTTCTCTGCTAAATTTTAATCGCAGGCTTGTGGTAGCGATTGGCCAAGATAACTAGAGGATGAGGCAAGGAAGGAGGAAGAAGATCAGAGGAAACTAAAATATGAGAAAACTCACACTTTTTTATTGCTCAAGACATTCGAGTTACAAGTTCATGTGGGGGAAAGAAGAGGGAGCGATATGGTATAACCTGATGCACCATAATTCTTACAAACCCCTTCCTACTTATCTACAATGCATATACTCACCACATTCAGTCAATCCTCTCTTGCAATGCACATGACTATTGTGCCCAACCAGCAACCAACAACCATTTCCATCGCCGCCACCCACCCCTACATTCCACTTTACAAGGGGCCCATTACCAAAGACTGATTTGGCACGACAAGGCTTTAAAAAGGAATCTCCAGATTTGGACGGTTCGATTTTAAGAGATGATGATGCACTTAGTAAGCATTCATTTAGGCTCTACGCAAATACAAAAATACCATTTATTGATTCCCTTTAGGAATATTTTTTAGCGAATTTTGAGAAGCGAATGCCGTGGCGTTTCAAAATTGGCTAATTTTGTGGTCAAAATCTACTAAAGGCGGAGGGATTTGATGTGAATCGTCCTCTCATTGTCATATATCACATGTCTATGACCTATTATTATTTATGTTTAAAACTCACTCTCTCTCTCTGCTAGAGAAGCTAAATAGGTTTTAGAGAATTTCTAGTTAACTAACACAAGGTTAAAATGGTAGTTTCCCAATTTCTAGATTATTCATAATTATGGTTTCCACACCCTTATGTTCTATAAAATGGATGTTAAATTATTTATTTTATTTGGTTGTTGAATTTGAAGTTAATAAATTAAATTTAGTTTATTTAGTTTCAGTTTTGAGTTATAGAAAACCCTAATCTTGAATTAGGTCTAAATTAGCGTAATAGAGTTCTCAATACTTACTTCCGCATTGAAAGTTTATATTATTTTTGCTGCTTAAGGGTCAAGGGCTTTGCAGTTTAAGGGTTTAGGGTTTATATTATGATTATTAATTAATTTGTGGTCTTTTTCTTTTTAAGTAGCGACGTGGTTGATTCCATAATATATCTATTATGCAATTACACTTTGTTAAAAAATATAAATATTTATGTATTTAATATGGGAGGAGATTCGAAGATACTTATTTCCTAGACACTCAATCCCAATCACCCTCTTATTAGGGGATGGGTGGTTGAGATTAGAGGTGATGTTCTAATATAAACAAAATTGCTTTAATTAGAATCGACTCATTCTCTTTTTGTTTTATTTTTCTCTCCAAAACCCATCTCTTAATTACTTTCTCTCCCTAAAAGCTCATCTCTTTCTTAAGATTGGGGAAACCTTTTGGTTAGGTAAATAACAATGTTAATCGACAATAATGATCATTGGAGTTATTTATCTCTCCCATCTTTGGTCTCCGTTGAAGTATGAATCAAATTAAAGGATTAATCTTAGGTTCAATTTTAGGCCAAATGGGAGTATTACTTTATAGACTACCAATTTGGGATTTGATTTTGAGTTAGTTACATGGGATTTTGAATTTGATTTGGGTTTTATTCATTCTTTTATTGATGTAGTTTGTTATAAGAAGATGAACAGACAAAAGACTTGAACATGTTGCGCCGAGGACATACAAATTTATGGACATTGTAAAAGATTACAAACTCAAGAGTAGTTTCATGATGATATATTTTATTTTTATAAGTATGTTTGTGCTAGAAGTACAATATAATTAGTTTATGTGATATAGGTCCTAGCTGTGTCTGAAGTCACAATCAAGGCTGAGTGAGTACATGTGCTGCTATCTACCAGTAGTAGTAACCACAAGGGAAGAGATAGAACTCAACATAGCATTAGATTTGAATGCTATATGGGGTTGGTTGTGGTATTACCGTACCCCACGAAATTCTTGGAGTTTTCCTGGAGTCAAACCTAGAATTGAGAATAAGTCGTGCCAAAAGTCGTACTAGAATTGGCCAGAAGCTAATTCAACATTCATTGACCGCGGTGCCAATATTTTGCCATGTCTATCTCCTTCAAGGTTCTAATCGCATTTGATTACATCGACATAAATATATCTGTAGCTTTATCCGATTTATGTTCATTGTAGCACTAAACTCAGTACATTGTACGTTTATATCTTGATAATTCTATGCTTCCAGAAATAAGCTGGTTCATTATATCAGGCTGAGTATGTACATATGGAATCGCCACTAGATTCAGCGTTTGTGGTATTTACCTCAATTAGTTTGCCTTATTGACATATTGCATTAGCATTCTTGTAGAATCTATTGCATCTCTTTGATTATAAACTGTAATTCACATGTCATGATCTTTGCATAAATGGCTCGTACTGTATATCAACTATTTTGATATGGATATGGATAATTTTTCAATAGACAATATAGCTCCCATTCCATCTTTTGAGAAATGATATTTCTCGAACTGCCTAAGTGACTTGCACGTTACATATATATTTTCAAATATAGTGGAGGGCTCCTTCAGAGCTACGAAATTCCCTCTAATGGGCACGATACTCAGTATCACCTCTGCCTTCAGTCAGAAAGGTCCCAGTAGTATACATACAAAGTTTTATGAGTATCCACAAAATTAGATATCACATGGAATACACAAAAACAGATGTTAGGTCATACCTATATACATCATTTCGTTTGACAAAGGTCAGTTGAAGCCTAACATCTCTTTGTAAAATAAGATATCCATGTCACTTATTGAGACAAATTTTTGCCGTCAGGGGAAGAATTGACTATATAGCAGCTTGAGATTTTATAGAAAATACCATCATTGTCTCATGTAATTCCCTACTTTATACTAAAGTGACAGATTAAGGCCAACGAACATTCGACTTTCATGGTCTGCTTTTGAGGTGGCGCCTAAAATACTCAATAATGCAATAAAAGTGATAAAGTAACATATACCTTTGTTAAATGTGCCAATGCGGTTTGAGGTATCCTTGAAGGAAATCCTGTAGCGGATCCGGCAAATGAATTAAGCCCGCACAATGTATGGCATTTCAGTTAGCACATAGTTAATACTCTTAAAGTGGATGACAAGTCGTATCCATGGAAAGGACGGCATGGGAATGAATGACTCTAGATGTAGTCGGCACTCCTAAAGAGGCTACACCCATTAACATGGCAAAAGTTGCTACAGCCCTAGCAGTGGTAGCCCCAGTAGTGGTATCCACTTCATATGGTGAGCTTGCTGTAATTTAGACTGTGTAGCTAAGAATGGAAATGGCTTGTGATCTGAGTGAACCATAAGTTCATTCCCCAACAAGTAACTCCTCCAATGCTTCACTGCTTTATGTAATGTGCAAAGCTCCTTGTCATAAGTCAGTTAATTTAGAACAGGTCCACTAAACATCTCATAATGATATGCAACAGTCTTTCCATCCTTAAGAAAGCATAGTTAGATGCATTAGTCTCCACCTTAAAAGTTCTCTATAAATTTAGCAATACTAACATTGGTGCCTCTGATCCGCTTCAGCAACTATTTTTTTTTTCTCGTGCTTGGCGCCCTACTCATACTTTAGATTCGCCTTTATCAAAGAATGCAAAGTGTTGAAATCTGTGAGAAGATGTACTTACGCAGATACTGACACGATCCCATGAAGCTCATAACCTTAATTATTGATAAGCTAATTAGTAATTACATGAACCTTCTCTTAATCTACCTTCAACTTATCGCCTCCAACAATTAACCCCAGGTACACAAGGTCTTCCTTCTTGAACTCACACTTCTTCCCATTAAGGCATAAGCGTTTTGCCCTTAATGCTTCCAACACCGACCGTATGTAAACTACATGATCATCCCATGTAGCACTATATATCAAGATATCCTCAAAATATGCTATAACAAAATCGTCAATATAATTACGAAGTACCTCATTTATCAAACATATGAAAGTAGCCAGAGTATTACGTAACCCAAATGACATTACCATTCACTCAAAGATCCCCTATTTGGTCCTGAATGTTATTTTCCGTGCATCTTCTTTACAGATTCTGACTTGGTGGTAACCTAATATCAGATCCAACTTTGTGCAATACCGAGCATTCTGTAACTGATCCAATAGATCATCAATTCTTCACAATAATCTTGTTGAGTACCCTATAAGTCACACATATCCACCACGTCCCATCCTTCTCCAGAACCAATAAAATTGGTGATCCACAGGGTGAGTAACTAGGCTGGATTGCTCCATACTTCAAAAGTTCCTATATATGCTTTTTAATCTCCTTTGAATCAGTGAAAGAGGTACGATACAACCCTATATTAGATAAGGGTGCATAACTTACCAATTAGATATCATGCTCCACATCCCTCTTAGGCGGCATACCCTTTATACCATAAAATAACTCCTCAAGCTTTTCTTGCAACTTACCAATCTCGATTTGTTACTTAGAAGATAAAACTACGGTAGACAGAACCCTAGCTAAAGTACTGTGCTCAACAGGTCTTATCATCAACAATACAAATCTCCTACTTGCATTACTTAATCTCTTAATCTGACTCGCCGTTACCGAATTCTATGTCGCAGCTTGCTCACTGCAAGCATTAATGTGGAACTCCTTCCCATCCTTCATGAAATGATACTTATGAAATCTCCTATAATGGATAACATTTCGGTCCCATAGATATGGACTACAAAAAATAATTTAACATACATCCAGGGGAACCACTTCATACGTAACCTTATCACTGTAATGATCAGTAATAATAAATCTTTAAGTGTACTGCCTCTTGATCTTCAATTTTACATCTTTCTGAACCCAACCCAATGCATACGGTTTAGGGTGAGTAGTCATATCTAAGCCCATCTTCCTCACTACAGTATTAGAGATCAGATTCTCCTGACTTCTAAGATCAATAATTGCATGAACAAAACTCGCCTTAATCTGTATGTTGAAATAGAAAAGTTCTTTACGACTTGCCTCTTCTGGATCTGTAGGTTGCTTGAACATAAGGGCCAGTTTGGTATTCAGTTTTATTACTTTTTAAGTTCCTAAACAATCTGCGCCGCTAGTTTTCTTTTCTCCCGCTTACTTTCTCCACCTTCGGTCTGAGTTTAGGGCGGAGTTTCCAGCAATTCTCTTGGTTGTGCCCACTAATCTCGTAGTAACTGTAATAGTTCTTCAAACTCGAACCATCTCCGCTTTTTTTGCCCTTTTTCCCGTTCTTCTAATCAGATTTTTTCCCACATTTCTGCTTGTCTTCCTTTTTTTTATACATATTTTAGGGTTTTACCTTCTATAATAATCTCCTTCATAGTAGCATCTTCAATAGTCTCAACTATTAACAACTTCAGTTCTTTCTGTATGTACTCTGCAAGACCACCTGTATACTTCATGAATACATCGTATTCATCAACATCAATATCCAAAACTAGGGCTTGGTTATGAAATTTAGTAGTGTACTCCTGCAAAGAGTGCCTAAATTTAGTAGTGTACATCTGTACAGACTATTTTTGAACCAAGTCCTTGAATTTCTTCCAAGTTAGTTTTGATACATCATGACATTTTTGATAGCATCTTAACCATGTAAGGGCATGACTGAAATTTTTTAAAGTAACGAAATTGATCCTTTGAGTATTAAAGTATTAATAGATTGTATAATGCGTTTGCAATCTATTAATCTAATTTCTTCAATTTTTTGGCATCCACAGATTCGTCAAAAACTGGGATATCAATCTTAAAATTAATCTTAATATTTCTTATGGGATTTGCAAACATCCCCTCCAAAAGCTTTGTGATTGTATTCGTTAGGGTTGAAATTCGTTCCTCATGTTTCATAATCTGATCGTTGCTACTTCTAGGTCCCTTGCTATTTCTAATCATCTTGATCCCAATCTCCTTCTCCTACTTCTGATTAGGTTTTCAGTGCATCCTCAATGTACTCCTAAGTTCTTCACTAAATTACTTTAATTGGTCGCGCGTTGAGATCATTAACCACAATTACTCCTCAGATGATAGTGATCATCCGCTCTTATATTGCTACTTAATCCAGAATTTTTAGAAGAACTCTAAAATAATCGAAGAACAAAAATAAGATCAGTTTAAGATTTTGAGGAAAAAAAACCCCCACTAGGTTTTTGTGTTATTTATTTATTTATTATTATTATTGTTTTTTAAAAGAATTACAATGCGAAAGGCATACCCCTTTTAGGGTTACAATAGCTATTTATAGGGTGAACCTATAGTTCTACTCGAATTGTAATAAAATCCCTGCTCGAGCTAGGTTAGTTAATCCTACTCGAATTGGAATCAAAGTCGGTCGACTGTAGGGAAAAATATTACACCAAAATGACCGAAAACTAGATCTCTTTAGCTTGATTTGTGCCGAGAAACAGACGTAGAGTATAATAGGGTATTTGGATCATCTAGATCAGCAAATATGTATCTTTATGGTAAATTAGATACCAATAGTTATAAGTGACATCCTGAAGGACTTGCAGGAAGTATAATACTCCAAATGTCTGAAGCATTAATATGCCTGAATCATATGTGTGCAAACAAATTGGATATATCCCTGAAGGATCATTGCAAATAAGAACTTCGTGTGGTATAGTCGGTTGACTGAGTATTTGTTAGATGTGGTATTTACAAATGACTTGATTTGCCCATGCACTTCATTCTGATGAAGCTATAAAGTTTATTATATCTTATAGATTTATATGTCGATGACCTAAAGTCATCGTGTCTTCTGAAGATATCATATCTCTTGAAGAGATCATATCACCCAAAGAGATAATAAGAACTTATGAATACCCCAAGTAGGAATTCATAATAAAAACCTCAAAGTTCTGTATCGGCCAGAAGATCGAACCTCTTGATCAATTGCTTGCTCATATATTTACAAGGAAAATGTCAATACAATCTCCACTCCGATGCATGCAGCTCAGTGGCGTGCATATTGTTGCGAGCTCATCTAAAGTGAGATCTAACCTATTCAACCCTCCGGTTGAAGGCGAAGTCTCAATGGTCCTGAAGTACCACTTCAGAGTTACATTGTAAAACCTTAAGCTTGAGTTAATTCTACCTCAAGAAGGCAAACATGAATTTGCAGGTTTAAAGGATTTCAGATCTTGATGATGTACGCTCTTTATCAAAGTGATATCATCCAGCAATTTTGGTTAAACTTCAAATTTAAGCAGGGTATTATTGGCTACTTTTCTGCATAAGACCGATACACATGCATATATGTATGCGGGGGAATGCTAGCTACATTTGTACACAATACCACCACCCCACGTATGTTTTTTCTATTGTAGATAGATCTTAGATGATGGCTTTGCACCAGCAACAGTAATGACTTCCTTCCGTCTCTAGAAGATACGATGGATAGAGAACCCAACTATGTCATTCTCCAAAGCATTCCCAATGACGATTTCATGGAGCTCATCTTCAGGTCAAGAATGCAGAAGCTTGAGCTTGATTGCTCACTTACGAGGAAGAGTTTTTCTCTAGATGAACACTCTCTACTATCACTTCACAGTGATCGGACATATGCGATATATACTCTTTTTCCTGAGCATTGGGTTTACCGGGCGAGGTTTTAATGAGGCAGCTGGAAAGGTGTGTCCATCACCGATATGAGACTGGTATAGTATAACCCTTGCCTTCTATGCACAACTTTTTCCCACTGGGTTTGCTAGCCATAGATTGCAAGGATAATCGTCTCACTAAAGGTGGATACTTAAAGAAGGGAATGTTATGAACCAATGTGGGCTACCCGGTTGGAGGGTTGGGGTACCATCATTAGCGCCTTACTTAGGCTCACCACCTGTTAGGGTTTAGTTCTAGTCGGCTAGGAGAGAGAGAAAAACCTCATATTTATATAGAGGCTCTCCCCATATTGTAACCTAATATTGAACTTCTCTTTACTATTTCTCCATTAATGAAAGTTCTCTTATATACTGTTTGCATCTTCTTCCCATAAGATATAGTAAATCACAACATTAGTTTATTAGTTAGTTAGGGTGGTTCATAATAAATAATTTTTACCCTCCCCGACTTGCTCTCTCTCTCTCCCCCTCTCTTTTCTACAACATCAACCTTGGATACCCTTTCCTATCACACTATCATCATCGATCTTGCCTCAAAGAGAGTACCAAGACAAGATTTGATGTCATATGACTCTATTTATGCAAGAAATTTTAGGAAAATCTATCCACAAAACTACTGTAAGTGTTTTTAATTTTGTTATTTTTAGATATTTTGAGAAATTTTTCTCTCTTTGTGGCTCCTACCAAGTTTTTAACGCATTCTAATATTGAGATTTGGATTTTACGAAAAAGAAAGTTAACATGACCCATTTTTGCATAAAATTACACCCTTGTAACTGAAAAATTGGAAGTTTCCTGCCGACTTAATCGACGCCACCATCTTCAGGGTATCGGAGAAATTCGGTGCTTCATGCTGCTGATTGCACCCTCTCACTTGTTGACTCGTGTCCCCGTAAACAAATATAGAATAAAATTTGTTTCTCGACACGTGTCCCACACGTGTGTGCTGTATGTTAATTTTTTTCTTTAAAAAAAAACCAAAACTATTTTGTCATGTATCCTAGCCGACAGGCGATATGTGATAGTGACACGTACAACATGGGTGAAGCATGCGCCATGCGTACGTGTATGCAAGTGTTAACCAAGAGAAGAACGTACTTGGCACATGCGTGTACATATGATCGTTTACACATGTGTGTGTACATGTATTCCCTTTAAATGGGTATGGGTTGAGCTGGGTTGGGTTAGTATAGGAGCATCTCTAGCAGCAAGTGGGAGTTTGGGTGTGGGCGGTCCACAAAAATTCCAACTCACATCCATTTTCATCCAACGCATCAGTTGAGTTCCTGTAGCGCCAGGTCATCGAACTTACACTCAAACAGTGCTTGCTAGGAGACGTTTGGGTGTGGGTTTGAGTGTGGGTTGGCAAACCCAACTCAACCCACGCCCTGCTACGTTTGCTTTAACCCTGAGGTCAAACTGAAAATTGGGGAAAATTCGTAGAAAATCACAAAAATTTGTAAAGCTCAAATTTTTCTAATAATTGTGTACTTCTATATTCATTCATATTTTAAAAATTTGTATATTTTTCCAAATATATACCTAATAATTGTATATATTATAATATGAATGTGTAATATATCTTCATGATATATATGGATAACATATTACCTAGCTATGTATTTTTATGGAATATATATTTAGGACTTATATGAGAAGGAATATGTCTATACACTACAAGAATAAAAGGTATTTAGCCACTGAAAAATCTGTGGCAAAAAGGCTTTTGCCACTGTTTTTACCGTGGCTAGGGTCGTGGGTATAGATGGGGTGGCTAAAGCTTTGGCACTATTTTTACCGTGGCAAAAAGTTATTTTTTGCCACTGAAAAATCCCTGGCTAAAGCTTACTTTAACCACTGCAGAATCCGTAGCAAAAGCCTTCTTTCCCTACTACAAAATCCGTGGCTACTTTCACCACTACAGAATCCGTGGCAAAAACCTGTTTTCCTCATTACAAAATACGTGACAAAAGCCTACTTTCACCACTATAAAATTCTTGGCAAAAACATATAATAAAAAAATAAAAATAAAAATATTTCAAAAAAATGCAAAATAATTATAAACATGTTTCTATATAATAGAAACATGATACACGAAATAAACTTAAGGCTGCAGAAGTAACTTTAGAATCTATATAATAGTCAGACAATGGCTAAAACAAAAAGAAACATAATAAAAAAACGTGTAGCGGAGAAGGTTCAAACATGAAGTGCCAGCTAAATGATGGAAAATGTTCCCAGTCTCTTTTGTGGCTTCTCTAAAGGATGGAAAACGTTCTACTCATTGAATCTGCAAGTTGACAGATGCAAAAATAAGAGTCAGAACTAAGCAAAAGTAGTTCTTAGAATAAACACAACATGGATAGCTAATAAGCAGAACATGGATATCCAATAAATTCTTAGATACAGTAAATATTATTAAGTATGCTCATAACTAAATATAATAGCCTTGAACAAGAAGGGCTAAGAAATAGTACCTTTATAAATGTTTGTAAGCGAACATGGATTACGAGTTTCAACTTATTTATTAATACATAATTATAAATATGTAATGCATACCTGACAAATTGAAGAATTCACAAGTCTAGATGAAGGAGTTCTATAAGTTACACATAAACTGTTCTCCTGTAACTACTATATTGCGTGGGACAGTACAACAGTAAGAAAAGATACATTGTATTAAATCGGTGGAACTTTTATACTGTGTTGAGGAATATCAACAGAGACTATTTTTGGGAGATTATTAGAAGCAGAAAGTTCTTCTGTGATATTAATGGGAATATCAAAAGAGCTAATGGGACAGCTCCACTCTGTACAATTTACTTTAAGGGGTTCAATTAGACGAGAAGAAGAGATGAAAGTTTAGCTTCAAAACTTGATGGACCAGACTAAAAAGCTTGAGCAAAGCAACTCAGAACGATTTACTTCTAATGCAAGTAAGCAATTTAAAGGACAAACTAAAAGAGGTTGAGGATAAGTAACATGGTCCACACTAGGAATTGATAAGTTGATACATAATATATGTTTTGCTTGGATATTCTTTCAACAATATGTTGCAACGGCACAGACAAAACAAGATTTATTATGCGCTTCTCTTGTTGTCTTGGCTGATGTTGCAAATGATGCAAAGAGAGCTGATCAAGAAATTATGTACTCCAAAGTATTGTCTTCAGTTTTGACTTCGATGTAAGTGTGATCAGAGACGAGATTGCTCGATTATCATGAGAGTTTTCACAAGGGAACTGTAGGCTTGATGGAGAACCTTCTTCCTTTTGCTTTATCAGTTGCAAAGATATTAGACGAAGACATCAAATCTTGAGAGAGGCGATGGAGTGGAGGACTAGACAGGGAGTAGGGTGGATTACTTCATAAAGTTGTTCGTGAGGAATGCATTTTCCAAGATGTTAGAAATTGGAGGGAATGCCAAGATTGTTGAAGCAGAAGATAAAGAAGCAAGTGAGGGGCTTCTTCAATTAGCTAAAGAACAGAAGAATTAGCAACAAAGGAAAAGGAAAACTTTAGTCCCATACTCAATAGATGGCATCCAATTGCAGCAGGAGTTGCTGCAATGACACTCCATAATTGCTATGGGACTGTGTTGAAAGAATACTTAACTGAGGTTTCTACATTATCGAATGAAGTGATTGGAGTTTTACAAAGAGCAGGAAGGCTAGAGAAGGTTTTGATTCAGATGGTGGCTGAGGACTCCGTTGATTGTGAAGATGGGGGAAAGGCGGTCGTAAGGGAGATGGTGCCTTATGAAGTTGATTCCATTATCTTCAACCTTTTGAAAACATGGATTGATGAGGGGCTGAAGAAGGTTAAGGATTGTGTTGATAGATCTAAGGAAACGGAGACGTGGAACCCAAAGTCCAAAACTGAGCCATACACACAGTCCTCAGTGGAGATGTTGAAGCTAGCCGAGGAAGCAGTGGGTGATTTCTTTGAGATCCCAATTGACATCTCTGACGACTTAGTCCAAGAACTTGCAGATGGCTTAGAAAGTTTGTTCCAAGACTACATATCCTTAGTTTCATTATGCGGATCAAAACAAAGCTACATCCCTACGCTCCCTCCTATAACTAGATGCAATAAGGACTCGAAGTCCATTTTGTAATCTGCTTCGGTCAGAGACACGGATCAAATTAAGTTCTGTCCACGAAACTGCCTCTCAAAAATTCAGAGTACGTAGAGGATAAGAGCTTCCAAAATAAAGTGGAGGTTAAGAACAATGACGTAGATATGCAGTTTAAATCCATATCAAGAATTCCCCTGAATTCCCAGCCTTCTACTCTCCGGAAAGACAGCAAGAGAAAGAAATATAAAAACGCAGATGTAAAAGGTGCAATTGAGCTCTCTATCACAGCATCTGAAGCACTTGCCATATCTGAGCTAGAAAAGACTGGTTCTGATTTTGGAGTTTTGCCAGATTCGACTGTACTTGAAGTTGTACAAACAAACAAGAAATGAGTTGTATCCAGATGCGCTAGACATTATCTCTGGTTGTATGACTCATGAGGTTGACGAGACTGAGCTTCTCAAAGATTTAGACAAGGAAACAATGGCAGCCACATTTGAAGATGTAGGGTTATCCCTTACACAGGTTGTTGGTAGCCCAGATGATCGATGTGGTTCGAGTTCTATTATAAAGTTGGGATGCAATTTTTCTGGAACGTTTTCCCGTGTTTTAGATACATCTGTATCTGAACACTATCATGGATGTGATGGTGAAGTTCAGAGCGTAAAGCTTCAAGGTCAAGAAGTTGTTTGTAATGGTATTTCTAGTCAAAGGGATGTAGGAAATGCTTCTGCCATGGACTCAAAAGTATCAAAGGATTTGCCAACTGAATTTCTTGCAGGTGATATATGTTTGGGTACCGAGATGCGTTTGACACCCCAGTCATACTATTCTAATTAGACAACTTCATAAATGTTAGCAACAAATCAGGGAGTGAACGTTGATATTCATTTATTTTATTCAAAAGAAAACACTGTCTCCTCTTCGACTCCAGGGATCAGGAAATGAGGAAAATGAAGATCAGGTTGCATTGGACAGATTCAGAAGTCGTTGGTTAGGTGGTAGGACTTGGAAGGATGCTGAAGTTTACGGAGAAGTGAACCTGAATACAGTTCAATGTATACCTAGATTTCCAATTACAGAGTGCAGTTCTTTGTCGGAATCTGCAAATACTATCATTGAGGATTGCTCTTTGATACAAAAACCAGAAGCAGAGGGAAAAATAGCTTCAGTGTCTAGCTTAACATATGAAAGTTAATTTAGCATTGGTAACTAGGAGATATTAAATTCTCAAAGAGGTAGTTTCCAGAGAAGTAAAGGAATCTCAGGGTTTCTTTCTTCTGACAATTTTCTTGAAAAAAGAAAAAGAAAAAAGAGTTGGATAGTTTTGATTTGGATTCAAGTTTGTTGAAGGGGGAGGAAAAATCTGACAAAATTGAAAAGAACAGGAAACCTGATCCTCAAGTTAAAAATGCGAAAAGTCAAGGTTCCGATATCCACCTTGCTACTGGTATCGATGCACATGAGAATACTAATATCAAAAAATGACCTATAATGGAGCGTGTGTTAACTGCAAAAGTCAGAAGTATGATAGGTGGGCTAGGGAATTTTGACTCAAGAAATGGTACTTCTCCTTCCACGTCTGCAAATTCTGAAAACCTATATGCTTCTCATGGTACAACAAAATTTCAAGAGGAAGAAGTAAGTACTTCTACCAAAAGAACAGACCAGTTCAGTCAACAACAACAGACTCAAGGCACTATTCCAAATACAGCCACGCATTCTGTATCTCGTGATGATTCAATACAAGAGGCAGTTCCAGAATTACAGGACGATGTTTGTTCCTCAGGCACAGAAGTATGAAATGATCAAGGAACACAGAACACTGATAATGAATTTGACACTAACTTGGAAAACCAAAATGACTTTTCCATGAGGGATGTAACTGGCAATGAATCTGTACAAGGAAATACTTTTGTCAGATACACTCCTATTGGAAGTCTCTCCAAAGATATTCCATGGTTTGAAGCCTACACAAGGGAACACTAACTCAAATTCAGAGCATCTTATGGAGTTTTCTTAAAGTGAACCCAAAATTCCCAAGTTCATGCCTAAGAAAGAAAAAAAAACTGGGCGTATCCACTCAAAGTTTTTTAACAGATCAGATGTGACTCAATCTCAGCTGAATATGTCATCTACATCAACAAAAGTTCACTCTGTCCGAGATAAAAGTACTGATCAAGAGGATAAAGTTAGAGGTGCACAAGCTGAGAATCACCAGGTAGATGTACTAAAATCAAATGACCAAGCTGTAACAAGAAGTGTGCCTGTTATAAGTCAGAAGGCTGATAAAACTCATAATATTTCCAGTTTGGAATATCATTCTGCTCGATTACCGGAATGGACAGTTACATCTAGCACTCACAAAAGCTTTATTTTCCACTCATAGTAGTATAGTTGAGCATAGATCCTTATTTTTAGAAATAGGACTCGGGAATTAGAAGACCCCAACTGGTGATAACGGGGTTTGGATCGGGTCCTTAATTGGTAACCGCTCCTAGAGACCTTACCATCCAGGCTAGTTGGCATTAGCAAGCATATCCTTTACCTATTAAGCAAATCCTTCAAGTTAACTACTACTTTGGGTACGAGTAACCTCCGTGTCCACTAGGATTAAGCTAAAGTGGGCAAGCATAAGATGAGAGAATGAATATTTAGACCAGGCTAGAATGTAGCTTATTTGGTAAATCAATTAGGCTATAAGTAGCATCTGATATAAGCATGTCTATAACTAATATCAAAATAGTATCAAATTTAGATCAGAGTTAGGTCCTCCGCAAAAATAAAGTGCAGTGTGTCAGATTTCAAAGTGGAAGCTAAAATATATGGTGAAAAAAGACTTTGAAGTCCAGCCGAGCTCTAGTAAATAGAAGTAATACAAGTGTACTCCAATATGCAAGTAAAAATTTAGCATGCTAACCTCCCAAGATAGAGCGTGAGGCCTTCGGTGATCAGATTTCACATTCACCGACTGTTCGTCTACTGAGGGTTGAGAAGACGACCTTTTCACATTCTCAAATCCTTCAACTCTAGCTCTTAGTTTTCTAAAATATGATCTAGCTTCTTCAAGAACAAGAACATCCTCTTTCATCTGGTCCAAGTCGCATTCCAACTCACATAGATGATAAAGTTCGTCAACAGCTCTATTGAGATTCTCAAACAAAAAACACCAGTCTTTGTTACTGATGGCTGTAGCTTCTTTGTCAAGGATTACAACCTTGATGGTCTACATTAACAATGTAAGTAATTAGATATGTGCTATTAATAAGTAGTTAGACAATGTGTTATTACTCATAGAAGGTTGTAGATGAAGTAGTAAATATACATACATTTCTCCTCACACTGATGACATGTGAGCAATCGCTTCACAGTAGTCCCAACTTGCCCACAAAATTTGCATAAGCAGCTTGGACAGTGCCAGTTACCTTGAGGACACTCTGCCATGAATATTCGTATGAGATAGGTTTAAACTTATCCTTTGAAAGTTCACTAAAACTGGTGCAATTCGCGAAAGTGAATTGCTCACCCAAATAATATTATGATTTTTTTATATAATTTGAGAAAACATGGTAGAGAACAATGATAAAACAACTATAGATATATATAAGGTGGCTTAGAATATTTTTTTCCCCTTAGATTACTTCATCGAAGAAATTTGTCCATCCTCTTGGTTGGCCTACACACTAAAAATAATAGAGCTTTATTAGGGTGGTCCTGGGGAAGACGACTCCTTGAATCATTGTATAATGAGGGCTTCCACAAAAATCCGTGTGGTATCTGACTCTTAAGCAGCATCTCAAGCAGCAGTGATGTCCCTAGGCAACTTTAAAGGAAATGAAAATTCCCAAACCTTTTTTTCTTTATCAGTATCTGGAAGTAGAGAGTGGTTTATAGGGAGGCTTGCCTTTCTAAAGAGCTTGAAGACCTTCATCAAACTTATTTCAGATTCACTTAGCTATAGCTAATTTGGTTGAGAGTCATGAAACTGACATGTTTGCAGCTAAGTATTGCATTATTCTTGTAACTGAAATTATATCTCAACAGAACTTCCTAACCTTTTGCAAAAATAAACTCCCGAATCACCGTAAAGATATTAGCCACTAAACATCTGAATTGCCAAAGATGTTTAAAGCCAACACAATGTCAAAAGGATCTGAGTAATAAATTGCAAATACACAAGAAATATATGACTCACACAATCACACCCTTTACACATACAATTCCCTTTACAAATTACACACCTTTTGCAATTCACACTCACAAGCACACAAGAGTATAAGAAAGTGGGTAAGATATACATTAAATTTTACTCAAGTAGATCCGATTATTTAAGTTACTGACCTGCTCATAGTGTAAATGTTCCCATATGTGACATTCCAAGTAAAAAGTTGGTGTGTGTCATTGCAAGTTAAACACCTGCAAAACTTCCATGTTAAGGAACCCCAAGCTAAATAAGCACAAAATCACCGCCTAACTCCACAAATAAAAGGTGACAAAGTAAATAATCCTACCACTCACTATGCTCCTTAATCGAGGCTAGCTTGAAACCGGGAACACAAAGTTATTACAACTATGCGGAGGCAATGTCAAAGATGATTTCCCGGATTTTGAAAATGAGGTAATAATATACATGATTACATGTTAATACTTGACATTCATATCCTTCCACTAGAAAAACAAAAATCAATCACCATAAAGTTAAAAATTAGATTTTAAGTATCAAAAGCTAATTATGTGCCCCAGCTCGTTTTTCTTGTAGTGTCGAAAAAAAAAAAAGACGCAATAAGTTTTCAAGATAATCATATCATGTAAGAATATAAAATAGTAAGCAATATTTTCTAAGTCCTATGTCAGAGATAGGAAGGAAACAAAGGAAATGGAACATGTGTTGGGATTAACTTACTTCCTCAAAACAGATGAAGTTGTGTAGTAATCCAATGGTTTTGATATTAATCCAGCTTCAATAGTCTTGCTTGCATAATTGCTACTCTGAAAATGCATTGAAGTTATCCTCACAACAAGGAAAGACTCGTCATCATCACACATGGGCAATCCCAAAGACAAGCAATCTGATAACCTGAATATATAACAAAACACAAATATTCTTAAAATAATGGGAGACCAAACATGCTAAGATCCATATATGAAGTAATAAATAAAGTAATATGCCATTATACTGTGACTAATATGACCATTGGGGGATATTACACGGAAAACTCTTTCCAGCTATTGGAATAGCGACAACTCTGTTGGACGAAAATAATGTGACAAAATAGGATCTACAAGTTGGCCCCTTCACAAGCTTAAATGTTGAAGCCATTATAGTTAGTATTGTCGAAAGAATTGTACTCTCGTAATTGTGCCGCAAAGCATAAACAATAATTCACAGACTATTTCTAGTACATCTTGTCTGAATAGAATACCATAGAATCTTATAAGAAATAATTACTAAATAGTTTGAAACATATATACAGCTTACCCCAATAACATCTGTACAAAGAAGCATTAAATCATAGGCATCATGATCATCATAGGTAAACATGGAGGAATCACAGATTTTGATGGATTAATCTACCTTAAAGCAACTGGGATATGTTATCGACATTTGCAGCATAAATTGTAGTACTCTTTTGGATTGGCATTGTGTAAGATAGATACCTGTTGGATGGTTTCAGTTCAGGTATAGGTAAGGATTTAGTATCAAGTGACAGGGCATCCGATAAAGCCTTTTTAGCCATGTGTAAAATCAGTTTAGAGCTTCTTTAGCTTATTTTCCAAATTTATGTTCCAAAAATTCTTGATGTCATTATCAGTGTTCTAGTCCCCTTTATCTCAATATCGAAAAATCTCATAAATAAGCAAGGCCCAAAGATATAAGGCACAATTCAATCTATGAAAACCCCAACATACTCAATTTCATATCCCAAAAAAAGAAATAATGCCACCTTTGATTGCAACAACGAAAATGTACTTAGTGTACCTATGATGTAGTTAGTGTAGTTAGTGTACTTGCCTTCCAAGGGAAGAACTTTACCCTCTCTGTTTCAACTTTCTAAAAATTTAGCTTAACAAAAAAAATAAAGAAATTATAAAAACAAATGTATCAGTAATACTTTAAGCGTGAGAATGAAAATTACTAGTTATATCTAATTAGCCGAAACAACAATAGAAAAAATCAACTAAACCCTCGATTGGGGTCTGCCTTAACCCCAACTTACTATTAAAAAAAAAAAAAAAACCCTAGATTGATCTACGAAGGGAAATCCAAAAATTGGGGTTGGAATAATGAAAATCCAATCTTACACTTGGAAGAATAAACAACTCCTAGAAGAAAAAACATCTAATTGAAGGTAAATTTGGGGAGATAGAGAGATGTAAATTCAAAATATTATCTGGTTTTAGATCAAGAAATTGTTTCTCCATCTGCAGACAATAAAATAAAAAGAGAATTGAGATTATTTGGACGAAGAGAAGTACTGAAGGAGATATGAAGTTGTTCCTTTTGAAATTGCCGATAGAGGATAGGATAGGAGAGAAAGGCAAATCCGTCTTACAGATCGGTTTTCTTTTGTTAGATAAACTATTAGCCACAAATTTAGACTAATAACTACCGTATAAATGGTGGTAGTTTGCAACAGATAAAAAAATGGCAAAAGCTAAATGTCCGTTGTGGCTATTGCCCATTTTTCTTGTAGTGATAATAACATAATAACACTGTAATAACCCCATCACTATAAGTGACCAGGTAAATAGATTTGGATAACTGAGAGAAATTTGGTGACATTAATACATGAATGCTTTTTAGCATAAAACTTACTATTCACCAACATATACTATGATGGTACTGGATAGGCACAATACTATTTGATGCAGAAATAAAATAATTGAAATAAAGATAGTCTTTATAAAGAAGGAAAATGCACATCAACTACTCATAGTTATGACTCGCGGTACCCATACCAACTGGCTCATATATATCAATCACCCCTTGGATATTCTCATCGAAATTCTCTATTTTCTCCTCCTCTGGGTCCTCCATTGGCTTTTCCAGATCATCATTATGATGGGCATTTACATTTTAGACATGTAACGAACCATCATGGTCGTGTTCCGGTATCTGACAAGGTGTAGACTAGTATTCTCCTTCATGTATCATCCATACATTTTGTATACTCTCATCCAACTCCTATGAATTGTCCAAAGGTTCTAACCGAACCTTTTATACAGCTCGAACCGCTAATGGGTTGATAAAATGAATAATATGTAGAAGTCACAAAAGTTGGTTGATGGTATATAACATCGTTCCCTTCCGCAATTGTTGAATGAACATTTGTAGCACACTAATAAATGTTGCTCCCTAAGTCATCTATAATATCATAGGATATCGTGATGTAGAGAGCGTAAAAACTCTAGCCCAAAGAATCCAATACTGGTCGGTCGACATGAACCCTGGATATTACCATAAAACCAATATTGGTGAAGAAACTCCAGATCGGGAGTCTATCCTCATCATATATTATCATCTCGCAGAGTGAAATTTCTCTAAGATAGTCCTCGCGGCTTAAAGTGTGTCTCTAAAGATAAAGTCTAAAACTGGAGCTACTCTGGCGACTATTCGTAAGAACGTCCTATCTAAGGTACTAAGAGATGCACGACCCTCCTAGTTAAGAGTCATAACTGGTGATTAGTCAGCGAAAGTGATGATCTAATTGAAATGGTCAACTAACTTTTCACTATAGAAACTAGTCTCAGTATATAACAATGAACTCCATCCCCTTTAGGCGCTGGGCGTAAGTAAGCCTGCAATCCCGATCCAAAATTAGTGAAGTACAATACCTCTCTGGTACAAAAGTAATCCCTAGAGATATGGGGTGAGCGAATATGCAATCAACTATACAAAGAGATCAAAATAGTGACATGTTAGTCAAGAAATAAGGTGAGAAAAGGAAATTTTTACCTATCAAAACCCTAATATGTATGGGATCATATCTAAAAAATAGTAGGTTAGAACATGTTCTTTGTGGAGTCATTCGCCTTGCTATGCTTATCCTAGGATCATGACATGCCAGACAACTCATACAATATAAGTGGGTCACTTTGAATAATAAGGGCCAGAATAGCCCACTTTGGAGTATCCTCGTAACTATTCATTTATTACCGTAAAATCCTCCACAAGCTTCAAAGTGGAAGTGTGAAAGAGCCTCCGGAATTTCTTCATCATGTATGCATCGGATGAACACATAATTATGACATTTTCAATATACCCAAACATGTATTTTAGTCGTCCATTATATTTTAATTTTGGGTACTTATGCGCATTTGTTTGATTATAGCTACTGTAGATGGATATTTGAAACCAAGCTCTTAAAGTTAAGTAAAAGTGTCTCCAGCAGTTCATAGCACAAAAAGTCAAAGACACAATATATTTGATCTCAAGATTGAAGAAATATATACACAAATATTATTGGAGAATAAAATTAAAGAATATATTGCATCCAAGATCCTTAAAGTTATTTTATATTAAAGATATATGCAAGAGTTTCCATGAAGAAAGATCTCTACATCACTTAAGAAAATTATATGCAAGAATATTAGGTAATTGGTTGTAATATTATAAGATATTATTATGAAAATATTATATAGAATTTAATGTATAGTTTTTAAATTTAGGTTATTTCTCCTATAAAAGAAACCCCCCCCATTGTAATTGGGCATCTCATATTAGAGCAAGTTTAGAAGAAATAAAGTCTTAGTTTTATTTAATTATCTTCTCTATTTTATTTTCTTTTGTAAATAATTTGTTGTTAATGCAATGAAGTCCGAGATGAGCGGCTAATGTCCTAGCTAAGGCTAGGATGAAGCCTCTTCTTAGGTGAGTAATAGTTGGTATTAATTAGGTTTTAATTAGTTTTCTCTTAGTACTTTATGATTGATAAGTTAGTATATCATATCGAAGGCTTGACCATAGCTTCGGTTTGGTGTACGATAACTTCGGATACAAACAAGTGCTACTAACCGTAAACTTGATTTGGAGATCTAAACAAGAGGAAACACTAAAGAACTCACTCAAGCCTAGCCATGGTTGAGTTGATAATTCTCTAAGACACTCTTCAACATCACTTAAAAACATAACTACTAAATACTTGATCATAGATTTAGTGGTTTATTTTATAACATCGTATGTGTCTTAACACGAACATATGATGGGTGAAGATATTAAGATATAGTTATTTATCGATTAGTGGTTTGAAAGGCAGAGGCCAAGTCCGAACCTTAGTTTTCTCCCTTATTAAGTTTTATAATTAGTTTTTATTTCTTTTTCTTAGATTTATCTCTTATAAAATCGTAATTCGGCCTAGAAAATATTTATTTTCCCAAACTTCTTTGTGGATTTGATCCCACTCATCCGTGTTACAATTCGACAACCGTACTTTGAGAAAGTATTTTGTAGAGGACTTAAAACCCTCTTATCAGCATCTACAAATAATATGGTATAAACCAATCTTGAAAAGATATGAACCATCCCATGCAAAGTTCTAAACCACTTGTAGGAAATCCTGTATGGTTGTCAAGGACCGATGGCGAGGTATTTTTCCTGCTAAAAGATAAGCCTTTATTTTTTCATACCATGGTCGCGTTAATTGTGGGTTGAAGTTGATTTGCTTGTGTACTAATGTTCTAGAGAGGCAATCTTGAATAACATTCCTTATACGCTTCTTATTATAGATCTCAGTATCGTGTATTTCCCTAAGTTTAGATGATTTATTCATTGAGACATTAATTACACTATAGTCTTCTGCCTCGTCAGATGTTGATGCTATATTTTTATTGCATAAGACATTCAGTATTATTTTTATTAACTATTTACCTCAGTGTATGTAGTTACAAGAAATGGTCTCCCTAATATGGCTGGTATATCCTTTCTTGGGTTTGGTGTCTTTTCGATTTCTGGAATTACGAAGTCAACTGGGAAATATAATTCTTCAACTCGTATAAATATGTCAATTAATATCCCCCTTGGGTACCTGAGTGACCGATCCACCATCTACAATATCATTTTTGTTGGTTTTAGATCCACAAGTCCTAGCCATTGATAAATATGATATGAAAGGACATTGACGTTCCCTCCTAAATCTAGAAGAGCCCAATTAATTTTGTGATTTCCTATGGTATATGGGATTTTTTTGAAAAAGGAAGCTAGGGTTAGGCAGACCCCCACCTGATTTAATTAAGAAGAAAAAAAGTTACAATTGAGTAAGTAAACCACAAGAATCTGCCCTACACATATTAACCAAATTGGGTGAGAAAGAAGATGGAAAATACAAGTAATTATCTATACAGTTTGCAATAAAATGTCTGGCAGTCTTGTTTAAACTTTTCCTTCTAAATCTCAAGCTAATATTCTGCACCTGATGCTTCCTTTCTCATCAATCCCTTTATAGGTCTTTATTACCTTTCAGTTGGATGTCCATTATGCTCTGAGTGTACAGAAGATAATTTTTTCATATGTATTTATCTCTTAATCTAGGAAGTTTAAGATTATAGATAAATTCAGACCTTCCAAGATAACTAGTAAATTTAGAGTCTTTGCATCCTCAATAGCTGTACTAACTTTCCTATAAGTACTAATGGGGATACCATTCACCAGTTGAAGTATTCCACCATAACTATTACTTACTCAAGTCACATGTAGTATCAAGGATAATATGATGATTTTTGTCATGCTTCTACTGCTTAATCCTGATTGTCTTAGGCTATTTCATCTTTAAGTTAATACCCCAATTAGAGAGAATCCTATAATTATTATTACTCCTCAAGAATTTAAAATTTAAGAGTTGGATTTTCTGCATAACTAGTATCCTGATTTTGTACATGAGATTGATGAATATCTGGGATATCTAATCTTTGGCAGAGTTGCAGTCTCTATTAGGAAAACCTTCTTGTTGACATTAATATTCCTCTTGTACACGCATGCTTCCTTTAAGAATTTAGCGTATGAAGGGCCTTGCTTTATAGCCTTAAGTAGTGGAATATTGATGTGTGTACATGTTTAAATGTTTCTACTAGCTCATCGTAATGTAGGTTTGTAGCTCTTGGCTACAGCCTCTGGGGGTATGGGATAGGTAGAGTATACTCTTAAGGTAGAGTCTGAACAGGTGCTTCGTCCGTATGTTGAGTTAGCTCATTGTCAGTTGGTACATCCATTTGTTGTTCACCGGTGGGCATTTCTACCTTATTATCGACAGTCTTGCCACTTCTGAGTGTGGTTATGGTATGGCAATATTCAGCTAGTTTGGTGATCATACTAGAATCTACTATATATTGTCCTTTTGGGTTTGCTTCAGGTTGACAATGTAGTTTTCCTTGTTCATGACTTGTAAAATATTTTACAAATTATGAAATAGTAATGTCCATGTGGCTTACTCGCCGAGTCAACATGTTAAGGGAGAGATTCGTTAGCTGTATCAATGATCTAAGTATTTGCTCAAGGTTCCCAATCTTCTTATTGCTGGTTTGATTTGGTTGATACTGTAAAACTGGTACTGTTGCTGCTGTGGCTATTAATATTGTTGTTGTGGCCTTTGGTATTGTTGTTTTCGCATGTTTAAGTTACCGACGGGTCCTCCCTTACGTGTCCAGTTCTATAAGACAAGTTAGGATGTTGTGGTACAAAGGATCGATACGAATTGTTTGGATTCCCTTGGTTATATGTGTTGAACGCTTAAAGTTCCTCTTCTTGAATTTACAGGTCAGGTTGGATAGTGGGATAGGAGTCTGAAATGTGTGTAGTACTTCTATAGTAACTACATACCTCTTGCGGGGCTGGAGGCGGAATTGGTTTGCTGAAGGCATCGCTCATTTTCTTGAGTAGGCTTGTTTGCGAGTGGATAACAGCTAGGATAACGGTGCTAGTGTCTAACTCAAAACTCCTCCTTTCTTAGGTTTACTCCTTCTCTGAGTAGGGTAGTCCTGTTAGTACGAGTTTTTACCCATAGTTTCAAAGAGTTCCCATGCTTTAGTAGATGACTTACGCATTATGAAACCTCCACAAGTGGCATCCACCATGCATTTATTAATTTAGGACAACCCATTGTAGAAGTCATATGTATGTTGCCATAGATCCAGTCCATGGTGTGTGCTACCATAAAAACTATTGTATTTTCCCCAACTTATGTCGAAGTGTTCGTTCTTCTTTTGTGTAAAAGTGTGAATTTTGTTATGTAAAAAGTTTGTCTTATAAATAGGCAAGAATTTTATCATGAAAGCCTTTTGTAACATCTCAAAAGTTGTTATGGTAACAGGGGGTAGAGAGTGTAGCCAAATCATAGCCTTGTCTTTGAGTAGGGAAAGAGGCATAGTTGTGCGGAGTCATCTGTACAATCTTTGTGGTCAAGTGTAACACATAACTCCTTAAACTCAATAAGGTGAAGATAAGGCTCATCACGATCATGACCATGGAAAGAAGGTAAGGCGCTATTGACGCTAATTTTCAACTCAAATTGCAACGCACTCTCAGGAAGCGTAGAAAAAGCAATGCAGAAGGGGTTTGTCCTGGGTATAGGACTGGAATATTCAGCTAGGGTTTGGGTTGTCATTAGTTTGGCTTGTTTTAGCAAATGTTGTCGTCTATTCAAACCAAAGAGTTTTCTAGCTACAGTGGAGTAAATTAAAGGTGGGCCCTCGCGATTTAAATGATTTCCCTAGCGAGGCCAACTTTTCATAAACTAATTAATATAACCTAAGAGTCTTACCTAATTTTATTCTAATAATAGGGTACTACTGCTAACTAATTTTCTAAATATTAATAATTTTATATGATGACACACTACTACTTTAATATTAGTAATAATAATAAAGTACTAGTGTTAGAATAATAATTAATTATTAATATTTTGTTATCCTACGATTATCTAATTTTTTGTTTTTATTTTTATTTTTAATATTTACTAATTAATAACTAATAAATTAAAAAAAGATCAATTTTTTAATCCTAGCTGGGGTAAAACAATCTTTTATCCCTTTCTATGCTCACGTAAGAGAAATATTGCTTTGAAGCATAAAAGTGGAGAGAGGTTCGACGATAACTGTTGAGAAGCCTATGGCCAACGCTGATCGCTAGTTGGTGGGACCCCTACCTCCTATATATATTTTTTCAATTGTTCCTGAGGTTAAGTAAGCCTTAATTCAATGTTAATCACACTGAATTTTCTATTCTAGCAGCTATTAATTTAACATATAAAAGCTGTGAATTAGAGAAATACTATGCTAAACTTAATCTAAGATTTCTAACTAACCTAAAAATTACCGTTACCTCCTCGACAACATTTCCATTTGATAGATCGTCGTCAGTCAAATTAAAGTCCTACTTAATAAATTAATGTAGCAAAAGGGCAAGTGGGGTGTCAATCCACGAAGAGGTACGTTATATTAGGGTAAACTAAAATCTTGGGGAAATGGGGTTTGTTTTGTCGAAAATCTTCGTTAACTATGTGTTGAAAATTTAAATATTAAGGTGAACTAGACCTTTAGATTCCATCCTATATTAGTATATTAGGTTTTAATTACTAGGTTTTTGGTCTTCTCCTTAAATCCTCTCTATTAAATCGAATTCTTGGGGATCAGAGTTCTTCTTTTATGATCTGTCCACGAAGAAAAAATTAGAGAGCTCAACCTCAAGATCTAAGTTCAAACTTTAGGTTGCTCACATTGAGCTTATTCTTCCTTTTACGAAATCAAGAATAATCCCTAGGTTAGAATTACTCTCAATTTCCTCTAATTTTTCTAGTTTAGGAGAGTTGGTGGACAATCCTAAAAAGTAATTTAAGACCTCTAGGTCAGACCAATAACCTACAAGAAACTCCCAACATAAACCTATAGGGCTTCCCTCCTTAGATCTAGTTTGTAGGGATCAACCCTGCAATATCTTAACAATCAAAATTAATGAATGAAAGCAAACTAACTATCATTAAAGTCGAACTTAAAAATTTAGGATACAAACTCAGTTCTCAAGCTCCCCTAAATCATTCAAAAATAAAAAGTAGGTTTGGAGGGAAGAACTGATCATTAAATAAAGAAACCCTGATTCTGAAATGGTCTAACTACTCCCCAGATTTCACTAGTAGTGAAGTTTGTGCATTTGCTGGTGATTCTGCTGAAATAGGTTACATAGGGATCCATGTCAAAAAATTACAATTTTAACTGCCAGGTGGCCGACGATCGCTGGTTGGTGGTGGCCAGAATCATCCAAATTCTTGGGCTTTGCTTTACTTTCCTGGCAAAAAATTAATATAGAGCCATCATGTAGGTCTATTGTCTCAGTGGTGACTTTGGTTTTTAGATATCCCAACTAGCCCAATTCTGATTAAAACTGATCTGTTAAACCGTTGGAGAATCTCAGTGTAGTTATGTCGTCATTTTAACTCAGATTTGACATTTTTCTTTCCGAATTGTCTCCAATAAAGTAGAGAACCTAAGAGTGAGGTATTTAGGCAATAATTTGATAAAAATGGTTTCAGGACAGCCAAAAATACCGATAAATAGGGATTAAATTCTGCACAAAAATATGTTCATCAAAAACAGTAAAAAGGATTTCAATAACACAATATAATAACTAAGGGAATGACAACAAGATTAAAACGGTTGAAACTTAATTAAATGTTAAACAACAAGACACCAATAAAATAGTGAATGCAATGTTATACCTCATTTCTCGTGGCAAAAGAGGAAACGACATATCAAAGAAAACACAACCCAACCAATGTAAACATACATTCTTCACCAATTAATAGGGAATAAACCTTCAAAATAGTTTTGTGATAAACTGCTATAATCCCAGATAAGTGACATACATTCAACTAACGAATAATTAGTTCTTTTTTTGGATTTCTCATTTTTTGTTACACATTGTGGCTTCGCTTTTGAAAAACCCTATTTTCGTTTTAAATTAAGACGCTGCTTTCAGATTTTAGATTTTTTGTTAGAAATAAAGGTTTATATCAAACTTCAGATTTTCAGTTACAAGATGTCATCTTCCTCGCTACTATCCGATTGAGGTACGTCTCTTCTCGAAGAACCATAGAGCAAACGACGTATCAAAAGTGTGCATGCCCATCAAACAAAACGTAACCCAACCAACGTATTAGACATTCTCCTGTAATTAATAGGGAACAAACCTTGAAAATTGTTATATGATGAACTATTAAAATCCCAGATAACTGACATATATCTATCAAAAAATTGAGTCTTCTTTCGGATTTCACATTTTTCGTTACATATTGGGGCTTCGATTTCGAAAAACCCTATTTTGGTTACCAATTGGGATGTTGCTTTTAAATTTCAGATTTTTTTGTTACAAACAAAGGTTTTCCTATCAGACTTCGGATTTTCCATTACAAATTCTTATAGTTCTTTCGAAATTCATAGTTTCTGACACATACTAACGAAAATCCTACAGGGTAACGAAAATAGCATTTTCCATAACTTAATTTTTTGTCAAAAAATGGAATATCCATTAATATAAAAAGTTCAGATCCATTGTTCACTATCAGTTTAAAAGAAATCCTACAAAGTTAATTTCAACTAGACAGCAAATCAAAACCAGAGAGAACTGAAGGGAGATTGATCATGAAACAAACCTTCTCAAGTTAACTTGAACTACATGGCGACAATACTTCAACCAAGGAGGCACTACTTCACCCGAAAAATGCTCGAGAGAGTTCCAGAGGGAGATAGAATGATGTAGGACGGAATGGTAGTGATGAAACTGTAGATTTTCACTCCCGAACATTGTTATTAGGTCGCCATGGCTAGGGTTTTGAGATACTAGGTTATTAACTAAGTTTTTATAAAATGAGAGAAAGAAAGAGGAGAGAGAGGGAGAGGGTTAATAGAACAAAACTGACATGTCATGCGGAATAATAATAAACATATAGGGAGTGGATCCATGACCAACCCCCATTTATGAGAGCATCTCCTAAAGTGCCTTACTGTTTTGGATGCAAAAAAGTCAAATCCAAGTAGTCAGACTCAATTTTCTCTAAGAGTACCTGATTTGGATTTTAAATTAATTCAAACAGGCGCATAACACTTGGGCGCCTAATTTGAATTTTTTTTATTTTTTTAAAATTGGGCGCCTAATAGGCGCCCGATTGATTTTAAAAAAAACAACAATTGGGCGCCTAAGTCGCAGGTGCCTGTTTAAAAATAGAACAGACGCCCAACACTTGGGTGCCCAATCGTGTCTTAAAAATCCAAGATCGAGTCTTGGATTCCAAGGCTGAGACTTGGATTTTAAGACTCAAATCCAAGTCAGTCAGGCACTGTTGAAGGACGAAAATCTGATGTGGCAGCTTAAAATCCAAGGTAGTGAGGCACTTTAGGAGTTGCTCTGACTCCTTTAAACCACCCAACTATAGATGAGTAGTCATAAACATAATTTAAAAAATTATTTTTGCACTCTCTCCTCAACTGATGACGTGTCGATTTTGGCCTCCATCTCTCATGATTTTTTTTTACCTTTTTTTTATTTCTCTCTCTCCTCTCCTTATTTATCTTTTCTATTCATTCTCTCTCCCATTTTTGCAAACTGAGCTTAAAAACCTTGTTTCCAAAACCCTAGCAATGGTATGGTAATAAAGTAGCTTGGTGAGGCGATCAAAACCGTTGGGACGACGTATATTCGACGTACCCTACTACATCTATCTGTGGTTTTCTCTTGGTGTTCTTTGATTGTAGTTGACGTCTCCATTAGAGCACCCACAACAGCTAGGTACACCCTGACGTGGCTGGTTGATTTTGAAATCTACCCTCTTTTCTACCCAAATTATCTCCCAGCAGCTAGGTGAATACCTGATGTGGCACAATCAAGATTCACCCAAGGGTAGATTTTCCACCCTGAGGGTAGATTGGAGGTAAATTCACGCCGCGCGGTTCTGAAGTGCGCCAAGCTTGCCGCGCGGTTTAGAAGTACGCTGGGACTTTGATGGCTCAGATTGAAACACGTGGACTCATCTGGGACATCCATTTCAAGCGCGCGGTTCAGAAGTGCGTGTGGGAAATTCACCTTGGGGTGGATTTACAACTGTTGTGGGGTGGATTGGGGTAGATTGGATTCACCCTGCTTTTGGGCGAATCCATCCACCCAACTGCTGTGGATGCTCTTATTGAAGTGCTGATAGAGGGTAGCTTGAGAGCTACTTTAAAAGGTGTGTCTCTCATTTTATTACCATTTTGATATCTCTCATTTAGATTTGTAAGTTTTTCTCTCTTTTTTGTAATTTTTGGAAAAAGTAGATCTGGACAGGGACGGTTGTTACGGAAAATATATATTTCGTTACCAGAAATAATTTTGTTAGGGACGATAACGGGAAATTTAAATTTTAGTAGAGGACCTATAATTTGTAACATAAATTTGGAAGTCCGAAAGGGAACCCTATATGTATAATGGAAAATCATATTTCCGAAAGGAATCCCCCAATGAGTACCAGAAAATCATAGTTTTGTAATGGTGTCATAAAATGTAACAAAAATTGAATTATGTCAGGAAAATTTCGGTTCCATGGTTTATGTTTTTTAGTTCGTAATATAACCATTTCAAAAATTATTCTCTATTTTGTATGTCTATTTACATTGGTTGGGTTGTGTTGTCATTGATGGGCATTCTTTTAATGCATAATTTCTTTTATGGTTCTCCAGGAAGAGACCCCCTCTATCTGATTTTAGTGAGGAAGACAAGGTGGTTAATGTTCCAAGTATATGGCCTACGCCAATGAGCAAAGCATATGAACCTTTGTCCTCATGGTATGAGGGATAAAGATTATATTATGAAAACTATTGTACTATTTTCGGGACTGTTGTAATGAAAAGTCAACTTTCCTAGGCTGTTGTAATGAAAAGTCAACTTTCCAGATTTCAGAAGAAACATATTTCCCTTACTCTAGTTTCAGAATTCCTTATTTCCGTTATTAAACCTTGGATTTTGGTGCTTTCCGAAACAGAGTATTGTCTGAATCTAACATCATATCCACTTTGTTTTATAGGAACGGAGTATGATGCTTGGAATAACTAAGTCTTCGAGATGGAGGATGCACTATAGTCGAATACCGAGTTGGAGAAGGACTTCGTGAAGCTTATGAAATGCAATGAGATCCTAAATAATGATATGAGGGTTGCGAGGGATGAGCGGGAAGTGCCAAGAGAGTTTATATTTTAGACTTGGTACATACACAAGCTCATGGTGGATTATTGGATGTTCACAAGTTATAATAGGAGGGAAATATTTGTTAAGTAGTTTTTGACCCATAATCATATATCAAGTGTTTTTGATCCCTCAAGTAATGGGTAACTCTCTTGTTTATTCATGTAGATGAAATAGATTTTTGATCCCTAATGTGTTTCCCTCCTTCACCCCTATTTTATTTCTACATACACTTATGTACAAATTAGTTTCCAAAGTAATTGTTTTCGAAAGAAAATGTTGCGGAATTGATCCATTTCATTGCTGCATTGTTCTGGATGTGTTGTTGCTAGAACTAGTTTCGTTAACAAAATAATCCAAAACATACTTAGAAATGGAAAAGGTGGTTTTGTTAAACTAGTTTGAATAAAATCCATTGTCGTTTATTCCTATTTTTGGTATAGTGAAATAACTAAAGTAGATACCAAATAAATATTAAATATTAAGCACCCAGAAAATCAAGGAATGCAAATACATTAGAACATCCCTAGCAACGAGTGTGGGTTTGGGTGTGAGTTCTGACATCCTGGCCCACCAAACCCACAACTCACACTCGACCTCTCCCAGCAGCCAGTGTGAGTTTCCTACGTGGAGTTTTTTTTTAATTTAGAGGAAATTAAAACACCGCGCGGTAAAAAGAACACTGCACGGGGTTCCAAACACCGCCGCATTAACTGTAAGTAAAACTCACTAGTAATTTGACTATTTTCACAATTTTTACATCTAGCTCTTTCTCAAAAATACCTTGGTAAAAAAATCTTTGAATTCTAACAAAATTAAAATGCATATGCCAGAGGGAGACCGACACCCCAGTACTCTGCCTGAGTTTAGAGGAACAAGAGATCCAGAGCGTTCCGTAACGCGCTCGAGGTCCGGAAGGAAGAAAAAGCAAGTGGAATTTGAAGATGTCCAACCCCATGATATACCAAACCCAACCGAAGATAACTTCCTGTGGAGGTGTATTACTCAACTCCCAGACGGAGTCAATCACATCTATTACACAGAAAATGAACTCACGGTAAGTTTTAGTGTAATTGTGAATTTGTTTTTTTCCATAAATCACGTGTTTGACAAAATGCCCCAATGAACAGAATCGGGATTCGATGCGTGTGCACGGCACATTCACTACGGTGTTCAAAGTGTGGAAGGATATTGCCACAATTCCAGCTATAAGGGACGTCATGGTAATTATTTTTGGGCAGTTTATGGATATACGCTTGGGCAATTCAGATAATCGGCTAATTCAGGCGCTTATAAAGCGTTGGTGGCCGACCATACACACATTTTTGTTCCCTTGTGCGGAGATAGGGGTCACTCCTCTTGATTTTACTATGCTGACATCATTGCCCATCTGCCGATATCCGACACAGGTGCCATATGACGACACATGGTCTATTTTATCCAATGCGAGGTAATTACTCCCCAACATTGATTCCAGCCATATAAAGAGTGGGAACGTCAGCATTGCGCATTTGAGGACATACTTGACCGTCGCAGCTGATCTGGAGGATGATATTACTATTGCTCATGTTTTTATCTTCTTCATGATAGGACATTTGTGGTTCCAAACGGCCAACGACACCGTCCCGCTTGAATATCTCGCGACCGTGAACAATTTGGACTCGGCTACCCAATATGACTGGGGTTCTGCTATTATTGCTTCCTTGTACCATGGTTTGGATACCGCAGTCACGACCGGGGGTGCCATCACAGGATTTGTGCAACTTCTTCCGGTACACTAACACTTTTTCCTTTTACAAATCAAATATCTTCCAATAAACGTTTTAAATATAAATTCTTATTATTTTTTATGTTATTCTGAAATGCAGTATTGGTTCTACAAGTATTGTGGGGTTGATCACCCTATAGTCAAGGAAGAGGTAAAGTACCCGGCCTATTTGTGCCTCAAAGCATGGGAGATAGGGAACATGAGGAAAACAAATGACCAGGCAGCCAATCTATTTATTATAGGCAGATACCATATTGATCACCACACTGTTAAGACGATCATATGGGAACCCTGGTTCGATTCTGCAGTGTCTGAGACAGAGGATATAATGAATGTAAAACTCCTATCCCGTAAAAGGATGCCACTTCAAGTACCAAATGGAAACTGTGAATATAACTTGGGGGATAGATGTTGAAGGCAAGTGACTGACGAGGTGCGTATTCCTTTGGATCCTCCGCTTAGCATGTCGCCACATATTAGTTCCGCGGCTTTACATGAGATGAGACAGGCTGGGTTCCTTGACTATGAGCAGTTTGTGGTAGGGGAGGAGCGAGAGACTTATGCCTCATACTGGGTTGAACAAACTTCGGAGGTAGGCCACATATTGGCAGATTTCCAGAGGATGGGGAATATAGATCTGTTCGGACCGAGTGCACTCAGAGTTGGTATTACACCTGTGGTGGTTACGTCAACGTCAGTTCATAGCTTATCCTAGGACTTCCGTTTGCCTGGCGAGGTGGAGAGGCAAAACCTGGGGTGGCACATGGAGTGGACAGGGCGGTGTGAGAGGCTCCCCATCGCCCACTTGAGGGACCCACTACCCATGTCTTCCTCCTACGGCGCAGAGGAGTTGTGGCACCTCACCCATGGTATGCGGTGACTCGTCCTTGCAAAGTTTGCGCGGGATGCACAGAGGCTCCAGGAGGTAGAGGATGAGCTTGCTATTGCCCGCAGGCAAATTAACAGTATAGATCATCAGCTATATGCCCATGTAAGTATTTTATTTATGTATTTATTGCGGTGTTTTTTCTTAATGTTATATTTATTTTGTCAAAATATTTATAAAGTTTATTTGTCCCGTTCAAGACCTACAGTTGAGGAGGGGGCGTGACGTCAGGTAGTGCCGCTACCACCTGGAGGTAGCGTGAGGACGAGGCAGCGTGAATCTGGTCCGCGAACCAGGGGAGGCGATACTAGTTACAGGGGGTGGGGTACTGGAGATGATTTTGAGTATATATAGGTGTTTTTATGCTTTTTTAGATGATGTAGAAGATCAGCTTTGATTATATAGATGATTATGAGTAGACGATATATTTATAGACGATGTTTTGGATGTTCTTAATGTTCATTAGCCATGATTATCTAATGTTGAAATTGACTGAAGTTTTTGTTAAAATTGACTATTTGTCTGTTCGATTAAAATTATACTGATGTGTTTTATATTTCTACAAACTATTTGGTGAAGTTTTTATATTTTTGGTAAAGTTTTTTCAATGTCTATTCGAATAGACTATTTGTATGTTCGAATAAATTTTAGCAATTTTGCACAATTTGTCACTGAGCAGTTTTATTCGAATAGAACTTAATTCTATTCGAACAAAATTGTCATTGAGGTAAAATATAAATATAGATTTGGCAGTGAAATGAACACCGCGCGGCATTCCTTTTACTGCGAGGTAAAGGAACACCGCCCAGTGTTTATTTTACTGCCAAATCTAGGGAAAAAGACCCACAACTTCTTCCCCTTTTACATTTCTCCTATTTTTACACTTTTCTCTTCCATTGTAAACTTGTTCACTATCTGGTATTATACCCTTCTCTCAATTCCACAGCCTCAAATGTCCTCTTCATCATCCGATTCATCTATACCCGATCTTCTAAGTTTATCGTCGTCGTCCTCCGATGACGATCTTATCTTTAATTGTACGGCGGCAATTTGTATTTTGCACCAAGCTGTAGGTGGCATAGTAGTTGAAGATGGAACTTTGAATTACGATGGGAGTGTCATGGGGAATAAAAATAAGAGAAAGAAGCGAGATCACTCATTGGGGCATTATAACATTATACGAGACTACTTTAAGCCGAATTGCACATATGAGCCATGCGAATTTTGGTGACATTTTCGTATGAGTAGAGACATGTTTATGCGTCTATTCGATGCAGTCGTTGCATATGATCATTATTTTGTCTAGAAACTTAGCAACGCTGGTACTATGGGGTTATCATCGTACCAAAAGGTAGTCGCAACACTAGGTTTCCTAAGCTACGGTGTTGCGGCAAATCTTTTTGATGAATATATCCAAATAGAAAAAAACATAACCTTGTTATGTGTGAAAAAGTTTTGTGCTGCGGTTATACAAATTTTTGGCAAGGAATATCTTCAAGCACCAAACGCGGCCAATGTCGAAAAGTTAAAAGCGATCGGAGAGTCCTGGGGATTTCCCGGCATGTTAGGAAGCCTTGATTGCATGTATTGGATATGGAAAAATTGTCCCAAAGCTTGGCACGGTCAATTTACTTGTCATTACCCCAATGCGATACTGATTCTTGAAGCGGTAGCTTCACACGATCTTTGGATTTGGCATGCCTTTTTTGGGTTACCAGGGTCTAACAATGATATCAATGTCCTACAATAGTCACATCTTTTTACCGACCTGGCCTATAGTATCTTCTCGCCTTACAATTATACAATTGCCGGAAAAGCTTATGATATGGGGTATTACCTAGCGGATGACATATACCCCAAATGGGGAACACTTGTCCAAACCATATCCAATCCAGTTACAGTGAAACAAAAATTCTTTGCTCAACAACAATAAAGTTGCTGAAAAGACGTAGAATGGGCGTTTGAGGTTTTACAATCTCGGTTCAATGTTGTAAAAAATCTGGTTAAATTGTGGGACCCCCAAGTTTTGAGCAATGTCATGAAGGTGTGCGTGATAATGCACAATATGATTGTCAAGGAGAAACGAGGTACATTCCCATCATACTTAGACTACAATCCGGCCGAGCCCTCAACTATCGAAGGCGATCGGTTCGATATTGTACGCGAACGCGGAACAATAGAATCTTTTATATCGAAAATGAACTGGATTCTAAGTCGAGAACTTCACTTTGATCTAAAGGATGATCTAATCGAGAATTTGAGGGTCGTGAAAGAAAATCTTCAAAATTAGTACTCCATTTATTGTATTATTTGTGTGTTCTTAATGTAATTTAATGCTTCTCTTAGTCGTACAAGTTTATTAAACATGTTTTTTTAATGCAATATTGATCTTGTATTTGTTTTAACACAATATTATCGAAAATAAGCATTTCAGAAACAAGCTGTAGAATTTTGAGCAGTACATTATTCAAACGTTTACATAATTGGTTATTAAACTACATTCTTGGATAAAAAACTTCTATATGCAGTAAAGTTAAATTTTATTTCATCACCACTTAAAGTAACTGGTCCGCCCCTCTTGGCCAGAGGTTTTATGATCTAAGCTTGCCTTTGTAGATAGTATTGCAATTGATGTCCAGAAAAAGTACTCAAGTCTTTCTCCATGATTTTACGATCTTCTTTTGCTTGCTCCAAATCTATTTTAGCTTGCCAGTGTTGCATTTCTTCTGCTCTTCTTCTTTCCTTTTCTTTTTTTGCTTGTATCTTCTCCAACCGTAGTTCATCCAGCATTATTTGGATACCGCTACCAGATGCAGTCACATACTCCATTGCCTTTTGTAATGCAAAGTTCTTTCTATAGTGTTTTTGGCTGATGGGTCTGCTTCCACCCTCATACAATGAACCATCTAAGTCAGAATTTGGGCCCGTGGATTGAGGTATAGGTGGGCCGTCAGGGTCCTCCGATAGATTTTTTGATCCGACCGAGTTCCCTGGAGAAGAATTGCCCGATATTCTTCTGGCTATATTTTTTGGTATATTCACCGCATGGTTCAACCCATCATCCCTTAGGTTGGCCCATCGCAGTTCTCGTGCCAAAATCTTATACGCTTCACGGTGTTTGAAGTCATTGCCGCCATTCAAGCCTTTATAGATTTTGTGTGCATCGTTTTCCAATAATTCACAAAATTACCTAATACAAATAAATAACGTGTATATCCGCAATAAATAATTGACATTGAGTTAAAGGAAACTATAACGTACCCGATCTTCTTTTATTTTTCCGCTGCTATTTCTAAATCGTTCTTGAGCAACTATCCCCTTGTACACCACACATTGTGCATTAAGGCATACCACTGAGATTTGGTCGACCCACATGATTGTCGTATGGGGCACTCGGGGTCTCTGTTAAAGGCAATGCTGACCTTTTGATAGAAAGTAAAACTCTTTGTACGACTATTTGTTTGGACAAAAGTTATTACCCAGGCCCTTGCGAGACACGTAAAGTCTGCGTCCGTCCAATGCATTCCAGCATCATCCGTCTCGTCCAAAGACTTAGAATCTTCTGACACTTGCACGCTTGGTCTTTGTTTTGCGGGTGCTCTTTTCTTTCTTCCTTTTCCTTTTTCTTTTTGGGGAGCCGCCGCTTCAATAGGTATTGGGACATTTGCGTTACTTTGACCGTGCTGAGTAGATTCACCATAGAATAGATAGTTCTGAGAGTAATTTAGAGGTTAAAAACCTTGAGATTGAGTGAGTGGATAGGGTTGATAGTACGGGCTAAAAGCCTGAGGTTGCAGTTGAGAGAATATAAATAGACTTTGATATTGTCCATAACTGGGATCCCCTTACGAAATAGTAAACAAAGGTGGGGTCTGTGATTGAAATTGAGGTTGAAATTACAATAAGTTTTGGTAGAGGTATGGAGTGAATTGTGATGATGGGTGTTGAGCGAATGGTGTTGAAGGTGGGTTATGGGAGGATGAAGTCGATGGTGTAGAGTTATTACTACTGGTGCTGGAGTTCACCATTTGGGGAGAGCGTAGAGGTTCTCCTTAGCTCCGCAATTGGGTTTGGGGAAGAAGAAGTTGTCAGGGAGTGTTGATGAAAATAATTGAGTTTGGAGGTGTTTAGATCACCGCGCGGCGTTCCTTTTACCGTACGGTAAAAAGAACACCGCGCGGTAATCTAAACACTGCCAAACTCAAATTTTTTTTAGTGTGAGTTCCTCCCACCCGGTTGAGTTCTTGTAGCACCAGGTCATCGAACTCACACCCAAACAGTCGCTGCTGGGAGACGTTTGAGTGTGGGTTTGCAAACCCAACTCAAACCACACCCTGCTGCATTTGCTCTTATTAAACATAGACCACTACTACGAGTTAGACAATAAGGATGTTAAATTGATCGTCCTCGGCTTTATCTTTTTCAAAATTCTCTTATTTGTTGCCTTTTCTTAAGTTTCACGAAGACTTTTTCCAACTCAGTATTCGGTTATTGTGCGTCATTCATCTCGAGGCTTGGTTCTTCAAAACATTACACTCACCTCCTACAAAATAAATTAAAAATGATGCTAGATTTTGGAAGTACTCTATTTCATAAAATATCAACATCTAATGTTTAATGGCGAAAATAAAAAATTCCGATGCTATACTAATTAAAATAAACATTTTTCGAAACCGAGAAACGAACAAATATCATATTATGTTATAATAGTCTCGAAAAGTTGAGTTTTCCTTGCAATAGTTTGGAATCGGTATTCTAGGAAACATTATTCCTTTGAAAAAAACATAAAAAAGAAGCCAAAAAATAGAATAAAGAAAAAGGCTTTGAGGATGGGTTTCCCCCATAAACAAATTAGTTCAACATTACTATTTATTCTACAAATTTTTTTTAAAATAATTTAATATTGGTTTCTATTTCAAAAATGATATTTTTTGAAACTAAAAAAGAACTTTTCAAAATAATATTGGTAACGAAAATATTATTCCGAGACTGGGCACTACTTATCTACTATCGAGTCCAAGGACGGAGCCAATCAAATATTTTTGAAATTCACTCCCAATGAGGCTTTAGAGACAACGCTAAGCTTTTATAGTGTGATAAACAACTCAACCAGCCTTCTAATGTCTAATATGGCCTGAAATATTTGAGAGTTCGAGAAAGCCGATACTTTATCAATTAACCAAATGGAGCACGAGAAAGAGGGTAAAAGAGGAAAATACGATTGCTTTGCAAACTTCTAAGCTGTGAATAACTTCGTTATTGGTAGGATTTGAAAATTTAGGGCTTGGGGGAAACCTTCTAATGTCTAACACGACTTTCAACTAACAAAATTTTGGTTTTTATTTTTGAATTTCATGTTTTCTGTGACGATATGGGCTTTTGGTTTCGGATTTCCTATTTTCTATTGCAGACATAGGTTTCACTTTCGGACTTCGGATTTTCTGTTACATAATTTGGTTTTTCTTTCGGACTCTAACTTTTTCATTACAAAAACTGATGAAATTATTTTGGTCACGGAAAATGTATATTCCATGACTAACATCCCTGTCTAGATCTACAGTTCACCTTCACTTTGAGAATAAAAAAAAATTATGCTTCCAAACACCAAATCTAAATCAGAGATAATACAATGGACTGAAAGTATGAAAAAAAACCTCGCCATGAGCACTTCAACATGGAGTACGACTACTTCACCCAAAAAATGTCGAGAGAGGTCCAAAGAGTGATGAGTGAAGTACAACGAAACCGCGATGTCCCAACGATTGTGCTCTCCTCACCAAACTACTATATTTCCTCGTCATTGTTAGGCTTTTAGGAACTAGGTTTAGGGCTTTTTTTGGTAACCATAATAGAGAGAGAGAGAAAAAAAGAAAGAAAAAGATAAGGGAGACTACAAGTTTTACTTGAGGAGAGAAAGGTGGTTCAAATTTGAGACAGCCAATCGACCTTTTTTACTGCCACCTCATATGGTTTCCAAGTTGTAACAACTACCCCCTTTATATATATAGGGAATGGAGCTAGGTACACGCCCCCTTAAGACACGGTCCATACGCTGAAGAAGATACTTCCATTTGGCTTGATGGAGGGTCTAGATGAGAGGTGGTTGACAAGCTTTCCCAACAAGGCAGATGATATGGCAATTTTGGTGATGTGGCGAAGTGGTGATGTGGCATTTTAAAATTTAAATTTCAAATATGGAAGTAACACATTTTGGCAGGGTTAAAAGAAAAAAACTACTCTTTCTCTCTCATTCATTATTAATGGTTTCTTTTTTTCTTTTTTTCTCTCCCTCATGAAAAATAATCGTCTCCCTCATCAAAATCGAAACTGACTTTGCTTGGACTGACTAAATGGCACAATTTTTTTATTTGAAACTCTTGGCTTGGATTTCCAAAAGGGACGATTGCTCTCCCTTTGTGATTCTAATTGCTCTGCGTCATCGACATTATTCTTCTGGTCTCAAATACTTTCTTGTGGTTTTTTGAAAGGTACGATAATGCTTTTTGGGATTTTGGTTTTTGATTTCCTAGGGCTGGTTTGTTTGTTTTCAGAATTCTGTTTGAATTAGTTGTAATGGTTTCTGACCTAAAATTTGTAATGGTTTTTGATTCCCAATTCTTCAAATTTGTAATGGTTTATAACTTAGAGTACTAATTTCTTGTAATAGTTTGTAATGGTTGTTGATATCTTGTAATGGTTTATGACCTAAAGTACCAATTTCTTGCCTAATTTTTTTGTAATGGTTTGGGTCAACTACATGTTTCCTTATGGGAAGATTCAAACCTATGATTTCATTTACAATTTCGAATAGGTTAATTCAAAACCATAAGGATTTAGGGATACTTGTAATTGTAGTTGCAGTTTGTAATGACTATTTTCACAAACCCAGAATATGATATGCCTTATTTCCATTTTGTAGTTTCGAAAAACATTTTATCTAAAGTAGTTTATGCTTGGATACACTAATTTATTTTTGTAATTTCTAAAAAGACTATGTTGTACATGAGTAATTTACAATTTTCTTGGTGCCACTGGGTATAAGTTTTAGTTATTGATCATCCGCTATTTTTTTGTACTATTCAGTGTGGTGCAGTTTGTGTGCAATGGTTCTTTCGACTTACTTTTTCCGAAGCCAATAATTTTTAGAATTGAATTTTGAAACTTGGTGACCATGAACTCAACACTGACTTTCGTTTATTTATTTCCGAAACTAAGTGACTTACGACAAATAAAAAATTAAACTATTTTTTTATATTTCACAATTAAGATGGACGATATTGATTTACAATCTATTGTATTTAGTTTACATATTTTTGATGAGAAGGAAGGTGTAAGTATTGTTGCTCTCAGAAGTGCTGTATTTAATTATTTAGGACGAACACCCATAATCCCCGTAAGTTGCTTTCTTTCTTAAAGAATTTTTGAATAATCTATTTTGTTTACCTTATCTTGAGCTGTATGTTTGACTTTTGAAGGCGTGTGATCTGAAAGAAATGAATGCAAATTTTTTAATTCAAAACTATTCAGTTTCAAAAACCTGAAAACGATACTATATTTCTTATTTACTTACCCTTTGGACCTCCTATAAGTAGTTTATTTATAAGTAATGTCCTAACTGTAAATTTAAATTCATGATATAATAGTAGTTAGATTTCGGAGACATGACAGCTTTCATGGATTGTGCTGCTAGAGTGGTTGTTGCCTTCATTAAGTTGTTCTGTCATTTTATCCATAGACCGCGTACGACAGTGATTAATGCCCTCCTCCAAACCAACTCTAAAATAGATTGGGAGTACGAAGTGCTTTTAACAGTTTCTGAAGAAGACATACTATATAACTTGGAGGATGAACGCCAGCTAACTCAGTTCGAGGAAGAAATTATGTGGTGCACAAGGTGACCTAATTATAATGATTATAATAGTTCTGAGGATTACGAATCAGGCAATTTTTATGATAGCTCTCGATATGACTAGCAATGTTAGGCTCTTTAAATAATTATAATAATATTTTTGAACTATTGTAGAATTTTCCAACTTGTTTATGAATAAATCTGTTTGGTTGTGCATACCTATCTTATTTTAATTCTATCATTTTCTTTTATTACATTAAGCTATTTATTCCTATTGAAAGATACTACAACCACTTTGATTGAGTCTCGATTTACTTTGAACGAAACTATGTTGTTTTGTTTTGGTATAGTGAAACTAATTGTTTTTCGGAACTTCCCTTCTGAAACTCGTTCAAAAATTGTATTCGTTATTGTTTTTTAGCTATTTAGCATTTAAAAGTTTTGATTGGACATTACCTTGAATTAATCATGTTGCATGTTATTTTTAAGAATGGAACATTCAGATGTGGGCATATGTTCCCCTCAATTTTGAAGAAGGCTCGTCTATCCCAAACTTTTAAGGCTCGTCTATCCAAGCTGGTGGTGTGCAAACTCCTAAAGGTAGTGAAGTTACTCCTAAAGCTTTGGTAGACCCCCTCGAAGTGATTGTTCCTTATGTTGGGAAGGAAGTTAAATCTATTATCGTTGTCGAGTCGTATTATGCGTGTTATGAGCGAAGCATGGGTTTCTCGAGAAAGAAGAGATCTTCGGAGAAGCTGCCTCGTTCGAATTTCATTGATTGGGCGTGCTTCACATGTATGAATCAAGGTGTTTCGAAGAAGAACAAGGGCGAGGAACTCGATACTAATCAGGAGTTAAGGAACCAACAATCCTCTGAGAGAAGCGGCTGTAGGGCGGGCAAGAATATAAATGTACAGAAGATGTATGAGATGTATGAGGTCACTACCTTTTCTAAAGTACATTGCCATTCCCTTATGTACCCTCATAATCGACACAAGATGAAAGTGAACCGTAATTTTCCGAAGGCGGCAAAGTGTCTTATTGAATTATTTTAGCTCCATAGCATTCGAGTCAGTAAGGTGTCAACATTGTTCCCTGAACTTACTTTTGACACAAGGGCTTGTTATAACCATACACATAACAATAACTGGGGGCGGCTTAAGGTTGAGGACACCCAATCAGTTTTGGACTTCTTCAAGGGAAAATAGTCTCACAGCCCCATGTTTTACTTTGAAGTATAATTGGATGAGGATGACCATGTACCAAACTTCTTTTGGATAGATGCTCGTTCCAGGATGGCGTATGAGCAATTCGGTGAGGCTGTCCCATTTGACACAATGTACAAGGCAAACAAGTACAAGATGCCCTTTACATATATCACGTGTGTTAACCACCACTACCAAACCATTCCGTTTGGATGTGCCCTCCTCAAGGATGAGACTGAACATTCTTTTACTTGGCTATTTATCACGTGGCTGACTGCAGTTGGTAACAAGATCTCTTCTGCCATTATCACAGACCAGGACTTGGCCATGAGTATCGCAATTCCATACTATTTACCTGTTATATTTTTAAATTAAACTTTATTGTTTGGAGAGAAACTTATTTTTTTCTATTATCCCATTCAAGGTTAAAGGCACAGAAGTTGTATGGGCAGATATTGTTTCAAAATCATTGTGTTCGAAACTGTAAGAGTTTTAAAAGATGATATGTTGAAGCAGTCATGTTTTGATTTACTTTTCCAGATGCATCCTTTCATACTCAGCACCTTTTGGTTGTCCCTCATAGACATCCTTTCTAGTTTTAGCATGTGGACATTCAAAGCCACCCATATATCCTTTTCTCATTTGATTTGATATAGTTTAATGTAAAAAATGTCAATAAGGGTCAAAATTCAGCATTTCATAGTTTCGATTGCATGATACCGAAACTGAGCTAGTTTCAGAAAGTGTATAACAAGACTATCCCGTTTTGTGAAAGTGATACCGAAACTAAATAGTTTTGATTCACACTCCCAAAATGAATAAAGTTTTGAAATACAGATACCAATACTACTAAAGGGTCAAAACAATACAAAAAATGAAAAATACTAGTTATGGTACTAAAGTTTTCGAAACTAATATATAACTGTAATTTCGAGGGAAACTTATAGATTTTTGTAGCTTCCCATAAACCTCAGCGTACTTCTGATTTAGATATATTACAAGAGATTTTTGTAATTCTGAACAGCTTCAATTCACCAAATTTTATTCAATTTTTATTACTAATTGGGTAACCGATAAATTAACTCACCCAATTGGCAAGTTCTTCTTTATGTTCCCCCATTTGGCAGTTTAAGAAGTAAACCTACATTTCAAATATACATTATAGGCTAATCTCAATGGATACCTAAAGTGGTGTTTACTTATAACTTTGAAAGGGCAATGTTTTACCTCAATTTTTTTAGCTACGAATTGGTTGTTTTAGCTATGAATTGGCTTTAAACGACTTTATCTTCCCCTTAAGTTCTGCCATCTCCATCAACAACTCCATATTTTTGGTTTCTTATAGCTGTAAAACATTAAATAGGGTTGGGTTAGTGAATACCCGCTAGGATTTTGATTATATTTTATTCGGCTTAGTGTTTGGGCGGAGTGCTCAATACAAAGTTAAGGAAGGGAAACGTCAGTTTTGAAGCTATGGATACTGCCACATTTTAATAAATTAATGTTTTTGATTTTAAATTTTATGGGATGGCATCCCGGTGCGCCGAGTTTTGGAATTCAATACCAAAAAGTAATCATTTACAAAAAAACTGAAAGCAACACTTCCTTAATTTCACAGAAACCAATATGTAACCACTAATTATTTTTCCAACCAAATAATCGTAAGCCTTCAAATATTTTTATGTTGTAGAATGTAAAACATAAATCAAATAAATATTACGTATTTTAGTCAAGTAGATTAACTAGTTCATAAGGTGGGACTCACAAAAGGTCCAGTATCAGCCGTCACGTCCGTGGAGTTCACTTTTATTTTTTCTAGCTTCAATTACCTTTCATTCAGTAGTTCCTTTAGATCTTCTAGTTCTTTCGCTAAGTTCTCCCTCGATACTAAAGATTCCCTTTCATCACCACTAGCCAAACCAAATTGCTTCTTCCTCAACTCCTCAATTTGTTCTAATGCCACTTTTCATTCATCTTCCAGCTTCTGCTTCTCTTCTAACGTCTTCTTTAATCTTCATCCATTCTTACCTTGGTAGTTACCTCCACCTCCATTTTTTCCTTATAACCACTTAGATCGGGGCAGACCTTTCATTTTAGAGTAGGGGGGCCGTAGTAAAGAAAATGTTCTGGATTATACTGGGGTTCAAGGGTATTTAAGTAATTTATACTAATACATACAAGTGAGAATTTTGAGATTGAGTTCTTCCTTTCATGATTTCATCCTTTGTTGATGAAAACCCTAGAAAATGATTATATGATCTTATAACAATTGAGTATTGATTTTGATCTAGGGGTTAATCAAACAAAACTAGAGATAGAGATTGCAATTGCAACCATGATTTTTCAGAGAGAGAGAGAGAGAGAGAGAGGTACCTCATATATAGAGAAAGGGTGAGAGTTCAATTTTTTTTCTTCATCTGTGTTTTGTTAGAGAAAAAAAGGGAGGAGCCAGGAGGGATAGGGAGGGCTAGGTTGGGCTATGGGAAGAGCAGAGTGTTTACAGTAGGGAGGCACAACGCTCGCACCACTCCACCTGTGGTGGAAGGTACGATCCATATCTCTCATTCATCCACTCATGTCCTTTTCAATTCTGGTGCATCACATTCACTCATCGCATCTGCATTTCTCTGCATTATTGGCTTTGAGTCTTCTTTATTGATTGATGAGATTTCCGTGGGAACTCCTTTAGATTCCTCAGTGTCTATCTCACGTATATGTAGAGATTGCCAGATAGTTGTTTGTGGTCGAATCCTCTCAGCAGACCTATTAGTTTTGCCGATGCATGAGTTTGACATCATTTTAGGCATGGATTGGTTGTCGACGCACCGGGTCACTTTAGACTGCTTCGAGAAGATGACTACCTTTTGTATTCCCGGTGAGAGGCGATTCGTGTTCTCTAGTTCAAAACTTGCGCAGTCAGGGGACGGCTTATTAGCTTTCCTAGAGTTAGATTCCTCGGGTGTGGGCCTTAGCTCTATTCTGGTAGTTTGCAATTATTCTAACATTTTTAAGCAGATTCCCAGTTTATCGCCGATGAGAGCGATTGATTTTGGCATAGATCTTGTTCCGGGCATAGCACCAATTTCGAAGGCACCGTACCGTATGGCGACTGTTAAGCTGAAAGAACTGAAGGATCAGATTTCTGAGTTGATGGGTCAGGAATTTATTCGGCCAAGTACTTCACCATGGGGAGCTCTAGTGTTGTTCGCAAAGAAGAAAGACGGCATGATGCGTTTGTGTATTGACTACCGCGAGTTGAGCAAAGTCACGATCAAGAACAAATATCCATTGCCGAGGATCGAGAACTTGTTTGACCAGCTTTGAGGAGCGCAGTTCTTTTCGATGATTGATCTTAGATCAGGTTACCACCAGCTGAGGATCAGGGCAGCTGATGTTTCAAAGACAGCCTTTCAGACTCGTTATGGACACTATGAGTTTAGGGTGATGCCGTTCGGTTTGACGAACGCGCCCACAACCTTTATGGATTTGATGAACCGTATTTTCAGCCCTTTTCTTGACCGGTTCATCATTATGTTCCTCGGCGACATTTTGATATATTCAAAGACCGAGACAGAGCACGAGGGACATTTAAGGATCGCTTTACAGACTTTGCGGGAAAACGCACTATTTGCTAAGTTTGAAAAGTGTGAGTTTTGGCAGCAGGAGGTGAAATTCCTAGGGCACCTGGTGTCTAAGTATGGAATTGTAGTAGATCCTTCCAAGGTTGCAGTAGTCGCAGATTGGGCACAGCCGGCGAGTGTTACAGAGATTTACAATTTTATGGGTTTAGCGGGTTACTATCGCAGATTCATTGAGGGGTTTTCGCGGATTATAGCTCCTTTGACTCGTTTGACGCAAAAGAACATTCGGTTTGTTTGGGAGGACAGGTGTTCTTCAACTTTTGCCGAGTTGAAGAATAGATTGACTACCGCGCCAGTTCTGATTGTTCTGTCCAGTGGGCAGAGGTATAAAGTATACAGTGATGCATCGCTCAGTGGACTTTATTGGATTTTGATACAGGAGGGCAAGGTGGTGGCTTATGCTTTGAGACAACTTAAGGTACACGAGAGGAATTATCCTACTCATGACCTCGAGTTGGCAGCAGTAGTTTATGCGCTGAAGATCTGGAGACACTACCTTACGGGGAGAAATTCGAGCTCTTTTCCGATCACAAGAATTTGCGGTATCTTTTCTCTCAGAAGGAGCTGAACATGAGACAATACAGGTGGATGGAATTTCTTAAGGACTACGATGTGGATTGGCAGTATCACCCAGGGAAGGCGAGCGTGGTGGACGACACCTTGAGCTATTTTCCTAGAGGATTACTTGCACGTCTAATGATTCGTGAGTAGACGATGCTGAGTGACATTGCGGAGTTTGGGTTGACTTTAAGTTCGCAGACTACGGGTGGTCTTATTGCAAATCTGAGAGTTCAGCCGTCTTTGATTTCTTAGATTATAGAGGTGGAGCAGCTGGATGACAGAATACAGTCTTGGGCTTTAGGCGACACCAGACCTGATTGGACAGTTAGTTTAGGTGGCAGCATTAGATACAGTGGCAGATTATGCATGCCAGATTCTGAGGTACTAAAATGTGAGGTTTTGAGTGAGGCTCATGGTTCGAGATACACCATTCATCCAGGCAGTACGAAGATGTACCAGGACCTGAAGAGACAATTTTGGTAGGACAATATGAAGCGCGAGATAGCTGATTTTGTTTCAAAATGTTTAACTTGCCAGCAGGTGAAGGCCGAGCATCAGAAACCGGCGGGACAACTTAAACCCTTACCTATTACCTATTCCAGAGTGGAAATGGGAGCATGTGACGATGGACTTCATATCAGGTTTACCGCAGACGAAGAAACAACACGATTCTATTTGGGTGATTGTGGACCGATTGACCAAATTGGCGCATTTCATTCCGGTTTGCACGACTATGACTACTGATGAGTTGTACAGGATATATGTGAGGGAGATTGTTCATTTACACGGTGTTCCAGTGTCTATTGTGTCAGATAGAGATGCCAGGTTTACCAACAAATTTTGGCAGAGTTTTCAGCGAGCTATGAATACTAGACTGGATTTCAGTACAGCATTTCACCCTCAGACCGACGGTCAGACAAAGCGAGTCAACCAGATCCTTGAGGATATGCTTCGGGCTTGTGTTTTAGAGTTCAAGGGTAGCTGGGACGAGTATTTACATTGGGCTGAGTTCGCGTACAACAGCAGTTTTCAGTCGAGCATCGGGATGGCACCTTACGAGGCTTTATATGGTTGACCATGCAGATCACCTTTGAGTTAGGCAGAGGTTGGTGAGCCGAGCTTACTGGGACCTGACTTGGTTCGGGAGACTACTGAGGCAGTTACTACCATCAGGGATCGGTTACGTACAGCACGGGGCCGACAGAAGAGTTATGCCGACATCCGCAGGTGACCGCTAAAGTTTCAAATCGGGGTTCATGTTTTGTTGAAGGTTTCACCGATGAGGGGCGTGATACGTTTCAGCAAGAAGGGGAAGCTAGCTCCGAGATATATTGGCCCATTTGAGATTCTGGACAGAGTTGGAGAGTTAGCATACCGTTTGGCGTTGTCGCCGCAGCTGAGCAGAGTTCACAACGTCTTCCATTTTCTATGTTGGGGAAGTACGAACGGGACCCTACTCACGTGATTGACTGGGAACCGATAGAGGTTTGGGACGATGCCTCGTATCTTGAGCATCCAGAGTGTATTTTGGATTGTGAGGAAAAGGTTCTTCGCCACAAGGATAATCTATTTGTGAAAGTTCAGTAGAGTCACCATGGTCCAGAGGAGGCTACTTGGAAGTTAGAGGCTGATGTGAGGAGGCACTATCCACTTTTATTCTCAGGATGAGGTATGCGTTTAATTTCGGGGGCGAATTTTTTTTTAGGGGGGTAGATTGTAATGACCCGTATTTCATTTATTCCTAATATTCACTCATATTCCATTTCCACTCATATTTTCCTATTCTTTATCTCATCGGCATATTAGATTCATTTCCTTCACGTTAAGTTCCGCATTCATTTTATGCATGTACTCTTTCATCCATTATGCATCCATTTATTCCTTTTGGTGGTTTAGTATTAGATTCCTTTTGTAATTATGGCGGTTCGGTGGTCATTCAGAGGAGGAGGTGGCGTTGTGGCTTTGGGAACCCCTAGATGGGTTGGTGGTGATGTTTGTTTGATGTGTGTGTGGTTTGGGGTGGTTTCGGTGAGCCGTTGGATTGGCTGGTAGGTTTCTGGAGTTTCCCGAGGGAAAAGATTCCTTTTGAGGGGCTTAGGCGTTTTGGTAGCTGTGAGGCGGTGGAGGTGGTGTTCCTACTTTGGAAAACCTTTGTTGGGCTTGCTGTACTATTTATGTGGTAGTGGTGGTGGTCCGTGGTGCTTCCGGGGTGTCCGGAGTGGTCCGTGGTGCTTCCGGGGTCTTTTATTTATTTATGTAGGAGCAGTTCTGTTCGAACCGGGCCCTTTCTGTTTGAATAGACCCCTTTCTATTCAAACAAACTAGTCTCTGTTCGAATACAACTCACTCTGTTCGAACAAGATCATTTCTATTCGAACAGAGGTACGTTTTCAGCCTTTTTTTTGGGTCTTTTCCTCTCTTCTCTTCACTTCCTTTTTTTTTTTTTTTTTTTTCTTTTTCTCTCTCTCTCTCTCTCTCACTCCTTTCCCTAACCTATTCCCCTCTCCTCCATACTCTTGATCCTATCTTCCCCATCGCATCGAGGATTCTTTACCCGCTTCGTCGCAAGCTTCGCTCCTATCTTCGGTAAGAAATTTCTGATTTCCTTTCTATTCTTTTCGCTCGAATTTTGGCGTAGGTCTTATTTCTTGGGTTTGGTTTTGATGTTGTTTCCTTAATTGATTGGTTGTTTGTTGTTCTTCATTGTTGGTGTTGGATTATCAAGCGTTCCGTTACCATTTTGCAGATTTTAGTTGGGTTTCCGAGTTGGTTCTTCCGCAGGACTTGGATTTCCTTCAGGTGAGTTTTATTTCAGCATTATTAAGTTTCTAAACTAGTTTCTAAGTATTGTTTTAGAGAGTTATATTGAACTTAAAGATGTTTTGTGATTAACTATAGTTTAACCTAGGAATTATTCTGTTATAAGTGTTAACATGTAGTTTGGGTTTGCAATTGTTTTTGGAGTTGGTTTTTGGTTCGCATAGGACTTTAGTTAGTTAGTGGTGGTTGGGTTAGCATTCTCAAGGCTTGCCCAGGAATGCCCCTTCCAGCCTTAAGAATTGTTGGGTTGGATGTAGTGACGGTTGGGTTGTGGTGTTGGCTATGCATAGTCGGTGTAACCGAGTCCCTATTCATCCTAGTTGTGTTGCCATGTGAGCGGCAGCTATGTTGCTTTCTTGTGCACCTGCTGCAGTTTATAACTTATAATACATCTTTCTAAACTTATTGAGATTAAATACACAAACACTCCGTTTTGGTTGACCTCCGACAGGATCCAAGGAGTCTGTGAGATCGGGTTAAAAGACATGGTGAGATTAGGAATGACACTATCATACCTAGTTCAACCACTCCGGAGTGTGAAATGGTATAATGCAGAGTCATGGAGATCCCAACTTATCCTCGTTGAGGTTGAAATTTCTTGAAATGTTACGGACTATTGTTCTACGGGTTGATACACCAAAATCCACTTTGATCAAGTGTGACCATCCTAACTTGGTCGAGCTTAACCAAATCGTACCTATGTATCCTTTTACTGATCTCTTTAAGAAATTAGACGTTAGAGGTTGATCAACCAACATTATAATAAGATCGCGTACACTTTTAAAACACTGAATCATTCGGCATTAGGGGATATTTATGGGAATATCCCTGCTCATCATAACATATCATTGCATCTAGGATACGTATGGGATTATCCTAATCATCACTTCACGTCATGGAATTACATATTATCATATCATCACATTCTCTTCTCATATTCCTTACTCTACTCTCTTCTCACATTCCTTATCTATTCTCCTCTCATCAACTCTATTTCTTTTCCTTATCAACTCTGTATCTGTTATGGTCACTTATTATATTACTAGATTGTATTTACCTGTTTTATATTACATTCATCTCTACTCTAATTTTCAGTACCAGTTGTTAGTAAGTTATTTAGTTCTGTTGGATTAGTGAGCTCGCTGTTTGCTCACTCTCACATTTTAACCATTTCAGAGGTTGATTAGCTTGGACTACTGCGTGGGTAGCCAGATTAGGGGTAGATTTTGCCGTTGCAAATTTCCTTTGGTTCTGGACTTCTGTAGGTGTTCTCAGCATGTGTCGTTGATTTTTATTCGAGATGTTGTATTACATTTTCATATGATATGCATATATATGTCTTTTGCTTCAGCATTATATTGCTGTATTGTTATTTCTTTACTCCGATGATTATTGCTATATGTGAATAGCCAAACCAGAATTTGTCTATGGCTTAGTTATTTGTGGGGTTGAATATTTGGATTCCCCGACCTGCACTACTTAGAATCTAGTAATTGGTCAAGCTATCGATTACTGAATTTTGAGGCGTGACAGATGCATTGGGAATGTTCAATGTTAGGGTTTATTTTATCTCGTACCATCCTATCAAAGAAATTCAGACATAAAACATCAGAGGCGGGCTCACGACATCCTAGTAAAGATCCCAAGGAACCTATACAATACAGTAATTTTTTAATTATACAAACAACATTCATGCGGTTAACTATTTATAACACACAACTACTTCCTTGTCATCCCTGTACTTACATCCTTCACTTTATCATTGTCAAGTACAATCTGTATTTCTTTGAGGGTTATCACACCTTGTAAGTGATTATGCCCCTCTTTGCCTTCCACTTGGTGTAGTATGTGTCACCAATGTGCTCATGGGCTTCAGGACCCCAGGAAGCTTGGGGAAGTAGACATAAATCTTCGACTGCATTAACATAAGAACAAAAGTAAAAAATAATGAATCATACAATTTTGAAATGAAATAATAACTGATATTAAATATGATATAATTTACCTCAAGTAGAGTTATAAATTTTACAATCTATCTGCTGTTGCGGCCCGTTACAAAACCTAGCTCCCTGTAGAGAGATGCCAAGATAGCAGTCCTCCTGGAGTAATCCAATGGTTTGTCTAGAGCTTTGAACAGTGACAGATACTTGGGGGAGATGTAAAACCCTGTCTTTATAGGGAATAACACCTGCCCTACCAAGTAAAAGGGGCAAGCCCTCACCACAAAAATGGGATATTTTGTATTCTTCTAACTTCTTTTATCAGCCATTCCCTCTTATTGCCTGACCTTTTGTGTTTCCCTTTACCCGACTTGGCCCTACTCGCCGTTACCTGGTTCTTCAATGTGAATTCTTCTTCTAGTTTATCTTTGAAGTAATTCTCAAACCAGGATACTTTGAGGTTGCCCCCAACTATCAGTTGGGTCGAAGCTTTGACTTGATATTTTAGTTTGACCGACTCAAGAAGTTTATGAGGCTTTAAAGTCACCCCTGGGTATTTCTATCCTCAAGTTTGAACCTAAACAAAATCGATCGTGGTCAGTTCCGAGGTCGCTCCCAAGTCTTTTTAATCTTTCTACTATTCATGCCAATTGGGTTTACCCAAATTAAAAACCTTGAAATACTTCAAGATCGCCCCCAAGTATTAGTCGGGTCGAAGGTTTGACTTAATACTTAGGTTTGACCGACTCAAGAAGTTTATGCGGATTAATTATTATAGATGAATAGGCAAAATAATAGTGGTTCAACAAAAAAATTACTCTTTTATCGAAGGTTTGACTTAATACTTAGGTTTGACAGACTCAAGAAGTTTATGCGGATTAATTATTATAGATGAATAGGCAAAATAATAGTGGTTCAACAAAAAAATTACTCTTTTATTGATACACAATGCTTTGGTTACAACTATGGTAAGTATCTGGGGCCGTCTTCTACTGCAAGGGACAAGCTGCATCATGTTCTAGGGGTTTAGCAGAAGCTTTTCGCCTTCGATCATGAGATAGTACGATCCTTTGTCTATTTTTTTATATACAATGTATGGTCCTTCTCAAAATTCAACTATTTTTCTTACATTTCGAGGTTTTGAGGAAGGGGTGACTCTTCGAATGACCAAGTCTCCGATTATGAAATTTCCAGGATGAACCCTTTTGTTATATGACTTTATTAGTAAATTATGGCATTTGCCAATGCTAGTCAGGGCTCCGTCTTAGGTCTCGTCAATCCATTGCATGCTACATGCAAGTTGAAATATGTTTTCTTCGTCTAGGTGTTTGTGGTCTCTTGTAGGGACTTCGAACTGAGTTGGTAAGACTACTTCAGTTGCTATATGAGTAGAAAAGGAGTGTAATTCGTTGCTTTTTTTTGTGTTGTGCAATAACCCTTGATGAACTGCTGTAGCTCTTGTACCCATTGTCCTTTCTTATCGTCGATACGTTTCTTAAGGCCATCGACTATAGTTTTGTTGATAGCTTTGACCTGGCCATTGCCTTGACGGTAGTAATGCGTAGAGGGAGAAATGATGATGCTGCACTTCTTCAAGAATGTTCTGACCTTATTTCCCACAAACTGTGGTCCGTTGTCATATCGGATCATGTGAGGGCATCTGAATCGTATAATTAAGTTCTCTAAAAAGAACTTAATTACTTCTTCTCTTGTTCAATATAACGATACAACTTCAGCCCATTTGGTGAAGTAGTCTGTAGCCACGAGGACGTGCTCTCTCTTACCCAAAGCTTTTAGGAATGGGCCACCAGATCGATGGCCTATCATTTAAATGACCAAGAAACTTGGCTATGGTGGAGATGTTGTGAAGGGTTTTTGATGTTATGGCCGTGTTACTGGAAATTATCATAATACTTTGCGTAGTCTTTGACCTGTTTCTTCATATTTGGCCAGAGGAGTCATTATATTATTGCGCGTAGCGCCATGGATCTTCCTATGGTATGTGAGCCACAACTACCTTCATACAACTCTGTAATGATGGTGAAAGCTTCTTGTTGAGATATATATTTGAGGTGTACCCCATTTGGGGCCCTTCGGTATAGTTTACCTTGGGGGATGGAGTACCTTATACAATTTTCCAATAACGAGTATTTTGCCTTCGGGTTATTCGGTAGGGTTTTGTTGTTAAATTATGCTAGGAAAGGGGTACGCCAGTCTTCGAGATCGATACTCTCACCCTTAGTATTAATGGTATTGATTTCTATCTAATTTATACTTGGGCGTTCGAGTACTTCGATGCCGAGCTTTCTGGAAACGGATTGGTCTAACATTGCAACAATGTAGATGAGAGTGTCGGTGTGTCTATTTTTGCCCCGAGGGTAATGTGTTATCGAGGAACGTTAAGGGAAATGACCCATACATTGGCGAACGAGCTTTGCATATTTAACCATTCGACCGTTCGCCTGGTTTTCTCTGGTATAATGTCTTTAGACCAGCAGCGATTCAGTGAAGACAACTAACTTAGGCACACCCAATTCAAGGGCCATATCGAGACCATGAATTAAAACTTCATATTCAGATTCATTATTGGTACATTTGAAGTTTAACTTAATTGCCTTTTCTAGACGATCATTCGACGGTGTGACTAGGGTGATACCTATTCTAAAATTATTTGGTTCGGCTAAGCCATTGGTGAATAGTCTCAAACCTGTATTAGGGTTCTATGGGTATTTTTGTTCAATTGTTCGTCTAATATTTCATCTTCGTGCTCTTCCCAATTAACATCTTCTACTGGAAAATTGGCTAAAAAGTCTGTAACTTTTAATGGTGTATTTTTGGATGGAAAATTTGCCAATATATTCATAAGGAGACTGAAATTCAATACTAAGATATACTAGATTTTAGGTGGAAACTCAAGGAGGATTTAGTAATAAAATCTAATAGGTGTTAGCTATTATAATTACTGAGAAATAATAAAGATGTGAGTGATAGAGGAATAGTAGAATCTCGGATCAGATTAACATATGCTCTGCCTGTATTTATAATAGATACGGGTAGTTACACAAATAAATGGTTTCTTATTTTGGTGGGTAGTTGACAAACTTTACGGATCTTCTTGTAATGGTTCTATTTGACCAAGCATAACGGCTACTATAGTTAGTCGAGATCTGTAGTTGCAAACATGACATCTTCTCAAATGATAGAATATTTTTGACTAAGTTTCACTAGATTCTCTTTGTCAAATCTGGGGAATATGCTTACTGCAATCGCTCCATTCTCGATACAATTACTTGTTATTGTATCAAGAAGAAAACTGTGTATATTGAATAAGGTTTTCAAATTGATATGTATAAACTATGTAGGGCCCAAGAACGGTTCCCTGGGAGGCTGGTTGACTGGGTTGTCAGAATTCCAATGGATGGTAATTTCTATCATTGACACTTGGGAGTTGTGATTCATTGAGTTGGTCGTATAAATACTCCTTGTGTGTGCTTGAGGAAGTTATTTACTTCTTTTGGTAAGATGGTGCAAATGAGGGCTCAGCTCCGGGAGGAGGCATTTTGCAACCTTGTTCAGTATAAGTATTGGGAGCTGATGAGATAGTATTTTGGCAAATTGTACCTGTCAGGTCGGCTGCTACTGGTAGAGCCAAACTATGAGGGAATGGGCGAGGTGGAAACGAAAGCGGATAAAGTAGATTATGTTTACTATTGTCAGTTGCATTCCATAATTCTGAAGGGTCCCAAGCATGTGGGTAGTCTGTGGAACCATGTTATTACGTTGGTGAAGGAGAGAAGGTAATTACGGGCCGTTGGGTACTACAGTTGTGACTAGTTTAGTAAAGATGAATGAAATTGTAATCAGTATTTTACGGAATAAATTGCTTTATCTATCTTTCTGAAATCACATTAACCGGTTTGTAAGGTGTAGGTTGTATCTCGAATTTACAATTGGTCTCAAACCTCTTAGGCTTGTAAATCTATGTTTTCTCAAACATGTATGGTTGCTTGAATTACCTGTTTGCTGAATGGAAAATATATGCAGGATGAGTTATCCCAAAAATATCTGGAGAGTGATATTCCCTAATCTGTGCCATGATCATAGGGCAAGGATATATGCTGTTAGGATATTCTTCTATAAATAGGCAAGTCGTATTTGGGATTGGCTGAAGTGTGCTTCCAATGGCGAGGACACGTTCACGCCATCAGAATGATGCGGAGGAAGGTCGTCTAGAAATTAAGATAGTTAAAGTGGAGGAATAGTACTTTGGGCGTTTGTCGGTGGTTGAGGAGTTGCCTGTGATAAGGGTGCTGGATATTTCATGTATGTCTCTGGAAGAAATCAAGGTGGAGACTGATCATTGGTTTTGGTATGGTATCTTTGTAGAGGAAGTTCGGGAAGTGGATCATCATCGTGATCTCTTGAAGCTCATTGTAAAGGATGAAATTCAGCAAGATGATATACTTGTTGTAGGAGGAGTGTTGATCCGATGTGGTCAAGTAAATCATGTTCCTTGCTTTAAATGTAACTATATATGAGCATGTGATGTAACGTTCTAAATTATTAATAAAAAGGGTTATTTGAATATTTGAATTGTGATTTCTTTTCAATGTATGGGTAGTTGTATTGTTGAACCATTTTAAAATATGAATTGTGGTTACAACTATCTCAAGAAAATAAGAGGTGAATAAAAAAGGAAAGATATGTAGTAGGTGCTTGTAGAACAATGGCTAAGTATGCTCCTGTAGGTGATATTTTGAGGTATAAGGAATTGGAGGTACAATCATTTTTTATCAACATAAAATATACCTTTGTGAAAATGAATATAACAGAGGAGATAGTGGGGTGTATGGACGGCTTGGAGCAGCAATGCAAATGCTTCTTGGCTCTCAAGAGGCAAAGGGTTAAAGACTTTAGGAAGAGACGTGTGAGGTTTTACGCTCGGCTAATCGAATGGTCCCCAAGGGGTACGATAAACAGTCGTGTGGGGCCTATAAATACCTCCGTGGTTGGCGAATGTTCATACTCCACTGATTCTGAAAATATTTCTTTGAGCTCTGATTCGTTTACTTCCCTTCTTGTTTCTTTATCCACCATTAGTACGGAGGAAATTATTGTTCTGATTGAGAGGGCTAAGCGCGCAAAGGAGAAAGATTTTAAAGCAGCGCGAATCCAAGGTCGGTATTTTTTACTGTTTTGCGAATTTTGGTTTCTGATTGTAAATGCTTGTAATGACGATTTCTCATAAACCCATAGTAGTTTAGATGTGTACGAACGAGTTGGTTGAAGCAATTTAAGTAAGGATGATGATTGTGAGAGAATTTGACAGAAATTGACGTTAGGATTTTCCTGTTGTTTGGTGGTTTGGAGGGTAAATAGGAGGTTTTGTTGATAGTGGAGGGGTCATTGGTGGCAGTGGGGTTATTTGGATGCGGGTGGTGCAGTTGATTTGGGGTAAGGCATGGAGAGGAAGAAATTCGGGAACCGTTGGTGTTACGGTGGGATTCGGGATTATATCTAGTGAGATTATATCTCGTGGGAGTCGTAGGATTTAGGAGATGGTGTTTGTGATTTCCTTCTTATTTATGCCAGATTTTGCGCTGTAAAGGATGCAAAATTAATTTTTTTGGATTTGACTATTTTTTGGCGGGAATCAATATGGTAGATAAAACGTCTTCGAGATGCTCTGTAAATCCTGCATAAACTTTGATAAAAATTAGTATAACTAAAATAAGTAGTTCTCGATATTATAAGAGATCGATGTTATAATAAGTAGTATAACTAAAATTAGTATAACTAAATTGATAGGAAAGTTGTATCGATAACTGACGTAATGATGTCGAAGGAATGATAGTAACATATTGGATGAGTGGTTGGAAAAAAATACTCGACAACTGTATGTATATATTATCAGATGAACATATAATAATGTATAAGGTATGATACTTTACTAACGTAAAAAAAGGATATGATTTTCAGGTTAAAAAATGGCTAAACCAGTCCAAAATGCTAACTGTCATGACGCGGATAGAGAATGAATTTTTGATAACCTTGTTGACGTAGAACCATTAATGATTGATATAGCTACTTGTGTCCTGGATCTGGGTAGTAGATATAGGGTGGGGCAAAGCAGTGTGGATGTTACCAATAAGAATCGTGCTGACTTTGAGGCTAAATTCATTGAGATGTCAGATAAGGAGGGGACAGACACCAATCTTGATCATGAGCCACAAGTAAGTGATCATGAAGGGTGTGATGGTGGTGGGTAGGGAAGAGGTAGAAGTTGTGGAGGAGGAGGATGTGGAGTGCTATGGGGAGGCTCTAGAGACCTTTGAGATATTAAATTTCAAGTCGAAGTGCGGTATCCCTGAAGACATTAGGTTAGAGGTGTACTACTGGGAAATGACTGATCTAGATGTCCCACTAAATGGTATACTGATGCATCGAGAACAAATTAAGAAGGGATTAAAGCTTCCTCTTCGAGCTGATCAGAAGATATTTTTGAATTTCTTTGATGTTGCCTCTAGGCAGTTCATCCCGGATGTGTACGATCTATTTAGGGTTGTGGGGGTGATAAACGGTCGGTTGAAAGAGAGGGGGGAAGAGTTGATAAGTATCAATGATCTCTGTGTGTATTACACTCTTAAACAAAATCCGTAGAATGTGGGTTATAGGTACTTGGCGAGGTTATTGAAGAGGCCTCTATTTTATAAGATGGTGCCAATAGAGGGCAATACTTTGCCGATTGTCACCTTATGTCTGGGAATTATAAATTTGATTAGAAAGATCCAGCGGATCCTCTAAAAAGGAAGTGTTTCCATATAGATGTGTCTCTAGGTAACATGTTTGCCAAATTTTACTTGCTTGCTGTTTTGGTCTTATGTTAATTACCTTTTGTTTTGTCGTCGTGCAGCTTTGAATGATGTCGATAGAAATTCAAAAATCTAGGAGAAGTTGTACGATATATAGACCAATTACTACGGTCGAATCGACTCTCTGGTTGTCAATCAAGAGAAGGTCGAAGGTTTGTTCCAAGCGGTTGGAATTATAGGAACCCAAACCAAAAGATCGTATATTCCCCTTATCGATGGCAAAATGTCTGCCAAGAACAAGATGGCTACTGAGTCTAGTCTGCCCCTCGAGAACCCTGTTCTAAGTAGGTACATTACTAATTCTACTGTGGCAGAGTGAGAGGCTCTGCCGAGTAGAAGCTTTGGGAAGAATAAGAGGAAGATGGCTGCCAACCTTTTTGCTACTCCAGTTCCTCCATCAAAGAGGGCATCTCGACGATCTCTTATTAAGGAGGGAGAGAATGCTGACACCTCAGGAGTTGGGGCTGCGACTATTATGCAAGGTCGACCATTGAAGGTGGCAACTAACCTGTAGTAGAAGATTCCTGCAAAGAAGGTTTCCCAAGGCTTGACGAAGAACCTGGTTGGCGGGGAATCCAATGTTAAGATCCAACAGACCATTGAATTATACTGTCGGGATGACCTCTCTCGAGGAAGAGTTCTCTAACTGCTTAGTGGGAGCAGAAAGTCTATCAACCTTCTTCATTGAAGGTCCCAAAACAATGACCAAGGGAAGAAATTTTCCTGCTTTGCTTTGACTAAAAATACTCTCTCACTCGAGAACTCACATTATGAATATAATGCAGATCAAAAAGATGATGGTCAAGGGTAAGCCTCGCATTCTTGGTGCCGGGACTCTGGCAAATCAACTTCTTGCTTATAAAAATATCGATAAAGAGCTAACTAAGGAGAAGGATGAGCTAGTCGAAGAGAAAGAAAACTTGGAGGCGAAGCTGTAGAAGTTGAAGCTGGGAGCTGGGAAGGAGAAGTAGGTGGCCATTCATAAGGCAAGGAAGGCCTGGGAGATGGAGAAGAGGAATAGGTTGAGCAGATAAGGGCTGACCTGGCTAGATAGAGAGAGAGGAGGCATTGGCCCTTCATAAGACCAATTTTGAGGGGGATGTTCGGGAACATATCTTATCTGCCCGTAGGTCCATAAAGGTGGAGCATGCCAAGGTCCTTGACAAAGTTAAAATAGAAAATGATCGAATCAATATTGATTTCCTCAAGCGTATGAAGGCCAATTTCTCTGTGGAGTTTCATGAGATAGAAGAGAGAAAGGACTTTTACAAAGGATTGGCTATTACTGCTGTGGTGATCTTTTCTAATTTAGATGCTGAGGATGAAGTGCTTGAAGTACATGCGCTAGCTGTTCCCAAAGGTACTGTTCCAAAAGAAGTGCGGAATGACCTTACTCCTGGTCTGCCAGTGAAGGATGTTAGCATAACTCTTCTCCTCAAAAATTGAAAAAGTAGAAGTTAATTTGTTTTTTGTTGAATTAGATTTTTTGTACAAGTGGTCGATGGGACCATGATAATTTTTTTTGTGGTCATCTGATAATTTACTTTATCCAATGTTTGCATTTAGATTTTTGACAACGAAGTAATCAATAGTAATGCATAATATTATTTAGAAAAATATGCTAAGTGTTTGATTTGATATGATTGATAGTATGACATACTATCTTGTAGATGTGTATGAGATTTTTGTTTCTTGCAATTTGATACGTAGAGATAGACAGGATTGCCATATAATTGCTTTATTATTTGAGAAATGTGGCCAGATGTTTGTCCTCGATAGGATATCTGGCTTGATTGAAAATACAAACAAATTATGTAATTGTCAAAGTAGTAACGATTGGCAAATAGTATATCTTATAATTGGATACTTGTTTGTCAAAGAAATGAGATCTCATTTACTAATTAGTTTGGTCGACAGAGAGTATGTAGAACAGATGATGTAATGATGTGGGAGAAAAAAAACCCTTTATTGGATCGTAAAAAATAGTACAACTTCTATCCGTAGAACATTTTTAGATGGCCTGTGTTCTATGGGAACTCGAATTGTACTTTGTTTCTCAGTCATCAAACAGTAGGTACAATTGTCGGTCTTATCATTGATGATATAAGGTCCTTCCCAAATTTTTGATAATTTGCCAGAGTTTATAGGTCGAGTGCTGTCTCGAATTCGCCGAAGTATAAGGTCACCGATGTCAAATTTTTGTTTTCTGGCTTTCTTGTTATAAGCTTTTTGCAGAGTGTTGTGGTATCGCCCCAAGTGTGCGATTGCGTGATCTCAATTTTTTTTAATCCAATTGAGATTACATGGAAGTCCAAGTTAATTTTCTTCATATGTGACCTTTCTTCTTACAGTTAGGAGATTGAGGTCTGAAGGGGTGACAGCTTCGGTACTGAAGGCCATCATAAATGATGTGTAACTTCTTGATGTTCGAGGAGTTGTTCTATATGCCCACAAAATGCTTAGTAGCTCTTCCACCCATCTTCCTTTCTTTTCATCGAGGTGTGTGCGTAGCCCTGACTTAATGTTTTTGTTTATAGCCTCTGTTTGGCCATTTTCTTATGGATAATAGGGTATTGAAGTTGTTAGTTGGATCTTGTATTTGTGGAGGAACTTGTGGACTTTTTTACTGATGAATTGTTTGTTATTACCGGATCGAATTATTTGCGGACAGCCAAATCGAGTGATGATGTGTTCCCAGAGGAACTTGATGACTTCGTTTTCATCGGTGTGGCAAAGTGGTACAGTTCGATCCATTTGGTAAAGAAGTCCTTGGCTACAGAATGAACTCTTTGTTGCCCGATGCTGGGTGGAATGGACCAATGATGTCGATTACCCATATTTTTAATGGCCATAGGACATTACTGATATATAAATCGAGGGTTGGGCTTTTAATTTCATGAGAGTGGATATGGCATTTTTAGCATTTTTGAAAAAAGTCTTCGTAATCTTGTCTCATCTTTGGCCAGTATAATCCTTATGTGAATACTTTTTGTGTTAGTGATCGACCTGAGATGTGTGCGATAGAGATTCCTTCATAGAGCTCATTGATTTTAATGTGGACTTCTCGTTGTGAAATACATTCGATGAGAGGTCCTCCCCCAATGATTTTGTATAGTATCGCAGCCGGGACTTTGAACCGTGGACATTTTGTTAACAGGGATCGAGCTTCTCCCTTGTTGTTTGGTAGGATGTTAGAATTGAAGTATGTAAAAAAGGGGGCTTTCTCCAATCTTTGGGATCTTCATCTTCAGTTACCTAGATTTGCATGGAATAGCTTTTATCGAGACTGGAATGTTTGAGGACCTCTATTTCTATGGTTCTCTTCTCACTGTCTTCAAGCATTGCGGCGATGTTTGCCAGTGCATCAGCATGGCAGTTTTTGGCTCTGGGAAGACAAAAAATTGTTGTTGTCTTGAATCTATTCATTTTTTCTTTGACTAACGCAACGCAGTCAACTGTTTTGTTGTAGTTGTTGGCCAGTAGTAAAAAATCTACATAAATAGCTATTTCTTTTACTCTGAGTGCTAATGCGAATTCGAGGCCATATATGATAGCTTCATACTCTGTTTCATTGTTTGTCGCATAGAATTTGAGTTTGATAGCTTTTTCAATTTGGTGATTGGATGGTGTAACGAGAATTATGCTAATCCTCGATCCTCTCGGTCTCAAATATCTGTCAGTAAAGAGTCTCCTTCCTGTACTTTTAGGCCAAGCTTTTGGTTCTGCAATTGAGTCATCGGCGAGTATTTCTTTGAGTTCTTCCCATACAGGGTCTTCGATGGAAAAGTCTACCAGGAAATTGTCGACTGCTTATCCTTTAATTATGATTTGTGGTTCAAATAAGATATCATATTCACCTAGGAAAATAGACCATTATTGTAATCTTCAAGATTATCCCTTTTTGGAAAGTACTAGTTTGAGGGTGAATTTGGTGATAACTTTGATTGGGTGTGCTTCAAAATATGATCAAAGTTTTTTAAAACTGTGAACCAAAGCCAGCAACTACTTTTTGGTTGTTGTATATTTTTTTTTCGCATGCATAAGCGTTTTGCTGATGAAGTAGATTAGTTTTTCCACTCCTCTGTTTCCTCAAATAAGAACATAACTGATTGAGTCTTCTATTGTCGATAGGTATATCGTTAGTACTTTGCCATCAACAGGGGTACTCATTATGGGAGGACGCCCCAAGTATCTTTTAAGATCTTGGAAAGCCAATTCAAAGTCTGGGGTCCAGATTATTTATAGGGAAAGTTTCTTGGCCGTTGGATCTGGATTCCCACGATGAAGAAGGTAAAGGAGTTTGCAACAATCATATGACTTTGAGATGAACCTGTGAAGAGCTGTATTCTTGCCAACAAGCTTTTGCACATCATTTTTGGTTTGTGGTGATGGGATTTCCATGAGTGCTTTAGTTTGGTCTAGGTCTATTTCTATGCCCCTCTTACTAACCTGATGTCCTAAAAACTTCCCAGATGTAACACCAAAATGGCATTTTTCTGGGTTTAGTTTCATTCGGTAAGCGCGAAGGATGTCGAAGATGGTTTATAGATTGCTGCAATGATCCTCTCATTTTAAGCTTTTACATATTGTATCACCGATATATACATCCATGATTTTGTCTAAGTGATCTTTAAACATTTGAGTGCGGAACAGTAGAAACCTCTTTCCGTAACAAATATTGCCTTTTCTTGGTCGTCTTTGGCAAGAGGAACTTGATTATATTTGGAAGCTGCATCCATCATTGAAAGAAGTTCGTGCCCTGCTATAGCATAGAGGAGATGAGGAATCAGAGGTAGGGGAAAGTTATCTTTTGTTGTGAATTTGTTTGGTTCGGTGAAATCTACACAGACCCTGATTTTCATGCTCTTCTTTGGGACAGCCATGATATTCAAGACCCATTTAGGATATTTGGCTTCTCGAATGAACCCGACATGAAGAAGTTTGTCTATCTCTTCACTGACTGCTTCTCGAAGACAGGTGGCTAAATTGCAACGCTTCTATACAATTGCCTTATAGTCTGAAAGGTGGTTAAGCTTGTGGCATAAAATTGATGGATCGATGACTGACATCTCATGGAAAGACCATGCAAAGATATGAACGTTTTTCTTTAAGAGTTACATCATGGTTTCTATCTCTTCCGGTAATAGTTTTGAGCCAATAAAGGTATTTCTTCCTAGTCTGTCGAGCTCTATGGATTCAACCACTTCAGTATCGTGTTGCTTAAATGTTAATGGTGGCTCCTTCAGCAATTGTTATACCTTCAGAAGTTTTGCTGTATGAGAGTTTTTTATGGTATTTTGGCACATTCGTGCTACAACTTGACTCCCTTCAATTTCAACATCGATGGTACTGCCTTAATAATATGTAGATGGTACTGCCTTAATAGAATGGAGCCAACTCCTTCCTAAGATACTTAAATATTTGGATTCAACATCGATGATAATGAATTTGGCAAAGGTAGTTTTTGGTTCTGCTTGTACAGGTAGCGTGATTTTACCCAAGGCTAATTCTTTTGACCCGTTGAACCCTGTGATAGTTGCTGTCGAAGCTTTAACCGAATCCCTAAGGCCTAGAACATCAATTACTCTTTTGAATAATACGTCTGCTGCATTTTCTGTATTGACAAGATGTGTATGTAAGTAGTCTTATCCTACTTTGAGTATTATAACTAGTGGATCGTCATGATGGTACTTGACATGGCTGGTTTCACAGTCTTTGAAGGAAATGTGATATAGACGCTTGGCTTTGCTAAAGCTGGGTAAATTTTTTGTAAATTTTTCTGATGACGTCATCTTACAGCAGGATATGATTATGTCATCTTTCTTTATTTTCTTTCCCTTCTTAATTTCGATCATATAAAGAATGTGAGCTTGACCATGTCATTGCTCTTGTCCGACTTCCCTCTTTTTCATCTCTTCTTCGGGAAACTTCGGGACATCAACTACATACTTATGGAGTCTCCCTATAAGGAGATAGTGGTGAAAGATGCATATCAGAGAGTAACAATTGTCAATCTCATGGCTATGGACATTATGAAACTGTCATAAGTGTTTGTTCGATACACTGGAATTGCTTGTGCTTATCGAAATAAGTTATCTCCCTTTATTGTTGGTAAAATGGTAGAGAATGTGGTTGTCATAGGAGGCAGGAATGGGATGGGTATATCTATTTTCCCGTCTCTCTTCCTGATGATTTCGGTGGTTCGTCCACGATGTTTAATAGAAATATTACTCGCTGGCTTTGGGTATGGCGATAAGAACGCATCGTTGGTATGAATGACTGAGGATCTTTTTAATTTATCTTTTTTAGACCGCTCGAGTTTGATGTAGTTATTTGCAACACCGATCATTTATATTATTGTCTTAGGTTTGTGAAGGGTAAGCTCTTCTTGAACTTTAGAATCAATGTGGAGTGCAGAGGTGAATGCTGGTATGATAATTTTGGGATTTGAATTCCCAATTTTCATCGTTTCTTGCAGGAAACGCTTGTAAAAGCTTGCTAAGATTTCTTTCACACCTTGCTCGAAAAAGAACAATGAGTCGACTGTTATTTCCTGCTCCTTAGCATGTGCATAGTTTGACTCGAAAAGCCGCTGTAATTGGCTAAAACTTATTGAACCTTCAGGATAGTATGAAACCATCTTAAAGGTTCTTCCTTAAGGCTCATGTTAAATAACTGGCATAACATGTGATCGAGTTTTGAATAGAAGCCAACTGCTGCTTTGATGTGGCAGACGTGGGTTAGAGAATTAGTGAGTCCTGCATATTGATGATACTTTTGAATGTGAAAGGTGTCTGGAATTAACATGATTTCGAGATGAGGGGAAATAGGGTTTGCTTCGATCCAATCTGGAATAGATCTTCGGCCAGGATTGTCAGAATGTATAACCTAAATCCTATTATTCAGATCATTTAGTATGATAAACTGTTGAAGATTATTTGGTGTAGCCATAACTTGAGGATCAAAGTCTTCTTGTCCTTCAGGTCCTAACTACTCTCTTACTAGTCGCCTCAGTGAAGGTGGTAGGATCAGGTAATATGTGCATTGACTTCCTTGGGTGGTCGATGCTGATGAAGTAAGTCCAAAGTATCGATAAGCTCTATCTGGGTCCCTTGATCGAGATATAGAAGTTTAAATTCGTTCTTCCCTTGGTAAGTTCTATTTCCAGGTAGCTCAGGATCCATGATCACTTCGGGCTTAGGGTGGTGAAGTTTGACGAACAGTGAATCAATCCTGATGTTTTCACAAATTTTCCATTTCTTTCTTATGGGTTCAGCTCTGCTGCTCTAGGGCTTTCCTCATCTCGTTTCTTTTGACTTGAAGAGCTTGGGCATGAGTTTATTTAAAGCCGACCACTACATTATGTAGATCAATGGCTTCTGGAAAGGTGGGTACAGTGTTGACCTCGTGGTTTCTGTTAGTACTGGATGCACTTTTGAGATTCATATTTTTCATGGGACAATCTAGAATCAAAGTTGGTAAAGAAAAAGTATGATATTTTCCATAGACGGTACCAATTGTAATGGCATATTTTTTGGATGGAAAACTTTGCCAATATTTTCGTAAGGAGACTGCAATTCAATATTAAGACACACTAGATTTTACTTAGAAACTCAGTAAAACCAAAGAAAAACCACAACCTCGAGGAGAATTTAGTAATAAAATCTAATATGTGCCAGTTATTATAATTGCTGATAAATAATAAAGATGTGAGTGATAGAGGAATAGTAGAATCTCAGATCGGATTTAGATATGCTCTACCTGTATTTATAATAGATATGGGTTGCTACAAAAATAAATGGTTTCCTATTTTGGTGGGCAGTGGGTGAACTTTACGGATCTTCATGTAACGGCTCTATTTGACCAAGCATAACAGGCTACTATAGTAGGCTGAGATCTGTAGTTGTAGATGTGGCATCTTCTCGAATAATAGAATATCTTCAACTAAGTTCTGCTAGCTTCTCTTTGTCGAATCTGGGGAATATGCTACTACATAACTGTTTAGCCTTTATGAGATATCTACTTCTTAAAAGTGATATCATGTTCACCGAGGTAGACGAACCATTGTTGTACCCATCAGGATTTATCTTTTTTGGCGATGACTTCTTGAAGGGGGTAGCTCGTGATCAACCTTATTTGATGTGCTTAGAAGTATGGTTTGAGCTTTCTAGAAGTGTAAACAAAGTAAAGTAGAATTTTTTTGAGTTTTGTATATCAATTTTTAGTCGAGGTCAAGGTTTTGCTGATAAAGTATACTAGGTTTTCAATGCCTTGATCTATTTGTATGAGGACCAAACTTAAGGATTTGTCTGTCACTACGAGATAGAGGGAAAGTAGTTTACCTTTTACTTGTGTACTCATTATTGGCAGTTGACTGAGGAAAGTCCTGAGCTCGTGGAAGGATTGTTCGTATTTTGTTGTCCAATCAATGTCTGGGTTTTTTCTCCTTGGATTTGTGGGCCCCCTGACTGTGGAGGAGAGAGAATTACTAGGAGTACATGTCCGATGATTTGGAAATAAATCAATTATGGGCGGCAATTTTGCCAGATACTTTCTGTACGTCTTTCTTTATTCGGGGAGATCGCATATTGATTACGGCTCAGATTTGCGTAAGACTGATCTCAATACCTCTCTGGCCGATGTGATGGCCGAGGAATTTTCCTGATGAAACATTGAACTGGCACTTATCAAGATTTAGCTTCATTTTGTATGATCGAACGATAGAAAAAACTTCAGTCAGGTCTTGGATATGGGTATTTTTGAGAAAACTCTTGCAAAGTATGTCATCAATATAAACTTCGACTAATTTTCCCAACAATGGTTTGAACATGGTGGTAACCAGTTGTTGATAGGTTACATCTATATTTTTAAGCTTGAAGGGCATGACATTGAAACTATATAGCCCCTGTTCATAATAAATGATGTTTTGATTTGATCTTCGGACATGAGGGGTACCTGGTTATAACCTGAGGCGACATCTATCATTGAGAGGCGTTCGTGCCCTACTATTGTGTTAGGGGGCACTGCAAAAATAGGGATGAGAAATCTGCCTTTTCGGGTATGTTTGTTGAGGTCGGGAAAGTCGATGTAGACTTTGATTTTGCTATTCTTTTTAGGATTCGAGATCCAGTCTGCGTACTTAACCTCGCGGATAAAACTTAAGGCCATAGGTTTATCGACTTCAAGATTAACCGCGTCTCAAATCCTCAGGGCTAAGGTTTTTTTGTTTGACTGCAGTACAATTGGGTATTAGGTCGAGCCGGTGGCAAGCGAGGGTAGGGTCGACTTCTGACATTTCGTGGAATGTCTTGGCGAAGATGTCTCTATTAGATCGAGGAAAAATGGTTAGCTATTATTTCTCTTTGTCAGTCAAGGAACTTCAAATGAATGGTTAGTTGTTATTTTTCTTTGATACTATGGGCTCGATGGTTGATATTTCAATGAGGATAGTCGAAGGTTCAGTGAGGAATAGTTGCTAGGATTGCTATGGCTTGGCGAATTTTTAGATTAAATTAATCCCTGGGTGTTCGCATGATGGTGCTACCTACTGGGACCCTTTCATGTCCCAGGTTTTGTTCGGGGTGATGAACCACAATACTTGGTGGTAGGCCGAGGGTATTACCTTCATAGCATGCAGCCAGTTGCGACCCAAGATGCCGAGGTATTCTGACTTCTTATTGATGACCAAGAAGCTAGTTTGTAACACCATAGGGCTGGCGGTGACAGGGAGGCTGATTTGTCTAACTTCCACCACAGTAAACCCGTTGAAACTTTTAAGTTCAACATTGGCTGGGATTATACGGTCAGTCATTTGCATTGTTTTGACTGCTAAGAAAAAAAGGATATCGATTGCGCTTCCAGTATTGATAAGTACCATTGGCAGGATGGTGTGTTTGACCTTTATCTTAATAACCAATGGATCTGAGTGGGGAAATCTAATATGAGAAATGTCGTAGTCGATAAAGGATATACCTTCAAGTCGGGGATACTGGCTGGTTTCGAGTAGGAGGACTGGTAGTTTTTGTTGGTAGTAATGTTTGCAATAGTCTTATACTCTTTTCCTCTTATTTTAGGAATGATCGCTATCAATGTTATTGACTTTGATCATATTAGCTTCAAAGATATGCACAACATTTCTTTCAGTATTTAGGGTTGCCTGGGATTTGAGATATGACCCATCGAGATAACTTGGGATGTCGCCAATATAGTGGTCTAGTCGTCTTACTTCGAGTATCATTAAAGCGACCATTGCAAAACACAGCAGTTATCTGTTGGTTGGTAGTTGCATTTATGATTATAACAATATGGCTCGCTTTTTCTAATTTCTATTGGGTATGTTATTCGCCATATTTGGTCGGCTTGGATGATGGGTCGAATAGTACTTACGGGGACATTAAGTTTGGGTAGGACTGACATCTGGCATTTCTTTCACGGCCTATCATATTGTTCTTCGTGATTGCCACATTTCCAATTATCAGTCTCGTTATAAACGGGAGCGACCATGGTTATATTCGACTGTTGAGGTTTATTGAGATTGCCGGTTTCGGCTTGTCCTTGTCTATTATTTTCGCGGATATGTTCGAGGTCAATGTAACCATTGACTTTAGACAATATTTCTTCAAGTATTTTGGGTTTTTGGAGGGCGATATACTCCTTGATCCAGCTGTGGTCTTGTAGTAGCATATTCCCCTGATTCGATAATAAGGATTATCAAAGGCATGTCAAAGGTGTTTGATCGCGTACCCAACTGTAAGTCGAGAATATTCTAATCTACAACTGTAAGTCAAAGGCTATGGTCTACAAAATTTACCCACCTTCCTTAAGAATTGGAGAAACATTATATTTTGTAACTGCTTGTATCAGACTATAAATATAGGCAGAGCATACAACAGTGGTCCAATTTTTTACTTCTTTTTTGCACACCCTTTGTATTAATTCCTTAACGAGTGTAATAGATTAGCATCTTAGTGGTTTTACATCTAACCTCCTCGAGGTCATGGTTTTCTTAGACTTTACTGAGTTTCCACGTAAAATTGATTGTTTAATAGCTTTTATGTGCACTCTAAATCTACTTATTTACATAAAGTATTAGCAAAGTTTACCCACCAAAAAACTTGCCATTACAATTGGCGCCATCTGTGGAAAGGACCACTTTTTACTCTATCAAATCTCATTCTTAGTAGTCACTACCATCACTAACATGAGCCTCAGAAGTGCCTCCATTACCCAGATGAGAAAAACGAGAACTATTCAGCTACTATTTTTGTAGTAGCCTACTCGCAGCCTTCATGAACCAGTCGAATACTCGAAGGCTACATCGAAGCCTACCCAAAGACTCGAAGCCCGACAAGACAATAACTAAGTCCACGAAGCCTTCCAAGACTAATCGAACATGCGACCATGATAATACCTGGTCAAAGGCAGACACATCTGATAGCCAGCTCACCAGAACTCAGAATCAGTACCAGAAAGACTTTGACCATGGTAATACATGGTCGAAGGCTAACACATTTGATGGACAGCTCACCAGACAGAACAGTGAAACGAGGCACATGACAGTTACAGTGTCAGAACCGACTCTGGGTACAGAACAGTTGTCCCCAAAGGATATTCATGTAATCTAACCTCCCATGATGACTCAACCCTTTTCTATCCTCTATAAATAGGAGGAGGAGGCACTATAAGAGGTTAGAAAATCTCTCCCAAAATCCCTTTAAGATTACCTTCGAATACCCTGTAACTTACCTCCGATTCGATCTATCATCTAACTTGATATATAACATCAATCATTCAAAATTCTCGCTAGAGGTCATGGAGTAACCCATTCTTGGACTCCACGCAAGTGTGTTAGTTCAGTAATATAGTTTATTATTGCCTTCTATACTTGCTTAAGCTCATAGTCGAAGATAACCCCGTAGTGTAAGAGCTGGTTTCCCCTCTTACAAAACTTAGCCCCTACATTTGGCGTCGTCTGTGCTGCACCCACCTTACCCATTCCCTCATCTCTCTTTTAACCCCCTTATACCCTTACTCAATGGCCCCCACCCTTTGCTCCACCTTTGCCATCATTAAAAACTCTTCCGATGAAGTAGCTGCCAAATTTGCCCTCATTAGCCAATAATTTGCTCAGGCCGAGGAGCGCCATAACAATCAGTTACGTATTGAGCGTGAAGAACACCGCCAAGAACTCAAGGCTGAGCGGTAGCACCATTTAGATGACTATGATCGGAAACACCGTGCTCTGGATGAACTATGCCATAGAGTTCGTGGACTTCAGCAAGGTCACATCCAAGACGCTCCTCAGTGATCTTGATTACCCGCCCCCTTGCGCATTTTAGCCTGCACTCAGCTTGGGCCCCACCCCCAAATCAAAGTTTCCCCGATCCATCTTGGCACCGAGAGTGCTCCCACCGCCATACCCACCGGCTTGATCCATCTTGGTATCCCCATTACGGAGGACTCCTCTGATTCTACATGGCGCACTTCTCGCCACCCCACACAGCGTCCTGCTTAAGATCACTTTGACGAGCGAACTGCTGAACATGCCCCGTACCCGAGGCCTTACCACCCTCAACCCCAATGGTTTCCCCCTCATCCTGCCTACCTCACACAGCAAGAACTCGATCAAAAAATCTATGCCGCTATTCGCGTCAGTGCGTGCCCCACACCAAACTTCTAGAGTCGTCTGCCCCAAACTCCTCGCGGTTGAAGTATCTCCAAATTTCCATACCCCTTAAATTAGCAAATACCGCAATATAGACCCTCAATCTCATGTCCTCGAATTCCAAAATGCTTTAACTCTAAAAAAATACATATAATAGCGTTGGAAAACCGCTATGAAAAGTTACAATATCAAATTTTGTCTGCTCTATTCTCCCATGCTATCCTTTTTATAATAGCATTTTTTTGAACTTCATTAAATAATAGTATTTGAGAAACGCTATCAATTTATTTTTAATGGCGTTTAGAGAACGCCACAGTTAACTTTCTATAATGTTTTTTTATGCTATCTATTATTTTTTCCACAGTATTTGTCTAATGCTATATATTATCTTTTCCATAGCATTATGCCATCTATTGTCTTTTCCATAACATTTGTCTAATACTATCTATTGTCTTTTCCATAGCATTTGTCTAATGCTATCTATTGTCTTTTCCATAACATTTGTCTAATGCTATCTATTATCTGTAACATGACATCTTCAAATGCTATATTTATTCAACAAATTAGTAGTAGAAATTAATTATAATGTTCAATAAACATTATCATTAACACCTTTTAAATTATAAAAATGAAATTAACATTTCATCAAATAAATAAAAGTCACAGCTTTACTGTAAAAAGGACTTTGATACAATAAAAGTTGATCTTATAATCATCATATTCAGGTCTTTAACGAAAAAGAATAAAGATAAAAACAAATCTCTTCTAATCTATGTACAATGGCCAAAATATTGTAGGAAGTCATTTTCAACTGCGACTCCATCATAAACTGCATAAAAGATATGAAAAAAAGTGTAAGCAAATTAAATTATAAATACTAAAACAATCATACCATAACTAATCCGAAAATGAACATCAATCATGAATCTTACTTTAATTTTTCATATATAAAGATCAATTATAGGTCTACTAATGTATAAGAATTAGATTATATAAGGATGCAATGATGGAGAATAAATAGTTAAGTTATAAGGGTTTATTATACCTAAATCAATTATCCTTCATAACCACGTATTTCTTGGGCCATGCAATAAAAATCTTTAAAGCACCACCAATTATATTTGCATCATCAGTCGCCCTCCATAACGGGAATAAAGGGATTATGACATTCGTAATAACAAATTTGCATACATTAGGCCCATGAATTTGATTATACAACATCCATTCAGGATCTTCTGTCACCCACTGTGCATGAGTAACAGCAACCTTAGAGCCCTTCCAACTTAACAATTTGTAATTGGTGTCTTTTGCCTTTATTTTACATTGTGCCTAGAAAGAAAAATTAAGATTATATTTGCAATTCTATATATATTACATTATTATATAAACTTGGAAGTGCTAAGATTTTAATTATATTATATACAATGGTCTCTCTCTAGAAAAATTAAGACTAGATATTTCATGGAGAAGTTTGGTATAGATTATATTAGAAGATGTGTTACAGAGGCAAGACTAGCTCTAGTCCCCTTCTTTAATATTATTTTCAATTATCTAATAAAAAGTAAGCCTGAAAAGAAAAAAAATTAACTTGGGGGGTAGACGTTTCTGTTTGTAATACTTAATCATCTGTTATACTTCGTACCTCCGATACACTTTGTGCCTATAAAATGACAAATAAAAAAAATGAGAAATATGTTAAAAAACTAATAATAGTATTTACAAGAGATTACTTTGTGCTCACATTATAATTTCCTTGGGAGAGTGAATGAATTGTATGCAATAAAAAAAACAAACCCAAAGTGTATTATTTTAAATTATCTAATAAAAAAGTAGGTCAAAAAAGAAAAGGATTTACTTGGGGGGTAGACGTTTGTGTCTGTAATACTTCATCATCCGCTACACTTCATACCTCCGATACACTTTGTGCCTGTAAAATGACAAATGAAAGAAATGAGAAATTTTTTTTAAAAAGTAATAATTGTATTTACAAGAAATCACTTTGTTCTTACATTATAATTTCCTTGGGAGAGTGAATGAGGTGTATGTGAAGACTGTAAATCTCCCGTACTTTGATCCTAAAGTTCACATAAAAGACATTAAAATATTGAGAATAAACAATATTGTGTCAACTATTATTCATCCATCTTTTTGAAAGAGAAGCACTGCTTTGTATAATCAACATATGGATTCATCTGTTTGAATCATACAGATGCTATTCATAATCAAATTCTTACGGGATCATACAAATAAATTCATCTATATAATCAAAGACATGCACCTAATATATTATGCATCTGTTATTAAATCATACAGATGCTATTCATAATCAAATTCTTACGGGATGATACAGATGGATTCATCTGTATAATCAAAGGCATGCACCCTAATGTATTATGCAGCTATTACGGGAGATTAATGTATTATACACCTTTAGGAATGTCAAGACAAGCAAGAAAATGGATAGGGTGATAGGCATATAAGTAAGAACTTGGGGTTAAAAATAAGTTTACCTCCATTAGAGAGAAGTTTGCTTTTCCAACCTTCTACTTTGCTTTGTACTTTCTCAAGAAGTTTATCCGACTTTGCAATTGTCACCTTACCACAGCTAATAGGTGTGCCAAGATATACCATTGGAAAAGATCTTAACTGGAAGCCACAAGCATGTTGTATAATACTCCTTGCAGTAGGGGTAGAGTGGTGAAGATAAATCCTAAACATCATCATATTAGTAATGAAACACATGACATAAACACTAATAAGGGGAGATGGAACTGAATTATTTAATAAATAACCTTAAGAAGAAAATACCAATAATGGAGAAGACAGTTATCATATGGCCTTCAGTAATGCCAAATTGGTCACTGATAACTTTGGCTAATGAAGTAAGACAACTAAATGTATAGATTCAAAGCAATGAAAATAAACTCGATATGGGCACTTAAAAAATGTATTTCTTGAATACCCAAATCTTTTTGCTTCATGTGTGATTCCATCTGAGAATAAGAAAATATATACATGTTAGAAACTACTCATGAAAAGTGAGAAAAATTATCAAGCAATAGCAAATAGACTCCTTGTATTTATGATTCTACTGCACAATTAAAAGGCAACAGTGGCATTTCCTTTCAAACCTTACCATAATCTTTAAAAAATGGTTATTTTAGAGGACAAGAGTGCTTACATAAGAATATAAAAGTGGGCATCAAAATTATATATAAGCTTAAGAACTCCAAAAAATATACACTCGAGTAGATTAATTAAAGTAAAATTCTTAAAATCTAATCAGAGAGAGAACTAATATGATTGGAGAATAGCTATTGTAGAGAACATTAGAAAATTTCCTAATTTGCTTCGACTAAAGAAATTACTCCCTAAGATTGATTGAGCATGAGAGTCGACTTCTTTCTCATTTGAACCCTAACCCTAGTTTTGCTTGCTAGGGTTTCCATCATAGGTATTGATTATTCTATTTCATACTTTGAATTTCCTTTTCTTCTCCTCTTTATCCTTACTAGCTCCTTTCCCAGCTCTTATCTTGGAGTTTATTCTTTCTGGTTCATGATTTCACGCATTCCTCCGTACGCACAATCACTCCCTTATCCTTCTACCCCACTTAATGATCCCACCCTCATTACCATCCCCTCCTTTTATGCTGCTACTAAATCTCAGCTCAACCCTAAGGTGTTTATGGACTCAATTTCTCTTTGCGATCTTACTGCTATCACCAAACCCTCCTTCGCTAGTGTTGCCCCTGTTCTAATAGTTAAACCGGTACTGGAGGAGTTCAAACCTGGCACAAGAATCTCCATAAAAGATGGCATGCCGGTAATTTCATTCGTACCGTCTGATCTGAACAAAGTTGCCGCAACTTTTAACACTACTTTGGTTATGAGCTTTCCTACTGGCAAACCCAGATTTGACATCATCGAGAGTAACATCAACTCCAATTGGGGTCTTACAGCTGTACCAAAGGTAGCGGTGCTCGATTTTAAACACATTATGGTGATGTTAATGTCAGAAAAGGATGTTACAAAGGCTTTCTCTAGAGAGTCAAGGAAAATAAAAGGTTTCTTCTTCAAACTCGCTCGGTGGACTGTTAATTTCGACCCCAAAATGGGCTCTCCTTTTGCTCCTGTCTAAATTCAGTTTCCGGGTTTAATGCTCCATCTACAAAACAATGGGATAATCAAGAAATTGGCCGGTCTCGTTGGGAAATACTTAATCACAGATAAAAGAACACTAAATCTGAGTTGACCAAGCACTGTTTAGGCTTGTGTGGAGGTTAACCTTATGAAGGAACTCCCGGCTAAAGTAGGACTTGCCTTCAGCAAACACATACACATTGGAGCAATCAGTCCTGTACGAAAGACTTCTGAAGTTCTGTACAAACCGTATTCTACAAGGGCAAAACAAAGCGAACTGTACCAAACTTCTCCCAAATACTATAACTGATAAAAGGGAAGCGATTCGACATGGGAAAGCTTCGACTATGGAGACATTTGTTACCACAAACAATAAAACATCACAGTATCAAATTACAGGGGTTCTGGGAGTAGATTATGGGCACATCACAGCAACAACTTTGCCTCAACCAGTGGGGTAGCATGTAGCATTGAAAGTGGGTCAGATTGCAGAGAGAACAGAGGGGCAACAAGCGCTGCATACTACATCACCTGAGCTTAACAAGGTGGGGCAAAAGGTAGTAATCACACTCGCAAACAACATTGATGCAGCGGTGGTTGAACGAGTTAAAATAGTAAAACAGACCGCAACACAACAGATTTCAGATGGGGTTTTTGAGTAGCTGAAGGACGTGGGTCGAGGTTACCATTCGGACATTGAGCACTATGGAAAGGAAGACACCACAGAATGGACTCCAGTCAAACAACACCGATCTAAACCTCAACGTATTCCACTCAGCTTAGTCACAAGGAGCAAGGGTGCTTTCCAATCCAAATCTAAGTAATTTACATGGTGATAGGTCCATTACTAGTTTGGAATTGTAGGGGCATTGGCAATGCCAAAACAATAAATCATCTCAAGAGGATTATTAAACAACATCATATTTCGATAGGGGTTTTGCTCGAACCTTTTCAGGATGCATCACTAGGCTATAGTCTTGGTAGAAAAATAAATTGTACCTCTTTTATGTCTAACCAGCACATGGGGAGAAAAATCTAGGTATTGTGGAAACAAGACTATGATGTTGAATTAGTTTCTGCTTCTAATCAAATGTTGTATTGTAAGATAAGTTTTAATAATCAATAGAGTTCCTTTGTTACCTTCGTCTATGCCAAATGTGACATCTTCGAAAGAAGAACACTATGGGAGGATATAAATACAATCTCTATGACAATGATTTCTCCAGGCATACTATAGGTGATTTCAATACTGTGAGACACCACTTAGAAAGGCTTGGGGGGAGAAGATCCGCACATAGATCCTTGGTGGAATTCAAGGAAATGATTCAGTCAGCCGGTTTAATGGAGGCTTCATTCACTAGCTCCAGATACACATGGTGTAATAATCATCATGACAATTCAAGACAATGGGCACGGTTCGATAGAACGTTGGTGAATCCCAGCTTCATGTCACCTTTTCCCATTCACAAAATTTCCCATTTGGAAAAAGTTTGTTCTGATCACTCTCTACTACTTCTTTCGTTCACCAACAACCTACATCAAGGTCCCCGACCATTTTGTTTCTTGAAAATGTGGGCATCTCATGCTAGCTTCCTTATCTTGGTACAAGATAACTGGCCTAGTGGTGTCTTCGGCAATTATTTATCTTCTTTTGCCTATAAGCTTAAGAAGGTTAAATATGCAATCAAGGAATGGAATACAAATATATTTGGCAACGTAACTCAGAATATCCATAAGCTATAGGATAGACTACTGTACTTGGATCACTTACTGCAGGAAGGTTAGGATGGACAGGTCAGTATCGAGCTGGGCACGGTACAGAGAGAACATGCGGCCATGTTACACAATGAGGAGGTGTTTTGGAGAGAACAGTCCAGAGTGAAGTGGGTTGCGGCAGGAGATGCCAATACAAATTTTTTTCATACTATAACATAAGTTAATAGAAAAAGAACTTTTGTGACCGACTTTACTCTCCCTGATGGCATTGAGATAGCTGAGGTGGATGTTATTCATGATGCCGCGGTGGGATATTTTCGAGATGTGCTACAGGCCACAAACACTACTGAAGATGCAAAATTACTTGAGTGCATTCCTAACGTCATCACTACAAACGAAGATGCCAGTCTAACATGCATTCCAATTTTGGATGAATAACAAGCCAGTGTGCTCCAAATCCTCAGTGACAGTGCTCCGTGCAACGATGGTTTTACATCAGTTTTCTTTACTTCATGTTGGGACATCATCAAGGACGATCTACATGGCACTGCCAAGGAATTCTTCAATGGGGCCCCACTCTCAAGGTACTATACTTCTTCGTTCCTCTCATTAATACCAAAAGTGGATACCCCAAAATCGTTAGGTGACTACAAACCAATTAGTCTGTACTATGTTGTATACAAAATTTTTCCTTCAATTATTGCTAACAGGTTAAGCAAACTTCTTCACAAATTAATCTCCGGGAATCAGGGAGCTTACATTTAGGGCAAGGACATTAGTGATACCATTACATTATCCCAGGAAAGGTTAGAGGCACTAATGTTATGATTAAGATAGACATGGCAAAGGCTTATGATAGGTTGGATTGGAGGTTCTTACGCCAGGTTTTGCACAAATTTAGTTTCTCCAGCAGATGTATTTCACTCATAGCACAATGTGTTGAAACACCATGGTTCTTGGTGGTTCTGTAGGGGGTCTTCAAGGGCTACTTCAAATCGTCACGAGGCTTGCAACAAGGAGATCCTCTTTCTTCATTGCTCTTATTATTGCAGAAGAAGTACTATATAGAGGGCTATACGAATGTTTTTTGGAGGGCGAGATTGGGCTATTCCATACACCTAGAGGTTGTATTCCTATCACTCATCTCTTATATGCTGATGATTTCCTCATTTTCTTAAATGGAATTCAACGATCCATCTCCAGGTTAATGCATTTCCTAGCAAGATATGAAAGCTTCTCCGGCCAATTAATCAACAAAGCTAAAAACGGCTTATATGTACACCACAATGTATCCGCTTCAAGAAAGCATATCATCCATAATGCCTGTGGGTTCCAACATCGCTCTTTTCCAATGATCAGTTTGGGAGCTCCCATAAGTTTTGGTCGGGTACTGCTTACTCATTTTGATCCATTGTTCACCGAAATTCAACGGCGAGTCGAACGGTGGTAAGGAAAGCTCTTATCACAAGGAGGTAAATTAGTGATGATCAACCATGTTCTGAACTCAATGCCCATACATCTCCTCTCATGCATTACGGTACCTCATGATGTTATTACCAAAATTGAAACAATGTTTTCGAACTTCTTTTGGGGCAGTTTTCTTGGGCAAAATAAGTGACATTGGGTGGCATGGGATGAACTTTGTTTTCCAAAGAATGAGGGAGGACTTGGAATACGGCGACTCGAAGATATCAAGTATAGTCTACACCATAAAAAGTGCTGGAATTTTCTGTATAGCAGCTCTACATGGGTATCTTTTTACATGCATAAATATACCACTGAAGGCGAACCCAATAGATTGCGATTCAGAGAGTCAATTCTTTAGAAATAGATGAAAGGCCTCCTTCAGACAGTTGAAGCTAACACTACTTGGTGCCTCGGTAAGGGAAACAAGAAATTTTGGTTTGACGATTGGACTGGGGAAGGCAGTTTATCGGATATTCTGGAAATCGAATGCACGCAATAGTTTTTGGTAAAGGACATCTTTTTGACTGATGGTACCTAGAAATGGGTGCTTCTTGAGCATGAGATACCACCACATTGAAAGCATACTTTCTCCCACAAGTTTTCTTGAATGATAATGAAGATAAACCACTTTGGGGTCCGTCGGACAAAGGAAACTTCACTGTTAAATCTGCCTGGAATTTCTGGCGCAGCGCCGAGGTTATATAACGTGGTATGAAATGGATATGGCACAACTCGATACTGGCAAAAGTACAAGTATTAAGTTGGAAAGTTTGGAAGGAAGTTATACCTGTAGATGTACTAATACAATGACGAATCCCTCTTGTTTCTCGGTCTTACTGTTGCGTTGTTGGCAAAACTAAAACGTTAGACCATCTGCTTACTTAAGGAATTGCTGCTGCTACGGTGTGGGCTTTCTTTGCCAATGCTTGCGGTGTACGACAAGGGGTAAATGATAGTTGGTGGACTCGACATGGTCTTTGGTTTCAAGCAGCTAGTTCCGGAAATCAAATGAGTATAGTCATTGGAGTATTACCGACCTACATAATCAAGAAATTATGGAAAGCTAGATGCACTTATAAGTTTGTGGAAAAGCTTCTCTCTCCCTTAGTTATCATCAGAAAGATCAACAAAGCATTACAAGAGAGCATGCCCAAAATCAAAACAAAACGGCAACTTCAGCGACAACATCTCACTTCTAGTCTTGTAACTAGTTAAGCAATCGGTATGTACCAAAAGACCTGTACCTGTACGATGGACATTCCTACCTCTCGGATATTTCAAGCTCAATAGTGATGGTTCAACACTCCCTTCCGGAATGAGTGGAGCAGGAGGAGTAATTAGAAATAATATGGGTGAACTTCGACTTGGGTACAACATTGCACTTGGTCATGACACTAATACAGCTACAGAAATGTTCGCTCTCCTTAATGGTTTAATGCATTGTAAACGAAATGACTGGCTTCTACTCATTGTTGAAGTAGATGCTCAACTTCTGGTAAACTGGTACAGATGTCAGCATATTTGTCCCGCAAAGTACAGTATGACTTGAAAGCTTATTATTCAGCTAGGAAGGGAGCTACAAATTGCCATGATACATACTTACAAGGAAAATAATGGTACAGCTGATGGTCTCTCTAAGCTAGGCAGCTCACAACATTTACAACTTTTATGGAATGCATCCACTCTTCCTAGGCAGATCCGCGCAACATACTGCATGGATAAACTGGGAATAGCCACAATTAGGTAGTAAAATAGTGGCTAGGCTTTATGTCCTCCACATGTATTATTGCTTGTCTCAATAAAAAAAATACATTCGTTAAAAAAAAACAAAAACTATTGTAGAGACCCTAATTCAGATTCTAAAGTACTCATAAGGCATCTATAATTGCATGCCTATACTGTGAAAGTAGTTATTTAATCATTTAAGTTACCATATATTATAGGTAATCTGGGATGTGCAATCCACTTTTTAAGATTTCTAGAGTTACTCTAAGCTAATTCTTTCACAACACCTTGAACTAATCTGAGTCCAATTATCCTAAAGACCAAGAGTTTTCTCGTGTAATCATACATCTAGTTTTGGCTCAAGAATCAAATATATTTTCTCCATTTAAATAAGGGTCTCGTGCATGATGTACTAGTAGTTTAGCACGCCACAAATTCGCAATCCAAGTATACTTAATACATAAAAAATTCATTCTGATTAATGATACTATAATCAACTATCAAGGAACAAAATCTTGCAATTTATTTAACTAATACCACATAATCAGGATAACATATAAGAGCTAAATTGTACTAAATACTAAACCTATTATATCGAAACTTGCAGATTATAAGACAGAAAAAAAACATACTGTTAAATTAATGGAAACATATTCTTACCGAAGGCGTGGCTGGACCCAAATGGTTATCCAATGTGCATACATGTTCCTCACTAACAATCAAATAACCATCGTTATCAATTCCACTCTACTCCTCAATACTAGATGGAACATTTTCATTGATAACCCATACCCACCAACTGGGTTCTTTACTACCCACATTGACGAGAGTTTTTAATGATTGCAAATCAGCTCCAGATTCCAAAAAGTAAAACTAATATATGAGACATGCCTGCCGTTATGGAATAGTTTGATGATAAGACTACAGCCCTTATCCTGTTAATGACCGACAAAAGAAAAGGAAAGCATACATGTAGAAATCGTTTGGAAATATTCTTCAACATTACATGGATTTGTAGCGAAGGAACCCAAAAATATAGGAGCTTCAGTTCTTTCATTAATTGTTAACAGGAAAGGGGGAATATGCATGGTGTATGTACAACTCAAAATATTAAATGAGATATGAGTGTACTTGAACAGTAGTAAAACTTGCAATTTGTATTCAAGATGATAAGGAACCTGTAGGGACTTATCCCTCGAGCTAAGGATACTCGATCTCATCTATACCTTGAGCTCTATAAGACTCGACCTTATCCAGTACCAGATTCACGCTTAAACAAACGCGTTAACAGTTACACATCAACCATGAACTTGAGCAGAATGTGGGTCGTCCAAAACATATGTAAACAGAACAAGTCAACATACACCTGTCTCCCACAAGCTTACAATTACACACTCAACTGCCCATGACTCCCACTTTCAGGAGAACGTATTCGAGCACGATGTCAAGCTGAGAGCAGGGTCTATAAAAGGGCAGAGCTCCTAAGGAAACAGGAAGGTCGATAGACAAATCTATGCATTCAATTATCTGATCTCTAGCTATTTTTCTTAGATTAACTCTTGTAATCACATTCTCTCAATCTCTCAAGCAAAAATACTACTTTCACAAAGTCCTCCACTCGAGGTCATGGTTTTTACCTATTCACAAGTTTTCCACGCTAAATCTCATGTGCCAAGTGTTATCTCTTATTTAATTCTTGGCATAGTAGTTCTTGGTATGAGGATCGATTTCAAGCTAGTTCGAGCATTACGAAATCTGGTCCCTACATTTGGCGCCGTCTGTGGGACCGTACGATTTTTTTCACGTACTTAAGGACCACGATTGATACTCATCAGTCGAGTAGTATTCAATCATGGTTCAAACATGTCAGTCTTCGGGAGCTCAGCCTAAAAGTTCAAGGAAACCTGATCGGGCTGCCGAGATTCGAGCGAGCTTAATTGCTGAAGCTGCGAAATAGAGTCAGCTCAAACGCCAGCTATTAGAAGATCGAGAAGTCCGCGTGAAGGAATCAGAATTAGAGCATCAAGCTCGAGTTCTGGGGACAAAGAAGCCAGAAGCTCAGATGTTAGCTTTTCAAGCAGCTCTGAAGGCATTACAGAGCAACCAGCCACCACCAGCCCTAAGAGAGCGTGAAACAGTACCAACAATCTCAAGAGTTTCTGTTTACGAGAGGTTAGGGGCACATGAGGCACATAGTACAAACATTTTAAGGATTCATTGTGAGGATCTGCAAGTACCGATAGTCTCAATTCATTTGGGACAGGAGGCGCAAACAGATATCAACAGAGATCGCAGACCTTCCAAGCAGCCCAAGGAAGTCTTACGACCTCCTTACCGAGCCCCGCTTCCTGAACGTGTGAGTGAGGAAACAGGTGACCACATTCCCAGACTCATACGTCAAGCAATTCCGATAGTTTTAGCAACTTTAGAAGTTCCAGCAATTTTAACAGCTCCTATCCCTCAGTATTATATTTCTCAGGAACTCATGGACAAGCGTATCAGGGAGATCATCAAAGCAACGGCTTTAGATGCGAAGGATGACTCGCACAAATTATAAGGTAGTCCAATTTCTAAAGAATTATTTGATATGAATGTCCCAACAGGTTTTCATACACCCAAGATCATCAAATACAAAGGAACCGATCCTGGTCAGCACGTTCAATAATTCCACGACTCATTGGGTTTGTATTCTAATCTGAATCACATCCTTTGCCGGCTCTTCGCTACCAATCTTCAGGATGAACCTCTCCGTTGGTTCCACTCTTTCTCGGAAGGTTCGATTAATACCTTCGAGTAGTTACATAAAATCTTCATCAAGGCTTATGCCCACAATAAAGATAATGAAGAGAACTTATATTCTCTTATAAGTCTCAAACAAGCGCATGGGGAGAAGCTCGAGGAGTTCTCCAAGAAGTTTCTCGAACTGGCTCGGAAGGTCGATAATCTAGATCAGGAGATAGCCGTGTCCGCATTCACAAATGCTCTGCAGTTCAATTGCAAGGCTAAAGAGTATCTCTTCCTGAAGAAACCCAAGACTCTCAAAGATATGATCGAGAAAGTTAGCAATTACATCGATCTGGAGCGGATGATGCCCGAACAGAATAAACCTGTAAAGGCAGTCCACAATAACAAGTTTCCTTCTACAGATTTCAACAACAACCGCAGCTCGAGCGAACCAGGCGATCCTAAACGGGCAAATACAAAACCAGAAAGAGACAACAATTAGAGGTCGCAAAAACTATCAAGAACAGTCATACCAAAGTTGAATGCTAAGCTTTCCATGATCTATCCTATTCTCCAGAAAGATAAATGTTTCCGTCCAGCTCGACATCTTGATCCAATAGCAGGTCGACCTTATTGCGAATATCACAGGATTAAGCACCACAAGACCGAAAATTACTATAGTTTGAAAAAGCTCCAGGAAATCATTTTTAAGGAAGGGAGGATGTACGAATACATCATCGATCTTCCCAACTATAAAGACGGGAGCTATCTGAAAGATGATGACGTGGCTCAAGCAAAAGAACAAGCAGAGGAGAAACATCTATATCATCTCTACTGCAGTAATATGATCAAGATCAATCAAGTTTCAAATTCCAACAGAGTCAAGCGAAGGAAGTTGAGCGAGTGCTGTGACCTTGCCATCCAAGACAAGGAAGCCAAGCTTCTCCCAGAGTCAAGTAGTCGTCAAAAGGGAATCTCCTTCGAGGACTGCGATACAGGACATGTGAAGTATCCTCATCATGACGTACTAGTAATTATGCTCAAAATGAGGAACTTCGTAATGCAGACCATGATGGTAGACATAGGAAGTGGGGTTGAGATCCTTTTCCAAAAGCACAATTAACCAGATGGGACTCTCAGATCAGGTCGTTCAAAGTAAGACAGACATCAGTGGATTTAATGGGTCCAAAGAAGAACGAGTTGGGAAGATCACTCTCCCAATCACAGCGGGGCCTACCACTATCGACATTATTTTTTACGTCATCAACGTCAAATTAAGGTATTTGGGGATACTAGGACGTTGTTGGCTGCAGAATATGGAGGCTATCCCGTCCACTTTCCACTAAACACTCTTGTTCAAGCATAACAGCGGTATTTATGAAATCAAAGGAAGTCAGAAACTCTCCCGAGCTTGCAAGAATACAGTCTCACCAGTTCTCGACCATTCAAAATAGATTGCTGCATAGCAATCACAGAAGGCTGGTCACCTCGATGGTCAGTCTTCTCCAGCCGAGCCCGTGGAATACGTCCAGGTCGATGGAGTTAACCAAGGTACTTATATTGGTACAAAATTAATTCAAATAGAGAAAGAAGCTCTTATTTCTTTCCTCCAATCCAACAAAGACATTTTCGCATGGAACTTCTAAGAATTTGCCAGGCGTAGACCCCTCAAAGTCTTGCCACATCTTAAACATCCGCGAAGGTGCCGCAGCAATTAAACAGAAGCAACGCAGGTTATCTCCAAGACTTAGAGACGAGGTAAACAAGGAGATCAACAAACTTATCGAGGTCGGTTTCATTCGAGAAGCCAAGTACCCAAACTGGATTTCTAATATCGTTGCTATTCCAAAGAAGAATGGGAAGGTCCGGTCTGCGTGGATTTTACAGATCTCAACAAACACACGCCAAAGGACAGCTTCCCTCTTCCGATCATTCATCAGATCCTCAACTCTACAGCAGGTCACGAACTCTTGTCCATGATGGATGCCGCCTCGGGGTACAATCAGATTCCACTCTTTGAAGCAGATCAAGAGAAGACTACGTTTATAACAGAAAGAGGTCTCTACTGTTACAAGGTTATGCCATTCGGCCTTAAGAATGCTGGAGCCACTTACCAAAGGCTAGTCACGAGCATGTTCAAAGAACACTTGGGAAAAATAGTTGAAGTCTATATTGATGACATGCTTTGCAAGAGCCGAAAGAAAAAAGATCACATCTCTCACCTCTCTACAGTATTCAGTATATTACGATCCTGCAGAATGAAGCTTAATCCCAAAAAATGTCATTTCGGCATTCACTCAGGCAATTTGGGTCATCTTATCAACAAGAAAGGGATAGAAGCAGATCCAGATCAAATTCGAGCTCTTCTGGACATGCCTTCACCATCAACAAAAAAAGGTGTACAAAAGCTCGCAGGAAAGATTACAACAATCAATAGATTCATATCCAAATCCTTGGACAGATGCAGAAGGTTATTTACGCTACTCAGAGGTTCTACTCAACGAGGTAAAGGTTCAAAGAACAAAGATATCGACTAGACACCAGAATGCAAAGTAGCTTTTCAGGAACTCAAAACTTACCTAGGGAGAGCTCCAATCATGAGCACTCTGATAGGCAATGAGGAACTAATTATCTACCTCCCAGTTACAGATACATCTCTCAGCTTAGTTCTCATTCGGCTCGAAAGAAAATTGAGAAACTGATCTTCTTCATCAACAAGACACTTACTCCAGCAGAAATGAGGTACTATAAAATTGAAAGATTACTTTTAACTCTCGTTTACACCGCACAAAAGCTCAAATACTATTTTCAAGTACATCCTGTCAAATTCATGACGAACTACCCACTTCGAGTAGTATTGTCTAAGAAAGAGAAATCCTGAAGAGTACAGCAGTGGTCCGTCAGTTTGGGGGAGCACGAAATCAAATTCGAGCATCAAATTTCTGAAAAGGGTCAAGCAATCGCTGATTTTCTAGCAGACTTTCCAGTTTCAGATCCTGACTAGTAAGAACATGATCCAGATCTCGCCGAAGATGCGATAGATGAGATTCCACCCTCCAAATCTTTTGATGATCGAGCATCATGGATATCCCAAAAAGGGTGGAGGGTCCTCACCGATGGATCAGTAGGACCCGCAGGGTCGGGAATTGGGATCACTCTCATTACACCTTCCAACGACAGAATTGAAAAATCTATCCATCTCGACCTCGAAGCCTCAAACAATGTTTCAGAGTATGAGGCACTCATTCATGGTCTGGATATGGTTCTCGAACTTAGAATCACTGAAATCTCAGCCTACACAAACTCTCTTCTAATCGTTCATCACTACTCAGGATATTACAAAAAGAATGGCATCATGGTCGATTATGCAGCTCTGGTTGTAAAAAAACTAAACAAATTTCACAAAGCTACGCTCGAATACCTCCCTCGAGGAGAGAATCACCAAGCTGACTCCTTGGCTTACTTAGCCAGAGTATTGGGTATAGAATCACGAAACCTTCAAATCGAGGTTATTTCTAGCCCCAGTATTAATCGTACTACGATATATGCGATTAACACTGGGGGCCATGAGATGGCGGAAGATGATTAGAGGAAACCTTTCATTACTTATCTCGGTCAGGATAACTCATGCAATGGGCCACTACCAGATGATTCATAGCAGTGCAGATACATCATCGAGAATTTAAAACGCTACATAGTCCAACCAAACGGCGATCTCTACAAACCCTCGGTCACTGGTCCATACCTCAAGTGCCTCTCTAAGGAACTTGCTGACAACATGCTTCGAGATCTACATGAAGGAATTTGCAGATCCCATACCGCAGAACGAGTTCTTGCTAGCAAAGCTATTACCCAAGGAGTGTTCTGGCCAAAGATACAGAAGCAAGCTGAAGAATACTCAAGGAAATGCGATGCATGTCAATGTCATGGAAATCAAATTCGGGCCCTTGCCCTCAAACTCAATGCCAGTAAGGTGTACTGGCCGTTCAAGCGATGGGCACTCGATCTAGTTGGTGAATTCCCCAATACTCCGTTAATAGGAAATTTCTTCTTGTTGCCACAGATTATATCACCAAATGGGTCAAAGCAGTTCCTTTATGCAGAACTCGAGAAGAAGAGGTCATTTCTTTCATATGGAAGCATATCATAATAAGATTTGGTTGTCCACATTTGATCCGTATCGATAACGGTCCTCAATTCATTGGAGCAAACGTCGTAGCATTTCTCAACAAACACAATATAATCCATTCTCCATCAAACCCATACTACCCCCAGGGAAATGGATAGGCAGAGATCACAAACAAGATCATCGTAGATGGTCTCAAAAAGCGCCTTATGTTACAGAAGAAAGGCAACTGGATACGTGAATTGCCTTACGTCTTATGGGCTTATCGAACTACTCCCCGAAAGTTAACACAATACTCTCTTTTTCTGCTTGCCTATGGAACTGAAGCATTTATCCTAACGAAGTACCACCATCCTGTAAGAGACCATGAGCTCACAGACGAAGAAAATGAGTTCGAATTGGCTTGCAATCTCAATTGGATTGATGAGACACGAGATCGGGCTATTGTAAATCTTGGTCGATATCATCAAATACTGGCAAATTCATACAACAAACGAGTTCGCATTCGGGAGTTCGCTATCATCGACTGGGTCCTTCGAGAAATCCCTGATAACATAAAAGATCCACATGTTGGGAAACTAGCAGAAAACTGGGAAGGTCCTTTCATGGTTATAGGTCGAACTGGCCTGGGTTCATACTATCTCATGACAGAAGCTGGTGACAAAATTCCAAATCCATAGAATACAAGAAGATTGAAGTTATATCAACGCTGAATAGCTCCTTCGTCACTCAGCAGCGTCCACCTCGAGATTTCACCTCCAATGTATGTACAAACTCTTTTTAATCAATGAAATCTCTTTTTTATCACAAGAATCCCTCATATACAATTCTACTTCATCTACATCCAAGGGTAAAAACACAGTTTATCCTAGCTCGATCCCTAAAGGTAAACCATATCCAACATTAGTAATAGCATAGATAATACTAGCCTAACTCCTGAGAATACTCATACATCCGAAGGCAGAGGCCATAACGAACCTCTTAGCCTGAAGATAACAAGCCTAAAACCCGAGTGAGGAAAAAACTTGCTCGCTGCCGCTAAGCTCCAATATCCAACATTGGTAATGGCATAGATAATACTAGCTTAACTCATGAGGATACTCATACATCCGAAGGCGGGGGCCATAACGAACCTCTTAGCCTGAAGATAACAAGCCTAAACCCCGAGTGAGGAAAAAACTTGCTCGCTGCCGCTAAGCTCCAACATTCAACATTGGTAATGGCATAGATAGTACTGGCCTAACTCCTGAGGATACTCATACATCCGAAGGCGGGGGCCATAACGAACCTCTTAGCCTGAAGATAACAAGCCTAAAACCCGAGTGAGGAAAAAACTTGCTCGCTGCCGCTAAGCTCCAATATCCAACATTGGTAATGGCATAGATAATACTAGCTTAACTCATGAGGATACTCATACATCCGAAGGCGGGGGCCATAACAAACCTCTTAGCCTGAAGATAACAAGCCTAAAGCACGAGTGAGGAAAAAACTTGCTCGCTGCCGCTAAGCTCCAACATCCAACATTGGTAATGGCATAGATAATACTAGCCTACCTCTTGAGGATACTCATACATCCGAAGGCGGGGGCTATAACGAACCTCTTAGCCTGATGATAACAAGCCTAAAGCACGACGAGTGAAGAAAAAACTTGCTCGCTGCCGCTACGCTCCAACATCTAATATTGGTAATGGCATAGATAATACTAGCCTAACTCCTGAGGATACTCATACATCCGAAGGCGGGGGCCATAACGAACCTCTTAGCCTGAACATAACAAGCCTAAAACATGAGTGAGGCCATAAAGAACCTCAACCTGCGGGATCAGGCCTAAAGCACGAGTGAGACGTTGCTCGCTGCCGATAAGCCTAACTCTCCAATATGGTATCAAGGCATAGATAATACTAGTCGAACCCCTGAGGAAACACAGATCCGAGGCGAAGGCCATAAAGAGCCTCTTAGCCTACGGTGACCGCTTAAAAGTTTAAGCAAAGATAATACTAGCTCGCTACCGCTAAGCCTCCATGAAGTCCAAGGGTTGAAGTACATATAATACTTACTTCTACACCCACAGACTTCTTTTAATTCAATGGGTCAAACCAAAGAATAACATCTACTGCAGGTATGAAAATATTATTTTCTCATATCAGCATTTCAAATTGTAACGCTCCTCTCAAAGTCCTACATCGAGCACTGAAGTATCAACATCTGCTGTATACAAAAGGTACTCGTTATCAGAGTTCAATTCTATTTCTTTTTAACTCTGCGGGATTTTCATGATGGGAGAGCAGTCGACCATCCTCCCACAATAGGAGTAGGTGAGATTACATTCGAGCTTCCCCCTATTTTAGTCCTGGATGCCATATATTCTAGAGCTCGTTCAGCAATAATTTCTCTCCCTTGAGCTATCTGTTCAGCCGTCGTGGTCCCAATACCACGATCCATAACACCAATTGGATCTATGCTCGAGATATCGAGTTTACATACACAAGTCATTCCAGAGAAGCAATCTTGAATCAAATCTCTCTCAATCTGCAGGAATTTTATTTCCTCAACAAAAAATGTAACCAATACGTTTAATTGCCGTTGATGCAAAGCTTCACCATCACATTTTTCTTGTTCGTGAACTACTGGTTCCTTAAAGGCTTGGTGAGTAACAGCAGCGCGCTTGTTATCTTTCAAACGACGAGCATTCGATTGAGCCAGTTCAGCTGTTATTTGATCAATACGTTCGCTCATCTGCCTTGTAAGATCTATCGACTTCTGCCGAGAGTTTGTGACATCAATACGCATATTCTCCACTAACTCTTCTTTTCGACGAAGAAATTCCTTCATCTCTTGACTCCCCTCACCAGAAGCAACTTCACCATCCCTTTTATCCAATTCAAATTTTAGATCTTTCTGATGCTTCATTTGACATACACGTAACTCCCGCTCCAATTCAGAGATTCGCACACAGAGTTGATTAATTCTTTCATTCATCTCCTTCTCACGTTGCACAGCCCTCCTCACATTTCTGCAAGCGTAGGCCAAATCATATACCAAACTTCCGTTCTTGGCTTGAATCTCTGCTAAATCAGCCCTGCTTTGAGCCTCTCTCCCTTTTAAACGACGTAAATCAGCCTTCACATGATCTAACCTAGCAATCAAACTATCACATATTTGTGCAGAGTTATGCAATTCTCGATCTTTTCCCATAATACTACTGCTCATTTTTTCAAAATTGGCCTCAGACACAGCAAAGTTAGTTCGCGCAGTATCCAGGTCGTTCTCTCTCTCTTCAACAACTGCTTGTTCAGAGCACGAATGCTACATTTCATATCAGATATCTCTTCATTTAACGCTCTAATACGGTATTCGGCTAACTCAGCCTCGTGCCGAGAACCTGACGCAACCTTTTCCTTTAACTCAGGAAGTTCGCTGGTAAGTTGGTTCAAAACCAAATCCTTGCTCAAAATTATTGTAATTTTTTTCTCGACTTGTCTCTTAGCTTCTTCGAGCTTTAAAAAAAGTTTCACATTATCATCTAATCGATCTTCATGCTGGGAAATCAAAACCTCATATTCTTCTGCATACTCAGCATTATACAAAAGATTCTGCTCTTCTCTCTCTCTAGCAACATCTAGCTCTTTCTGCATAACAGTTAGCATAGACTCACATCATCAGTACCTAATGGAGAAACAAATTGACAGAAACATACTGATAAACTTGTAGTACAGATACCTACAAGCTTGAGACAACCAACTCCTCCTTGGCCTACCGACAATAACAAGTTTTGGGCGGAAGACAGAGGGTACTTACACAAACGTCCTGAACTAAAATAAACATGCAAGGTACATATCCTTTCTCCTATTATTTTTGTTCATCTAGTTATTAATTTATCTGAATTATCTAACCTGCAATTCAGCAGATGATTTTTTCTCCACTTCAAGCAGGCCCTCTAAGTCTCAACTCTGAGGCGCGAGCTTTTTATCACCTACAATACAAAATTTCATAAGTAAAATGTTGTTGGCATCAAACAGCAATAAAGTTACAAAGCTCGAGTTCATGTTTCACAACCAATGTTATATTACACGATCATCCTACCTGATTAATAGTTTCCTGATTATCGGCATCGGTCTTTTCAGCAACATTCAGACCATCCTCCTTTTCTTCAACCTCCTTTTCATCCATAATATCCATCTCCTCATAATTCCCTTCGCAAAATGCCATTATCTCTGCCTTTATATACCTCAGCTGGTAGAGCTTCCCTGCAAGGTTGTTCTGAGAAATAGCTGACGCGGTAACCAATCGATCCGCTTCAGCTTTACTTTCGGCCCTAACTTCCTTCAGCTTTAGGGCAGCAGCTTCCCTTTCTTTCTCCCTCCAACTGGAAAGCTCTCCTCTCCTGAATCAGGTTCTCTTCCAACTAATTTTTCTCCCCCTCGAGCTGGGAGATCCTCTTTTCCAGCTCTATCGACCTATCTTGGAAACCAAGCTGATCGTCCCTCAGAGCGCAAGTAAACTTTAAAAGAAATAAGTCAGCTCGAGCAACAAAATAGCTTGACAAAGCCAACTATTTACTAACCTTCTTAAATTCGTCATCCATAATAGCAACTATCTTCTCTCGAGCTTTAGCTCGACATTGTTCCTCCTAGAGACCATCTTTCCTCTAGCACCTCCTGCAACTTTTTGGGAGAAGTTACCTTCTTCCTCTTACTGCTATCGTCCACACTGACCGACAAAACTGAGCCAGGAGCAGCCCCCCTTTTATAGCCTTCCTCTTTGCCAGGTTCCATACAACACTGCTAGAGACAGTGGCCATGTCCACTGGCCCATCTAGAATTTCATTGAGCCGCGTGATCTTTAAGGGTGTATTAAGCTCAGGAGTTGACAATTTCTCTTCCATTGAGCCTGAAGTTTTCCCAGCCAGTCTCCTCTTTACTTGCGATCTCCTGACCTTGTCGTCCTTACTAGCTACCCTTTTGAACCTACTTATCTCTAACTCTTTAAGAATAGCTTTGAGCTCAGTACCTTTTCTGGCAACAACGTCTATAAAAGATTCCTTCCTCGACACTTTGTAATTAATTCCTACATAAAGATTGGCAACATAAGATACAAATCAACTATAGAAGTATAGTTCAACATACAAATGATAGTTCAATTTTCAATGGTATACTAACCCTTTGTTATAGTTCTATTATTAAGTTCTAGGGTTCCTCATCAGACCGCTGAAGACATTCACCAGACACCCATAAAAGGTTGTCATTCCACACTGGCCCTGCTGAAGGCAGGTCGAAGAGGCATGGTCTTGAAGAACTAGAAGAGAGATATGCACCATGAGTTACTGTGACATATTTCAGTGCATAATACTCTAGAAAATCCTTGGCAGTAATCCTATTCTCACTACCAGATGCAGCCCATCTCCCATTTAGGGTTTCGCATACAAGAATAACTTCCCAAAAATTACAATTCAATTGCGCCGGACAAGCCCCAATCAAATTCATAACACTCTTAGCCAAATTTCTCAAAGGCAGAGTCAACCCATAAACTAGGCTAAATAGCAATAAAACCCATCAGTTCAACTATCCTTCACAACGCCTTAGACGTACTCCAAGGATACTTCGTCCCCCAAACACCTGCACTTCTTTTCTTTGGCCATATCAGGCAGCAAATACAAGTAATCCACTCATTGACTAACACTGCAAGTCATAAAGAAATTACCCCTATATGCGAAGGGGTGCCCCCAAATCCCATCTATACTACTTTTGGCCTTACAGAACTCCCTAAACTGACTAGAGCCTGTTGGGTACTCAACACGAGAACCATTCAGACGAGGCCATTCTATCAATTTGGCTACAGTATCCTCCTCATCTCCTACTCCAATGATGGGAGTTAACTGCCCTACGAGGTCTACTTCATCATCCTTTGCACAACCGGAAATCGAAGCCATACTTATCTACAGTAAAGAGTCTACTTTACAAAACGCTGGTCCAACAAAACCTACAAATAGGTCGAGGAATATATATCAATTCTAATTTCCCACTACTAGATCACTTATACAATCACAAATTCTCTCAAAACAATTTTTATCGCCCCACAATCATTATTTCCATTGTTATTTTTATTTTATTTTTGTGTTTGGTAGGGATTACATCTTTATTCCGACACAATAAAGATTTTTATTCAAAAACTCTTGTAAACTCAAAAATAGACTTACCTTCAGCACCCGAGCGAGAGTCTGCAGCGTTGGCCCGCACCAGTTTGCTCAATTTCTGCAACTTCTTCAAAACCTCCTCGATCTCAGCCTCCTCTCGTAGTTTGCAATTGAGACTCCTAGTCACTATTTTCCTCTTATCTTTTCCTCCTTCGGCGGTAACGGAATCGTTAGATGAGATCTCTCTCTCTTTAACCCTTCTCTTCTTTTTATGGTTTTCTATATTTGGAGAGGGAGGAAAGAGGGTATTTATGCCCCTTTCTATGAACCGCTGGCGGTTTGGATTTTTCCAGTAAGCAATCCTCGATTCCTGAACCGAGCCGTCTGTTTGTCTGAACCTGTCAGACGTGTCATACCGCTTCGATGAAAACACCTTCCCATCATTACACCAAATATTATACTTTAGCGTATCTCTCAGCCTCTTGGTCCCACTTATTTCACAATACTCCAAACTCGTGATTCTGAATTTTCAACTTTAAAATTTCACGTACATTTGCTTGCCCTACTTATACACCTTGACTTTAACGTCAATATCAGTTAACACACAAATTCAAAAATTCAGTTTCAACAAACAATCCTAGTCATAGCCTATTTTCGTGAATAAATTTTTTCTTCAAGTAAATTCGGGCAATTACATTTCAAACATTCAAAAAATATAACAGTCATTCACTCTAATCCCCAAGATACTTGCATTTGAAGCAACCGGTGTGCCCGACAACACCACAAGCCTTCAGCAGCCCTGAAACGATATCCATATCCTCATTAATGATCTCCTCCTTGGCCATTATCAGAACAAACTTTTTATGATCTTCAACAGACCGCCAGCAGGTACGCATGGACTCGGATCAGTACACGCAGTTCATTTCCTTGCCCCTTTCTACATCAGTCTTACCCTCGTAGTTCACTCAGGTTTCAAGCAGAACCGTATCATAACCTTACTGCCCGAAAATAGCTTCCCTTATTTCATCAATCTTAAATGCTAAACGCAAGTCGTTCAACACACGCGCTTCAATAGCACTCTAAGACGAGTCTTCACCATTTTTTATGAAGAACCTTCTTAAAGAACAAGTCACACTTTTATACTGTTCAGTTAACAAGACTAATTTTTCGATTGACTATACGCAACGTATTTCAGTTTTTATAACCCACTCTTCCCAGGTTCGAGCTACTTACTATTATCTTTTCGTGCTTAATCGAGCTCCCTTGAAATGACATTTTGAGCTTTATGTTTACATCTATTAAGCTCGATTCATTTACGAGGTAGGATCAGGTATATTATCCCACCAACTATTCACTCCTATATTATGTACAGCTCGATGACCTCGATGACATGTCGACTATTTCTGCTTTTTTGCTAGTAAAAAGAACAAAAAACAAAATATTCTTTTATTACGCTCAATTTTTATCTAACAAGTTGGTTACAGGACTACTCCTACAATGTTGCTTTACAATTACAGAATCAGGCTCTTCGAAGCTCGATATTACAAATACTTTCTCAGACATGAGGACAGGTCTCTAGTTCTTTTCTCGTTGCCAAGATAATCCTGATCTTCCATAGAAACCTCAACCACAGATCAAAAAGTACAAAACTGCAACAGGTCAAAAACTTATTTCCCCTTCATTTCCCTGCAGGAAGAATTAAAAGAAAAATGATGGCACCGAAAGAAGCAATCCATCTTCCAGCTCCACCACCGTCGTCTCTTCCTCTTTATCCCTACTTACCCAGAATTTGTGGAAATTGAGGAGGACCTCTACCTTAGAAATCAGAACATCAGTAGAGACCAGGGATTTTGCATCGCATACACCCCGGCCGCTAAATCAGATGCTACATTATACCCGGAAATATTTCAAACAACACTCATTCTACAAAATAGCAAAGAGAGTCTCCCTACTCTGATAACCACAAAACCATATCCATAATCCTTCCATGATGAAAGAAAACCGGGTATGATACACTTGATTCCTCATCTTAACCATCATTTTGCAAAGGTACGCTTCCGAAAAACTCATATTTTTTTTCTCACTCTACAAAACAGGCATGTTTGTTTTTCTCTGCAGAATCTACAGTCGATGAAAGATGCTTATAAAGCTGTAAATTGAGAACATACGAAGAATATACTTTAGCCTAATTATAGGAAACACAGATTGTTACTTAAAATGAACTCGGTTGGTATTAGATATATATAAATGGGTGATATACCATCTAGTAAATACAGTATCAATACTTAACAGCGGCGAGTATTTTATGTAAAGACAACTGATAAAGATAGGTTGCTAGTAATTTATGATATCTATCATGAATGTTACTTTCATATCTATTCTAACATGTATATTATAATACATTCATGATACTCTATAATATAAACAATATCCTATGATACATGGAAACGAGGAGAAAAAATTATGCTTTTCCTTCAAATATGAAAAAAGAGACTAAAAAAGGAGCATACTTCTAATAAACCGATCTTCTATTTCATGCTTTAAACCCTAGACATAAGACTCAAAAACTCACAGATAATCATGATCTGCTACAACTGTAACTAAGGCCATTAACAATTGATGGTTCCAAACAAAAGTTAGCGACAATCATATATTAATTGAAAACTATTATAACTTACATTAAGCTATGGTGAACACTGACCTTTGTAAAAATTTTGAACTTCCATTCTTTGCAGTGGAATTTCATAAATTTCAGATATATCGTACTCACTTCACACAGATTATAAGTCTATGTTTGAGAAAAAAACTCTAGCTATGCCAATTTATCAAAGTCCCAAAGAAAACTAACCTTGGTTCCTTTTTCGGTATAATGTTTTGGCAGAAGCTTTTTATTTTCCTTACTAATATAAGCATCAGTTGTTCAAGAACTAGAACACACTCTTTAATAACAGATCAGTAGCGCCCCCTTCTCTATACCCATAAAGAGGTATATGCAACAAACAATATGACAAATATCTCCCATAAATAGGTCTTTAATGTTGAGTTGCTCCCTTAAAACTAACAAATGAACACTATCAGTAGTAAAACACGTGTTCTCGGTGGTTTCACACTTGCATGAAAGTGGCCAAATTTACTATATTTGTACTCATGAGCTTTAACACCAGACTACTACAAATAGGGTTCTCTCATCTCCATTTTCGCCTCATCTTTTGTTAATAAAATTGAGAAGGTGGAAATGATGAATCATTTGGTAACAGTGACTTGTTTTAATGATGTCATATTTTCATTAAAAACATTTATCCATGAAAAAGTTGGAGATATTATGCAATTATTTGATTTATGAAACCTAAGGAAGAATGGCCACTAAACGAAGTAGAACCAATTCAAAATCATTTCTATTTAGGTCAAAGGTTGAACTTGAACTTGGTCTCACCAATTTTTAGAGTTCCCAAATAGCCCCTTAGTGTTTTTATACATCTAGACAAGAATTGTTGTCTGGTTTTTCTTTGCCAAAGGCTATCAAAATGGGTTATCTGTTATCTCCTTCTAACTTTTAAATTGCAATTGTAATGTCATGTTGTTTATAATAAAATTTTGATGTATGTTTTTCAATTGAGTTATTCCCATTCTCATACAATTATTTAAAGAAGATCTTTTTAAACTGGTTCACCACATATTATCACAATCAACTATGAAAAAATACTATAATCAACATCGATCGATATTTTCTATACATATAAAAACAAAACTACAAACAGAACTGAAGGTACCTCTATAAATATAGATATAACAATATCTTTAGACCTATTTACTTCTTTTAAACCTGATACAACACATTTACTTTTTTTTGATAGAACGGCCGATAAACATATTTCATACCAATTTATAATTCTCAAGTGAACTTTAAGAGCAAAAGATACATACATACCTCTTGCTTGCCCTTCTATTTTATAGGCCAAACAAACAACATCTTGAATCTAATTCCCTACTTGTCTGTAATGGAATAACAAAAACTCAAATAGAAGAAAATAATATAAAATACCTAATTATAAAAGACATAAATTCAATGATCTTAATGGGCCTGGTTAATGTCTAGATGTGTTGAATTAGGTTCTAATTGGAAAGGGGGTTGCTCTATCTCAATTCTAATGGGAAAGGGCAGTGAGAAAAGAGGTACTAGCAAGCAAGATTCTAACGTTGTGGAGCAAGTTCAAGATCTCTTTCTTGCCAAAACTCAAAACTCAAAATGAGTTTGCAAAAGTATCCTACGTTTAGAGTATCAAGATAATAAATACAATAGTACTGACTCTCTAACCCACATTAGGTAAACTAGATTTCCAATGGTCTGTTAGTACCTAACATTTCTCAAAACTATAATGTAGATCATGTATAATGGTCATTCATCATACTATGGAAGAATATATGATCTCAAGGGAGAACAATACACTAACCTTGATGTATGGACTTGAAGCACATCCCCCGTGAGCAAAGCACCCACCCTAGGAATTTAAAGGGAGTAGTTAGGTATATAGATCAAAAAACAATTCATGTTTCTTCGATACAAATTAATGCTTTAAAAGGTCATGTACATTGCATGTTTTGTCCTTATGAAAAATGAAAACATCCATAAGAACACAAATTAGCAAAAGTGAATAGTATTTATAACTATAGATGCAATAACTAAAGATTGAAACAAATATAATTGCCAATAACTATGTTAATCATACTCTCTTTTTTGGTTTTTGTTTTTGTTTAAAAAGGTAAAATCCTGTTAAATATAATAAACCTATGGTCACATTTCACCATTAAAGTTTCATAGCGCTATAACAGAGCCAACAAAATCAAAAGAGTATATATCTAAAAGAAAATAGAGTACTATTAGAAGAGAAGGAGAAGCTCATCTACTGGTACTGTATTTATACCCATACAGACCTTCAATGCACAATTGTTATCTGATAATCAGAGGGCCGAGGGGGGGGGGGGGTTGAATTCCAAGTAGTATAATCTTCTTCATTACACATAGGTGGACAAGTAAAAGATCATGAACATGAAACTAAGACAAAATGATATCCTTAGCCTTTTCAAAATAGAATTTGGTAGCCAACATTTCCTCAGCAACTCCCTTTGTAAATCTATTTTAGAAAGAAATGAGCATAAAGCTTTGGCAAATTTCTTTTCCAATTCCATCCTTAGTTCAACTGTTTGAGATACAATGGTATCCTTCATGGACATCTCCCAATCATTTTCCCTATGAAAGTCTTTGCAATCATTAAAGAGAGACCTTATCGTCGAGAATGGTCTATCTAGCACATCGTTATCACTGAACTCAATTCCAGCCATTTGTAAGCTGGTAAGGACCCCTGTCGGTTCCTCATGGAGCCTCACCCTTTGTCTTGAGCCTTGCTGGATCCAAATGAATGGTGGCATGAACATATTGGACTCCACATTCGGATGTGGTGCAAAGCTCTCATTCTCTACGTTAAATACTAGCATGCCCTGAGAAGATTGTGAAGAATTGCTCGCATAGTAGATGCAGTTAGACTGCAAACCCGGGAAGTTGATTGCTGAGATGCAAAATGATGAATTGCAGCCAACAAATATCATGTGGCCACCTAGAGTCTTCACCTCAATCCAGTTTTTTACAATTGAGTCCAGTTTGAAGACATGAAATCTAACAGTCGGGTCATTTCCCTGGTCAGCTATCTTTATGACCTGCAGCAACTCCCTGAACAACTTCACAAGATACAACTTATTTTTAAGCCTCCTTATATTCAATATATTACTAGGAGGACGAGCCTTGGCTAAGGTCTCCTTGGGTTGAGGAGGCCGGATATCAATAGAGCAAACCTTCCCATTGTAATCAACAACATAAAGCACCCCTTTAGAATGCATAACATCAACTGGGGCATTACTCACTAAGCCTAATTTCACAAAAGACCATTTTGTGTCCCCTGCCTTGAAAAAATGCCAATCCTAGCATATTCTTATGAAAGAAAATTCCCATTAAAGTAGGAAATATTTCACTGATAAAGTTCTAGTTTCCAAAGGAAGCAAAATATTATGAATCTGTAATGCACATTTAGATCAACTAAACTAGCTAAACCATGTTCATGTTAACAAATTTAGCTAACATAAATTTTCATTCATAATAGCATGCATAGGTAATGATCATACTAATTAGAAATTGGTCTCATAATTAAATGTCCACAAAAGTACATATGACATAGAAATTCAGACTTCAGCCATTTGTCTTACATGAAATTCTCCAAGTAAAATATGTTTATTTGTATTAATGCGTAGTTGTAGTAATGTGCATGCATAGAATTCTTCAAGGCGGCACACGTAAAAATGAGCTTTGGATGCAGCGAAATGTGTATACTATGCTGGAGGAAATGTTAAAAGCACATCTTTTAGTTAAAAAACTAATAATAAGACTACAATAGTACGATATCTCTTAAGTTAAACATGACAGGCAGGCTGAGGGAGAGAAAGAAAGCATGGAAATACTTACCAATTGAGACCGAACGAGTGCACCTTGCATATCTACGACTTGGATTCGGTTTGTGCCCCAAAAATACATGGTTCTACCAGTATGGCTACATAAATAGAAGTTAAACCTAGTGGGATGATAAATTTTAGTATCCACAGTAGTTGCTACAAGTTTCATACATGAGAAACTTAAAAACACAAAGAACACTATGCACAAACTAGAAAAAATAAAAATATCGTGGTTCCCCAAATTAAAGACCTCATTACCAGGTAATATGTTTCCACTGATATCTGCCTAATTTCTATCTCCATGATTGTTTGCAAATAAACTTATGTGATGACTCTGTTGGACCTCCATAAGAGTCATGAGAGGAATGTAGCCCTCCTGGATAGAAGTATATGCCTGAAACTCAAAAAATATTTTGATGAAGTACAAAGCAAAAAAATACAAGAAAAAACTCTTTGTTTTCATCAAAGAGACAAAGTTTTTGCCATTTTAAAGTAATGCAGAGACAAAAGTAAGCTGAAACTTAATCTTATAGCTAATTGTGTCCAATTCGAACAATAAAATCTAATAGGACTGCCCTTCACTAATACCATCCCTGCATAAAAACTTTGTTAAGCAATCAGCGCAAAGGACATTGAGTACAGTAAAAGGAATACATGTAAAATACGATCACTTGAGGTATAACTGGGCTGCTTGATAAAAATATCTTAAAAATTTTGTGACTTTATCCATGTTCTATTGTGTCAAATACATATGGATTGGATGGAAGGCGTTGTTGCTGCCATTTATCAGTATTCTTACTAATTCAAATGTATATGACACAATCTACACAAGACGATATTCTGCGACTTGGATTCGGCTTCAGATATAACTTGGGCTTGATTAATTGTATCACTCATTATAGCTGCTGCTATTTTTTCGTTTTGTATTATGTCTAATACGCCTGAATTGGATAAAACATGGTTTATGGTAACAAAAATACTGCAATAGCCTCTTAATTAACCTCTAATTTCAACAAAATTACATACAAGAAATGACCACAATCCAAATAAAACCCCACAAAGCCCTAAATTGAAAAATAGATTCCCAAAACCAGTAAGAAAAGAGGGTACCGAAGAGCTTACCTCGTGTGAAATTTGAAGCAGTAACATCAGTCACTAGAATCCAATTTTGAATCTGGAGCAGGAATCACACAAAAATTTGTAGCATAGGAGAGAGAGACCTAACTATGGACATTAGAAGATGTAGGAGCTGATAGCAAGTAGAGATGCTCGAAGAGAATTAAGATGCAAGGTTAAGGCCGGGTTAGACACGGATGGAGTAGTTTCTACTTTTGGTGTATTAGCTTATTCGCGATGTTTATTGATTGCATTTGTGCTTTTTCACACAAAGTCTTAGCATATGATAGCGTTGATTTAAGAAATGTTATAAATGTCAACTTATAATAGCATTCACTAAAAATGCAATCATTTAACTGCTATCATAGACACTTTTTCTTGTAGTTTAAGTCTGTATTCTACAGCTGACCACATCTTGTACCGCATGTTTCCCACCAGTCTCACTGATTGCCCACTCAAATGGTACCATAGCCTCCCTAATGGCTCTATCCAAAGTTTTAAACAGTTGTCAAACCTTTTTATCTCTCAATTTGCTTTTAATAAAGACCGTGAGGTCCTAGTCGTTGTTCTCTTCAACTTTCACAAATCCTCCAAGAAAACGCTAGAAGCGTTCACCAAACATTTTCTCGATGAGTCACGCAAAGTCGAACACCTCAACTATATGAATATCCTTCTAGCATATTCCAATGCTCTGCCAGACCACAGTCGTGTTAAGGAGTAGATCGTACTTCATAAGCCATAAACCCTCAAGGAGATGTTATCCAATTAAGGTTAACGGATACATCGACCTCGAACGCCTACGCTAAGCTAATCTCCAGAGGCAACCCTCGACTACCCACCACAGCAAACCTGGACCACCGCCTATACCCATGGTCTCTCTCGCCTTACAGGAGATTGAGAGCCGCAAACGTCCTCCCTCCGATACTACCCCTTCTGAGATCCATAAAAAATGACCCATGCCGGTCCTATCGAAACTCACTGCCCCCATCAGTACCCTTCTGACACACATCCAGGCCGATCCTACCTGGCGTCTTCCCCATTAAGGTCCGTAAGGACGAACCCTACCATAAAAATCATAATAACAATTACTATCCCACAAACAAATGATATGCTCTACAATGATTGCTGGAAATTATTCTTAAAGTAGGTCGTCTACACCGATATGTCGCCGATCTCCCCAGTTATCTCGACGGGTCGTATCTCATGCCTTAACTCGCTCAAACTACTGACCCAGCCGAGGTACATATTTTTCAACTCCACCTCATTGAAGTTAATAACATCGACATCGGTCATACTTGAAGTAAGCGTAAACGAGTCGAAGAATGTTATAAGCTCACTTATCAGAAGAAATTGCCCATACTTCTACCCGAATCTAGCCAATGCCCTCGAATCGAAGGTATATCCTTTATCGAATGTGATACTTCTCATGTTCACTTCCCCCACTTCGATCCTTTGGTCATCATGATTAAAGTGGAACATCTTGTCCTACATACTATACTCATCGATACGGGCAGTACAGCAGACGTCCTCTCCCTCCAGAACGTCTGCACCATGTAAAATATAGACCTCATTACACTGGCCAACGTAGAACTCAAGGGCTTTAATAGTACTACCGAAGTCCTTGCTGGTCGCCTTAGCCTCCATGTTACTACCGGTCCAGTTACCCTCCAAACCAGTTTTCTCATCATCGATAAGAAATCTGAATACCTGGGCATTCTAGGGAGCAACTGGCTCCATGCCATGAAAGCCATACTTTCTACCTACCACCAAACATTTCGTTTCACTACCCTTTATCACACGTGGAACATGAAAGGCTCTCAATGCCTTGCCCGCTCATGCGAACACCCTGAGATCGATCTTACCAAAAAAACTTGTTAAGCCATAGTAATCAATGCCTCTCTCTCTCCCTATATCGTCGAACCCTTCTACCACACCTATTGAGCATACCGTTTATGTCAAACTTGATGGCCCTGGTCGAGGTATATTCATTGGTTGTTTTCTAGATCCCGTCAAAAGCCCTGAGATCACCACGTTCCTTCGATCAAATAAAGATGTATTCGCCTAGACTTTCCATGAGATGCTTAGCGTTGAATCTACACTAGCCTGCCATCAGCTTGACTTCATCCCCTACTACACAGCCGTGAAGCAAAAAAAACGTACATTGTCCCAGAGGATTCGAGACACAATGAACCATGAGGTCAAAAAATTCCTAACCGCTGGTTTTATCAGAGAAGTCAAGTACTCGATTGGATTTCAAATATTGCAGCTATTTCTAAGAAGAATGGCAAGATCTGAATCTACGTCGACTTCACAGATCTCAATAAATGCACATCGAAGGACAATTTCCCTCTTCCGATCATTTATGTTCTTCTGGATGTTATAGTGGGCCATGAACGCTTATCTATAATAGATGCAACTTTGGTTTACAACCAAGTACCCTTCCTCCTTGAGGACCAACTTACAACTTTATTAATTACTGAATAAGAACTTTACTGTTTTAACGTGATGCCCTTCGGCCTAAAAAAATACGGGTGCCACTTACCAACGCCTGGTTACAACCATTTTCAAGCTTATGCTCGACATGTCGGCCGAAGTTTATATCGACGACTTGTTATGCAAAAGCCTCCAAAAACATACCCATATACAAGACCTAACCGAAGTATTCACGATACTTTACTCTTATAGCATGAAACTGAACCCGAAGAAATGCTAATTTGGCATTTCCTCTGACAAATTCTTGGGTCACCTCATCAGCAAATAAGGTATCGAGATCGACCCCACTCAAATTTGTGCCCTCATCTATATGACTTCCCCTTGAACTAAGAAGGATATCCAAAAAGTTACTGGCAAGATAGCCTGAACTGTTTTATCTCAAAATCCTCTAACCGTTGTGCTTGGCTTTTCTCCCTCTTACGCGACCAAGGCGTCTATAAGGTCAAAAAGAATAACCTCGAAGTTAATTGGACACCCGAATGCGAACAGGCCTTCCTCTAACTCAAAACCTACCTTGGTCGACCACCTATCAGCAGCATCCCAACGAAGGTGAAATGCATTTTTTATATCTTGCAGTCACCGATACTTCTATTAGCTCGGTCCTTATTCGAATCAAAACCAATATCAAAAAACCCGTATACTTTATTAGCAAAACTCTAACACCTGTCGAAACTAGGTATACCAAGCTCGAGCGATTGCTCCTTATATTTGTCTACACTGCTCGAAAGCTCAAACCATACTTTCAAGCTCACCTTATACGTGTTATCATTGGTTACCCTCTTCGAGAGATCTACAGCAAGAAAGATAAATCCAGACGGGTACAACAATGATCTGTCTATCTTGGTGAACACGACATCACTTTAAAAAAAACATATATCTCAAAAGGCTAAACAGTCGTTGATTTCCTTGCCGACTTTTAGGTCGAAGACATCGACTGAGAGGAACACGGAGAAGATCTACCTAAAGACCAACCCGAATAGGACAACCCTTGGAACCCAAACATGGACTGGCGTCTCTTTCTAGATGAATCTGCCAGACCTAACGGTTCAGGGATAGGTATTGTCCTGGTCACTCCTTCCAAGGACCGAATTGAAAAGGTCGTCAAGTTAAATTTCGAATGCTTCAACAATGAGGTTGAATACGAAGCTTTGATACATGGTCTAGATCTCGCTCTTGAACTTGGTGTTCCCAAACTTATAGTATTTACTGATTCCCAGCTTGCTCAGAGACAGTACACCGATAAAAACCAAGTAAATGGTCGCATGGCTGAGTATGCCCCCCTTGTCCGCGAGCGCATGGATCGTTTCCCTAAAAAATCTTACATTATACATTACCATTGTGGCGAAAATAGACACGCCGATGCCCTCGCCTAAATAGCAGCCATGTTAGGTCAGTCCAAATTTCGAACACTACATATCATAGTACTCGAACGCCCAAGTATCAACCAGATGGAAGTCAATGTCATCAATACTGTGGGCAAGAGTCTCGATCTCAACGATTGACGCACACCCTTCCTTGCATATTTTAATAGTTCTACCCTCCCAGAGGATCCTAAAGCCAAACGTTCGTTACTAGAAAATTGCCGACGATACACCATTCTCAAAGGCGGTCTACACCACAAATCCCCAAACGGCGTACACCTCCGTTGTATCCCCAAACACGAAGCCACTACCATACTTACCGAACTCCATGAAGGCAATTGCGGTGCTCACACTGCCAGCCGATTGATGGCTCTTCGGGTAGTAACCCAAGGTTTATTCTGGCCCAATATAAAGAAACATGTTGACGAGTATGCAAATTACTAGCAAATGCCAATGTCATGCCCACAACATTCGAAGCCCTTTATAAGACCTCCATTGCAGCCAAGTTTCTTGGCCATTCAAGCGGTGGGCAATTGATCTAGTGGGCCCTTTCCCCAAAGCTTTAGGTAGCAGATTACATATTCTAGTGCCCACAAATTACTTTACTAAATGGGTCGAAGTCGTGCTTTTATGTCGAACCCGGGAAGAGAAAGTCATAAGTTCTTTTGAGAAAATGTCATCACACGTTTTGGCTGCCCTCATATGATTCGATGCAACAACGGTCCACAGTTTGTTGGGAATAAAGTCCATAATTTCCTAGAGAAGTACAACATTATCCTTTCCCCCTCAACACCTTATTACCCACAGGGGAATGGTCAGGTCGAAGCAATCAACAAAACCATAGTCAATGGTCATAAGAAATGTATTAATCATAAGCAAGGCCGATGGGCTTAAGAACTACAACATGTACTCTGGGCCTATAGAACCACACCAAGAAAGGCGATGGGATGCACTCCTTTTCTCTTAGCTTATGGTACCAAAGCTGTGCTGCCCACTCAGTTCGAAGTGCCAACACGCGACCCTAACCTCCCCGATGAAGATAATGAGTTCGAACTTGGATACAACATATTATGGATCGATGAAACTAGAGACCGAGCCATTGCTAACCTCGGTCATTATCACCTCTCCCTCTAAAAGTCGTACAACAAAGGGGTTCGACCACGTAGCTTCGATATTAGAGATCTGGTACTTCGGTGAGTCGCACCCTCTTCGAAGCCTCGTAATGCCGGCAAATTAGCCGAATCCTAGGAAGGACCTTATGTTGTGTATGACAAAATTGATAAAGGATCCTATTATTTGACGACTGAAGCTGAGGAGCCCCTTCCGAATCCTTGAAACACAATGTAATTAGTCTCATACCACAGGCCACAACCACCACCTTGTTCAATTGATGTAAATATAGCATAATCAATAAACATATTTTTCCCCCTCTGAGCTTTAAGTCCTGTCTCCAACGAACTTCTTGAGTTGGTCCAACCTAAGTATCATGTCAACCCTTCGACCCAACTGATATTTGGGGGTGACCTCAAAGTTTTTTAAGGTTCCAATTCGAGTAAACCTGGATGGCATGAATGGTTGACAGACCAGACACTCGGGGATGCATTGGGGCCGACCACATTATGTTTTATTTAGGCTCAAACCCGCGGATAGACCCAGAGGCGACCTTGAAGTTTTTCAAGGTTCCAATTTGAGTAAACCTGAGTGGCATGAATGGTCAACAGATCAGACACTTGGGGTTGCATTGGGGCCGGCCACATTATGCTTCGTTTAGGCTTAATCCCGCGGATAGACTCAGGGGAGACCTTTGAAGTCCAGTGAACTTCTAGAGTTGGTCAAACCTAAGTATCATGTCTATCCTTCGACTTGACTGATGCTTGGGGGCAACCTCAAAGTTTTTTAAAGTTCCAATTCGAGCAAACCCGAGTGGCATGAATGGCCGACAGACCGAACACTCGCGAATAGACCCGGGGGCGACCTTCAAATTCCAGCGAACTTCTTGAGATGGGCCAAACCCCAAGTATCATGTCACCCCTTCGACCTGATTGATACTTAGGGGTGACCTCGAAGTTCTTCAAGGTTCCAATTTGAGCAAACCAGAGTGGAGCATTCTATACTTCAATTCTGACACAAAGATACAAGCATACAAACATACCAACAATTCAAGTCAAATGCATACAAGCAATTCAAGTCAACTACATACCAACATGTCAAATTCAACTACATTACTCATTGTTCGAATTCTAGCTATCCAATATACATTGTTCAGATTCACAATACCAACAAATCAAGGAAAGAAATTTCATTACAGATAACAAAAGCCAAGGAAATTACCTTTTACAAATACCCCACACATACAGGATTGGCCACATTTACTCCATCTTCTGCAACACCACCTCCACTACCTTCGACAGCGGGGTTCAGTCCCAAAGCATCAGCAACACCTTCGACTACAACATCCCCTACAACATTTCCCGCACCAACACCATCCCCTATACTAAGAACGAGAGGTGAATGACTTACCAGCCTCACCCAAGTCGACTCGCGCCGCAGTTGAGTGGTTATGATAGAAAGAACATTGGACTTGGTAATGTAGGGTGTCTAAACTACTGCTAAAGCAAGAGGATCCTTAAGGAAAAGAGCCAGAGTCAAGGAGTTGTAGTTGTGGCTGTAGCTTTAGCAACTACAACTACAATTACACGGACTGACTTGCATATGTTAAATAAGCGCTAAGGTAGACTAGCGTAGCAAGTAGCTTTTTAAACCACTTGAATGGGTTCTAAAAGACCAGAGCTACGTGCGCTAACTTGCGTTCGGTGAAAAAAGCTAACGACGGATTTGTCTATAGAAAAGCTTTCGCAGGTGCATGCGCTTGTCCATATAGCTATTTCCTTGAAAGAAAAGACACAGCAAGAAAGAAAATCCTTTGGGTGAAGAAAAACCAGTCTTCAAAAGGCTGGAGAGCGTTTTCCTCTCTACCTCTTTTCAACAAAAAGTACGCAAGTTATCGAAAATCACGCATGGCGGGGAAAGGGCAGAAGTGAGGTAGGATAAGGTTGTTCTGCTTCTTATTTAACTCTAACCCTTTTAAACTCTAGTTGCCTAAAATATACATTACGGCTACAACTCCTAAACTACAAAAAACGGCTCTTCTTCCATCCTCGGGGCTGCCGAACCCAGTTCTACTCCACCTCCAAACTACCTTCTGATAGCTTTAGCAACCTTTGGCCCCTTCGGCTTCTAACCCTTTTAAACGTACGCAAGTCCGGTTTTAAGTTCACTAGAGATCGGGCATGCGCTCTAACTACCTCTGGACCTGAAAGAGAAGGAGTTGCTAAGGAAGAACACAACCTGGAGTAAGGCTAAGCGAAAGAACTGAAAGGGTAGTTTGGAAGCTTTCTAAACCACTTAGCACCATCTAGGTAAGATCCTAAACTACGAGCTAACAACGGAGGTGTATGAAAGAAAAGACGGTGGATAAAAGGTACAAAGGAAAATAGGTGTGCGCTCAAGTAGTTGTAGTTAAGAAGGAGTGTGTTTTTTTTTATAAAAAACCAGAAGAAGGAAAGAAGGCAGAGTTAGGGGGAGAGCACCCATTGATGAGGCGAGCCTAAGCGCGAAAGAGTGAAGCAAGACGAAACTGACTAAGCTGTAGGTGGGTGATAGGCTAAATCAACTGAACTAAGTAGGCTCTGGAGTCAATTGAGAAGCAAGAATCCAAGGATCCTTGCTAACAGTTAGGGAAGGATAAGACGGTAGCACAAGTAAGGGGAACCCAAAGTCGAACCTTTGGAAGCCATATCGGTAGTTTGAGAAGCCTCCTAAGCTACACTACTAGTCGAAGGAACCATAGCGCGTGGTAAGCCTCATAGAATCAGTCAGCCAAGAATCCTAGACAGATAGGCAGCGCCGGGATCTCGGATAGTAGTTTAGGATATCTTTTTTTTGGATGAAAGATGGTAGTGGAGCGAAGTCCTTTCTTTTATCAGATGGAGAAGAAGAAGACCAACAGGGGTTAGCTAGTAATTTAATTAGGGCGTGTGTGGAGTATTATAAGGATTAAAGATAGAGGAAGCCAGGTCTAGACCTGAGAGGTGATGCGCTTGAAAAGAGCCCGGGTGCGTGTTCAGGATTGCAAGCGTAGAAGTCGCGATGCAAGCAAGAAGGATCTCATAACGTAGAGCAATTGGAACCATTGAGTCAAAGGCCCACCCCGCCAGAGTCTAAACCAACCGTGGATACCGGGAAAGTAAATGGAATAGGATCGATGCTATAAGGTGGACTCCTGACTAGAAATTAAGGCCTGAATTTCTAGTCTTATCTCCCGTCTAAAAAAACTAGCCGCTAGGAAGGAAACTACTCTTAGCTACTTTTTTGGGTTATAGGGCTTTTGCTCATCCACTCCTGTCCGTTCATAGTTTAGAAGGCATAATCGAGGGCTCCGTACTCACTTCCAGCATGAATGGCATAGACAACTTGCTCTCTTTTCTAGTATCCATTCCAAATATTTGCCCTTGCTCTATACTCTCATCGGAGTCCTATACATATGTCCGTCTCTTTTCTTTAATGACCATTTTTCTACTTAGGGGAATGGGTAAGTGTGGTGAGATAACTCGTATAGATCAAAAAAGCGTTGGTCATTAAGCCCCCCTTTTTTTAACAACAAGACTCTTCTTTGTGCATGGAAAATCCATAGCATCATCCTCTTAAAAAAAAGAGATAGACAACCCCAAAACTTCGTAGGATTCGTTCAACCAAAAACTTTGTAGGATTCCATTCATTCCCAAAACTTCGTAGCCCAAAAACTTAGTAGGTTTCCATTCAGCCAATCAAAAAGCATCGGAGTTTTCCCGTCGTAAAAAAAGAAAAAAATGGGCAGGTTTCTTGCTGTCCTCAAAGCCCTACCGCTTATTAAAAAGGATCCTTGGAGCGCTTTTTTCTTAGCAAAAAGCTCCGGACACAGCTCGTAGAGTAGTTTAGAAGGCATAACCCGAGGCAAAAAAAAAACTGGGGTTTTTCTACCTGCTTAACCCTTATTTAACTTTGAGCTATTTGAAAGGAGTTGCCAACTCATTAGGCCACTACTCCTAGGTTTAGCAACCTTTTTTTTTACGTACGCAAGTCCTATTTTCCATCTTCAAAAAATAGCTCTACTAGTTGCTTTTAAAAATACAAGCTTCCAAACTACCTTTTCTTTAATACTTGAAACTCACGTACGGCTACCTCTCTCTTTTAACGCGAAATCTTCCTTTTGACAGGATACTGATGCATTTTGCTTCCGAGTGCCGAGATTCGGTTTTTTGCTTTTCCTTCCACGTATGCAAGATCTTTAAAAGAGCTTCGGCTGGGCCTATACTCTATTGACTGATTTAGTAAACGACGACTTGCCTAAGAGAGCGTAAACGCAAAGGGGGGGGGGGATTAAAGAGCATTAAAGAAAAGAGGTAGCCGTACGTAAGTTTCAGGTAGCTCAGGGGTGGAGTTAGTGCTAAGGAGGCCTTATAAGTAGTCAAAATAGGCATTACGGTGTAATAGGTAGTCAAAGGGCTTTAGTAGTTTAGGAGTTAAAAAGGGCAAAGGTTAAATAGGTAGTCAAGGGTGAAAGAATCAATAGCTCCGGGCATTATTTTGGAACATTGATTCGTCGAGACGCGATGACATGTGACTCAAGGCTGAGGTGGGCCACTCTTTGATCTCTTCAGAGCTCTAGTGTAGTAGGAGGTTGGCTAATCCACAATAAGATAGAGAAGAACTAGTTAGCAGAAAAAATACGAAGAATGCCAATTGTTTGGGAAAATAAGAGATTCAATTGCTAGAAACAAAATAATTACAATGATAATACTCTAAACCCTAAGTTCTTCCTCAGAACTTTTTCAAGATCTGACATCGATAGAAAAGAATAACCTAAGTTCCCTTTATATACTAGGGAACTCGAAATAATAAAAGAACGGATCTCGAGGCAAAACAACGCCTAAAAATCATAAACTACGCCCAAGTCATTCGAACGGCATCCAAACTCGTTCGAACGACTTTATGCCTAATTGGTCTAAAACCCTAAAAAGTTGATAACTCATTCGAACGGTATGACAACTCGTTCGAAAGAAAATTCTCTATGGGCCAAATTCCAGAGAGTATGAAAAAGGTCGTTCGAACGAAATTGGGAGTCGTTCGAAAGACTTGGGTTTCCTAGGTCAAATTCCAAAGAGGTAGAATTGGGTCGTTCGAACAACTTTGGTTAATTTTCCAATTTCCCTAGATCCTCCTGGATCATGGCTCCCCCCTTTAGGAGCGTTGAGTTCCTGCTCAAGCTAGAACTGGAGATGTGGGAATGCGGCCATGCCCAATTCCCTAGTGTACCACTTCGACTTACTAGGTAGCTGACCCTTCTTCCTAACGCAGAACGACTTAATAACACCCTGCCTTGTAGTATGAACTTTCTTCTCTAGAATACCATCCTCCTGCAATGGATCTTTTCTTTCCATCTATAAGTTATCAACTAACGGTAGGTGAGTATCGATTGTAGAGTCTTCATCTAATAAAGACAACTCAAACAACTTCAAATGCTCAACATTAATCACTGAATACATCTTCATGAAAGGTGGCAAATTCAACTGAAGATATGGTAAACTATCATCCCAAGTCGTAGGATGCTTAGAACGGAATCCCCGTAATAAATGTACCAAAGTGCGATTAACTATCTTTGTTTGCTCGTCAGTCTGCGGATGAAAAGCGGCACTTCTCTTCAACTTAGTGTCCATCATCCCCCATAACGATCTCCAGAAATGTCCCAAAAAGTAGCTATCCCTATCATAAATAATAGAATAATGGAGCCCGAAATACCTCCAGACGTCTCTAAAAAACAATCGCGCTGCTCCTTTCCTAGTGACCGTCTTCTGGTATTGAATAAGAACAATCATCTTGCTGAATCGATCCACCACCACAAACAAATAGTTATTCTAATACCTGGTCATTGGCAAACCACCCATAAAATCTATCGAAATACTCTCCCAAGGTCGACTAGGAACTGGTATGTACAACCCTATCTTCTAATTGGAAGGCTTCGATGTATTGCATAACAAGTAACCACGAACCACACGAGCAACATTCACCTACATCTTCGGCCAATAGACATAATACCGCAAATTCAAAAGAGTCTTCTCAACCCCGAAATTACCTGCCACCCGGGAATAATGTGCCTCTCGAATCCACTACAAACAGTGTCCACCCCCAGGAATAAATTGTAGACTGCCCCTGTAAATCAAACATCCTTTAAAACATACTCGCATGTCTTGCCTTGTAGGAACTTCTCGTGAATCACACTGAGCTCCTTGTCATCGTCTTACCCTGAAACGTACTCAGAAGGAACAATAGGTTGGATCTGCATAGCTACAAACAAAGCGGAAATAGTTGGTAATGGGGGTCAAGATAACATATCAGCCATCTTGTTGTCTACTACTTTCTTATACTTGATCAATAAGGTAAACTGCTGAAGGTACGACATCCACTTCATATGGTGAGCCTACTGAAGCTTGGACTGTGTAGATAAGAACTGTAATGGTTTGTGATCAGAATGTACCACAACCTTCTTTCCCAATAAGTAACTCCGCCAATGTTTCACTGATTGATATAACGCGTAGAACTCCTTATCGCAGGTAGGATACTTGCGTACTGCTCCTGTAAACATCTCAGAATAGTAAGTAACTGGATTCCCATCCTATAAAAGGATTGCCCCTAATGCATAGTCTGATGCATCTGCCTCGACTTCAAAAGGCCGCTACAAATTGAGCAATGATAACACTGGTACATCCGTAATCTTGCGCTTCAGTAACAGAAAGGTCTTCTCATGGTGCTCTTTCCACACAAACTATACTCCGGTCTTCGTCAAAGAATGTAAAGATGCAGCTATTTGTGAAAAATGCTGAATAAATTTTGGCAAGTACTGAAAAGAACCCATAAAACTCTTCACTTCCGTCACTATATGGGGTCGAGTCCAATTAGTAATGACCGATACCTTCTTTGGATCGACCTTAAGCTCGCCGCCACCCAACAATAAATCCCAAATTGACTAGCTCCCTCTTCCCAAACTCGCACTTCTTCCCATTTAGAAAAAGTTGTTATGATCACAAAATGTCCAACACTTTACGTAAATGTCCAAGGTGCTCCTCTCATGTACGACTATATATTAAGATATCATCCAAATACACAATCACAAAATCATCAATAAACGCACTAAGTACGTCATTCATTAGCCACATAAACATTGTCGGGGCATTGCCTAACCCAAGGGGCATCACCAACCACTCAAAAAGGCCATGTTTGGTCTTGAACGCTGTCTTCCAAGTATCTTCTTCCCAAATTCTAACTTGATGGTAACCCGACTTAAGATCCAACTAGGTGAAAAAGTAAGTCGTCTGCAACTCATCTAAAAGCTCGTCAATCCGTTGAAGTGGATAATGATTCTTCACAGTAATCTTGTTCAACGCCCGATAATCCACACACATCCTCCAAGCCCAATCCTTCTTCGGGACTAGTAACATTGGTGAACCACAAGGTGAGCAACTTGGATTAATAACTCTTTGCTCCAAGAGTTCGTGTACTTGTTTCTTGATCTCATCAAAATTATAACAGAAGTCCGATATAACCCAATATTGGGTAGTGGCTCACCATTCACCAAGGTGATATCATGTTCCACATCCCTCTTACGCGGCATCCCTTCTATGCCTAGAAATAAGTCTTTATACTCCTCTTGCAACTCCCCCATATCGGTTTGTTGTTTATGAGACATTTCCAAAGCAGACAATACCGCAGCCGACGGACCCTTTTAAATTGGTCGCACCAACAACAATACAAATTTGCCGCTCACATTAACCAACCTCTTCGCCTGAGTTGTCGTTACAAAATTACTGGTAGTGATATGTTCCTTGCACGCATTGATATGAAACTCCATCCCATCCTTCACCAGACGATAATTGCGAGCTCGACGGTAAATGATTGTATCTTGGTCCTAAAGAATAGGGCTACCCAAGATGACTTGACACACGTCCAACGGAACTACCTCACATGTCACTTCGTCAATAAACTTCTCAGTAACTGTAAACTTGAACGTACACTTCTTAGTGATCTTCAACTCTGCGTTTTTCTGAATCCAACCCAAGCCATACAGCTTAGGATGAGCCACAGTAGCCAAACCCATCTTCTTCACTGCCTCAAAAATTAAATTCTTCTGACTACCCGGATCAATGATGGCCTCGACTAAGCTCTGCTTCACTTGAATGCTGACATAAAAAACTCTTCACGACTCGCCTCATCGATAGCTAGAGGTGGCTTGAACATTTGAGTAAGATTAGGATTTGGCTTATCTAAATTCGGAAGATCCACAATCGTTGCGGGTAGTGCACGTTTCTCTTTCTTGCCCTTCTCCTCCTTCGGCCGAAGCTCTGGGTGAAGTTTGTAGCATCTATTTAAATTGTGCCCATTAGCCTTGCAGTGACTACAGATAGTCCTCTTGGATGAAGACCCCTCTCCTTTAGACTCCCCTTTCTGATCAAACTTCTAAGTAGACTTGTACCCCGACTTGCTCTTATCGTTTTTCTTGTCACTCTTCAAGTACTTGTTTTCAATGGCAATTGCTTTAACGCTAGTGTCCTCGATATTTTCCACATTGAAGAGCTTTAATTCTCTTTTAATGGACTCCGACAAACCCCCTGTATACTTCATGAACACTTCGTACTCATCCACATCAATAACCAAAATCAACGCTTGGTTATGAAACTCTATAGTGAATTCTTGTACGGATTGCCCAAACCTTTGGTGCAAATTGTGCCATTAGTACCGTCATTCCTATTCAAACCTAATTGGATAGAATTGCTTCCTCACCAAAACCTTGAATTCCTTTCAACTCAGACTTCCGACATCATGTCGTTTCGGATAGGATTTCTACCACGTTAGTGAGTGACTTGCAAATTTCAAAGTAGAGAAGCAAATCTTCTGAGTGTTGGAACATTCATAAACGAAAAAATAGGTCTCTAACATATCTAGCCAATTATCCAACTTCTCGGCATTGACAGAACCATCGAATACAAAAATTTAAATCTAAAAGTCAATACGAAGATTACGCATAAGATTCATTGACTTACCAAAACCTGGGCACTCCATGACGGATTTGGCATTACTAGAATTGCTATTTATCCCCGCATTATCGACGTCTCCATCCACCTCCATAACCCCTTTCTTCCTCGAACGGCCTCAGCGATGAGAGCGGCTTCGCCGTGTCGCCAAAGCGGAAGCCTTTGCGAGATTCGTGAGACGCAATTGTTCAAATAACTCCTCTACAGTAGAAGTTAGGTCTGTGGTAGCCTACTCGCAGCCTTCGACCTCCTCACTCGAAGTCCACTTCGTATCCTACTCGAACATATCGAAGACTATTTCAACTCAGAATCAATCCCCTCAAGAAACTCTTGTAGTCGAAGCCTCGATAGCAGATAAACCTTCGAGAACGGATCAGCACATAATAGCAGGTACCCTTCGACTGAACATTCGAATAGCAGCAGTGTGATGAGACTAGCAGTCAGCTCAAATGGATTGGACGACGCATTAATTGGTCTCTCAGCTACAGTGACAGGGATGTCCGTAATAAATGCCACCGTCGGAAAACTCGGACAGTAATCATGTAGCCTGGCCCACTTTTGGTGACTTAGCCTCTTATGTCTTTATAAATAAGAGAGAGGGGAAACCAAGAGAGGGTTGGAAAAATCCTCTTCAAACCCTATGCTTTTTACCTTCGACCACTCACAAACTGTATTCGATCTTTATTGTTACTCATCAGTAATAGAATCACAGTTTAAAAATCCTCATCAGAGGTCGTAGAGAGTCACATTCGGGCCTCTACACAAGTATTTGTCTCTAATTAGTCTCTTTTTAGGCCATATACTTGTACATCTTTGATGAGAGGTTGACCTCCGTGTTATAAGAGCCATCTTCGCTTCTCAACGAAGATTAGGCCCCTACAATTGGCGCCGTCTGTGCTTCCCACACTATCAGCTACCTTACCTTTGTTACCTTCCTTTCTTTCCCACCATTTACCGCTCCTTTTCAATGGCCCCTTCCCGCCGTGCCAACTCAACTCAGGCAGGCAACTCCATTGACAGAGTTGTCGCTCAAGCGCTTTACTATCTCAGCAAATTGCTCAAGCAGAAGAGCGCCATCAGCATCAACTCACCCAAGAACGAGAAAACCACTGCCAGGCATTGGAAACTGAACGGAATCGCCGGGTAGACAACAAAAATAGACATAATCGAGCAATCGATGAGCTACGCAACACAGTCTGAGAACTTCAACGGTTAGAGCCCTTGAAACCCGCCCGTCAGTCCCAGGTACCGGATCAATCACGCGTATCTGCTCGCGCTCGCCTTGGACCCTCAACAAACCTCGAGTTATCCCCAGCTCCCATCGGTGCCGAAGGTATTCCCCGTACTATTCCCCCTACTGGCTCTATCCACCTCGGAATCTACCCCACTGAAGACTCTTCTGACTCCACCCTCCATTCATCAAGACACCCTCGGCCTGTCAAAGACCGACTCGGCGAGCGTCGTCCCGCTCGAGACCGAATCGGGGAGCACAGTGCTGAATATATACCACACATTTGACCCTGCAACCATCGACATCACCAGTTTCTCCCTCCTGCATATGTCACACAACAAGACTTCGACCACAAGATACAACCCGTTATTCCCGTGAGCGCAAGCCCAGCCTTAAACTCATGGAGCCGCCTCAACAATCCCATTTATGCCACCCTACTCGCCATTGACATACCCCCCAATTTCCGTGCCCCCAAGCTCAGCAAATATCGCAACACAGACCCCAAAATCCATATTTTCGAATTTAAAAACTCACTAAGCCTTTACTCTACTGTTGACTACCTGTTATGTCGACTTTTCCCAATTAGCCTCACTGAAAACCCACTTCGATGGTATCACAATCTCCCAAATGGCTCGATACGAAGCTTCGAACAACTCACGCAGCTCTTTATCGCCCAGTTTGCCTTTAACAAAGACAGAGAAGTCAGAGTAGATGCATTATTTAATTTCAGAAAGTCAAGCACAGAGACCCTCGAAGCCTTCACAAAACGATTCCTCGACGAGTCACAGAAAATAGAAAACCTCGACTGTGCAAATGCTATCCACGCATAATCAAATGCACTGCCTGATCATAGTCGAGTAAAAGAACACCTCGTCCTCCACAAACCCCAAACACTCGAAGAGATGCTCTCGAAGGTCAACGGCTATATCGACCTCGAAAGACTCCAAGAATCTCGCAAACACACCTAACCTTCGAACACTCACTGTTCCCCTCAGTACCCTCTTACCGCACATCCAGGCAGACCCCATATGGCGCATCCCCCTCCCAATCGAAGTCAGACCTGGGGAGCCTTATTACGCCAATCACAAATGCAATTGTCACCATACGAACAAATGCTTCGCCCTCCAACGTTCTCTCGAACTCATCCTCCGAGCAGGACGTCTGCACCAGTACGTTACCGACCTTCCCAGTTACCTCGATGGGTCTTACCTTTAATCCCTCTTCACCCCTATTGCTGACCCAGCTGTGGTACATATCTGCCGATCATATTTCATCGAAGTCAACAATATAGACAGTGGTCATTTGCTTAGCAAAAGAAAGCACATCAAAGAATGTTACAAACTTTCTTACCAGGAAAAATTCTCTACCCTACTACCAGAATTCAACCGTCACCCTCGTCTCGAGGGCATTTCTTTCATCAATTGTGACACGTCACACGTCCGTTTCCCTCATACTTATCCTCTAGTCATTATGATTAAGATTGAGAACATTGTCCTTCATACAATGCTCATCGGCACAGGAAGTGCAGCTGACGTCCTATTTCTACCCACCGAAAAAAAAATACAAAAAATTGAACTCATTACCCCAGCCAACATCGAGTTAAAAGGATTCAACGGGACTACCGAAGTCGCCGTTGGTCGTATCAGCCTACCTGTAACTACAGGACCCATCACCCTTCAAACCAGCTTCCTTGTCATAGATAAGAAATCTGAATACCTCGGTATCCTCGGCCGGGACTGGCTCCATACTATGCGAGCTATACCCTCGACCTATCACCTAACCCTTCGCTTTGCAACTCCCGAGGGTACGTGGAACCTCAAAGGATCTTAACGTCTCACCCGCTCATGTGAGCACCCAGAAATTGACCAGACCAGAAAACTTGTCAGACGTCCATAGCAATCAGTGCACCTTTCTATCCCCTCGACTTTGACAGATGCCACCCCCCATATCGAACCTACCGTTTATATCGAACTCGACGGCCCTGGTCGATGAACATTCATTGGAACTTTTCTCAGCGAGGCCGAACACCTCAAGCTTACAGATTTCCTTCGAGCAAAATGGACATCTTTGCTTGGACATTTCAGGAGATGCGTAGTGTCGACCCTAGCCTAGCATGCCATCGCCTCGATCTCATTCCCAATTCCATGGCAGTCAAACAAAAGAAGCGTACCCTGGCACCACAACTTCGAGAAGTGGTTAACCTCAAAGTAGACAAGCTTATAGCCGCGGGATTTATAAGAGAAGTCAAGTACGCTGACTGGATATTGAACATTGTGGCAACTCCTAAGAAAAACAAAAAGATCTGAATCTGTGTCGACTTCACCGACCTCAATAAACACACACCGAAGGACAGTTTCCCGCTGCCAACAATTTCAGCACTCCACGATGCCACTGCCGGACACGAGCGCCTATCCATGATGGACGCAACTTCGGGTTGCAATCAGGTACCCCTCCTCCCAGAAGATCAACTTAAAACTTCCTTCATAACTGAACAAGGCCTTTATTGTTTTAATGTCATGTCCTTCGGCCTTAAAAATGCGGGTGCCACTTACCAGTGCCTCATCACAACTATGTTTAAACCCCTACTTGGCAAGTCAGTCGAAGTCTACATCGGCGACATGTTATGCAAGAGTATACAAAAACAAACCCACATTCACGAATTGACCGACATCTTCTCTACACTTCGCACCTATAAAATGAAACTCAACCCAGAGAAGTGCCAGTTTGGCATCTCATTCGAAAAATTCTTGGGCCACCTTATCAGTAAACTTGGCATCGAAATCGACCCCACCCACATTCGAGCCCTCATTGACATACCCTCACCCACAACAAAGAAAGACGTCCAAAAGGTGGCTGGCAAGATAGCAGCCCTTAACCGTTTTATTTCCAAGTCCTCCGACAGATGTGCTTGGCTCATCTCCCTATTACACAGTCAAGGCACCCATAAAATAAGAAAGAAAAACAACCCTGAGATCAATTGGACCTCTGAGTGTGAAGACGCCTTTCTCGAACTCAAAACCTATCTTGGTCGCCCACCCATCATCAGTACCCCCATCGAAGGTGAAACACTCTCCCTATATCTCGCTGCCACAGAAACTTTAATTAGTTCCGTACTCATTCGCCTTGATTCCAACATCGAAAAACCTGTGTATTTCATCAGCAAAACTCTAACCCCTGCCGAAACCCGTTATTCCAAACTTAAGGGATTTCTCCTGACACTTGTCTATTCAGCCCACAAGCTCAAACCATATTTTCAGGCCCACCCCATTCGTGTCATCACGAGTTACCCTCTCCGCGAAGTACTTAGTAAAAAAAATTGAGACGAGTACAACAATGGTCTGTATAACTTGATGAGCATGATATAACCTTCGAGAAGCAAATATCTCAGAAAGGCCAAACGGTAGCAGATTTCCTCCCCGACTTCCCGGTTGAAGATTGCGACTGGGAAGAACATGAAGATGATCTACCGGAAGACCAACCTGAAGTTGTAGATCCATGGGACCCCCTTTCTGGTTGGCGTTAATTCACAGATGGCTCCGCAGGACCCAATGGTTCAGGAATTAGTATTGTCTTGGTCACACCGACTAATGACCGAATAGAGAAAGCAGTTAAACTTACCTTTGAATGTTCAAATAATGAAGTAGAGTATGAAACACTGATCCATGGTCTTGACCTTACACTCGATCTCGGTATTCCAAAACTTAGAGTCTTTACAGATTCCCAACTCATTCAGAGACATTACTCATGAGAAAATCAAGCTAACGATCGCATGGCTGACTACGCTTCACTTGTGGGACAGCGCATGGACCGATTTCCCAAAAATTCAACGATTACCCATTATCCTCGAGGAGAAAACAGACATGCTGATGCCCTCGCCTACATAGTAGCTATGTTGGGACAGACAAAATCTCAGACCCTCCACATCGAAGAACTCGAACGCCCAAGTATCGACCAGATGGAAATCAATGCCATCAATACTGGGGGCGAGAGTCTCGATTTTGATGATTGGTGAACACCATTCCTTCATTACCTTACCAACGCCACCCTTCCCGATGATCCCAAAGCCAGACGTTCACCGTTAGAAAACTGCCGCAGATACACTATCCATAACAATGAACTGTATCACAAATCTCCAAATGGTGTCCTCCTTCGATGTATATCCAATACCGAGGCCTCTCGAATCTTAGCAGAGCTTCACGAAGGTACCTGTGGTGCTCATACCGCTGGTTGATCTTTGGCCCTTCGAGCTATAACCCAAGGATTGTTTTGGCCTAATATGAGAAAGCAAGCTTCAGAATATACAGTACATTGTGACAAATGCCAGCGTCATGCTCATGACATCCATTGCCCCTCTCGAGATCTTCATGTCAGCCAAGTTTCTTGGCCATTCAAAAGATGGGCCATCGATCTCATTGGTTCGTTCCCAAAAACTTTGGGTAGCAAAGAAAACATCCTTGTTTTCACTGATTACTTCACCAAATGGGTTGAAGCTGTTCCCTTATGCTGAACCAGAGAAGTGGAAGTCATCAAGTTTTTATGGGAAAACATCATCACTCGCTTCGGCTGCCCCCACATGATTCGATGTGATAATGGTCCCCAGTTTGTTGGCAGTAAAGTAAGGAATTTCCTCAAAAAACACAACATTATTCTCTTGCCCTCCACACCTTACTACCCCCAGGGAAACGGTTAACTCGAAGCAATTAACAAAACTATCGTTGATGGTCTGAAGAAGAAAGTCGATACAAAGAAAGGACGATGGGTTCAAGAGTTACAACACGTCCTCTGGGCCTATCGCACAACACCAAGAAAGTCTACCGGATGTACCCCCTTCCTCCTAACATATGGAACAGAAGCAGTACTACCAACTCAGTTCAAAATACCCACTTGAGATCCTAACCTCCCTGATGAAGATAATGAGTTTGAACTCGTATGCAACATGTTGTGGATAGATGAAACCAAAGACCGAGCTATCGCCAACCTGGGTTGCTACCACGCATCACTTTAGAAATCTTACAACAAGCGAGTTCGACCACAAAGTTTCAATATTGGAGAGCTAGTACTCCGATGAGTTAATCAGTAGAAGAAGCCTGTAAATGCTGGTAAATTAGCCGAATCTAAGGAAGGACCCTACATTATCTATGATAAAACAGATAAAGGATCTTACTACTTGATGACAGAAGACGAAGAGCCTCTACCGAACCCTTAGAACACAATGCAGTTGGTATCTTATAAAAGGCCTTACCCATAATCATGTACCACCGATGTAATCTAGGATAATCAATAAACGAGTTTTTGTCACTAATACTTCGCCTCATGTTTCACTTCAAAACTCTGGGTTTAACTCGAATACCATGACAACCATTGATCCAATTAGTACTCGAGGATAATCTCAACAATTCTCTAGTCTCCAAAATTTGAGCAAACTCGAGGGGCACGAATGGTCGAAAGACCGGACCCTCGGAGATGCATTGGAGGCGATTCGATATTCCTTCGTACAGGCTCTGAAACCGATGAAGTACAGTCCTTTTCTTGGTCTACCCCGGGTATCTTGTCCACCCTCGCCCCGACAGACACTTGGGGGCGATCTTGAATTGCTCAAGTCTCCAAAATTTGAGCAAACTCAAGGGGCACGAATGGTCGAGAGACCGGACCCTCGGGGATGCATTGGAGGCGATTCGATATTCCTTCGTCCAGGCACTGAAACCGACGAAGTACAGTCCCTTTCTTGGTCTACCCTGGGTATCATGTCCACCCTTTCCCCGACAGATACTTGGGGGGTCCTTGAATTGCTCAAGTTTCCAACATTCGAGCAAACTCAAGGGGCAAGGATGGTCGAAAGACCGGACCCTTGGGAATGTGTTGGAGGCGATTCGAATGCTTCGTTGTAGCTTAGGCCTTCGAAGTTCAGCACATTTTCGGTTTCCCTCGGTATCACGTCCCTTCGCCCCGACTGATACTCGGGGGCGACCTGGAAATGTTTCGAGTTTTCAACATCGCTGTGGCTTCGGCCTTCGATGTCCAACAAAACACACTGAGTTTGATCCACATTACATCCACATTGTTCATGGATCGACAATGCTGCAGTCATGTAAACATCAAGAAAATATCTTACATATTATCTGTCAATGTGGCAGTCACAGAGCAAGTCAAAGATCAATCATCTACAGTTCAAAGAAAGCAAAATCGGCAGAATAAGCATGCAAGTTCCAACATTCCAAGGTTAGTACAAGATAGCACGACTATTAAGGAACTATATCGGAAAGTCAGATTCAGCAGACTCAGAATGTACCATAGAAGACACACATCAACATACTCAGAATAAACTACAGAAGTTCAAAAAATACAGCACAACATAGTTCAACATATTACAAATCACTACATAAACAACCCTAATTTAAAATACCTCACACTGGAACGGTCTCACATTTTTGTTCCACAGATGCTCCACCCTCTGTAACTTCGATGGCTTCATTCGAGACTCCGACAGATCTACCACCAACAAGACCACTACTGGGTACTCCAAGACGAGTAGTATCTCCAACACCTTCAGTACGCCCAACTGTCTCATGAACAACGGGCAATTCCACTCCCTTCAGCTGGACCTCATTACCTTCAACAAATTCTGGAGACACAGGGTACGGTTCAAGTGTATCAGGGTCATACCCCTTTTCATCTATGAAAGTCTTCAACCTCACAGTCACCTGGCATTCGCCATCATACTGCCCCTGGAACCGCACCTTCTGTTCAGCCATCTCCCTCTCACACGCTGCAAGCTTTGCAACCCACTCCCGCTCCAGCCTCGACCGCTGAAGTTTGAGTCTCACATCATAAGACTCGGTAAGAACCTCAAGGTCTTGCTTCAACTTCTTCACCTCAGACACCAGTGATGCCTCTGTCCCACGGGAAAGATCAAGATTTTCCCTTGCTTGCCGCTACTTTGCTTTTACTGACTTCATAGCCTTACTGCACGATCGCACCCAAGCATCCGTCTGCTAAAATATTCAATCAGTCAGTGAATGTTAAAACTCGAAGAATTCAAAAGACATTTCAAAATATCACATTAAGGAGCAATATATAGTTACCTGAAATATGTACCTCTTTACTTCCTTCGACGCCTCGTCTGGATCATCCTCCCAGAGTTCGACCATCGAAGATTGCTTAGCGACAGCCTGCTCTTGTCATTCCTCCTCTATCATTTCTTCATCCTCCTCCTGTATATCATCCTCTCCCAGTGCCCTACGCCTCTTGCGTTGGCCATCCTTCGATTGCTCTAATTTCGGAGCTTCGGGAGCAGCACAACTCTTCCCTTTCTCAACATTAGTTGTTACTGGCCTCGGCCTCAACCTCGAAACCTCGACAGCCACTTCAGGCACCGTTGCCACTTGTTTTGACCCCTTGTGAGATCTCGGCACAAATTGATAGTTCCTCGGTAGCTCATCTCCTCCCATTTCCCTTGACCTCTTGGAAGAACTTTCACTTCTTTTTCTCTTTGCTAGCTTCGGCGTACTGGGTACGCTTCGAAGCAGGGAATCAGTCTTCTTCCTCCTTTGCCTCATGATTTTAAGACTGCCAAACACCGAATTTACCCAGTCGTCACTAGCCTTAAGAAAATTGTCAATGTAGTTCACCGGATTATCCCAAGTCGAACTTCCCGGACCTACAACAGTAAAACAAAGCACAGTTATCACTAATTTTAGAAACACATCAACAACAAACCCTTCGACAACAAACTTACTTTCATTATATAACCTATGGCGCAGTTTATAAGGGTCATCCTCTTCTACATTCTCGAAGTTACCTCTCACTATCAACAAATCTTTATTCCACCCTCGACCTGTCGAGCACCGAGCAAAAAACCAAGGTTTCTCCGGGTGACATTGGATGTGATAGGTCCCTGGGTTCTGACTCGCCTTCCTCTAGTAAAAGGTAACAATATCAAGCAACTTAATCAAATTTCGGCCCTCACCAGCCAACTTTACATTCATCCCCTCTATCACCTTCATCATCTCATAAAAATTCCCGTTCATTTGCACTGGAGCTACCTCCCAAAAATTCAAAACTTCTTTCACCAGCCTTCGGAGTGGTAACTCCATCCCCAATCGAATCTGGCCCCTATAAGCCATAATCCCGCTCCCAGGATTCGATTTAAAGGTCAATCCCGCCCCTGCAACACTAAAAAATATCCCCACCTTTGACAATTCTAACTTAGCGGCAAACCGCTCTAACCTAACCCTATCCTTCACTGCAACGAGACCCCCAACGCCATCCGACTCAGTCGAATCCCCGTTGTCGCTACAATGACCTTTATCTCCCTCTCTCTCACCCAGTGGCCCTACATCATCTCTTTCTGCCCACACCGTTTCCTCCTCCTCACTATCCTCAGTTACTATCGTCCTTCGACGCCTCGAAACCACAACCTCCTCAGCAGGCAGCGCCATTGACAATGGGGCCTCGGTTACTACATCTAAAACTTCTACATCACTACCATCACCCATTGGGGCTCGACCAGAAATACTATCTTGGATTTCTTCGATCTCTTTATCTATCAATGCCCATCTCGAAGCTGGACGGTTATCCATTTTTAGCCTACAGAAGAAGAGACACGCAATTAGATCGACAAACTTGACAAATTCTGTGTCTATCCTATCTACCCCCTCCAAAACAAACCACAGACCGGGTCGTAACCTAGACTTTTCCCCTCTCCAACATCTCGAGTGCCATTTCTAAACCACAAACACAGATTGTTCCGCCTCTATTATCTAAACAAAAAAAAATACAAACACAGATCATAGTTCACCGAGATCAAATGCCATACCTGAAATTAGCAGAACTACCCCCAAATCTGAAAGATCACAGCCTCAGGTGCCCTAACAGTTTCTACGTTCGCAATGGCTCTTCTCCTTCTCCTTCTCACTCTCTATGGCTTTCACAAGAAAACTAACACAGTAATTACTCACCTCTCACTTATATATATTTCGAAAACCCGAAAATACCTCGATTTATTAACCGTTATCATTACCACGACCCCACCTCCCCAACTTTTTGGCTAATAATGTGCTTTAACAAACGTACCCTTCACATTTGCCACGTGCGAACAACCCGTTTACCCAAAATTACATGTACTGCCGAAGCTTCTCGAACCTTATTCTCCCAGCTCGAAACTAAAGAGTCAGAATCCAATAGTCACATCACCACCTTTTACATCAAACGAGTAAAACATAATCATTACTTCCCGGCACACTGCCCTAAGCGCACGTACCACACTGACAGACCAGCCATTTGGATTATTAGATCGGCCAGTCAAATCAAACCTCACCTTTGACACACCATCAAACTTCACCTTCGATACACTTCCAAACTCGAACATTCGACCAGTCAAAACTTCGTGCCTTCAAAGAAAATTTTTAACTTCGACAAAGTTTTTTTTTTATCCCAACAAGTTCAGTTTTATATTCCAAATATTCAATCAATACAGTTATACTACCGACCTCGAACCGAACAGTATTACATTCGGAATTCAGATTCTACTACTATATCCCGCAGATCACAACAATTTCTATTGGTACTATCACGAAAAGAACTTTTCATTCCAATAACAAGGATAATACTACAAAAGTCATGCAAAAAAAATGGAAAGAAGAGAGAAACAAAACAAATGAAAGCAGCAACATGAGAAACTATAAAAGGGAACCCTATCTAATTAGTAGATTGCTCCTCTGCAACAGCGGCCGCTGCAGCTTCATCCTCCTGATCCACTATATCCTCCGCGAAGCCTTTGAGAAGCGACAGCCGATGGCCGGGTAGCGGCCCCATCATTTGTACTATTCCCCACCAGTACGCGAAGGGCAAATCATAGAGAGGTGCTCCAGGTTCCGCCTCAAAAAGATCTGGCATTTTAGCATTAATGTCGTCCTCTATCCCGAACCTTCGTTGAAGACCTAGCAGGGCCTCCTGAATCCTCCTCGCCCTCACGGCCGCTTGATCTTCAGCAACCGGTACGTTCTCAGCCATATTGATAAAAAGGAAGTACTAAGTTAAAAGAGAAGAATGGTGCAACACAGATAAAGAAATCTCTCCCTCCTCACCCCTTTTTATACCTCCAAACTTACCAGAACTTTCCCTCTTCCCTAACCGAATTAATGGTAACCTTCAATTCCCAACAACGAAAAGTCAACATACAACCTCTCCAACTTCCAAGACGTAACTGATTCGTCTGTACCTGCATTCTAGCCTCCTCCCTAACGATTCTTAGTCGAACATATCTCCAGCATCGAACATTCGACCATCGTAAGACTCGATCTCCACAATAGCCCATCATCAACCTTTGATCATAATTTTCTTCGAGCATATCTTTGTACCTCGCGCCTAGAAGACTAGTCGTTTACACTCTACATTATCTAACCAAATAACAGGAATACAGACACGAGCAAAATTTTTTGTCATTTCAATTCCCGAATGCAGAAAAACAAATTACATTTTTTCCCTTACCACCACAAACTCAAAACAACGTCCTCCCACAAAATAAAATAGAAACTACACAAAATATATACCACAATAATCACAACATCAACCCAGCGCCCTACTTTCGGAAGAACCAGCTCCGCTCGCCGCATGTTCCTCCTCGATAATCTCCTCTGCACAGACAAGGCTCTCAGCTAATGCCATCAAGAAAAGTTATCATCTCTGTTCGGTCGCAAAACACGACCTCAATTGCTTCCAGAGATAGGCGAACGGTTCGCCATTGATGAACTCCTCTGGCCTCTCGTCCACAAGATCCGGCATGTCCCAATTCAGATCGTGATTTCCAAAAAACCTCATGTGTAGCTCCGCCTTTTTCCGTCCCACATGACGATCACGGGCAAACCCCATCCTCTTCCGATAACGGGTATTGGGTGGGTTATCCATTCAGATATTCAGAATGAAGAAAAAAAGAAATGTTGAAGATAGAAGAAGATACAAAATCCCCGCACAAGAACCAATTTTTATAGCCTTCACCCCATTTATTACCTTTTACCCACCTAGACCTCTTAATTACCCCCCCCCCCACTTTATTATTTTCACGGAACCAACGGTCAAACAAGAGCAGGTTCCAAGACAACAATTTTCTCAGCAAACGCCTATCCACCTGGCTTCGAGACCCTTGCTAAGAGGGGGTGAATGTGGTAGCCTACTCGCAGCCTTCGACCTCCTCACTAGAAGTCCACTTCGTATCCTACTCGAACATATTGAAGACTATTTCAACTCAGAATCAAGCCCCTCAAGAAACTCTTGTAGTCGAAGCCTCGACAACAAATAAACCTTTGAGAACGGATCAGCACATAATAGCAGATACCCTTCGACTGAGCGTTCGAATAGCAGCAGTGTGATGAGACTAGCAGTCAGCTCAAACGGATTGGACAGCGCATTAATTGGTCTCTCAGCTACAGTGACAGGGATGTCCGTAATAAATGCTGCCACCGGAAAACCTGGACAGTAATCATGTAGCCTGGCCCACTCTTGGTGACTCATCCTCTTATGTCTCTATAAATAAGAGAGAGGGGAAACCAAGAGAGGGTTGGTAAAATCCTCTCCAAGCCTTATCCTTTTTACCTTCGACCACTCACAAACTGTATTCGATCTTTATTGTTACTCATCAGTAATAAAGTCACAGTTTAAAAATCCTCATTAGAGGTCGTAGAGAGTCACATTCGGGCCTCTGCGCAAGTATTTGTCTCTAATTAGTCTCTTTTTAGGCCATATATTTGTACATCTTTAATGAGAGGTTGACCTCCGTGTTGTAAGAGCCATCTTCGCTTCTCAATGAAGATCAGGCCCCTACAAGGTCAGAAACTGTTGTTTCCAAAGTTGTGAGTCGATCGTTGGAATCGTCCATCTCTAAATCGCCCTTCTTCTTTGAATTAGGTTTGCAATGAATCGTCAACAGACTCACTAGCTTTTCCTTCGTTTGCTTGAGACGGTCATGTGTAAAGACTATAAACCACAATCAACCCCCGAAGATCGTAACTGGAAAACTGATATCACTTAATCCACAATACGATAGAGAAGCTCTAATTAGTAGAAAAAATACGAAGAACACCAATTGGTTGGGAAAATAAGAGATTCAATTGCTATAAACAAAGTAATTACAATGATAATACTCTAAACACTAAGTTCTTCGTCAGAATTTTTTCTAGATCTAACATCGATAGAAAAAAAAACCGAAGTTCCCTTTATATACTAGGGAACTCGAAATAATAAAAGAACGGATCTCGGGGCTAAACAACGCCTAAAAATCACAAACTATGCCCTAGTCGTTTGGACGACATCCAAACTCGTTCATACGACTTTATGCCTAATTGGTCTAAAACCCTAGGAAGTTGACAACTCGTTTAAACGAAAATTCTCTATGGGCCAAATTCCAGAGAGCATGAAAAAGGTCGTTTGAACAAAATTGGGAGTCGTTCAAATGACTTGGGTTTCCTGGGCCAAATTCCAGAGATGTAGAATTGGGTCGTTCGAACGACTTTGGTTAATTTTTCAATTTCCCCAGATCCCCCTGGATCATTGGCGAAGAAGGGATCCCCTGGTTTGTGAGTCAACGTATACTCATCTGGATCTGCTGAAGTGAGTAGAAAGACACTGCTACCTATTTAATTTTACTTACCAACTCTCCAACACACCCCCTTTAAAGGCGGCGTGGATAGCACGATGGTTGTAGCTTGTAATTGAAAAGAGTTGTTTGCATCTTTCAATCTATAGCATAAGAACGTTTTTTCATCCAGGCTATATAGTATCTATTTTCAAGGCATGGCAATTTCTTTGGGTCAGCTACCACATCTCCAACACATCCCCCTACAGGGTCCACTTCCATCCCTTCTATCTGTATACAATCTTCAACAACAGGCTCTTCTATTGGGAGATAGGGCTCGGATGTTTATGAATCGTACCCTAAGCTATTTATAAACTTCTTCATGGCTATGGTCATGTCATACTCCTCATCATACTGCGCCTGGAAATGCGCTTTGTTGTTCTTCAGCTGCTCATCTTTACTAACCTGCTTCGCCTGCAATACTGCTACCATCTGATTACAGTTGGTGATCGCGGCTTCGATTTCCCCCATGGCATCAGCCCGAATCTGCAACTTATCTCATTCTAGCACACTGACCTGAGTCTCCAGCGACATAATGGTCCCCTGCGAGAGCTCCTGCCTTTCCCTTGCCTTCTTCAGCTGCTCACTCGATACCTTCTAGGCTTTGGTATAAGATATCACCCAAGCATTCACCTGCACAAATACTCGACCAATTACCTGTCCTTGAAACATAATTTCAACTTCAAAATTCCAGAAATACTAACCTAGTGAAGCACTTTATTAACTTGCTTCCCCGCTTTTTCTGGGCTTGTGCCGCAGAGAGTAGCCATCGACTCGGCCGTTACTCAAGTGTTCTCCACCAGTTCGACCCCGCGTCGCCTCACTTTGGCCGGTTCATCCTCATCATCGGCCATCTGATCACGAGGCCTCTTCTACAAAGTTGTCTACATTTGTTGCATTATCGAAGCTTCGTCAGTAACCTTGCATTTACCCTTGCTGGTCTGCCGCGGTACCTCGGTAACAGTCTCGGGCACAATCGGCTGTACTGTCCCCAGCCCTCCTCGTCGAGACCTCGTTACAAAGCTCGACTTGCAGCTCAAATTGTCGCAATCCATCTCACCTGCCCTTGTCGAAGAACTTCGTTCTTTTCTCTTCCTCGAATGCTCAACAACAACTGGAACATCTCTCAGCAAACTGTCCGTCTTCTTTTGTCTCTTTCTCACAATACAAAACTTCTAAAAAACAACATTTACCCACTCTTCGTCCTGGTTGATCAGTTCATCAATATAAGTTTGTGGGTTCTTCAAACCATTATATGTGGGATCTGCAAATCATGAAGGAAAAGATCAAAAGTTTATTCGAGCCATATAGTGAACATACTTCGACTGATAACGTACTTGGATTATATAGCCTATGCTTCAGCCTAAATTCTTCCTCCCTCAGTGCATTCTCATAGTCCTCCCTCACCACCACCAAATCCTTATCCCACCCACGCCCAGTCGAACACATGTCAAATAGACATGGCTTGTCCGAATGGCATTCAATGTGATATATATCTGCCTTTTTATTTGCTTTCCTCGAATAGAACGACACGATGTCGTACCACTCGATCAAAAACTTTCTTTCCTGTTGCAATTCCACATTCATCCCTTCGACAACTCTCATAATCTCATACAAATTGCCATTCATCTGGCACAGGGCAACATCCCAAAAATTCAATACCTGCTTCACCAACCTTTGAAGAGGCAGTTGCATCCCTCGTCGAATTTGGCCTTTGAACGCCATAATCCCCACCTGAGGGGAATCCTTAAACATATACGCGGCCCTTAACAACACTAGAATAACACCAACCTTCGACGAGCCATGTTTCTCCATGAATCGATCCTGCCTCGCCTTTTCTTGAGCTGAGACTAACCCCAACGTTGTTCCCGAATCGTCAGTATCCTCCCTATTATCACTTTCTTCTTCTTCCCCTTCCTCTCTCTTATCACCTGAAGGTTCGATAAAACCTTCGTTCCTTTTCCTTCTCCCTCCTCATGTTCTTCTTCGTCACTCTCTCTGACTATTCGAGCCATACGACGGCTTCTAGTCGATGCTCCAATCTCTGCCGCTACAACAGCCAACGGGGCATCCGTGGCAATTTCTAATATTTCCACATGACTGCTATCACCCCCCTCGACCTCGACCAGATATAATCGGTTCATTTACTTCGTCATTCTCATCTACCAGCCTCATCCTCGAAGCTTGACGGGTACGTATTATACCCTACATAAGAAGAAGGGCAGCATTAGCTCGATATATCACTAGACCAAAAACTGTAAATAATGACATTTTTGGAGGTAGATTTACGACTTTGTTACTTTGTTGTAACAATATGACTTCCATTAACAGTCGTTATTTTATAACCACCACTTTTCCCTCTTATTTTCGACTCAAAAAAATTAACTTCTCCTGTAGTCGTCGAGAAAACCATTCAATTTTAACTTTAGAGACTATCGTTTCTCGTTTCAATTCTCAAGTTTCAACTCTCAACCCTAAATCTCTAAATCCCTAATAACTCCAAACCCTTCGAATCGAAATGAAAGAGTAGCAATTCTTCTCACCAATTCTTCAAACTTCAGATGTAATTCTTCTCCCGATGCATTTCTTCTCTTTGATTTCATCTAAATTGGGGAATCAACAAAATTGAGGAACCATTACCAACAAAATTGAGGAATCGAATTGCAAGTTATACAACGAGTATGCTTTCTCTTTCTTTGAATCGAATTACAATCTTTTGTTGAAGTTCTTTCTTGTTGGAATCAAATTATTGTTTTTTTCTGGAGTTTTCAAAATATGAGGTTCGAGCAGGTTGTGGCAAGGTCGAAGACCTTTTTATCCAGAATCTATCGTACATGTTAGTTTTATCATGGCTCTCAATTGCATTTCATTAACATTTCTGATATGGCTGCTCTGAATCAGTTATATTGTTATCTACTGGACTTTGGAGGCAATGTATCTGTTTCTTTATCACCTATGACCAAACAAAATTTAATGTTAAATTAAGATACATGTTTCAATACAGAACATATTCAATAGAGCTTTTTACATGTAGGATTCATTGGAGGGTTTATCGAGATGTTGGTGGCCAGGATTTTTCGAAGGGCGTTGTTGTCTGGTGCGGCGAGATCAGAGTATTGTACTAGTACTGCTACTGGTTCTTCTACTTCAACTAAGACAACTGACAATCCTTTGGAAGAGTTTTTCGAGTTGGACAGGAATCTAGAGGATGAGAAACCCATTGTTTATGGTATGCATTTTGTGCCTCTTATGTTCTTATTTCATTTAAATTTTTGGTTTTTATCGCAATTTGTCATTAATTTGAAGTACCTAATGTACCAATACAATGTAGATACAATACATTATTGCTGAATAACACATGGGGAATCTTATCGATTACAAGCAATAAGACAAATCACGATTTTCGCATGTGGTTCTACCCCATCGGCCAACATTTGTATTTTACTATCGCAAATAATCTAAGATTACAGAACAAAAAAATCCTTTTTCTCGTGTCTATTTATGTTAGCTTAATCATAGTTTCTTTCAAAATTCAGTATTTGTCAGCTCCTTAAAAACTATTGTTAGAATGAAACCCATGAAAATAAGGTTTGCACAAAATATACTGAAATTGTGAAACTGCCAGAGTCTCTAAAGAGTTTTTGTTAGCTGCACCCAACCCTGGAATGCATGGCCAATGCGACCCCCTAATCGACTCATTGCCGAATTGGATGAACGGGAACAGTTTGATTTTTTAAAATTTTTTTTTTTTGAACAAGGACAATATATAAGGGTTGCAGTGATTATCTTGAAAGAGCTTCAACCATAAGCAATTGTGCATTAAGAATCATTGTATTATGAAAAAAATCACGTTGCACTTACATATAGAAAAAAGTTATCAACGAATAACAAATGGTCGTCCAATGCCAACTACATAATTATATAGACATTCCTAACTAACTACAGAATCTACCCCAAGACTGATCCAAGGATGAAGCATACTCACTGGTTTGATTTTTTATTGCAGAGCCTATTGATCCAAATGTGTCAACTAAGTTTGGCTCTTTCTGTTGGTAAATAATCGTCTTGAACATGTCTAAGTTTTTCATGATCAACCATCTTTTCCAAGATTGAATCATTGGAGACTGACAATGAACTCTTTCGTTCAGAGCCCTTTACAGTCGTAGAGAAAAACATCAACTTAGATAACCGGTCCTTCTCAACCTGCCTGCAGTACTTGTCTTCTTCCATCGTCTCTGCAGTAATGAGATTATAGGTATACACAACTTTCTTCTGTCCCAGTCTATATGCTAAACTAATAGCTTGCCTTTCGACAGATGGATTCTAGACAACGTCAAGTAGTACAATTTGTGAAGCCCCAATAAGATTTATCCCCTCATGGCATGCCTTTATTGATGAAAGTAACACTTTGGCTTGGCTAGTGGGTTCATTGAAAAGGTAACATATTTTATTGCCAAATCTTCACGTTTTGCTTTCCATCCATCTGCATCACCTCCTTCCCCTCTGTTCAATTGAAAAGAGATTGAAGCTGATCCTTAATGAGAATAATTGGGTCAATAAACTGGCTGAATACCAAAACTTTCTCATTCAATGTCTGCAAAAGCTGGATCAGTTCCATAAGAAACCTTGTTTTTACTCATTTGTTTGGGTTCAACCTTAAGCTGTTTAACGTAACCTTATTAATGATGTCCTTGTCGTTTTCAGAATAACAGCAGACTGCCTTAAGTAATGGATGTACAGACACGAGAGACAAAGTATTTTCCCTCTTAAATGTGTCAAGTATCCCTTCGATTTCCTTAAGCAGGTATTTCTACTTCCCTATTGTGGTTTTATTGCCTTCCATTTTTCATGCAACTTTTTCTTACCTAATACTCGTCGTTATTTGCAACAGTTGGAACCTTTTGTCCATATGTGATTTTAATATTTTTCAAAGTAAAGTCAAAGTTCTTGAAGTGATTCGAAAAGCAAGTGTAGTTTGTAGATATAATATTTAGCCCTTTGCGGTCTTAGTAATCTAAGATTTCCTTTTACAATTTAAAGTTTAAGCTACACAGTTGTAGGTAAAGTGAGAAGAAAATATAAAGTTCAGTACTCACCATCAGCTCTTAATATATAGTGCCTGCCTGCATTCCCAGATCCTGCACTACTAGTCTTCCTCCGGCCATCAATCCTTCCCTCCTAATATATATATGTTTATAAGCTGTCAACATTATTATTGGAATATACTAATAGCTTTGTATTCCAGCCTTAATTTCGTTCATTTTAGGCTTATTTCTGGCCAACTAAATGGCAGGTTGCAAAGAACTAGGCAGCCAACGTCTTTCCATCCATTTTTGGACAGAACTGCCTTTGCTTGTTTTTATCTTTCCATCCATTTCTGGACAACTGATTGGCAGATTTTAAGATGTTTCTTCTGTTCCTGAAGGTTCCTCTGTTGATTCCTCTGCCCCGGAAGGTGTTATGTGTGATCCCCATCCCCTTTTTGGGCTGTGAAAGGAGTTAGATAGCCTGCGTCTTTTCCATCCATTTTTGGACAGAACTGCCTTTGCACTTGTATTTTTTGGACAACTGAATGGCAGATCTTCAGAAGCTTTAAGCCTTCTAGAAACTTCGTGGGGTTGCTGCAACAAATACGCTTGAGTTGGGAATAGATGTTGGGCATGTTGATGCAACTCTGTATCTTGGTTTTCCTGGTAGTGTGTCCTCGGCCTTGTAGCAAGTGCCTCCGCGACTATTTTTTTAAATGCTTGAGTTAGTCTAATGGGTATGAAGTTCTTAAGAGTGTTCACTGCGAAGACTTAAGGTTAGCTTTGATGAATGGCGCGTAAACACGCCAATCTAGAAAAGCTTTCCACTGAAACACTCTCACTACTGCCAAAACATCCTTAGGTAAGATGTGCCAACAAGTACTAGGTCTGCAATGACCTGTTTTTTGTAAACCTCTGTGTAGAAGTCCACAATTTGGTCTTTGTATGATAATCGTTAACCATTTTGCCTCTATTCTTTAAATTCGGTATGCTGTTTATAACATCCTCTAGCATAGGCTGTCATTAAATTGTGATGTATGAAGTCCATGATATGGTCCCCTATATGATAATAGTCAACCATTTTGCCTATATTCTTTCACTTTCATAATCTATTTACACATCCTTTAGCATTGGCAACCGCACTGAAGCACGATATATCATATTGTAAGTCAATTTTTTTGATATATTTTGCAGCATCAGTGGTTACGCTGAGCCACGCTTGAGTTTTTTCTTTCTTTTTTTAGTTTTTTTTCTGTTCCATTTGCAGATGTCATCTTTGTTGGGCCTTCTTATCCAGCTAGTGAAAACTGGTTTTACCAAAGCTGCCCAGCGGTTAGACGGGACTTATGCATTACTTGCCGTAGCAAAAATTGCAGCTCTTGATATAAAATCAGGTTTGTCTGCATTACTTATAATGATAACATGATGGTTATTGAAAAAAAAATCACTTGGAATGTGTCCAACATACTTATTGTTACTCAATGATGTATGTAGCGGTTTCTAACAATGTTTACATTTCCAGAGGAGACTTTGTCGAAGGAAAAGATATGGCTGATGATATCTCAAAATGAACCTTCATTAGTATCTATTTCACTGGTAGGTGGTCAGCTCTTTTTGTTGATAAATATCAAGTTCTTACTAAATTGAAAGTCAACTACAAAATAGGTTTTATAGCGTTATAGACATACACCACCCCACGTACCCCCTGTATTTTTCAACTTTAAACTTACTGCCTTATTTTGACAGTAATGTCTATGTAAATGACTGCAAACTCTGTATTACAACTAAAATATGAAGGGGTAATTTTTGGTTGGGGATGGTGATGGGAGGGACTGACAAATAACCCTGTAAACTAAGGAGACAGTTTCCTCTCTACGAAAAATCTCTATTAACACCACTATTTCCAAGAAGATGCGGCATATTGTTTGCATTTCAAACACATGATATGTTAATAAAAGCATTTCAAAAAAACTCTGATACGGTTGAGTAAACTCATCAGATTTACTAACTCTATATTTGCTTTGAATTGTATTGCTTTGGAATTCCTCTCTTTGTTATTATACTAGTGTATCCTCATTGCTCGCCATGATTTACAGTTGCACGTGTCTTTAACTCTACCTATAGTAGTAGACGGGTCTTTGGCTCTATTTATTATATGTTATTTTGTTTGGTGGAAAGAAGCCTAAGTACTCATTTTTTTCATGGTAGACCTATAACTGGATCTCGTACCTCCATCTATGTCATTTAAAAAATCAATATCGATGAAACTACAGCTCGTATGATAGATACTCTTATTGCACTTCAGGTTTCAAAATTGGCGATTGAGGATTCTATAGCATGTGTGGACCTTCTCGAGGTGCTACTTGTGGAACATGCTCACAGGTTTCTACCTCATTATTTTTCCTTTATTAAGTAATTAAGAGTTTTCATCCACTAAAAAGACCACCATGTTTTTTTGAAGCCATGTGGTAATAAATTATCTCTTTGATTTCTTCTGCAGAGTGTTAGAGACATTCTCTGTCAAACAACTATTACAGGTAAAGAAAACTGCCATCTTTACCTTAACACTCTTTTTGGCTGTCAATTTTACCAGTCACTGATGATTGGTATGTTGCAGTTATTACTCTGCCTAATTTGCCATCCAAGTTGGAATGTTCGTAAGGTGGCCTATGATGCTTCGGAGAAAATACTCTCTGCATCCCCACAATTGTCTGAAGGTCTCTTATTCACTTTTACAAGCTTTCTCGCAGTAGTTGGGGAAAGAACGTGTCTTCTTAGAGCAAGGCAAATGATCAATGGTTCTAGAGGCTCCATTATTTTGGCTTTATTTGGTACTGTAGATTATTGTTTTCAGGAACAACAAATCTAATTTTTTTAACGAGTTGAATTACACATTCATGAACACAATGTTGATTTTAGTGACAGTTTCTTATATTAGAACTAATTTCTAGAGAATTTATCTAAAAGGAGAAGTAAACTTTAATTTATTTCCAAAACCATGGCGGCCATATGCACATAATGCCACAATTATCTGGGTATTGAAAGCTGACTAGCTGTCCTCTCATTACTTTGTGACGGGCTTGATCTTTTTGATAAAGGTGGTTTATAATTTCTTTCTTCATTTTTTGATTAATCAAGAGATTTCATTTATTAAATCTATGGAGGGGATCATAAATGTACAAGGTGGTATATCAAAGGCCCGCCATCCTGCTCTTATAACCTGCATATAAGAGCAAACTTAAGAAACAAAAAGAAATAAAAGGAGGAAGAAGCTACTCATGGGAGATCTCACTCTTTCCCTTTTAATGTTTTATTGCTAATTTCCGTCTGCATTCCCCATTAAATATTACAACAGGAGTAGCCTTCTAGAGAGTTCTTCCCTCTAAAGATAGATTGAGACATGGCCAACTCATCAACATATACCTACTGTTTAAGCTTTAGCCATACCAAGTCAATCATATTATCAAAGAAGAATCATTAGTTTGGTTTTTTTATGGCCAACTGGCAGAGTGAAAAGCAGGACGGGCAGGACACCTATAAGGTCATGGGTTTTTCAGTATGCAAGGCTTGGAGGAAGGGGATATCTTTTATTTTGGGAGTTGCTTAGAGAAAGACTTGAATGAGAGATAGGTCGAGGAAAAAGAGGAATGTGAAACCTTGGTGCCTTTTGTACGGGATGGAAGAAGAGAATATCAACCATTTCTTCATTACTATGTATTGATGTCTTTTTAGGGATACTTTCTATGGCTCTTGAGCTTGGACCTGCATATTTCAAGGAAACTTCGCCACAACTTTGAAGGTGTGTTCAAGCATTATAAGTGAAAGACTGGGGAGGCTCTTTGCTTCTTGCGGCATACACCGTTGTATAAGCTTTGGGAAAGGAAGGAACAATTGGTACTTCTAGGGGCAAGATCCTACTCGGGCACCTTGCAGATTTGTACTCTAGGGGCAATTCTCCTCTCGAGAAATACAATAGTATTTGGTCGGAAGTTCTTAGATATGGTCCCTTCTTCAAATCTCTCTTCTTTTAGTGTTTAGAGATGACAACCAACCTGCAAATAATGTAGCAAATTTTAATGGCTCTCAAGTTTAATCTACATTTTGGTCTATGCCCGAATTACCTCATGACGTAAAAATTGCTCTCTTATGGTAAATGTGGACTAGTACGCTTAAGAAGTAATCTGGGTGTTTATGTTTATGGGGCAAGGCCTATTACTCCCTCTGTGAAAAAACAACAACTCACTTTCTTGCAGGTTTGTACCCAGAGTCTTCTTAATGTGTCTCTCACCAAATTTTAGTAATGAATATATGATTGACATTGGAAAGTAGCCTAGCTGTTTGCTTTCCATTTCTCCTTAGTTGTTTATGCTTCCAGATACTTTTTTATAATGTTACTTTCAATTTTTTGGATTTTACGTAATCCATATTGAATGTTGTAGTGATGCGGATTTCATTCCCGATGCCCAAGTACCCTTCCTTCCATCAGTTGAGGTTTTAGTGAAAGCTTTGCTCGTTATTTCGTCACCTTCTCTAGTTGCCGGTCCAAACGCTTGCTCCCAACTTAAATTTTTCTCACATCATCTTTGCATTATTAGTACTACGAAAAAAGATGCAGTTTGGCGGGTATATGTCTTTACCATATTTACTGAATTTGACTCATAGCCTTGCAATGTTTGTAAAAATTATTTGCTTATCCATGTGCAGAGGCTCCGATCGAGTTTGCAAAGTCGTGGTTGTGACGTCATTAGCTTTGTTACTGCAGATCTTGAGAGCATTTGTAAGGTAAATTAAACACTTGGATAAACGTTTTAGTGTATCTCACGGATCTTATAATCATCTAGAGTTGGCTCATTTTTTAGATTGTGTAATAGATTTGATGTTTTTGTGTTAAATGTTGAGTTTTTTTGTGTTCTCTTTGCATGAGTATGCACTAATTAATCAGACCTAAAAGAAAAACTCTTTTGGATAAACCACTCATTTTGGATTAGGCTCTTGTGACTCAAAACAAAGATTCTGGTGTTTATATTCTATGCCTCTTACATATGAAGATAGTGCAACCCTAATAGTTCACTCTCCCTCAGTTGGAGCATAGATCAGCTTGTCTAGTTTAAAGCTGAAATATGTTATGTTTTTGTAAAAAAATTACAAAGAAAATGTGATACACCTTAATTAAATAAGGAGTTTAGATAACCATTGAATTCTATCAACCGCAATTGGTATCTAATATCCCCTTGGATTTTTTTCCACTAGCAACCATGTTCAATAAAAACATGATTTAAATCCTTTTGGGTAATGCTTTGTCCATTTGTTTATCTGTTTAGCTATACGCCTAGAATGTTGTTCTGTATATCTGTACAGTGGTACCAAATCTATTGACCATGTTGTTCAGTTTATATGTTACAGTGGTACCAAATTTGTACAATCAAGAGGATGAAGCTAGAGGCGCACAAGCCAGAGGTGCGAAGCTGTAACAAGAACTCATAACATTTCCAGGTGAGACATTCTTATTGTGATGCTTCTCTTGTGATAGAACTATTAGCTCTAAATGGCAAGAGCTCTCATGAACTTGAGACAATGATGGCTCAAATCCATATAGTTCTAATTGTAAAAGTATAGGAAATACTCTTTAAGTAAACTAATATTATTTAATAAAATTTTAAAATTTATAATTGCGGGAAGCGACTAAAATCATCGTCAATAATTGTGTCTAATACGTTGACGTTTATGTGTAATAGATAGCATGACTAGTTTGTATGTCGATTTTTTATAGAATTACTACAAATTAGGCGATTTTGGCGTCGTAAAATTGCGACGCATAAAACAACGGATAAATAAATCAGAAAATGGAACAAATACGAAAAAAAATAACGACTGATATTTGTGTATATTTTTTGTGACTTATAAAACGACTCATAAATGTGTCGCAATTTTAACTAAAAACGACAGATATTATGACGTGGTTTACAGTCGTAATATTACGATGCATTTCAAGTCGAAAACATAAAACTACTACAAAAAGAACGAAGCTTTTTTCGACTAAAATGGAAGTCACTTTAGTAAAATAATGATTGACCTGCCCCGTCGTTTTTTACTCGTTTTGGCCTGGTGTATTCGAGTATCAAGGTTCAATATCATAATATTATCTATCCTCCTCAAATGGACCAACCTTCAGTCGAATGTTCGACTGCAATCCCAACTAGACTTCCAACCAAATGGGTTACCCCCTTCATCCGTCACGCAGTTACAAACAAAAGCCAAGCAAAACGTTCCCCCACCGTACAGACAAAGAGCAAAGGTGAAGCATCAACAAAAATAAATGGTTTATCTTTACCAAGAATCTGAAAAATACATGTTTGAGTGGATCAGATTTAGCAGCGGCAATGGCGTTTCCCTTCCTCCTCTCCAGCAACTTCAAACTGCAACAATGGTGTATGTCTTCTACTCTTCCTCCTTTCTTTCTCTTTAATTGTTTGGGAACAGTGACTCTCTCTCTCTCTCTCACCTCTTTAAATACCTCCCAAAAAAAATATAACCGCCTCAATTTCCCCCATTCATCATCATTACCACTCCTCCACTCCCCCCTCAATTTCAGTCATGAGGTGTTTTACCAATATTATCCTTACCTGCTCCCATGTGTGTGTCACACACTTACAACATATAATACATTTTTAGCCCTCTCAAACCTTTTGACGTACTACCCAAAGTTTTCAACTCAAGCCCACATGTTATATCCGCCTCTTTTCAGTACCCGAGGAAACATCATGATGGCCTGTACTGGCACACTGCCTCATGAATAGTACCACCTATGACAGTTTTGCCATTTCAACAGTCAGCTTTTGCAGTTAAAGCATACCTTGCGTTCATTTTCGAGCCCTCTTATCCATTCCACTGCAGTTGTACCCTTCGACCACATATGTTTTTGAGCCATCTCATACATTCATTTTCGAACCATCATCTACATCCTACCACATTCTATCGTACTTATACACAAATTCTCAAACCTTTGGCCAATACTTTTTGTTATACGAAAGAATCAAATTTTATTACCATTTTTATTCGTTTTCATTACTCTAGTTCAAAGTTCGACAGTTAGAACCGTCCCTATATTATTATCTTCGTCTACAATTCTTATCACAGTTATACTATCATACTTCAACAAAACATTGTTTCATTCAAAGGTTACCAGGCATACATCACCAACATATATAAAAACATAAACAAAAGCAACAATAACAGTAACAACAACAACAAACAACAACCCCTCTACATTACCACCACCACATCGAAAACCCCCATATTTACATACGGGGTAGTTCTTACAGAGCCCCGCCTCAGCCTCGATTGCATCTTCAGCATCTACCTGGTCTTCTGCTAGGTTTTTCAGTAAGAAGTACTGGTTACTGACGTTCAGACCCAACCACTGCATCACCCTCCACCAATGCTCGTATGGGTGCCCACAAATAGCCTCATCTGGCTCCAGCTCCACCAAGTCTGGCAACACCACGTCCAAATCCTGATCTCCAAAGAATTTCTGCTTTAACACCATCATTATCTCCTTAATACGACACTCCCTCGCCTCCATTCTCTTTGGTAACGAGTGTTTGGTGTAGTTTCCATGGCTTTGCTTACTCAAAGAAGAAGATAAAGAATATGTAAAATTCCCCCCTAATAGCACATATTTATATCGTGATTAAGGGCATTTATTACCCCCCTTAATCAGCACTTATCTTAATTACTCTCCTCGGAACTGCCCACATTCAACCCGTCAACTCTTCAACTTCCCATGCCTAACCGTTTTTCTCAGCACGCGCCATCTCCACCAACTTCTGAGGCCCTTGCTGAGAGGGGGCAAATGTAGTAGCCTACTCGAAGCCCAACAAGACATTAACTAAGTCCGAGAAGCCTTCCAAGACTAATCGAACACGCGACCATGTTAATACATGGTCGAAGGCAAGCACATCTGACAGCCAGCTTACCAGAACTTAGCATCAGTACCAAAAAGACTTCGACCATGGTAATATATGGTCGAAGGCTGACACATCTAACAACCAGCTCACCAGACAGAACAGTGAAGCGAGGCGATTGACAGCTACAGTATTAGAACTGACTCTGGGTAAAGAACAGTTATCCCCAAAGGATATACATGTAATCTAACCTCCCATGGTGACTCACCCCTTTTCTATCTCCTATAAATAAGGGGGAGGAGGCACTATGAAAAGGCTAGAAAATCTCTCCCAAAAGCCATTCAAAATTACCTTTGAATACCCTATAACTCACTTCATATTCGATCTATTACCTAACTCGGTATATAATATCAATCATTCAAAATCCTCGCTAGAGGTTGTGGAGTAACCCATTCTAGGACTCCATGCAAGTGTGTTAGTTCAGTAATATTGTCTATTATTGTCTTGTATACTTGCTTAAGCCCCTAGTCGAAGATAACCCTGTGGTGTAAGAGTTAGTTTCCTCTCTTACGAAATTTGGCCCCTACAATTTTGCCAGAAACTGTCAATTTACAAAATAATATTTTTGAACTCCAAAAATAAATGGAATCTGATAGAATCCAGCGGCTCGAAGATAAAAAATTCACGCTCAATCCCTCCAAGTCGAAAGAGATGAGAGGAGAAAAGCCCTAGAGCAGCAAAGCCAAACTCATCAAAAGGAGATGGAAAGTCTATGTAGACAATACGACCGATTCACCACTCGATAGGGGTTGCCCATCCAGGCCTAAAGTGATCACCGATCGAAAGCATCTAAGAGGGAGAATGGATCACCAAGAGAGGAATAACATTGAACATCAAGATCACGATCTAGGAATCTTGACAAAGTGTCACAACACTTTGGACTCACATCATCAGTATCGACCACTCAAGGTAGTCGACGAATATGGTATCAGTCCCCACCACCTCCTCCGAGACGACCTGTAAGAGAAAGGTTGAGCCCTGAAGGGCAATGAGACTTCAACCCTCACGCTGTTATAGCGCCTCAAGTATTCCCACAGTTCGTTACCTTGGATGACTTGAACAACCGGATTCAAGCCATAAATTCTAATAACTCGAGTTAAAAATTTGCTCTATACAAGATCAAGAAGAATCCCATCTCCCTTTACCCCGAAGGCATGCCTATTCCTGACAACTTTTACATGCCAAAGTTTTATCAGTACTCAGGACTCATTGACCCGCTAGCCCATGCCAAGCAATTCAAAGCGGCAGTCGGCTTTTACTTAAAACTAGATCACATGTGTACAACCTATTTAACATCAGCCTCAAAGTAGAGCCTCTCAGATGGTTTCATATAATTCCCGAAGGATCGATAACTATCTTTGCTCATTTACAACAGTTATTCAAATCAAATTATACACACGCTAAGGAACGTGAAATTATCATCGATTCTCTTTTCTTCTTTAAGCAAGGTACAAAGGAAACCCTCACAAATATTTATAAACGATTCCTACAAGAATCTAAGAATATTAGAAACTCAGATCCAAATATTGTAGTACCAATATTTTCTTCGGCACTCCACAACGATTATAAAGTTTGGGAAAAACTGATACATCACAAGAAAAAATAGTAACGGAAATAATAGATGTGGTTAATAATTACATCGAGCTTGAGAAGTCAAAGAAGGATAAAATGAAAAACTTTTCCGTCATTTATTCCAATAATGTTGTTTCGCCACTACACTCAAAGAAAACAAGCAATGGTGATACCAAACGACGTGGGCAATCCAACGATAATCACAAAGGAAAAGACAAAAAAGAAGATAGGCCAATCTTAGTCCTATTACCGATAACAACCACCCTGTCTAACATCTTACCAATTCTAAGGGGAGACGAACTCTTTCAAGAAGCCTAGGAGATTCCTGACGTCCCGAATAAACCTTTAATGCAAGTATCATAATGTCCAGAGCCGTGAAACTGATAACTATTTTTCCCTCATACGTATTTTTCACCCAATTATTTTGGCAGGAAAGGTCCACGAATACGTCATCGATGTTTAGAAGTTTCTCAAAGAAGAAACAAAATTGATGGAAGACGAGCAAGGAGAAGGTCAGGCTCGTCATCAGTACATGATCGAGATCTAATTTTCTTTGGAAAGGATGATAGGATCACATCATGCTGTAAGATGACTTCTTCCGAGAAATCTGCCAAACTTCTACCTAGCTTCAACAAAGCAAACCACCTATATCACATTTCTTTTAAGGATTGCGAGACCAGTCATGTAAAATATCACCGCGATGACCCACTATTGATAATGCTTAAGGTAGGCCAGGACTACCTACATACACTTATCGTAGATACAGGTAGCGCGGTAGACTTACTATTTAAAAGGGTAGTTGATGTCCTCAGCCTTAAAGACTCCATTAAAGCTTCAACAACAACTATCAAAGGCTTCAATGGTTCTAAAGAGTCTGCTATAGTAGAAATCACATTGCCTATCCAAGCAAGGCCATAAATAACTTTTATCATATTCATCATCATCAACGCTGAATCCAAATACCTAGGGATATTGGGAAGAAACTGGATTCACTTACTCAAGGCAATACCTTCAACATATCATCTGGCTTTGCGTTTCTCAACTAACCACAGGGTTTACGAAATCAAAGGAAGTTAAGCCATTATAAGGATGTGCAAAAATACTACCACGAATACTCATGCATCAAAACTTTTGAAATTATAGCAATTATAGAAAGAGACTCTCCCAACGTTCGAGCAGCATGATACTGAAACCACTAAATTCGTAGAACTTGATGGACCTGGGAGAAATACTTTCATTAGCTCTAAACTCCCATGAGAAGAAAGAAACCTTTCCTAGAGCTTTTAAAATGAAAAGGCGATGTCTTTGCATGGTCTTTTCAAGAGATGCCGGGAATTAATCATTCTATTGCATGCCACAAGTTAAACCTAGTACCTAATAGAAAAGCTACTGTACAAAAGCAACATAACCTGGCAGCTAGACTGCGAGAAGCAGTTCATAAAGAACTCAATAAACTACTTTGAGGTCGATTCATCCGAGAAGGTTAATATCAAAAATGGGTCTCAAACTTCGTAGCTTTCTTAAAGAAGAACGGTAAAATAAGGGTCTGCGTAGACTTCAAGGAATCCAATAAATTTATACCCAAGGATAACTTCCCTCTACCTTTAATCCCTCAACTCCTTGGCTCCGTGACAGGACATCAAATTCTATCAATGATGGATATAGCTTCAGGCTATAATCAAGTTCCACTTGCCTAAGAAAACCAGGAAAAAACAACATTTGTTACAGAAAAGGGCCTTTACTATTACACAGTCATGCCATACAAATTAAAGAATGCAGGAGTAACATATCAGCAACTCATGACAAGAATGTTTAAAGACCACTAATGCAAAATCATGGAGGTTCACATCAAGGACATGATCTGCAAGAGCCTAAAAAGAGAGGATCATTGTAGTAATCTACAAATAATCTTTAATATCCTCCGTACTTATCACATAAAATTAAGCCCAAAAACAAATACCAATTTGGGGTAGTATTTGTAGTAGCCTACTTACAGCTTTCCAGCACCAGTTAAGTACTAGAAGACTATATCGAAGCCTACCTAGAGACTCAAAGCCTAGCAAGACTAGCAACAAATTCCACAAATCTTTTCGAGACTAGTCGAATACTCAACTCGAAGGCATCGTCGAAGCTAACTACCATAGTCGAAGCCAAAGACAGATGGCCAGCACCAGAATAGAGCACCAGAACTCAACACCAGTACCAGATAGGCTTTGACCATAGTAGTACATGGTCGAAAGTAGACACACCTGGCAGCCATCTCACCATACCGAACAGTAAAAATAAGCCGCCAGACAACTACAGTGTCAGAACCGACTCTACATAAAAAAAAGCTGTCCCAAAGGATATACATATAATTTGACCCCCCATAGTGACTCACCCCTTTCCTATCTCCTATAAATAGGAGGGAGGAGGCATTATGAATGGGTTAGAAGAACTCTGCCTAAAAACCCTCTCGAAGATTACCTTCGAATACCTTGTAATCACCCCCCTACCCGAACTGTCATCTTAATCAATATATATATATATATATATATATATATATATATATATATATCAATCTATCTTCAGATCCTCGCTAAAGGTCGTGGAATACCCAATTCATGAACTCCACGCAAGTATGTTAGTATATAATCTAGTTCATTATTGTCTTATATGCTTGCCAACACCCCTAGCCGAAGATAACCTCTGTGGTGTAAGAGCTAGTTTCCCTTCAACAAAACTTGGCCCCTATATTTAGCGTCGTCTGTGGGAAAAACATACCCACAGACAGGGATGCATTGGGGCCGACCACATAATGCTTCGTCTAGGCTCAAACCTGCGGATTGAAATATCCAGGGGCGACATTCGAAATCCTGTGCATTTTTTGTTTTAATTTATTCCCACCCTGTAATTTTCAGCCTCGAAGTCTACATATCAATCATACAGATATACCAGTACATGTCAAATATACCAGCAAGTTCATTCGATTACCCAGATATTCAAGTACATAACAAATTGTATAACCCGCAAAAGTAAAAAAAGATAGTTTATTACAGAATCGAAGCCAGTCAACGTCTTTCCTCAAGACAACCCGCTCACACAGGGTCGCTCACATTCTCCATCGCCACCTTCACTCCTTCACTACCAAGGTCCGCTACAGTACCACCACCTTCGACTGCGGGATCACCTATAGCAGTACCACTGCCATCACCTTTGACCACGGGATCTACTCCAGCATCACCATCTCCAGCACCTTTACCTGCAGGGTTCACTTCCATCCCTTCTGTGTGTGCAACATCTTCAACAGAAGGTTCCACTATTGGAGGATAGAGTTTGAAGGTCTCTGGATCATATCTCAACCCATCCATAAATATCTTTAGGGCTGTGGTCACGTCACACTCCTGCCCGTACTTCGCCTGGAAACGTGCGTGATTGTTTTGTAGATGCTCATCCTTACTGGCCAGCTTCGTCTTCAGCAGTGTTACCTCTGGTCATAAATGGGGATCGCAGCTTAGGTTTCCCTCACTGCGTCAACTCAAATCTGAAACCGTTCTCGTTCTAGCACACCGACCCAGGTCTCCAACGACATAATGGTCCCCTGCATAAGTTTATGCCTGTCCCTCACCTCCTTTACCTTTTCACTCGATAACTTGTGTGCTTTGGTAAACGATATCATCCAAGTATTCATCTACACGAATCACGAATACTTGACTAGTTAGCAGTTCTCAATGTATAATTTCAACTTCAAAGCTCTAATAACACTTACTTGACGCAGAACCTTGCCAGTTTGCCGCCCCGCTTCCTCTGGGTTAATAGCGCAGAGAGTTATCATTGACTTGGCCGTTACTCAAGCATTCTCCTTTTGTTCGACTGTGAGTCGCCTAGCCTCGACTGGCCCATCCTCTTCGGCCAATTGCTCCCGAGTCCACTTTCGCCTAGTTGTCTTCGTTAGATAGGCTGTCGAGCCTTCGTCAGTGGCTTTGCCTTTACCCTTTTTAGTCTACCGAGGTTCTTCGGGAATAGCCTCGGGCATGCTCGATAATGTCGTTTTGGGCCCTTCTTGCCGAGTCCTTGGTTCAAAACTCAATTTTTGAGTCAGATTGTCATACTCCATCTCACCCGCCTTTGCAAAAGTACTTTCTTTTTTTCTCCTTTTTGATGACCCAGCAGCATTCAAAATGTCTCTCAGTAACGTGTCTATCTTCTTTTACCTTTTCCTCGCAATACCGAGCTTTCAAAATACCTTATTCACCCACTCTTCGCTCTCGTTGATGAGATCGTCGATATAGGTCCTCGGGTGTTTTATCCCGTTATTGGTGGGCTTTGCAAAACATCAAAAATTGACGTCATACATCTATTCGAACCAAAATAATAACATATTCGATAATCCACTTACTTGCGTTGAATAGCCTATTCTTCAGCCCAAATTCTAACTCCCCTTGGGTATTCTCATAATGCCCCTTCACTATCACCAGATCTTTGTCCCATCCACAACCTATCGAGCATAGGTCGAATAACCACAGTTTGTCCGAGTGGCACTGTATATGATACGTCCAGACTTTCTTATTTGCCTTCTTCGAATAGAGCGACACAACGTTGAACTATTATATGAGAAACCTCCCCTCGTATTTTAGTTCCACATTCATTCCTTCGATTACCCTCATCATCTCATAAAAATTACCGTTCATTTAGCAGGGAGCCACATCCCAGAAGTTTAGTACTTGCTTCACCAACCTTCGAAGAGGTAGTTGCATCCCTAAACGAATTCCCCCTTGAACACCGTAATTCCCTCACGCGGGGAATCCATAAATGTATACTCGACCCTTAATGGCACCAGTATGACCCCCTTCTTCACCGACCCGTGTTTTGCTACAAGCCAATCTAGCCTCGCCTGTTCTTGAGGCGAGACCTGCCCCACATACGTCCCCTCATCATCTGTCTCTTTGTTCTTATCACTCTCCTCCTCTCCTTCTTCGTCCCCCTCCTCCCCTAAAGTTTTAACTCCAACTCCCTCACCCCTTTCCCCCTCCTCATCTTATTCTTCGTCACTTTCTCTGACTAATCGAGCCCTACGACGACTCCTAGTCGATGCTCTAACATCTGGCTCTACTACAACGAATGGGGCATCTACTACAATTTGTAACTCTTCCACGCCACCATTCGTCTCCCCTCATCCAGAAATACTTAGTTTATTCACTTTGCCATCATCCTCATCTATCAGCCTCATCACCGAAGTTTGATGGGTATGCATTATACCTTACAAAAGAGGAGGAGTGACAATTATCTTAATATATTCGAGTATCAAGTTTTGTTTTCCTCCCACACTATTACCTACCCACACCCATCGACCGTATCACAATCGAACATTTAACTACTACCCCTTCTACTCCCTTAATTCTCACAATTTCTTCTTTATTGGACTTCTCAATCCTGTACCTCCCACCCCATTCTAGTTACCCCGTAATTGGTATCCCCGCAAACATCAACCACCCTCCCCACCCAAGATCACAGTAAAAAACATACATAATAACAGTCATACCTAATGGAGGATCAGCAAACATACCTATTTAGTTTAAGCGCAAACGACCAAGAGAAAATCCAAAAGCAACAATGACGTCTCCGACTTTTCTCGACAATAACAAGGTGTTTTCTCTCTTACACCTCTCTTATTCTGTTTGATTGCAAATAGTGTCCTTTTATTTTCTCTCTCCTTTTTAAATAACAGCCCCCAAAACTGCCTCAGTTTCCCCAACTGTTATCATTACCACTACCCTTACTCCTTCTCTCATTTCCCCCCATTTTCAGACCCCCTAAGTATTTACCATACTGCTCCTACTTATATACACGTGTTTGTGTACCACATGTCCCCCAGCAAAGTAGGTCCTTCATTCTATCGAACCCTCAACACTCTCTCAAAATCAGCGACCATACATGTTCCTGCCTTCGATTACTCTCTTCCTTCAACGTATGGCACTTTACACCCTATCCGAGCCTGCTTTATGCCCAGTATCACTTCTAACACCCCTACCAGTTTGGCTGTCAAATTTTACAGTCGAAGGCTCCCCTATATTCATTTTTCGAACCATCTTATACATTGAGCCATTGTCGAACTCTTTGACCACTTTCGTTCGACCATCGATGAATGTTTCACTCTTACCAAGGTCACGGCTTTTATTCCCTATTCGTTTTCCATATCGAAGTTTGATATTCGGGCCTTAATCGTGTTTACACTATCCTCCCCTATATCACCTATACTATTATGTTACCATACATCGATAACCACATCTTTGTTTCATTCAAAAATATGTAAGAATACATCATCATCAACAAAAAAATAAAAATAAAAATAACAGCAAGAACCTCACCACCAACAACAATGCCCCACTCTACATCCCACCCACAATTTCAAAGAACCCCCCTATTTATATACAGGGCAATTCTTTCAGTACCCCGCGCAAACCTTGGCTACCTTAGCCGCGTCTTTGGCTTCTACCAATTATTCTGCCAGACTCCACAACAAGTATGATCGTTGAGTAGCATTCGGGCCCAACCATTGCATTATCCCCTACCAGTACGTAAACGGCTGCCCACAGATCTTTTTACCTGGCTCCAGCACCACCAGGTCTGGCATATGCCAATCCAAGCCTTCATCCCCAAAGTACTGCTGTCTTTGAACCCTAACCAGTTCATGAATACGTTGATTCTTCTCCTCCAATTTATTTTGGTAGTGCGTATTCGGAGTAGGTTCTATTGTTGTTCTAAATATAGAGGACGAGGAAGAGTACTTAATTTTTTTCCCCCAACAACCCCTATTTATACCTTGATTAAGGAGCATTAATTACCTCCTTAATCAACAATTCTCTTAATTACTCTCCATGGAACTGCCCACATTCACATTAGTCAACTTTTCAACTTTCCATACCTAATAATTTTTTTAACACGCGCCATCTACAATAATTTCCAAGGCCCCTGCTGAGAGGGGGCGAATGTAGTAGCCTACTCACAACCTTCCAGTACCAATTAAGTACTCGAAGGCTACACCAAAGCCTACCTAGAGACTCGAAGCCTAGCAACGAATTCCAGGAAGCTTTTCGAGATTAATCGAATACTCGAAGGCATCATCGAAGCTAACTACCATAGTCGAGGCCAAAGACAGACGGTCAGTACTAGAACTTAGCACCAGTACCAGATGAACTTTGACTATAGTAGTACACGGTTGAAGGCAGACACACCTGAGAGCCAGCTCACTAGACAGAATAGTGAAAACAAGATGCTAGATAGCTACAGTATCAGAGCCGACTCCACGTACAGAACAGTTGTCCCAAAGAATATACATGTAATCTGACCCCCTATAGTGACTCACCCTTTTCCTATCTCCTATAAATAGGAGGGGGGAGGCATTATGAAAGGGTTAGAAAAACTCTTCCTAAAATCCCTCACGAAGATTACCTTCGAATACCTTGTAATCACCCCCCTACTCGAACTGCAGGTGCCTAACTTTTTTTAGAGGGAAAGTTGGCTCTTACAGCACGGGGTTAATCTTCTGTCAAAGGAATACATGTAAGTGGTCTAAAATAAGAATAAACTAGAGACAAATACTTGCGTAGAGGCCCGAATGTGATACTCTACGACCTCTGATGAGGATTTTTAAGATGTTTTATATTACTGATGAGTAATTCGAAGGTTCGAATACAGAGCTTTACATAGTGGTCGAAGGTAAACTGCAAGGGGTCTGGGGGAAATTTTTTTAACCCCACCTTGGTTCCCCATCTCTTATATTTATAAAATCATAGGAGGCTGAGTCACCAAGTGTGGGCTAGGTTATATAATTATTGTCAGGATATCCCGACAGGGTATGGGCGGCGGAGAGGTCTGCTCTGTCACTGTAATATTTATTGGAGATGTCTCTGTACTGCGGCGCAGTGGTCGGGTCTGTCACTGTAGTTCAATGACCAATTAATGCACCGTCTTGTCTAGTGAGCTGGTTGTCTGTCCCATCGTATTTTAACCATGTGCAGATATGATCGAAGGGTTTTTGTTGCGACGTGTGAATCTGTCCTCGAGGCTTATTTGGTGTCAAAGCTTTATCTTCAGAGGATCTCTGGGAGGCCTTCTTGGAGGATTGAATAGGCTTCGATGCATTCGAGTATGTTGTAAAGTAGACTTCGAGTATCTGAGGGGGTCGAAGGCTGCGAGTAGGCTACTACATTTGCCTCCTCTCAACGAGGGTCTCAAAGATAGGTGAAGAGGCGTTTGCTTAGAAAACTGTTTGGTCTTGGAATCTGAGCGGTTTGACTGTTAGTTTTCGGGTAAGTAATAAAAGAGGGTAATTAAGAGGTATAGGTGGTAATAGGGTAATGAATGAAGTGAGGCTATAAGTATGGGTTACTGTGTAGGGATACTGTATCCTCTTCCATTTGTAATAGTTTTTGGCTCTTTCTTCTGATTCTGAACATTCTAATGGATACCACACCAAACACGCGTTACCTGAAGAGGATGGGGTTCGCCCGCGATCGTTGTGTGGGGCGAAAGATGGCGGAGTTGCATATGAAGTTTTTTGGGCAACATGATATGAACTGGGACATACCCGACCTTGTAGAGGTAGAAGCTGAGGAGTTCATCAATGGTAGACCTTATGCCTATCTGTGGGAACAACTGAGCTTTTATTTTACAACCGCTGAGAGGCGCTATCTCTACCTGATGGCTCTAGCCGAAAGTCTTGTTTGTGTAGAAGAGATTATCGAGGGACAGAATGCCGCGACTGAAGCTAGACCTTCTAGAAGTAGGACTGATGGTAGATGTGGTGAATATTTGTATCTTTGAATTTTGGGGTTTTATTGTTTGGGGTGGTTGTAGCAATGTATTCTGTTTTGTCAATCGGATAATAGAATGGAAGTAATATTCTCTGGACCCTTGTGTGACTGTGTCTGATTGATAATGTAGGCAAATAGTCTCATAGACACGCTTAACACATGCATGTCATCGAATTGTTGATAATGGATAAAAAGGGGTATCAAAGTATAGTGATATGATCGAAGGTTATGATAGTCGAACATTCGATGTTGGAGGTTTGCTCGACTAGAAGTCATCGGGAATGAAGTTTGAATGCAGGTACAGACGAATCGGTTACGTCTAGGATGTTGGGAAGGTTGGCTGTTGAGTTTTCGAGGTGGGTAATTGAAGGTCACAATTAATGCGGCTAGGGAAGAGGGATAGTTGAAGTGGGTTTACAAGTATAACAAGAACTATTGTAGAGAGGATTTCTCACCATACTGCATGCTTTCTTCGTTATTCTTCTTTGTTGCTCGGATCGAGATAGCTGCAAACATTCCCGTTCAGGAGGACCCGGCGGCTATGAGAGTTAGGCAGATACAAGAGGCCTTATTGGGGATGCGACGGAGGTTTGGTTTTATGGAAGACATTGATCTGGAAATGCTGAATCTTTTCGAGGTGGAACCCGGGGATCCTATTCTCGGCATGCCCTTCTCATACTGGTGGGGAATATTGTAGATGATGGGGCCATTCCCTGGTCATCAGTTGTCACTTCTTGAGGGCTTTGCGGAGGATATAGTGGACCCAGAGGATGCGGATGCTACAGCTGTGGTTGAAAAGGAGCATCTCGTTGATAATTAGGGACCTCTATCTCTTGTTGTCTTTATTGTTGCTTTTCTTTATTCTATTTCCTTTCTCTTTTCTTTTGACGAGGCTTGTAATTTTTTTCGTCTTTCTGAATGAAACTATTGTTTGGAAGTACTGTTGTGCTAGTATTCTTGCTCTTCATAGGCAATAACTTGCATTGTCGAACTAAATGTGATAGTAAAATTTGAATCCTTGAAGTAGTATTGTGAGCAGTTGAATTAATATTATAACTGTCGAAGGATATTGTTTGGATTGATGGAAGGGAAAAACTTGGATTGTCGAAGGAAAAGTTATAATCTGTCCAAGTGGGAGTATTATCTGTCGAAGTTGAAAAGATTAGTCTGTTGGTACAAAAGGTTGGGTCTGTAAGCATAAATGTTTGAATTGTCAAAATGTATGATTGTAACCTGTCAAAGGGTGAATGTGATCTGTCGAGATAATAGGGGCATGAGGTTTTGAATGGACGAATGTGCTGGAGATCGAATGTCGATACATTAGAAAACCGAATTTAAGGCTATTTGCTGATGGGTCTTCAAAAAGTGTAGTGGTCGATTGATCAAATTCGAGGAGTGTGTTGAAGGTTATGTTTGATTTGACTGGCCTACTGACGGCCTAGATAACTGGTCTGTCAGGATGGTACGTGTGCCTGGGGCAGTGTGCCAAAAAGTAATCATGATTTTTACTCGTATTTCAGGATAAGTTGTGACGTGACTGTGTGGATTTGATTATTTGGCATCGAATAAGGGTGAAAGGGTTTAAGAATCTATGGTTTTTGCAGGCAAATTGAAGTGATTGTTCTTTTCGCACGTGAGGGATATGAGGGGTAAATTGGTGAAAACACATTATAGCCAAAAAGCTAGGGTAGTGGGGTCGTGGTAATGATAATGGGTAGAAAATCGAGACAATTTTGTTTTTTGAAAGATGTATAAGTGTGAGAAGAGTAATCACTGTACTGTTTTACTGAGAAACATCAATTAGTGCGGAGAAGAGAACGCGCGCCATTGGAACTTGGGAGTAGTTGCTGCAGTTGTTATGTTGATCTTGCTGTTTCGAGGGTAGTGCTTCTAACACAGATATGTTACTTGATCTTTGCCAATTTTATTTTGTTTTCCAATCTGAGTGTGTAATTAGGACATTCTGCTTTTAGGGTTTAGAGGTTATCTTCGAAGATAAGGAGATTTGGTGAATCTGGGTTTCGACCCCTTCTGGGATTTTGGGTGTTTTGGTGGAGGCATAGGGTTTAAGATCGAAGATTTGATAAATCTTCTGGAGGGGGTAGATGGGATAGGGGTTATGGACATGGAATGGTCGAATTTATTAATCTAATTGCGTGCCTCTTCTTCTACAGGTTAAAATGCATAACCGTCAAGCTTCAAGACGGAGACTGGTAGATGAAGAGATCGAAGCATTCAAAGCTTGTATTTTTGGTCGATCCCCAATGGATGAGGGTAGTGACCTAGAAGTGTTAGATGTGATAACTGAGGCCCCTTTATCTATGGTACTGCCGGCTGAGGAGGTTCCAGTTACGAGATGTCGTAGAACGATAGTGACTGAGGATAGTGAAGAGGAAGAGACAGTATGGGGGGAGAGGGGTAGTGGTGATTTAGGGGCTTCTGGTGGTGGAAAGGGAGAAGGGGTACAGAGAGACGATAGTGGGGATTCGACTGAGTCGGATAGGGTCGAAGGTGCCGTTTCGGCTAGAGATAAGATTATGTTAGATTGATTTGCTGTAAAGTTAGAGCAGTCAAAGGTGGGGGTATATCTGAGTGTGGCAGGGGCAGGTTTAACCTTCAAATCGGACCCTGAGGAAGGGATAATGGCTTATAGAGGCCAGATTCGATTGGGAATGGAACTTCTTCTTCTAAGGTTGGTGATAGAAGTACTGAATTCTGGGAGGTGGCCCCGGTGCAAATGTACAGGAATTTTTATGAGATGATGAAGGTTATAGAGGGGATGAATAAAAAGTTGACTGGTAAAGGTCGGGGTTTGATTAAGTGGTTTGATATTATTACCTTCTACTCGAAGAAGGTGAACCAGAACCCTGGTACCTACCACATCCAATGTCACCCAGAGAAGCCCTGGTTCTCTGATCTGTGTTCGACGGGTCGAGGGTAGAATAAATATTTATTGATAGTAAGGGGCAACTACGAGAATGTTGAGGAGGATGACCCTTATAAGTTGTATCATAGGGTGTATAATCAAAGTAGGTTCATTTTCGAAGGGTTATTGTTGATGTACGTCTTGAATAGGTGGTGATTATATTCTAGTTTGTTTTACAGGTCCAAAGAATTTGTCTTGGAGCAATCCGAGAAATTATATTGATACTTTGCTCGAAGCTAGTGTGGACTGGGTAAATTATGTATTTGACAGTCTTGGAATCAAGAGGCAGAGGAGAAAGAAGGCGGATTCCCTGCTTCGAAGAGTACCCGTTACACCGAAGACATCGAAGAGAAAGAGAGGCGAAGGTGTTTCGAAGGGTCAAAAAGAAATGGGAGGGGAAGAATTGCCAAGAAATTATCAGTATGTACCGAGAACGCAGAGGGGGTCGAAGCAAGCGCACTAGTACCCGAAGTGACTGGCAATGCTTCGAGGTTGAGGCCGAGGTAGGTCCAACTCAAACTGAGAAGGGGAAGGGTCATGTAGCTCCCAAGCTCCAAAGGTTCTGCAATCGAAGATTAGTCAGGGTAAAAGGCATAGGGCATTAGGGGAGGATGATGCAGTAGATGAAGATGAAGAGATGACGAAGGCTAAACAATAAGAGCAAGCAGTGGCCAAGCAGGCTTCGATGGTCGAGCTCAGGGAAGGTGGCCCAAATGAGGCTGCGAAGGAAATAAAGAGGTATATGTTTCAGGTAACTATTTACAAATTTCTTATGTGAGTCAGAGATTTTGTTTTAAGTTCTTCAAGTTTTGAGGGGTACTGACTGCTTGAATATTCTAGCTGACAGAGGCTTGGGTACGGTCATTCAACAAGGCGATGCAGTCAGCAAAGGGGAAATTACGACAGGCAGTGGAAGTCTAGATCTTTCTCGTGGAACTGAGGCATCATTGTTATCTGAAGTCAAGAAATTGAAGCAAGATCTTGAGGTGATTACTGACTTGTTTGATGAGAGGCTTGAGCTTCAACGGACAAGGCAAGAGCAGGAGTGGTTGGCAAAGCTTGCGGCGAAAGGGAGGGAGAAAGCAAAACAGATGGTGAATTTCCAGCGGCAATATGATGGCGAATGTAAGGTGAATGTTAGGTTGAAAAAGTTTATAGACGATAAGGGGTATGATCCCGATACGTTGGAACCTTACCCTGTTTCTCCAAAACTTGTTGATGGCGATGATTTGCAGATGAAGGAAACAGATGTTGTTGAGGAGGCAATTGGAGGTACTGAAGGTGGTGTGGAGACTTCTGTTATTAGAGTGGCCAGTGGTGGAACTGTGTATGGTATGATTGTCGAAGGGTCAAAGCCTTCGACTGAAGCTGCTGTGGGTGTTGGCGCTGGAGGACCTGTGGAGGAAGAAGGCGTAACCGCACTGATATGAGGTATTTAGATTTGAGGTTTCATGCTTTCCTTTACTGATATGATATTGAGTTGTAATATTGGGAACTATGTTTGTTTGTTTTTTGTTAGTCTCTGAACTCGGTATGTTTTTGAGCAGCTATTAACTGTTGAATTTCTGAAGTTGATTCTGAACTGCTTTTGAATTGATGCCTGATTTTCTGATTTATGTTGTTATCTTGCTTTTGGTATTGAATTGTTGAAACATTGATGCGTATGCTGTTGACTTTGCTTGTGTTGAACTTTTGATGACTGATCTTGAGTTATACTGCAACTGTTCCTCTGATGGATGATTCTATGAATATTCTTTGCACTTGATTGAATTGTAGATAGTATATGCATGTATTGTTGTTGTTTGAATAACTGTAGAGTGATCGAACCCTGGCGAGTTTCAAGGATATTTAGATCGATCCCTGTATGATCTGCTGGACATCGAAGGCGGAAGCCACTGCGATGTTAAAATTTTAAAAAATTTCAAGGTCGCCCCCAAGTATCAGTCGGGCCGAGGGGACGTGATACCTAGAGGAAACCCAAAAATTTAATGGACTTCGAAGGCCTAAGCCACAGCGAAGCAAAATATGTTCACCTCCAACGCATTTCTGAGGGTCCGGTCTTTCGACCATTCGTGCCCCTCGAGTTTGCTCGAATGTTGGAAACTTGAAAATTTCAAGGTTGCCCCCAACTATCAGTCGGGGCGAGGGTGGACATGATACCCAGGGTAAACCAAGAAATCGACTGGACTTTGACGGTTTCAGAGCCTGATCGAAGCATATTTATTCGCCCCCAATGCATCCTCGAGGGTTCGGTCTTTCGACCATCCTTGCCCCTCGAGTTTGCTCGAAATTAGAAGTTTGAAAATTTCAAGGTTGCCCCCAAGTATCCGTCAGGTCGAAGGGTTGACGTGATATTTAGAAGAAACCAGGAAATCGACTGGACTTCAAAGGCCTTAGCCACAGCGAAACATAACTATTCGCTCCCAATGCATTCCCAAGGGTCCGGTCTTTCAGCTATCCTTGCCCCTCGAGTTTGCTCAAAATTGGGAGCTTGAAAAATCTCGAGGTTACCCCCAAGTATCCGTCGGGCCGAAGGTTGACATGATACCTAAGTTAAACCAAGAAATTTGATAAAAACTAGAGACGAAGTATGGGTGGAAAAACTTATTTATTGAATTCCAGGATTATATTAGTTGTACAAGGTTGGGGATATGGCTTGTTATAGGAGACCAGCTCTATTCTATTCCAGGGATTCGGTAAAGGCTATTCGTCTTCTGTCATTAAATAGTAAGAACCCTTTTCTGCTTTATCGTACCCGACATAAGGTCCTTCCCAAGATTCGGCTAACTTGCCGGCATTCCAAGGTTTCGAGGATTGATTGGCACGTCGAAGTACTAGATCTCCGATGCTGAAACTCCGTGGTCGAACTCTCTTGTTATTAGATTTCTGAAGTGATGTGTGGTAGCGGCCAAGGTTGGTGATAACTTGGTCTCTAGTTTCGTCGATCCATAACATGTTACATGCGAACTCAAACTTATTGTCTTCGTCTGGGAGGTTAAGGTCTCGTGTTGGTACTTCGAATTGAGTAAGGAGTACAGCTTCGGTACCATATGTTAGGGGAAAGGGGGTGCATCCTGTAGATTTTCTTGGGATTGTTCGATAGGCCTAGAGGACGTGTTGTAATTCTTGAACCCATCGTCCTTTCTTTGCATTGACTCTCTTCTTAAGACCGTCGACAATGGTTTTGTTGATTGCTTCGATTTGACCATTGCCTTGGGGATAATAAGGTGTTGAGGATGAGAGAATAATGTTGTGTTTTTTAAGAAAGTTTCTGACTTTGCTGCCTATGAATTGGGGGCCATTGTCGCATCGAATCATATGAGGGCAGCCGAAGCGTGTGATGATGTTTTCCCATAGAAATTTGATAATTTCTTCTTCTCTAGTTCGGCACAAAGGTACAACTTTGACCCATTTGGTAATGTAATCAATTGCGACAAGGATGTTTTCTCTGCTACTCGAGACTTTTGGGAAGGGACCGATGAGATCGATGGCCCATCTCTTGAATGGCCAGGAGACTTGACTGAAATGGAGGTCTTGAGAGGGGCAATAGATGCCATGAGTATGGCGTTGGCATTTATCGCAGTGCTTTGCATATTCTTTGGCTTGTTTTTTCATATTGGGCCAAAATAATCCTTGGGTGACAGCTCGAAGGGCCATAGAATGACCAGCAGTGTGAGTACCGCTGGGTCCTTCGTGAAGTTTGGCTAAAATTATAGAGGCTTCGGCTTGGGATATGCATCGAAGAAAGACGCCATTTGGGGATTTGCGATGTAGTGTACTGTTGTGGATAGTGTATCTGCGACAATTTTCTAACAGTGACCGTTTGGCTTTGGGATCATTTGGGAGGGTAGAATTGTTAAAGTAATGGAGGAATGGTGTTTGCCAATCATCAGGATCGTGATTCTCGCCCCCAGTATTGATGGCATTAACTTCCATCTGGTCGATACTTGGGCGTTCGAGTACTTCGATATGGGGGGTCCGAGATTCTGATTGTCCGATATGGAGGCCTTCGAGGGTACACTGATCACTATTGCCCTCGCCTGGATTTTTCTTTTTTGCTGAGAACTTCTCAAAGGGGATAACTTGTTATGACACGGATGGGGTGAGCTTAAAAATATGGTTTGAGCTTGCGGGCTGAATAAACAAGTGTGAGGAGCAAACGCTCAAGCTTCGAATACCGAGTTTCTGCGGGGGTTAGAGTTTTGCTGATAAAATATATAGGTTTTTTGATATTGGAATCGAGTCGAATAAGCACTGAACTGATAGAAGTTTTTGTGGCAGCGAGGTATAAAGAGAGTATTTTGCCTTCGATAGGGGTACTCATAATGGGTAGACAGCCAAGATATGTTTTGAGTTCGAGGAAAGCTTGTTCACACTTATGTGTCCAGTTGATCTCGGGGTTGTTTATCTTTTTTGCTTTATGGATGCCTTGGTCGCGTAGAAGGGTAAAAAGCCAAGCACATTTGTATGAGGATTTATAAATGAAACAGTTGAGGACTGCTATCCTGCCAGCCACTTTTTGGACGTCTTTCTTGGTTCTGGGCGCAGGCATGTCGATGAGGGCTCGAATATGGGTGGGGTCAATCTCGATACCTCATTTACTGATAAGGTGGCACAAAATTTTTCTAGACGAAACACCAAACTGGCATTTTTCTGGGTTGAGTTTCATGTTATATGTGCAAAGTATCGAAAAGACTTCGATTAGGTCTTGGATATGGGTTTGTTTTTGGAGGCTCTTGCATAACATGTCGTCGATGTAAACTTTGACCGACTTGCCAAATAAAGGTTTAAACATGGTTGTGACAAGACATTGGTAAGTGGCTCCCGCATTTTTAAGGCCGAAGGGCATAACATTGAAATAGTAAAGGCCTTGTTCAGTGATAAAAGAAGTTTTAAGTTGATCTTCAGGGAGGAGTGGTACCTGATTATAACCTGAAGCCGCGTCCATCATTAAAAGGTGCTCGTGTCCAGCAGTGGTATCGAGAAGTGCTGAAATAGTCGGGAGAGGGAAGCTGTCCTTGGGTGTATGCTTGTTGAGATCTGTGAAGTCGACGCAGATTCTGATCTTGCTATTTTTCTTAGGAACTGCTACAATGTTTAATATCCAGTTAGCGTACTTTACTTCTCTAATAAAACCTGCGGCTATGAGTTTGTCTACTTCAAGGTTCACTACTTCTCGAAGTCGTGGTGCCAGGTTATGCTTCTTTTGTTTTATTGCTGACTAATAGGGGACGAGGTCAAGGTAATGGCATGCCAGGTTGGGGTCGACATCAGGCATCTCCTGGAACGTTCATGCAAAGACGTCTTTGTTGGCTCAAAGGAAATCTGTAAGCTCGAGGGATTCTGCCTCATTGAGAAAAGTTTCAATGAATGTACCTCGATCGGGACCGATGAGTTTGATATAAACAGTGGGTTCGATGGGTGAGGTGGTTTCTGTCGAAGGTGTGGGGATAGAAAGAGACAGTGATTGCTATGGGCGGCTTACGAGTTTTTGGGTCTGATCGATCTTTGGGAGCTCGCATGGGCGGGCAAGGCGTTGAGAGCCTTTCAGATTCCAAGTACCTTTGTGAGTGCTGAAACGAAGGGTTTGATGGTAAGTCGAAGGTATAGCTCATATGGCGTGGAGCCAATCGCGCCCGAGGATACCGATGTATTCAGACTTTTTTTCGATGACAAGGAAGCTGGTTTGCAGGGTGATGGGGCCTATGGTGAATGGTAGGCTGATACGACCAACAACGACATTTTTTACCCCATTGAAACCTTTTAATTTGACATTAGCAGTGGTTATGAGGTCAGTCTTCTTCATTTTTTTGACGGTTGGAAGAAACATGATATCAGCTGCGCTCCCTGTGTCTATGAGCATTGTGTGGAGGACAAGGTTTTCAATCATAATCATAATGACTAATGGATCGGAATGGGGAAAATGGACGTGTGAAATATCGTAGTCGATAAAAGAAATTCCTTTAAGGCGAGGGCGAGGGCTTGGTTCTGGCAGGAGTGTGGGAAATTTCTCATGATAGGTGAGTTTATAACATTCCCCGATGCGCTTACGTTTTCTTTGGGAACGACCACTGTCTATATTGTTAACTTTGATGAGGTATGATCTGTATATATGTACCACGGCTGGGTCAGCAGTAGGGGTGGATTGTGGCTGGAGGTAAGACCCGTTGAGGTAGCTAGGAAGGTCAGTAATATACTGGTGTAAACGACCTGCTTTTGAGGATGAGTTTGAGAGAGCGCTGGTGGGCAAAGCATTTGTTGGTATGGCGGTAATGACATTTATGATTGGCGCAATAAGGTTTGCCTGCTCTGACTTCGATAGGCAAAGGGATACGCCAAATGGGGTCTGCCTGTATATGTGGTAAAAGGGTGCTGAGGGGGGCGGCAAGTGTAGGCAAAACGGGCCTTGGTCGCTTTTTACGAGCCTCGGCGCTGCTGTCAAAGTTAGGGCGCTTACGACTCTCGATCTCCTGTGAGACGGTAGCGATCAAGGGTGTTGGAGTAGAATGTGGGTTTTACCGAGGTTTATTGAAGTGGGTGGTGTTTGAAGGCTGGCCTTATTTTTACGGGATTCTTGAAGGTGCTCGAGGTCGATATAACCATTGACCTTCGAGAGCATCACTTTGAGTATTTGAGGTTTGTGAAGAACTAGGTGTTTATTTACTCGACTGTGATCAGGTAGGGCATTCGAGTATGTGAGTATAGCATTCGCGCAATCAAGGTTCTCTATTTTCCTTGACTCATCAAGGAATCATTTGGTGAAGACTTCGAGTGTCTCATTGCTGAACTTTCTGAAATTGAACAGAGCATCAACTCTGACTTCTCTGTCCTTGTTGAAGGTAAACTGGTCAATGTAAAACTGTGATAGTTGCTCAAAGTTTCGTATCGAGCCATTTAGGAGGTTATGATACCATCGAAGGGGGTTGTCAGTGAGACTGGTTGGAAAAAGGCGACATAACAGGTAGTCTGCTGTAGAATAGAGGCTCAGGGCATTTTGGAATTTGAGAATGTGAGATTTAGGGTCTGTGTTACGGTATTTACTGAGTTTGGGAACATAAAAGTTTGGAGGTATTTTTATCGCCAAAAGTTTGGGGAAAATCAGGTTGTTGAGGCGGCTCCAAGTGCTGGTGGCTGGGCTTGCGCTGACGCGAATGACTGGTTGTATTTTGTGGTCGAAGTCCAGCTGTGTAACATATGTAGGATGAGGGGGAGATTGGGGATTTCGAAGGTTGTGGGGTCGAGCGTGTGGCATGTAGTCAGCGCTGCATTCCTCGAGCCACTCTCGAGTAGGACGACATCTGGGATGTCTGGAGGAGCGGAGGGTAGAGTCAGAAGAATCTTTTGTTGGGTGAATCCCAAGGTGGATAGAGCTTATTGGGGGAATAATACGATGAACGCCTTTGGCACCGGTATGAACTAGGGGTATCTCGAGGTTTAGTGAGGGCCCTAGACGGGCGCGGGCAGATATGCCTGATGGGTCTAGTGCCAGGGATGGGCGAGCATCTTCCAGAGGCTGTAATCTCTGTAGCTCTCGGACGGTGTTGCGCAGCTCATTGTTTGCCCTGTTCTGTCTGTTTTCATCATCCTGGCGGCGATTCCGCTCAATTTCCAGCGTCAGGCGGTAGTTTTTACAATCCTGGTTTAGTTGGGCATGGTGGCGCTCCTCTGCTTGAGCGACTTATTGAGATAATAAGGCTATTTGAGCAGCCACTCCGTCGATGGAGTTGCATGCCTGTGTTGAATTAGAACGAAGGGTGGGCGCCATTTGAGAAAAGCAGTGGATGTTGAAAATAAAGGGAGGGAAAAAAGAAAAGGGGACTGGTAGGGTGAGAAGTACAGACGGCATCAATTGTAGGTGCGTAACTTCTTTTAGAGGGGAGGTTGGCTCTTACTGCACGGGGTTAATCTTCTGTCAAAGGAATACATGTAAGTGGTCTAAAATGAGAACAAACTAGAGACAAATACTTGCGTCGAGGCCCGAATGTAACACTCTACGACCTCTGATAAGGATTTTTAAGATGTTTTATATTACGGATGAGTAATTCGAAGGTTCGAATACAGAGCCTTACAGAGTGGTCGAAGGTAAACTGCAAGGGGTCTGGGGGGAATTTTCTAACCCCACCATGGTTCCCTATCTCTCCTATTTATATAATCATAGGAGGTTGAGTCACCAAGTGTGGGCCAGGTTACACGATTACTGTCAGGATATCCCGGCAGGGTATGGGTGGCAGACAAGTCTACTCTATCACTGCAACATTTATTAGAGATGTCTCTGAACTGCGGCGCAGTGGTCGGGCCTGTCACTGTAGTTGCCAGGACCAATTAATGCGTCGTCTTGTCTAGTGAGCTGGCTGCCTGTCCCATCGTATTTCAACCATGAACAGATATGGTCGAAGGGTCTGCTACGACGTGTGAATCTGTCCTCAAGGCTTATTTGGAGTCGAAGCTTCGTCTTCAGAGGATCTCTGGGAGGCTTGCTTGGAGGATTTAATAGGCTTCGATACATTCGAGTATGCTGCGAAGTAGACTTCGAGTGTCTGAGGGGATCGAAGGTTGTGGGTAGGCTACTACACGAACTATCATCTCATATATATATATATATATATCTAACAATCTATCATTAAATCCTTACTAGAGGTTGTGGAATACCCAATTCATAGACTCCACGCAAGTATGTTAGTATAGTAATCTAGTTCATTATTGTCTTATATGCTTGCCAACACCCCTAACTGAAGATAACCTTTGTAGTGTAAGAGTTAGTTTCCCTTCTACGAAACTTGACCCCTACAGTATCTGGTAAATTCTTTGGCCATTTGGTAAGCAAGTGGGGAATGAAAATCTATCCATAACAAATCAAGGTACTCATGGCCATACCATCACCTCAAACGAAAAAAGAGGTCAAAAAGCTCACTAGGAAAGTGACCGCTTTTCACAGATTCATTTCAAAGTCATCTGATCAATGTAAACTTCTTTACCTCCTCCTCTATGAAACCCAGCTCCAGTAACCATAAAATAACTCAAGGAAATCATATCGACACCAGAATGCGAATTGGCCTTCCAAGACCTCAAAAGAAACTTGGGGCATCCTCCCATAATGAGTACTCCTATTGATGGAAAATTTTTAATAATGTATTTATTGATAACATAATATTTAATCAGTTCTGTCATCATTCGGGAAGATAATAGCGTAGAATAACCAATCTACTTCAGCAGCAAAACTCTAATGCCTGTAGATAAAAATATACAATAATTAAAAAGCAACTACTGGCGTTGGTTTATAGTTACTAAAAACTTTGACCTTGTTTTTAGGTTTATCCCATCAAAGTAAGCACCAAATTCCCCTTCAAGCTAATCCTTTCAAAGAAAGAGAAATCTAGAAGGGTGCAACAGTGGTTTGTATTCCTAGGCGAATGCAACATTTCTTTTGATCCCCAAATCTCAATTAAGGGACAAGCAGTAGCCGATTATTTAGCAGATTTTCCCGTCGAAGACCCAGAGTGGGAAGAACTCGAAGAAGTTTTAGCCGATGATTTTATTGCAGAACCAAACGCATAGTCCAAAAGTACATGATGGAGACTCTTCATAGATGAATCTACAGGGCCTAAAGGATCAGGGATTGGCATCATTCTAGTAACACCTTCCAACCACAAAATCAAAAAAGTTATCAAATTCAAATTCTATGCTACAAGCAACGAAACAAAGTATGAAACAATCTTACATGGCCTAGACTTTACACTGGCACTTGAAGCTGAAGACATTGCAGTCTATGTAGATTTATTACTAGTGGCAACTACTACAGCAAAACATTCAAAACATTAGGAAAAATGGTTGACTATGTTGCTCTGGTAGAAGAAAAAATGAAGAAGTTTGGAAGAGCTACAATATTTTACTTACCAAGAGCTGAAAATAGACATGTTGATGTACTAGCATACATAGCCGCAATCCTAAAAGACAGTGAGAAAAGAACATTAGACATCGAAGTGATCTAACACTCAAGCCTTGATACAAAATATGTGATACAAATTTAACTTACTGAAGATGATGATCCCGAAGGCTGGAGAAAACTATTTCTTACATACTTCAACTCCAATATGCTCCCACAAAATAAGGAAGAAGCCCGATCTCTTTTAACTAGGTGTCCAAGATTCAAAGTTCTAGGAGGAGTACTATACAGAATTATTGGTAGAGATCCACTTATCAAATCTATTTCACATAAACAAATACAAGTCAAAATTCAAGAATTATACGAAGGAATCTGTGTACACATGTCTCATAATGATCAGTGGCTTAAAGAACATTTACTCAAGGTTTATACTGGCCAAAGATGAAGCAAGACTGTGAAGATTTTGTTCAAAAGTGCTATAAATGCCAAATCTACACTTAAGACATAAAAATCCCAGCCCTCGATCTATAAGTTAGTAATGTCCTATGGCCATTCAAAACATGGGCAATCGACATCATTGGTCCATTCCACCCTGCATCCGGTAGCAGAAGATTTGTTCTCGTGACCAGCAATAATTTTACCAAATGGTTGTTTCACTTTGTCGTACTGACGAGAACGAAGTAATTAAGTTTCTGTGAGAACACATCATCACAAGGTTCGAATGTCCATAAATGATAAACTCAGATAATGGCAAGCAATTCATCAGCAACGAAGTCCTTAAATTCCTCCATAAATATAAAATACTCTGACTATCTCGATACAAAATAGATACCAAGGGAATGGTCAGGCCGAAGCCATCAAAAAGGGCATCAAATCAGGGTTACAAAAGTGGCTGGATAAAAATAAGGGTAGATGGGCTGAGGAACTACTCAGTGTCTTATGGAAATATAGGAACATACCTCGAACATCTACAGGCTGCAGACCATTCCTGATGACCTTCAGAACAAAAGTAGTCATTCCTTCAGATCTTGACCTTCCAACTTCTAGAAGGCAAACAACAGATTAAAAAAACTAACTTGAACTTTTATGTAACCTCAATTGGATTGAAGAAACACGAGATCATGCCATCATAAACTTGGGGCGATACCATGACATTTTAAGAAAAAATGTACAACAAGAAGGTAATATAGTGGACATTCGACATTGGCGACCTCATACTTTGACGAATTTAAGACAGTACTCGACCAAAGAATTTTGGAAAGTTATCAAAAAATTGAGATGGTTCTTACATCATAAGTGATAAAACCGATAGTGGCACATATTGGTTAATGACTAAAGACAAAGTACAACTAGAGTACCCATGGAATATAGCCCATTTAAAGATGTTCTACAGATAGGAGTTGCAATCTATTCTCTATCGTAAAAGCAATTTCATTTCATGTCATTACAATAAATCATCTACTATCAGATTTGACGTCCCATTTAAAGATATTCTACAGATGGGATATATGAACATCATTCTAACTCAACAAGCCTTAACATGGTTATGCCATCTTAATCTTATCAATCAAAGTAGATATCCTATAAATGGGAAACATATCTGAACATCATTACTAGCTCGACAAGCCATAACATGGCTATGTCATCTTAATCCTATCAATCAAAATAGATATCCTATAATTGGGCAACATATCTAAAACAACATTATCAAAACAATAAGCCATAGCTGGTTCTGTTGTCCATCTCGATCTAATCAAAATGATACCCTATCAAAGGATACCAATCCTTTTATCACTTATACTATGCTACTAATATCTTAATCTTCGATAATAAATATGCAATTCAGATATTCATCCTTTTAAAATAAAATATTGTCAATAGGTCCCATCGACCACTTTTATAGCTTATTCTCAAATATTTGATAAAACATAACATTAATCAACTTTAAAAATTCGATAGAACATAACAAATCTTTACTTTTCTAGAGATATAATTGGAGCAATATTCTTCATTGGGAGACAGGGAATGAGATCATCGAGCACTTACTCTCCAGCCGTCCCAGTAACGTCAAGCAAAGCTGGAATAACAGCTGTATTCTCAGACTAATCTTCATTAGTATTAGAATCAACAAATTCAATACCGACAGCTACAACAAGCCCCTTATAAAAATCTTTTCTTTCCTCCGTCGACTCGAATTTCCCTAAGAAGTTTGCCTTCATAAGCCTCAAGGAATCAAGACCCACCAAATCTACCTCCGTAAAAGCCTCGACAATAGTACTATCCTTCTCTGCTTCCATCGACTTCCTTACAATTAGAATTTATTCTCGAACGTCATCCTCAAACTTCAATTTTTGCAGAGCCAAAGCCTCCTCCATCTCCTTGGCAATATCAGCCTTCAACTTCTGCATCTCATTCCTCTTCTACGTCTCCCATATTTTCTTGGCCTCACGGATAACCGCCACATTCGACTTAACCATACCAGCTTTGTCCTTAGCTAGCTCAGCATTGAAATCCTCTTTCTCCCTCACTAACTCTTTCTTGATATTTTTATATACCATGACTTCGTTGGCTAAGTTTTGCCCACCAAGAAATAAAGGCTTTCCATCGAGGAGAAACTTCTTGATCTGTATTATAGTTAAAGCACGAGTTCCCGACGAAGGGATCAAATTTACTACTTGAGATAATGCATTAAGGTTCTTCACCTAATTCATCATTCGATGTTTGTCAACAAAGAAGGATGAGATGCTCTTAGCTCTAGCTAATCAGTTATTAAAGTCATGCTTCATCGATATGGTCCCCAAAGCAAATGCCTCAATGGTTCGATTTGTCTCTTCCTCGATATCCACCAGATTCCCGGCATGCTTTAATTTTAGATTATCATGAGCACCTTTTTTTGACCTTGCCATCTTTTATAGGGGTACAAAAGACGCCTTCACTGGCTGAAAGTCATAAACATTCTCGCTCATAATAGAGTTACCCTCGTCGAAGGAGGAGCAGGTGCAAGAGATACAGTGGTAGCTCTCTTCTCCCTAGCCTTCTCGAATGCCCCCCTCACCAAAACCTCCCACTCTTCAGTAACAGAGTCATTTTTATAGCCACCTAGATTAGGGTTCTCGAGTGGAATGCTGGAATCTGTTGCATTCTACATCTTTGCAGAAATTTTTCCGCCGATAAGGCATACTTTGTCGCCATTAGATCGACCCCACTTCAACCCTGCTTCCTTAAAAAACTCTTCTATTGCCTCCTGAAACTTAGCAAGATTGTTGATTCGACCGTATTAATTTAACCTCAAATTATACAACCTTTCCTTCACCTTATATTTCTTGTTGACCTCTTTCGATACTGCGTAAATAGTAAACAACCAGTTATACCATTTACAAAGTAAAAAGTTTGAGAAGACACAAATAAGAAAGCATATACTACTAACCTAAGTGAGAGTGCTTCCACTTTAAAGATTCACCAGGGTTAAACCCATAATTACTTAAGACAAGAAGTTGATCTACAATGTATTTACCACCAGTCAATACCATATTATACAATAACGGCCTTTTGAGAAACCTGGCCAAATACCAATACCCCAGTTTACTTGGATTCTGCTTCAGTGTGTAGTACACGAATAGATAGTCCACAAAAATCAATTTCACTCCTTTCTCTTTTACTCAAGTATTCAAGACAACAACAACCCAAAATAAATATACATTTAGGTTGAACTGACCTGGGGTGACTTCGAAGAAATTAAAAAAACTTCTTCTGATTTGCCTGAAGAGGCAACTTCAAGTCTTTTTTAATATGTTCTCAATAAACAAGAATGTCATTCATAGGAATTTCTTGATCAATCATTTTCTCATAATACTCCTCTAGTCGAACATCTTGAGGAATGTTGTACTTCTACTTGAAATTTAAAATCTTTTTCATTTCATCGCCATCACCATAACACTTACCATCTTCATCCAGATCGATATTTGTATCCCCCCCCCTATTATACCCCCATATAAACACTCTCCTCAATCACTATTTTGAGGATCATGGATGATGTCTATTTCAGTGTTCTCATTGTAAACTTCCTCAATGATAGCATCATAACACGAGGCGACTTCATTCGCTACCCGAATTCTTACATGTTCTCTATACTCCTCACCACCCTTATTTCTAGCCCTATAATTTTTACCCAATTCCAGTACACAAGTTGTGACATCGATATTAATGGGCTCTACATCAACAATATTAAAAATAATTCCTTCTGCATCAGCATAAAAAAGATTAGTATTTTCAACTGGTTGAGCCATTCGAACCTAAAAATTATATGATTGCTATTAGCTCTACATCATTTTTACACTAAAAATTAATTTGATTTTTTTGCCACATTGACATTCAAGGAATATCCTTTATTAGTGATATTGAGCTTTGTCAAGCTTATACTCAGCGGATCATCGCATTTATTACTATCTCAATCTCGATCATTTCAAATGCAGCTTTATTAAGTTGTCATATCGACTATATTTTTATGTTGACCACTATATAACTACTTATTAAGTTGTCATTCTCGATCATTTCAAATGCAAGTCTATTCAATAATTCTTCTTGAAGGAGAAACATAGAAAATGACGCCCAGTTTCCCGCCAAAAAAGAAAACAATTTTTTTCTCAAAATCTCCGATAGAGATTAAGGTAATACATGGTGTAAATCGCGGCTGTCACAAGTTTCACTCCATCCACAATTTAAACAAACCACCCCTCATTTCTATTAACTCAAAATATTTCCCAAACTCAACGCCATCGTATAACATCAAGATAAATCCTAAATCTACATCTTATTCATAGAACAATTACTCCAACGCATGCACAACCACCTTTTCATGAGTAGCATATTCCTAACATTACCATTACTCAAAAATATCTTAATCCATACAACCAGAAAACCAGCTAAAACCTTAAAAATTCTCAACTCCAAATTCCTTCTAAACTACTAAATATTAGTTAAATTCAATCATAGCACACTTATATATGAACACAAAATACATTGGGTTTCAAGCAATCACAGTAAAATTAAAAAAAAACAATGCGATTAATTAGTTAAGGGAGAGGAAGGTACCAACCTTGACGATGAACTGCTTCCAAATCTCTCTCCTTCGCAGCTTTGGCCCTTTCTACTAAAATAGAGATCTCCTCGTTACCAATGGTTGAGCAGATAGTAATAGAAGAGATGGGAGAATCAAAATGAAATGTTAAATTTTTTGGAAAACAATAGAGTGAACCGTCAGCAAACAAAGGGGTATTTATAGCCACCAAGTGACGGTTCGACGCACCACTTCATGACCTTTTGCCTAACCATTTGGTAGTTTTCCTTGTTAGTTGTCTAGTACGCCTTTCCTTGAACTCTTTCCCCCTTTTCCTCCTTAAATACAATAGACCATTATAATGTTGCTCTAGACAGTCTAAATGCACCCTAAAATCCTCAGTCTTATCCATTTTATCAATTATAATTCTCAACCTCTCAAACAGAGACCGAATATTAAATTCCTTATAACTTAATACATCACTTACGGGTAAACACCTAGTCATGGCTCTTTACAAACCCCCAGAATATATTTTCTTTTTATTTACCTCCTATAATCAAGGGACAGTTACAACCATATTTTTAAATTTCAAATTTCCAATATATTCGACAACAAAATGTAACAACAAAATTATACATCACCAATACATCAATTGCAAAGACATAGTTTATTTCCTCGAGAACAAGTACATGACTTGATTACATGTAATTACATTTGAAGCATGGCACGTGATTCTCTTATCCACTTGGAATCAAAACCCCCCAGTAGCAAGAACAACTTCCTGTCTTATCTCATCCTTTACAATATACCTAAGCACAACACGACGATGAGTAATCTCACGCACTTCCTCTGCAAAATACCATGCCAGAACCAGTGGTCAGCTTCCACCACTATCTGCTCCGGCGACATCCCTATAACTTCCAAAGAGCCTTGAGGAGGAAGCACGTCAGAAACATAAAAATGTCCAAAATACCGCTTATCCACTTCAACAACCTTAATAGCTAGACGAGCTTTCGCTACATCTTGCTGGTGTTAAGACCAAGTTCTCACCATTGAAGCAAATACTTTACGTATCCTCCATCACCAATATGGCTATTTATAGAAGAAAACAAATCTATCCCAACGCATATATAGTCACAATCCAGATAATTTACCTACATTTGTGCCACGAATCAAGGGATTCTTATCCCCCAACATTTTTTCCAACGACAAAAGATAGCATCACAACTTCTAAAATATTCTTCTCGACAAAACCACAAGTAATTGTATCAAGAATGGGGATATTGTAGTAGCATATTTCCTAGATTCAATAAGAAGAATTATTAAAGGCATGTCGAAGGTGTTTGATCGTGTACCCAACTGTAAGTCAAGAAATTTCCAATCTACAACTATAGAGCTCAACTATCTATAGTAGTCATTACATTTGGTCAAATATGGCCGTTGTACCTGCTCTATAAAGTTTGCCCACCTTCCTTTAGAATAGGATAAACATTATATTTTATAATTGCCTGTATCAGACTATAAATGTAGGTAGAGTATACAATAGTAGAGATCCCATTTTTCTCTTCTTTTCTGCACACCCTTTATATTAATTCCTCTAAAAGTATAATAGATTAGTATCTTAGTTGATTTACATCTAAAACCTCCTTGAGGTCGTGGTTTTTCTCAGGCTTCACTAAGCTTCCACGTAAAATCAACTATTTAATAGTTTTTTTGTGTACTCTAAACCTACTTCTTTATATTAAGTATTAGCAAAGTTTACCTACCATAAAACTTGCCATTACAGGTCTGGGAGTGCGTTGACGTATGCTGCATTGACACAATCAAGGTTCTCAATTTTGTGGGATTCATCTGGGAATCATTTGGTAAAGCCCTCGAATGCTTCTACTTGTGTCTTTTAAATGTTGAAAAGGGAATCGAGTCTGACTTCTCAATCCTTATTGAATGCAAAGTGAGATATAAAAGAACTAGACAGTTTCTCAAAGCCTTAGATAGACCCATTGGGTAAGCTAGAAACCATTTGAGTGGACTGTTTGTAAGGCTAGTAGGGAACATTCGGAAAAGGATGTGATATACCGATAAGTAGAGGCTTAACGAGTTATGGAACTCAAGGACGTGGGACTAGGGAACTGTAGGTCTGTGTTTCAGTATTTATAAATTTTTAGGATATGATAATTTATAGAGACCTCAATGGCTAAAATCTTTATACATAGTAAATTCTTAAGTTTGTTCCAAGAGTTTGGGGCTGGGCTCAAACTGATGCGGATGACAGCTTTGATTTGCTGGTCGAGCTCCTATTGTGTGAGGTAAGCTGCTCAAGGGGGAGAACAATATATTTACGGTCGATATAACTTTAGCATTGGGGTATGTTCTATACTGCGTTCACCTAAACGTTCTCGGGCTGGTCTCCGAATATGAGGTCAGGATGTTTACAGAGTGGAGTCATTTAAATCTTTTAAGAGAGGGATACCTAAGTGGATTGAAACTTTGGATATAGGATTAGTAACACCTTTAGCGCCTAGATGGACCGGGGGTACCTCAGTGTAGGGGTGAGAGCCTAAACGTGTATGAGCAAATATGCGCGAAGGGATTGGAGCTCTGAACCACGCAGCGGCATCTTGTGTTTGTGCCGCTGCAAATTCTGAACATAGTTGTGAAGCTCGTCAAAGTTACGATGATGTCTATCTGTTTCTTCGATGCAATGCTGACATTCAGCTTCAAGCTCGCATTATTGGGCTTCGCGCTCATGGTGAAGTTGATTCGTATGACACTCTTTAGCTTAAGCAAACTGCTCACGCATCAGGGCCAGTTGAGCGATTATATCATCAGCCAGGGTTCCAACTATGGCTGATGTAGATCAAAGTATAGGAGGCATTGGAGGTTTGATCGGTTGGTAAAGTTATGGGAAAATGAGGGTTATAGTACAGATGATGCCAAATAGGGGCTTAGTCTCGTAGAGGGGTGATCAAACTCTTACACCACTATGTTTATGCTCGTCTAGGGGATTTAACAAGTATATTTAATTGAAATAGGGAAAGATTCTAATGGATACACTTACGTAGAATCCTAGAATAGGATTCCTCCATGACCTCTAGTAACAATTTTTAAGGTGAGATTGTATAAATGGATAAGATTACAAATATAGATTTGAGTAAATTGAATCTTCAAGCATCAGAAGGTGCTCGAAGGTTGTCAGATCTTCTCTAGGGTATGTATGGGAGAAAATCTCTCAACCTCTCTATGGAAACTCTCCTTCCCTATTTTTAGAAGATAGGAAAAGTGACGTCATCATAGAGAGATTAAATTACAAGTATGCCCTTATTTATAGCCATTTTGTACTAAAGTTGGTTCTGCCAGAGTGTCTGCTGGGTTCTCTGCTAAATCATCTACCTTCGACCAAGAGCTAAGCTGGACTGAAGCATGGACGAAGCTTTAGTAGTCTCGACAGTAGGCTTATTATGGTTTTGGTAGATTTGTAAGTGTGGTACGCTTTGATCTTTGAGCTCATCGGCAGTCTTCGAGTATTCAGGTCGTTCTTGAAGATTACGAGTAGGCTACTACAATAATCGCAGTATATGTAGACAACCTGACACTTATCAGAACTTAAGGGGAGATGAAGGACGTTGACACCTCCTTAAAAGAGGAGTTCGAGATAAAAGATCAAGTTATAGCTAAGTTCTGTTTAGGAATACATATAAGGAAACTACCTAGCGACATATTAATTCATCATGCAACGTACACCAAGAAACTTCTACATCAATTCTGTATAGATGAAAGTCATCCACTACCAACACCAATGATTTTGAGGTCTTTATACATCAAGTCTGACCTATTTCGTCCTCGAAAAGAGGGTGAAGAATACCTGGGATAAGAAATTTCGTACCAAGGAGCCATGGGTGTTTTACTATACCTGGCTAGACCTATAAGGCCAGATATTTCTTTACAGCAAATATGTTAGTGCGACAACATTCTACCCCTATATAGAGGCATTAAAACGGAATAAAACATCTATTTTGTTACCTACAAGGAACGATCGACTTATAACTCTTCTACTCAAAGAAGGCAAGCAAAAAGTTGATTGGGTACGCAGATGGTGGCTATCTCTCAGACCCACACGAAGCCAGATTACATCAAAGATACATAGTTATAACAAATATTACGGCGGCGATATCATGGAAATTGGTGAAGTAGACGATGGTGGTAACATCTTCTAACTATTTTGAGATCCTAGAACTACATGAAGCTAGAAGAAAATTTATCTGGCTCAGAGCAATTATTAACCGCATCGACATGTGTTACGGATTACAATCAATCGGAAGCTCACCTACAACAATCTTTGAAGACAACTCTGCCTGCATCCAGTAACTCAAAGGGGGATTCATCAAAGGCGATCACTCGAAGCATACATCGCCAAAGTTTTTCCATATACATGAATTACAAGAGACTGAAGTAGTTGACATTCAGCAAGTTCACTCAACGGAAAATCTAGCCAACCTGTTCATGAAGGCATTAGCAGTAGAACCTTTCAGAAAGATGATTTACGGCATTGGGGTGAGAAGATTTTGCATATTGCAAGCATTAAGGGGAGATTCTCAATAGCACTCGAAAGCTAAAATACATTACACTCTTTTACTCTTAGCAGTGGTTTTTAGCCTATTAGATATTTTTCCATGCACAGTTTCTAACGATGCAATACTAAGCGTGACTCCTGCTATCATGAAAAAATGGTTGGATTCTATCTTATCAAAGGTTTTCCCTTTAGGTTTCCTAGTTTGGTTTTGAATAGAGCAAGCAACGAACTTTAAGAATATGTAGACACCTAAATGGGGGAGTGTTATAACCCAGGCTTAAACCCAAGTTAGAAAGGTTTAGAAGCCCGTATATGGAATCCCAAGAGACTAGTTAGTTATTAGTTAAGGTAGTTAATTGGTTATTGAGAGGCACCCCTTGGGGGCTTTAAATATGTAATAAGGACCCCATTTGGTCCTAACGTTTCATTCAATAGAAATTCCTTTTCCTCTCATCCCCTCTTTTCTCGTCCTCTCTCTACTAAGTTATATTGGGTTATACACTAATCTATATTTTATACATCCCTGAAATGGCCTAATTCTGTAAGCTTGAAGTTGCTCGGAATTAGCTCTTGCACCAATGTTCATGTCACAAAAACTGATAAAAAGTAATAATTGACACAGGTGATTTAGCATAAAAAAACCTATAAATAGGTAAAAACCATGACCTCGAGTTGAGGGTTTTCGTAGCGGTGACTTTTATTGCTTGAGGCTGATATCTTCTTACAAGTGATCTATAACTAGATATACTTGATCTTGTAAATAAGAAGTTGGTGTTTGAGAATCTAAAAGATATAGTTTTCTTAATAATTTCTCATATATTTTTCTTGTCCCCGCCTCTTCTAGAACTTCTTTCTTACCTAGGACTTGTCCACAGTTCTTTATCGTGCTGAAGCACGTTCTCTGAATATTGAGGCAAGTGGTAGTTGACTGAATAACTGTTAAGTTCGTGAAGAACAGGTGTCTCTAACTTATTCATATTTTTTAGTTAAGCGCGAGCCACGTTCTTCATCAGTTCGTGGTCTAAGTGGCACTGCTGACTATATATGTATCTTAAGTGTAGAATGCGTGAACCTGACATCAAGGTAGTTCGAGCTAGAGATATGGTAGTTTGAGCTATAGATAGCTCGTATTGGTTTAAATCGTGGGATAGGTCTCTATAATTGCCCTCTCGCAATTGAAGTCACGAGTGGCTTTGGTTAAGATAGAATATGTGTTGTTGGAAGTTAAAAAAAAATGACGTATCAATGTTGATTTGACTGGTGTAAAAAATAGGTATTTCTTTATAGGGAAACGTTTGTGCATGATGATGGGAATATTGATGTACGCAACGCTCAGGGTTATGAGAGTGACATCGTTTTGAATGATGACTACATTGGAAATGTACCCACGCATTAAATGTAAGGTTTATACAAATAGTACCTGTACCGAGGATTCTGGTTAAGTATGTGGCTGTTAAAAAGTTTTATGGAAGTCTAGATTGACAATGGTGAAGACCTAGAGAATGGTTTATGAAGAGAGAGTCTTTGCGGAGATGCAGAAGTTTAAGTTGAGATATTTTGGTGACCAATCCTTGGAGATGCTTATTCCTATTCTTGTTCCTCCGACGTATCAGGGTATGTCGGAAGAAGAAGAAGCTGAAGTTGAAGTATATTTTTACTGTATGTGGAGATTTCATCACGTTGTCTTGACTGGCGAGCAACATTGGAGATGTCTTCGCATTCTTGTAAAAGTCAAGGTTGAGGAGACATATGCGGGGTCTGGCGTAACTTCATGGTAGTTTTGCCGGTTTCTCGTATAGGACTGGATTCTAAGGTTGGGCCCACTTCATCTCTACCAACTCTGGGAGGGTGGTGGTTATAGAAGAGGCGACGGTGGTAGTGGAGAAGGGAGGTGGAGAATAGAAATTTGCTTCAGCACCCTTATTTGTCTTGGCTCTAAGAAGACCTTCTATTTGAAGAGTTGGTTCAAGCACTGATTTATTTTCCCTTCATGCCCAGACTTCCTCCAAACTGAGTTTCTGGTTATAGTAATCTGGTGTAAAGGGAAAAGGTTGTCTAGTAATTTCCAATTCCTGCTTTGCTTCAAAAGATTCTTTGAGCGAAACATCACTAAAGTTTGATGAACTGAAGGATTGGATGTCTCGGAGTACCTGATTTTGGAGTACCTGATAAACTTGTTATCTGTAAAGTATCTAATTTCAAAGTACCTGAAAGACTTGTTATCTGTAAAGTAATTTGTATTCGATCTTAATAAAATCTATTATTCAAACTTTGTATTGATATATAGAATAACTCTTGAAATCGAGCTGTAAATAATTTAAAGATTTATAAATAGAAGTTGAAATATAATATACATTCAAACTAGGGAATATTATAATCGAGCATTAAAAGTGTGTGTATAGAATAAAAGTTGTGTAGAAATCTTTTAAGGTGAATTATCTTAGAATGATTAGTGAAGATAATTGTGGAAGATTGAGACTTGACTAAAATATTATAAATTTGAGCTCAGAGAGATTTGTATAAAATATTGTAGTGGGAAACAGATTATGACTAGGTCAAAATGGTTAGGATGAAATAAAACAGGTCAATGTGGTGGTTAGATAAGTTCAGATAATTTTTTATCAAGATTTTCAAGGTTTCAAGTCATAGATAAAACAGATTGGAAAGATTCGTACAAAATATGGACGATTTGAAGTTATTCTAAAAATTGTATAAATTGGAGGAAATGAGTATGGATTGAAGTAAGGCATAGGGTATGGTGTGGTCTTGATCTAAGAGAATTCGATATGCTGCCGAGGAACGTTCGGCGATCAAGATAGCTGAAGTGCGAAAGTGGATCTTTAGCTTATTAGATTACGACGCTGACTTGCTAGTGTCCGAATATCATTTTGATGGTTTTGATTGGATGGGTAGGCAACTTGAGTGGGAACATCGTTTCTACGAGGAGCTTTTCTGGGAAGTAATTATGGAACCTTTAGCTATAAAAGAGGCAGTGAGACTAATTGCTGAAGAGGAGATTGAGTAGGAAGATGTGAGGATCGCTAGAGGTGAACTGATTAGGTGTGGTTCCCCAGGACGTCTGGAATGTTTCAGGTGTAATTATATGTGAGGGCATGAATTGTATTAAATCAAATAATTGCATGGAAATATAATCAGAATGAAGTTTGAATTTGTCTTGTATTGTTGCAAATGTTGTTGTGATTGTATTTTTGAATAAATAATTTGAATTTTTAAAAATTGAGAGCTTTGGTAATGACGTCAGCACTTTTATAAGTAGTAAAAATCATAATAGAAAAGGCATGTTGCTTTATATTTTGTCCCTTGTGTTTTTAGCAGGAGAAGGTCGATTACGTATAAGTGTTAGTCATTATAAGTATGGGGAGGTCAGAGGAAGATTTGAGTAATAGAAATGTGAATAGAATAAAATATATGGCTGAGGGCAACGATGGGAAGGTATTTTTTACCGAAAAGGTACAAAAAGCCTGACATTAAATTTGGAAGGAACGCCTTGGTTCCAAAATCGAGGGCTGCTAGTGCGAAACCCAATAACTATTAGCATTTAGAAATAGATATTATAAATAATGAGATCATCTACTTTATTGAAATGTTTATCCACTTTTGAGAAATTGAAGAACAGAGAGAGAGGAAGGAGAAAAAATAGTAGAAAATTTGGTAAGAAATTAATCGAGAGTAATCAACAAACAAAGTGAGAGAGAGTTACAGAGACTGAGTCACGAAGGTGGTAGCATTGTGAGGGATGGGTCTTGCGATGTGTCATATTCGTATTCCGATATTGAAGGTTAGTAGATGATTTGTGATTTTGTTGATGTGAATATTGTGAAAGTTGTTTTGTATTTCAAATTTTGAAAAATTACTATTTATAGGAATTCAAAAAACCTTTTAGATATAATATATGTAAGAAAAAGGGGATATGAATGATATGTGTATCTGTGTGGTGTAAAAGATAATGATATAATACCTAGACCTAGACCTGTATGTAGGGCGATCGTGAAGAGTTGTGCAATTTCTAGATTTCCCTGGAAAATTAGTATCATATTCTCCGAACTCTGATGTGTTTAGAGAGTTTTGTAATGCCAAAGCTCTTGTAAGAGGAAGATGGGGCAATTTTGTAGAACATGCCGGATGACAGTTTAAAAGTTGTGTGGTAGGATCTGGAGAGGAACATTTCTTTTTGTTGACTGATTTAGAAAAGGAGAAATTTGATAGGAGTCTAGACGAATCGATCTCTTTGGAGTATTATGATGGAGATGTTCAGGGTGACCAAGAAGTAGGTGTTCTGTGTTACCTGTCTCAATTGGAGTACGAGTTATGTCTGCCCCTTAGCAATCTTACGAAAGGGATTATGAATATCATGGGGGCATGTCCTGTTCAATTAAACGGGAACATGTGGGAGGTAATAAACGTCTGTGAATTTTTGAATAAGTTGTGGGAGGAGGATGTGGTTGAGAGGAGGATATACCCTGAAGATGTCTTACAGCTTTATGGGGTAAAAAACTATTCTGCAAGTAGAGGGGGATATTTTTTTGAGAGTTCGAGGCAACCTCTTTTCTTTGATCTAAATTCAGCAGGTCGAATATGGAATGATAACGTGATATGGGTGAAGGGTGGTTGCCTTCAGAGAAATAATGAAGAACCCATGGAACTTCTGTATAGAACTGTGAAACAAAGTAAGTATAATAACATAAAATATTAAAATTTTGAAATGTTGAATTTGAATGTTACTCTGTTCGTTGATAATGTGTTGTTTGTTTGATAGGTCTTACGTCGAAGGTGAAGAGGATGAAGTCCCTGTTTGATATTGATGCTCATGAAGGTGCCGAGCTCGAGGTTGTGTTGAAAGAATTTTGCATTTGGAGAAAGAAGTGAGCTAACAACAGGTCTTAGAAAGTTCAAAGGTCTCAAGCAACGAGACTAATGATGGGTGTTGTAGGTAACAAGAAGAAAGGAGCTGATGGGGAGAGGCGAGTGGGCCAAAGGCTTTTGGAGTGGACTTTACTGATGTGCCTGAGTCCACTACGTCGAGCAAGCTAGCTCAAGCATTGCCAAAGAAGAAGATGTTGAAGCGTGGCTCAACCTCTGGTACCACGGGGAGTAGTGAAGCCGAGGGGGAGGCCAAAAAGAGAAGGGTAGGCCCTTTTGAACTGATTGGGGTGAAGGTCGCAAAGAATCGACCTGATGAGGAAGATGAGTTGAAAATGGTGGAGGATAGGGCGAGGCTTACAGCTCGCAATGGTGAGGAGGAGATGAGCATAATGGTAAGTTCGATGACTTAAATATTTTCTGAATCTATTTTATAATTTGATCTAATGGTGTCAACAATTGTGTTGTTTATTGAAGGTTGTTCGCTTGATGAAAGGGATCTATCTCAGAATGGAGGAGGAGAAAGCCGAGCTCAAGAAGGGAAAGGCTGAGCTCGAGAAGAAAGTAGCTCGTCTGAAAACTGATCTGACTTGGGAGGGGAAGCGGCTGGAGTCCGTAAAAGTGGCTCAGGAGGTACAAATTAGTGACCTGGCGGGAGAAGCAGGGAAGAACTTGGGAGAGGTGGTAGTCCAGCGTGATAGGCTTGGGCGCTACCTTCTAAAAATAAGGTACTCCAAGGCTGAGGTAAATGATATTATGGCGGATACCTACGTTTAAGAAGAAGAGCTAGAGGATGATGGGGCTAGTGCTGTAAGAGAGTTGGATGGAGTGTTTCCCCAGATTGGGCAAGAGAATTAAGAGGATGATGATACCAATCCTATTAATGTGAATGAGAAGGTAGAGTAGAATTGTTTGAACATTTGATTGTGTCGTTATGAGGGATTTGTGAATTGTAATTGTATGGACAAGTGTAGGATGAATTTCTGTAGGCTAAATTATGTTTATAAACCTTGCTTGTAGGATTGTGAGGATATGTTCCTCATAATAAAAGACTTAGAGACTAAGCTTGCTAAGGTGAAAGACGCCTCAGCGTCCCTGTTGACTTAACAAGCGGAGCTACAGGTTAGAAAAGAATAAGAAATATTTGACTTGTATTCTTCATTACTCAAGAGCTACAAAGCAAAAATTAGAGCGTAGAGACATACTAGAAAAACTTACTAACAGTTTAGGGACAATAATACTCAACGATGTATAGATAATATCAAATTGTTGAAGAAATTAGAGTATTGAGAATGTGTACCTTGGAATTGGGAGAATATGTTAATGTGTACCTTGATCATACTTTGACCTTAAGTTAGAAGCAGTCTCACACAGTAAATGTCAAAGAAATAGAAATTCTATTAAAAATAAGATGTATGTATTGAGTGAATGTTCTGAATCGAACTTGATGTATTGTATCTGTGGTGTGTAGGTTGAATTGGGGTTAGCTCGTTTGAGAGAAGAAGATGCATGCCAATGTAACCAAGAATTTGCGGCGGAGTTCGATAATATGAGAGAGGCAAATATAGATAGGGAGGATCTGCATGTTAAGGTACATTTTAAACTTGTCAAAGCCATGCAAACTGCTGATGAACTCACCAAGAAAATTGAGAATGATGCTAAAATTAGTAAAGGGCATAAGGTACTCGCAGAGCTGAAGGAAAAGTTTCAAAAGTCAAAATGATGTATTGATGGCAAAGAGTAAGGAGGTTGATATGGCTCGATACCATATTCAGGCGTTAGAAACGTCAGAAAGAGAGTTACGTCGTTCTTTGGCCAGTTTGAGGGACCAAGTGAGCAGTAAAACGAACGAACAAGAGCAGACTCAAACTGGTGTAGTTAGTACTAGAAACAAACTGGAGTGATTGAAGAATAATGGCTGTGAAAAATATCAAGCTGAAAAAAGCTCGAGACGATCTATCTAGCTCCAAAATTATGGTTAAGCAGTTGACTGCAGCTTTGTCCGCTAAAGATATAGAGTTACGGTTGCTTCAAAAGAAATGTGATGAGTTGAATGAGATGGTGACACAGTTAAAGACTGATTTAGCTCAGGCCAATTCGCGTGCCAAACATGCTGAGGCTGGATAGCACTTAAAGAAGAATAAAGGGGAAACCAGGTGCTCCCTTGTTTAAGGGGATGTGGTTAGCCTATCAGCTCGAATCAAAGAGTTGGAGGGAAATGTTGCTCAAACTCAAGTTCATGTACAAAAAGGGAATGAGCTATTAAGGGAGTGCCAAAGTAAGCTCAATGCTGCTCATGCTAGAGAATAAGAGTTAGAGCGGGTTATCGGAGGTAAGGATATTTTGATAAAGAAGAAAGAGGATATGCTAAAGAAATCTCTAATAAGGATGAAAATACCTCGATTTAAGTAGTATCTCCGACTCATGTTCATAAATCATATTTTGTTGAAAAAGTCCCTCATGAGTAGGTGATTTATAGGTACCCGTTCGCAATAAAGAACCCTACGCCTAACAATCGATCTTCCCATTTGGCCACCGGAAGATTCTCCTGCTTCGAGGCTATTGATTTTGATTTGATTGAGGATAATCTCATCTTTGATCGCATCAATGATATAGTTATCAGAGGATGAAGAGTCTAACAACATCGCATCTTCATCAGTGGAAGAATCGTTCAAATGCCCAAAAAATTTCTTGGCATCCATGTCTTGAAGAAGAAGAAATTGCTCAAAGATGATTACTTAAGAATAGAGGCACTTGAAACTTATGCGCCACACCTAATTACTTAAGTAAAATGTCATTCCTGGAGATGTTGTCAAGGGTGCATTTAGATACAGGTTTCACTGTATTGCAAGTGTACGAATTTATGTCCCTAAAACTAGGGCTATATATGGGTTGGATGGGCTTGAGTTAAGCTCAAAACCTGATCCGACCTAGGCTGGTCGGGCTACCAGGTTCTGAACCTGGACCTGAGCCGACTAGGTATAGAACCCGAACCGGAACTGAAACGAAATGATAGGGTCGAGCCAGGTTCTGAACTTGGGTTTTTAATTTTTTTTTCAAATCCAAAGATTCCAAACCAACTTTTAAAAGACCAAAATGACCCAGCTGACAAGAGAATTGGAAATTTGCCATGTTCATCTTTAATTCTTCATCCCTTTAGTAGGCATCTAAAATCAAGCATGTGAACTGGATATAGCAATTCAACAAAGATAATACATAATAGCCATAATTGATTACAAGTTTACAACTTTCATCTAAAAGCATGATAATATGATTATATTTCTCAACCAATACGCATAATTGCAATATCAATTCTATTAAAATATTAGCATGACCTCATCTAAAATATGGATAAGGATAACAAATCACCTATAAAATAACAAAAAATAAAGTAACCAATTCAACAAGACATCATAAAATAGCAATTACACCATAACTACTTAACTAGTTCATAACTTACAAGACCAAAAACAAAAGTAAATCCACAACTTCACAAGTCCATAATATATTGCTCTAAAAGAAAAGCAATCCACAACTCCATAATAATAGTCCATAACACAAGTAAGAGATACCAAAAACATTAAAAAGTCCATAACTCCATACATTCATCATATCTCCGTTCCAAAATAAAAGAATCCACAACTCCACTTTCTCTCCTATATATAAAAATAAGAAACAAATTATTTAACATTTAGGGCAACAATAAGGAAATTTCATCAAAAATTAATAAGTTTAAACATTGATAAACTATTTAACTTATCACATCCACAACCATAACATAATATCACCATGTCAATAACATAATATTTATGTGCTAAAACAAAGGCAATCCACAACTCCACATTATTTTCCTACGCAAAAAAGAACAAATAATTCAAAGTTTAACGCAATAATAAGATAATGTAACTAATATGTAATATCTCGAACAATAATAAACTATTAAACTTACCACAATCATAAAACATAATGTTGTCTTAACTATTTGTGCACTCCTCTATCGACATTGATGCGATCCCCTCAAACATTTCTAATAAATTAACAAAATAATAAAAATTGAAGTTAAGTTCAATTTGATGTATAATTACAAATGATAATTAAATTACTAAATGAAAATATTACCTGCATCAATCGTATCATATTGTTCAATCTCTTCCATAAAAGCTTGAATATCAATTGGTTTTACCTTTGACCGAAGCCAATTTTGAGTACATATCAAAGCCTCTAGCATGTTTGGTCGTAACGAACTACGGAATGGGTTAAATATCTGACCTTCCGTACTAAAGGCGGACTCAGAAGCTACCGAAGTAACTAGAATAGCCAATATATCTCTCGCAATCAGAGAGAGAATCGGATACTTAACATTATTATTCTTCCACCAAGAGAAGATTTCAAACTTCTTTCTTTCCACTTCATCTTCAACATCCGCTTTCAAATACTTTTCCACTTCCGATGTATTTCCCAAGTTTCTTTTTCTATGCCTTTTCCATTTACTAATAGGGTCTTCTAATACATCATATGTTAACGTATTACCGACATGTGAAGTTGTTGTAGTTGGGTTAGGGTAGCTTCCAACATGCGATACAAAACCGATGTAGTGTCTTTTCTATCTTATTACATATCAAAATAATTTTACCTTCATCATATAACCCCGTTAAGCCAAACTCTATATAATCAAGCTTCAAACGTGAATCAAGCACCACCCAAGCTAACAATAATGGATTTAACTTCTCAAGGTCCCAATACTTGTCATATTTTTTAACCATGCCCATAGGCTTCAAACCATGATCCTCGCGATCACTTAGTACCTTCAAGTTATTTTAAACGGTTAGAATCTCGTTGAATAAGAAATCGAAAGTAACATAGTTAGACCCTGAAATTTTGGTTGTAGATATGTCATATACTCACAAAAATTATATAAATAACCTAGATCTATCCCAATCAACCTTCCCTGGTGGCAAACCATCACCGTCTTTCCCTTGAAAATATTTAAAATATATCCCATTATGATCATACTCCTCAAACCTCACAAAAGCTTCTTCAAATTTTACCGCTACATCTAACATAAGAAATGTAGAATTCCCCTTAGTAGAAACGTATAAACAAACATTTCTATGGCTATCAATTTTAGCTTCTTCAAAATATTTTTTCCATTTCATCCACCTAGACAGAGAAGATCTTACATACCTAACCACATCTCGTACTCGAGCAATTGAAACATCAAATTGCTTTAAGCTATCTTTAATGACTAGGTTTATGATGTGTGCGGAGCACCTAATATGCATGAATTCATGTGCCAAGATTACATTTTTCCAATGTCTAGTCTTTTTTTTAAGGTAATCAATCATCAAATTGTTCAACCTTGCATTATCACACGTAAAGATTAATATGTTATCTACACCCCAATCTATCAAACATTTCTCCACCATCCTTCCAATAGTCTCACCTTTATGGTTTACAATGACACAAAAATTGAGTATCCGTTTCTTTAATTTTCACTTACTGTCAACATAATGTACGGTTAAACACATATAGTTAATATTTTGAAGTGAGGTCCACTTATTGGTGGTTAAACAATTTTTTTAAGCTTTCAATATCTTCTTCAATTTCTTTTTTTCTTCTTCCATATACATAGCAAGATAAACCCTAGCTATAGTTACGCGGGAAGGCACTATGAATCTAGGACAAGTTACTTCACAAATTTTCAAAAAATCTTTACCTTCCACAAATCTAAAAGGAAGCTCATCAATTATTATCATTTGAGTGAGAGATTTCCTACAAGAATCTTGACTAAAAGTGATTAGCACAAGCTCTTGTCTTTTACTATATAGCTTGAAATAAAGAGTTTGTTGATTATTATCCGACCTTGACCGAAGAGGATTTTTAGGGCTTTGACATCTAAAATGCATGTGGCCATTCAAACTAGAAGTTTATTATTAAGAAGAGTCGCAATTAACCAATACCGAGCAATAGCTACATTTTGCTTTTGGAGGAATCATACCTTTTACTTTGGTAAAATGGTTTCATAACTCCGATGTTGTTTTTCGTTTCTTGTTCGATGCCAATTCCAAAGATTCAAGTTCATCTTCCTTTTCCTTTTGGTTTTCAATCTCAACCCAATCGTAAACTTTTTGCAGATTTATGTCTACATTCGCCGAAGAACTCCTAATTACTGAAATAAATAACAACTTATATTAAACAAAAATACATGGTTATATTATGCAATTACTAATTATAAACACATTTCTTGAATCCTCTTAACAACTTAACCCTACTGCCAATCATAATTACAAACATATAAGTAAATAAAGTGAGTAACAAAGTATAATAGCTAAATATCAGGATTCAAACTTAGTTTTTACACCATATGTGTTTAGAATGCTCAAGAATAATAAGTGATAGCTAACAAGATAATTTAGCGTAGAAAACATTTGGATAGGTTAAAAACCATGACCTCTCTAGAGAATTTTGAGAAAGAGAGAGTGATATTATTGAGACTTCTAGCTTATTATAATGAGTATTTTGAGTATATGCAATGTTATAGTGAGGATTCCTCCGTCCTTCATTTAAAATTCTCTGATCCTATTTATAGGTCTTATAATATGACCGTTTGATGACCATTAAGATACTTAATGATAGGCATTACAAAATATATGTTAGATATTCTTTGACCAGATTGTCTAACATTTTGATCTTTGTTGCTTTGTAATAACTTCGTGGATGACTGTACATTTGCTTAACTCGAATTGTTGATGTAGAGCTCAAAAGTAATGACTAGAACTTAGGGATACTAAATATGTTGATAAGGTCAAGGACGAAGTATGATTCTAAGATGCAAAATAAGCTATTACAAGACGGCTCTCAACCAAGAGTACGAGAAACATCATGGGCGAGTGGTGTTGGTTAAGAAACTCATGGTATAACTATTTCCTGATGTTACTGTATTGATTCTGATTGTGCTACATACTCTGTTGATGAGGTCGAAAGTTTGCATGTTGGTCGAAGATGAACCATGAGTCCGAGATGCAAATAAGCCACTACAACCGCTCCCTCTCAGCCAATAGTATGAGAGAAACATTGTGAGTAAGTGGTATTGATTGAGAAGTGTCATCAATGTTGTTGTTAATATCTAGGAATCATTTTTAGCGTATATTCATGAATATATGTTTGTGAATTTAGGGTTTTCTAGAACCAATGGTTCTATTCAATATTGTTGCATGGGAAATCTTCCTGATGTTGGGAATTTAAAGAGTCGGCTTAAATGTTGATCATAGTATAAAAAGTACTCTGAGTTGTGTGTGATAAACCAAGTCTCCATCTCTATACTATTTTTCATTTGTTCTTGTTTCTGTACTTGAAATCGTCTAGCTGTTGAGAGTATGGTAACTACAAGGAACCAATCTCGGGAGTTTAGGATTCGTAGAAAGATAGAAGAACTGCGCATCATGTATTTTGGATACCAACCTTTGCATCTACCGACACCAATTCCTGTATCGCCTACCTATCGCCATATATCATATGAAGAGGTGATGGAGGCTAGGGATGATTATTATCAGATGGTGCATTTCTATTATCTATTGACATCTGAGGTGGAATGTCGAAATGGACTTCAGTTACTGGTGGAGGAGGATGTTACAACTGAAGATAAAGTAGCAGGTGTTCGTCTGAGGGAGTCTCGTCAGTATCCTGCTAGTGAGTGGGTCATTGCTAAGAAATAGGATCTTCCGCCTGTTTCTAGCATGCGGGAAGGTGGGGGTTATGGTAGAAAAGGTGGTAATGGTGGAGGGTTTTTTTCTATGGACCATAGATATTGGCCCTGAAGAAAATCCTTCATCTATGATTTCTAGTTCTACTTTTTCCTATTCCTTGCAGCATGGGATCAAAGTTTGGAAGTTGGTTCAATTTTTCATCTTCTTCCTCACTGACTGTCGAGAGGCATTTCAAATTGTTACTTGATATAATTTGGAAAGTAATCGGTATATTGTCTGTAATGATAGTTTATCTGTAAAGTAATTTGTAAGAAAAAATTTCAAACTAATAAAATGTCATCCTCTTGTTATCTTGATGCTGTATGTCGAACTTCGTAACTTCTATGTGTAGGTTTGGCTTGTGAAGTATAGGTCTACAAGTACGAGGAATAGTAATTTGTTACGTGGTCTTTGTTGTATAAACCAAACTATACGGATCTCAGTGTGTATATCGGTAAATGGTAGTGATAGGTGAGGTTTGAAAAATTAGAAGAGCTCAAAAATGTGATGATATGAAGTAGATAATTTTTGTAAGATGGTTAGGTTGTTGTAAAGGTATATGGTATTTTACGATCTGTGTATTCGAACTGGCTGAAAAATGTCTCGACTTGTAGAAAGAATTGATATTGGTCTATAAGGGCTACCGCTGGACTTGATTGATTTTGTATGCTGCCATCTTCATATTTGTGAGTATAAAATCTGAGGAGATATTTCATAATATGGAAAGAATGACCTGTCACAATAATTGGAATAGGTTGTTAATATTCATCTGTCCTAAAAATTTTCTTGAAAAATATATCTTCCAGTAAAATTTGTGGGGTGATATGGATTCTCAAAGATCTTCCAGGTGTCTATATAAAGTAGGGATTCTTGGCTTTTATGTCTTGTATCTTCTGCAAGGATAATTTTTTGTGCGAGTAACCATGGTGAGGATGCATTCACAGTGTTCTCGTCATGCAGCAGACGGTAGGTTCTATATCAAGGTTGCTGAACTTCGTGAGCAATATTTTTGCCGGCTGCCTTATGATGTTGTGTTACCGAAATGACCATTTAATTTGATCGGCCTAGATGATGAAGGCAGGCGTGCAAAGTATGATCGCTTTTTCTGGTGCGATGTGTTTCGTAGGTCTCTACTAGATGCCACTATATGAGAAATGATTGTTCGACAGCTCACATGTGACAAACTCGTGGAAGAGGATGCAAGGGCAGCAAGAGGAAAGATAATTCCATGTAACGAAGTGAACCATCCAGGCTGCTTTAAATGTAACTACAGAAGTCTGTAAGATCGAACTGTGGAAGTTTGCAATAAATAAGTAATTTATTTTGAAGTAATTTGTTTGTGTTATCTGTTAAATATAGAACGAGGCATAGTTATTGCGTCGATCGGAGATGAATAAGAATAAAGTAGTCTGTTTTACTGTCCATATGCAGATATTGTAGATGATAGCTGTATGATTTTAATAACTGTATGGATATCTTCAAATTTTGAATATTAAACTATTTTAGGAATGTCGTATGATCTTGGTATAGTACAAAAGTAAGGTGATTGGTTATTTGTACTGCGTTGGGGAAGAGGGGCATAATTTTTTAATGGAAGACAATAGAGATAGACGTGATGATAATAGACGTTATCACAGAAGTCATGATAATATTGTTAATCAAATTGACGTGCATGTAGAGATAATAGGGATGACTGACACGTGTCTGAAGGAGCCATCGTTTCAAAAACCATATGAGAGTATAAGAACTCGTATCTCACTCCCTCATAAATTATTAATAATTGCAGAGAGAGAAAAATTTGTGCAAATCATATCTCTAAAGAGAGGAAACATTTGAGTTCTGAGTATAATTTGAGAGGGAAAGGTTCATCGGGTGATGTAAAACTCTTAGAAAAGTGATGGGAGCGGTCATTCTTTGTAAGACGTCCGGGTAAAGCAGAAGATTGTTGTTCTTTAAGTACAGGCTGGTGATATGTGTCTCTGTTTGTTTGATTTGTTGTTGCTAGTAATTTATATGATATTGTTTGTTTATCCTTTTAGATTGAGGGATACAAAAATTTGATAATGTAAGGGTTTTAAGATCTTTGAGTAATTGATGAAAGAGTTTTGTAGTGTAAAAGTTTTATTATATAAATAGACAGTATAGAGAGAAAATGCTTGATTGGAGAAGAAGAGGAAAACTTGAAATGATTGCTTTTTATTTTGGGAAATTATAAAGTAAGCGTGTTGACTGGGTAGAAATATGGGTGGGGCTATTTTTACTGTGTTTAGGGAATATGTAAAGTAAAGATAATGATAAAATATTTTCTGTATTTGTAGGTCCAGTATGCGTTCCAAATCTAGAATTCTCATGAGAAAATCTGTAGTATCTTCAAGTTCGGAGGAAACATCGTTGTTGGGGAGGGAGGACGAGTGTAATGCCATGGAAAAAATAGTAAATAGGATAAAGGTGACTGTAGAAGTTGGGGAAACTAATAAAATAGGGAAAGTGATAGAGATAGAGGATAGAAAAGAGAAAGATAATTTATTTGTTATATACCCAGAGGGAGTAGATATAGGAAAAGAATTTTTGAAATATAAAAAGAAATTGTAGGGAGAATGGGGAAGTTATCTGGTAGACCAAGGTTGCTGGTTTAGGGCCTATGGCCCATGAAAAGGGGAAGAGACGATATACTACCAAGTCCCTTGTTTGGAAAAGTGGAAAAGGGATAGAGGGATTAGTAAGGATAATAATCTTTCGTACTATAATGGCCACGGGCTAGCAGGCCCGAATGATGGGCTTCTTTATTACTTGAATCAGGTCGTGTATGACATTCTTTCAAAATGGGGTTATGATTTTATTGCAGTGTTGCTCTGCCCAGCTGAATGCGAATGTATATAAGATGGTGACGGTATGTGAGGCACTGAATGATAAATGAAGGAAAGAAGGGATTGCCAAGCAGTTTGAAGTCAATGATATGTTAAAATTTTATAAATGGAAATATATCAAAAGTTGAAGTAGTGGTTACCTGTATAGTGATTTATCTAGGCAAAAAAATTGACTTTGAATATGCGGGTAGACCATGGAATGATCACCTTGTATGGGTAGGGGTAATTGTATGCAGGTTCCAGATGAACCAGCACTCGTTCTAAACCATATATATTTTAACCCGAGTAAGTAAAGTTGATCAATCTTCGACTAACCATTATCATGTCTTCGAGCTGCTAATTAATATTTTGCTCCTTGTTTTGTTAGAACCCAATCCCTCATCGATGCCTGATAATACCATCTTGTTTAACTGCATTACTCATGATCAGGTCGAGTTAAATCAGGTACTTGGTGAGCTAGGTATCCAGAGGGATAAGAGGGTCGATTCCATTATACCTAAAGTTCAGCGGGCTCAAGATAAACGAGTTATGGCTGAGGAGAAAGCTCATTTGATTGTTGATGATGTCCTTAGTCTTCCACCTCCTACACCTGAAAGCATGAAACAGACTACTCGAAGGTCGAGAAAGTTAGCTCTGCAAAGTACGCCTGCTATTGGGTTGGTGACTACAGAACAAGATATCGCAAAAATTATTTTTGGGGATGTGGAGGAGAGACAGAAAGTGAGTGCGGTTACTCCTGCAGAGGTTGAGAAGAACTTGTTGAAGAGAAAGTGGTATGAGGACGAGGGTAGCTCTCGTACTAAACCTCATGCTGTGGCCAAGATGAGAGAGCTAGAGCATAAATACTGCCTGATGGCTGGGACCGATCCGAAGCAGCTCGATGTGGAGTATCATAAACATACTTTCGCAGTATGTGTTTAAAATCTTTAATTGTCTTGTATTCAAACAAAAAGTTGTTGCTCTAAACTTTTGTTTGTATACTTTTTGTACTGGCAGATCTCGATGCTGCTGAAGGGGACAACGAAGTACCTTGATAAGAGGAGCCAGGAGTTCAGAGATCTTGCCCTAAAGTTTGATGCCCAATCAGTTTGTATTAGAGAGCTCGAAGCTGAGCTCGAGCTAGAGAAAGAGAAGAGATATGCATATGCTGAGAAGTATAGAGTGTTCTCTGAGCATGATGACGTTATTTCGCGATCATACAAAGCATTGAAAATGGAAAGGGACTACTTCGTCCAATCTTATTACTTTTTCGGATTGACTCTTACTGATGCAGAACTGGGACGATCTGGTAAATTTGAGGAGATAAACTTTCTTATAGAGGTAGAAGGTAAAGTTGAGGCTGATGTTGCTAACCCGACCAATGTAGCTATTACACTAACTGAACCAATTACGACGACTAAGAGGACATTGAATCTTCCCTCTAAGGTAAAAATCAGTAAGAAATCTTAACCAATCTGTGATACTTTGTCTTCGAACTATACAGCTCGTTTAACGCTAATAGAAGTGTACTATGTATGATCGTAAACTGTTAATTTTGATAGACGCTTTTTAATATGCTCTTCTTGAATGTCTGTATGTTAACCAAATATTTGTAATCTATGTAGGAGATAAAGCGATTAAGAAAAACTAATTTCAAACTGGAGAAAATGTTGAGTATAGTGAGGGATTTTGTGGCTCATATTCAACAGGTACTTAATAAAACTGAATATGAGATATGGTAATTTAAATTTAATTCAGAGAAAACTTTTAAAGAATTATATGACCTCTAATGTAGATATGCTAAGATAAAAATATAAAGGGATGAGGTGCTAAGAAAGGAGGAGGAAAGGGAAATATTAGTTCAAAAACCAAAATAGTTGACCTATTTTAATAACCCGAGTGATAAGGCTAGGTGTCAAAGTATGTTGATTGCCCTGACATTGTATTTCGAGGTCGAAGTAGATAGTGAACGGGGTTTAAAGGAAGCTTATGTAGAGCTCTTGAACGAAGGAGGTATAGTTCCGGACCCAGCTCGAGTTATATTTTTAGCTCAAGAAGTACATAATTATTATAGTTTAGAGGCGAGAAAATATTCAGCTCAAGCTGGTGTGTCTATTATATGGGGCGATATAGAGCTTTTATCTTATGTGTTTAGCTTTATGTAGGATCTGAGGGCCATGAGAATTATATTTTTCATGATAAGAAAAGAGTAAATAGAGGTTCAACAGCAATTAGAGAGCGAGTTAAAGGAGTTACAGGATATATTATCGTAACATATTGAGCAAAAAATATCTTTAGCGATACGATTGTCAAAAGAAATGACTGTTCGAATGAAGGTCAAAAGCTGATATGAGGGCTTTAGGTATATTGCAAAAAGAAATGCGCAAGCAGCTGTACAAGGCGCATACGCAATTGAAAGAACATCTGTATCCGTCGCGAACAAAAGTTGCAGCTCGAATAGAACATGAGTGCCATATAGAAAGTGTCATTAATTTTTATGGAGGACAACTGGCAAGGGTAGAGAACGAATTTAGGAAGTTTGTAACGGAATATGGGAAGGATTTTAATGTTGAGATTTCCAAGGCTGAAAATATGTGCTTTACCAAAGATGAAGAGGAAATTGTTGGTGAAAAACCCATTCCTAGATCGAGAAAATTATCGTTAGAAGAGGATGAGTAGGAGGTCGAGAGTCTGATACCCCGATCACTGTGCAAACAGCGCGGGCAAGAGGTGGTGACCTTTATAGATCCTATAGATGTTCAAGTAACGAATATAAAGAGTTTGAGAAATAAAGGGTAGTCCTCTCATATCTTGAAGAATCAAAAATAGGGTATTCCAGTTTTTTATCGGCCCTGCATATGTGTTATATCTTTGTATACTATTTTTTGATGATAAATTAAATTTGTTCTCTGTGATGATAAATAGAACGATGTATCGATATTACTCAGATATCATGTTCATGATTAAACTTGTTAACTGTGATATGTAATCTGTTTGTATAAGTAAATTATTCTAAATGTGAACTGTCATGACAGGTAGAACTGGAAGCTGTTCAGAGTTAATGTGATGCGTTACATGTTCGAAACGAACAATTAAATGCTGAACTAAATTCGTGTCAGGGGGTACTAAAGAGTGCTACTGAATTAAAATAAAAAATGAAGGTGAAGATATCAAAAGAGCATAATACAGTAATTTGTTTGGCTGATAAACTACAAAAGAAAGAGGCTGAACTAGCCAGTCAACTGAAAAAGATAGAGGGATTAAAGGAAGTTATATGGAAAAAGGATGTTGAATTTTTAGGTACTTCGGGAGAAACTAGCCAACAAGGGGCGGAATTGGTATCAGCTCGAGCTCAAATTACAGAACTGCTGGCAGTGTTAGAGGAGGAAGTAATGTAAAAAACTTATAATTTTAGGCAAATATGATAGTGGTGGAGATAGCTAATATGCGAGTAACTGTTATAGAGACAAAAGCTCGTGCTCAAAAATATGAAGTATTGTGGTCGGTTGCAAATATGATGATAAAAAAGGTAGAAGAAGCCCGTAGTCAACATAACAAAAACATAAACAAGACTTGGAATAAGGAATATGTGCTAGAGTATACCGTTAAATTGCTGGAGTTAAATATTTTAGAGTATCAAGTGGAGAACACAAAATTGCCTGATGCAAATACTAAATTGGATGCAGATCTCTGTAAGGCTTAAATAAGTCTTAACAAAAGTAAGGTAAATATAAATTATCGTGAGACTGAAGTGGAGGGATCAATGTCTATGGTTTGTCATATGGATAAATTAATGATAGTGTTGGAATCTCGGAATGCTGTGACGTTGAATGAAAACAAAAAGTGGATGAACGCTGCCAAAGTTTGGAAGCTATGCTGAAGGAAACTCAAGGTAAACTTAGTGAGCTTATTCTTTTAAAAAAGATGAAAAGTGAGGCAGGTGATGTATATGAGAGAGATATGACTGTAGTTATTTCGTTATTTGTATCAAAGTTCAATAGATTAGAAGTAGAAAGTAGAACTGTATATGATAGTTTAGTTGCCAAAGGTATGCAGTACTAAATGAGGTTGGTTTGATCAGAGTACCTAGATCCCATGGTGTCAAGAATTGGAGTTCTTAAAGAAAATATAATTAGGGAAAGAAAACAAATTGTTATGGGGAAAATGCCAGAGTTTATGCATGTTCGTCTCTATGGGGGGAGTTTACGTAATGCTGGGAGTCCTTCAAGTAATAGTTCAAGTGACAACTCGAGTGAGCAATGAGGCGTAGTAATTATTATAAGGGATTATTTGTATTATACGAATGAAAATATTATGAATAGAGTGTAATAAGGTATGTCTGTTGATAAAAAGAATGATTTATACTTACCTTGTGATGAACCAATTATGATGTATGAGTTGGGTATTTGTTTTATAGAATGATTCCACAATTTATCGTACAGTAGAGGGTTGGATTGGCTGATGCTACAAACGTTTAAGGAAATAGAAGAACGGCTTGTCAGAAGCAACAAACGATCTATAATGTAATTGAGGATCAATTTGGTTGAAGCAACAAACGATATGTAATATAATAGAAGATCAATTTGGCTGAAGCAACAAGTGACCTGCAATATAATAGAGCAACAATCGATCTGTAATGTATTAGAGGATCAGTTTGGCTAAAGCAACAAACGATTTGTAATGTATTAGAATGGGGTGAACCCAATGGCAATATGTAATGTTTAGAAATGTTATTTGTATATAGAAGTACTTGTTTGATATATTAGAAAAGTATTGTAATGTAGGGCAATCAGACACAAATATTTCATTGTTAAAAGATTGACGAACAAAGAATGTTAGATGGAGTACTATATGAAATAGTAGAAAGTACTCAGATGTATGGTGATCAAACATAAGTATTTCATTGATATAAGATCGGCATACAAGATCATAGATTTATTAGAAAAGTACACTGCGATAGATTATCATCATCGATATAGCTTCAATCTTCTCGTATTCCAAGGATTAGGCACTCGTTCCCCACGTTTAGTAGCGAGATCGTAAGAACCAAGGCCACTTTTACCAATAATGATAAAAAGACCTTCCTAATTTTCTGCCAGTTTCCCGACATTGACTTATTTTCTGTGTTTGAGGATTTCTCCGAGGATAAGATATTTTATTTTGAACTCTCTATGATGAACTCGTTTGTTATAAGATCGGGATAAAGCCTGGTGGTATCTTCCCAAATTCATGATTGCTTTGTCTCTAGTTTCCTCGATCCAATTCATGTTACATGCCAATTAGAATTTATTTTCCTCATCTGTTATAGTATGGTCACGCAATGGGTGATGATATTGAGTGAGGATTATTGCCTCAGTACCATATGATAACAGGAATGGCATACATCCAGTCGATACCCGAGGTATTGTGCGATATGCCCATAATACATGTGGTATTTCTTAGACCGAATAAGCCTTCTTCTCTGTCAAGCACTTTTTGATTCCATCCACGATAATATGATTAGTAATTTCAGTTTAACCATTTCCATGTGGGTAATATGGATTAGAAGGAGAGTGGATGATGTTATGCTGATTGAGAAACTCAACGACTCTAGAGCCAACGAATTGAGGTCCATTGTCGATTCTGATGAGATGGGGGCAGCCAAACTGAATGATAATGGTCTTACATATAAACTTGATGACTTTGTCTTCTCATGTGCGACACAGAGGGACTGCTTCCACCCATTTAGTGAAGTAATCTGTTGCTACTAAGAGGTACTTCCTTTTACCTGGTACAGTAGGGAATTCTCCTATGAGGTCGAGGTCCCGTCTTCTGAACTGCCAAACAATGTTGCTGGAATGGAGTTCCAATGTTGGAGCTCGAATTTGGGGGACATGTCGTTGGCAGGCATCACACTTATTAGCAAGTTCAATAGTTTGAGCTTTTATTTTAGGCCAAAAAACTCCTTGAGTAAGAGCTCGATTGGCTAAAGATCGTCCTGCTGCATGGGAACCGCAAGTGCCTTCGTGAAGTTCATGCAGGAATCTTTGAGCCTTTTTTTTTTTATAAACACTCGAGATACGGTCCTGTGACCAAAAAAATTTAAATAGGAGTAGGATCTTTAGGGAGTTCGCCGTCAAACTTGTTTTAAAGTCCAATATATGTAAGGAAAAATCATTTCCAATCGTCCTCGTTCTCTTCAACGCCCCCAGTATTAACAGAATTTGAGCTTATGATGTTAATGTCGGGGGTGGATAGTATTTCGATCTTGAGATATCGAGCTTCAGTGCCGAGGACTCCTCCCATGTAGGTAAGGGAATCAGAATGTTTGCTTTCTTCATACGGTAAATGTTCAATGATAGCCCTCTTGAATCTGCGCATTTTGTTGGCTACTGTTGCTGCATAATCAATCATTTTTCTATTCTTCTTAAACTTCTCTGTATAATGGTTCACAATGAGTAAAGAGTCTGAATACGCAGATAACTCGGAAACTCCAATCTCAAAAGCCATATCAAGACCATGAATTAATGCCTCATATTCAGTCTCATTGTTGGTAGCTTCAAAATTAAGTCTAATTACTTTTTCGATCCTGTCATTGGAAGGTTTGATAAGTACGATTTTGATGCCTGATCCCGCAGGTTCGGCAGAATCATCAATTAAAAGGTGTCATCCCTTTTGAGTTATCTAGTCTGACTTTTCCTCGAACTGTTCTTCATTAATATTCGCACTGTCTTCTTACCAGTCAGGATCTTTTACTGGGAAGTCTGTGAGAAACTCTGCTACTGCTAGACCTTTATCAAAATGTCGTGGTTCAAAATAGATGTCATGTTCGCCAAGACTTACCGACTATTGTTGTACTCGTCTGGATTTTTTCCGTTTGGAAAAAATCTCTCGCGAAGGATAATTTGTCATTACTCAAACTAAGTGGACTTGAAAATATTGTTTCAACTTTTGTGACGTGTACACGAGAGCTAAAACAGTTTCTCGATCTTGGTATACCGGAATTCTTCTAGAGTGAGAGTTTTGCTGATAAAGTAGACAGGTTTCTCCGTCTTCTCATCAAGTCGAATTAGAACAGAACTTAATGATTCGTCGGTAAAGGCAAGATATATGGTAAGTTCTTCCCCTTCTTTTGGTGTACTCATTACTGGTAGTTTACCCAAATATCGTTTGAGTTCCTGAAATGTTGCTTCACACTCTTTTGTCGACTCAATCACAGGATCCTTCTTAGCTTTCTTTTTCGTAGTTCTTTCACGCAATAGGTCGAATAACCATCAACATTAATCTGAGGACTTGGAGACAAAATGATTTATTGCAGCAATCTTGCCTACTAATTTATATACGCCTTTCTTTGTTTTTGGAGAAAGCATAGACAACAGTGCACAGATACAATCTGGATAAGCTTCTATGCCTTGCTTGCTGATCAAATTTCCCAAGAATTTGCCTGACTGGACCCCGAACTGGCACTTGTCGGGATTGAGTCTCATCTTATAGAAATGGAAAATTTTGAAAGTAGTGTGTAAATCTGTAATATGGCTATCCTTTTTGAGTTTTTTACACAATATATCATCAATGCAGACTTCTATCATTTTTCTGAGGTGATCTTTGAACATCTGTGTCATCAATCTTTGATAACTGGCTCTAGCATTCTTGAGACCAAAATGCATAACCATATAGCAATACAGGTCATGCTCTATAATAAAAGCTGTTTTCTCTTAATCGTCATGTAGCAGAGGTATTTGATTGTACCCTGATGTGGCATCCATCATGGATAAGAGTTCATGTCCCGCATAAAATCAAGCAAATGGTTTATGATAAGAAGTAAAAAACTGCCATTTGGAGTATGTTTGTTGAGGTCCGTGAAATCCATGCACACCCTAATTTTTCCATTTTTCTTTGGTACTGCCACAATGTTCGAGATCCATTCTGGATAATTGACTTTTCGTATAAAACCAACTTCAATGAGCTTATTGATCTCTTTGTTGACTTCTTCTTGGAGTCTTGGTACTAAAGTCCTCTGCTTTTGTTTGACAGCTTCAGCTTTATCTTTCAAATTAAGCTTATGGCAGGCTAGATTTAAGGAACTGGATAAGAATATCTCGTTCTGCTGTAGGTAGAAGAATGCCAATGTATGTTCCTCGCTTATCCCCACTAATTTCAACGTACTTTGTGATTTTTGCACTTGGCAGCTAGTTTTCTGTAGAGTTCACTGTAAAGTTTTCTATAATGTTCCCTGTTGTTCTCTGTAATTACTATGCGAGTTGTGGCTTCGATGACTTTAACACGATGGTAACAAAATTTTCACATGCTCGAGCTAACTTCTAACTTCTTTTGATTTTGTAAATGCCGTCATTCTATTCAAATTGCAGTGCCAAATGATAGGTTGATGGAATGGCTCACATATTATGTAACCAACAATGTCCAATTATCCCCAAATAATGAGATTTTGTATTGATAACATAAAATACAACGTCAGCTGTTGTTGGTCTTACCGTAATATGAAGTATAATCTTTCCTACACATTTTTCTCTAGAGCCGTTGAATCTACAAATATTAATGTCACTGGGTTGTACCTTATCAGCTAGTCCTATCTGATCAATCGTACTTTAAAATAGTAGTTCAATACTGCTACCAGTATCTATCATCATTATGTGTAGTACAACATTTCTCATTTTTAACATGATTACCAAAGCATCATGGTGAAGAAAGTTGACATGACGAACATCACAGTCATCGAATGAAATCCCTGAGCGTTGGGAGTTGGATACGGGAAGTAAACGAGCTTCTTTATCGCTCATAAACAAGTCGTGACATTGGCCGACACATCATCTTTTACTTCTGTTCGATTAGTTGATAGTCTCAGCCTCAATGAAGTGACTGAGGGATATATGGTATAAATGCTTCTACCCTTCCGGTTCTTCGACCCGCATGACTTCTGTAGAAAGTCTGTAACTCCCATTCTTGAAACTTTCAACGTCCACAATGTATTCATGCATTCGTCCATCCGTAAAAATATACTCTAACAGTCGTTGTAAAGCAAAGTAGTGTTACATCTCATGATGTCAGACTTTTTGGTGAATACAATATGGTTTGTTCTTAATGGGCTGAAGATATTGTGCATTGCAAAAAAACTTATTCTTCTTAAGTATATGATAAAAGCTGGTTATGGTTGCATTCATCTTGGGAAGACAGGGTTTTGGGATATTACTACCTTTCTGAGTTCGATCGTCATTAGATTTTGTTCACTTCCTATCTCCTCCCTGATCAGCAACACGGCAGAAATCTTGGCCTATAGATTGATCTCTAGCTGTCAATATTGATTTTTGAGTTTTCTGTCTGTCGAAGACCATTCTTTCGAGATTGATATATCCGTTGCCTTTTTCGAATGTCCTTCAAAGTTATAGGTTTGTTTAGGATGAGGTACTCTTTTACCCTTTCATTGACGAGTAAAACATTGGTAAAAGCTGAAAAAATAATATTTTGGTCAAACCGATATACCTTTCGAGCTAATTCCAGAAACTTCTTAGTGAATGTCTCGAGCTTTTCTCCTGGCATTTTCTTAAGGCTAAAAAGAGAATATAGATTTTCCTCTTTGTCTCTGCTGTGCGAGTAATTCTTGACGAAGATTTCTCGCAATTGCTCGAAAGTTGTAAAATACCCTTCAGGTAGCGTGTGGGACCATCGTAGGGGTTCGCCTGATAAACTGGTAGGAAAGAGCTGGCATAGAATGTGATTAGATGTTGAATGTAAGCCTAAAACATCCTGAAACTCTTGGACGTGCTCCACTGGATCAGTCCCTTTGTATTTTAGGATCTTCAAAGTATGGAACCCGGTGGGGACTTCGTCATCCAATAACTCCTCTGCGAGCGGGCTCTTCTATAATCTGTTATGGATTCCTTTACTGGTATGAATTTGAGCATCAAAGAATTCTTTGATGCGCTTTTCAACATGTTCTTGAGTCACGTCACTACAAGAAAAATAACCTTTAGATATGGCAAAAAAGTATCCCAAAAGGCTACTAATCCGTCCCTACAGCTATTAAGGACGTCTTTAGGGACGACAAAGTGTTGTCCCATTAGGATGGCGTCCCAAATATATTAGGGACGGACACATCTATTTCTAATACTATTAAGGACGGCTTTAGAGACGCCAAAAATCCATCTCTAAAGATCTTTGTTTTTCTCAAATATTAGAGACGAATTTATTTATCTCTAAAAGTATGGTACCAAATTTTCCTTCCAGCATCAATATTATTGGGGACAGAGTATTTTGTCTTTAATACATAACATTTGAGACGAATTTGTTTGTCTCTAAAAATATGGCGCCAATATTAATAGTGACAGAATAAATCGTCCCTAAAGAAGGTAATGTTAAATGTAGTATTTCTGCAATTTGAATTATGCCCCTGTTAGATAGTACAAATCATTCATCAACCACAAGTTAATTTAAAAGAGAGAAAGATTTAGTTATAAGGTTCCACAAACACCAATTTCATATAAATAAATAAGGTCTCAATTCACCTAGAACATTAAAAATTATTGTTCAATCACTAAATACAACTTGAGCATTCAAATTAATTATCCAACCTCTTACGCACTAAACATGGAACTATCAACTCACGAACAATATCTATACGTATAATAAACACTTGCTTATATCGCTCCCATAATTGTTAAGAAACTACCTGAAACAAAAAAAATCAAATTGTTGCAACCTGAACCACAACATATAAAAATAATTGCAAGCCAAAAGATAATAAAACAATAAAGTACACATTATGAAACTGAAAATATAAAAAATCAAATGACATGTCACATCTATATTAAAGTCTTGCATGGAAGCAAATCAAATATGATAAATCCTACCGAAAATTTGACAACACTTCCCCTGTAAATTAGATATTTCCATTTTATACCTGCTAGAAAATATATACAATTTATAAACACTCAAGTGAATAACAATCTTTCAGTTTAAGAATGCTTATGGCCATTATACACACAGCATACTCCCAATTCCTAAAATTATGAAATCCACACAAATCGCACGACAATTGGATATCACATTAAGGTCATATCAACCATGAGGCTTGATAATATATATAAATCTCAGTAACTACAAACATAATTGAAAATTTAGCTATCCCTTTGCACAAAACTCGCCCATGTCCATCTTCTCCAATCACATCTTTGAAAATTTAGCCTCAAAACTAATTTCAAGCATAATTAGTATATATAGGTTATTTTGCTGAACATATATTGTCCTATTACTGAACCATCTTAAATAATATGTTAACGAACAAATATAGCTCACTTAGAATCATAATATTACCTGCCATGTCTTGATCCTTAACCCATACATTGTGTTTGTTATTATATTACAATTACTCACATGTACCTCATCCACATCCTCATGAGCTGCATTTCCTCCTAGGCTTCCCACACTGCATGTATTACAAATATTTTCTTATTTAAGGCCTCAACAAACTAATTTTGGGATCACTAAAATATATTATACTAACTCATGGTATAAATATGTTTTATTGATAAGAAAAGGGATATTATGTAACTTTTTCCCATATACTATACCTGATACCGTATATTAATAAAGGAAGATTCGCCATTAATAGCTACACAATCATCACCTAAAAATTAAAATAAAATAAAATTAGGACCTGTTTTGGATGCCAGGGGGTTTGGCACAAATACTTTCTTTGTCAAGCAGAAATAAGTGTAGCCCAAACAAGAAAATTAAGTAGATGGTAACAAGTTTGTCTTGTTACCACTTTTTATGGTGTTATCGAGGATTTCAATGTGGCCAATATTAGGACTATTCCCAGGGGCAGATATAAAGACATTTGAGACCGTTGCACCACTGCAGGCATCTAAAGCTAAATGGCCATTTGCGCTGCTTAACAAGTTCAGATGTTGTATCTTTAGATTGAAGCAGTTGTGAAATATGAGTGCCTGAGCCCAATCATCACCACTACGACGTTGATTATTAAAGTTTATAAATTTGATCATTAAGCCAAAAAATAATACGCATTAATGGAAACTGTGGTATTTATAACTAGTATAAACACACACGTAATGAACTTACCATGGGACATCGTCCTCTGCCGTGCTACAAAAACAAAATTATAGAGAAATTAATCAAGCAAAAAAATAATGAAATGATCTAGAATGAATATATATATATGTATAAACCGATGATAAATGCACATCCTTGGGCTAAGGCTGGCAAAAGGTGTGTATTTATAAAAGCCAGCTTGGCTCATTTGTTGTAAGCTTATATTAAGTTTAGTATTGCTCACCCACCAGCCCTGGCCATTGCCATTGATCGTGCTTGTACCTGATCCCTCTATGACTAGTACATGTACACCCCAGAAAACAATCCAAGTATTCTTTGCATATCCAGCCTATGCCCTAGACCCCGGTGCAACTAAAGTCCTGGAAAGCTGCAAAATGGCAAAAATTGGAAAGAAAAAAAATCCCAAGAGAAGCAAAATTTTCAATGAATACCGATAATAAATTACCTGAATAAAGATATTTTGGGACGTGCAGGGACCTAAAAATTTCACCGACTTCAGCAGGTACGCCCCCTTTTGTACTTCCAAGACCGTGTTAAAAGAGATTGATTTGCATGTAGCTTTCCAAGCTCTTAAAAATGCCTTTAGTTTGGTCATATAAAAAATATAATTATTTTTTCACAAGCGCTCAACTATTTCATTAATAAGGATATAAAAAGGATAAAATCGCGACAAGCCTGTCTTGGCCATTGCAATTAATCGTTAGGCCATGGCTTATACAACCCTGAGTTGCCAATAACATAAATACAGGTTGTTGCAATTTATAGCTTCGCGGCATAAATTCAAACACCAAAGCTGGACTCGTGTTCATATCAATATATATAATGCTACTATTTTGCAGTCACAGGTATAAATAAGTTATCCCATTAAGAAGTTCAAGATATTTCGTATCCCTGAATATGTAGATTCTTAAGGTCATTTTAGAGTTAAGCCTGGATTAAAACTCTAGTCTCCAGGGGAGAGAGAATTAAAAATAAGAGTATGATTTTCTTACTGGAGTGTTATCGGTTATGCCATCCCCGACAGCTTCGAATCTCGAAACGTTGAAAACTTGCGGAGTAGTAAATGCAATTTTCCACCCTGGTGCTGATAGAATTAGTAGGTTTAATAGTGTGAATACATTTCAGACCTTGCATATTTGCTCAGTTGCGTTCGATAGTCTCTTTCTCGGGGAGATCTTTATACCAGACTGGAATATGTTTCATAGCTACCATGCAATAGCTGAGTTTCACGGTGCTGCTCGAGCATTAAGTGGATGTGGAGTATATATAAGTGACAAGCCGGGCATACAGGATTTCTTAATTCTTAAGAAAAGTTTTACCCGATGGATCTATTTTAAAAGAGAGATATACCAGAAGATCTACTCGGGATTGTTTATTCGTGGACCCAGTCATGGATGGAAAGAGTCTACTTAAGATCTAGAATTTGAACAAGTTAGGCGGAGTTATTGGTGTTTTTAGCTGCCAAGGATTAAGAAGTTGGTCGTACAAAGAAAGAAATCCCAGTGAACATGTATTGGAACCTAAGCCTTCTGCACTCTCAAGCTCTGAGAAGCCCGTTGACATCGAATTCCTTCAAGAGGTCGCAGGTGAAAATTAGGCTGGTAATTGTGCAGTCTATGCTTTTAAAGCATGAACTCTTTCGAGACTACCAACGAACGGAAGTATTGAAGTTACTTTGGGTGTTCTACGGACATTGTGAAATATATATTATTTCTCCAATCAGGGTATATAATCAAACGATTCACTTTGCTCCCATAGGATTGGTTGACATGTACAACTCTAGAGGAGCGATTAAAGCTCTTAACTGCAGCAAAGATTCCTCAACTTGTAAACTACAAATCAAAGTGTGAGGCTGTGGTTATCTTGGAGCATATTCGAGCAAAAAACCAAAGTATTATACTGTGAATAAAGAGGATAAGGAATTTAATTATGATGCAGAAAATGGGTTATTATCATTGAACCTTCTAGCTTACAGTCAAGGTGAATGCGAGGTCTTCGAGATTAAAATTGTCTATTAACAAATTTTACGTCAAGGCAAGTATGAAACTTTAATGATTCTCATCCATGTAAAAGCCTATGCACATACTTCATCTACATTACTTTGAAGCCTCAGGTATGATAGTGAGATGTGGCATGAGCTTGACGAGAGTACGATTTAAGTAAATGAAGTCTTCAATTACTTTTAAGGTGGAAAATGTTTGAGAACTTCGGCTTCAGTAAAAGAGAGTGAACATGTACGACTCAGAGTAACACTTATAGAAAATGAAATTATTTTGAAGAAAATCGTTGAGTGCAGATCAAAAGGGAAAATTATGGATTAAGAGAATGCAGAGGTTAGAATATAGAGAGAAAATCCAGATTCAAACAATCTAGGTAAAAACATGTTTGTTGCAAATAAGTATATTCTTAGATAATTTCCATCATTTTCTAGGTCCAACCAAACAACAAAAGAAAGAATTCCATGATGTTGCCTTCTCCTATTTTGATCCAAAATGATTGTACTTTTCATTGGTTTACATGAAAACACAGCCACACAATATTTTTGCCCAAAAACAAAGCTAGAATTGCTACCTTCTTCACTCTATTTGATTCAGTTCTTTGATATCTTTTCTTATTATTGTACAAAAGAGAATGTAGTTGATTTACTTCATCACCTTTATGTTACATATATTAGGTAGGATTACTAAGTAAGGCAAGATCAACAATAGGGAATCAACTATCATGAGAAAGGAATTGTTCAATCACAGCAGATAAATTGAATACTACACATTGAACCTAGCAATTCTAGAAGGAAAAAAATTAGAGTTTGAAATCAAAAAACTTACAGGAGCAACAATAGAGATCAGTAATTGGGATCAACAAATAAGCAAACCCGAGAGAAGCAAAATAGATTAACAAATCATCAAACACGACAGCATCAAGAAAGATCAACAAATCAATAACCCCGGGAGCAGTAAAAGAGATTAGCAATAGATATCAACAATCAGCAAACCCAAAAGCAATAACCAACAATTCAGATTATGTATTGGGGTTTTAAGAAGTTTGAGCAATCGAAAATAGTTGAGGGAGAAGGATTGCGGCGATATGGAGAAGCATGAAGTAGACAAAATTGAGTTGAGTTGAGGGTGAAGGATTGAGTTGAGTTGATATGGAGAAGGACTGCGTAAGGAGAGATTGAGTAGAAAAATTTGAGTTTGAAACTTTTCGTTAACAAATTTGAGTTTGAAACTTTTTGTTTTATGTTTTCGCGGTGTTTTCCCTCAGTCCCTAAACATAACCAATAAGGGATAGCCATATCCCACCGTCCCTCAGCTTATACAATTAGGGACGGGTATGTCCAACTGTCCCTAAACTTATACTATTAAGGACGGAATGATTTTTTTGTCCCAAAAACAAAAATAATAAGAGACATAATCAAAACCGTCCCAAATGTGATATTATTAGAGACAAATTTTACTCTGTCTCTAATATCTGGTCCCTAATAATTATTATTTTTGTAGTGCGTATTGACGAGTTGTGATGGTAGGCCGTTGGATTCGTCCTTCACGAGGGATGTGGTCGTCACTTCCTTCATTGATTCGCTCCAGGGCAGGAATTCGAACTCTTCCTCGTGGTGGTTCTTCTTATCTGATTCCAGCGATACCGCCATCAACTTCTTGGTGGACTTCCTATAACAAAATGGGCTCATCCTCATGTTGTTTATGCTTAGATCGACTTCACCTCTCATATTGTTCACGTGAGATCCTATTCTGTTGAAAACGGAAACCTGCAAAGTAGCCGGAATCATGCCTTTGTTCTTTTGGGTTGCGATCTGTTGACTTTGTAGAACCTTTAACGCGTCTTGGACGCTGGCTAGTTATTGCTCCAGAGCAGCTTGCCTTTCAGTTTTAGAGCTGAGATTGGCCCGTAACTCTGCCAGTTCAGCGCTTGCGTCTCCTGAAGTAATTGGCGTATTCTGATTTGGAGGTGTCATCTCGTTCAGAAATATTTAGCTATTTTTTGAGATAATGAGTATGAGACCTTCGATTCCCATAGACATTGCCAAATATAACCTAATTTTGGGATTCGAACTTAGCATTTACACCAGATGTGTTTAGAACGCTCAAGAATAATAAGTGATAGCTAACAAGATAATTTAGTGTAAAAAACCTTTGAATATATTAAAAACTATGACCTCTCTTGAGAATTTTGAGAAAGAGAAAGTGATATTATTGAGATTACTAGCTTATTATAATGAGTGTTCTGAGTATATGCAATGTTAGAGTGAGGATTCATCCGTCCTTCATCTAGAATTCTCTGGTCCTATTTATAGGTCTTATAATATGACCGTTTGACGACCATTAAGATTCTTAATAATGGACGTTACAAAATATATGTTAGATATTCTTTGACCAGATTGTGTAGCGTTCCAATCTTTGTTGCTTCGTAACGACTTCGTGGATGACTTTACATTTGCTTAACTCGAACTGTTGATGTAGAGGTCAAAAGTGATGACTAGAACTTAGGGATACTGAATATGTTGATGAGGTCGATGAAAAAGTATGAGTCTGAGATGCGGAAAAGGCTATTACAAGACGGCTCTCAACCAAGAGCACGAGAAGAATCATGGGCGAGTGGTGTTGGTTGACAAACTTGTGCTATAACTATTTCCTGATGTTGCTGTCTTGATTCTAATTGTGCTATAAATGTGTCACGTGCTCTGTTGATGAGGTCGAAAGTTCGTATGTTGGTCGAAGATGAAGCATGAGTCCGAGATGCAGAATAAGCCATTACTCTTCAAACCCAAAATAAATAGAAGATGTCAGATTTACAATAAAGACTTGAAAGTAAATTCTTGAGCATATGTAATGTAACTATAACTTCCACAACAGGCAATTTTTTAAGTATCTCCATCCCTAAGTATCTAACACTTCACTTTGTATTCAGTAAGCAATAAGAATTAATTAGTAGGCATCCATAGTAACAGGCTAACACTAATTAACAGTCTAATATCAAGTCCAAGAACTGCTTGAAAATCTCTAAAAGCTTTGAACAACAGGACTCTTTCAAATCAAGTATCATATATTTACTTCATGAATCTCCGACAATCGTATTTACTTCAAATCAAGTCCTAAACAGAACAAATTCAGCCTTAAACATAACAAAATTCAGCCCTAAATAGAGCAAATTCAAAAACCCAATCTCTTTATTCCTCCTCCCCCTAAATTTTACCATTAATTAAAACCCCTAAAATTTTAGTCACACAAAATTCGAAAACCCAATCTCTAACAATCAACAGAAACAGTCACATGAGAGAGAGTAAGAGAGAGAGAATGAGAGAGAGAGAAAAAAAAAATGTACCTGGAGTCGACGACGAGTTCATAGCGGATTGGCTTTGATTCTGTTGAGTATTCATCATACAACAATCTGAGGGCTTCTGTTTCACACAATTGAGAGATGGGTTTTTGTTGAGTATTCATCCATTCAACAATTGAAAGATAGATTTTACACAACAGATGGGTTTTGGTTTCATACAACATATGAGTTTCTGAGGGTTTCGGTTTCACACAATCTGCTAAGTATTCATACAATTTAGAGATGGGTTTCATACAACAATCATAGACCTAGGGTTTCACAGAAATTAACAAATGGGTTTAGAAGAGACATAAATTGAGATATTGGGGAAGAAACAAGAGGAAAACCCATTTTCGATTGTGAGAGAGATTGGTAAATGGTTTTGAAACAAGTTCGAGAGATGGGTTTGAGAGATTGGTAATTGGTTTGAGAGATGGGTTTTGCATAATTGAGAGATTGGGAGAGAAACAAGTTCGCGTTGTCGAGTGAGTTAGACAGAAGAAAACCTAAATCTAAACTACTCTTAACTAAATCTGATTTGGTTCGGGAATTAAGCTAAACCAAATTGTGAACTAAAGTCGATCCAGTTATATCCGAATTTTATAATACAAACCCAAAACCGATCCGACAGATCCCTAAACCTAACCGAACCGAACCAACCCGAACAGGCCGCATTCTTTCTGGGGTCGGCCCGGATCGGGTTTAGTCGTAGGTTAGTACACAAAGAATATCTCTTGCTTTCTTTCACTTTTTAATTTTTGGGGATAGGGTTTCTACGAAACTTCCCAAATCAGCATTTCATCAAATTAGAGTTTCTCCTCGATCTTTCAATCTCAATTTCACCAACAATTAGGTTTAATCAATCAATCAAAGACATCTTTGGGTCGAAATCGAAGTGACTCGCTTATGATTTCATCGATAAACACTAATCTGATTCGAAGTTTGATTGTTTTTCTCATCTGCGTATCTTTGATTTTATCCGGATTAGGGTTTCTCCTTCAATCATCATCATCATCCACCATGAAGGTTCACCCAATGCCACCCAAGAAGAGAAACATCGCATTGCGTTACGATATCAATGCGAGCCTTGCCGAGTTTCGACAGAAGAAACTGCGACGACTCCCTCATATCTTTAGCAGGGTATTGGAGTTACCCTTTCATTCCGATGCGGATATCTTGATCGAAGAAAACCCGGATTGTTTTCGATTCGTTGTGATTACAGACGATGTTGGGGATGATGTTAGGGCACATATAATCGAGATATACCCAGGTGTAACAAAGATTGTGATAAAGGGAAGTAACGTTCTTGAGTTTGCGTTTGATGGGGTTGAGCTTGATTTGTGGAGATTTAGACTCCCTTCTTCGACTAGACCGGAGCTTGCTAGTGCTGTTTATGTTGAGGGAGAGCTTGTTATTACTGTTCCGAAGGGGCGTTTGGAGGACGAGGAGGATGAGCATCTAAGAGGAAGAGTTGGCAGTCTTGTGCTTGTACAGTAGTAATGTCTCTCTTACTTTCATACATCTAGTGGCTTTACTTGAAGTTCTATTTAAGCTTGCTTTGTGGTAATCTTGGTGTGTACTTGTTGGTAGAACTACATACATTGCTTATCTAAGATGGTTAGTCTATTGTCTTTATCCTATTAATAAATTTTGAAGTTCTTTAGCAGTAATTATGAGAAGTATTCTGATTGTTATTTGGTTTACATTTATTTAGTTTGATGGATTATTACTGGAAACTTGTATGTGAAAAGCGGGAACGGATGTAGGGAGTTGGATTTAAGATTCTCCTCGTAAGTTTTGGTCATTAATGACTCAGAGGTTCTCAATCAGTTCTGAGAGATTGGGAGAAGAAAGAAAGAGTGAGTGACAGAATGGAAAAGAGTAAAATGACTAACTAACATTCATACATTCACTCCCTTTCGGTCTTTAATTTTGCTCATATATGATGTATGACCTAGGGATCCTTGGGTATTCCCTTATGAATGACTTGATCTAAAATGTTTTACTTACTTATCTATTGATGGGTTTCTTTTGTTAACATAGTCCACGAGAGTCAGCTGCTTCCTCTATTATGTTGATGTTGTTTGTGATAGCACAACTATGGATATCTTTTGTAGAAAACTGGATGAAGTTAGTTTTTCACTTGTTATTGGCTATTCGTAAGTTTCACCAGTTAGCTTGTTGATAATTTGATTGAGATGTTCGGGTTGAGACAATAGGGATTCCGAATAAGATTTGAAAGTAAGAAAGTTTCTTAGATTTGACGGCTTGAGTAGGGTAGGTGTTAAAGAACATGAAAAGATCGGCAGATTGTATGATATGTGCTTGGGTTAAAGGCTCTGCATAGTACTTTTATGTATAAGTTTTAGTGAGCGGTAGATACTAGTTGAACACAGACAATTGAAAGGTATGAAAAAAGTGGTTCACCCTGGCGAGGCCCCTGAGTTGGTCAAAAGAACCAGAAATAATTATCATTAATACAGAGAATGTGTTGTCAATTCTGTCACATGCTATATAGGACCTTCTCAGAAAAACTAAGTTGATGACTAGCAGGTATTATTAGGAGTGCGACAATTCTTGGTTTCGTACGAGCTCTGCACATGTAAAAATTTGTTTTATCTTCGCATTTTTTAGAGTTCACAGGTATGATTTGAGCAAAAAAATTCAGACTCTGTTAGTAAATTTATCTTTGAAACTATCGTAAGGTTTCTCCGATCCTCAAAGTAGGTTTTTGTAGGGGAATTTCAGCCGGCTTCAAAAGGAACTCAGGGTTCAAGATGGATGTCATGTACTACAAACATGACATTAGCCATCTGCAAATTGTTTTTTTGCTTTGAGAATATCACTATTAGGTAAAGCTTCAACCTTTTGTTTATTTAGGCTTCTATTATTTTTTTTCTGCTTAGGATAGTTCACTAAGTGTACAAACCATCAGGGTTCACCCATTCCCAAATTAGAAGCATCACGTTGCACTACTAGTTCAATTCAAGCCTCGCTGCAACTCCATATCATGATGGCCAAAAAGGTGTCATCTACATAACATAGTTTTAGAGGTTTCGGAACTCTTCTTTCATTTGGATATCTGGTTTACTCAAAGGTCTGGAAGATATGGGTGTGCAAGTGCATTTTGTCAATCTTCTTATCTGTTCTCCACAACATATATACTGAGTTCTTTGAAGAAATCGAGAGATCTGAGACATGGACATCCAATATTTGCTTTGCTATTTAACAGTCAGTGCATTGGGACAACTTTTAAGGCTAAAGCCACTTGACAACCGTAGTGACCAAGGTGTTCACAGCAATTGCTCTTCAGAAAGGCAGAATGATTTTTAAAGGAAGATAAAGGAGGGACAATGGTGCTTGGGGGTGTGGGATTAGATTTTCTACTGTTTTTTTATCCTGGCCTTCTTCTAGGACAGCAAGGCTAAAAGCACTTGACGACTTGGTAATTAAGGTGTTTATGAACAAAAAAAGGATTATGATAGGTCGCCACATACAGGAATTGAATTGTGGAATAGGATGACATCTGCGTATGTCACTAATAACTCAATCATGAAGCTTTGGGTGTTATAGTTGCCAAATATCTTTACTTATAATTGGTTCACAGGATTTTGTTAGATGCATTCCTGGGGAATTGATCAAAATGCCTATGCCTATGCCAAGCAACATGGCGATAGAGTTAGTTTTTGACATTACATGCAAAATATGGGCAAAGTGAGGTTGCTATTTGAGTACAATTAAGGATAGGAACATTGATGCTCCGGGAGCCATGATTTAGGATTTTGAAATTGAATTTTAAGGATTTTTTAGTTAGTTTCAAAGACAAAATGATGGCTGAAGGAGTGAAACCCGACTTCTCTGTCATGGCAAGCCTAATTTTTTGAACGGACAGATATGTATGCGAAATTTGGGGTTACTAGGATGCCGTAAGTTTGTTTTACGTCATGCCAGAAAATTTGGTGTCCTTGGATATGCAGTCTACTGCTACACTGAGAACTTTGTCCAGATATGTCTCAATTACTAGCACCTTTGTTGCGAATTTTTCACTAACGGGCTGCTTAAAGGAAAATTGTACGTGAGAAACAAGCAAGGCTTGAGATTCATTTGTAATATCGAAGTGCACTAGTCAATATATATTCCAAATGTCATTTCTCAATATATGCAAAATATTTGACATAGGATTCAATGATCACTGGTTTTTTGGGTCTCATGGGGTTTGCCTTAAGAGGATCGAGTCATTTGGAGATAGGTGATGGGACCGACCTCAGGTCAGCTGTCACGTTCTGAAAAGAAATTCCGTTACAGTGAATGAAGGGAATGCAAAATCCCTCTTATACGGGTTTACATCTCCTCACCGTGATGTGAAGCCTTCGGTGTTCTGGATAAATGGAGGTCCTGTAGATTTATTCTGAAGGATGTACAACTATTCATGAAATAAAGAAGCCAAACTAATTATTCCTCGATCTCCAATTGGAATTAGCTTTTTATACTCAAACATATGCAACGATCATGACATTTTTAGAGACAACTTCACAGTAAATGATACATTTCGTTTCTTGAAAAAGTGGTTCATGAAGCTCCCGTCATTTGGAAGGCGGAGTATATATGGCAGCAGAAAGCTGTGCAGGCAAGTAAGTTTGAGAGTTAACCGAACTTATATGGTGGTAAAGAATCCTGAATCATTATGGCGATGACTGGCGATGTATGACGGATTGTACTTTGAGCCATGCGATTTTGTCAGATGAAACTAACGAATTGATAGGTGCCAACAGTCATGGATGGGTTATAATCCATGCCTTGATGATTATGCAAATTATTCTACAGCAGACCGATGTTCAGAAGGTCCTTTATATTAGAGAAGACCGTCAACTCAATAGGCTGGAACATTTGCAATGATACAATAGCAAATGCATGGCCATATTTAAAACTTTTTGTTCTTCCCATGTACAAATACCTTATTCCGGCTGAACTAAGAATTTGGGTCTACAATGGAGATATTCTTGTATTATCTTCAAAATATAATACGACTGCTCTTTAACTAGCTTATGGCGAAGACGTGGATATCTTGGCACCATCAAAAGCTGGTTGGACAGCATCAGGTTTTTGCTTTATGACATTCTCTGAGCACACTCATACGGTATCTACACTCTATTTTATGTCTGGTAACAATTGTGTAGGGATTGCTTCTCTTGATGTGCTGTTTGTGCTTGAGACATGCTTTGAATTAGAGGTTTTCGGGGTGTTTACTACTCCGGCCTCTAGGCTGTTTGTTTTCATTTGCAGCAGAGCAGAGTGTTGAAGTATTATGTCCTTGAATTATTTTATCATATCTAGATTTCGGAGTATTTTTACTACTCTGGTCAATTAGAACTGCCCGTTTGTTGGAAATCCTGAAGTGGTCATGACTGGCCTTGTCGTGGGTTGATGTCTTTTCTTATAAAGGTGTCTTCATCTTCACAGGACACTGTTTGATTATGCAAATTTTATTGAAGGAAATGGGACATTTCAACACAAACATGATTGTTTTTACAGTAATCTATCGTCCAGATGGAAAGCTGTTAACTTCAAGCGCATTCGATGGTCAAATCCATTTCCAGGGATCCTTTATAGATGGCTTGTTAAAGTGCACATTTGAAGGCAGCAGAGAGATTTCTGGTGATTGCCTACTAATGATTGAGGATCAGCTGCAACTCAAGCTCAGTGAAAATGTTTCAGAAGCTTATCGAATTCTGCAGAAGGCAGTTATGCTTTACTCGGGGGAAGAAGCAAATACATACATATACATGTATGACATTGCAGATCAGATATTTCTGTGTCGCTTAGGTTTCAACTAACCCACCATCTCCTTTGATGAAGTTCTAGACTTTCTAAACTTGAAGAGGATGATAGAAGCATTACCGTTGGATGTAATGGACATTGACAACAGTGATAGAAAAAGGCATTCATAAGCAAATTTGGTAGAAGTTGCAGTGTTATATACCAGGAATCAAAGCCCAATCATTGAAGTCCCATTATTGACATAGTGCTTGAGAAGAGCACCTACTGGTCGAAGTAGGGCAACATGCAGCAACAAACAAGGGTGTTTTAGCCTATTGGATGGACGAATCTTCTGTCTTTGATCCCACTGATCTTGATATAGATGTTACTCCTGGCTCCACTCCTTAGGCTGTGGGTGCAGCTTTTAACGAGGATCAACATCAGAGGGCTTTATTAATCAAGTCTCCGTCTTAATAAAGATTCTTTCTTATTTAACGATATTGTTTTATCAATTACCGACCTTTTAGAAAGTTATGTACATTTAGAGTAAATTCTACGGCAGTGTGATGAAGCTCGTGGTCACTCTATTCAGCAAAACTGAAGAAGTTTGATTCCAGTTTAAGATCTCTTCCGAAGGCAATCAAGACCTGGCAGGTACTTGTTCGTACCATGAGTACTTGCTGAGAACCGATTAACATTGTCTGATGTTGGTTAGCGACTACACTTAGATCAAATTTATGTAATTATTTAAGCAGATGAATCATAATTCAACTATGATGCATAATTGTCAAAGACTCCAAGCAGATAATTAAAGCTTGTGTAATTTCTGAGGCAGGTGCTAACCAGCTTGTGCCTATGAAGCATAATTTGACTGTTTAAATGCTATATGAGCAACCATTGAAGTTCCAGTAATTATTTCATCAAAGCAGATAATTAAAGTGACAATGTTACCTAAAACATATTTGAACTACTGCAATAAAATCACAATACTGGTTTCAAGTTGGGAGAGAAAAATGAAGATGTATAAACCCTTGTGAAGTTCTAACCCTTCAAGATAAATGAACAACTTCAAATAGCATAGTGAACCGAACGGTGGATTACCGTATTGTATAAACATCAATTCGATTAAAATTGCGTCCCTGAGACTTCAAAAAACCTCCTCTTGTTTGTCATTTGCAACTCTCATCCGATTTGCCTCCTCGATAGTGACGTCATGCCGCAAAACCCCTTATGTAGCGCCTAAGCGTATCAACCCAATATTTTGTAAATAGAATCTCTAGATGTAACAAACCCTGTAAAAAGTTTCGTTAATTTCTGTAAAGTTTAGGTTAGCCTTAAAGGGGAGTACGCTTCTTCTCCAACTTTGATGTTTCCTTTTGGTTGTAAGTTATTTACTTAGTAGCTATATTGTAGAGGAAGTGAATCCGATACAGCCGAAGCCTTGTAATCTTGTTGATAAGTGAATGAAAGCTAGTTTGCATTAAATCTTTGTACAGTTGTATGTTGCATTAATATTATGTGATATTGTGATAAAATACTATTGAAAGAAGACAAATAATTAGGCTTACTTGAGGCACGTGCCTTGAGTGCCGCACGTACCAAGCTTGTGTTTCACCTGGTCCGTGACAGTTGGTATCAGAGCTACCTTCTAGCAGGCGAGCGATCTTGTTAGCTATGGTGGAGGGTCCCAATGTTAATGACTTTGCCCCATTGATGGAAGGACCACCATTAATCTCAGGCCAAACACCCGAATGCGGTTAGACCAGCTAGAGAAGATGCAAGCTCTAGATGTGATTATTGATCAAATAACGACTTTGGAGGAACAATTGGACAGGTTTGAAGATGATCATGCCAATATGGGTGAACGTCTCGTTACGCTAGAATGGACAGTCGAAGAAAATATGGTTACACTTCTGGATCAAGTGGTTGAACTATCTTCGAAGGTGAATCTCCTAGTTAAAGTTGTTTGAACTGGTGAACCAACACCTTTGGGTGGCGGTGTAGAACGACTCAGGATCAAGGTCCCCAAACCCAAGGCGTATAAGGGGGCGAAGGACGCAAAGGAAGTGAAGAACTTCTTCTTTGATATGGAGACTTACTTCAATGTAGTCATGCCTGAGAGTGAAGGTGTCGATGGCAACCATGTACCTCGCAAGTGACGCAAAACTATGGTGGCGCACCAAGTATGTCGAGATCCAGAGCGGTCACGGTAGTATTAGCACTTGGGATGACTTGAAGAAGGAGTTGAAGACTCAGTTCCTGCCCGAGAATCTTGAGTTTAATGCTCGGAGGAGTTTAAGGTAACTGAAGCAAATGGGTAATATCCGTGATTATGTCAAGTGGTTCTCAACACTAATGTTAGATATCCGCGACATGTCCGAAAAAGACTAGTTGTTATATTTCTTGGAAGGTTTGAAACCATGGTTCTAGACTAAACTGCAAAGGCAACGGGTTCAAGATTTGGCATCTGCAATGGCATCTGTTGAGTGCATCAACGACTACACTCTTATGCAGGGTGAGCGTCGACTGACTCAGTTTTAGTCTAGATATCAGTCATAGCAGAGAAATGGATCCTCTTATAGTTATAATAAAGGCAAGAATAGGGGATACCAAGCTAGCTAGAAGTGGGGGAGACCAAGGCCAAAGCCAAGGCCATGGTCAAGTCAGAAGTGGTGGAGCAAGTACGAGCAAAGCCTCGGGTTCCAATCCTGGGAGGGAATACCACAGGTCGCGCTACAATGGTGGCGCCTCATTCTCGTTTAGGTCTTAAGGTCTTCCAGGGAACTTGAAGTGTTTTCTTTGAGGAGGGAATCACAAACCTTATCAATGTCCTCAAAAGATGGCATTGAATGCCCTAAGAGAGCGAGTCAATGACACCGCATAAGGAGGTGATGGCGGTGAAACTCATATGGGTTTTCTTCACTTGCTCAATACAGTGACCACGCAGTTGGCGGAGACTACCCTTAAGAAGGGACTCATGTACGTTGACCTCAGTATTTATGGGCATAACACTTTGGCGATGGTTGATACAGGTGTTACCCATAGCTTTATAGCCATTCAAAAAGCAAATCGTTTGGGACTACATTTGGTGAAGGATTCTAGCGGGATGAAAGTCGTCAACTCAGCTGTAATGCTGATACATGGCGTTGCCAAGTTTATTCCAGTTCGGATGGGACCGTGGAGTGGGAAGTAATTTTAAGATTATTTTGGGGATGGAATTTCTTCGCTACCATAAAGCAATGTCGATGTCGTTCGTAAATTCTTGGGGGATCTTTGGTGACAATCCTTCTATCGTACAAATGTTCACGTACAAAGATGAGGGCAGAATATTATTAGCTCTTCAGTTGGAGAAGGGACAAAGCGAGGGGAGTTAACTTACCTTGCTACCTTAGGGTTGGAGTCTGATGATCAGAATCACAGTATGCCAAAGGAAGTATCACGGGTACTTAATTGAGTTCCAGGATGTGATGCCGAAGAAACTGCCAAAGGTGTTACCTCCATGAAAGCCTATCGATCATCAGATCGAGTTAGTACTTGGAGCCAAACCTCCTGCCAAAGGACCGTATAGGATGAGTCCGCTTGAACTAACAGAGCTTCTCAAACAACTTAACAGATTGTTGGAATCAGGCTTTATTCGCCCTTTAAAGGCGTCATATAGTACCCCGGTCTTATTTAAGAAGAAACATGATGGAAGTCTACGATTATGTGTCGACTATCAAGCCCTGAACAAGGTAACGGTGAAGAACAAGTATCCAATACCGCTCAGCGCTGACTTATTTGACCACCTTACATCCGTGAAGTACTTCTCTAAACTTGATTTGAGATTGGGTTACTATCAAGTCAGGATTGTCGCCGAGGACGAACCGAAGATGATATGTTCCACTCGATATGGGGAATATGAATTTATTGTCATGCCATTCGGCCTGACTAACGCTTCTACAACGTTCTGTACTCTTATGAATGAGCTCTTCCAGAAATATATTGGCAAATTTGTGATGGTGTACCTGGATGATATTGTTATCTTCAGCCACATTATAGAAGTGTACCTTGAACATCTTCGCCTGATATTCCAAGTCCTAGGAAAAAATTAGCTCTATGTCAAGTTAGAGAAATGCTCGTTTGCCCAGGAACAAGTTATATATGCTTCTTTGACATATTATTGGAGGAGGACAGATCCGTATAGATATGGAAAAAGTACGCGCTATTGAGGAGTGGAAAGCTCCTACGGAGGTTACAAAAGTTTACTCTTTTCTTGGCCTTATGAACTACTACCGGAGGTTCATCAAAGGATATTTGAAGCGCGCGACACCCCTTACAGATCTTCTCGAGAAGGACTTATCTTGGCCATGGTCAGAGAAATGTCAAACAACATTTAATGATCTTAAGCATACGGTGATTAGCAGCCCAGTCTTAGCCTTACCATATATTACCAAGCCGTTTGAAGTACATACCGATGCGTCTGATTATACTATCGGTGGAGTGTTGTTACTAGATGAGCATTCGGTTGCATATGAAAGCAGTAAGCTGAATGATACAAAGAGGCGGTATTCAACGCAATAGAAGGAACTCCTAGCTATTGTGCATTGTCTGCGAGTATGGAGTCACTATTTGTTGGGAATGAATATTTTGGCGAAGACCGATAGCAGTGCAGCCAGCCATTTCCTTACACAGAAGAAGTTGACATCGAAGCAGGCTCGCTGGCAAGAGTTTCTAGCAAAGTTTAATTTAGATCTCAAGCGCAAGCTGGGGAGGATGAACAATGTACCTGATGCGTTGAGCCGTAAAGCTAAACTAGCGGCCATCTCTATAGCAGCCGAGCAGTTTCAATCTCACATTACCAACACTCTTCAAGGATAGGATCCGCGAAGCATTGGCGGTGGATCCTCAGACCCAGATCATCATTAACTTGGTGAAACAGGGGGAAACCCAACAGTTTTGGGTAGAAGATGGTCTTCTATATACGAAGGGACAACGGATTTACGTTCCTTGATTCGCGGGACTAAGACGGGAGCTGATAAAGGAGTACCATGACACTCTTTGGGCAAGCCATCCAGGTTAGCGGATAACATTATCCTTATTGCACAGGGGGTACTATTGGCCAAAGGATTGCGAAGAAGTGATGGAATATATGCGGACTTGTCACATTTTCCAGCAGGACAAAGTTGATCGGGACTCACCACTTGGACAGCTTGAACCACTTCCTGTACCGACACGACCTTGGGAAAGCGTTTCTCTGGATTTTATCTCCGGGTTACCTAAAACTGAAGAATATGGTTCCATACTCGCGATCATCGACAAATTCTCTAAGAATGCGACGTTCATTCTAGCTCCAATTATTTACCCGGCAGATGAAACAATGCGTCTCTTTGTGAAGCACATTGTCAAGTATTGGGGCATGCCATATAATATTGTCGGCGATAGAGATTCAAGATTCATTGGGAAGTTTTGGAAGGAAGTGTTCAGATTATTGGGTCACTCTTAACTTCTCAACTAGTAACCAGATGGTCAGATCGAATGTTTCAACGCCATATTGGAGGAATATCTCCGACACTTTGTTAGTGCAAACAAGAAGAACTGGGTCGAACTCCTGGATGTAGTGTAAATTTGCTTCAATCTGCAGAAGAGTTCATCAACCAACAAAAGTCCCTCTAAAATACTATTGGGAAAACAACCCCTCACACCACACACTGTTACAAAGGAAAAGTTCCGAGAGCCTACCAGTTTGCAAAAGAATGGCAGAGAAATACTGATATTGCTCGTGCCTACTTGGATAAAGCGTCTGCCAAAATGAAAAAATGGGTAGATCAAAAGAGGCGACCAAATCATTTTTAAGTCGGAGACCTTGTTCTTATCAAGACTTCCTACCTTCAGCACAGAAGCGACAAAGCATACCAAGGCTTGGTACCTAGATATGTAGGTCTGATGTTAATTATTAACAGAGTTGGAAAGGTTTCTTATAAGCTTCAACTGCCACCACATCTTCGATTCACCCATCCAGTATTCCATGCGAGCACACTCAAGCCTTACCACGAAGACAAGGAAGATCCGAGTCGAAGTACTGTCAGGCCTCATATTCCTTTCAAGCAAGTCACCCCAGACCAAGTTCCAAAGATTGTTCTTGCCCATAGAGTGACCTATGTTGATTTAGACACTAAGGAGGAAGTCTATGAGTACCTAGTGAAGTAGAAGGACCTCCTAGAAGCAGAAGTCAGCTGGGAGCACCAAGACTCTCGCCCCCTGTTGATCTGACTCATAAAGATTGAAGCCAAACAGGAGAGGAAAGATAAGAGGCAGATGAGGAAGACGAAAAAGAAGTCGACAAAGACGCCTTCAAGCTAAGTGGGGAAGAGTGTTACGCCTCAGCGTATTAACCCAATATTTTGTAAATAGAATCTCTAAGATGTAACAAAGCCCTATAAAAAGTTTCGTTAATTTGTGTAAAGTTTAGGTTAGCCTTAAGGGGGAGTACGCTTCGTCTCCAACTTTGATGTTTCATTTTGGTTGTAAGCTATTTACTTAATAGCTATATTCTAGAGGAAGTGAATCCGATACACCCGAATTGTAATTAAAGTTTTGTAATCTTGTTGATAAGTGAATGAAAGCTAGTTTGTATTGAATATTTGTTGCCTTGGTATTATGTGATATTGTGATAAAAGACTATTAAAAAAAAACGAATAATTAGGCTTACTTGAGGCACGTGGCACGTGCCGCACGTACCAAGCTTGTGTTTCAGCTGGTCCATGGCACCTTGGGTTTACCGACCCAAGCCCAAGCCCAAGCCCAAGCCCAAGCATAGAAACACGAAACAATTTGTGGAAGAAAAAAAATGTCAAAATTAAAAACCAGATTCTTCTCAAACAAACCCTAAGAATGGTGATTTCAAGTTTACAAAGATTCACCTCTCAAATCGCTCGAACCCCATCTCTCTCTCTCCTCCTCACTCGCTCATCCGCAACAACATCATCACTCAAAGTCACCGATCGTCTCGTGAAGCTCTTCGCAATCGATTTCTCTGGTAAGAAACGCGAGATCATTGGATTACAAGGTCACACTCTCTTAAAAGCCCTAACAAACCATGGATTAGTTGATCCAGCGTCCCATCGACTCGAAGATATCGATGCCTGTTCGGCTGAATGCGAGGTTAACATTGCTGAAGAGTGGTTGGAGAAGTTGCCTCCACCTTCTTATGATGAACAGTATGTGTTGAGGAGGAACTCGAGGAATAGGGTTTTGAATAAGCATTCGAGGCTTGGGTGCCAGGTGGTGCTTGGGAAGGAGTTACAAGGGATGGTTATCGCAATGCCGGAGCCGAAAGCTTGGGATATCCCGTAAGGTTTGCACTTTGTAGTAATCAAAGTTGGGTTTTTATTTATTTATTTGTTGATGTTGAATAAATGAGAGAGTAATCTGGGTTTTATTTTGTTGTTGATATGGATAATGTGATGATTATGTATTTGTTCTTCTTTTGTTTAATTGCGATTTCTGATGTTTTATGATATTGGTGGAGAAATACCATATGTTCTTGTGATTATCTGTGTATTTTTAATTGCAATTCTCGGGATTTTATCAACTATAGTTCTTTTTTGATAATTTAGTTGCTTGAATCTTTGTTTCAAACGGCTCAGACTCTCCATGGGTTCAGAAATTGTATTTTTCCATTGAAAATTATTCAGAACTACACAAGGGTTCTGTACACTATAGTGTGAAAAGTCAGTTTGAGAAACTCGAGAGTGTTTGTTGGGGTAATGGTACCTGCAATCGCCTTTTAGGATTAGCTTGCTTTATGTGTCTTATTTAGTGAATATCATTTTTATAGTTGGAGAAGGCATAGGTATTTAATTCAAGTACTCCCAGGTCACAAACACATGGATATGCCCATCTATGAACTTGGCTTTCATTATCTATGACTTTTTTTATATTAACATCCTACATTGGCTATTCATAAATTCCCGAGACATTTAGCTTACAATTTGTACATGGGCTTGAAAGAAGGATAATAATTGGTTAAGTTATTCTTAGCAAATTCTCCTATGTGGAGGAGCCAAGATATAAAAAGTAACGCCACAAAGGCTGTCTTAACAGGTGTGACCATAAGGAATTTAAGGAGATATAGGCGTGTAAGGACCCACATCCAAATCGAGTTGACTTGAGTCAACAAGTATTAGAGCACCCACAGCAGCTAGGTACACCCTGACGTGGCAGGGTGAATTCCCAATCCACCCTCTTTTCCACCCCAAATCCTTCCCAGTAGCTAGGTGAATTCTTGACGTGGCAACTCAAAAATCCATCCAAGGGTGGATTTGGGTGGAAAATCCACCCTGAGGGTGGATTGAGAGCCACGCGGTTCTGAAGTGCGTTGCATACATAGCGCGCGGTTCAGAAGTGCGCGGCAACACTTTAGGCTTAAGATGATGACACGTGTCCCAAGATCAATGCTTCCTATTAAGTGCAGTTCTGAAGTGCGCTGGGTTTCAACGTCTTCATCATCACTCTCATCTAGCGCGCGGTTCAGAAGTGTGTTGGGTTTAATTCACCCTGGGTGGATTGAAAACTGCTGTGGGGTGGATTGGATTCACCCCAAAATTCATCCAATACACCCTCTTAACTGCTGTGGATGCTCTTATATACCCCAAAGCAGTTTGTGCTAGAGAGAAAAAAATTGGGTATAAAGAAATTATGAGTTAAAGATTGGGATAGATGACTATAAAACTGGTGGGTTGGGACAAGAAGACGGAAGAACTGTTGGATTGCCGGTATTACACTTTCAAGAAGAGTGCAATAAGAAGCAACGAAGGAATTCTTTGAAATGGGCCAATCTTGGAAAACTTTGATAGCAGGGTAATTATTTATAGGCGAAGGAGACTACAGTATTAGATACTACCCTTCTATACCTTGAAGCAAAACATTTATGCTGTAGAAATTAGAAACTCAAAATTGTTGATAAACCTTTGGGAATTTCTGTTTTTCTTTCCAAAACATTTAAATAAGTTTTCAAGTGTAAGATCTATATACTGTAGAAGAATCAAGGAAAGATAACCTGCATACTTGAACAGGAAGTCATCGATATTATCCCTCGCCCAAATGAAGTTGGATCTTCGGATTATGGTTGGAACATGACACAAGAAACGAGGCATAACACAACAATGAGGATCCTAGTCCAGTTAGGCTTTGTGGGGACTTGCCAATCCCACTGTTTTATGAGCCAGTACTCATAGTTATTCACCCAATTACTAGTTTTGTTGTTTTAGTAGTAGTATTTATTGAAATGAAGCTTAAACTGTAATAGGAAATTTTGTTAAGTTGATCTTTGTTTTCTTACTGTGTTAATATGATTAGTATTACTCCATATTAGGATACGTAATCAGCAAGTGATAATTGCATACTTGATATGTTCAAGATAAAAATGGTGTAATATTCTGGCCAGCTTTATGACTGTAATCATTTTATAAAAACATCAATTAGTTAGGGACTTTTGGTACATGCTTTCTAAGTAAACACTCTTTTGATGACATTGAATAAAGCTGTCTCTACACTTTCTTCGCCTGAAAAACAGCTTTAGAAGTTCTTCACTGCCTTGAATCTTATGTATTGAAACTAGATATTTATTGCTACATTTCATAGCATATATAATCATTAGATCACTTTTCATTTAACAGTGACCTCTGGGGCATGAGCTTATTTTTATTGGGGGGCTGCCTGTCCTTTCTTGCAGTGACAAAAATTAGTGGCAGACCTTTTCATGATGTTTGCCTTGAAGACGTTGTTGTGGAGCATCATTGCATTTACTTTCTTTTGGGGTTTTTTGATGTAAAGGAACGAAAAATTCCTCAAGGATAAGTAGTTAATGTTCAAGCACATTACCTAATTGAGTTAATGCTCACTCACATTATCTCCAATGTTAAGGTTACTGCACCAGATCCTCAGTTGCCTCTATTACTCAAAAGCAAAAGTACTTCAAATTAACACCTACTCTTTCTCAACTCAATTAGGTCAATTAAATTGATATCTCCCAAATGTGTCTCAGTTTTCTCATATACATTATATACTCTTGTTAGGATATTGTGATATTACTTTTTGCAAAAAATTTATGAGCACTCGCATTTAGAAGCTCTCTTATGATTCTTCATCATGTCTGGTGAACTTTGATGTTCTCCACAAATACATATTGAAATTTTCCGTTAAGTTGGAGTCTCCATACGTTCTTCAAGGGATTTGTCTTGTGGAATCTGAGGTCTTAAAACTACTGGGTTGTTTCTTCCTCCATTGAATTCTTCTAAATATTGTCGGGTTTCTTATCAAACACTAGTTGACCAAGTCTCACCAAAATTTGATATTAGATCTATTTGTGGATTTGGACTTCAAAAGGGTGTACAAACATCAATTCTAGGTCACAGTTTGAAGCTTTTGTTTCGATGTTTTCTTTGCAGAGTGTGTGGCAATTTGTAATCAGATACTGAAGGTTAATTCTTCGCATGCATCGTGTCTCACGAACTTGTTGGGTATTCAACCTTCGTATCTTACAGGACCTGAAGTTGGTAGTGTTAATAAACAGTAGCATGTCCACTTTTATTTACACCCCTGACACCTGCTTTTACTTATCAGTTTGGACTCACGAATGATGGAACTGTCAGGTTTTTGTTTTGCTTGATTTAGCTCCACCTCGTTAAAGAAAGCGTAAGGTCCTTAGAATTGTACTTGGTTGTTTTCTTACTGATAGGAACTATTTGTTGCGGAAGCTAAATCACACTCTAAAATAAACTAAATTTCTCAATTGCATAAAAATAAAGGTCAAAAGACTTAGGGTTTATGAGTTTTACCCCAAACTCTACATCACTCTCTCTAAGGCTAAACTTTTCTCTATCAAACCAACTCTAAGCAATAAACTAAGCTTAGGCTCTTTTTTATAAGAGAAGAGACCAAGAACAAATAGAGATCCTAGCTAGATTCTAATTAGAAGACTTTTCCTAATTATAATGCAAATAAAATAAAGTAAATAGGATTAACTAAAATAGAGAGAGTGGTCTGAAAGGTGGAAAGACGATCGCCTACGTGGGCATCGTAACGACTACGCGATCCATCACTTACTATAATGTTTTGCGCTTTCGATTTTCTTGAAAAGGCACAAGAAATAAATGAGGAAGGTGGTTAAAAATGACGTTGGGTGATTTTTGGAGATTGGATTAAATGTATGTGACCACAAATTTGATTAGCTATATGTTCGATGAGATCAAACAAGCCAGATGGAAATTTCTAGAGAGAATTTTATTATGAAAGAAGGATGCGTGAATGTCTCTAAGGGGCTTTTATGTGATTGTTCTTAGGTTGCTTTGAAGAGGTTCACAAATTGCTCAGCTGCTGGGGATGTGAGCTTCACCCATGAGGTGGAGGTTATTGTGATCGTTAGGCACATAAATCTTGTTGTTGTGATCCTAGAGGTTATTGTACCGTCAGTCCGTCAACTCCTTAAAATGATACGGGAAGATAATCGTGTGTGATTTGATGTGCACTGGAAATTTTCATCATCATCTATTAGAGTCAGTTAAAAAGAAGCTTAGTTGTCCAATGCGTCGAAGGATTGTCATCGGGAATGTGAGGGGGTTGGCTTATTTACATTGTGGAGTTCAGCCAGCTAATTCATTGGATATCAAGAATTGCCATCATCCTCTTGAATGTGAGTTTGAACCCAAAGTTGCAGATTCAAGCTTTGTGAAATTCACGCCAGAGATGGTGACACATTTAAATACCAGAGTGGCTGGCCCTGGGCTACATTGCCCCTGAATATGCTTTTATATGGGCATATAGATGATAGATAGATGCGTTGTTTACAGCTTCATGGTTGTGCTTCTTGAGCTTTTGAGTGAGAATAAGGCTAACTCAACAATGAGAACCAGACATCTCTCGTGACTTATTGGGCTTGACCTCTAGTGAAAAGATGTAGACCATTGGAACGTATCGAAGAAGGCATGATTTGTGTCCTGCCAGAAGCCATTGAGAAGTATGTTTTGATTGCTATTCTTTTTTCGCATCACCAGTTTTATGCCACGCAGAGTATGGATTAGATCGTGAAGATTTTGGAAACTTATTTACTGGTTTCCATGATCCAGAACGACCCATTTCAACTGTATCCAGATGGATGCTTTTTATAGCCTCAATCCTGCTGGGTACTGGTCTACTGGATGTATACCTTGGAGGGGTCTATCCAGTTTTGAAAAGGGAAGCTGCAATCTTTACGTTGATTAAGATGATTTAAGACGAGTGTATGGTCTGGTGTTTAAGGATTTCTGTGGGGGTTCCTGCTGATGTTACTTCCATTCCTGGTCTGAATCATCCCCGATCACCCTTCTCGGTACTGATCTTCTTTCTGAAATACATATCATTTTTCCAGTTCAGTAGAAAATTAGTGTACTAAGGTATCTTCTGATAAAACACAAAACTTAGAACTTTACCATCTACATTTTGGAGATATTGCTACCTTTCGGATATGGAATAAAAGCTTTGCAACGAAAGTGAAGAAATGTAAAAAAATAAAATCGAATCTGATCATGGTTGTTTAGGTATTCAGCTTATATCAGCTGGAGGCCCTGGAAGAAGCCATGCAGTTTGAAACAAGGAGCCTTGTTTAGTTGTTTTGTGTTATCTTTGGAAAGTTGCCTTTATGCCTTTAAGGATTTTTATGTCAAGAGTAGAGTAACAGCATAATGTTTATAAGAAATGCGAAGAGCCTATCTCTAATTATTCTACCAGTATAGAATCTCCTCTTCTCATAAAACAAAGCCTATGCGTGCTTCAGAGGGGTATTTGTTTTTCGAGGACTTCATGACTAGACTAGATAAATTTCTGGGGATGAAGGTGCCAACTTTTATTCTATTTTCCCCTTTCATAGCTATCTGAAATAAGTATTGAAACAACTTTTTACTTGTTTGAAGGAAGACATGTTTTCTGTATTGTATTCTAATCTACACGTTTCCCAAACTTCCTTCAATCCAAAGTCAATATGACTTTCAAAGAGCATGCAAATGCATAACATACAACAGTATTATGTATGTCGTGCTCTCTGTTCTAATCTCTTAGTGTTTTGTCTCTTTGAATGATGGAAAATGTAGTTAACTTTAGCGTCTTGAGTATAGTAAAATTTATGGTTCCGTGCCTGGTAAGGGGTAAGTACAATTTATGACTCCATGCCTGGTAAGTGGTAAGTACAAATTATGATTCCATGCCTGGTAAGTGGTAACTTTGATTAATATTACTGGCAGATTTTGTTTTAGTTGATAAAATGTTGTTTCTCTGACAGTTGAAGGCTCCTACTGATTGCTCTTGGTCATGGAGGAAAATTCTCAAGTTAAGGACTCAAGCTAGTAGAATTGCTCTTCATCTTATTGGCAATGGTAACAAGACTGGGATTTGGGAAACCCTTGGCATCCCTTGGGTATCCTAATGGACATTTTTCCTAATCAGCTTCTCTGCTCTTCTCAATTTAACTAGACATCAATGGTTAGTGCCCTCATTACTGATGGGAAGTGGGTGCTTAATGACAACCTTGTAAGGCTCCTTGGGGATATTCCTAGATTACTTGGATCATGTTGATTATTTTGCTGAGCATGAAGATGAGGTTGTGTGGTCTGTTTCTCAGAGTGGGGAGTATGAAATGAAAGCAACTTATGAACCTCTTAGACATGAGAATGACAAGGTCAAGTGGAGTAAACTGATTTGGCATATCAGACAATTATGAGGCATAGTTTTGTTACTTGAATGGCAATGCACAAAGGCCTCAAGACCCAGGATAAGCTTCTTAAGTGGGGAAAAAGCCAAGTTAATAATTGTGTGTTGTGTTGTGGGTATACTGAAGATGAAGAGCATCTTTTTTTTTGGTTGCAGCTTTTCTAAGGTTACCTGGACAGAGCTCCTTAAGATCATGGGGTATAATAGAGCAGTGGGGGACTGGGACATGGAGATTAATTTGAATGTTACGCACTTGAATGGAGAAGATGGGAGGGCTCCTATCAAAAGATTAGTGTTAACTCTTACTTTTACCATGTGTGGAGGGGTAGCTTTGGAAGAAAATTTGATCTCTCTAAAGAGATCAAAAACTAATCAAAACATGTGGCATGAGAAAGAAAATTCAAAACTAACTTAACTCCACAAGTTAACACCGTTTAGGACCCTTTTTTAACTCTATTTTATTAAATAAAATAGGCCTATCTTCCTCTCTTTAAAAATAGGTACCATCTTTTTGTACAACTTTGTGGAAGAGTATTCTGCATTGTTGCATTGATAGATCTCTTCTCCTCATTTGCATATGATTCCCTGTATTTATCATAAGAGCTCTCCTTTGGAAAAATGTTAAATACCCGAGCTTTCCTATCCATTGCATCAAGAATTGAGGTAGAAATCACTCTCGATATCTTCTAATGAAGTTATGACTTGAGTTCATGGTAAAGGGGTTGGTTTGTGTTATGAGATTGAGTAGAGTGTAGTGGTATACGAGTGGATAAGAAAATGCAAAGCTCACAAAAAAGGTAATGGTGAGAGAGGCTCCCTGGTATTCATTGCAGATGGTTTGGTCTCATATGGCATGCCAGTGCTATGGTCCTCCATCTCTCTCTGAACCATGTCTTGCTCTTGCAACAACCATATAACATGATCTTTGGAGAAGGTGACAATGATTACCGCATCGATTTGTTTGACAGGACCCACCCTTCTAAACATACTTCTTAAGTCAACTTGGAATGGATATGAATCTAACACATTCCTTATAGGCTTGTGGATGTTGGGTACGGATGCTTGAGAGTTACACTGTAAGATGCTCTAGGGAATGAGTTTGGTTTTACGTCTGAAAGTTGTAGCGAGGGACATGCATTGGAGGTGCACAAAAGAATTTTCGGGGTTGTCATTATAGCTCTACATATCTTTTCCAACAATAGATCCTGATTGACAATGGTTGCAAATAATGGAGGCGTGCAATCTAAGTAGGTTTCTGACTTAGATATTATTATGAAAACCAATCCAAAGAAAAACATGTTCCATCTTCTACAAATCGGGTTTGTTGTCTAGTGTGTGCCTCAATTCTCCAAGAAAACCATAACAAAATCACAAAAACACAAAATATAAGGTACAACAAACAAACTACACTTTAGTTAAAACAAATAAACAAATCTACATTTCCCTTTATCTTTCAATCTCTATCACTTTCTTCTCACATGGCCAAATCTTTCCTCTCCCATGTTTCTTTTTCTCTATTGATGTGCTCACACGAATTGGATTCAGATTGTCATCGCTTTCAAAGCCAAATTCTACGGCCAATTTTTCTGCATGAGACAATTAGACACCAATGCGGTGTTAAAGAGAGGAAGATAGACCTATGTTTCCTCTCCTATGTTTCTTTTTCTCTAAGGTCATAAACACTGTTAACTTGTGGAGTTAAGTTAGTTTTGAATTTTCTTTCTCATGCCACATGACTAGTTTTGATTAGAAGAGATCTTTGATCTCTCTATAGAGATCCAAAAAAAATTCCGGTAGCTTTGCTGGTCATTTACAAGCAAGTAGGTGATTGCCTAACATGACATCTTCTGATATTAAATGCTCTGATCATTCCTATTCCAATGATGAAGATAAGGTAGTGTTTACTATCTCTTCTCTGAGATCTGCCATTACAGTTATACCCTCTTTGGAGGAAACATAATCCATTATACATCAACACCGACCCGAGGACAGCTGACGGTTTGACGCAAGGTCTCATTTAGCAGTGTTATTCCATCTGATAGTAGGCAGACTTGAACATCAATACAGACCAGAGGACAGCTAACGGTTTGACGCAGGGTCTCATTTAGCAGTGTTATTGCATCTGATAGTAGGCAGACTTGAATTATGCAATGTTTAGAATGGAGTAGAAAGAATTTCATGATAGGATGATTAAAAATTGTATTGATGTGTATATAACCTATTAGCTGTGGAAATGCTTAATAGTTTTCAGTATCTCGTGTTTGATTTAGAGTCAGTTATCATGTATTTTGGTGGGATAGCTGTGCATATCGTTTACATGTGCAGGTCCTTGCAGTTGGATTACTGCTTTGAGTCACTTTTTTGGCCTGAAAACAAAGGCTCTGCCTGTTAGTCCATTGATGTGTATGAAATATGATTCATGATTAGTTCTCAATCTGTTTGTTCATTTAGACGGAGGGCAGATTTCTTGAGGAATAGTGATGAATGCTCATACTCACCACATTATCTCGGTTCCTAAAGGACTTGTATATGTTCTTCATTATTCAACTATAATCAAGTTTTTGTATTAGGGCTGAGGCTCGTGTTGGATATTCACCTATAGACATCTCTTCAAAATGTACTTTCTTCACCATGGGTGAGTGCAGGGGCAGCTCAATCCGTCCTTATCAGAATTTGGAATTATGGATATTAAGAATCGAAAAAATATCTCGTACCTTAAGTGAAATGTCTCATACTCTCCTAAATCAAATCCTCGTTGGAAAGAGAGTTCATTTTGTAGTTAAATGTTGTCAAAGCAACCATTATGGGTTTGATCTATTTTGATCTTTGATGTGCTCGGACAATGATGCCGAAGCTACAATATTGTGGTAGCATTCATTGTTATCGAAGTGATGTACCTAGAGTATATGTGGTTGTTTCACCAAATTTTGCTAGTCATGCTATATTTGCCTTGTTCTTAAAGTCAAGGTTTATAGGTTTGTTGCATTTGAAATTTACAATGCCGAATAATGTTTCTTATGTTTTAGGTCTCTACTTGAATTTGCCTTTAGCGTCCCTACTTGAGTTTGCCTTAAGCTACTAGACAACGCTATCAAATATGGCTACTCAAAGATGGATTTAAACATTTTTGTCATTTAAATGGCATCTGTGATAAAATCGCAAAGGTACTTGTAGTTATTTTACTTCCAAGAGGCACCAAATCCGATGCACTTTGTAGTTATGTGGGCTCCTAAAATATAGCCAACATTTTTATTTATTTTTAAGCAGAACGACGGAAAATATATTACAAATAAGCAGCGATAGAGTTTACAAAAAGGTTGGCCTCAAGAGGTTCAAAAACGGCAGTGGTCGAGGAATGGGAACCTTTGGCCGCAAGAGTATGAGCCTCAAAATTAAAGGTCCGACTGAAATAACAAAATCTAAAAGCAGTAAAACTGGAAGCAAGGCAGCACATGTCTGGAGCAAAGGTAAGAGCTCCCCATGATAAGTCATCTGATCCTAGCTCGAAGGCTCGCACAAGTCGTCTGCAGTCAGTAAGCATCAACACCCTCTCCAGTCCAAGTCTGATAGCCGCCCTCATGCCTCGGATCACGGAGATCGCTTCCGCCTCTTCTGGATCCGCCACTCGGGTGGAGTCGTGACCTGCACCAATAATAGAGTTTGAGTTCCCGGGAGTCTCTGCTAGACCAAGCTTCGTCCACCATAACAATATGCTATCTTTCCTCTACCACCGGCGGAGGGGTGGGGATGAGATGTCTGGCGTGAGTATGATCCACAGGGGCGGGAGGGCAAAGATAAGACTTAGCCCTATTCAAAAAGGAAGCGGAGTTGAGATCAATATTATTAAAAATCACGTCGTTACGGCTAGCCCAGATAACATAAAAGATTGTACTGAGCATGCCCCAAGAGGGGGGGTTCCCAGAGAAAGTTTACCGAGGAGAGAGCTTGTGAATCAGGTCAAAAAAAGAGTCAGACCGCGGCCAAATTGTAAAATCCAAAGAGGGATCAAAAGCGTACCAGAGGTCTCTTACTTTCTTATAGAAAAAGAGGGCATGTGTTGTAGATTCCACTTCTTCGCTGCACCTCGGGCATGTAGCATCTCGAGCCGAGTCCCCAAACCAAAGTTTGTTCTTAGTGGGGATGCTATCCTGTAAAACTTTCCAGAGAAAAAATTGAAGTCTAAAAGGGACTTTCATTTGCCAAATAGAGACCCATCGGGTGGGAGAGACGTTGCTCTCAGGTATAAGTGGGGAAGGGAGAAGGTCGGACCTGTAGGCGGATTTAGCCGTGAGAATGCCATTGGTCTCTTTCCTCCAGCGAAGGGTGTCATTGGCCGGGAACGCGCTAAGGGGGATAAGGAGGATGGCCTCAGCGATGCCGTGTTAAAAGTGTGAGCGAATAAGGGTTTCCTTCCAGATGCGCTGAGTGGGGCAAATGAGATCGCTTACCTTAGTACATTGATGCTGACGCGGAGGAGGTCCGCAAGGGCGTCCAAATGGGATGGTAGGGATCCAAGGTTCTAGCCAGCAGTCAACCGCGTTGCCGTCCCCGATATGTCAGATGAGGTTGCATGCGGTGATGATCCCTTTCCAAATCCAGGAGTCAGAAGGATTCAGGGAGGTAGTCATGGGCGATTCATTGGGGGTGTAGCGCTGGACGAGGTTGTGCGCCCAAAGTTTATCGGGCTCTTTAATGACTTGCCAGAGAGCTTAGCTTGAAGGGTGTGACTGTGGGCAAGAGCGATCCTGATGCCCAGTCCGCCCCATTTGGTAGGTCGACAGATTCTCTTCTAACTGATGAGGGAAGCCTTTCTTTTGCCCGAGGTGTTAGAACCCCAAAGAAAGCGAGCATTAATCGAATCGAGGGTTTTGCAGGTCTTGGAAGGAAAGGGAAAGACCGACATGTGGTACGAAGGTATTGCTGAGTTAACAGCTTTGATGAGAGTGATCCGTCTGGCTTGGGATAAGTTTTTGGCTTTCCACCCCTCGATCCGATCGGAAACACGGGATATGATCTCCTGGAAGTTCAGGCTCTTGTTACGATCAAATTCGAGTGGGGCTCTGAGATATTTGTTACCCCCCTATCCTTTTTAATGTGAAGGATGTGTTGGATGAGCTTAGTGTGACGATGATGGGAATTTTTGCGGAAAAGAATGCAGGACTTGTCAAGGTTAATCTCTTGGCCCGACACATTTTTGAAGGTGGCAAGGGCGCCTTTAAGAGTGTCAGCTTCAGAGAGATTTACTTTACATAAAATGAAGCAGTCGTCAGCAAACATGAGGTGGGAAATCGGAGTGCTGCCACGGGCGGTTTTGATCCTGTGAATCTCTCTGTCGTTCTCAGCTTTAAGGATAATGCGATAGAGGACTTCAGAGCAGATAAGGAAAATGAAGGGAGAGGTCTTCTTGTCTGAGGCCTCTAGCGGGTTGATGGAAGCCGAAGGGGGAACCATTAAGATTGAAAGAGAGAGCCGTAGTTGAGATGCATTGATGTATCCAGTTACACTATTTATCACAAAAGCCCATGGCTTTCATAGTGTCAATAAGGAAATCTCATTCAATACGGTCAAAAGCTTTGCTAAGATCAAGCTTAATAGCCATGCTCCCCTTCGCCCCTTTCTTTTTATGAAGGGATCTAAGGATCTCCTACGCCATGATGATATTGTCAAAGATTTACCGCCCCGGGACGAAGGCATTTTGAGAGGGGGAGATAATCTTATCAAGGAGAGGTTTGAGCCGGGTAGTTATGATTTTGGTAATGATTTTGAATTTAGCATTGCACAGGCTAATAGGGCGGTAGTGATCGGGCAAGGCTGGGTTTTTCTTCTTAGGTATAAGGGTTATATTCGTGTGATTGTATTCAGGAAAGAGATGGCCCGTTTGAAAGAATGCAAGAGTGGCTTTGAAGAGGTCATATTTGATGATATCCCAAGATTTTTGATAGAAAAGGGGGGGGGGGGGAAACCGTCTGGGCCTGGGGCCTTGTTAGAATTCATAGAGAACAAGGTATCGCGAACTTCAGTCATGGTAGGGTCGTGGATGAGGGAGGCATTGCCTTCTAGGGTGATCAGGGAAGTCATGACGTTTAGAGAGTAGATTTTAATGTGGGGTTCGGACGAGGTGAATAGATCTTTGTAGAAATCCAGGAAAGTGTTGCCGATGGTCTGCCGATCTTGCGTCTAGGAGCCGTCCGGAGTTCGCACTCTAAGGATAACGTTTTTCCTTCTACGACAAATAGTGGACACGTGGAAGAAGCGTGTGTTGCGGTCGCCTTCCTTGAGCCAGGTTTCACGGGATTTGTCTCTCTAGAGGGTCTCCTCTTGCTAAAGGGTACGATCGAGCGTGTCAAGGAGCTGTTTCTCAAGAATGTTATTACAATCCGAGGGGGGCTCCTTTTAGACCTGGCAAATCTGGTCGTGGAGTTTAAGGATAGTGCTCGGGGTGAAGTTGAAGACCGTCCTATTCCAGATGTTGAGAGCTTCGCTTTGGTGTGACGGAGCTTCTTACAAAGCCGGAGGGGCCTCGACCCCGTTTGATAGGCATCCCAGGTCTGTTGGATGATATTGTGAAAATCCGCATGGGTCGTCCAGTTCGATTGGAAGTGAAATTGCTTGGGGAGTTGGTGGTGGATCGGGAAAGAGTTGAGGATGATGGGACCGTGGTCAGACCCAATGATGGGTAGATTCAAGATAGTAGCATCAGGGAAGAGGGTCCTCCAAGTGTCGGAGACTAGAGCCCGGCATGGGCTTAAACTTGTTTCCTAACAAATTGTTTTTATTCTTTATTAAAATAATTTTTAATGTGTCGAACTCGGAAGGATCAAATTTATAGTGTTGTAGTTCGTTAGATAGGCTTTTGTAAACTTGTACTGCAAATACCAATGGCTCGTTTCCATAGTGCTGAAGGCGTGCATTGCATCCTCAAATGTCGCCTTACGCGGAATGATGCGAGTACAAACCAGTTTATTATACATAAAAGGATGTGTGCATTAAATCCTCAAGGCGAAGCCGGGAATTTAGTTTAGTGGGGTCACAATTAAGGGGTTCAGGGGTTTTTTTATAGTACTTTTAATTGTATTTTATTATTTTTCTCTTGACTATATGTAAGCTGACTTCTAAGGATATAAAGTGTTTTCAAGATAAATATGCTAAATCTTTGCTTTTAAACACCTTCGATGACTGAAGTTTTAGTTACAATTGTTATAATCTTTCAAACAAAAATGACATGGGAAAATTACAATTTTAAAAATTAGCGAAAATATATGTATACGTGTAATCAGTCGAATTCACGTCCACAACATTAAAAGACAAGCTCACTATCAACCCTATACTTAGCTCTTTGGTGTTAGGCTAGTGGTTTAGGACCACCTCTTGGAGAAGAGAGGTCACGAGTTCGAAACCCAACACCGGGGGTCATCCGCTAATATTTATCTTGATTTAAAAATGGAGTGCGACTTGTGGAACTACCGTGGCGAGCCCTGGGAGACTAGTTAGGAGAATGGTGAAAAATGATGAACCCGACGAACTTCCGGATTCTAAAAAAAAAAAACTACACTTTCAAAAATATTTTTGCACACATTTGCAAGACCATATACTTAATTTTTTTTAATGTTGGACCGTTGAGTATTAAGTTTTGGCATTAGAAAATAGTAAAAGACACAAAAATATACTTAAAAGGAGTGTGCGACTTGTGGAAGTACCGTGGCGAGCCCTAGGAGACTAGTTAGGAGAATGGTGAAAAATGATGAACCTAACGAACTTCCGGATTCTATAAAAAAAAATAAAAATAAAAAATACACTTTCAAAAATATTTTTACACACATTTGCAAGACCCTATGCTTAAATTTTTTTTTAATGTCTGACCCTTGAGTATTAAGTTTTGGCATTAGAAAATGGTAAAAGACACAAAAATATACTGAAAAGGATGCATTAAGTAATATCCCAATAGTTCAAGAAGTGACAACAAAAGTAACGATCAAAGTAATTTACTAAAAGTTGAGTCGGTCAAATCTTTAGAAGCTTGAGTGGGGTTAAATTGTAAGTGAGAGGATCTAGTAAAATTTAGAAAATAAAAAACAATTTTTTTTTTTTTGCCAAACTCTTCCCCCCTAACTTCGCCAATGTCCTCAGTCAACCTATATACATTGATTCTAAACACTCTTGGGGTTTTCAAGAACTAGCCCTAATCTACCAATTGAGGAAGCTAGAGTTACAGATCCTTATATAAAACCGGCTTGTCTTTCAAAAAAAAAAAAAAAAATTGAGGAAGCCATCGTTGGTTTAACCATGGCTTAACCATGGCTTAGTCATATAAGTCCTACTTCCATAGTCAAAAGTCTTTCTATAGCTTGCAATAAAGTAGAGAAAAGAGTGATAGAGAAACTTATACCGAAAAAATAAAGAATTTACATTACTTATTTTCTTGCTCTAAATATAGGCATGGTATCATAAGGTTTGGCCCATCATGTTCTCATCAAAATTTGTACAAATTGTTTGTGGGAATAATTTTACAACTAATGCTCTGTTGGAGATGCTCTTAGATCATATAATACATGTTACTTGTCCACATCAAATATTTACTTTTTTTAAAAAACCAGCCAAAAAGTAGATGTTGTAGATGTGGACACATCAAATATGATGGTCCCCATGATACACATCCATCCAACTTAAAAGACAAACAAACCATCTTGTGGAAACAAAAGAGTTGTTTTGAGTCAAATTTTTTTAAAGAGACAGACCAACTAAAATCAAGTACAGTGTCTTTTGAAAAAAAGAGAGCTAATTATGTACGTGTCCTGAAAACGTATGTGGTGAGGTAATAAGGAGTGAAAAATATTCACCTTATATAAAGAGAAATTATATTAGAGATTTGCACATAAACAAGTTGATGACAAGTTCTTTAAAACTTTTTTTTTTTTTTTTTCACTTGAAATCTTCTAAAATCAGAAATTCGATAGTCTCATTTCATGATTTTTTAGGTTTAGTACTGCCTTCTCTTTAGTGGGGCCTATCATACTTTTTACAATTTTTCTTGGCTTTACCTAAGATTTGGACCAAGAAAAATGCTAAAATATAAATATGTCACGGTTAAGATGTCATTTTGTGAACATTACATTTTTTTGTTTTCCTCTACTCACTTTCCTTAGGTTACATAACTCTCAATCTACATTGTTCTATCTATTTCTTGCTCTGCTCATCCAGTTGGAGAAGCAACTACATCAACTTTTGTTTCCACGTCTCTCTTTCCCTCCTCCAAATCGAGGTTGTCTCAGTTTTTGTCACCCAACTTTAGTCTCAACGTTTGATTTTATAACCCTGCAAATCAAGTATTCGCTAACCATTAAATTCATATATATCTTAGATATAACCGAAAATCTTCCCCTATTAAACATTAAAGATACCAAACGAGGCATAATATAAAAAAAAAATCTCAAAATTTCCTGAAAACACTTTTTGGCTCCCTTGCTAACACACACAATTAAATACAATAAGTAGGGTTTCTAAATTTAAACTATATATAATCCCGCCAAACCTTAAAAAAAAAACTCAAAATTTTAAACCGTTACAAAATCTCCTTTATTTAATTATTAATCGGTCCCACACCACTTTGTTTTATTTAATTAGTAGACCGTTGCCTCTGTTTTGATCATAATTACCAAATCACCCATCTATTTTCCTCTCTCCGCCATAATTACCAAACCACCCCTCCCCAGTCTCGTCTCTCTCACTCTCTCTGTCTCTCAAACACAGCTCTCAAGATAACAACAACAACAACCCTAACCCTAATTTCATCTCCGTCACCAAACCTTAGAGAGAGGGGTTTCTCTCCAATGGTGGCTGGTAAGGTTAAGGTAGCAATGGGGTTGCAAAAATCGTCACCGAAACCCGAGACCATTTCGTCTCCAACGGTGTTCTCGCGGTCGTTCGGAGTGTACTTCCCTAGGACATCATCGGCGCAAGTACAGCCTCGACCGCGGGACATTACGGAGCTTGTACAACTGGTTGAAGAGTTGCGTGATCGAGAATCGAGGCTTAAAACAGAGCTCATTCAACAGAAATTGTTAACAGAGTCGGCAGGGATTGTGCCAATTTTGGAAGAGGAGATTGCGTTGAAGAATGTAGAGATTGGGAAATTGGAGGGAGTGATTGAAGGGTTGAGATTGGAGGTTCAGTGTTTGATGAGTTTAGAGAATGAAATCGAGTCTAGAGATGGTGAGATTGAGAGTTTGGCGAAGAGGGTGGGGGAATTGGAGGGGGATAATTGTAGGTTGAGGTTAAAGATTGAGGGGGAGAGGAGAGAGAGTGAGAAGAGGTTGAGTGAAATATTGGAGGAGAAAAGATTAGGGGGTTCGATGAGAATTGTGGATTCGTCTAGTCATAGTATGAGGTTTCATGAGCGAGAAGGTAGATTGCTAAAGAGTGTGAAGAAATCTGTCAAACCAATTGATTTTGGTTCAGAATCTAAGAGGGAAGAGGCTGAAATGGTGTGTCCCCAGTTGTCCAGATGTAATAGCCTAGACGAGTTCTCAGAGTTTTCCGATTTGAGTGTGAAATGTAGACTACCTAGGGTTCCTGTTCCCCCTCCAACACCTTCATCATTACTATCATCACCATCATCGTCATCGTCTTCAAAGGGTTTTGGATCGTTTCCAATTCCACCACCACCACCTCCTCCGACATTGGCTCGACTGCCACCACCATTGCCAAGGCCAAAAAGTGCTTCACCCCCAATGGGGAAAACACCTCCACTCCCACTCCCACCCCCACCACCATTGCTTGCTAAAGGGGCGCGTCTGATGGCATCAAAAGTGAAAAGAGTGCCAGAGGTGGTGGAGTTTTACAATTCTCTAATGCATCATAGAGACTCAAAGAGAGATTCTGGCATTGGTGTATCAGATGCTCAGTCTAATGGGAATGCTCGTGACATGATTGGTGAAATTGAAAATCGGTCCGCACACCTTCTAGCTGTAAGCACACTCTAGTTCTTCCTTCTTTGTTCGTAGTTGAATTTTTTTCTTAATTATGGATCAGTTAAGTAACTTGTCAGCATAATTATTCTTGTACTTTGCAAGTTTAAGTCAGTAAAATTAAATGGATTACTCTTTGTATGTCTTCCTAGATTTTCTGGTCCCATTTTAAAACTTGTAACTTACGCCCTAAAGTTCCTATAATCTACCTAGATTCAAAAGTCAGTTTATTTTTTATTTTTTTTGACAAATGCCATGATACCACACCTTTTCTTTCGAGGAACAATGCAAACTCTCAGAAATCCTGGAATTTTCTTCGAGTGAGTAATAAGAGTTCGGTATTCGTTACACGACTTTACTTCAATCACAATCTATAGATTCAGGAATATCATTTAAGACATTTTGGTCTTCTTAGCAACTTCAGAGAGTCAATCTCATATTTCCTCCTCTTTTCGAAGCAAGAGTAAATTTGATATTTGGGTGTCATTACTCCAAGCTTGCTAGCATACCTGAAAACCTCGAAATTTAGTTTAGAATGTCTGCAACTCTTTACTTGTGGCCTTAGAGAGAAAAGAACAGTGTAGGTTATTTTCTTCCACTTTTTATGTATTTATTTTTCTAATATAGCGACCCAGGGTATTACGTAGAGGACAGATGTTTAAATTAAAACAAGGCTAATACCGATTCTTCTTTCGAACAGATAAAGATGGATGTAGAAACACAAGGAGACTTCATTCGGTTTTTGATGAAAGAAGTCCAGAATGCGACTTTCACTAACATAACTGATGTGGTGGCTTTCGTTAAATGGCTGGACGACGAGCTCTCTTACTTGGTACGCCTTTTGTAAATCGATTAAAATCATATTAATCCTTTTGCTTTTTCTCTTGTTTGGAGGGTGAGAGGGCTAAGGAGACTCCAATCTATAATAATCAATCCAAAAATTCTAGATGAAATTTCCTATGATTATCTCTTAAAAATGCTACTAGACGCTTATCGAAAATCGACTCTGGATTAATCCTTCCTCAAAATTGGTGATAAAGAAAACAATCGATCTAATTAAAGCAAATCAAGCAAATCAATTAAAATTGTTTTATGCGTTAAAAACTAAAAGTGAATTATTGAACTTCCAATCAAAAAACATTTGTAGAACTGGATACAAAGTAATACTGACACAATGGGAGTGCAAGAATCATACAGAAGTACAAACCTTTGGCCGGCTTTAAGGCCCCTTCGATGATGCTTTTAGTATCATAGTGGGGGCACCTTTTTGTTTTTTTTTCCTGTGAAAAGAGGCGGCTCGGCGTCATTTGGCCATGTAATGGCTTGAGTCATCACGAAAAAGAAACCTAACTCAGATCTGATTAGAAAAAAACGATATCGAGATACAATAAAAAATCGTCGCGTCAAATGAAATAAAGAATTTGACGGTTTTTCTGGAGAGAAAACTTACATAATTTAAAGAGATTTTCCTTGGTGATATTGGAGTTCGTGATACATATATTATGTAGATTTAGGTTAGGGTGGTGAAGTTGGAGAGAGATACAGAGCACAGAGCACAGAGCACAGAGGGGAGCATGAGAGAGACAGACAACTAGGTTTTGAGAGGGAGAACATAAAACCAATGGTAAGGCAGATGTACCCCTGAAATTTTCTTTGTTGGGAGTTAGGACTGAAATATTCTAATATTTTCTTGTTTATTACTTTGGTCTTACATTATCAATAGGAATCGCATCCCTCCAAATTATCATTTTCCCTCGATAGATGTTGCTTTCCTAGTGATATATGCTGTGCTAAGCAATGAATCATGTGAAAACCTCTTGTATAATAGAAAGTGTTCATTCATATGCCAGAGCCATTTCACCCCCATCTTAACTGCATCAAGTTGATGGATCACTGTACAACCTGAATATAGGCCGTGCCACTCTATTTTATCTCTAAATGCTCACCATAACCTCCTTAAGTAAACCATCTTTGTTGAGGCCTAGTGTCTTCATAGGAGGACCGGGATGCCAGAAAAGGATTAAGGCCACAAAAGCTTTCTTTGAGCATCTCATACTTAAATATACCTGTCCCTCCGGAGATGTCTTTTATTCTTGTGGAAACAGCAGTACTTTCATTATCTTAGGAATCTTTTCCAAACTTTTATCTTTGGAGGTTCTTTGTGCCCAAAATTCCCCATATCACTTTCATTACAATAGTATAGCATCAAGAGCTCATTTGTAGCAACAAAAAGAGTGACGTGCAGACACATCCTTGCAGATATCTCGAAGATGATCTCTTTTCCTCTTGCGTATTATGTCCCTTCCGTTATATATTTTTTGTTTTGTTTGACTTTTTGTAATTTTAGTCCAATAAGAACTTGCAAGTCCAAGTAGAATTAGGATTTAGCTAGTTTAGTAGGAATTCTGTTTTAGAAGCCTATTAGAATTCATAAGGAGATTAGTAGAAACTATCATACATAAGAGTTTTGCCCTTCATTTTTTTCAGTGGGATTTGTAGACATAACGGGTGAATTTTGGATTTTTTCATGGAAATTTACAAACCCTGATTTTAGATTGTAGGAATTATGCAACTCGGCATACCTAACATATGCTTCTGACCTTCCGCAAGTTACTTTAAATCAAAAATGTATTGCCCCTACACGAGCTAATTAAAATCCAAGGGAATTCTATTTTTGCAGGGATAAGAATTTCTGTATATAGCTTCTCCAATACCTCCCTCCATATTAATTACTATAAGGACATTGCAAAAATACATATTATCGACCCTATCTGGCCAGTTTTGGCAAAGTTCACCTTGTTTAGTAGGGATGTCTATATGTGGAAAATGGTATATAACTAGAATACTCCCAGTTTTGCTAATTATTTCCACCAATTTATTACCGTTAACATGCAAGACTGATCCCTTATTCCAGTATATGTCATGGTTTTTCTAATACAATAAGTTTTTTCTGAGTCTCTTTTTATTATCATGAGAAGAACTTTAATTAATTTCTATATAAGAATTAAAGGGGAATATAGAAAAGAATGACAAAAGTGGAAAACAAGGAGCAGTGACACCATAAGAACTTTGACTAATTTTCTATATAAGAATTAGGTTGGTGCCATGATCCAATAATCATTTGTGGTTCCATAAAAATTACAATAACAATCTAAAAAATTTTATCAATACTTTTGGCAAGTATTTAAATCTTTTTTCGAACGTGTATTTAATCTAAATATTCTTAATTGTGCAGGGTTTATGTTTTTATTTAATTAAAAGCAAACTAAATCTAGAAGTTTTCTGAAAACCCAAATAAAATTTATTTTCCGCCTTAACTAAGGAAATTTTTTTTGTCGAGAGTTTTATTGTTTGACCTAAAAAAGGCTTGGTCTATCCTAATAAAGTTATTCTTTTGTTAAGGTGGATGAAAGAGCAGTGCTGAAGCACTTTGAGTGGCCAGAAAGTAAAGCGGACGCATTACGCGAAGCTGCATTTGGGTATTGTGATATAAAGAAACTCGAAACCGATGCTTTGTCCATGAGGGATGACATTCGTGAACCTTGCTCCTCAGCTCTTAAGAAGATGCAAGCCTTACTTGAAAAGTAAATAAACTGTAATTTTCTTTTGAGATTCATTTCTCCTTCAGAAAGTTAAATGATCTAAGTGTTTTTCTGTGTGTGTGTGTGTTGAAACAGATTAGAGCACGGTGTGTACAATTTATCAAGAATGAGAGAGTCCGAGTCTGCATCTAAAAAGTACAAAGGATTCAACATCCCTACGGACTGGGTGCTTGAAACTGGGTTGGCTAACCAGGTATTGCAGTTTTCTTTCTTCTAATCTGACTTTGGTATATGATATGCTTATTGCTATGTAACATGGACACTCCATATTCCAAAAAAAATCCGTGTCCAAACGTGTCGGATACTCGGACACACCGACGCTCGTGTCGACACTCCAACGGACACTTCTTGCTTAGATCATAACCTTTTTGACATAGTTTTTAGAAAGTTTTCAATTCTTATACATGTTATTCAACCATACTAACTAGTATCATTGTTTTTTGTTTGTTATTAGTCGTAAATTAACCCATAAGTTATTATAACCCGTAAGTGTTGGGACTTGTTTGTTATTAGTCGTAAAAATATGTCGTAAATTAACCCATAAGTGTGTTAGATATGTTAAGTAACCAACATAAGCATAGTAGAAAATAAGAAATAAAATTTTTACAGCCGTGCCCCATTTTTTACATATTTTTGGGTCGCCGTGTCCGACACCCTGTACCCGTGTCTGACACCCCGTATCCGTGTCGTTGTTACCTAGGCTTATTGAGATAGTTTAGTTTTCCTGATCCCACAGTTCACAAGAGATTTTCTGTTGCCATTACTTAACTCTTGAACCTCAGAACTCATAAATACATAATAAATAAAAGAGACAAGAATAGGATCTATGTTACCTTAATTCTAGGATCAAACTATATTTTATCTTTTAAAATATTGGTTGGAGATGATACCAGGTATTTATTGAAACTTAAAACTAAACAGATACAAAGAGGGGAAAATGAATTTGATTTGAAGGGGGTTGGGACGAACCAAAATATTTTTAATAGCGCAATTAGAAAAGATAGGCTTTAATTGGGGTTTACAAATTAATAGTTTTGTATTATGTATCTTGTTAGGAGTTAAAGTTTGGGGATGTTTGAAACTAAATACCTTCTCAAAAATAAAAATTAAATAATAAGTTCCGGATTAGCAAACTAGTATTAAGTCCTAACAGTTACATCTGCATAAAGTTCAGTACAAATACATATACAGCAGGAAATAAATTCCAAAAAATGCTGTGTGAATATTGCCCAATGCCTTTTAAGTGGAAAGGACAAGGTTTTTCTCCAAAGTGGTTGGACCAGATTGAATTGTTACTCAATTTATTATTTGTGGTTCGTATGTACTAAATAATCTAAAATTTATACGCTTACTATCAATGTATTATGTTGTGTACATCAACTTCAATTCTCTTTAACGTTCCAAGTCCAAATTATAATGAGGAGACTCTGTGTCTCTGCTAATTGATATTCTGCTGCCTAATCTCTTTTGTAAGCTAAATAGACTTAAATTTGCTCTATGCTCCGTTTTGTATCGTATGTTATTTAGACCTCATTCTGTTAGCCTATGATTAAGAAAAAAAACTATGTAATTTTTTGCTAAAACTTGTCCTTAAATGCAGATCAAGTTGACCTCTGTAAAGTTGGCAATGATGTATATGAGAAGAATATCCGCTGAGTTGGAAGCTGTAGGTAGTGGTCATGAAACCGAAGAGCTGATGCTTCAAGGAGTTAGGTTTGCTTTCCGAGTACATCAGGTAAAATATTTGTATATCTTATCTTCAGTTTCTCCCGCCTGATTTAAATCTTCTACTATTTCCTTTGCATAAGTTTCTAATTTGGTTTTGTCTGCTTACCAGTTTGCAGGAGGCTTTGATGTCGAGACCATGCATGCATTCCAAGAGCTGAGAAACAAAGCCGGGTCTCGTCTCTGAGAAGTAACAAATTTTTGTTACATTAATGCAGGTCTACACCTTATTGACCTAGCCAGTTGTACAAAATCTTTTGTAGAGTTATGGTATGACGATTTAAAGTCTATGAAATGCCATGCCATTATTCCTTAATGTCTAGCAAGGAACGAAAATTATACTCTAGCATTTAAGGGAAACAGTATACAGTAACAATATTGGAATGGGATATGTATTTTTTGATACCATGATTCTTACAGTACTCTTAATTGGATAAGGTTTAAGACGATGATAGGATTTATTAGTTGTGTCCCATGACTGTATATTAAGAACGGAAAAACTATGTACAGGGTGGGGACAAACCCCAAACTCAAACCCAAACCCAAACCAAACGTTTTTTTAATCGGATCAATCTAGTACTAATCCGGAAAAAATATATTTACGATCCGATTAATTCGAGTATAATCCCTCCGAACTTTTACTTATAGAAAACTCAATTTTTTTGAAAAAATCTCCAAATAATTAAGGATTAATCCCGACTAATCTTGTTTTAGTCTCAAGATCAATCTGCACTGATTTTTTTAGCTAATTCGAATGGGTCTATCAATGCAAGAGTTGATTGGCCCCATAGAAGCTCTAAGCTATGAAGTGGATGAGTCAAGTACGTAAGGATGTAGCAAAAGATGAACCAATCCAGCCCCAGTAGACCACAAATCAATAGAAGAGAGAAGACGCAAAGTATTTTGGAGACGCAAAGTATTTAGAAGACACAAAATGCTTAGTTCGAAGAGGAGGGTTCCATTAGTTTCAGTCCCATACAAGAACGATACGATTTGGTATTTAGGAGACCGGCGTATGCGTCAGAACACCGGGCATGATAGTGTTCCTTATGACCCCCCCCACCCACCCCACAAAGAGATTATGGAATTTCAACGGTACGATCAAGAGTTGTATAAGGGATTCAAAGATAGTGGGCTTCTACGATAGAAATCATTATCGGTTGTACTTTAGCCAAGAGGGCCGGAAATATATGGATTTTTGGGTTTAACTACGTCTTCTTAGGTGGAAAACTATGGTGTTGATGCGACCGGCGAGGATCATGATATTTGATGGTTCATGGATATGGCGGGAACCAGCGGAGAACGTAGACGGATACCGATCCCGCCCGTTCAAGTACCATACCCGTGTCCACCTAGGTATAATGTGGATGAGTGTGACATCAAACCGTTGGAATGCGGTATGTTGCATATGAAGATTCGAGGCAATAGGTTGAACACACAAAGGAGTTAGAGGAACAACTGAGACGGTCATAGGATATTATCTTAGTCACAGGAGAGAGACTAGCTGATATGTCCATCACCTACCAGACAGAGTCGAATGTGCAATGTACCTATGGCGAGAGTTTCGCACATAGTAGACACGCCAGCCAAACGAAGAGAGGTCGTCCCACTTAGGCTTCCGTTTATTTATTGCATTTTGTTTTCGGAAATAATGAGAATAAATACTACTTTTTGCCATCTTTTCAAAATCGATACTTTGGCAAGCCTCTTTCAAAATCGATACTAAAATTAACAAATCAATAATGGTCCCACCTACTACCCCCTAGCTGCCACCCTATTTCTCTAATATTAAATATTGATGGGTAGTCTAATTGCTACAGTAATAAATCTACCAACTTACAAAGATTACTCAACAAATGATAAAACTATAACAAAACAATTACAAAGATTTCCAAACGAATGACAAAGTGCTCGCAAAAAAAAGAAGAAGATAAATAATGCAGAAAAAATGAGAAACTATCCTACTGGAGTTGTTGAGTAGTCTAATCTGCTACAGTAATAAGAACAGTAATAAGATAGAAGATTCCCCCAAAAATACACTATCAATCTAAAAAAAAAATCAAAGCTTCTTCTTCTTCAACAACAAAACTTCTACAAAAATCAAAGCAGATTCTTCTTGATGTACTGTTTGTCTCCTTCATGTGCCAAGTTTTCCAACTATCGTTATGCATTTGCTAAAGTCCTCACACAGAGGTCATTGGGAAGAAAAAGATCGCTGTTATCCTAGGTTATTCTCGTTGCTAAAGACCGTTGTTATCCTTCTCTCCGACCGTTGAAATAATCGTTGCAGTAAATATCATCTCTAACTTTGTATCCGCATCATGATTTGAATGCTCTTTTTTTAGAAAAATGCTATGCAAGACGATACAATTTGTACATAATCATTTTTCTTTTGTTTTTTTATCATTTGTCTTCTGCTACTTTATCATTTGCCATTTTTCTTGTGTCATTTTTAGCATTTATTATTTGCTACTATATCACTAGAATTGTTCATTGATATCATTTATGTCAGAATTCCTATAATTTCTTTGAGGGATTGTTAAAGTTGAGTTTTATAACATTTGTCTTCTGCTTCGTTATTATTTTTATTGTCATTTTTTTATCATTTGTTTCAGGGATGGATGAAGTTCAGCTTTATACCATTATTCATTTTTTTTTTTTTTTGGGGATATCGTACGTCCAAAGATCGGATTAATTGTTAGTTATGTTGGAGGAAGTACTAAACTTACCTCACTAAGAGTGCACTCGAAGAAACAAGCAAAATCCGTCGTGAGGACTGTAAGATGTACAACTTCGTCCATGGTTGTACATGCACAATTTCATCAGTCCAGGACTTTACCGTAATGATCAATATGTATAAAACAATCCCGGCACACCTTTTCACATATGGATTGTTAATGAGCTTAGGGTACCTTCCCAGAACTCCCATAACTTTATTTCTGATTTTTATTCTTCAGGTAAAGGGTTGTCCACCACCAAAGATAATGGTTCAGGTTAAGGGTTGTCCACCACCAAAGTGAGGGGGATCTTTGCGTCATTACTTATTTCCTGATCCTGAATTTGAATACAGAAGTTACCATAAAACAAATGGTAGAGGGCTTGATCTACATAGGTTTGGACCTTTAGCGGATGATGATGATGTTCCTTAATCAAATGAATCTTTTGAAACTCTCCGTACTAATGTTCCTTCCTCAAATGAACATAGTATTCCCCAATCAAATGTTCATCTCTCAAATGAACCTGTGTTAACTAATGTTCCTCAATCAAATAAAACTTTTTAAACTATCCCTACTGATGTTCCTCTCTCAAATGAACCTTGTATTCCTCAATCAAATATTCATCTCTCAAATGAACCTGTGTTAACTAATGCTCATCTTTCAAATGAACCTATGTTAACTAATGTTCCTCTTTCAATTGAACCTGAAACTGTCATTGGACAAACTGAACCTTCAGGTAAGCTAGCAAAAAATTTCATTTGTGAGGTTTTTTTTTAACATTTCTTATCAAATTAGTATCATGCTAAGAAGCATATTTCTCATTTGTTCAGCTGAATTTCGATTTGAGCCACAACCCGAACATGTGAAAGATCTTGTGGATTTTTAGTTCAAATATGCTGCGTATACGGAAGATTCCTATGACTTCAGTAAAGAGTTTAACATGGTGATCTATATCGAGATAGGATTGAACTCAAGAATCACTTAAGAGCTTATGCAGTTGTAAACAAGTTCAATCTCGAACACATTCTGAGCAACGAATATAAAATCGTAGTACGTTGCAAAGGTCATAACTGCTCTTGGCAGATTTATACGACAAGGTTGCTCGGTTCTGCCCTATTTAGAGTAAGTACTTATCGCTCCGTGTATACATGCATCCGAGTAGAAATTGATGGTGGGAACCCGTATAAGGCAGCGTCTAGTAGATAGGTTGCTTCTATAATCAAGCAAAAACTATGAAAAGATCCAAACTACAAACCTTCCAGAATTATTGATGATATACAAATTAATCACAATATTGATGTAGCATACAATCTTGCCTGGCGTGCGAAAGAAAAAGTTCACGCAGAGGTATCATCACATTATATGTTATTTGTTCCCCTATACAAGTCATTTGTACAACAATGTTTATCATTTTGTCGCATGTCATTTGGTCGACTCGCTGTGTCATTTGTACTTTAATGTTTATCATTTGTCTGTTCCACAATTTCATTTGATCTACATAATTATTTTAGATGCGAGGAAGCTTTGAGCACGCATACCAACTACTTACGAGCTACTTTGCAGAAGTGAGGTTGGTCAACCCGGATTTGGTGTTTAACATACAAACTACGAGTTGTAAGGATAAGAGATTCACAAGGTGTTTTTGGTATTTTGGTTCTCCCAAAAAAACTTATAAACTATTGAGACCCGTTGTTGTGATTGACAGAACATTTTTGAAAGGGAGATATCGTGAGACTCTACTAACAGCCATCGCCATTGACTCAAGCTATAATATTTTTCTACTTGTATTTTTGATAACAGACTCCGAGACCACCGAAAGTTGGACATACTTCCTGGAGATGTTTGGGTATAATTTCCATGGTTATGACACTCGATTCGTCATCTCAGACAGGAACGCCAAAATTATTAATGTTGTACCCAAGGTGTTTCCATTTGCAATCCATACGTTTTGTGCCTTCCACATATCGAACAACATTAAAACTACCCTCGAAAGCACGAGGATCGTATTTAGGATGGCAGCAGAGGCCCTAACCACCATTGATTTCGATAAACACATGAATGTTATCCAAAATATGGATCCAGTAGGTCTCCAATACATACTAGGTATCCCAAGGAAACATGGTCTAATCTATACATTCCAATGAGTAGGTACGTTGTCACTCTCTATTGATCAACTTCTCATTTGTTATTTTAGGAATAGTCATTATTACTCCATTTGCATACTTATTTGTCATTTTCTTGCCATTATTTGTCATCAGTTTTTTATTATTCCTTTTGTAGTTGTATGATCCCATTTGTCATCAGGTTTTATGCATTTAGCATTTTATTTCAATTTTTTGTCATTTTTTTGGCTTACACTAATCATATAGAGAGTTGGAATAACGTTATTTTGAAAGTGAGAGATTTCCCTATCCATCTGTTTATTGAGGAATTGCGTATAATCTGTTCGGAAATGTCCTACACGTATAGGGAAGAAGCTGAGAAGAGTCAAGCTCGCATAATGCCATGGGCTACGGATTACTGTGAAGGCATAAAGTTTGTGGCAGATTCACTAACCTGCAGGGTTTGTACATCACGTCACCATTTTTAGATGACTAGTTATGGCAGAACCGATTCAGTTAATATTGAAGATGGTACTTGCTCTTGTGGTTGGTGGCAAACGATGGGTATACCTTGTGAACACGGAGTACGTGCTTTCAGTCTTGCTAATGTTGATTTAACTACATGTGTCTCTGAGTACTTCACAAATAATACATACAAGGCTGTTTATAAGCCAATATAGATTCCTATCAGAGGAATTAAGTAGTAGAAAATTTTAAAAGCTGATCCACGTGTTTGTTTTCCTATTCCAACTGTTCGTGCCGGTCGTCCTCGCACACAAAAGAAGTAAAGGGAAAAAAATGCCTGGTCTTGTCACCAAACTAAGATTTTGCAGTAGGTGTCGAAAAAATGGACACAATGGTCATTTTTGTAAGCTTCTGCCAATCCCATTCAACGACAATACACGTCCGACAATGGCATCGTCTTTTGCGATGAGCACTGAGCCACCTGTCATCCTAGATGAAGATGTCGCAATCAGTTTGCACTGATGATTTTGGGCACTCTATGTATCATTTGTTTGTATGATCTTTATCGTCAGTGTTGTTAAAGTCGTCATTTGTCTAAATATAACTGTCATTTGTTTAAAAATAATTTCTCAGTTATTTGTTTCCATTATATCACTATTTGCTACTAAACTGTCATTTGTGCACGAAGAATTTCTTATTTGTTTGTTTCTATGATATCATTGTTTGCTTCTGAACTGTCATTTGTGTAAGAAGAATTTCTCATTTATTTATTTCTATGATATCATTGTTTCCCTTTGAACTGTCATTTTTTCTCAAAGAATTTTGTATTTATTGGTTTCTATTATATCATTGTTTGCTTTTGAACTATCATTTGTATAAGAAGAATTTTTCATTTGTCTGTTAAACTATTATCATTAGTTTTGTTAAGTTTATCATTAAACTTGTCCCCCCATATATCATCATTATTTTCTTACAGAACTGTGATTGTTTTGTTTGCCACATATCTAATGGAAACCACTATTTAACAACATAAAACAAACGAAATAACATAAAACCAAACCAAACAAAACAGATGTTCATTCATGCAAAGGGAATGTACTAGTTACCACAAAAAGCTAACAAACTAAACACCAAAAAAACCATAACAAATATTTACAATTCCTGATCATGTTTTGAGCATTCCAGATCTCGCTCCAAAGCCTGGATCTTTTGCTCGAGACTGCTAATCTTAGAAGCCGACTCCTCCTACAGTTTCTTGCGCTCATCCCGGTCCAACTTTATGGCGTAGAGCTGATCTTCCAAGAAGTACATATGGAATTTGAAATCTTCAAAATGTTGATCTCTCTTTGCTATAACTTGATACAGTTCATCTCGGATTACATCAAACGCTCCTAATTTTTCTCTGAAGTCTTTGCAATGCTCTTTCAACATTTGCGCCTTCTCACCGGAGACATATTTTTCCATTAGGCATAGTCTATTCAATTTGTAAAGACGTTGGTCACTGATCTTCTTACATCCCTACCAACTCAAACCAATCTTATGGAGTATTCGAAGAGACATGGGTAACTCGAGTGGGGTGCGATATTTTTTTGAGAAGTTGAAAAGAGTTTAGGGTTAGGGTTTGAATAGTTGAAGGGTTGAGAATAGTCGATTTAAGATTAGGGTTTATATAAGGGTAATTGAATGCATTGGGAAGGGACACGTGTCAAGGATTACACAAAGTTTAGGGCAAAAGGTATTATTACTTCGGCGGCGTCGTTTCTTGTTGTACACGTAAGTAATAATCAATGAGTATTTAAAGTGAGTTGTCTAATCAAGTATCATTACTTGTCCCATCGACTTGTCATATGTTCAAGAGAACTTCGTATTTGTTTGTATACTATATATCATTTTTTTTGGCCATGAACTGTCATTGTTTAACGATCATTTATCATTTATCTGTTAAAATGTTATCACCAGTTTTATTATGTTCAACATTATTTATCTATCATTATTCATGGAGTATTTATCATTTGATTGGTTCCCTTATATTTTTTTTTGAATGGAACTTTTCAGTAGTTTGTTTTCCTCGTATCAGATGGAAATTACTATTTGAAAATGAAAAAACAAAACTAAACAAAACAAAACAAAAAAATGTTCATTCAAGGGAAACAATAATAATAAAAAAACTAAAACCTAAAACTAAACTAAAAATAAAACAATACAAATGTTCATAACTCCTCACTTGAGGAATTAGGATTGCGTTCTATAGCCATGATCTTCTGCTCGAGATAACTAATTTTACATGCCGACTCCTCCTACAGTTTCTTGTACTCATCCCGGTCTAACTTTTGAGCATAGAGTTGATCTTCCAAGAAGCGGATATGGAACTTGAAATCTTTAGAACGTTTTTTTTTGTTATAATTTTATCTAGTTCGTCTTCCATTTCATCGAGTTCTCCTAATTTCTCCTTGAACTCTTCGTAATGCTCTTTCAGTAGTTGTGCCTTCTCACCAGAGATATCCTTCTCCATTAGGAAAATATATTTAACGTGAAGAGAGATTCGTTACCCTGATCTTCCTCTATCCCTACCGCCTCAAACCAATCTTGAGGGGTGCTGGAAGAGGCCCGGTTAAATCGAGTGGAGTAAGAGTACGACATTTCTTGAGAAGTTGAAAAGAGTTGAGGGTTTGATTGAATAGTTGAGACTTGAAAATATATAATAAAAAATAGTTTAGGGTTTTATATTTTATACTTGGGAGAATTGCATTGGGACTTTGAATCACGTGTGGCAGGGTTTAGGGCTTAGTGTTTAGAGTGATGGGAACCACATAGTTGTTTTGGATAGATAGTTTATTCTAAACGTAATCAAAGTTGACTTTAAGCTAAGTTGTCTAATCAAGTAATAAAGATTAACTTGTCACATCGACTGTATAAGAAAGAACCTCTTGGAATTTAAACGGCTTATTTGCCATTTGTTCTTACAAAGAGTATCATTTTTGTACAACTAATTATCATTGTAAAGTCAATGTCATCCTCCCATTAGTATTTGCCATTTCCTCTGAATACATTGTCATTTTACTGATGCGACTAATCAAGTATTACATACTTCCCTATAAAGCTGACAAAGTGACCCACGACCCGCCAACCCGACCCAACCTAACCTTGTATCTGGCGGGTTTAGGTTTGGCCTGAAGGGGATGACTATTTAATAAATAGATCAGGTTAGGGGTTTACTCCAAGTAGTTCGGGTCGACCTGTGACCTGTTTAAGTAACAGTGATTTGGTTTAATTGTAATTTTCTATATTGAAGCTACCCTTTAAGTCTTTAACCTTTAAGGTAACAAGTAATAACAAGTTTTTCAAGTTTCAAAGTTCAAACAATGCTTCCTCACTTCATCTAGTCCACAATCCTCACCAACCTCCACATCTCCACTCTTACCACCACGACGCCACCCACAGTCATTTCTCACCTAAAATCCAATATTGAGTTCTCAAACTGCCTTCTGTCACCATCTTGATAGACTCCCTTTCATCTAACCCTGTAAAATAAGAAGTTACATATCCATGAGGCAACTCCCTACCCTAAATATCGGCGGTTAAGGGGGTAAGTTGTTCAAATGAAGTGGTGGATTATACAAAATACTCGACACATAATCGGTCACCACAGAAGGGATTTTCCCAAATATATTTAACAAAGTATGTAAATTATTCCCCAGTTTTTTATTTGGATTCGTAAAGGATATTGATGAATTGGGGAACATAAAAGAAACAGAACATCTTTGCAGGTGTAATAACTTGATAAGTTCTGGCGTTAGTGTAGGGTTTAGATTAAAGAACTGCGGGTCGTGGTGGTGATAATATTGTTGAGGTTGTTGTTGAGAATACATATCTTGCATCTCTTGTACTCAACTGCTTTTATGCTCTTGGAAAGATTGATTTGTCACATCGACTGTATAGGAAAGAAATTCTTGAAATTGAAATGGCTAATTTGTCATTTGTTCTTTCAAAAAACATCATTTTAGTGCAGTTATTTATCACTGTAACTTCAATGTCATCCTCCTATTTGCATTTGTCATTTCTTTATAAATACATTATCATTTTACTGTTGTGAATTATCAAGCATTTCATACATACTTCCTTACCAACGTGGATGTTTTGGATAGATAGCTTGTCCTAAACGTAATCAAAGTTAACTTTAAGCTAAGTTGTCAAAATCATGTAATAAAGTTAAGATTGATTTGTCACATCGACTGTAAAGGAAAGAATTTGTCAGATTTAAAGTGGAGCATTTGGCATTTGTTGTGACCAACGGTATCATCGAAATGAAAGTTAATTGTCACCGTAAAGATATCGTGTAGTGATAAAGTGGTTCTTATTTCCTTATAAATAACTTGTCATTTTCATGCTTTGAATTATCACCATCAAAGAGTATTAATTACATACCCTGCACAGTTGCTTCCAGTTCTCAAGCATTACATACTTCCCTACCAATGATGCATTCCCTTATTTCCTGGTGCAGTAAAAATTGTGATCTTAATCTCTCACACACAAGCCTCAACCCTAACCGCTGGTTCTGTCAATGCGCTCGCAAAATTGGTTAGTATGGTTTATGGGCATGGGTAGATGAGGTGAAAAAGTGCGATTGTGGTCTCATTTATAGAGTCTCTAAGCCATCCGGAAGAAGATTCTACCATTGCTTACAATACCATTGTCAATTCAAAACTTGGTTTCGAGAATCCTCTACGCCCGATGATTTTAAAAGACCACAATCGTCAACGACGGAAGAAATCACAAATTCTGGTCAAGGGAGCAGTCAGATCCTGGATACTATTACAAATAAAACTTACACTTAACTAAGGATCTCCGAGGTCAGAATGAAGATGCTGCAAGATTTTTTGTCCAAGTTAAAATTTGTAGATCTTAACAAGTAGAGAAATATGTAGGAGTGAAGTGTAATACGGAATTCCTTATCTTTAGTGATGCTAATTTCTAGCTTTAAAATGCTAAACTCTTAAGGAACAAATGTTTAAAGCAGCAATACAAATAATAAATAATGATAATCGAACTACAAATTCCACTGAACAACAAAATTATAGAAGATAGGCAAATCTTAAGAGTTTAGGGGAAGAGACGGTGGTGGAGGTGGAGGCTACAAAGGAGAAGATGGTGGCATGGTAGGGGAGACCAACCACCACCACCACCTCTGAGTTGTAAACTGATGTAAATTGATGTAATATAAACTGTGATCTGTAATAATATTCGAGCTAATAAATTTTTTTTTTTTTTTGCCCAATGAGTATTGCAATTTCGGGCTAAAGAAATATAATCTTAGCATGCTGAAGATGAAGATGATGACAAATCATAGATGCCAAATGATAAATCTTGTATAACAAATGACAAATCTCATATATCAAATGACAAATCATATATAATAAATGATAAATCAAAAATATCAAATGAGAAATCATATATAACAAATGACAAATCTCAGATAACAAATGACAAATCATATATAACAAATGACAAATCAAAGATAACAAATGACAAATCATAATTAACAAATGAGACATCATAGTTAAAAATAGATCAATTATTGCTTCATATTTCACAAATCATATATAATGAATGCCAAATCATAGATGAAGAATGATAAAGAATATATAACGAATGACAAATCATTGATGAAGAATGGCAAATAATATATAACGAATGACAAATCATAGATGAAGAATGACAAATAATATATAACGAATGACAAATCATATATAACAAATGACAAATCATGGATAACGAATTATAAATAATATATAACGAATGACAAATCATATATAAGGAATTATAAATCATAAATGACAAATGACAAACCATATATAACAAATGACAAATGATATTTTTGCCTCAGAACGACTTGAAAAGGTAGGAACAAAAGAGTAAATTATTTGAAAAGATAGTAGGAATCGATAATAATAAAAAATGTTGAATGAGAAATGATAAATAATACATAACAAATGATAACATGATAAAAATGCAAAATCAAATGACAGACGACTAATGGATGGATGACATAAATTTAATAAATTGACAAATACATTTAACAAGTTTTGGCCTTCTTGGCTCTTGAAACATCAAAACCACCTTGGTTGCCATCACCACCATCATCCCCATTACCACCATCACCATCAGTGTCACCACCATTATCAGAGTTGATATTATCATAAGAGTCACTATCACTATCAGAGACACTATCATTATTAAAGTCACTATCACCATCAGAGTCGGCATCCTCATCTCTATCTATTTCAACAGAGTCATCATCCTCACTTTTCTTTTTATCAGAGTCATCTTCACCAACAGAATCATCTACGGGATAATCATAATCCATCTCTTCTTCATCTTCAGAGGTTGTATAATATTTTGTTGCTCTTGGACTGTCATTATCCATTGTAGAAGAATATGAAAAGGAGGTTGTGTTATGATATATTTGGGGGTAACAATTTAGGCTTTTATAGACTTAGTTTGAGTTTTTGGGATTAGCAAATCTAATTAATACTCTTAAACACACTTGTGTTTCCCATAAACCATAGTCAAAGGAAAAGAAATAAAATATTTACAAATTTATTCCATACATCATGCATTCTAATTGTCTATCTACAAACCAAATAGATCAATTGTTGGTTAATGTTTCACAAATCATATATAACAAATTCCAAATCACAGATGACGAATGGCAAATAATATATAAAAATGCCAAATCATATATAACGAATGATAAAAAATTATAGTAAGAATAAAAAATCATACATAAGAAATGACAAATTATTTATAAGGACATATAATTTATAAAATGACAAATACATCAAACTAGACAGACTATATTCTTAATCCATTCTAACAAATGAAAAATATGTCATATACGAATGACAAAAAGATATAGCAAATGAGAAAGATCATATAAATGAGTGATATTAATTATTGTTTATTACTTTACAAAATTACATAAATTATACATTACAACAAAATATATGTCAAAGTTTAAAAATCTCCTACGGCTTAACTCCCAGCCACAATATGTCATAGGCAATTGTGTAACGACATTCATCACCGTCTATCAGATATAGAAATTTCATCCCCCTTAAGATATTGTCCATAAAGACAAACATATAGATCTTGTAGTTATTACTATTTGGCAGCATTGGATATTCCCCAAAACGAGTTGTCCATATGGATTTAATACCATAAGTCTTTACCTCTGAACCAGTAGGTGGACTACAATGATCAGCAAAATCTATCCATATCAACATTTTTTGAAGGATCGTTGATAGCTGATCTTCAATATGCTGGTGTCCAGGGGATAACTTCTTATTCTTCTTCTTCTATGTATTTGTAATTTTTGCATCTACCTGTGAATCGTAAATGCATAATTTTCTTCCCTTAAAGGACACAACACAAAGAACCCAGTGGTTGCCATTGAGATTCCAGGGAATGAGTATTAATTTCAAATTCATCACTTTCAAATCTCCTCGATGAAAGCAATATGAAACTGTAGGATCCTATTGCATAGATGTAATATATTCCAAAATTGATTTCTTCTTTAATTCCACACCTGCTGGAGATGACATAATATGAGTCCAGACACTGAAAGCCCTGACTATATATTAACTGGAATGGACATTCGCCAGCACAATCTTTTCTTTAGGTGGGCGGGCACGATGTTGTGCATCAAAATATTGAATCAGGGCTTTAATATAAACATTAATGATCTGAACAAAAAAAGAGAATAACAATTATAAACCAAAAATGATAAAGTTTAACAATTAAAATGACAACAACGTCAAAACAAATGATAAAAAGCAAGGAAAATAACTTCTGTATAAAGAAATGCCAAAGTGCAACGAAAAAAGGAGAGACAATTTGAAATCAAATGGTAGAGACTACTGTACAAATGACAATTTTAAAAAAAAAGACGTATATGACAGGGATAACCTAATAAATAACAAAGTAAAAGAAATAAATAATATAAATACCTTATTGTCCAAGCATTCTTTTAGATGTAAGGTGTAGAGAGCGTTAAGGCAAACAGTTTCTTCATCTATCCTCCTATAGGTACTCGTGTTATAGTTCATAGCTTCAAGAGATAATTTATCCTTTCTCAGTAACCAGACTTGGTCCACCTGGTTTTTCTCATCCTCGGAGAAGGGTCTTTAATTAAAAGATTCGACTAACACTCCTGGAAGATGCTTGTCAAGGTGAGCATGTAATTGGTTCATTTGACAAGCCAATAAGAAGGCTCTTTTATTAATATCTTCGCCAGTTAGTGTATGCCTCTTCTTTAAGGTGACATCTACTTCTGACTCTATTAAAACAACCTGGAACAGATATATCAAAATAAGAAAATAAAATATAAATGTGTATATTACATGAGAATGAGTAATAAACTAGTTGTTTGGTTTAAAAGTACTTCATACATTAGTCTGGTCAACAACCATTTCTTTTATTACTTTCACAGGGCCTAGCTTATTCTGTGAAGTTCTATCATCATCATTGCCTTCAACCACCTCCTCTTTACTATATTCCATCTCTTTTTTACTCTTTTTTGTCTGTAAATGAATAGACTACAAATGATAAGAGTGATACAAGATATGGGAAAATAAATAAAAGAAAATGAGAAGTTACCTGGAAACAAATAATAAGTTACCTGACTAGCTTCATCAACATCTTCTTCCTGGTGAGAAATTAGTACTTTAGTTTTTGCAACCTTCATAGTCTGTTCCTCGACAGATTCAATAGTTGTATGGTCTGCACTAGTCTGTAAATAAATAGACTACAAATGATAAGTGTGATGCAAGATATGGTAAAATAAAAGAAGAAAATGAGAAGTTACCAACAAAAAAATGATAAGTTACCTAATAAGCTTTGCCAATAACTTCCTCCTAGTTGAAGAATACCATATCAGTTTTTGCTACCTCTGCAGCCACCATAGTCTGTACAATAAATGGTAAAGAAGAAACAAATTAAAAAAAATGGTATGGATAGGTGATGTTAATATTATGGATAGCTCAATACAAACAAATATTAGTTAAATACCTCATTGGCTTCTTCCACTACATCTTTTTTCTAATCATAATATACCACTAAAGTTTGCTTTTCTGAATCCTCTTCTTCAACAACTTGAGGTTGCTCTTCTTCAAAGCTTTCTCCTCGCCATCTTTCTCAACATCATCATCTTTCTCATCTTCATCATATTTTTTTTTACCATTCTTTTACTTCACATACAATAGATGAAATTAACAAAGACTTCAGAAGAAATAAAAATTCTGGAAAAGGGAATGACAAAGATATCCGAACAAATGCCAATTTTTTTTGAACAAATGACAAAGTTCATAAAGTAAATGCCAATTTTTTGAAGAAAAAAAATGTCAAATAAAATCATATAAATGATAAGAAGTAGTAAACGGATGATACCACTAGAAAATCACCACCATATTCAGATGATATCGCTTCCAAATTTATTTCCCTCTCAACTTCAACTTCATCTTCAACCATTAAATCTTTTACCACCTCTAATCCCTCTCTAGGCGTAACTTGCTGAAACAAATTTTCTGCAGTTAATTGAATTTCATCAAGTTCTAGGAATTCTGCCCGTCTCTTCCTTGGTACTCTATTATCCAGGCCCTTCTTGGGGATCTTGGGGATTAAGGTTTTCAAAAGGACCAGTGGAAAATGACCCAATTGTTCATCAGTGAGAACATCTATCTTCGCGCCTTTAATTTTTTTCTTCAGGGGTACATCAGTTTCTTCTGCCTTATTATTCTTCTTGTTGGCATTGGTCTTGCGTTTCTTTCCATGTTCTTCTTCTGCCTTCTCCCTTTGTTCCTTATCTTTTTTCTTCTCTTTAATCTTTAGATTCTTTTGTTGGAGCTCTCTTTGCCAGGTTCTCAGCTCCGCCTTCTACCTTTTCCCATCTTCTTTCTCATTACCTTCTTCTTCTCGCTTGAGTTTTGTGGTTTTTTCAGGCGACGGCAGCAAGAATAAGAAGGGAACTGACGGCAGCAAGAAGAAGGGAACTGATGGGGAAAGGCGAGTCAATTCGTCCAAGCCCCCTAGAGTAGACTGCACAAGGTTACCTGAGTCTACTACGTCGAGCAAATTAGCTCGAACGTTTCATAAGAGGCAGATGTTGAAGTGCCCTTCGACCTTTGGAACCACTGGAAGTGGTAAGGTCGTGAAAAAGAGAAGGATTGAACCTTCTGAGAGGTCGGGGATGAAGGTCGCAGAGGATAAACCTGTTGTAGAGGACAATTTGAAAGGGGTGCTGGAAAAAGCCAGGTTGGCAGCTCTCCACGGGGAGGAGGAGATGAATAAAATGGTAGGTTCATATGCTCGAATATGTATTGTGATGAATTTTGTATTATGATTCGAGCTAATCAATGAGGTCGATTTGTTTGTTTTTTGTAGGCTGTTTGTCTGATGAAGGGAATATGCCTCGAGGTCGAAGAGGAGAGAGCTGAGTTGAAGAGGAAGAAGGTCGAGCTCTAAAGGAATGTAGCTCGATTGAAAACTGATCTGCTTAAGGAGGGAAAACGGGTAGAGGCTCTGAAGGCTTCGCAAGTGGTAAAGATAAATAATCTACATGCGGAAGCGAGAACGAATTTAGAGTAGGTGGTAGCTGAGCGTGACAGGCTGGGGTACCACCTTGTGTAAAAAGGATATTATGAGGATGAGGTGGATGCCATTAGGGAAGGCACCTTTGTAGAGGAGGAGGAGGATGAAGAGATTGAAGATATTGTTATTGGTGTTGTTGATAGGTTGGATGGTATGTCTCCTCAGATGGTGAGAGACAACCAAGGGGATGACAATGAGCATCCAGAAGGGGAAAATGAGAAGGTAGAGGTAATGGCTTTGTGATTGTATAAATATTTGGGAATGTTTGTAAACTGATTGAATTTTTTTTGTTGGATAGAATTTTGTATGCTAAGTTACTTTTGTAAACCTTACTGTAGAAACTTAAAGACATACACATCAGAATAAAAGATTTAGAGGCAGAGCTTTCTAAGGAGAGAGATGCCTCAGCGTCCTTATTGTCTTTACAAGTGGAGTTGCAGGTTAGTCCAAAGCAAGAAATATTTGATTTGTATGCTTCATTAGTATTGAGCTACAAAGTAATAAGTCGAGTATAGAGAAGGACCAAAAACCTGTTATTGGCTTAGTAGCAATGGCACTGAAATGGCACATAGGAAATACCAAAGTATTAATAACTTTTAAAAATATAGAATGCGCACCTTAGACTTGGGAGTATATATTATGAAGCATCCATCTGAGATTGTAATTTGACCTTAAGTTTAGAAGTAGTGTTATACGGGAGATGTCAAAAAATAGATATCTTGTTAGGACTGAGTCATATGTTGTGACTGAGTGTTCTGAATCGAACTTGATATAATATATTTCTAGTGTGCAGGTCGAATTGGAGTCAGCTTGCTTGCACGAGGAAAATGCTCGCCAATGTAACCAAGAATTTGCGATGGAGTTTGATAGGATAAGGGAAGCGAATGAAGACAGAGAAGATCAACATGTAAAAATGCACTTAAAGTTTGTTGATGCAACATAGACTGCTGTCGACCTAGCTCAAAAGATTGAGGAGATGGATGCCAAAATTGAGAAAGGGCAAAAAGAGCTTGCCGAGTTAAAAGAACATACGGCAAAACTTAAAAGTCAACATGATGCGTTAATGGTAAATAGTAGGGAGGCTGACATGACCTGTTACCATATACATGCACTAGAAAGATCAGAGGAAGGTTTAAATCGGTTGATGGCCAGTTTGAAAAATGATTTGATCAAGGCGAATAACAATCAGGTACAAACTCGAGCTGATCTAGCAAATAGCAGGAGCGAGCTAGAACAATTGAAGAAGAAATTGGTTGATTAAGATAAAGAGTTGAAAAGAGCTCGAGAGGATCTATCTACGTCTAAAGTTTCAGTTGATCAACTGACTACAACTTTATCTGCCAAAGATTTTAAATTTTGGGTGGTACAACGTAATTGTGATGAGTTGAATGAGAGAGTGGCGCAATTGAAGACTGAATTGGTGCAAGCCAATTTACGTGTTAGACACGCTGAGGCCGAAGAGCTCTCAAGGAAGAATAAAAATGATGCCAAGGTCTCCCTTGTGCAAGGAGATGTTGCCAGTCTATCAGGTTGAATAAGAGAGCTGGAGGGGGTTGTCGCTCGTATTCAAGGTCATGTGCAAAAAGGAAATGATAAGTTAAGGGAGTGTCAACGGAAGTTGGATGCTGCTCTTTCCAGGGAACAAGGGTTTGAGCGGACTATCAGAGGTAAGGATATTTTGATACAGTAGAAAGACTAAATGTTATAGAAGATTCTGGATGTGGAGGAACTGAACAGGGAGATTAAGGTACTTCATGCTCAGGTGGCCAAATTAGAAGTGATTAATCGAGCAGAATCAGAAAGGGCTGTCAAAAAATTGGAGGAAAACATTGCTTTCACAGATTGGGTAGATAGAGAAATGATATGGCTAAAAGAATGGTATGCAAGGTCGGAAGAACGCCTTCAAAAGGCTAGAACGAATTTTTCTAGGTCGGTTGTAACTAAGGCATCACACTCAGAATTGTTAAGGGCAGTTATTGCCTATTTTGTAGAGGAGGTAAAAAGGATTGAGTCAAAAAGAGATACCTTGTTCAACAGTTTTTCAGATAGGGGATATATTTGCAGAGCTGATGTGGATCGAGGAAATTGTATGCAGTCTATGGAAATGGATCTAGGCCCTCGACCTGCTGAATTGATAGAGCATGGAAGGAGTATTGTGACTGCTCAAGCTCAAGAATTTATGGCTGATCGACCTTCTATTTCTGGGGAAAGTGTAGCTGATATCCCAAAAGTAAAAAGGGATCCAATGTAGAGGTTGTATATGTAACCTAAAATATAAAGTAGTTGTTATAGACAAGTTCAGAGATGAAAGCTAGTATTACCTTTGCTTTATCTTATGTCTGTTAGAGTCTTTGATGTAAAACAAATGTTACCTTAGTTTTAATCGCAGAGATTTAGTAGAGTCAGCCCAACTAGGTGGTATCCTTGATTGAACTGGTATGATGTCGCAGCCATATTGAGGCAGATGAAAGCTAGTTTTACCTTTGTTTTATCTTATGTATGGTAGAGTCTATGATGTAAAACAAGTATTACCTTAGTTTTAATCACAAAGATTTAGTCGAGTCAGCCCAACCAAGTGTTATCCTTGATCAAACTGGAATAAAGGTCGATTGAAAGCTAGTATTATCTATGATTTAATCTATGTGATGTCTATGAAGTAGAGAGATCTATAGGAGAAAAACTTGTAAGTTTCATGGAATATAAAAAAATGTACATTGGAAGGGGATAAAAATTTCACTTTTAGAATGAAAAAAGCAAGAAAGTGGAATGGAGTAGTGAGGGACTTAACGATAGTATCGTTTCAGTTGCCTAGTATTCCAAGGACTTTAAATGTGAATTCCCTCTTATGTCATGTGGTAATATGATCCTAGGCCTGAGAGACCTGTGATAAGGAATAAGCCCTCCCAATTGTCTGCTAGTTTCCTAACATGAGGTTCTTTACGGTGTTGAGGTATTTCTCTTAGGATGAGATCATTGATTTGGAATGTATGGCTTCTGACTTGTATGTTGTACGAACTAGCCAACATATGGCCATATCGACCTAGGTTAGCGATCGCGCGTTCCTTGGTTTTATCGATCCAATTGAGGTTGCAAGCCAATTCGAACTTATTTTCCTCATCGGTTAGCTCAGGATCTTTGACTCGATGATGGTATTCGGAGGGAATGATAGCCTCGGTGCTGTAGGTAAGGAGGAATGAAGTGCAACCTGTAGACTGTCGTGGAGTGGTACGATATACCCAAAAGACATGAGGAAGTTCCCAAACCCAATTCCTTTTTTTCTGATAGTACAGCCTTTCTTGAGTCTATCCACGATGGTTTTATTGGTAATTTCGGCTTGGCCATTGCCTTGAGGATAGAAGGGATTGGATGATGAGTAGATGATGTTGTATTGATTGAGGAAAGCTACGAATTTTTCTCCAACAAATTAGGGTCTATTATCGATATGAATTAGGTGGGGGCACCCAAACTGTGGGATGATGTGTTCCCAGATAAAATAGATGACCTCTTCTTCTCTGGTTTGACAGAGTAGAATTGCTTCTACCCATTTTTTAAAATAATTAGTAGCTACGAGTAGGTAACAGCGGTTACCTGATGAATTAGGAAATTTGCCGACAAGATCGAGTGCCCATCGTTTGAATGGCCAAAACACCTTGCTTGTATGGAGTTTGAGCGCAGGGGCAAGAATTATTTGTCCATGTCGCTAACTCCCATCATATTTGCATGAGTACTCTTATGCTTGCTTATGCATGCCAGGCCAGAATACTTCTTGTGTAATGGCTCTGTTTGCCAGTGATCGACTTGCGGCTTGGGAGCTACAAGTCCCTTCATGTAAATCGCAGAACATTTCGTCCGCTTTTTGTTTGGAGAGGCATTTGAGGTAAGGCCCCGTAACTAAACGATGGTATAAAGTGTCGTTTTGATTAGTGTAGCGCTTTGAGTTGTCTATCAGCTGTCGGCGCTCTTTTAGATCTGCTGGAAGTTGACATTTACATTTGTTGTTGATACCAAGATAAACTAAGAAAGGCTTTCGCCAATCGTCGTCTCCCCATTTATCGCCCCCAGTGTTGATCGTGTATACAAAAATTCGATCAATGTTGGGGGTTAAAATTACTTTGATATGGAGATATCGAGCTTCTGTGCCTAAGACCCCGGTTAGTTATGCCAAGGAACCAGTGTGTTTGTTTTCACCTCGAGAAAGATAATCGAGAGTTGCTTGCGCAAACTTGCTCATCCTATCTGCAATGAGGGCTGCGTATTCGATCATCTTGCCATTCTTCTTGTATTTCTCAGAGTAATGGTAGATGATGAGTAACGAATCTGTGTAAATTGAGAATTTTGGGACGCCGAGCTCAAGAGCGAGATTGAGTCCATGAATAAGAGCTTTGTACTCTGTGATATTATTTGAGGCCACAAAATCCAAGTGGATTGATTTCTCAATTCAGTCGCTGGAAGGGGTAATCAATACGATTCCAATTCCTAACCCTGCGGGTCCTGCTGATCCATCTGTAAGAAGTCTTCACCCATTCCTTGTAATCTATTCAGCTCGCTCGTCAAATGCTCTGTGGGGTGGATCTTTTGGAACTTTATCTGCAAGGTCAGGATCATGATCCTCCTACATGAGATCATCTACTGGAAAATCTACAAGAAAATTGGCAACGGCTTGACCCTTTTTGGAATGACGCTGTTTGAACTTGATATCATGTTCTCCCAAACTGACTGACCACTGTTGCATTTTTCTTGATTTTTCTTTTTTGGACAGAACCTCCCGAAGTGGGTAGTTCGTCATGGCTTTGACATAATGAGCCTGAAAGTACTGGTTGAGTTTCTGTGAAGTATAAACAAGGGTGAGAAGAAGTTTTTCAATTTTAGAGTACTTCGTTTCTGCTGGAGTGAGGGTTTTGTTGATGAAGTAGACTGGTTTCTCAATTTTCCCTTAAAGTCGAGTGTGAACCGAGCTGAGTGAATTATTTGTAACTACTAGGTAGATAATCAATTCCTCATTATCTATTGGGGTGCTCATGATGGGAGACTTCCCCAAATAGGTTTTGAGATCCTGAAAAGCTACTTCACATTCTGATGTCCATTGAACCTTTGCATTTGGTTGAACTTTTCCTCATTTGGTACAACCGTGGAGTAATAAGAACAGCCAACGATAGCGGTATGAAGATTTCAAAATAAAACGGTTGATAGCAGCAATCTTTCCAGTAAGTTTTTGAATGTCTTTCGTCGTTCTTGGAGATGGCATGTTGAGGAGAGCCCTAATCTGATCTGGATCAGCCTCAATCCCCTTCTTGCTGATGAGGTGGCCTAGAAATTGACCTAAATATACTCTGAATTGATACTTATCAGGATTGAAACGCATCCTGTAAGATCAAAAAATGTTGAGTATTGTGTTGAGATCTGAGATGTGATTGATGGACTGCATGCTTTTGTACAAGAGATCGTCAATGTAAACTTCCACGACTTTCCCAAGATGTTCTTTGAACACTATAATCATCAACCGTTGATAAGTTGTACCTACATTTTTGAGTCCGAATTACATGACTTTGTAACAGTAAAGTCCCATTTCTGTGATGAAAGTGGTCTTTTCTTGATCTTCATTCAAGAGTAGAATCTGATTATATTCAGAAGCAGCGTCCATTATAGATAAGAATTCGCGACCTGCTGTGAAATCAAGGATCTAATGAATATTGAGAAGAGGGAAACTGTCCTTTGAAGTATGTTTGTTTAGATCGGTAAAATCTACACAAACTCAGACTTTTCCATTCTTCTTTGGGATAACGACAATGTTAGATATCCAATCTGGATATTCGGCTTTTCGAATGAATTCCACTTTGATCAATTTCTTGATCTCCATGTTAAATTCTTCTTGAAGTCGTGGTGATAGGCATCGCTATTTCTGTTTGACCGCAGTGGCGTTGATGTTGATGGCCAATTTGTGAGATGCCTTGGCCGGATCGACCCCCGGCATCGCTTCGAAAGACCACATAAAAATGTTTTGACTTAGTCGTAAGAACTGAATGAGAGCATCTTTTTCATGTTGAACCAACTTAGTGCTGATGAAAGTACCCCTGTTAGGTCCATAAATGCCGATGTATTCGGTGGGCTTCTCTATCTAAGGCTGATCATCGAGGTGATCAACTTTCTATAATTATTATGCAGCATGCCTGTCAGAGGTATCTAGAATCGCAGAGACGATATTTTGTAAGCTCGAGAAAGCTTTTGACTACTTTTGATCTCAAAGATATCGCTGTTGTATTAGAAGCGGAATGCTTGATGATAGGTAGAAGTGATTGCTTTCATGTTATGAATCCAACAACGGCCCATAATCCCGAGATAATAAGATTTGGTGTTAATCACGTAGAAGATGATGTCGATTGTGGCTGGTCCTGCGGTAATAGGTAAGATGATCTTCCCCACTTAATCTTCTTTAAAACCATTGAATCCACTGATATCGGTGTCGCTTTGAATGACTTGATAGGCCAAACCCATTTGGTCGATAGTGTTCTGAAAGATAATCTCAATACCGCTGCCCGTATCGATCATCATTGTGTGCATGAAAAATTTCTACATCTTGAGCATTATGACTAATGCATCATGATGTGGGAACTTGACATGGCTAGTATCGCAATCTTTAAATGATATCCCGAGCCGACGATTGCTCGACTCAGGCAGAAGTTTAGCTTATTTGTATTGAGGTCTAAGATCGCAGCATTTGAACAGTCTCATGCGTTTGAATCTGTTAGAGTTAGTGATCTGATTGATCTCGATCATGTTCCTGTGGTGTATATGGTAGAGATGCTTCTCCTCAGCTTGATCTTTGACCTGGACAACCTCAAGCTGATTCTTATAGCTGTCATCCTTGTATGATTCCAGGTCGACAATATATTCAAACATCCATCCCTCCTTAAAAATGTATTCGAGCAACCTCTGTAAAGTATAGAAATTGTCAGTAAAATGATGGCTTGCCTTATGATGTATGCAGTATGGTCGGTTCTCGATTGGTTCCAATGGTTGGGAGAGACGGTAGAGCTTATCCTTTGAGAAGATTGGAAAAATTGTGGAGATTCGAACATTTATCTTTAGGAGGAATGGTTTGACTTGTGATGCAACTTTTTGAGGGTTGCCGGTATTTCCCTTGGCGTGCTTTTGGTCACCCTGATACTCCTTCGGTCTAGTATTTCGATCTGTAGATGGACCTTTCGTGGTAAGGATGGATTTAGTAGATTTATGCCTTTCGGACATCATCATTTCTAGGTTGACGTATCTATTGACCTTGGTGATCATATCTTCCAAGGTCGCTGGTTTGTTGAGGAAGTGGTGCTCTTTGGCTTTACAATCAAGCTAGAGTACGTTGGTAAAAGCAGTAACAACTATTTTTTGATTGAGATTATCTACTTTACGCACGAGCTTAAAAAGCATCTTCGCAAAAGCCTCAAGCTTTTCTCTGTGTGATTGTTTGAGACTGATAAGAGAATACAAATTCTTTTATTTATCTCTGTTGTGAGCATGTCTTGATAAACTATTTTTGCAGTTGTTCGAATGTGTATATGGAGTCTTCAGCTAGAGAGTGGAACAATCAAAACGGTTCCTCCTATATACCTATGGCGAATAGATGGCAGAGAATGTGGTTGAGATTGGAGTACAATCGCAATGAATCACGGTATTGTTGAATGTGCTCCTTTGGATCGGTACTCTTGTACTTGCAAATTTTCAGAGTATGGAAACTTTTCGGTATCTCTATATCGAATAGTTCTTTGGCAATCGGACTTCCTTGTAGCTTGGTAAGGTCATCGGTAGTACCCAAAACTTGTGCTTCGATCAACTCCTTAATACGCTGGTCCATATGCTCTTGTGTTACATAATGATGTGTCGGTTGAGTGACTTGACGAGGAGGTTGCGGATTGTGAGTACCAGTACCTTAACTCAAATAATCTCATGTTGGAACTTGAGGTTGAGCTCGTTGTTCCTCCTCTTGTCATATGGTACATCGATGTCCTGGCTGGCCTCAGACTGAACTTCACCACCCAGATGAATAGAAGGTTGAGGTTCATTTCGACTATTTCTGGAAACGGCTTTGCTTGTGGCTCCTTAAGGTTTCAATCTTTATCGCACCAAAACCTAGGAAGCTTTTGGCACCTAATCGCGATCTTGAATTGGAGGAGCCTGTTGAGTGTTCTGTAGAGCTTGCAAGGCAGTCTGCATTGTTGTCATTTGATCTTCATGGTTCTTGAGCACTGTCAAACGAGTTTGTCATTCGGCATCGAACTACTTCTCACGGAGCTCTAGGTCGAGAGTTAATTATCGTTCGAGCTGGTTGCATTTCTCCTTTTCAATGTTAAGATTTCCCCGCAGCTCTGTTAGTTGTTCCGGCTCAACTGAAAGATTGAGTTGAACTCCGGTTGCTGGTCGCCTGGATGTGACCATGATTAGAATTTGTAGTAAAGTGAATGAATGCCTTAGGATATCGTAGAAATGGTTTCTTTCCCACAGACGGCGCCAAATGTAATGGCCTAATTCTATAAGCTTGAAGTGGCCTGGAATTAGCTCTTACACCAATGTACTTGTGAAAAAATCTAATGGAAAGTAAGAAATGACACAGGTGTTTAGCATGGAAAACCTATGAATAGGTAAAAAACCACGACCTCGGGTTAATGATTTTGTAATAGTGACGTTTATTACTTGAGACTGATATTTTAATCTTATTACAAGTGATCTCTAGACTTAGAAATTCTTAATCTTGTGAATAAGAAGTTTTGAGAATCTAGAAAATATAGTTTTCCTGGTAATTTCTCGTGTGATTTTCTGGTCATTGTCTCTTCTGGAACTTTATCTTTATATAGGCTTTTTCTGCAGTTCTTCATCGTGCTAAAGTACGTCCTCTGAACAATGTGGTTAATGGTGGTTGGCTAGGTAACTGCTGAGTTCCTGAGAGATAAGTGTTTTGACTTGTTTATGTTTTTTAGCTTGAGCTCGACCCATATTTTTTATCAGTTCGTGGAGTAGGTGGCAACGCTGACTGGAGAAGCTATGTGGAGGATACGTAGGCCTGACATGGAGGTAGTTCAAACTGAAGATAGCTCGATTTAGGTAAGATTGAGGGGTAGGCCCCAACATCTGCCTTACACGTACACATGACTTGATATAATAGTTTTAAATGAGTTTTACAATTTTTTATTATTTCGGATGTGACATTCGTACTTATAAAGCCAAAAAATAGGTGGTTGTCTGTTGTAATATTACAACTTTAGTAGGCACAAAATTGGTTTTTCCTCTTGCCAGTATCGATTTTGGAATTTATTGTTCCCTGGGTCTAATTTTGTAAAGATGGCAAAATGTAGTATTTATTCTCATAATTTCTGTTTTGTTTTACTTGTTTAAATTGTCGTTTCTAGTATTTCTTTTTTGTTTAGAATTTTGATATGCTATGTTTATACTATGTTTAATTGATTATGCATTATGTTTGAGAATTATATATTGTGATACTTGTGTTTGGTTCAATTATGTCTGTCCATACTTAGGTTTTTTCAAGTGTTTGAAGAAATGCCCCATAGAGGGGAACACATAAAAAAGCGAAGTGATGATAATTTTGCAATAGATGTAAGGTGTTTTGAGGAAATACCTAAAAGAGAGGGAGAACAAAAAAAAACTAAGTATGATGCATGAGTATAGTAAGGTTCTCATTAAAATGGGAGAAACCGATGAAAAAGAGCAAGATGCGGCATCATCACGGAAGCGCGCGCGGGTAGTAAAATAGGAAGGATTGCAAGCGGAAAGGGTATGATCATAAATTGGGTGAGTTTAACCTTATGAGGGATTATTTTGGTGCCAACCAAGTCTTCGCCGGTATCTCATTTCATCGTTGATTCCGTATGAGCGAAGGTGTGTATTAACGTATTATGATCAAGTTATTTCTTCCAACACCTATTTTGTTCAAAAAGAAAATACTGCTAAAACGATAGGCTTATCGGCGTACCCAAAGATAATGTGTGCACTTCGCATGTTATGATACAGTACTAGCTCAGACGCTCAAGAAGAATATGTTCGGATTGGGGAGTCTACGGGTAATTAGAGTTTGATTTTTTTTTTTGCATAACAATTATCAAACAATTCAAAGCTCAATACCTTAGATCTCCCGATGAAAATGACACATTAAGGCTATTAGAAGTGAATGGATCGCAAGGCTCCCCATGGATGTTAGGTTGTTTAGATTGTATACATTGGAAATGGAAGAATTGTCCTACCAGGTAGGCAGGACAATATACTGGGGATAAGAAGCATCCAACTATGATTTTAGAAGCAGTTGCATCACAAAATCTTTGGATATGGTACTCATTCTTTGAGGTGCTCGGTTCTAATAACAATGTGAATGTCTTCTATCAAGGTTGGTTTTTCAATAACTTGTCTAGTGGAGTTGTGCCGCCATACAATTACAATATAGGCATGGTCCCGTACACTATGGGTTATTATTTAGCGGATGGAGTCTATCTAAAAGGGCAAACAATTTTTTAAACCATAAAAAATCCATCGAACAATGCTGAAAGATATTTTGCAAAGATGCAAGAAGCATGTCGGAAAGACGTAAAATGTACTTTTGGGGTATTACAAGCTAGGTTTGAAATTTGGGCACACAGTGCGCGATTTTGGAGGCCTAGTGATCTAGAAAATGTTATGTACGCATGTATAATCATGCACAACATGATCGTCGAAGATGAACGTCATACTTACATCCGATAAGTAGATATTAATCCAAAGTTTAGAGAATTTGTGAATAGGGTGTATAAGACGTTAAATCCAACACACACTCTCAACACTACGACGGAGTACATCGCGAAGATTTATAAAATTAGAAATTAAGGTGCTCATTTCCAATTGTGAAATGAACTTGTCGCGCGTTTGTGGAATTAAAAAGGGGTGGAGTAATGTAGATTATTTTTAATTTATTTTCTAAAATAATGTATTTTGTTTCGAAGTTTGTAGTTTTATGTTGAAGTTGTAATGTATTTCCTCTACTTGATTGAAGTATATTTTGTGCAATAAAATGATTGATAACAATTTTATTCAAATAAACCATAACATAAAAATTAAGAACTACTATTAACGCTAAGGATTACATCAATCTTCATCACTTGCAATGTCGTCATCACTTGGACATTACTCTTTCAACTTCTTAGAATAAAGTTTAAGTTGTTTCATCATCCAAAGTTTTTTTGCTGGTAGTAGGTTAGTTGTGTCCGTTGTCATCACCTTAAACAAATTTTTCTCTTCAATAGCTTCTTTTTTAGCTAGTTGCGCTTTACGCCTCCTTTGAATCTCTATTTTCTAGCCAACTATTGTTCTTCTCATGCTCTAACTCTTGCTTCATTTTCCTCTTTTTTTCTTATCATCTCTCTCATTTCATGACACCATCATGTTTGTCGTCGGTTAAACCATCTTCTTCCTCCAATAACCTACATTTGACTTTGCTGCTTCTTTTATCTTGTATTGTTTTTGGCCGTCCGGTCGTAATTCCCCATAAGCATATAGTAGTGCATCCATGTCGATAAAATCATCCAGAATTATGATATCTGGAGTAGCGAAAGTAAGTGTAGAGGGTTTGGTGTTGGTGGAGTTCCTCGGAATATCGCTAAAATTTGACTTCCTCGCGACGTTACGGCCGTGTTGCCCTGTATGATAAATTTGTGACCATTTTGGGTATTTCTCTAAAACTTTGTAAGCTTCCCAAAATTGGAATGGTTTATTTTGTATTTTTTCGAAGGTCTTGTATGTTATACCAGCTACAAATCAAGTTTTAAATTCTTATGAGTAAGATTAACCTAACAAAATTAATGAAATGAGAAAAAAATTAAATACTTACTACGTCTCCCGATCCAATGCCGATAAAATGTCAGCTTTCAAGGTCTTGAATAATACCTCTAAAGATCGAACAATCTTTATTATTGTGCCGCCCCTTATACGCATAATTGATACCGTTATATGATTGCCACATCGATTAGTCATTATAGAACGAGTTGAATTGGTCACGCACCTTGAACCAAAATGTAGCGGCTTTTTGGCTGTTCGTGGTATCGAGGTTTTGTGACACTTGGGACCAAGCGCATGCGAGCATCCAATTTTTTGAGTTCTTGTATCTTTCTTTGTTAACATAAACTTCATCCTCAACCTCAATTCCATCCACAACTATAATAGGTGTCGGTGCCGTTTTTCTTTTAGGATTCGTCTTTCTGCATGTAGCATTACTTCTCCTAACTACCGGAAGGATAATAGGATATACAACTGGAGAGACAACCGGAGATACAACCAGCGATGCATTGAGGTTTAAATCATTTAAACCCCATGTACATCTTATTGGCGTGGTACTCGAACTTCTATCAGTAAAATCAATTTGAGATGAAAAATATGGATTCCCTGGTTGAGGGTACGAGCCCGTATGAGCATCAAATTAAGGGTAATATCCTTGGGTATGGTAATAAGGGTTATAATTGGTTATTTGAGATGAAAAATATAGATTCCCCGGTTGAAGGTACGAGCTCGTATGAGCATCAAGTTGAGGGTAATATCCTTGGGTTTGGTAATAAGGGTTATAATTGGTTATTTGGGGATCAAATTAAGATTGAAAATGAATGTCGGGTGGTGGGAATAGTTGTCGAATATGGTGATTGCATTATTAAGAATGATTAGGCATTTGTGGCGAATCAAATTCACCGAATTGAGTCGGAAAGATGTTTCTTTATTGGTTCATATTGAAGGATTGAGAGTAGTTTTGAGAATTAGATTGGGAGCTTAAGGATGACATGGTGGAAGTTTATGAACTTGATAGAGTTTTTTTTGTAAGCTAAGGAGGGATGAGTGTTGAAAATTTATTTTAACAGGTTTTGCCTCGCAGTTCTGAACAGTGGGGTATCAACTAGCCGTTAATCAACTTTAAACCACAGCAATCCACTTGTCTCCATCATAAGCATATATATGCCCCACAGTTTTGAAATGCGGGGCATGAGAGCCACTTAAATCTTGACAAGTATCATAATATAATTGGTTGATGCCGCGCAGTTTTGAACTGCGGGGCATCAATAAAGTAAAAATTTACCTGAGGGTGGTCTCAAGGTGGATTTTTGGGTGCCACATAAGCCAATTCACATAGTTGTTATGGATGAATTTGAGCTCAAACAAGGTGAAGGAATGAATTCACCTTGCCATGCCATCCTTTCACCTAGCTGCTGCATATGCTCTTAGTGAGCCTTATATGAGTGGGATTTGGGTAAGATGACCGAGCCTAAGAGAAGCGTATAGCGATAATAGGGAGTAAAGACTTATTACTATAGTACTAGAATGCAAGTCTAGTGGGACTGTAAGAAGAAGAAAAGTGTAAGCTGGGTTGAAGTAGGAGAGGCAAACTTTAGTCCATCCATAGTAGAAGTCAAGATAGATCGGAGTGATGAGCCCATTACGGAGTACCAGACTAGATCGTTCTATAGGCATTTTAGTTGAGGTCCTCAGAAGCGCGAATGGGGCAGCCACTATGAGTAGTTGAAATCTCAGCATCGGAACCAGCGCTTATACAGACGTAGGTCTAGGACAAAACTCCAAGTCTATAACAAAACTCCAAGCCTATAGCAGAGTAGGTTTTCACTCAAAGCCAAACTACGCAACTCTCAATGTAACTCCTATCAGACTTTTCTTTCATTTGAAAGTCGCCTCTGGAGCTATGCTAAGAGCATCGGCAACAGCAAGCCACGTAGGCTTAAAATTAGAAGAATTTTTTTTGATATGTAGCGAGGGGTAGAAAAGTGATCTTCTTCAGGGTGGAGATGCATATGTCATAATATTTATTTATTTATTAAAATTAAAAATTAAAATTAAAAAACTACGCCAATTGAATTGGCGCTGTACAACTCTTCTAGTTTATTTATTATTATTAAATAATAGATTTTAAGGAAAAAACCAAAAATTGTTCTTCACGTCAAGTGCAACACGTATATAATAAAATAATTAGCAAATATTAAATTGTGGGCCAATAGACAAACTCTGACCACAACAACATTGCCACATATAACAACTGATTTCATGAATTGAAGCGCTATTTGAGCGATGGCGATTCTGAAAAAGGAGTTTTTGCATGATTTGAATTGTTATATTAGCGATAGCTAGCCTACTTTTCATACTCTAAAGGTAGCTGTAATAGTGAGAGGGGGGTAAGTTGAGATGAGTCAGTCGGATGAGCCACTATCAAAGATAGAGTCTATCTTTCTTTTCTTGTCCACCCATTGCAGCATTATCCCAGTCCTCCTGATTGGTCTTTCTTTGAAGAAAAGGGGGCGGAGGCAGGGCCGGTGCTAGGGTTTAGGGTGCCCAAAGCAAATCATGAAAATGGGCCCTGTAGTTTAAATATAAATTTATGTGCCAAAAGACAGTACGATAAATTTGCAAAACAAACAACAAATTTAACGTTAAAAACAGTTGCAAATTAATTTGATCAAGAGTTGGCCATTATTAGAAATGTCTCGAGGAGTTTCTTTTGGATAATAGAAAAATGATATATTTCCGAAAATCATTAGCGAGACAAAAGTATAATAGGAGATAGCTTCCCGATCTAAGAAAGTAAAGAACATAAAGTTAAACTGTAATGATGAGTTCAAAAAGTGGAGACTCGAGACCTCCATTTTCAACATTCCTATTTCAAACTATCAAAGAGGAACTGGCCTCATAAAAGAGATGAAGGAGATAGTAGATAAGAGATGCACAAGCCTTATGTGAGAGGGAGATACTTAACCAAAAAAGAAGAAAGGGAGACGAGATGAGATAAAAATAAAATTTTGGTGTGAGAGATATTCTCCATGAAAAGTGGGGTTCTAAAGATATTTGCTTGAATTACTGAAGCATCCTTAATATAACAAAGGAAATACTTAGTATACTTGTAATTTAGAATACGAGGGAGGGAAAAAATGGAATTCTCAAAGAGATTGCTAAGATTTAACAAAATTTTACCTGTCAAAATCAAATTTTTATTAGAACTTTTGGGCCCTTCGGAAAAGTGAGGCCCAAAGTGGGCACTTTGGTGGCCTTACCCTAGCGCCGACCCTGGGCGGAGGGAGAAAGAAATCCAACTTCATCTCTCCATAGGGAATTATAAGGCACCCACATGGACTCTACGTGAACGATAGAGGAAAAAAAAGGCTCTGACGAATGGGGAGTTGCTGACAAAAGTCTAGGGTGAGACTTTGAATGAACTAAGAAGGAATTGCTTGCTCATGATTGCGATGACAACCATTGCCCCTTTCAATCTTAGCTGTAGCACACTGTTTTGTCGGGATGAGACCTTGCTGCTTCGGTGTGAGGAATAGATATCATCTTCTAGAGTGCTAGGTTGGCTTCGCTTAGGCCTCCATAGTGTGCATGTCTATTAAGGAGGGAATCTCTCTTCACGCCCAGGCCTGCCTTGGTAATGTCTATCATCTTAGGCCTTTCTTCGATGACATAGCAAAAGGCTATTTGAACTTCTTACGAACTAAACTCGGTCAAGCAATTAAGGTACGGCGTGTCGAGTGAGTCAAAGAGAAAATGCCTCTAGGGCTACAACACTTTTTCTTCTTTTGGAGATGCTCCACTATGTAAAAGAGGGAGTGTCTGGCAGCCCTATATATGCCGTTTTAGAACGACATGAGATACTATAGGCTCTCACTGACTGATGCGTCCCAGTCACAAAAGCATTCTCTCGGAGCTTTCGTCATAGCATGAATAGGTTGGACACAATGTGGAAGTGGTCCATAGTCAACGGAGGCAAAGAAAAGAGGAGGGACTCGGGCTAGGGATAGCGGGACTTCTTAGAATGATCTTGCCTTGAGAGTACTGAGCTGGTAGCTAGAAGAGATGTGGTCCGCACCCTGATAAGAGTGCAATTTTCTTTAGTCCACTGTTTGGGTCTATCAATTGTTTTTGATGGCTGGACTAGGTTAGCCGCTGAAGATTGGGGTCTCCATAATAAAGATCTTGAGTGAACTCTACTCGCTAGACTGGATGGGTCCCATTTCCTTTTCCCCGCCTTCGGTGCTAGCTCCACCTTACTTACGTCTCCTTACTCACGCCTCCGACACTAGCTCCACATCCGACTACCATGAAAAGAAGGAGAAATTGGGTATTGTGCACTCTAGTCTTCCTTCTTTCCATCTCGAGATTGGGCAGGAGATCGATGGCTGTCTGGAATCTACTCTTTTGGAGACTAGATTCTCTTCACTCTATCCCACCTACTTCAGATCATGTGTCTGATCAATCAACTGATGCGCCTCCTCTCTTTGCACCCAAATATTCTCTCTAGTGGGTTATTCTGACCTATATCTAGTATCGATTCCTCCACAGTAGGCTATTCTCTTATGTCTTCTCTCTAGGACCTTTAGCATTAGAATAGGGGTGGGCGAGCCGATAGGCGAACAACTGCAAGATGGAAATCAAAGCCCAGGACGCAACTATATATATATATATTATATAGGTAGCTGTAAGGTGAAGATAGCGCCGGATCCCAAAGTGGTGGCGGGTGGGGGAGGGGTGACATTTGGGTTGGCTATTTAGGTTGTGCTCCTAGATCTGGTAGTTCCTTTTTGCTATGCTCTGATGAAAGTTTCTGAGATTCGTCGACGTCTCAGTAGAAAAATTAACGTGAGTGACTTTTGCCTATAGGTTTGACTCAACTTTTACCATTTGAGATCAGTAATTTGATGATAGTGGATGGTGAAAGCGCTAGGTAGCCAGAGGTGGAGCTATAGCTATGTTGCTTAGTTAAGAAGGAAAAGGCGATTTGGTCTCAAAATCCTAGCTTGACTCAAAATTTTTGATTCTTAGGTTAGCACTAGGAAGGGAAATCATTTTCATCTAAATTTGAGCTGGTAAACGGGTCGGGCTTGGGTTACACAGGTTGGGTCATCCGACCCGTTTAATTAAATAGGTTAAAAATACAAACCCCAACCTGATTTAAACATGTCAACCCAACCCGGCCGTTTTGACATAATTCGGGTTTGGGTCAAGTCATGGGTTTAACCTCAGTTGACACAACTTTGTAAGAATGGGTTGTTAAAGCTTTGGTTAGTAGGTATTAGTGTTACATGCATTTTCAAATGATGAGTCTAGTAATGGGAGTAGAGATCAAATGTCCATTTTGTGAGAGTGGGTTTGTTGAAGAAATGAGTAGGAATAACATAAGAGGAGGAGATGATAAAATTGAGGTGGGATCGGATCATATGACATATGTTTATGGGAAGTAATAACACATAAACCTCTATTTGGACTCAGATCTTACTTGGAATGATGGATAAAACCATAAAAATTATAAATTACAAATGACCCAAATTAAACTTAAACGGGTCACGGGTCAACCCGAACTGTTTAAGGTAAACCCTAACCTGACGTATCTATTAAATGGGTTAGACCGGTTCGGGTCAAATGACCCGCGACCTATTGAGGCCAAACCCAAACCTGCGAAAATATGGTTGGGTCGGGTCGGCGAGTCGTGGGTCACTTTGTTAGCTCTAATCTAAATGCTATCCTGTTTAATTTTGATTAATCAGGATTAAAATGAGATTAATCGAGATTAATCTTGTGTCTGGTATTGATTCAGATGAGATTTTACTACCTAGAACTGGAGGAATTGAGGGTAGCTGAATAAGAAGTACCCAATTCATAATGCTACACAAAATAATAATTATTGTTCTCGACCCGGTCGTAATGGTAGGCGTCAGCAAAGACTCAATTGTTCTTCATCACGTCGTAACTCATATGTTTATTCACTTAGTATAGACTATAGTGGCATATCTATTGGACACTGGGGGTATGAGATACAACCAGTGCCTTAACCTTTCTATCAAAACTACGATGAACAATATGACTTATAAGGATCTTTATTTGGATCTTTAAACCTATATTACCAAATATCCAACTATGGTTATGTTCACTATCAGGGGTATGGGTATCTGCCCGAGCATGTATATAAGGCTTCTGACCCTATAAGATATGAGAGATCCCAAGGAAACATATTGGTATTGGGTTGTCTGCAGCTCAGAATTCTTCAGTACATTCCGCATGTAGTGTACAAGGAATATACATGCCAATATAGGCATACAATGGAAAAATGTAATATGGGCTCAATATGTTGCTCATATTGAAGGTCAAGAGAGAACAAATATTCATGAATGACAAGGAAGACACTCGAATTATTATTAACTTATCAACTTGTGAAACAAATAATTTTAATCGTAATAAGTATGTTAGGTCTATTAATCGCCCCCCCTTAATATAATTCAATACTAGAAATTTATTCTTTTACATTAACCTACAATTAATTATACGATTAAACTAGACTAAATGCGAATAATCTTACGTTTAATTTAAGCAAAATTGAAGAGAAAATAAACCAATAATCTCCGATCTTTACTGATTAATCATTTTACAAAATAGGGATTAATACCTTGATCCCAATTAAAAAACCCTTGCCCCAAAAATCAGGGAGGGGGAGCCTAAACACTAGACAAATAGCTCCAAACAAAGAAATAACCTAAAGCATAGTTAGAGGCAAAAACAGAACTCAAACCTAACAACTAATAAGGCGACATTCAATAGTACACTGCAATGATATCTTTAACAACAATCAGCCTAAGCTTGTCAGGAAGGATCTCAAGTGGGATTTCCCAATAATTAGTAGGAGCGTGGATGTTTGCCAATCCATCAGCCAACCTATTAATTTCTTTATAAATGTGAAAGATTTCAAAATACTCCAACTCATTAACCATCTTATGAATTATCTTAACATTGTAGTTGAGTTCCATGTGGGCTTTGATTTTTTTGGATGTTCAAAACAATTGTAGTGGAGTCAGTACTAGAACAAAGTCTTTTTTAACCCTTGCTTTTAGCTAATATGAGTCCCATCTCTGGAGCTTGCATCTTATGAACAATAACAGAATTATGAGGGAACTTGCCTGCCTGCTGTAGCTAGAACCACCCCCTTTACTTTCTCTAATAATAGTACCAAAGTCCCCACTATCTTCAGCGCAAGAACCATCAATGTTCACGAATAGAATATTAGGGGCAGGAGGGATCCACTACATCTTTTGGGAGTACTATTAGAACTAGAGGTTCTATCTTAAAACCAATTGGTAATGAGAGGAGTAGATCCATGATATTATATTTTGAGGTACAAGGCTCTATGTGCCCAATGTAGGACTATATATCTCAACACGCCTCCTCATGTGTAGCATAATTTTTGAGCTCAACATGTGGACGAATATGTGGGTGACGCGGAGTACCATGTAGGCCGTTGGGCTCGACATATGGAAGAATGGCTCACTCTGATACCATATTAGAACTGGAGGTTCCATCTCGAATCTAATTGGTAATGAGAGAAGTATCCCCAGGATCTTATATTTTGAGGTACAAGGTCATGTGTGTATGATGTAAGACTATATATCTTAACAGGCCCCCTCACGTGTGGGGTAATTTATGAGCTCAACATGTGAATGAATATTTGAGTGACGCGGAGTAGCATGTGGGACACTGGGCTTGACATGGGGAAGAAATGCTCGCTCTGATACCATATTAAAACTGAAGGTTCCATCTTAAAGCCAATTGGCAATAAGAGGAGTAGCCCCAGGATCTTATATTTTGAGGTGTAAGGCTCTTTGTGCCCGATGTGAGATTATATATCTCAACAAGTGGTGATAGTGAAGTTGATACTAATGTTCCATCTGTAAAAAAAATTCCTTAAGTGCTGGTTATCTTCAACTATCTTCTCCTCAAAGGAAGGCTTCGGCTTAACATCCTCACAATCTTGTATAGAATAGTACTGGCCAGACTATGTTTATTTTAGATTATCCTAAGTTTTCTTTCTTCCCATATATGATATTCAAAAGCATTGAAATAAAGCTTTTTAGTTGTGGCAACCAAATCCTTCCCCCTGAAATGGTTTGAGCACCAACTAATTTGATCAGCCCAGGAAGTAGCTATGTTGTCATACCCCAATCTTGTAAGTACACTACTCCACACATATTGACCAAAAGGACAGTTGAAGAATTCTTTACTATTAGTGCACAATACACAGTTAGAGGTGGATATAGTCCCCTATATGAGTAGCTTATCATGGGTAAACTCTTTCTAATTGCTAATCAACAAATAAAGCTATGTCTTTAGATGGCCCCAATAAACCAAGTAATCACAGCCTATTCAAGGTTAGGTTTTTCATCTCTAACAAAATTGTATGTATCCTTAAGAGTGTATCTTCCATAAGAGTTAGCTGTCCAAACAATAGTATCCTCCATTCCCTAATTATTATCCACATTACTAAGATAAGTAGAAAGATTAGGGCATAGCTTACTCACATAAGAAGGCACTGCCCATTGACCATTTTGGATGATGTTACTAACTGGAGCATCTTTATGACATATTGAGTAGTAGTTGAGATTACTATAGAACCTGTCCATTAGAATACCAAGAAGATACCATGGTACCTTCCAAATGCTGATACTTTGACCATTACCCATAGTGTGAGTAGCAATATCCTAAGCAGCAGTGCTAGCTTAAAGGACCTTCCTCTATCCCCAATTGGCATTATAAGGTATTGTAAGTTGCTATGTTTTTGGTGAGGTGATTCTTGATCCACTTAACCCACAAACAGTCCATGTTAGCTATGATGGCCCGCACATGCCTCATTGTAGCAGCCAAATTGTTGTTTTGCATATTTATAATGCCAAGACCTCCCTCAGCCATAGGATCGTAAATGCTATTCCAATTGATACAAGTTGATTTGTAATCCAGATTCACACCACTCAAAAGAAACTTCCTACAAATGGCCTCAATCTCATGAATAGTTTTCTGGGGTAAAGTAAAGAAAGATAACAAATAGACACTCATGCTGGATAGAACATGTTTAATAAGAGTCATGTGCCCACATAAGATAGGAATCTTCCTTTCCAAGACTGAATTCTGTTACTAATTGTGTTGATGAGAGGCAAACAATCATTGTAGTTCAATCTTGTAGAAATAAGAGGGAGCGCTAAATATCTAATAGGGAGTTAACCCTCTTGAAGCCCAAAAATGGAAACAATTTGGTTAACTTCAATCTAAGACATTCCAGCACAAAACACTTGACTCTTGTTAACATTCACATCCAACCCAGATAGGAGCTTAAATTCATTGAGGGCATCTTTTACAACATAGGTAGAGTAGATAGAGCCCTCCATGAAAGCAATGAGATCATCAGCAAAACACAAGTGGGTTATCCTGGGTTCATGACATCAAGGATGAAGAATAAGCTCTCCATAGTTAACTCTCTTAATCATCATCTGTGTAAAAGCTTCCATGATAATCATAAAGAAGTAAGGTGACAAAGGATCACCTTGCATGATCCTTCTTTTTCCTTTGAAGAAGCCAAAAAGAGATCCATTATGAATGGTAAGGCACACTTGAATCCAAGAAATAAACTTGGGAGTAGTAAGGCATACTTGAGTTGCTTGTGTTATGGGTTGCATATATGGTATTAGCTTGTATAATGGATTGAACCTTTTGGACAGTGGTTAGTATAATCGTGAGTAAATGTGGCTGAACCATAGGTCATGCGCTTGCGACTAAATGTTTGAGTAAGAGTCTGTGAGTCTCCAGAACCAGACCCTTCATTTTATGGTTCCTAGTGTGATCGGTACACGCCGCCTAAATACGTACGATGCAGTTGAAATTCAAATCTCTTTGAATGATTTACATTTATGAATTTACCACAGCTAATCAAGTTTGTAGTGTCTTTTCTAAGTTATATGGTTTAATGCATCATCTCAAGTGATTCATGGCTGAGGATAGTTATCTAATTTTAGTGAATTGGGTCTCACCACTCCGTAGATGTAGAAAACTGGAGATAGTAGTGATAGTGTATAAGAGCAAATTGGTTACATAACCAAAAACTACTCTCTAAAATTTTTAGATCCGAAGGGTACGAGCCCAATCCTTAATTCATAAAATTACTACATTAAAATTTTGAATAAGATGTGAGCTTTGTCCTTTTGAAAATGTAAACCTTAATAATTACACAGATGCTACTGTGAAAATTGGTAACTTCCATTTATTGATGAATTCGCAAGTTTACAATAGAAAATTTCATTTACATCGACAGAAAGTTATGAGGTTCCTTTCAATTTTTTTACGAGGATATAAATAGGACTAAAGTTTGAATAGAAGCACAACATACGGAGAGTGGAAACTCATAGAGGAATTATATGCAATAAGATACATAGATTTGTAGGCGCAAATTGGTAACTTTAGTGAATAAAATGAGGGGAAGCAAGAAAATAACAACAACTTCTAGATTTTGAGGCTGGAACACTAAATAATACTATAACAATAGGGTTTTTGTCCGAGGAAGGAATTTTTTTGATAACATTGTGATGGCGCAAAAATTTCTCAACACTTTGAAAAGAAAAAAATGATCTTCGGGTTGCATGGCCATTAAGCTAGATCTCAGGAAAGCTTTTGACAGAGTTAAATAGAGTTTCTTAGATGACTTCATGGATATTATGGGCTTTTGTGAAAAATGGTGAACTGAATCAATCACTGTGTCTCCATTCCCACCCTCTCTTTAATCTAAACGGTTCACCATTTGGCCTTTTGAAACCTGAAAGAGGCACCCTCTTGGGTGACCCTCTCTCCTCCCAGTTTATCCTTTATGTCGAGACCCCCTCCAAGATCAAGAAAGAGGCTGACGGGAATTTATACGGTATCAAAACTCTTAGAGGCAGTATCCCATTTTTCACCTTCTTTTTGCTGATGATAGTTTCGTATTTTGTTGGGCCACCCTGGAGGAATCAAACATGGTTAAAGATACCTTTAGAAGAGTGTCTGAACAAAAAACTAACTTTGATAAATCTTGCGTTATGTTCAGTAAAAATTATTATCACCGGTACCTCGGAGCCCCGCTAGTGTTTGGGCGGTCGAAATGCCTTGATTTTCAAAGCATTATTTCCAGAGTCTCCAACCACATTGAGGGGTGGAAAGCAAAGTTCCTCTCTCAAGTCGATAGATTTACCCTTATTGAAGCTGTTAACTCAGCAATTCCCTCTTATTTTATGTCGATTTTCCCTTTTTTGGCAAATTTTTACAACAAGTGGACTCCCTCAATGCTAGGTTTCTCTAAGGTACTAACGAAGAAGGAAATAATAAAGCCCATCTCATTAGTTAGAAGTGCATCTGCAAACCCCTTAAGGCTAGTGGCCTTGGTATCAAGACGATGCTTTCCACAACCAATCTCTTATGGCTAAACTATTCTAGTACATCATTAAAGAATCAGAGAATTTGTGGGCTTGGAATTTAATTATGAAATACTCCCCCAAGGAGTCTATCATGACTGTCTCCATTAAAGCTACCGATTCTTGGATTTGGAAAGGTATTCTGAGAGCCAGGAACATAATTTACACAAATTTTTTGTGGCACATTGGGAACGGAGAAAACATTGGCTTTTGGCAAGAGCCTTGGATCCTTAATATTCTATTTGGCAGGCCAGCATGCCCAGCCCTTAAGAACATAAAGTTCTCTAAAGTTTCAAATCTCATTTGCCCTGTTTCTCACTCCTGGAAGGTTAATCGTATTTTAGATATTTTCCCTGAGTCGATTGCTATCCATATTTTGTTTATTCCCCTTAGCATAAATCCTGCAAAAGACATTCTCAGATGGACTAAAAAAAAATAATGGTATTCTCACTATTAAGTCAGTCTATAAGTCCATGGCAGATGGAGTTTGTATGACGTCTAGTCAGTACCATAATGGGATTTGTCTTGACAAATCTTGGTCTTCCATTTAGAAAATCATGCAAGGTTCCCTTTAGTATACAATACTTTATCTCGAGAGTTATGAATGAAGGCCTTCCTACCGGGATCAACTTGACTCACGGCGAAGATATAAGCAAAGTTATCTACCCCCAATATGGTGAAGAAGAAAAAACTACTACGCATGCTCTGCTTACTGCAAGAACTTGAAAGACATCTGTCATGCTTATGATTTTTCTCTTAGCAATAGTGCTTGGCCCTACTTATATTCCATTCAAAAGGTTTTGTATCTTCTTGCTAATAAAAGTTATTCAGACACTGGCACCATATCCCTTTGAGAGAAGACTGTTGCTATTATGTTTGTTATTAAGAACAATAGAAATAATATTATTTTCAACAATAAAGGGCTTTCTTCGCATGAAATATTAGGTTAGCTAAAAGTTATTTGGGGGACACCAATTTTAACCCCAACCCTATAATTTATAATATCAAAGTGCCATCTCAGCGCCTGGCTGGTGAAGGATGGTCAACTATTTTGTTGATGCTTCTTGGTATTTTGCTAGCTTTAATTGTGGTATTGGGTTCCTTATTTTAAAAAATAACAATTTGATTTTTTTCTGCTGGTCATGACTTCTCCAGGGCCGCTGGCCTTGAAGGAGCGGATGCTAGAGCGGTCAGTAGCACAATAGAAGAGGCGCAGGATCCTGGGATAGAAAGAGTTCTGATTGTATCAGATTGCACGAGACTCGTTAAAGATTTTGCTAGCAAGTCTTCAGATATATCTTAGGAAGCTCTCACCCTAGCCCCAGATTTGTTGAGCTTGGCGGCAAATTTTGTTAGTTTTTGCCTCGCGTACATTAGTAGATCTCTTAATTTTGAGGCTCACACCCTTTTGGCATGGGTGCCCATTATTCTAGCTTTTGTTGTAATATTCTTTATGAGGCTTTAATCCTCGTGAACTATATTTTATCTTTATTGCCTCAAGGGGCCTAATCTATTTATTGTGTTTTGCCAAAAAATAAAAATAAATAAAAAACTATAACAACAGGGTGACACATATTTTAATACTTCATTGTTATGAAGGGGTACCAGTGGTTGAACACAGTAGGAGAGAGAGAGTAGGGGAGAAAACTTTTTTAAGTAATTAACTTATTACAAGGTCCCTTACTACATATTTATCGGTAAAAGGAGGTGGTTACTATAACTACCCTAACCAACTAAACCAACTCCCTACATGGGCTTTTATGTGGGATCCCAAACCCTATCATGGGTTGGGCTTTTCACTAAGCCTCATTACATAACACTCCCCCTTTTGGGTGCCCACATAATCTTGAAGTAGCTTGCTCTATTCAAAAACCTAACCAGGGCAAAGGGAAAAACTTAGAAATAAGAAAGAATGCAACCAGTTTTTCAAGTTAGGGTAATTTACGCTTTCTGTTGTCTCATACAAACCTTGCATAGAAAAACCTCTAGTAGGTTAAAAACTTCTAGAATGCAACTCATTTTTTAGTCTTTGAGTTTTTTTATGGGGATTCTCTCACTGATGGAGAATGTCCTCTGATTGTAATTTGCTAAGTCTCCGCATCCCAATGCCATAGATAAACTTTCTGAACATCGCTTTGGAAGTGACTTCATAAACAGGTCAACTAAGTTTTTTGATATACGAACTTGTTGGATGTCTACAATTTTGGTTTCTTGTAGTTCGTGCGTATGGAAATTTTTTGGGGATATATGCTTTGTGAGATCTCCTTTGTTAATCCGCTTCATAATTGTTGTATACAAGCAGAATTGTCTTCATAAATAGTTGTTGGTGAGCTTCATAGAGATGATAGTCCGCAACTTGTGTCTACATGGTTGATGAGTGATATGAGCCAAATTGCTTATTGTCGAGCTTCATATAGTGCTAAAATCTCTGCATGGTTGGATGTTATTGCCACCATGGCTGCTTCACTGATCGCCATAATAACGTTGTGATGTGTGCCATGAATATGTCCCTACAAATATCTAAAGATGTGTTTTATTCCGTTCTAATGACTCTGTGTAGGGGCTGAACAATACCTTACTAACAGATTTACGGCAAATGAAATATCTGGCCTTAAAGCTCCAATAGCTCCTAGGTATGAAACCTCTGGCCCTAGGAGTTATTCATCCTCATCTAGAGGACGGAATGGGTCGTTCTTAATGTCTAGCGACCGTGAAACCATTAGTGTGGATAATGGACAACTTTTATCCATATGGAATCGTTGTAGAAGTCTTTTGGTATACGTTGACTGATGAATGAACTTGCGATAAGATAAATGCCCTATTTGTATTCCCAAATAGAACTTGTCTCTACCGAGATCTTTCACCTCGAACTCCTTTTTCAAATTCTGCGGCATCTTCTTCCATCTCCCCCATGACTATGTGAAAAATAGTCATTAGGGATAGAAATATATGTCGTTAATAGAGGATTAACGGCAAATATTCTGTCGTTAACAAATATCGTTAAAAATGGTGTTGTTTTCGTTACCGACAAGTATAAATGTCGTGTTTTTACAACATATAAATTTTCCATTTTTTGTAGAAAATACGACGCTTATAAATGTTGCGTTTTTAGTCGTTTCAACAAAACAAAAGTTGTTTAATTTAAACACAAACGACGAATATATATGTGGTACTATTTAAAAATGAGACAATAATAAATGTCGTTATTTCTATCATTTTAAAAGAAAAATGTCATTTAAATCAAACACACACAACAAATGTATTTGTCATTGTTCCATAAAAATCATTGTTATTAGGGATGGGTATCGGTCGGTTTGGTTTGGTATTTCGCAAATACCAATACCAAAACAAAAACTGCAAATGTAAAGCCAAAACCAAAACCAAAACAAAAACCAAACCGTTCGGTTTACCAAGTATAGAAGCCAAAACCAAACCGTCGATTTTTCGGTATTTTCGGTATATTTTGGGTTTGGTAACTTTTGGTATATTTTCTAGTTTGGTTATTGGTATATGTGTTTTAGATATTTTCGGTATTCACAATTTTAGTGGTTTTGGTATAATCTCATTATACTATAACATCTATCTAGGAAGAGAAGTTTATCAAGTGCTTCCAAGTTACAAAGATTTGCTAGAAAATAATATATCATGACAAGATTTCATATACTAAAGGTGATCTTTATTATGGAGTAATATGATAAAGGAGATCTTATAAACATATTTTCCTACATGAGTTCCAACTTCCAAGTTTAACATGTCCAATGGTTTTGGTATTTTGGTAATTTTAGTTTGGTAATTTCGGTTGGTATTTTCAGTTTTTCGATTTTTGAGACTATCATACCAAAACCAATCATGCAAAAATGGTATTTTTCTATTTTTGGTTTCAAGAAATATGAAACCAAAACCATTTTCTTCGGTTTGGTATTTTACCATACCGGTTGTACCCCTAATTGTTATAATCGAATTGGATGACAATCAAACTCTTAAAATTTGGACTACATGGAATTGAACCATCAACCTCCGAAAAATTTTAGCGCTCTCTCCGTTTTGAGCTTAAAGTCCATAAAAATAAAATAAATCAAATAATACTTTTAAAAATGACCGCAAAAAGAACTAATAATACAAAATTTTCTACAAATATAGTTAACAACCCATGGCGTAATGAAACATAGATAACAAACTAACATTTTTTGCTCTTATGTAATTGACGAACACTTATTGACTATTGGCTAATGGTAAAAATAGGTAAGGAAATTTCAAGTCACAGAATTCAAAAGGATTATATTTCTTAGCCAAAATAAGTTATGAGATAATTTAGATGATGGAATCATAGTGAAATAGTTTATGGGGCGTACCAACATCACATTGGATCCATCTCAATCACTTGCATCAGGTAGATCTACAACAATTGCAACAATAGTAAGAAATTGAGAGAAAAAAAACCTTGTGAATTGATCCTAGCAGAACAACTTCTTCTTTGATTATAATTAGAGCTAGTCTTCTGAATTCACAAAGCAATTTAGAAAAAAATCATAAATTATAAAATGTAGAAGTTAGCATCTAGTGTAGGCTTTCTATAGTTAAAATAAATAGGAGAAAGTGCTAAAAATCAAGTTTTTAGCCTCCCCAAAAGGGTACTTATTTTGTGTTTCAATACTCTCTCTCCACATTGTTGAGGAAAGAGAAAGAAATTTTGGGTTACGTGGATTTTTTTTAACTAATATCACTACGTAGAAAGTGTTTGGAAAAGTTAAAATTACTTTTTTAACCTTTTTTTTCTTATACGTCATAGTTTTCATTTGACCTTTCTTTTGACATAGAGTAGTTTTTGAAGAGTCTATTTTTTTTTTTTTTTCAAATATCACTTTCCAACTCATTTTGCTAGCTAGATAGATGTTTGATAATCAACCTTTATACCAGACTGAAACTAAGCTTCCAATATCCTTGGTTGTTGAAACATATCAGATAATATTAAGTATTTGTTATTCTAATTTGAGATAAACATACCCAAGAAATCACAAAACTAGTTTTCCCAAGTGAAGAACTAATACAAAATCACCAGTATTTTGCCAAATCGTCAAGATGTTATTTTCTAGCTCACTGGGACCTTATATATCTCCACTTAAGACTATGACCTGAAGCTACTGTTCCAACCAAACTGCATGCCCAAAACCAAATCACTAAACTTGTTTTCAAATGAAATTACTTGGAAGTAGTTACTTTGACTTTGTTTAAATTTACCCTTCTCCTTCTCCATAATTGTAGATTTCATGTGACATCTTGAAGAGGGTGCAAGGATTCAAACCTTTGAAATTTTGGTACCATTGAAGCTGGAAAGTTGCATAACCCATCTTCCCAAACTGAAATTATCAGAAAAAATAACACTTCACTATAATTGAGAATTTAAAACATGAAACAACATGTACTAGTTCCTCATGTTTCTTCTTCACCTATCATAAGCCCCTCCTTGTATAACACAAATGATAAACATGAAACATGATCTATCAGGTTCTGTAAATCTGTATGATTTAGCGGGGAAATAAAATCAGTTCCATAAGGTTGAATTCAAGACTAAAAATAGTTGAGCATGAGAATGTAAGACTTACGAGAAACACTTAATTTATGAAGAAATTTTCTGTCTTACTTGGAATGTCGTTGAGGGCGCAATCAATAACACGAATAAGTAATCTGCAAACATTACCATCTGCAAATATATAAAGCTAGTTTCCGTCCTGTCTATACTTGTAGTAATGGAATGACTGAAAAAGAAATGGGAGCAAAGTTTGTTTGAGGAGAAGAACATATATGAAGAATCATTTTTAACACTTGGAATCTATATCTTGATTTCCATAACACAGTTACGTATCATCTATATAAGCTAGTACCAGTTGAAAGCTTTTCAGTGTTTCTTTTTTACCACATGGCTAATGGCATATGAAATGATAAGCCAACAAAACATGATCAAATAAAAAAAAATTGATTTGGCTATCTATAAAGTGAACATTTGAGTGTTCCTTTGTATCTTAAATGGTACGAATGCCTTGAAGAATATGATTTTGGTTAAACGTAGACGTTATAGAACATTTTGCCAAGAGTCAAGAAAAAAAAATCATGTGAGGAAAAAGCTTCCGTCGTCAAAAGCAAGGCTTCATGAAGTCAAAAGTGGGCTGTTGTCTATTAGTTGATGGTGCCGATTGACCTACTCGACGTTGCGACAACAAAGGGGTCTCAAAAATCTTTCCCCTCTACTACAAAATCAAAGACTTGCCATAAGTAAAGGGCATCTTTAGCTAGGTCTTAATTTTCCCCTAGGCCGAAACCATAGATAACTCGAGAGTTATATTTTTCGATAATACATGAGGTACTGGTGGATGCTCACAACAATTCCCATGGATGTACAATAATTATCAAATATGCGAGAAGTAAATTCTCCAGCACCGTCCAATGTTAAGGACTTAATTGGAAAATCTGGAAAATGAGCTCAGAGGCGTATTATTTGTCCAAATAATCGTGCAAATGCAATCGTTTCTAGACAATAGAAGGTATACATGTGACCAGCGACGTTATGCATGAATCAAAACCATGAAATATTGAAAAGATCGACTTGCTGGGTGGATTGGTCCGCATATATCTCCTTGTTTCCTTTGAAGGAAGGTAGGTGATTATGTTCGCACTTTGGTGATTAGCGATCTAGTGACAAGTGTTCCTTGTGTGCAGGAAATGCACGACTTTCTTTAAGTAAATGTATCTTTCAACCTCGGAGAGGGTGTCTGGTCGAATTATTAACAATTTGTCTCATCATCGTAGATCCTGGGTGTCCAAGGCGATCATGCCAAGTTCTATAAGTCTGCTCATTACTAATCTTAAACTTAGTAATGACATAGGATTCTATGATGCGATGACTTACTTGGAATTTTTTTCAAAACAAATCTATGATTGTTTGTGAAGGAGGTGATAAGAAGAAATTCCTTTTCTTCCAGCTCGCTTGTTTTAATACGATATCCATTTTGAATATTTGAAACTGAGCAAATTTCTAGATGACTTACTTGAGTATAAGGCTTTTTTGATATTTAATATCTTACCTGAGGGTAGCATAAGGCAAGCATCTTTTGAACCTTCTATTAGACTGGTCATGCAAGAAATAGTGGTTATACAACATCCTTCTAAAGTCAGATTGGAGAAATAACACATACTTCTAAATATGGAGTAAGTAGTATCGCTGTTTACCAGACACGGTTCTCTTTAGTTGTTGATAACATTGTGAAAATCAAACAAATCATGTTAATGGTCTGAATGAGTTATTAACTTGCTAATAAACAGGAGTCCACCACTAGTTCTGTTAATCTAAAAATATATAGTTATTATTTGAACCAGATTTTTAGAATATGCTAAGTGAGTGTGAATCATGATTTAATTAAAAATAACAAAATCATGGTCTTACAAAGAAAATAGATATATTAATACTACTACGATAAATTTTTGTGACTATTTTTTGGATATCCAATTCGATTTTTCTTCAAGTTGTTCTTCGTTTATATCAGTACTATCCTCTTCCCAATCTGGGTCGTCTACTGGAAAATCTGTGAAGAAATTTGCTACTGCTTGTCTCTTTTCAAAATGTCGTGGTTCAAAACGTAAATCGTATTCGCCAAGAGTAGCCGACCACTGCTGAACTCGTTTAGATTTCTCCCGTTTGGATAGAACTTCGCGAAGAGGGTAATTTGTCATGACTCAAACAGAATGAGCTTGGAAATATTTATTTAACTTCTGCAATGTGTAAACGAGGGCTAGGAGTAGTTTTTCAATCTTAGTGTACTGTGTCTCTGCTGGAGTAAGAGTCTTACTGATGAAGTAGACAGATTTTTCCGTCTTCCCTATAAGTCGAATAAGAATAAAGCAGAGTTAGTTATCAGTAGCTGCAAGGTATATCGTACGCTCTTCTCCATATATGGGTGTACTAATTACTAACGGTTTTCCCAAGTAGCATTTTCGTTCTTGAAATGCAGTTTCACATTTTGTGGTCCATTCGATCTTAAGATCTTTTTGAGTCTTGCCTTTCTTCGGCCCTTCTCGTAGAAGGTCGAATAACCATCTACAACGGTCTGAAGATTTAGAAACAAAACGATTTATTGCTGCTATTATGCAGACCAATTTTTGGACGTCTTTCTTTGTCCTTGGAGAAGGCATGGATAACAGGACACGGATACAATCTGGGTCAGCTTCAATACTTTGCTTGCTAATCAAATGTCCCAAAAAATTTCCCGATTGGACTCCAAATTGGCATTTATCAGGATTTAGTCACATTTTGTATGATCAAAGAATTTTGAAGGTGGTGTATAAATCTACGAGATGGCTTTCGTTATTGAGACTTTTACACAGTATGTTATCAATGTAAACTTCCAATTTTTTTTCGAGATGGTCTTTGAACATCTGGGTCATCAGTCTTTGATAAGTTGCTCTGGCATTCCTGAGTCTAAAAGGCATGACTTCATAACAATATAATCCATGTTCTGTGATGAAAACTATTTTTTCTTGATCTTCGGGTAAAAGGGGTATCTGATTGTACCCTGACGCGGCGTTCATTATGGATAAGAGTTCATGTCCAGCAACTGAATCGTGCAGATGATTGATGATAAGAAGGGGAAAACTATCTTTCGGAGTATGTTTATTTAAGTCTGTGAAATACACGCATACTCTGATTTTGCCATTTTTCTTTAGAATAGCTGTAATGCTCGAGATCCATTCAGGGTAATTAGCTTTTCGGATAAAACCAACTTTAATGAGTTTGTCGATCTCTTTATTAACTTTTTCTCGTAGTCTCGGTGCTAGTGTTCTCTGTTTCTGTTTGACTGCCTCGGCTTTATCTTTTAAGCTAAGCTTGTGGCAAGCCAAAGATGGATCAATGTTTGGCATCTTATGGAATGTCTATGAGAAAACGTCACTATGTCTTTTAAAAACTGAATAAGAGTATTTTGCTCTATTGAGGGCAAAATAGTCCCAATGTAGGTACCCCGTTTGTTTCCACTAATCTCGACGTATTTTGTGATTTATACACTTGGAAGCTAGTTCTCTGTAGGTGTAAAATTCTGTAATTGCTATGCGGCATATTTTTCAGAAGGTTCTGTCACGATGGTTACAGTATTTTCCAAGCTCAAGCTAGCTTCTAACTGCCTTTGATTTCATATAACTCGTCATTCCAATCGAGCCGTAATGCCAGGTGATAAGTTAATGGGATGGCTCTCATGTTGTGCAACCGACATCATCCCATAATTCCCAAATAACGAAATTTTGCGTTTATAACGTAAAATATAATGTCAATCGTTGTCGGTCCTGCGAAAATAGGAAGTATGATCGTTCATACGCGTTCTTCTTTGGAACCATTGAAACCACTGACATCGATATCACTAGGCTCAACTTTATTGTCTAGTCCCATTTGATTAATTATACTTTGGAAAAGTAGCTCGATACTACTGCCAGTATCTGATAGGCGTAGAAATACGTAGGATTAATGCGCCTAAAAGTATCATTTTGTTAATCCCGATTTATTAATTTCTAATGTTAGTAGCATTTTTTTATTTTCAGGCACTTATCACTATTGGAGCTAATAAGTAGAAAAAGACATCTAATAGAAGGTATAAAGAGTTGAAGCATCTCCAGCAGTCTCTCAGGCACAAGGAAGATGCCTACATTCAATATACTTGTAGATTTTCTCTATGGAATAAAGATGATGAAGGACTCTGCAAGGATTAACATGAGATAGGATTTATCTTTACCTGATAGAGTTTAAGAATTGTAAATAAGTCTCTCCTATCTCCTACAAATATGAAATTTTTTTATGTATTTTACACATCTCAATCTCAGGAAGAAATAAAGCTTGTATTTTTCAGTATCTTTCCTTTTCTCTCTCTTTTATTTTATGCGTGTAATTTAAGTTGTGATCAACACCATTAATGGAGAGCTAATCTCCTTAGCTCAGGCTAAGGATTGAACCTCCGATGAAGTGAGCAAAATTGATGCTAATAGTAGTTTAGATCTAGAATTAATCTTCCATTCTCTAATTTGAAGTTATGAAGAGTTGATCTAGCCATGACAACTCTAAGTTACTACAGATATGAGGAAGATGTCAAATTAGCCATATTCGATTGTTTTCACGCTCAAAGGGAATTCTAGATCACTAAAGTTAATACCCTCCACCTAGCCATGAAAAAGAGTTTATAAACTCTAGATCCGATTGTCCATGAACAACGAAGTTCTTACTTAGGGTTTTAGCCACAATCCCTAGATCTTAGTCCCGAATAGACCTAGCCATGGCTATTACGTGCGGATAGAAGCTACCGTTTTCATATCGTTTAGTAAACTAAGTCGGAGGTGATCCAAAGCCTATGTTCTTTTCCTTATAATCGTACCGAAAGTTAGTAATTTAGATTTATGTTTTAGATCAAAACCCTTTTATCAAAATTAGTTTAGATTCGTTTATTAGTTAATTAGGAAATTATATTTTTAGTACGTTTACTCCCCGTGGATTCGACCGCCGCTTACCCTTATTATATTATGACACCCGTAGTTTTGAGCGGGGTATTTAAAGACAGAGTTACGAGCGGGGTATTTAAGGACTTTTAATTAAATTTAAAGGTCCGGTAGAATTGGAACATGATGTGGCCTAGATGCTAGATTTTCATGGGCTTTTTCCAGAGATTTGAGAACTAAATTGCCCTTAGTTGGCGGTATAGGGTCTGGTCGAGTTTCTATAGTTCTTTTATTCTGAAGGTTCATAACTACTTGAGCAGTTTCAATGTTCTCACGTGAGCTCTGTTGGGTATGAACCTCAAAGGCGGCCCTCGGGTTAGCAATTGGTTGACTAATTTTCCATTTTCTTGTTCACTTAATTGGCTTATTATTTGTCTTATTTGGGTGTCTTGCTTATGTGTAAAGGCTCGCATTTCTGAAAGTTCCCTTGAATTTTGGTGGGTAACCCCTCTAATCTCTGTTATAAACTGTTGGAGTGTGGATTCTAAACTAATTGGGTGGGCTTGTTTGGTCGGGTATGTTTGATTCTGCTGATATGGTGGAGGATTATAAATGGATTGTCATTGTGGTTGACTCCTTTAAGAACATGCTGGGTTTCTTTGCCAAGGAGATCTACCAAAATTATTTTGGTGTTGTCTCATTTCATTATACAAGATAACATTAACGTGGTCCGGATTAGAATTAATTAACTCAGAGAGTTGTGAACACGTGTGTGCATAATGGGTCGGATCATTGCATAAATTGCAGACCCCAAGAATGGATGCTGGTTTAGGGGCCACTACTTTCCCTATGGCCATAGCCTCGACTTTACGTGTAAGGGAGTCCAGTTGGACTTTTTATTCGAGGCTTTCAGGTAATTCAAGGATGCCTCCTTTTCTAATGGGCCTACGATCACGAGAAGTAAAGTCCCATTACTGGGATGTCTCAGCGTATTTATCAAGAAATGCATATGCAGCAGTTTCATCCATATCTTAGAATTTTTCAGAGCTACGGGCATCGATTGATTCACGGGTTGAAAGAGTTAACCCGTGCAGAAATAATTAGATTAGTCTCCATTTCTCAAAACCATGATGGGGCACCTCAACAATTTTTCCTTAAAACGTTCTCATGCTTCGTAAAAAATATTTCCGTCTTCTTAAAGAAAATCAGAGATATCACATTTTAAAGGCCAGTTTTTTGCATAGTGAAAAACTTGATTTTAAACTTCTGTTTAAGGGTGTCCCACTTGTCAATTGACTCGGATGGCAGAGAGTTCAACCAACGCTTTGCCTTGTCTTTTAGAGAGAATGGAAAAATGAGTAAATAAATGTACTCCATTGCTATGTCCTTACATCGAAACGTTTGGCAGATAGACTCAAATTCATCGATATGCAAGTATGGGTCTTGGTTATCAAGCCCATGAAAATGTGGGATTAAGATCAAAATCGCAGGCTTGATATCGAACTGGGTTGCCGTAATTACTGGCAACTTAATACATTTTGGCGAGTTTTCCGAAACGGGAGGAAAAAACTCCCTTAGTGACTTGTCACCCATTGGTTCAGGAAGAAATTCGTTTTTAATTTTAAGGTCGTATATGGCCTGAAGGTCTTCCTATTGGACTTGGTTAGCCGTATTAGCTATTTTAAGAATCGGTGGTATATCAATGTGTTGCCTAATCCGATCGTACTTGGGCATATACTAATGAAATGAAATAAAATTGCAATTTAAGCACACAATTTAAGATAAACACATCAACGGCTTTTAAAATTAAATTAACTAAGTCAATCCTAATCTAGATGCTAATCAAACTGGGTAGGTCGGGCTAGTGTGTGATTCCTAACACGAAAGCTTCACTATGCTAACAACAGTCTTAGTGTTTGAGCATCAGTTCACACGCCCGTATGCCTCGCCTTATCGTACGTGACTCACACGGAACGGTGACGTCTCTTAACAACCGATGGTTCGCGGCGCTTGGCTGAAGTGGTTCCTATGAATCCGTGTTGGTACCCCGGTCCGGTACCTCCTAATTCCTCAGGTGATGAAATCCCTTGGAAATCTTACTAATAGCTTTTTAAGTTTAAATTTAATTTAAAGGTCGGGACAGTTAGGAACATGTGATACGAATTTCTCTGTATCCCAAGGTGGGAGGTCCCACTCGTTGGAGATTCCTTTGGGTGATGAAATCCCGTGGAAGAGCCCTAGCGGTTAAAAACATTTACTATGTTAAGCATGGAGCAAAAATTGAAACATGATGACAGGTCAATCCAAACACGGATTTTTTTTAATTTAAGAGCAACGTGTATTTGAACAGTCCACACGACTTATTTCCTAATATCGGGGAAGAGCGGTGATGAACCCCTTTTATATGTCAAGTTTTAAGAGAGGACCAACCTACGAGAAGTGTTTCCCGGTGAAGCTGTGGCCGCCCCTTCACTTAGGGGGCGAAAGAAGGAGATGCCCCTTTACTTAGAGGGCACAAGAAGGATTTAGAGATAAACTTGTCAATATATTTTACAAATTCCTCACGATCTCTGAGTACCAACTTTGTGATTATCCTGCAAAACAAGAGAAAAAATAATAATAATTAGTAAACTTACGACAACAAAAATATAAATTCAAATTCCAAGTTTATTGCAGTCTATGATGTCCTGATTTTCAAATGTGTATATCGTTCAGTTCAACTGAGAGAAAACATTAAATAATACCAATTTGAAAATATAATTCAGAAAGGAAAAACATTGAAGAAGAAAGTTTTCTGTAATTTTTCTTCCCTACCGCTCAAAACAACCGATTAATGAATAGCGGCGTCCTTTACTGAGACTGTTTTTACTGTTGTTTCAAAAAGCTGTAACTCTCTAACGGCTAAGCAGAAAAATATGATCTATAGCAATTCGAAATGGATTTTGAATTATCTAAAAATTTTGAAGAATTTTTTTTTCCCAATTGTGAAGTATAGATGGTCAAAAATTATAAAACATTCAGGAACACATTATTCGTTGAAAACTGAGTATGTTTCTTCAAAAATTAATATTTTCGAAACCGCTTATCATAAAATATTAAGACTAATTTATTCGGAAAAAAATCTCAGAGATCTAAACATAATTTTTTTTTGGCAAACTTAACAACTTAAAAGAAGAAAATAAATTAGCTAATATAAAAAAATCTATGATTTAATAGACCGTTGCCTCCCCGGCTACAGCGCCAATTTTGATATGAGAAAAACTCAGTCTTTAAATACCCCGCTCAAAACTACGGGTGTTGTAATATAATAAAGGTAAGCGGGGTTCGAATCCACGGGGAGTAAACGTATTAAAAATATAATTTTCTAATTAACTAATAAACGAATCTAAACTTATTTTGATAAAAAGGGTTTGATCTAAAACATAAATCTAAATTACTAACTTTCGGTACGATTATAAGGAAAAGAACCTAGGCTTTGGATCACATCCGACTTAGTTTACTAAACGATATGAAAACGGTAGCTTCTATCCGCACGTAATAGCCATGGTTAGGTCTATTCGGGACTAAGATCCAGGGTTTGTGGCTAAAACCCTAAGTAAGAACTTCGTTGTTCATGGACAATCAGATCTAGGGTTTATAAAGTCTTTTCCATGGCTAGGTGGAGAGTATTTTCTACTTATCAAAATTGGCGCCGCTGTCGGGGAGGCAACGGTCTATTAAATCATAGTTTTTTTATTTTAGCTAATTTATTTTCATCTTTTTAGTTGTGAAGTTTACCAATTTATTTATTTAATGTTTAGATCTCTGAGATTTCTTTCCGAATAAATTAGTCTCAAAATTTTCTTATAAGCGGTTTCAGAGATATTAATTTTGGAATAAACATACACAGTTTTCATCGAAAGATGTGATCCTGAATGTTTTATAGTTTTTGACCATCTATACTTCATAATTTAGAAATTTGTTTGTGACATAAGTTCTAGATAATTCAAAACCCTTTTCAAATTGCTATAGATCATATTTTTCTGTTTAGCCGTTAGAGACTTACAGCTTTTTGAAACATCAGTAAAAGTAGTCTGAATAAATGACGCCGCTGTTCATTAATAGGTTGTTTTGAGCGGTAGGGAGACAAAATTACAGAAAAATTTCTTCTTCAATGTTTTTCCTTTCTGAATTATCTTTTCAAATTGGTATTATTTAATATTCTCTCTCAACTGAGCAGAACGATATACGCATTTGAAAATAAGGATGTCATAGACTACAATAAACTTAGAAATTGAATTTATATTTTTGTTGTCGTAAGTTTACTAATTATTATTATTTTCTCTAGTTTTGTAGGATAATCACAAAGTTTGTACTCAGAGATGTGAGGAATTTACAACATCCATTGACAAGCTTCTCTCTAAATCCTTCTTGTGCCCTCTGAGTGAAGGGGCATTTCCTTCTTTTCGCCCCCTAAGTGAAGGGGCGGCCGCAACTTCACCGGGAATCACTTCCCGTAGGTTAGTTCTCTCTTAAAACTTGACATATAAAATGAGTTCATCACCGCTCCCCCCCCCCGGCATTAGGAAAGTAAGTCGTGTTGACTGTTCAAATACACGTTGCTTTTAAATTAATTTTTTTGCTGTGTTTGGATTAACCTATTATCATGTTTCAATTTTTGCTCCATACTTAACATAGTAAATGTTTTTAACCGCTATGGCTCTTCCGCAGGATTTTATCACCCAAATGAATCTCTAGCGAGTGGGACCTCCCACCTAGGGATACGGAGAAATTCGTATCACACGTTCCTAACTGTCCCGAACTTTAAATTTAATTAAAACTTAAAAAGCTATTAGTAAGATTTCCAAGGGATTTCATCACCTGAGGAATTAGGAGGTACCGGACTGGGGTAGCAACACGGATTCATAGGAACCACTTCAGCCAAGCGCCGCGAACCATCGGTTGTTAAGCGACGTCACCGTTCCGTGTGAGTCATGTACGATAAGGCGAGGAACACGGGAGTGAGAATAAATTCTCAAACACTAAGACCGTTGTTAGCATAGTGAAACTTTCGTGTTAAGAATCACACACTAGCCCGACCTACCCAGTTTGATTAGCATCTAGATTAGGATTGACTTAGTTAATTTAATTTTAAAAGTCGTTGATGTGTTTATCTTAAATTGTGTGCTTAAATTCCCGTTGAATTTTGCAATTTTATTTCATTTCATTAGTATATGCCCAAGTACGATCGGAATTAGTATATGCCCAAGTACGATCGGATTAGGTAACACATTGATATACCACCGATTCCTAAAATAACTAATACAGCTAACCAAGTCCAACAGGAAGACCTTCAGACCATATACGACCTTAAAATTAAAAACGAATTTCTTCCTGAACCAATGGGTGACAAGTCACTAAGGGAGCTTTTTGCTCCCGTTTCGAAAAACTCGCCAAAATGTATTAAGTTGCCAGTAATTACGGCAACCCAGTTCGATATCAAGCCTGCGATTTTGAACTTAATCCCACCTTTTCATGGGCTCGATAACCAAGGCCCATACTTGCATATCGATGAATTTGAGTCTATCTGCCAAACGTTTCGATGTAAGGACATAGCAATGGAGTACATTTATTTACTCATTTTTCCATTCTCTCTAAAAGACAAGGCAAAGCGTTGGTTGAACTCTCTGCCATCCGAGTCAATTGACAAGTGGGACACCCTTAAACAGAAGTTTAAAATCAAGTTTTTCACTATGCAAAAAACTGGCCTTTTAAAATGTGATATCTCTGATTTTCTTTAAGAAGACGGAAATATTTTTTACGAAGCATGAGAACGTTTTAAGGAAAAATTGTTGAGGTGCCCCATCATGGTTTTGAGAAATGGAGACTAATCTAATTATTTCTGCACGGGTTAACTCTTTCAACCCGTGAATCAATCGATGCCCGTAGCTCTGAAAAATTCTAAGATATGGATGAAACTGCTGCATATGCATTTCTTGATAAATACGCTGAGACATCCCAGTAATGGGACTTTACTTCTCGTGATCGTAGGCCCATTAGAAAAGGAGGCATCCTTGAATTACCTGAAAGCCTCGAATAAAAAGTCCAACTGGACTCCCTTACACGTAAAGTCGAGGTTATGGCCGTAGGGAAAGTATCGGCCCCTAAACCAGCATCCATTCCTGGGGTCTGCAATTTATGCAATGATCCGACCCATTATGCACACACGTGTCCACAACTCCCTGAGTTAATTCTTTGATGCACTTATCGACGTGCTTTTGAGTCACAAACTGATGAAATGTGATGGTATGACGTTGGATGCGTCATTCCCGGGGAATATGTTCACCACTTACTTCACTTAGTCGTTCACGTATAGGAATGCGAGCTCTTCCTCAGTGGGGGGTCCTCCGCTTGCCTGGGTTTATCAGGAACTTTATCGACTTCTTGTTGGATTCCTGGTACCTGTATGGGCTCGAGCCCAAGATGATTATGATTGGATCGAATATTTGCTCCCTGGTTGTTGCCTCGTGGTCCTAGTCTGTCTCAAACTCAAATTCTTGAGGTAGCTGGCAGCGCATCTTTGTTCTTTTGGGTTGCCATCTGTTGTCCTTGTAGAACTTTCAACGCATCCCTTACATCTGCCAGTTGTTATTCCAGAACGGTTTGTTTTTCTGTCTTGGTGTTTAGAGTGGCACGCAATTCTGCCAGTCCGTCGCTTCCTTCTATTGGGTCAACTTGCAGATTTTGGTTTGGAAGTAGCATTCTGTGAAGAGAGTAAGTATCAGCTGTATCTGAGAACTGTGGCTAACTGATTCGTTCCCACAGACGACGCCAAATGTAAGAGCCTAATTTCATATCTCGAACTTAGTATCTCACACCGAATACGATTAGAACGTAGTAAGCAACAACTAATCAGCACACAAGAATTAGGGTGGAAACCTCTTAATGATAAAAACCACGACCTCTCTTGAGGATTTAGAAAGAGAAATATTATTTATTAACTAGCTATTACAAAGAGCGTTCTGGATAGTTTTGTGTAGAATTTCCTGTCCTTAAACTGTTGTTTTTTGGTCCTATTTATAGGTCTTATAATATGACCGTTTGATGACCATTATTACTTTTAATGATGAACGTTATAATATGATTTTGACGAGTCTTTAAACTGATTGCGTAACGATCTGATCCTTCTATTTTGTAACGGCTTCTTTAATGACTCTGAGTGTTTGTTGAATCGAGTTGTTGGTGTGGAGGTCAATATCTAGGCTCGAGAATGAGAAATAAGCCCTTACAAAATACAAATCAACAATCCAATTACTATCTACAAACCCCCAACAAACACAATCTACCAAGTCAGAATTCAACAACACCCACGAGCATTCGCAAACAACACCAAAACCGAAAACCTAAAGTTGTAATTTTTGTAATTAAGTGAGACAATGATATCAAACCCTAGAATTGGATGGTGAAATGAGGCAAAGATATTAGTAAGAAGCTTATCGTGATCAGAATTGGAGAGAACGAGAGCGATTGATGAAATTTGCATACCCTAGAGCAAACCCTCATCGAGACGATCCACAAAATTGGAGTACCAAACTCTGAAAATCAAAATCCAAACGCAACGGAAAGAAGAATTAAGTACAAACCCTATCTCAATCGATCAATGAGGATCGAGAAAAAATATTTCTCTTGATACCATGATAATAGAAGAAGAAGAACACTTCTATAAAGGGAAAAGAGTAAAGACAGGTAAAAAGACATAAAAGCCATTGGGCTATACAAGCTAACTCTAACACACCCTAACCAACTAAACTAGCTCTGTAAATGGGCTTTTATGTAAGCTCCTAAACCCTATCATGGGTTGGGCTTTCCACTAAGAGGTTGTTTGTTTTTTTTACTTAATTAACTTATTTAACTTAATTGACCAAATAAGTCAAATAAGTTCGTTTGTTTTTCCATTTATTAAAGTTCTTTTTAGTAATGGCATCCCACTTTTCATCATCCTAACTTATCTGAAATTATTTTTGTTGAAGTTGACGGGATTGATACAGAACTTGAGTAAAAATATTTAAACTCGATTATACCCCTATTTTACCTCTATTTTTCTTCCTATATTTCTTCTCTTTAAAATTCTCTTTCTCTTCCTTCTTTATTATTCAAATCAAAATCCATAATTATTCAGAAAACTAGAACGAGAATGAGAACAACCAGGGTTTGAATCAATTTATAACTTGAAATGATCGCTTCTAAAGATAAGTTTTAATGAGATTAACTTTAGTAACTCCTTTGAAGATTCTCAAATTACAGTGACCCATTATGGGTTCCAAGCTCAATATATATGTGATTGGAGAGTGGTTGAGTTTTAATCTTGAAAGTGGTTGGGTTTTAATCTTGGGTTTCATTAATTACGATATTTCATGGGAGAGTTCAACTTTACTATTCTCTGAAATAAACTTATTCATATTATATAGTAATTTGTTTTTTTTCAATCTATAGTATTGAAGAAGAATATATCATCTTAATTTAATTATTAGAGTGTTTGACATGCTTTTAGAGTTTGTCAACGAATTCTAAAAGATGAATTAGTATAAAATCTTAAGTTATTTTTTGGATATAAAGACATTACCCAAGAGTTTTTCGAAGTGTCTGAGGACGTGAAATGACTTACAAATAATATTAAGGAAAACACTAGTTCAATTCGACTAATTTCCTATTACTCGTAACAAGTATCATATTTTGCAAGATTTTTTTTCGCATGGTAAAAAAGATAAAAATAAAAATAAACTTTATTTCAAGTAAATTTTTAATTTTTTTTGGTTCTTTTTATTTAATCTCTTGATTTCTTTGCCCTCTATCCTAATCTCATTCTTTAGTAACTTGTGTTCGAGGTCACTTGTAATATCGAAACCAGTAACAAAGAGAAGAAATGAAAATTAGTCGATATCTATTTACTTAAATTTTAAATGCGATTATAAAATAACATGTTTGGCAAAACATAGAGAACTAGATAATTTTGACAATTTGACAATTTTTACACAGTTCAAACTTCAGATTCAAACAAAACAAACAAATTTTTTTACATTTCTGCTTCAACATTCAAGTGCTTGATTCAACAATTAGAATAACAGTCATTGAATATTAGTCATATCACAACAGAGCTTTACGATGGTTAGCCACACTTCTTGTTGTAGGAAAACATGTATTCCTCTGGACTGCATATGTTTTGCAGGGACTCATTTTATTTTTACACAGCTAATATTGGTATGCCTGTTAAAGTTTTATGTACCATATGCAATAAATTACTATAGATCGATAAGATAAGTTAGTCTCACATTAACTTAGACGGGCATTACTATGATAAGCCTGCGTTGTAGCTGTATAGAGCCTAAAAACACCAGCAACTGATATATTTCTCACAGGTAAATATACATAGTTGTAAACATTAATCAGTAGCCCCAATCTTATACACCCAAAAATTTCTAGGAGAATAGACATCCCCTCATAAAATTTACACCACCTTTCATCTCTACAACGTACACCATAATTAGATAGCATAAGAATGATACATTGAGCAGATGGAACAAAAGTTGCTCAATCAGACTAAACTAGCATGCTCGATGCCCTCAGTCAACATTCTTGTGGGTACATTCATATTCTCTGCTCATTTTTGTCCAAATAAGTATGAAAGAATTGCCTAAATCAGCCTATACGGTCTTTGGGTACCTCAGCCAGCGTTCACCTTTTCAAGGCCCAAGTTTGCGGATATCAGTCTAAGCAACACTAGTACAAGCTCTCTTACTCTTGTTTCCCTGCACATGAAAAGGCACGTGTGATCAAAAGTGCCAGTAAACCAAATACAATTTCGAAAAATCATCTCACATATAGATAACACTCTTCAGCGGATAGTAACAAATACCTGATTTTTCATATAGATATTTAAAAAAAATAAAAATAAAAATAAACTGTGAATATGGTATTTAACATTGCAAACTTACAGTTTTGCAATATTCAATTCGATAAAATAATCAACCAAAAATAAATAAATAATCCAATGCAAATACATGGGAATTAGAAATGAAAGATTACTGACAAATAATGGTTGGGTTCACATCCCAGAGTTTATTACAAGTTCATCAGAAATTTAAAGTGTACAGACATATCAATAATTTGTCATAATTTTATACTAAGATTTTTCCAAGTTCTAATTCTTGAAACAAAAACGTAAAGTTAAAGCGAAATGCCCACTTTAACAAAACATTTACACGACATATGCTTAGATGAACTAAACGGGATCTAACTTATAAATGAGAAATATAAATATGTTGATAATCTACTTGTATATGTATAGGGATGGCAGGCACCGGGGGACGAATTCCACTACAATATTATAAAAAATTTAGTGCGTTGAAGTTTCAGAGCATCCAACAGCTCACATAAAGCTTGTGCGATGGCCTTAGAACCCCGTCGTTAGCTCAAGAGCAGCAAAAAGTAATTTTGCATTTACCGTCATGTTCATATAATAAAACTACGTTGCAGTATTTCGTGCTCTAGAATTATCAGTTTCCTACTTATGTTCTAATTGAAAAGTGTTCATGCATATTTATATTGGAGTTAATTTCTCTGACCTTGAAATAACAAGCTCACAGAAGGATGGGAATAGTATAAGAAGATGTGCACGACTCTCGTGATTCTCTTCCTTGTGTAGACCTTCTTTTAAATATGAATGTAGCTGAAGTGCAGATACAGTTTCAGAATGAATTACTAGTCGGGCTAGCTCTTGAAGAACATACACAATTTCGTCAATTCTCACTTTGGGCAATGGTTGTTCACCTGCAATAATATATGGGTACTTCAAGAAAGCAGCTTCGAAAGTCAAAAAATATATATGAAAAAACATATATTAATACCTAAGTCATTCTTGTCAACAAGGAATTTGTTAAGTATGTATTCACATCTGGTCATCAGCACTATGATTGCGATTTTGCTGACTTTGGATCTCATGCTCCAATCAATCGCTTCACAGGTGTAACTGGGGACCAAAAGATTAAATGAATATCAGATCACATCAAATTTACAGTTAAATAATATACAACAAGCATACATTGGCTTGGAATGGTGCGAGGCTATTAGGAAATCTAAAATTTATAAATGCTACTTATAACCCATAGGCGACATCCCCCATATACTTGAAAGTATTTCCATGGCAGATGAGAGAGATTTTGACGGCTAGGCTTGATATGCTGCCAATACACCATACCAAACCTCTACAGCTACATCTAGCCATCAAGGACTAAAACCAAAGACCTAAGATAAATACCAAAAGTATTTTTAAGAAAATTGTTACTCCTTATACTAGAATTCAATAGTTACAGTTCATAGTAGAATACATGATTTATTTTAGGTCTTTCACAACGAGGTGCAGATTAAAGGACATTGTTAGAGATAATTTTATCTAGTTTCTTAGATTTACCTTATTTAGTTGAGTTTTAAATAAAAGGTGCTATTGTTGGAGATTGTTTAATTTTCCTATTCATTTAGGACTTTCATATTTCTTACCGAATCAGGACTTTGCATTCATCTATACGTAACTATAGTTGCTTGAACGACATACAATTTTGGTGATTAAGGAAATAATAGAGAACAACTAATTGTTGAAATAAGAAGGGGAGGATAATATTGATATTTCAAGATACTAATTATTACAAGCTTTACTGCTCTTTATATAACAAGGGGTCACTAAACTACTTCTAACTAACCAATGTGGGACTAAAGGAGGAGTATATGTGTAGACACACTATATACTCCAACATCAGACACACATAGCCTTGCACCTCAAAATATAAGATCTTGGGGCTACTCCTCTTATTGTCAATTGGTTTTGAGATGGACCCTCCCAGTTGTAATATGGTATGTAATATGGTATCAGAGCGGGCATTTCTTCCACGTGCTTCTCCGTGTCACCTAAATATTCGTCCACGTGTTGAGCTCATAAATTACGCCACACGTGAAGGGGTGTGTTGAGATAAATAGTCCCACATCAGACACTATATACTTCAACACTAACCTCGGAAGGTAGTCCTAATATTTCATAATTGTAACTGTACATGTAGTTGAAGTTTAGTTCCTTGTCAGCAATTTTTACTCTTACCTAGTTTAATTCTATTGAAAGTTCAATCTCTAATTTCTTTGGATTTTGTCGGCATTAAAAATCTTATGAAGCACTAATGATAACACCCATGAATTTATCAAAAGGTAATCATGTATTCTTGTAAGGTGGTGAATGAGAGAACATGTGAAGCTTGTGAGATTAGAGATGGGGTTGGAGATAGACATGAAAATGAGAAACAGATTATAATATGGAGTAACTGACTACAACCAAGGTGAAGCATAAAGAGTCTGCATTTCTAGCTTGGATAACAATGAATTCTCCACCTTATAGTGAGAAATTCCATACCCCAATCCCGTTCCTAAGTTGAGTCTTCAAGGGACTTCAACTTTGTACGCAAGCTTCATTCGGGTGCTACGTTGGATCAAATCTACTACACTTCTTGGTGGTTATTGTTGGCTATTCAAATTTTTTGCAGTTAACACGCTGGCTAAGTCAGGAAGATACTCGCCTATTTCCTTGGATACCAAGAAAACTTAAAGAATCAATTTCTCATTGATATACCCGCACCATCATTATTTGAAAATATCGATAAGGTGGTCTAATCCAAAAGCTCAACTCAACCAGTTGTACTTTCAACATATGGATCCGTGTATCTCAACGCATCATTTTAGGGGGGGGGGGGAGTTTTTGCTGTTGTAAGGGTACACGCATAAACCTGACAACATTTTCACTGAATTTTTTAAGATGACCAAAATCGGTAATTATATCCCGAATAAGTTTGTGAAATTGGAAAAATGGCCCGCTTTCAACAACTAATGATTCGATGCACATACTTCCCATGATACGAATTTGTTAGATCGAGGCTAGGGTTTGGAAATTTTAAGACATTCAAGTTCTTTGATTATGAGCCTGGAGACGGTTAATACCTAATCAAGCTTTTAAGTTTGCAAAATTTTATCAAAGTTATACGTGAAGCTTTTAGGCGAAGAACCAGAAGGTTATGGTAGATGGATTTTGTAAGATTAAGCCACATTTATAAATCTACATATTCATTGACTGTTGAAGATCCAAACCAATTCTTTGTTTTTGCTCTTGTCAATTGATCTCATGTTAGATCCTAAATTTGGAGAGAGTGAAAGAAACAAAACTTTAATGGTGGAAGAGATTTAAGGCTAGAAATAGAGTTTATAGATAAAGGGGCTTTAGTGGGTGACGGTTAGAGAAAAAAGGGGTAGAGAGATTTTGTTTTACCAAAAAAGAAAAGAGAAAGGTTTGGGTACTAACTAAAGTCAAGGGGATAGACTCGCACCTATGATAGAAACTTAAGAAAATATTTTTTTTTTGGAAAATCTACCCCGGGTTGTGGCCGGGGCAGCCCTCCTGTAGTTCTGCCACTGTGTGGAGGACCTAAGAGTGATAAAATATTCTTACATCATAGCACATGTACCGTCATTCTGAAACTGCACTGACGTGAAGGGCTGTTTGCCGCATTGTGGAGTCTTTATTTATGAGATAAGCGTCGTCTATTGGACCTCACCCACGGATTTAGCATTAGATTTATTGCCCATGGTGGAATATTCTATTTCATATTATTTGTTCTGAATTAAAGTAGGATAACGTATGCAATTTCCAAAATTATAAGACAATATTTTTGGATTCGTAACTAGAGCTAAAGGGACTCCATTGGGGTTTAGGAGTAGTAGTCAATGCCCTCTAACCTCAACATTGAGCATTCCTATTGTTTAGTTTGATTTCTGTTTATTGAATAAAATAAGTTTTTTAAATATTTGTAAGTGATCTAAAGGTTTAATCTTAGTAATGAATTCTCTCTACTACTCATCTCAATTGTCTTACGGGTTTGAGTTTTCATCAAATTTGGTATCAAAGGTAGATCTGTGGGTTTTTTTTTCTCTCAAACAAATCTTTTTAGCGTTTCCATGGAAAAGAAGATTGGATGATATGCTGGTGAGGAAACCAGATTCAACACCTTGAGAAATCCATTTAAGTCTATCGAGGACAATGTGTCAAAGATGAACAATTTTCAAACTACGATTGCGGTCAAACTACAACATTTACCAAGTCCACAAGGCTTAAGTGTTGAACCCTCCCCAACTCCCTCCAGGGCAAACGAGACCTCCAGATCCATGTCTCTCCTTGCACCACCACAAACAAGGGAAATCTGCTATCATTAATCTGAAGGCTAGGTAAATCTCAAAAGAAACACATGCTCACATTCAGGCGGCACCCAAATGCAATAAAGGTTTACGAACTGACCTGTCAGAAGTTACCCCAAAATGGCATCTTTCTCTCTCTCTCTCTCTCTCATGGCACTTGGATCCACCTTCGGGTTGTAATCTTTCCACCTCGGAAAGTTTTTCTCTCTTGATCAATAATTTTTTTTACACTCTAAAAATAAATATACAAAGAACATGAGGAGCTCTAACACAGTTACGCTTATTCGCACAGTTAAGAGAAGGTAATGCAGATTTGAGAATGAATGGCTTGTTAGGATTTGCGGCTAAAAAAAGAAGTAAAACGGAAAGATCTGACTATGGTAATCAATAAGAAGGTCCGATGCAAAAAGTCAAAGCATGAAAGTTGTAGGTCTCGTCGACACGAAGTCATGGCAACTGACGGATATTGATCAGACTGTTGGATCGATATTTATGGTCCATTTAGTCTAATGGTGCAGAATTCGAGAAAACTTTGGTCATACAAGTTTTACTCCCAGTTGCATCTGGGGTGGGCTGTCTTTAGAGCATTTTTTTAAAAACATTTTTTTGGGTTTTTTTTTTGTACCTGAGAAATCCAAGTTAAAGTAGGATCTATGTAACTTGGACACTCCGTATTTGAAAAAACCTCATGTCCAAACGTGTCGGGCACTTGGATACCCCGATAATCGCTTGGACACACCAATGGGTACTCCTTGCTCAAATCACCAACTTTTTGACATATATTTTAAATTTTCTAGTTCTTTAGACATGTTACTCAATAGTACTATGTTCTATCGTTGCTTATAACATCATAAATATAATGATTCATATTGCATAAGTAGTTAATATGTCATAGAGTATAAGAAATGCGGGAACAAACTAAGTATAAGGCCGTGTCCGCGTTTTAACCTGTTTTGTAATCGGCGTGTCTGACACCTTGTAATCGAGTCGGACACCGACACTTATACCCGTGTAAACATTACATAGAGTAGTTACACGTTACATAGAGCAGGATAAGAATGGGAAACTTCTACTTCATGTAGGAGAAATATTTTAGGTCTCTTTGGTTATAAAAGGAACCTAGGGGCTTTAAAGAGTCCAAATTTTGAATCTAGTAGAGATGTAGCCTTCATGGGAGAACCTTGTAAATAAGGGTTTTTACAAGGGAAGAAGTTGAAGGGTCTCTCTAGGGGATTTGATGGTGCGAGGGGAAGGACCTCTTGTTTGCCTAAGATGTGAAGAAATCAAGGAAAACAGTAAGATATTAACAACGAAGAAAGCTTAGATGGTTCATAACAATCCTCGGAGATTGTTGAGGTAATCATTACTATTCTTGATTTTTCTTATTTTTAATGTGAGGTTATAATGAGATTAGAGATTTCCATGTTTGTTGGAATCTCTTCAGGGCTTGTAATATAGTACTCGGATACATAGTGGATTTCTTGGCTTGGTAGTGGGGATGAAGCCCAACCAGGTAAACCTCCGGTAAACTATTGTGTTATGCGTGCGTGATGATTGTGTCTATTATTCTTGCTTAATTTTGTATGACAAGATAATCAGATAATTGCAAATTGCGTAGGGGAATGTGTTCCGCTTATTTCCCCCAACACGGGTAATTCTACAACTTACGAAAACTCAAGAAATATGATGAAGGAAAGACTTTTTACAAGTTCGGAATAAGAGGCAGAAAGAAAGAATAATTCCAAGCAGTCAGGATACATACCTGGATAAAGAGAACAACTTATGTAAGCAATTCAAGGAGAATCTGCTGCAGTGCCAAGGCATGAGTTCAACAGTCGTAACAGGTAAACAGCATGTCCGTGATGCACATCGATCTAGAGTGGAAATTAGCCGTTGCAAAATCTACAAAATTACTTATAATCTCAATATTGCAATTACGGAAATCATAACTACCGCTGAAACTGGCAAAGAGAAAAGTCTCAACGTATAAGTATAGCTTTTTCAAATATGAATTCTTTCCTAATTTTCACCCAAATAAAGATTTTTTTATTTTTACCATAAAAACTAATCTTAAATTGTACTTCTATAATGCATATTTTTACTTCCTCCCATTTAAGTTACGACAGGTATCTATTAGCAAGGCTATTTTATGTTATTTTAGTCCGATATTGATTATTCATAGAAGTAGTTTAATATCTCTCTCCTATATATAAAGAGTATGATGTAACCTAAAAAAATAATTCAATAATAACATTTTTCTCTCTAATCTATTTCTACATGGTATCGGAGCGAGTTACCCTCGCTCAACACCCTCGTTGATCGAACTCGATTGTGAGTTCGTTGGGAGGTCGCAGGAGGGCAACGCCCCTCCGTTGCGATTTTTGTTCTTGTTGGTCTGATTCACGCCGCCGCTCTCTCTCTTTCTGTTTTGAAGAACGACGATTATCACTATCTCTCTGGTAACGTTGTTCTGATCGCAACTTAAGCTTCTGCAATTTTTTAATTTTTTGGATCCGGTCGCGACATGTGATAGATGTTGATCTGAATCTCAGATCTGTTTGATTTATTTGAGGTAATCGATCGCGATGGCTATCGGTGACGAGTCAAATTTGAGTTCGGCCGTTTCTTCGATTGGAACGAGTGAAGATGTCCAGTCCTTCAACTCTATTCATGATAATTCGAATCTGAAGATTAACTAACAACTATTAGATGGCTTGAATTATGTTTGATGGGCACAGTCCGTGAAATTGTTTGTTGGTGGCCGTGGAAAGATAGGGATTCTTCTTAGCACAAAAAAAGAACCTGTAGAATCAGATCTGAAGTATGCAAAAGTGGTTCTCGGATGATTCGATGGTGAGAACTTGGTTGATTAATTCTATGCAGCTGACGATCTCTGCTGGGTACTTGTTCACAAACAATGCGCATCTGATTTGGGAATCACTTTGTAAGGTATATTCTCAACAAGAGAATAATGCTAGGATCTTTCAACTTTCCAATGAGATTGAGAATTTTAAACAGGGTACTTAGACTTTGAGGATGTATATGGGAGACTTTGATCGAGTTGGAAAGAATTATCTCATTATGATAGCTTCATCGAGTAGCCAGCTAGCGCACCAAGTGAAAAAGTTCCTATTCCACCTACGGCAGCAGAGATTTATGCAAAGATTGTGGAGAAAACTCGGGCGTTTTAGTTTCTTGTAGGGCTCAATCCCGACTTTGAGTATGCACGAGTTCATCTACTTGACTGGACTCCTTTCCCAACTCTTGAAGAGGCACACGCATATTATCTCTCCGATCAGAGTCGGGATCCCTTCAGAGACTTCTGCTATGGCTGTTCGTTATGCTTATCTGCACCACCGTCAATTCCTTCACAAATTTCACATACATAATCACCTAGCATTTCTCCGTTACCAGCGGCTTCCGGTAACTCTCGCCCCGCAATGAAGTATGATTATTATGATAAGTGGGGACATCTAAAGACAACTTGTCATGCTTTGCACGGTCGTCCTGCTGGTTATCAACCCCGTTCATCTCAATCCTCATCACACTTATCTGCCGACTCTAGTACACCAGATTCTTCGGCCTTTAGTGCTCTCTCTCGGGATGAAATTAACATGTTCCGACAGCTTCTCTCTATGTCTTCCACACCGGCAGCTTCTCATGCAGATAACTTCGCATCTGCAAATAGTGTTTCTGCATCTCCGACTTCGCCTTGGATTGTTAACTCGTGTGCAACCGATAATATGACTGTTATGTCTTCTCTTTTTCGGTCTTATGCTTCTAGTTCATGGCGACGGACTGTTCGTCTTGCCAATGGAACTGAGACTCCTATTACAGGGAAGGGTTGTATCCTAATTACAAATTCCCTCTTTTTACCTGATGTCCTTCATGTCCCTCAGTTAGATACTAATCTTTTTTCTGTTAGTAAAATTACCAAAAATAAAAACTACAGTATAACCTTTTTTCCTAATTATGTTGTTTTTCAGGATCTAGTATCACGGAAGATGATTGGCAGTGAACATGAAGAGGGTGATCTTTATTTCTTGAATGGGCATGTCTCTTCTATTTCTCTTCAAGCTCTCCAGTAGTGAAAATGTGAAGTGGCTACACTTGCATCACTGTTTAGGTCATATTTCCTTTGAGTATCTACGCTATTTGTTTCCGTCTTTCTTTTCCAAAGTATCTATCTTTAATTTGTCTTGTGAGATGTGTAAACTGGCTAAACATCGTTGTAGCACGTATCCGTTGAGTATTAATAAAACTTCTTGTTGCTTTGATATTGTGCAGTCGGATGTTTGCAGTCCTGCCCCCATTAGCTCCAGTTTAGGATTTTGTTATTTTGTGTTATCCATTAATAGTTTTTCGAGGTGTACTTGGGTTTATTTGATGAAATTCAAAGATGAGGTTTCCTCTATTTTCCAAACATTCACCGCAATGGTTCGTACTCAGTTTGGGAAAATTATTAAAGTTTTTCGTTCCGATCAGGGTGGGGAATTTATGTTCCAAGGTCTTCGCAAATTCTGCAATGTCAATGGCATTAAGCATCAAACCTCTAATACGAAAAATCCGCAGCAAAATGGTAAATCGAAAAGGAAAAATTACCATATTCTTGATCCTGCTCGTGCTATGTCAATTTGCATTAACATCCCCTCACGCTTTAGGTCTGACTATGTTCTTACAGTGGTGTTTCTTATCAACCGGTCTCCGTCTCGAGTTCTTGGTTTTCGCACCCCGTATTACATCCCCTCACGTTTTAGGTCTGACTATGTTCTTACAGTGGTGTATCTTATCAACCGGTCTCCGTCTCGAGTTCTTGGTTTTCGCACCCCGTATTATCCTGATCGTTCCGCTTTTCAGATTCTACCTCGTGTTTTAAGATGTGTATGTTTCGTCCAAGTCACTGAGTCAGCCTTTAAACCTCTAAACTGGATCATCGTGCCTTGAAATGTGTTTCCTAGGTTACTCTCATGCTCAGAAGGGTTATAGGTGCTTCCATCCCTCATCCCGTCGTTATTTTACCTCTATGGACGTTACTTTCTTTGAACACACTCCGTTCTTTACGGGTGGTGTTCTCTCTCAGAGGGAGTATTTTACAGTTCGTCCTCTTCCTTTCGAAGATTTATCTTCTCCTCCTTCAGATCCACTTTCGTTTAGTATTTCGTGTGAGTCTCTAATCCCACCTTTAGTTTTACCTTCAGTTTCACGTCCTTTACAGGTTTATACTCGACGACATCCAGGACGCCAACTCCTACACCAGACTGCCAACCATCCTCTGTAGCTCCAGGTCTGCCACCTGCCGCCGATTCACCTTTATCAGGTATTGAGACTTCTCCTACCGCTTCTATACCAGTTACTACTACTGATGATGATTCACTTGTTTTTCATAGTGATGATGATATACCGATTGCTATTCGGAAAGAGAAGCGTAATGCAGGGAAGCCTAATAGATATTCAGATATAAGGGTTTATTTTATCGCTGATTATATTTCAGATTATCGTTTATCTCCTACTTACAGAGCTTTTATAGCTTCTCTCTCTTTGGTTGATATACCATGTACAGTGGCAGATGCGTTAGCCAAACCTCATTGGAAGGCTGCAATGTTGGAAGAATTACATGCATTGATCAATAATACCTGGTCATTGGTTTCTCTCCCTCCTGGACGTACATCAGTCGGATGTAAATAGGTGTTTACGGTTAAAGAAAATCCAGAAGGAACTGTAAGCATGTACAAGGCTCGGTTAGTTGCCAAGGGGAATGCACAGATACATGGTGTTGATTATTAGGAGACGTTTGCTCCTGTGGCCAAAATGAATACTATTCGAGTCATCTTCTCTATTGCTGCGTTGAAATCTTGGCTCATTTTCCAGATGGATATGAAAAGTCTTTCTGAATGGAATATTGCAGGAAGAGGTCTATATGTGTCTCCACCTCCAGGTTTTCGTCCTGCTTTTACTTCCGACTTGGTATGTAAGTTAAAAAAGTCCATCTATGAGCTTAAGCCGTCTCCTCGTATCCTCGTACTTGGGCTAATACATTTGGTACTGCTATGATTGACTTTGGTTATGTTCCGAGTAGTGCTGACCATACTTTGCTTCTTCGACATTCTGGTAGGAAGACTGTTGCATTGCTTGTTTATGTTGACGATATTGTTATTACAGGAGATGTTATTCAGGGTATTCGTAACCTAGAATATTATCTTTGTACCCGCTTTCATACCCGCTTTCAGGTGAAGGATCTTGGTTCCTTACGTTATTTCCTTGGGATTGAAGTTGCTCGTTCTAGTTATGGTATTTTTATCTCTCAGAGAAAGTACATTCTTGATCTTTTCTCTGCTTCAGAACAGCTTACGTGTCGTCCTACTAATATACCTCTAGAACTTAATTATCTCCTGGCCGACTTTGAGGGAGAGTTATTGGGGGACATTGGGCAGTACCAGTGGCTTCTTGGGAAGCTCATCTATCTTTCTCTGACCCGTCCTGATATTACATATGCGATTGGTGTTCTTAGTCAGTTTATGCACAAGCCACGTCTTCCCCGTCCAGGCAGCTATTTGTGTTCTTCGGTATCTCAAGGGGTGTCCTGGTCGTGGCGTCTTATTTCGAGATCATGGTCATTCTCGAGTCGAGGCTTGGACTGATGCTGACTAAGCAGGTTTATTATCCGACCGTCGATCTACTTCCGGGTATTGTACCACTATTGGTGGTAATTTGGTTACATGGCGGAGTAAGAAACAAGATGTTGTTTCTAGGTCTAGTGCAGAAGTCGAGAATAGGGCCATGGCTCAAGGTGTTTGTGAGTTAATATGGCTTAAGCATCTTCTACAAGAGTTTTGGATATCGGTCTCTCTTCTTATGATGCTTTATTGTGACAACAAATCTGTTATTAGCATTTTGGCTAATCCGGTACAACGTGATCGTACCAGATACATTGAGGTTGATCGGTACTTCCTGCATGAGCAACTTAAATCTGGCCGGATTCAGACTCCATATTTCTACTTCGCAACAGCTTGCAGATTTTCTCACGAAGGCTGTTAGTAGCAGATTATAATTAGATGTTTTGTCCAAGCTGGGCATGTGCAATATTCATGCTCCAGCTTGAGGGGGAGTATTAGCAAAACTATTTTATGTTCTTTTAGTCCCACAATGGTTATTCATAGAAGTAGTTTAATATCTCTCTCCTATATATAGAGAGTATGATGTAACCTACAAAATTAATTCAATAATAATATTTTTCTCTCTCTAATCTATTTCTACAGTATCGTACAAAATTCCTACAAGTTATTAAAAGTGTTACATCATTATTCCCGCGTTAAAAGATTTATTACAATTTTATCAACTGTAGAGTATATAACACCGACATACCGTAAAAGTGAGCATATAAACAAATATAGTCTAGAGAAATGGTAACTTTATTTCAAAACAGGTAGAATTTATTCTATAGATCATTCATTTTAATGTCACAATATCATATATCTCATATTTACAGCTGGAAAAGCACAAGTGTACATGTGAGTCTAACATAGGCAAGCACAAGGAAACACAGAGGAGAAAACCGTTGCAGCATGTGATTATATCTATAATATGCAAAATAAATTGAGTAAGATAATTACGTCAGGAGGAGCATCAACTTGTGTCCAGAGAACTTTGTCACCTAGAACATCTAAAACAGTTATTTCAAGATTTTCATCAGCTTTGAGTGTTGCAGATGAAAGAGATGTCGAAGGAAGAGCACGCCCACAAGAACCAACAAGAAATATCTCATAAACATCCGCAACTTCTTTCCAGAAACGTGTTATTGCAACTCTACTAATATTCTGATCAGTCCCATTGCCCATCTTAATGCTGCTGACATTTTTATCAAGAATATGGTTGAAGCCTTCAACAGCCAATCTCCATAACGACCCATCAGGATTGTCTCTTCTTGTTGTCATACACCTAGAGAAAAAAGAACTCCTCTATCATTAGACATCTATTCCCTTAGTATACTTAATATCTGATCTTTAAAATTAATTTATTTCAGGAACACAACAAATACTGATTTATTTTTATTTTTGTGAATTTTTTATAGATGAAGAGATTTTATTAAAACAAGAAAAACGCCTTCAAGCCACAAGGGCAAGAAGCCGCAATTACATGAATGCAAGAAAAGCCTAACAAGTGGCCTCAAATAAATAAAAATGCCAAATCAAGGTCTACATATGATGGTTGCTTAGCTTTATGAGGTCATTTAGTGGGAACCTGTATTCCATAATTGCATAATTACCAGTTCATCATGCCACAACCTTGCATATTCGGATAATTAAAACAGATAAATCTTCTGAAGAAGTTTTGTGAGCTACACTACGTAGTGCGTATGCGATATTTGTTGGTAATTTGGCTATGCTAGGACACTTTATTTTTTGATAAAACATATCTACAGGTATTGATCGCGTTCAGACTTTCTTAGTCACCTACCTTCCAAGAGCTTGAATAATCTCAGGAAATATATTGTACTTTTCAACCAAAGGAGCTGATTGAAAAGCGTCAACTAGGACCGGAATAACTTTTTCGACGAACAGATGACTTGATGGACCTGCCTCTGTATGTTTAGTGGTTAATAAGTCAGATCTCGAAAATTGAGCTTCTATTTTATTTTGGCAAATGGAAGCAACACCATTGGAATATTCAGGCATAAGCCGATTGTCCGTGGGAGTAATGTGTGAAACCTCAAACTTTTGTTTGCAGGAAAGAGAATCAACAGATAAATGAGTTTCCATATTTCCTCTTTCGAGACTACAATCTGTACCACCAACTTTTTCTGTCTCGACCACTGTATTCTGTAAAGGAATTTCAGATCCAGGAAGATAATGCAAAAGCTCCCGGAGAAGATATGACCACATTGATACTAGGTGCTCAGTTGGATGCAACAGTGGTAAAATCTCCAACATAGTACGCTGTACTGGTGGAACATGTTCCTACAGGAAATAAACGAAAGCCACTTTAAGAATCTTATAAAATTGATGAGTAAAAGTAATGGCTAATAAAAGGGGGGAAATGAAAAGACATGGAAAAATTGGCATACAATATCAGCTTCTGCGTTATCACTACTACCCTTGGGCTGCTGTACTGCCAAATGCATGATCTCTAACAACTGCATGTACATTCCATCATCAAACATCTTTTGAGCGTGCACATATAGTTCTCCTGCAGAAAATTTCACCAAGAATGAAAACACATGCACATAAAATTAAAAATATATTTTAGAAGCATATCGCAAACATATCATCTTTGTGTCTCTAGGTTAAAATGATGAACATGTAAACTAAACTTTCAGGTCTCGAGTATTTCCTAGGTGATAGAAAATCAACGTGAAAGGAAGGTTAGACTTAGTTCGGCCCTTTGTTGGGGGTTAGGTATAGAAACGAGCAAATAAGGGAATACGGGTTGGGTCATAGTACTTTCTACAGTAGTACTGTTTCAAGGGGGAGAGATCAATCTTTATATCTATTAAGATTGAGTGTCACCAAAACCCCTGAATAACATAGACTTCTCAAACTATTTGGAGCTGCTTACTCGAAACATGTTATACCCTTACATATATCGTGATGGTACTGAGGATGATTTATCTGCAGGAGATTTTACATTATTAGTGCAGTTCGCATATAAAAAACAAGAAAATTTAAATTGATGCATTACCAAGACCATGCAAAATCTCCTGCTTAATCTTGCTGGCAGCAATAGCACTACAGTTTGGTGATCTTTGAAGAACATACTCATAAACATCGAGAACTGATTTGAGATAAGGCATTGGCAAGTTTCCCTGGTTCATGCAATATTTTCAGTTGAGAGAAACAAAAACATGTTACTTTATGGTTCCGGTACCAAACAGATTGGATGCCTACCTTTGGAGAATGAGAAAGAACGGTCGTCTGTAAACAATTTATTGCCGCAAGAGCCACCTCTTTATTACCGTTTAATATGCTATTTCTAACAAAAAGAAGCAAGGACTCCCACCCTGTTGAATTGAAATTATAATGAATTTATCAGTATGTTAAATCAAACAGATATTATTCTTAAAGTTCTAGACAGCTAAAAGCAGACCCACCTGTCAAAAAATTGTTTAAACTTCTAAGGAAAGGGAAAAATGAACGTAGAAGGCGTGTTATTCCACCCAAGACGAGTACAAGTGTCTCATCCCACTGCTTCTGAGCGGTGTTGCGGCTGCAATAATAATATTGGTGAACAAGATAAAAAAAACCCCTTAAAAGTAGCGATATGTACTTTAGACATGTTCCTTACAGCCTTGAGCACGTCAAACTGTTTACTGCACAAAAAACGCTCTCAAGGTGGTACATTTTTTGACAAATCGTTAAGCGTATACTAGAAATCAAGTCAATTATTTATTCGCCCTTAGATCACTCAATTTCTTTCAAATAATTTTAGCCTTCAAACTTATAGTATGTATACCTATGATGTATGAGCATGTGAACTGCTTTTCCCCCTTGCATTCCTAGTTCCTTCCCCTGCCATTCAACAGTGGATGAAGTTGCTGCCTATAAAAGAGAAAATCTTATCAGGTCTACCACAGGACCATGTACGGAGATATTTTACAAACATTTGAACTTACCATATGTGAAACACGATCTAATGTGGGAAAAACATAATTCCAAAGACAATCCTCCCACATACTTGTTGAAAGTTTCTGTCCATGACTTCCAAGACTTTGAAAAAGGGTCCGAATTGCAGAGTTCCTTACCTGTAATATGAATTATGCATAGAGCATAAACAAAGTGATTATGTTTGGAAGTATAGGAAACAAATCTAGTACTGAAACATATCTAGTACTGAGACAGTCGTAAGAATGGAAATCATTTAACTTATAATTTGTGGTCAGAAGGTTTACATAAATAATATAATCCGATATCGGATCTTAAAATAATTAGAAAAGTAACAATTAGGAAAAAAATTGTTGCAACTGTCATATTATTGCAGGGAATTTGTAATAAATATCACTATACATTGCAATTATAATATTATAGTGTATCACTAGTAATTCCGTTTAATCGAACCGAAGGTCAAGTTGGCCGAAATCTGACTTGTGTCCGTGACAATCAACTCCTCTCTTCTGTGCCAAACCCTAGATCTTCTCCCTCTTCTCTCTGCCGTTAAAATCATAGGTCTTCTCTTCTCTTTGCCATTACTTTGAAGCTCGGGTGAAAATTGAGGATTCAATTTTAATTTATGCCTTTCAATAAGATAGTTTCGTTTTTGTAAGAAATCTCCCAAATAAACTAGAAATTTAGGAATTTGTGAGTTTTTGCGAAAAATATCGGTAATTAACAGCCTAAAATAGTGCTCATTTTGTCGAATTAGATGTAGGTTACCCTGATTCGAGGATTTCATGGAGTTTCTACATATTTTTATTATGGTTGAGTGATGTATCCAACTTTGTATAACTTAGCGCAATTAATTACTCGTTTTTTTATTATTTTTTATATATTGAGAATGTAAAAGTAGTTAATTAATCATCCGAACGAAACTTTTCGAGGAAGAAAGATACAACCCAAAGGCAAATGGGGAAATGAAAACGAAGACAATACAATGCACTCTACATCACACGGGGTTCGCGATAATTAAATCCTTCCACCGAGTCAATAGGTCTTTAAATGTAATCCCCTTCATACATATGGAGGAAGAAGACCAATACAAGATAGTCGCATAGATGTCGAAGATGATCTCTTCCACGGTCATCACCTTTTCATTAAAGTGTCTCTCATTCCTTTCATTCCACAATACCCAACCTATCGCTTACGGCGTAGGAACCCTAATTCTAATTTAAATAAAAATTTACTAAAAGTGGAAAAATTTACTCTTTAACCTTGTGTTGGTTAAACAAGCAAGTCCCTAAATTTTACTTAGCATCCATCTCCAGCAATGAAGAGGCTTAAATCAAAAGAGCATAAATAAAAGTAACCCGTTGACGGTGAGAACAACCATTAGGGGACAATTCACACTTAAATCAAAAGAGCATAAATAAAAGTAACCCGTTGACGGTGAGAACGATCATTAGAGGACAATTCATATCAAATCCCTCCCTCTGCGGAAGATTTTCACCACAAAATCGGCAAATTTTTGAAACATCACAGAACTTGAAACTCTCTGATATGGCATGCCCGTCTTCAAACCTTGGATTATGCCGCGGAATTTTCCGTAATCAAGGTCGTACCCATGTGTGGGGGTACGTGACAACATCCCTACGTCCATTGACGTCTAAAATTAAAAGTTGAGAAAATACTGTGGTCCGCTCTTCGCAACCTGCTACAAAATTTCCCCAAAATAGGTCAACATACGGAAATAACTTGTCTCTTAGGGTCATCATCTCCCTCATACGGGTCAAATGTTAAGATACCTTGGAGTGTAACATGTGTGAACGGAGCCATCGGAAGAGATCTACTTGCAACTCGCGTTGCGCACGTGTATCTTGAATCCACTGTTGCGTGGTATGTGGATCGGTAGTTACTGCTGAAGCGGCCATGATAGCACTAGCTAGACCAGTTTGATCTTGAACTGCTGGAGTTGCTGGGAAATTGGTACTTGCACATGAGGAGGTACTGCTGGAACAGACTGTGGAGAGAGTGTCTTCACAAGTATAACATGTAGTGGAACATCTTTGAGTGTTCCTTATTCTACTGGATTATGTCCCTGTTCTTTTTTGTCTTTCAGCCATGACTCATGTATATGTTGAGTTTTTCTTTTGCTTTTCACGGGTTCTTTTCTCCCCAAACAATCGCCAACCAATAAAACTGTCATGGGATATCGAGTTGTGGCCTCTCTCGGACTGTTCGTTGCTGCTGTTGGTTGCACCTGAGCTTTGAGTGAACTGACCATGGTCGGGATCAAATCTGGTTTAGTTGTGGTTGTGTTCGGGTCCGTTTCAGCTGCTGGCTTGGGCTATCCCCTTTGGGGTTGATGGCTTGGGCTGGTTGGTTTCTAGGCTTGGGCCTAGATCAAAAGAAAAGAAAAGATGTTCTTTAATTGGCTCTCCTTCTCCAATCGCGATTGTTTCCTTGCAAACTGGTTCTCTCTCTCTCACAGTTCCGATTAGAGTTCCATTTGGGGTCGTAGTTCCGGCCAAACCTTCGATATAGGACATTCACTAGACTCCAGTAAGTGAATTGGTCACTCCATTTCCACGATCTGCCTCTCTCTTCCTCTCGGCTGTATTTCTTCCCCATGCAAGATCTTTGATCTGAGTTTCGCTTACGGTTGTTTCACCGGCTAGAACTCCGTCCAGGGGACGCCACTCCAATTGAACTAGTGTATATTTTCTCCATGATCAGTCTTCTTCCTCGACGCCATACATGCAACCGCCAATTTCTGGTTTTGTAAACTGGCTAAACTCTCGGCTAAATCTCCGATTGGGAGTGTCCACTGGACCTAAGAGAGAAATCTTGTGATTCCTTTCTCGTGAATTGGTTTGTTTTTTGCGATTGTCTCACTCATCAACTTGAAAACTGCAACTGGTTTTTTTTGGTTTGTGAAACAACGCGAATTCCGATCGATTCCTTATCTAGTTTTCTTGTTGTGACGACGACGACAGTCGTGGTGACTGCCGGAACCCTGGGATCGCCAATCATCCTGATGACAACCTTGCCTTCATAGGTGCCACTCGCGGATCCGATTGCGAGGATCTCCGTCACTTTTCCCAATTCGGCACGTAGGTTTTCCTTATCCGTGTTTTCCATCACGGTTGTGGTACTCCCAACTTGGGGGTTGTTCTCCAATACACCTAGAGGAGAGGGTTGAGGTAAGGGTAGTTAAAGCGCGCCGGAACTCACGACGACGTTGACCAACTCCATAAGTTGATTCTTGAATGTCGCGATTCTTTGCATGGTAGTCTTGGTATCATTTTCCGTCGCAGCTCATATACGAGACGTTGTAGATATCGATAACTTGACTTTTCCCGAAACTCTAAACATCACTCTTTCCCTGGAACGAAGATGGCTCTGGTACCAATTTAATGTAAACGCACGACGCAGAAGCAAGATCGTGTTACGTTTAGCACTAACCTAATGTCAATTAGAGTTTTCTTCTAAACTCTAAAACTAAATTAATAAAACTGAAACTTATTCTTAACTTGAATTTCAACTTAAACAACTCAAACTAAAAAACAATTAACCTAGACCTCCCCTTTTATAGAACACAAGGGGGGTTCAAATTAAAAACCCTAATTCTAGTTTAAATAGAAATCTACTAAAAGTAGGAAAACTTACTCTTTAACCTTGTGTTGGTTAAACAAACAAGTCCCTAAATTCTACTTAGCATCTCCAGCAATGAAGAGGCTTAAATCAAAAGAGCATAAATAAAAGTAATCCGTTGACAGTGAGAACGACCATTAGAGGACAATTCACATAAAATAAAATCCCGTTGAAATACCCAAGAGACACCAAAAAGATTAATGAAATGATTTCATACCTCCATTGAGATCGGACATTGTAAACGTAAATGATCAATGGTCTCATTTTTCACACCGCAAAGAAGGCACAAGGGTTCCACATTACTAGTAATGGGGTATACCAAAGAGATGGGTTAGTTAATGTGGAATTTGAGGTCTCTATTTTTATTTATGTTTTGTACTGAGACATGGTTATGTTTTTACGAGAAATCCCCGAAAGAATCATAAATTTTGGTATTTTCAAGTTTCTTAAATATTTTTTTTCCGATTTGGTTGAAATTAAGCTTCATCTTTGTTGAAGAAGTTTGATAATCTCTTTGTAATTTTTTTGATAGTTTATTTGCTATTTTCACAAATTGATGTAGTTCTTCTGTCCCTCACCCAGTAGTTGTATACTAGTAGGGATTAATCACAGTTTTGTGATTATTTTATTTTTTTAAGTTTTTATCGAGTCTGCAACTAATTTATGTAATCCATACATAATCACTGTTTGATCGTTGTTTACCGCGGTTTTTATTCTTTTGACTTTTAGAAGTATGCTTAATTATAGTTGGATGTGAGTAATTACGACAAAATACACTTATTGGCCACTGCACACCAAACCTCATATTTGTACGACAGCAATAGAGAAAGGTACCAGTCAATCCACCCTTTCTTTATTGCCCTCGCTCAACCACGATATGCTGAATGTCTTTATACTAAGCTCTAGTATTAGTCAAAATTAATTCCTCATCTCCTTACATACAATATTTTTCTACACCTACTTTAGATAATGACGCTACACAATTTGCTGCCTAAAGTGCACCGAGTACAAAAAAGGTTGTGTAAAGGCCAACTTGTACGATCATGGAAAGAAACTGTTGAGATATATGAGATGAGGTATATGTGAGGGCTTGCATAAAAACACGCACAACATGAAAATCAGCCCATCGTCGCACAACTCCACTGTACCGTACGTTTCTCATATCATCATATATCACGAGGATTATATTCCAAAGGGCCGAGTAGAACCGCAAATCAAGGCCATACAATCTGGAAACACTAGAGATGGTAACCAGACATCATCTTCTACTAAAGAGTGAGTGCACCTCTTTTGTGTAGCTGCTCCACGCTAGGGCTCAGGGCTACCATAATAAAATATCCCTTGAAGTATGTGAAATTCATTTCTTGAATCAGGCCTCTACAAGATGGAAGAACAACACAACTGCTTACAGAATCTCCAAGAAGCAATGGGAAACACAGGTTATTTGAGTTTTGCCAGACCAGAAATGCATCAGCACAACCCACAAAGAGAAGGTGTGATACTTCAGATAGGCAGAAAATGGCAGCAACAAGCATACGCAATTCCTCCAGATCTCAGGACATGGAGGAATAAAGACAGAAACGGCAATTGGCAAGGATTGAAAAACTCGACAATGAATTTATATAGAGAGATCCTATTATTGAATAACAAATCCTCTTACCAGATTCACGAAGAGATAGTGATCGTAAATCCAGTTGGAAAAATGATCACGGTCACATTAGATCTAACTGATGGCTAAGTTCCGTAGTTGTGTATGTTGAAAAACACACAATTTAGGCGAAGGAGAAACTACTATCGATTATGCCACAAACACAGTCTCACCATCACCATCATCAAACTTGGGATTTGTTACAGTCTGCTTTGGAACCATCTGAGGCTGTGGAGACAACCAAAAAACTTATGCGATCTTTGGGAATAGAAGATGACAAGCCATACTTGTGAGAAGGGACTTTGTAAGCACACCACATCGACACAATCTAATCGATGATGATGGATTTGAGGAAGCAAAATTAACCAAATTAAAAAGAAGACCTTAGGTCCAGCCGCCGCCAGCGGTAGCTAGAATACCTTAGGGTTTCACAAGAATCGAAACCGCTCTAAAACAGAAACTGGCGTATAAGAGAAACCGGCGTAAAGGGCAACCTGAATTTACAAGTGTCACACAACCATTCATCTTTGAACCCATAACATCCTGATCATCTGAGCAAACCAACCCTTCAGCATTTCGGGCACTTATGAACACTGTGACCTTCTCATGACTTTCATAATATCTAAAACCAGGTCTTCCAGGCGTGAGGGAACTTGCAGCAGTAGAAGCAGAGCTGGAACACTAGAGTCTCGCGGCTTATATATTTACGATATGGATTAATAGCATATTTAACGCCACGGATGAAACTTGTTTCATTCAAGGAAATGAAGCATTTTGCAACCGCAATGTTATTTTGCAGTTTCCTTGTTCTGGCATAATTCACTTTTAGTGGAATAAAATGTTTGTTGTAGTTGAAGATCTTTAACATGTAATGGGAGACAGCCTGCCGACGGGAGATGGGTGGGAGGAGGATCAATGTGGATGAGGCTTGACGTGTTTTTTATTTTTCTTGTTTTGGCACAATGCCCTTTCAGTAAAACAACTCGTTCCTTGTATATTAGCAATGATGAGCTTTAGCGTGGGAATTACAAAATATAACTCCAATGGCTATTGTTGTAGTGAATGTTGGTTATTTATAAATTAGAAAAAATCCAAAAGCAATTTTCAAATTATTATCTATAAAAAGACTATTGCAAACTACAGTGTCCATTTGATAAAGAAGAAGTGTGAGCAGAAAGAAAACAAATGTACCTCTGGTCTCTGATCAGCTGCAAGCTTTTGAAGTAAAGAAAAGATAGAAAACAGTAACTTGTCTCTATCAGTCAAATCACTATCATGAAATTTATCGTCAGTGTGGATTGCATTATCTACAGTCTTTACGTCTTCCAGCTCTGGAATCAGTTGCACATCAGCTATAACTCCTGTGTACAGGTACAGTTCCTACTCATATAGGTATAAATTTAATAATATGAATCCAAAAGTTAGATATAGCAACCTGTTTGTTTTGCCTTAGAATGCCCCTTTATGAGCCCCTTTGCAATAAAATCAGTTGTAGTCCACAGGAGGCCAATTGCTGTCAAGCTTATATTTAAGTCTGTTTTTTGCAAACTATACGCTCCTGTAACTTGTATGCATCTGCGAGTATTGGTTGCAAATTACCATTAAATTCTCACCCGCATTAGAAATGTAAAATTAAGCAAGTATCAGGTGAGCATAAATTTATGGAAAAATAATATGTAACTTTTTACGTAAACTATTCGATTCTCGCAAAAGTTTTTTCAGCACAATAGTATCCTTAATGAAATATTTATATCTTATACTTCAAGGAAAACATGAAGCAGATAATATACAATACTATTTTATATATAGCATTAAGGGCATCATTCCGAATAAACGATTACTAAAACCTTTATTCCTTTGATTACATCAAGTCCTGGTTACCGCTTAGGTCGCCCATTATCAATCTTTATGTCAGGATAAACCTTTACCCGAATTTCCATTTCAATCATGATAACTAGGTAATTTCCCTTATATGTCAGTTCCTAGTACCCAACATCCCAACTGTAACTATATCATTATAAAAAGAATATGTTTGAAAACTAATGCTCCTAAATATAATTGACTATGCGTTACTATCAGATAAGAATGATAATCTGCACTACTTATGAAGGTTCGTTATCACTTTGTGAGCTAAAAAAATTATATGTTATTGTCCTAGTGACTTCTAAAATAAATACAGCTCATTTAGAGAAAAAAATAAGTTATTATAGACTTTACTAACACCATCTCAAGTGAGATCTGATGAGGTTATAGCCAATTTAAATTCATACATATTAAAGAATTTATCTTTGAATTCTAGCATCGGAGTTTCAATAGATTATAATTCAAGGTATACATACTAGTTATATTAAACATGGCCAATAAAAATTTAGATCCACATTATATGCAAATCCTAAAGAATAGAAACCAAAATAAAAATTTATACATACCCGATTTCCACTTGATATAAAGATCAAACTAAAAGAACAAGCACACAATTTAATTCGAAGTGAACAATAAATATTAGGTTAACTTTGATGTGAAGTAAAAGATACCTATATCTTGCATTTCTGATTTGAAAACGGTGGGATATTATCTTGAATATTCTGGCTGGCTCTTTACATCCCGAAATAGTGGATATGGGAGAAATGAATTGGTTTCACAGTAGTTTATGCTGAATGGTAGGCATATAGTGACAGAGGAGCATGAAAAGTTTGAGAAGAGGATTAGATTAAGAGGTATAGTATCGGAGGAGCCTTCCTGACGCAAAACATCTTTTATTATTTATTTTCTAAATTGTAATTTGCTAGGTAAGCATAACTATATGCCTACCAGTAAGCATAAACTACAGTGAAACCAATGCCTTCCTCCCATACCCACAATTTTGTTATGCTGAGCGCCAACCAAAACATTCAAGACAATATCCCACCGCTTTCAAATAAGAAATACAAGGTATAAGTTTTTTTTTTACTTCACGTCAAAGTTGACCAAATATTTACTGTTCACTTCGAATGTGATTGTCTGCTTGTTCCTTTAGTTTGATCTTTATATCAAGTGGAAATCGGGAATCTATAAATTTTGATTTTGGTTTATATTCTTTTACTGGTCATTGCAAATTAAGGTTTTAGGATTTACATATAATGTGGATCTGAATTTTATTGGCCAAGTTTAATATAAGTATTATATGTACCTTAAATTCTAATCTGATAGGAATCGTGGGTCGTCCCCACAGTCGACCACGACTCCTATATTAACTACTTCTTTTAACAGTTTCTATTTTAGGGGGAGTTGTAAGATTAGTGGGAATCTAGGGTTCTCTATTTATGGAGGCTTGGATGGGAGAGTTAAGGAATAGTTGGAGTCATTATAAGTTTAGTAGAGAAACACTATAAAAGGAGTATAGATGTGGGAGAGATTGTTCTTGTTCTTTTGTCTTTAATTTCCAGTAAATCAAGTTATTTAATTTTTGTTCTAAGTTTAAGGTTTCCGCTTGAAGTTTCCATAATAATCTATTGGAACTTGATGCGTGAATTCAAAGATAAGTTCTCTAATTTGTTTCAATTTAAATTAGTTATAACCTTATTAGATTTCACTTCAGATGGTGTTAGTAAAGTCTATAATAATTTATTTATTTCTCCAAATGAACTGTATTTATTTTAGAAGTCAATATGACAAAAGCATACAGTTTTTTGTAGCTTACAAAGAAATAATAAACCTTTATAAGTAGTGCAAATTACCATTCTTGTCTAATAGTAACTTATGGTCAATTTTATTTAGGAGTATTAGTCTTCAACCATTATCTTTTGATAATGATATAGTTGCAGTCGTGATTTTTTATTTTTTTTAATGTCCGGAAGTTTGTCGGGTTCATCATATTTCACCATTCTCCTAACTAGTCTCCCGGGGTTGGCCACGGTACCCCCGCAAGCCGCATGCTCCATTTTAAGTCAAGATAAATCTTGGCGGATGACCCCTGGTGTTGGGTTTCGAACTCATATTACAGTTGGGATGTTAGGTACTAGGAACTGACATATAAGGGAAATTACCTTCGTTATCGTGATGGAAATAGAAACTCGGATAATGATTCATCCTGACATAAAGATTGATAATGGGAACCTAAACGGTAACTGGGACTTGATGTAATTGGTAAATCTTTGAGGTAGCATATGAACAAACCAGATAAAATAGTGTCGAGCTTGATTGCCTATTTTTCTGCCAATCATAGATTTTCTTAACATAAACACAATTAGGATTGCTAATTTCTAGCCTTACATTAAGTCGGTTATTTGTTTGGCTTTTTTGTACCACATATTAAATTTCAAAATTCAATTTCTGTACTTATTGAATTATTTGTTTGCCTTTTACAAATAAATGGAGGAAGACAGTCTTTATTTTCCATCGGGTTGCGGTATACTAGCTTATTGTCAATATTCCCGCTCCATCCCCTCGGAAAGTTGATTAAGACTTCCATCTTGCATATGTTTTTCTTCATGTTCACAAAATATCAGTTCTAAGATCCAAAATATTAATATCTGAAAGAGATAGGAAAGACATGCAATAATCTTGATTAAGAAACTCACTGAAGTTATAACTAGTTGCATGCACATGTGAAGTACAAATATAGGGGAAGAAACTTATATTAATAAAATTTAAGAGACATAAACAAACTAAAATAGGCCCCAAAATAAACGAATTTACAGGGCAACGAGGAAATGAAATCTTACATATCAAGGCAGTAAGAAGGCATCGTGGAGAGCCCGTCATTCATGATAACACGTATGCTCTACAAAAATAAAATTAAGCAGCCATAATATGTGAAGAATCTTTAACAGTCGCGTCATAACTACACAACCTTTAAATTTTGAAAGTGATAATAAAGCAAGCTGAATGTTATATGTATTTGGTATTGACACTTTGCTACACTGATCTAAAACCAAACATAAGTAGGATTTTGGGTGTAGATTCACTTAAATCAATACACCTACTGACGCAAAAATCCTCACTGCCAGCTACACAATGCAAAATAAACACAAATATTTTAGGCTCCTGAACCACAGAATAAATTTGTATCCTAGACCTTCACGGTCATAACATTTCAGACACTAGGCAAAGATACAGTTGTACAAGTTTCTTGTGCATCCAACTTTTCCGAATTAAGGCCAAGTTTAAAGTGGCATTCACATGTGATTCATGATTATTTGTCATTGAAACAGTCACAATATTAAACCTATACTCTAAGAATCAGTATTTAACTGATACATACACCACAAACATAAAGCAAAAATGATTAAGTGTGGAGTGGAATGAAACAATATTTTGATTAATGACAGATATTTACAAAATAGAAATCTACATCTGAATTAGATAGAAGGAAATTTCTCAATTAATTAATAAACATGGCTCTTGCTTTCATAAAGGGTTATAACACAAAAGCTCTCAAACTTCTTTATCAATTGTTTCCATTAAGGACTAAGTTTATATCCTGTGACGGGTCTCCTTTATCAATAAAAGGAGAGCCTCTCTAGATTTTAGGTTTAGGATAATTTGAGTAGAAAGCTATTTTGCTAGGAGTTAAGTAAGGTTAGTGGAAAAACTATAAAAGCTAGATCTTTTATATCTTTATTGTGATTGAAATTTTATCTAGTTGCTTTCACCTAATTAGTTTATATCAAATTTGGTACAAGAGCAATGTTAGTTCTTGGGATTTTTTTTCTTCTCTCATTACAACGATGACCGTGGAAGATTACAAACACAAACTTGACGAGTGGCTCACAATGCCCATGATGACATGACCCGAGCATGACGAATTCAAACGATTCTTGAACGAGTACAAACGCTTCATGGGCCGAAAAATGAGGAAGAAGATCAAGATTATGCAGATGTAATAATACTTTGGGAAAACGATGCAGAAGAATACGATAAGCTTGCAATCTCAACCGCTCGTGGTCAACAAGAGGAGGAAGAGGACGAAGTGATGGATAAAGAAGAAGATCATGATGATGATGCCGAAGACGAAGACGATGAAGAATAGGGAGAAAGGATCGCCACGAACGAAGAAACTTCGACGGAAATGATAAATCCCATGCAAGTCATGGTTTATAATTTTTAACCACAACAACAAGATAAGACCAACAACTTCAACCACTAGCCGAGGCACGAGATTGTGCCAAATAAGCGCCTCAAAAACCCTAGAATCTCAATAGAAATGCAAGATTCGCATGATAAAGATGATAGGGTCGAAGGCCTTGACCATCCGCCGTCGACTTGTTTATCCATATCACAAGCTGGTAAAGAAGAATCCTCCCTAAACAAGGATCCTAGGCCCCGAATCGGTCCTTGATCCCAACCACCACTAATCCAAGGGGTCAGTCCAAATTTGCAACAACGATGAGGCAAGCTCCGACTCCGCCGAGTCCAACCGAACGTGACGACTATCACGGCAACTAGCGTTACCCAAAGTTCCACAAACAACAACTACCATACCGGACTAAGCCTACTAGGCGCAACTCAAGTCTTGGAAACAAGCTTAGCTCAACTGGCCAGACCCGAACAAATGGTAAAGACCTGGTCCTAGACAAATACACCCATTTCGATCCAGGTCTTCAGGTCGGACGAATTGGTCCAACACCAGACCAAAGTAAGAATTCGTCAACATCGGTTGGACCTCGAACAAAAGGCAATTCCACAATCTCGAGTCCATAAAGGTCTATCACTCCCCAGACTCCAAACAAATCCATCCACAACAATCCTTAGTCCCTTACCACGCCAAAGACCACCAAAATGTTTCCTCTCTCATACCCTACCTCTATGTGGTCTAAGTACGTACAATGACATGCATGATGGGGGAGGGGAAAAATCGTATAGGGTTTTTATCCGAGCAGTGGGAAACCTTCGATATTCGATCCCCTATGGAAGGATTTTGCAGATATAAGAATCGTGGCTTTATTATGCCTACACATATTGGCAACAAAATGGTATCCCAATTAAAAGGTACAACCAAGGGGTACAAAAAGTACCATGGGAGGATCCAAAGTTATAAGAATATGGCCACATCTCGGGAGGTTTATCCAAACGTAGTATGTTCATTGATGCTCAATATATCTAAAAAATTTATAGTACACTTTTCTAAGTGGAGAGCATTAATATGGCACGGCCTAGAGCCGTGTACAACCATTTACGGTTCGTAGGCTTTCTCTAGGCATTTTTTCAATTTTAGCCCTTTTCTATTTTCCCTCTCTTGAAGATTTTGTAGTTCCTAATTTAGTTTATGTTAGTAATTTAGTGATTTTAACAAGTTTTATTTAACAAGAATTAGTATCAATTATTTAATTCCATTAAGGATAGGTTTCTATTTTGTGATAGGTCTCCTTCATCTATAAAGAAGAACCTCTTTAGATTTTAGAATTAGGTTGGTTTGAGTAAAAAGCTATTCTGCTAAGAGTTATATAAAGTTTGGGGTAAAACTGCAAATCCAAAATTTTTTAGATCTTTATTTTAATTGAAATTATACTAGTTGTTTCAGCCTAATTAATTTCTATCACACTATTTCATGAAACATTGCCCACAAGAACACGAAAGGAATCTTTCATATAGAATGTAGGGTGTAACCCAATCTCCCACCAAAAATGCAATATATATCCATGGCGCAAGCTCTCAACCTTCCGCCGCTGCAAAAGACTAGAGAAGTGTCGCTTATAACCTAATAAAATTCACAAGGTCTTCAAGAAATAACTTTGCTAGATATCACTTTTGACGTTCATATTGTCAATTAATTTGTTTCAGCTATTAGTACTGGGCCACTGTTGTATGAATCCTACACTTCAACCTAGGTACTTTGTTGCAGACCTTCCAGATTTCATGTTTCTCCTTGGCTATTTGGACTAGTTCTGATTCAGATTAGGCAGGGTACCAAACAGATCGTCGATACACTACTGGATTTTGTGTTTTTCTTTGCGACTCTAAATTCTTGGCGAATTGTGATAGCAGGATGTTGTTACTCGATTTTCAGCTGAGGCAGAGTATAATGATATGGCAATAACCGCGGCTGCGATAGTGTGGCTCTAGGTGCTTCTTGTTGACTTGAGAGTTTTTGTGTCTCTGCTCCTACCGTATTGTCATCACTTATCAACAATAATGCCATTCAGATTGTGCAGAATTCTGTATTTCACGAACGAGCAAATCAAATTGAGATTTTTTTATCACTTTGTTTGCCATCATTTGCTGAACAACACCTCACTTTGCCTTACATTTAGTCTTAAATGCAGCTGGCTGACTTCTCTACTTAGCGAACTTTCAAAGTGTAAGCAGGGGTAAGAGCTAAGCAGCGACGATGTGTTCTCTTAGCTTAACCGGGTCGAGGGATGCTGGCTCCAAACAACCTAGACCTCTATTTCTTTTTGTGAACAATGAAATATTCTTTTACACATGGTCCTTTCTGGTAAGGCTTCTGCTCTGTCTGTCACAGAGCGCTGATCAGTTCAGCCTAGTCCGTCACTTGGGGAACAACCGTGCACACTCATCCGCACGTCCTTACTTGAGGCGTCCTTCCCCCTGCGGACCCTGTTGTTTCTTTGGCCACTGGGACCAGTTTGAAGTGGGCTTTGCGTTGGGTCCTGCAGTGGAACTCCCACTATCAGGGTTAAAAATGTCAGTGTCTACACAAAGCTACTTGTTGTACCATCATGAGTCAAAGCGGGGTGTTATAGTTGAAAGTTTCCAAATAATGTTGAATTTCTTGGCTCTTCTAAAAGGAATTATATTTGTACATAGCATATCTCCAGGTCGAAGGGGGAGACTGCATTTTCATATCTAAAAGACAGCACGCAATTCACTTGCCTTCCAATATACACAACACTAAAATGGTTGTCATGGGAAAGTTACTCACAATATTCTTCTCTTTACACATTTTTTTCTATTGAACTGATCTTGTTTCCTATTTTCTTGATTTCTCGTTACCTCTTTACTACAATTGCAACAATGCTAAGACACAATAGAAATGTTAATAAAATCAAACGTTCATGTACAAATCGAGCCTAATGTTCATAATTGTAATGGAAGCGGTACGTGGCAAGACTTTAATCATAATCTCTCCATATCTACACTGGCCGCTCTGATTGCATTTTTTTTTTTTCAGTTTCATAATATTTTTACCTTCTTAATGTCAATCTCTATATAATGAAAATGCAAGATTATATTATCTACCTGAAACCCTAAGGAGATAAGGTCCTTCTCAGTCGTGTCCGCAACAGATCTGAAGAACAAAGCAAAAAAGAATAATAATAAAGAGAACTAATAAATGGCATTCACAAACCAAGTAGAACAATTAGGGCATCAATGGAACTGGATACGATGCTAGGAAAAGAAGTACCTCAACAATTCAAGAATATTTGGCCAGCTATAGAACAATTTCTCCCCATATCTCTAGGAAAAAAGTTCAAAAAGAGAATCAGATGAAGCTTAGCAAATAATGGCAACATGAAGTTTTATTTGATCTTACCTCGAGAACATGCAGCAAAATTTTTAATGATCCAGCTCGGACATCAAGATTTTCAGTAGAAAAGTAGAGAACCTTTAATGGTGTTATGACAGCACATTCAAATGATCGGGATTCTGTATCTGTGTGTCTCGTCTGAACAACATAAAAATCATCAATCTCTTCCATCTAGATTTTCAATATAGCATAATAGTTGTGACTAAAAACAAAAATAGTTCTCACTTCCTGATCTGAAAGATGGGTTTTGGACAGGGTAAATCCCTGATTTTGGTCAGAACCTAAGACAGCACATATTGATTGGTCTAATGCCTCAAGTGCCATATATCGCAAATGTTGACTAGAATTATCTGCAAGCTACAGAAGATACATGTGTATGTTAGAAAGGGTTATTTGATAAACTTCTACTTCACCAAAAGGAAATAATTGATCATCACCTCAAGAAGATGTTCAACAACTTGATCCCACAAGGGCTCCACTCCTGGTAATACAGTAGAGAAATTAAAACATTCGGGTTTCATGAAATTTTAGAAATCCAATATGGAAATTATAATTTTGAAAATATATTACATGGTGTATGAAAATAGGAAATGAAGAAATCTATGTTTGCATAGAAACTGTCATAACTGATCCTTGAATAGTCATTTAGGGAGGATCCTTTGTTGAGTTAACTGATTAATTCAAAAGCAACTATACTTGAACATGCTAGTCCAAAATATTTGAACAATATTCAAGTTATATAGGAGAACCATAAACTGATAGATCGTGGGGCCGTTTCCACGCACGCACGTCACACGGACACTCCCTATTTTAATAATTCCTATTAGGAGTCTTATTAGGGTTTCTATTTTTTTGCTAGGTCTCTTCTCCTATAAAAGAGAGTCTAAGCTTAATTTATTTCTTATGTTAGTTTTAGAGAGAGAAGAGCTTAGCTTTAGAGAGTTATGCAAAGTTTGGGGTAAAAATCATAAACCCTAGGTCTCTGACCTTTATTTTTAAGCGATTAAGTGAGTTTAATTCAAAGGCGAGTTTTAGGTTAGTTTAATTGTGAATTAAATCGTTGCTTCCGCATAGTTTTTAACATAAACTATTCTGATGTAAAAGAGGATTAGTGGATAGTGGCCCCTGGCCCCAGGGTGTTGGGAAACAGTAGATATTAAAATACTTACCTATTTCTCCATATTGCTAACAATCTAACTTAGAGGTTCTGAAACTTAGTTGATATCTGGAGTACCAGCATACCAGTAAATTAGTCAAATCCGGAAAATTGAGGCTTTTTGTTATCAACCTAATTACATAGATAAGAAAAATCGTAACCCTAAATGCAGAGAAGAGTAAACAAAACAAAAAAGAACCCTAATTGGAAATAAGAATATCTAGAGTGTAAGTTTTGGCCAAAGATAATCACATTGCAACAAATAATTGGATAAATTACTGAAGTAGAGGAATAGAAATACCAAATGCTCCAGAAGGTACTGATCTCGAGAGAGAATGGCCTTCTCAACTACTAATTTTGCTATCTGATTGTAGAACAACTTGAGATTTACGGATGATTTGTAACCCTAGAATGAGAAAGGTGAAGTTTGGGAGAGGGAGAGGAAAAGAGTGAGATTGAACAAGCGAGACGTTGAAGAGGAAAGCGCTTGAAAGTTTTTTAAATTTATGGCTAATGTTGAGTATAGAAGACATGACGAAAAAAATTGTGTCCATCCATTTATAGACATGCCTCATCCTCTAATCCACAAAGTAAGCACACAGGGTCCATTGTCATGCCTCTCCTTAAATGTTCGTCTCTAATCATAGTTTCCCCCATGGTACCTCCCAATAGAAAAATGCTACTTTGGACGGAATTTCCTTCCTCTAAACCACACACCTCGGGAAATTCACATTACGATTCCCGCCCCTAACACTCCTCGCTTGTACCAAGTGGTCACACATAGATTTTACTGTAAATTTTCCATTGTCGGTCCATTTGCATTTCAATTTATCTTCACCTTCCTGAAGCAAGAGCGAGGTAACTTTTTGAATCATAGAACCAAGGTCCTCCTCCCTGTCAAAAAGATTTCTTCGAAAGTGGAAATTAGCCGTGTCCCCCTCCATTTCATTAAACTCTTTCCCTCTCCCTTGCTTTAGATCGCACGCATTATATAAAGAAGGATACACCAAAGCAAGATCTCTTGAATCACACCATAGTGTAAGTATACATCAACACAAGATGTCTCATATCACATCATTAAAACTCTTTCATAGTGTAAGTATATTCTGATTTTCTAGCATGATTTAAATCAGCAAGGCTCTCAACCTATAGAAACACATATTGAAAAGAATTGCCACTTCACGTGATGCAAAAGGATATAGTTTGGCATATATTGATTAGTATCAATAGTGTGTTGAGTAACACATTCATCTCTCCTTGACCCAAACTGATTTAGCTTGTGCAGCTTGTGTGGTCATCTAGACTATGCATTCTCCGCATACATCACATATTAAGCCAGCAATGCGAATTCCCCGGCGGGAAAGATTTCTACTCCGCTTGTTACTATATCCCTAGGTCTGGCAGAAGTTTTATGAAAGTTGTTAGCAAAGCCAACTTCGGTAGTATGCCTGATATCTGTGCATCAGCATGAGGGGGTGCTAGGAGAGATTTTGTACCTATAATTTGGTTATTTAGTTGTAAGTTCTCTCCATTCTTCCCTCCCTCGCACACCTACTCATTTTGTCCTCTATTTCTTTTCATAAATTCCTATTCACCAGCTTCTGTTCATCTTCATGTGATCATCATTTCATGAGAAGCTTAAGTCACTTTAAGAATGACGGTGTTGCAGCTCCCTGAGCATTCTAAGGTGGTATTTAACACATGCAGTTTGGTGATAATTCTCCTTTGCAGTGAATCAGTAATCAGTATATCAAATTGCACCATTAATCCCAAAGACCATAAGACCTATGTGTTCAGACTTCAGAAAGAAAGGGAGGACACAATAACAATAACATCAACAAAGCTCGAAAGGTGAGCAACAGTACTATTATCGCCTGCACAACAAATGCAAGCATGATTTCCAGAACGAATATGTATTTATGAGCTTTTGAAAATGAAAATATAGTTAATACTTACTGTGCAGATTATTTATGAGTATTGATATCATTCTCTCCACCGAAAAACCTATGCTTCCAATGTGCTGACTGGCAGTTTGTCCGGATCCACTTGAAGTTCCAGACATGCAGTGATTTGATAACATTCTTAGCGCTGAAAGAAGCGACTTGACTGCAGATATGTGCATAAGTGCGGAGCTCTCAAATAGCTTTTCGGTGAGCAAAAAAAATAGATTAGATTATGTTCCTGATCAAGAATGTATGAAAAGGAGCTCACGAATTTCTTTGCTCACCTGTGAATTTAGAGAAGAGAGAATTTGGAAATCACTGTACTGGCCAGATGATTCTTTAGTGAGCTTTGGAACAGCACTGGATACCTCCTGTATACATAACAGAGAATAAGCCATTGTCAAAGTGATAACAAAATGAATGCTCAAGCGGCTTAACACATGTTAAATGAAGAGCTATTTTGGAAACATATCCCAATAGCATGCCAAAGTAGTCCTTCAGAATACCACTTTAATAGTTGAATTACACAAAATGATTTTTGCAAGAATTACATTAAACTAGAGAGAAAAGATCATTCTCAGTCCTGCTTGTCTCATCTGTAGGTATGTACAAATTATGAAATGTAATAATGGTAAATATGAGCTATTGAATGGTATTTATGGTAAGTCCTATGTACTTGAGTTTCAGCAAAGCATTCAGAGAACTTTGAAACCTTGAACAGTGCGTATTCCACATAAAATTCAAATCATCGTAAGTCATATGTAAGGCATTAGTATAAGTAATAGCAGAATCAGTGAAACTTTCTCTTTTACTACCTTCTTCGTTTCTTTTGAGTGTTGTTTGTTTCGGTAACTTATTATAATGGCCCCCTACAGATATCAGAGCCTATGATATTTTAAGCATATATACAGTTTTTCAGAGCTAGGATATCTCTCCTAAAATTGCTTTCTTTAGAGAAAGGGTGAAGCCATAAGACATCAAATTGTTCCTCGTTTACTTATGCTAACAACTGCGCGGAAGCAACAATCTAATTCACAATTAAACCAACATAAGAAATAAACTAAGCTTAAACTAAGCCTTTCTATCACTAAAACTAACATAAGAAATAAATTCTACATAACTCTCTAAGGCTAAGCCTTTCTCTCACTAACTCAGGCTAAGCCCTTCTCTCACTGAAACCAACATAAGAAATAAACTAAACTTAGGCTCTCTTTTATAGGAGAAGACACCTAGCACAAAACAAAAACCCTAACAAAACTCCTAATAGGAATTACTAAAATAGAATAAAACAAAATAACTAAAATAGGGAGTGGTCGTGTGACGTGCGTGGAAACGACCCGAAGTGCGTGCGTGGGAACGACCCCATCATCTATCAACTCTCCATGTCTTTGAAAAATTCGTTCACGAATTTTAAAGACAGAAGGAGTAACCTAGAACATAGGACAGCTACATATGCTATACGGTACTTGTCGTACACATTGTTTCTATTTGCTAAAAGAGAATTTTTCGGCCGAAACCCTGTGTATAACTTCATCTTGAATCCCCAGATATCGATTAACATTATGGTTTGGACGGTCTTCAATCGTATGAAAAAATGGATCAATAAATTGTAAATTAAATACATTTTCTGGATACTGCAATTATTAGGGGTTTATCTCAATCAACTAGCGGAAGAGTCTCACAGTCCAATGAGTCTTCTCGTGGAGGATTATCCACCTTGTCTCAAACCCCAAATAGTCCCCTATCAATTATTTGCTCTTTGCTACATGTTGGAGACGTACCACTCTCTGGTCTAAGAACAAGGTTTAATGAAGCAGGATCTCCAGGGTCAAATATTTGCGATTCCTTTTCACCGTAGTTTGACATCCCATGAGAACCTAAGTTCCAGTAAGAATCTGTTAAAGAACTCTCGATGGTTCCATCATTATCAATGTTGCCTCCGAGCTTCCCTTTCTCCAAATCCACAATAGTTGGTATTTGGGTATTCGTTGCTTACACCATTCTTGGACGCCGTTTGTAGTCAATTTTCTGCTCGTGCCTTCCAGTCTCATCCTTGATTGGGGAGGTCCATTGGACTTTGGTAATTGAACCGGTCGATTTTGTGGTGTCGTCTTTAGATTGGAACTTTTGATTGGTAACTTTGATCAGGTGGACTTCGCGCGCCATAATCGTGGCCCCTTCATGGGACCATGGCCGTGAACTCTCCAACGTGTCTTTACCTATCCCACCCACGAAATCAGTCGCACGGGGAACCTCTCTCCGTCGGTACATCGTGGTGGTTAATCTTCGATTTCAACACCACTCGTCTGAAACCCATCTTTTATGACATTAGAGTTCTCAAACATCTGAAACGCCGCTCTTGTCACATCTCTTTTTATACATAAAAACATTTGCGATCCATGACGATTCAGAATCCTTACTTTATTGGCTTCTCTACATAGAAGTACGTCTTCCTCATTTCCGAATCTTTGTTTTATCCAATTTTCATGTAGACTTCTACTTCGCAGTCTTTCCACCCGAACTTGTCCCATAATCCTTCTAAATCTTCTTGGCTTAACATCGTTGTAGTAGAAATCACTGTAGCAACACAGATATTACTTTAGCAGATGCCAAAATCACTGTAGCAGTCGACGTAAGAAAAAATCCCTAAAGAACGAACGTCGCTCTAGTACCAATTTTGATAGGAACTATAGCAGAAGCTGCCTCTCTAACAATCACAATTAACTAAACTCAACTCACTTTTAATCGCTTAAAAATAAAGATTAGAGAGCTAGGGTTTATGAGTTTTACCCCAAAACATAACTCTCTAAGGCTAAGCCCTTCTCTCACTAAAACCAACATAAGAAATAAACTAATCTTAGGCTCTCTTTTATAGGAGAAGAGACCTAGCACAAAATAGAAACCCTAATAAGACTTAATATGAATTACTAAAATAGAATAAGGCATAATTACTAAAATAGGGAGTGGCCGTGTGACGTGCGTGGAAACGACCCCAAGATCTATCCACTTACGTTCCTTCTTTCTCGATGTCCATGTAGAGTTTGACGAGTAAAGGTCATGTGCATCAAAGTGCCATGAGGATGCAGTTGCATACAAGAAGAAAGTGTAAAGCATGGTATTCCAGAATCTTAAAAGACCTAAACTCAATTTAAGTTCCTGATATACCAACTATCAAGGAAGGAGATCCTTCCATAACTTTGCTAAGTTTATACACTTGTTAAAAGTCAAGATAAGAGACATCAGACATATCGGTTAATCTGATATGTCACGGCTAGGAGTCGTTCCCACAATTCTCCGCCCTTTTTCTTAATTCTTCATAATTTTATTTTTCGTGTCTACTTCTTAGGAGTTTATCTCTATTTTATATATTTCTATCTTGCATACATGAACAATAGAACAAGTTTCCCATGTAGAGTAGAATTAGGGGTTAATCTGAAGGCACCTTATGTTCTATAAAAGAAGGCTTCGATTTATTCTATTCTTGGGAGGGTTATGTAAGTTTAAAGGAAAACTAGAAACCCTAGATTTTATTTTGATTGAATTCTTAATTAGTTGCTTGAGATCCAATAAATAAATTATTTTCTTCTCTTTCTACGTAACATGGACACTCCATAAATAAATTAGGGTTTCGTCTTCTTTTTTGGCAGGCAAGCAAAGGTAAAGGAAGGCCCCAGCCAAAATGAATAAGCAAAATAAAGTTGTTACAGCCTAAGGTACTTCAGACCCCTCACATCATCCTAAAGCATTTTTTTGCAAGGTAAGCAATACTTATATAGATTTTTCAAGAAAAAGAATACAAGCTAAAAGCGTATTACATCATCCTCAAGCACGACACCAGGTCGAGGTAAAGAACTAGGGGAACAGATCATCTTACTGTACAGTGTTATATTGCGAAGCCAAAAAATCAGCACATTTATTTACCTTTTTTTTAGAGGATAACTATTCACTTTTCTACAAAAAAAAGTATATCTTGAGCTCCTCAAGAACCCGGATCAGCTTTGTTATTGCTTGAATGAGAAAGTAGCACACCCAAGATCTAGGCCTATCAACTTTGAATCAGTAAGAATCCAAATCCCTGTGAGACCATTTGAATCCTAAGATCTAGGCCTTTGAGGATCACCCGCATCTCATGGAACTTGCAGTTTCTCTGTCAAAAATAACCACCGAAACAATCCTCTATTTCTTAATTACATCCCGCAAAGTCCCCATGAATATCACAAATGAGCCATTAGTGCTGAGCTGTCAAACATTGGGTGGGAAGGGACCCAAGAGAAGATCACAACCGCCCTCTATCCCTGACAATTCCATGCCAAGTCTTGTGACCTTCTTCCATATCCTTCAACTTATCAGCGATTGCTGGATCATTTAATTTATCTTTCTTTCGCAGTCGGTGTGTTAGCCAGTTCACACATGTTCCTCAGACTTCAAATTTAGATGATGTTTCTCAGAATCTATGATACCTGGATTCTTGTCGGGCGGTGGGAATCTTTTTATCGTGCTCGTATATAGCTAGTATTTGTTATTATGTAGGTGCAGACTATACAAAATCCCTTCCTGATCATCGGTCAACATTTTCTATTTGCATTTTATTGGGGTAATCACATTTACTGAAAAAGTAAGAAACAATACATTGATTCTCATTCTTTTGTAGAGTATGACTATCGTGCAATGTCTCAGGAGGTCTGTGATAATGTTTGGCTTCGATCTTTTCTGACTGAGTTGGAATTTCATGTACTATTTGTTATGATAAGCATGCTGATAATGCTTGCTTTAGCATCAGAACACTTGGATATCCATTTTATGTTGGAGAAAGTTCAGACTTGAGCCTATATACCATTTTTTCTGCAGATCACCTTGTGTATATGTTCACCCAGGCAGTTGGACCATACCTCTTACACTATGAAATTCTAAGACTATGTTTACTCCAGCTTGAGAGGAGTTTTATGAATTACGTTAGCTAATCTTATATTTATTGTACCTAGACATTATATATATAGAGACTTTCCGCAATGGAGAGCTTATACAGTTCAATTTTTTTTCTTTTCTTTCTCAACACATATCACCTTCAAAGAATATGAGAACACTATCTTCAAATGTTACTGAGGTAAGACTAGATCTCTTGCATCTAAAGTGGGTCTACAAAGTTGATTATTCACCTTGTTTTATACACATTATCTTCTTCTTGAATTACCTTCTAAAGAGCCATGCCACAGATAGAAAATGAGGAGTTCTATTACACTCTACAATTGAGCTGAAAACTCAGGAAAGTTATCAACTCTCAGGGTAGTCAAAAGGGTCTACCACTGGACCACGTTCACACGCTTTCTTCAAATCCACTAGTAACACATCTCTTTTGTGGTGAATTTCTACAGCAGTTTTTCAGCAATTCATGGGTATCAAAGACTTTCTTACTTCAAATAAAATTTTGTTTGGTTACATCTCCTAAGAGGAAAGATCACTAGTTAAGCCTAACAGTTAAGATCTTGGATATAACCTTACAAGTAAGAATGTACACACATCAAAGCTCAAAGTGTACTTCACTTTAAGAACCAAGATATGTGGCATTGACCTGAGTAAGCAGCTTCCCAATCTTATAAAATTACAGGACAGCTTTGATGAAGTCAGCCATGATCAGCTCCCAATTGCATATGTAGAAATTTCATTCAAATCAATCTTCGAATAGCAATCTCATCGATATCATTGATATCAAAAGTAGCATACCAAATCCCATCAATGAACAACTTTTTCGAGAAATACGAAACATCAAAGTCGTACAAGTAAGAGATCCATTCATTGATAAGATTAAGAAGAAGAAAAACGTGCACGGGGATTCCATTCAGACTCTAAGATTTTGTTTCAAGATTGATTCTTCCTTATTAGCAATATCAATGAAAATTCCATTAGCTGCAACGTCGTCAGCAGTAAGGGTGGCATAAAGGGGACTTCATTGTATAGCTTCGTGGATACTATCAGACTCTTCATAGCCTCCACCACTATCTTCGACAATTTCTTCCTACGTCGATTACATGCAATATATAGACTTTGTTATATAGTTTATTTGCATGATTAATATGCTCGCCCTTTATTTCCAGTCAGGAAATGTAAAATTAGTGCTACATTTGTACTCGTTCAATCAGATTTTTGACTTAATCCACCAAATACCAGTTATTTATTTTTATCTATACTTGTAGTATACGTGGATGACATTCTTTGCACAACCTTAATTACTTTTTCAAATTAAGAGATGAAGTACTAACACTTTCAAATTATCGACAAATGCGCGTATTCATAAAGTGCTAGCTCATTAATTCGCACCGGCAATTAAATTTAATACGTAATTTCAAGCATAATTTAACTATTCCATACTATATAAATTCCAAGAGAAAAAGCATTTATGGTTTCCATGAGAACCTGTGTAGTAGCATGTGGGGAATGAATTGCACGGTCTAGGGCTGCTAAAGTTTCGAGTACCTATAAACAAAATTCTGAATTAGAAAATGCCAAACCAAAGTTTTTATTTCGTTAAAGATATACAACAGGAAACGAACATACCAAAATCCAAGAAGGTCCCAATACGTTATGCAGTCGATGAGCTATATTGAAGAGTGTCCTCAAAGCCTGTAATTATCTATTGCGTAAATATAATTTACCATTGGGAGCTTAGAAGTTAGGTTCTATACGCTTAAGCCTAGCTCAGTGTACCTGCACATTCTTTGGTGTAAGGACCACACTATCCCGCTGCTCAACTAAAGGTTCAGCACGCTTTGATCCAGGCGATTGCACGACAGTGCTGAAAGTTCAGATGATAATGTAATTAGTCATCTATACCAATACGAAGATGGGCAGATATCTTAACATTTCACAATAAGCAGAATTAAGCTAAGAATAAGTAAGACTCTTAGTGATGTAAAGTAGACGACAATGCCCCGTGTATGATATTCTGCTAAACCTATAGGGCTTTTGGCCTCAGGCCTTACTGTGTGTTGGCTATAGGCATTGGTCTGATTCCTGCTATGTGGTGGTTTCTTGAAATAAGTACTTAAAGACAGATGAAATAAGCAGCGGCTAAGATTTACGATTTTCACATCCAAATCTCGTGATTGATATCTCATTTCTTTCTTCGATCAATAGGGATCGCAAATTCCCTAAGATATCACAATAAAACTTTGAACTTTTGAAGAAAGTTATCTGCGAGTACATTTCTTTGAGATTGCAATGACGAGTGTTCACGGATAAATCTTTACTCTCAATCCCAAACAACTTCGTTTGAGATTTCGATGGACTTGTGGGCTATTGATTGAACTTCAATAGAATGAGAAGATAGATATCAATTGAACCAAAGGGTATGTGGAGAATTGACCTGACATTGGGGATCTGGAGAATAGGAAAGAGGTACAAGACCGAATAGCACTTATGATGGTGGGAAAATGCTGCTCAAAATGGAAATCTAGGGTTTAAAAATGGGCTGGAACAAACTGTTAAGAAAAAGTTGGACAGGAAGAGAGATGCTAATAAAGGAAGAAATGCCAGCTTTGCTGAAATTCTCAAGAACAAACCATCTGTAAATAAAGATGTTTTACCTAAACCAGGGTGAAAGGGGATTTTACCCTCCTTAAGGGTTCCTTCTACAGCTTTACTATGAGTGGGAGAGATACTAACAATTTCAGTTTGATGGGAAGGACGGATCAACAAAAAACCAAGATAGTAAATGCTAAGAAAAGAGCTATTGAATTAAGAAAATTACAAAGAACAGAACACTAGAAGAGCACGGAGGAGTGCCTCAGAAGTCATTGACAAATAACCCTTGAGATTAATCAAATCGGAACCACAATTTTAATCCCAGAAAACTCGCATGCCTTGGTTTGGATCAGATTTCCAGGGCTTGGCATTGAGTATTGGGAGGAAGAAATCGATCTTTTGAAAAGAAAAACAACCTTGGGAGTGCCTATGCATATTGATAGGTCGGGGTCATCACGCCCACGACCTAGGCGCACGGTTTAGTGACAGGTCTCTATTTTCGTTTCCTATTTTAATTTATTTTAAGTTATTATATTTTGTCCTAGAGAATCCTCTAAAAGAGGATTACTCTATTGTTGGGGAGTGTAGAGAGAAAGGTGGAGATCTCCTATATATGGGAAATCCTAGGGTAGAAGAAAGGGGGTGTTTAGTTTGAGAGAAGGGGAAGAATCCTAGGGAGAACTAGAGAGAACTAAAATAGAGCTTGTAGTAGTAGTTCTATTCAATAAAAAGAGATCGTTTGTCGTTTATTTGCTTCCGCAATCGTTTTGTTTAACAAATTGATACCAGAGCTAAATCGAACTTGGCGTAGATTTTTTTTACGAAGATTGGTAAGAAAACACCGAAGAAGGTTAAGCAACCAACTCAAGGTGAACAATTGAAGACGGTTGAAGAATCTAATTCGTTACTAGTAGAATTCAACAAAGAGCTTACCGCCTCGAACAAATTGATGTCAAAGCAAATCGAGGCGATGATGATCGCGGTGATGTCCATATCAACGAAGAGTTCTATGTCCAATGTGGACAATAGCGAGAGAGGGACGGAGAAGAAGTGTTTTAATAGGGGATTTTATGCGAGACGATCGTAACGCGGGAATTACCCGTTAATCCCAACACCACTATAAGTCGTTGGAAGAAGGAAAAAGACGACGATGCAAACTGTTCCTAGGGGGGAGAATTCAGCGTTGGCGGATGACGGTGATGAAACCCTAATCTCGAACTCGTTTCAAGGATTAGAAGTCGACATAGGGAGCGAGGATAAATTTGCGAATTCAAGGGACGAAGAGGGCTTCCTCGATGAGCAACGGAGAGGGGTATTAAACATGGGAATCACCAGGAATGTCGTCAGATCTAGGAAAGCACCGGAAGAAGAGACAGACTGTTAATCTCGGAAAATCGCAAAATTGTAACACGGCTGGTGGAGATGACGCACATGCAGTGCACAAGACGAGGAACAGGGATTGGTGGCACGGAGGGCATGCTATATGGCATAGCTAGAATGCCAAATGGTACAGCTCACGTGTCAAACACGCTCGCAACACGCATTATGCACGTGGGCATCTCAAATGACGGGGCAGGTTTTTCTATTCTTAGCCCAGGCCCAACCAGGATTCAAGTCCAGGCCATCAACCCCGTAGGGGGCAGCCCAAACCTAACTCAATTGGTGGGCCGGGCTGATGTAGCCCAAAGTACAACTCGTCTTCCCCAATTATTTCCAAACCTGTAACACTCGGAGAGAGGGAGACTACGAGCACTTCACTAGATCGAGAACGACAGAGAGAAAGGGACTACGCGCAATTCACCACCCATGTTGGCAACGACAGCGACAACAATTCAAGTCGCCACTCTGATTCCTCTAAATACATCGACGATGAGAAGCACAGTACCGACCATGGCAACAACATTACCGACGAAGCCAACGACACCGACAATACCAACTTCAGCTCCATTAATGGGGACGAACCAGCAACCTGGCGGAGTCTATAACCTAATTGGGGAGACCTATACCCGAGCATCACAACATCGTTTAACTCCCATTACAACACAAAGACCTACAGTTCCACACCAAGACCAAAATGAGATACCACATACTTTTGGGCACACTTTTGGTGGTCCTAGTCAGCAGTTCTCTGGGTCGCAATCGCCAATTATTCAGACGGCACAGCAGAGGGGTTCTGTTTTGCAGGTTCCGTATAAAGATTCGGGAATTGGGTTTGGTGGTGTTGTCAAAAACGGTAACGGGTTGGTGGGAATCAATAGCAGAGATTGGCGAACTAACAAACAATCCTCAGGAGGGCAAGTGTCGGCAGGAGCACCACCTTATGTACCCCCTCGGCCATAGAGGTCCCCTACGCCTCCTCAGGGACCAAGATATTCAGGACAGGCAGTTAGCAGAAACAATGGACGTCGGGAAACGAGTTCTCAATTGAGAACAGGTATTGGGATGACTCTAACCAGAGAGGACACGGGGGCAGGTATGGTTTCCATTACAGAAGAGGTCGAGGTTGTGGTAACGTGCCAAATAACTTAAACACGTTCTCGCACGGATAACTATCAACCCACTACGGGTATTTGAGCTACGAGGTATGAACAACAACCACAGTATGGTATACAGGAGTATGGCTACCAGGGCAATCCAGAGAGTCAGGTCACGAACGCCATTATTTATGCGTTCCAGAATCATAACTCTGACGTGAAGATTAACTTGCCAGATTTTGACAGGAAATCAAATGCAGATGGTTTTATAGATTGGTTAAATAGGGTTAATAAGATGCTCGCATTTAAGAAGTGCACTGGACAGAGGGCGGTAAGACTGGTAGATACAAAGATGACAGGATACGCACTAAACTAGTGGGAAAACATTCAGCAGTTACAGGTATTCAACGGTCATGATTACATCACAGATTGGGAGATTATGAGGGGCAAGATGATGGCTCGTTTTATCCCGAGCACTTGGTAGGAGAAGAGTTTTGATAAGCTTCAAACCTTACGTCAGAATCGGAGTCAGTCTGTGGATGATTATGCTAGTGATTTTTAAATGCTATCGTCACGAGTTGTTTTATCTGAATAAGAGGCGTAACGAGTTAGTCGCTTTCGTTTAGGCATTACAAAGCGCATTTAGGACGAGATGATATTATTTTCTCCACAGTCCTTATCAGAGATAGTAGAGATGGCTTGTAGAGTTTAGGCTAGGCTAAAGCCACCAGGATATCCGTCTTTTACAGCACCAACTACAGTGACTCCAACACCGACTTCTACAGCGCCAACAGTTGGGGGCAAACCGGCAGGGATTGTTAGGACAACCATTTGTTACAACTACAGGAAGACAGGACATATGAGACGTGAGTGTCCTAGCCCACGAAAAGCGATGATACTCATTTCCCAACAGCTACATGATGACGTAGATGAGGTACTCGAGCAGCTGTTCAACGACAATTATGGTGACGCAGAAATTGTAGTAGTTGACCTTCCTTCCCCTTGAATTCGTCCACAAATTCTTCAAAGGAGGGGAGAGTTGATAGGTCGCATACAATTTAGTGACCGGTCTCTATTTTCGTTTCCTATTTTAGTTTATTTTATGTTATTATATTTTGTCCTAGAGAATCCTCTAAACGAGGATTTACTCTAGTAGTTTCCTTATTGTTGGGGAGTGTAGAGATAAAAGTGGAGATCTGCTATATATGGGAGATCCTAAGGTAGGAAAAAGGGGATATGAGTTTGAGAGAAGGGGAAGAACCACTAGGGACAGCTAGAGAGAACTAAAAGAGAGCATGTAGTAGTAGTTTGAGGTGATTTCTAAATCAAAGAAGAAGGCCCTCAAGAAAGTTGCCAAAAACAAAACCACCAAACCTAAGATTCAAGTTTGCAGCTTGAGGTTTAAGGACAAGGGATCCAAATCTCAATGATTATACTCTACTGGAACATTAGAGGTCCAGGTAACATACCCTCTAAAACCACCCTCAAGCAAATGGCTTCTTTTCATAATCCTGGCATTCTCTTCATTGCAGAGCCAGTGATTGAGACTACTAAAATTCATGGTTCATTCTGGAACTCTATGAACATGTTCCCCATTATTCCAAACACTAGATCTCCACTGCAATCCAACTTATGGGTTACATGGAAAAAAGACCTTAAAACAACAGTTGTTTCTAACACTGACCAGCAGATTACCATCTTCATCATTGAAGAGGGGGTCTACCTGCACTGTCTCAAGCATTTATGCTAGCACAAGCCAAAGAAGGGACTTGTGTGGTTACAGATTGCACCGAATATTAGCAACACCACTGGCCGTTTTTCAGCCATTGGGGACTTCAATGCAGTCTTGGGGGCCCATGAAAAGATTGGAGGAAGCCTGCCCAAGCCTATATCTTGTGCATAATTTAGAGCTTTCAGTGATACATGTAATCTCACACATAAACACCAAAGGTTCTCCCTTCACATGGACTAATGGCAGAGGTTTCTCAACTCATGTTGAGATTAGATTGGATAGGAGCTTGTGGGACCCTATTTAGATGGCTCTCTGGCTTAACACTTCATGTTGCACCCTACCCAGAGTTAACTCTGACCATAACCCTATCCTTTTTACCATCAACAAAGCCCCATCTCCAGCTTTTAAACCTTTCAGGTTTCACAGAGTTTGGCATGAGCACTCTAACTTCATGCAAGTTGTTTCTCAAGCTAGGAGCACTGAGGTTGTAGGTTGTCCAATGCATACTGTTGTACTGTTGTTACTAAACTCAAGATTCTAAAAGGTTCTCTTAAAACTTGAAATGCAGAGGTTTTTGGCCATCTAGCTGTTAAAGTCAAGCATGCCCAAAATGCTTTAGAAGTTGTTCAAGCTCAAATCACTGCAGGTCCTACTAATGAGCTTTTTATTGAAGAAGGCGTTGCTAAATCAATCTTAAATGAGGTCCTTAGGCTTTAAGAGATATTTTGGAAAGACAAAATTAGAGTCAAATGGATTCAAGAGGGAGATAGAAACACTAGTTTCTTTCAGATAGGTCGTGGAGTCATTTCCACGCACGCACGTCAGGTCGTTTCCATGCACGTCACACGACCACTCCCTATTTTAGTAATTATATTTTATTCTATTTAGTAATTCCTATTAGGAGTCTGATTAGAGTTTCTATTTTGTGCTAAGTCTCTTCAACTAAAAAAGAAAGCTTAAGCTTAAGCTTAGTTTAATTTTAATGCTGGTTTTAGTGAGAGAAAGGCATAGCCTTAGACAGTTATGCAGAGTTTGGGGTAAAACTCATAAACCTTGGGTCTCTGGCCTTTATTTTTAACCAATTAAGTGAGTTTAATTCAAAGGCGAGTTTTAGGCTAGTTTAATTGTGAATTAGATTGTTGCTTCCGCATAGTTTTTAACAACTTGCTATCAGAGCTAGCAAGATTTTGCGGATTTTTTTTTTACACCGACTGCTGATACAGTGATTTCGGCATCTGTTACAGAGATCTCTGCGTTGCTACAGTAATTTATACTCCGACAATGTTAAGCAAAGAAGATTTAGAAGGATTATGGGACAAGTTCGGGTGGAAAGAATGCGAAGTAGAAGACTACATAGAAAATTAGATAGAACAAAGACTCGAAAAGGACGAATGTGTACTTCTATGTAGCGAAGCCAATGAAGTATGGATTCCGAATCGTCATGATTGCAAATGCTTTTATGTTTAAAAATTGATCTGACAAGGGAGACGCTTTAGATGCTTGAGAACTCCAATGTCAGAAAAGATGGGTTTCATACGAGTGTAGGTGATGAAATTGATATAGAGAGCTTAAAGGTTAACCACTACGATGAACCGACGGAGAGAGAGATCCCTGTGCGACCGATTTTGTGGGTGGAGTATGCGAAGACACGTAGAAGATTAAGGCTGGTGTTATGACGGAGGATTCGATGGAGTAGGCTTGAAGATGAACCACTACAAGGAGATGATGGAGAAAGAGGGTCACCGTGTAACTGATGTTGTACGTGGGGAAGACAGAGAAGTGTTGAAAAATTCTCGATCAAAGTCCCACGATGGGGTCGCGACCTTGATGCGAGAAGTTCACCCGATTGACGATTCCAATCATCATGAAGTTCAACCGAAGAATATCAACACCACCCCAAAACCAATACCCGGAGTCCAACAAATTGAGGAGTGGGGCTGTGCTGATTTGTTCGGCAGCGACGAACAAAATTATGGGATTGAGGAAGAAATTATTAGCGATTGCAAAATCGCGGATTTTACCAAGATCGACAAGTTTTTTGTCAAAATTGACAAGTTTGTCGATTCTCAAATTGAAGAGGTTTTTGACAAAACTCCGATCAACGGAGTTGTCGAATCAGAGTTTCAAAACGTTGGGGAGTGTTTTCCAGTAGTTCGGATGCCGAAAAATGGCAAACCAAAGCTAGGTTTTATGTATGATATCCAGAGAAGAAGAGGAAATTACGACACGTTTGTTTCGAAACAGTTTCAACGAAGTCGCTAAAACCTCCGCTCGAAGCTTTGAATATGACAGCCAAGACGTGGGGTCACCAAAACTGGGAAGAGATGGGTTTTGCCCACGTGCTTGTTACGATGCGAAGTACGAAGCAGTTCAATGGCACAGCACGAGGCACACTAATAGGCATGTCATTGGACAGTGGAGTCATAAGTTTTGGCAGGTCTATTGGCTTGCATGACACACCTATGGGCTTACCACAGAGTACGCACGGCACGATTGGCACAAGAACGGGCATGTCTTTAGTAAAAGGAGGTTATACAGGTTACATAAAGCGTAAAAAGGTTAGGGGGCATCCTAGGTTCAAAAGAGTATGGGGAACCCAATACGGGTTGACTTTCGTAACCACTTTCCAAAGATTGATTGGGATAAATCTCCGACCTTTGATGAATCTCCAGAAGAGGTAATTAATTCAGAGTTTAGCGATTCAGTTTTGCCAGGGTTTGAAGAAAGTTCAAGTCAAGATTTTAAGCAGTTTCTGGGACCTCTCGATGAAGTCAAGTACGATAGTTTTGGCGAAACAATAAGTTCTTTATTTATATGCAAACAAAATGGGTACGAAAAGTACTATGGAAGAATTTGCAGCTGTCATATGCTCAGAGTTACTCCTTTTGCCTTCAAAATTCGTGGACGGATTTTTCAAAGACGGGGAGAGTTGATAGGCCGCGGAGTTTTCTCCACGCACGCACGTCAGGCCGTTTCCACGTCACACGACCACTTCCTATTTTAGTAATTATGCTTTATTCTATTTAGTAATTCATATTAGGAGTCTTATTAGGATTTTTATTTTGTGATAGGTCTCTTATCCTATAAAAGAGAGCCTAAGCTTAGCTTATTTTCAATGTTGGTTTTAGTGAGAGAAAGGCTTAGCCTTTTGAGAGTTATTAATCCACAAATACTAGAAGAGTACTAATTAGAAGAACAATAAAAAAGATATCGAAAAACTTACAATAGAATTGGTGGGGAGAAAAATCTCCCCTTAGGGTTTCTTTATTGCTCCATAAAAAGATTGCAATAGAACTCCTAAATTCTAATTAGGTTTTCAAACCTTAGGTTTGTCTTTTTATAGGGTACAAGTCCTATTTTAGAAGTTGGACTCCTATTGCTAAATTAGAGTAATACTCTAAATAGAAATAGGAACTCATACTTGTAAAACTAGAGAAATACTCTAAAAAAGAAGTATGACACTAAATTAGTAATATACTTCATAGATCCTCCTGGATCAGTTATGTAGAGTTTGGAGTAAAACTCGCAAACCCTAGGTCTTTGACCTTTATTTTTAAGCAATTAAGTGAGTTTAATTCAAATACGAGTTTTAGGTTAGTTTAATTGTGAAGTAGATCGTTGCTTCCACGTAGTTTTTAACACTTTACAGTCACGACCAAGCACACCAAGAACAGAATTCTTTGCATGTAGAACGATGATAACCTGCTAACTAATCCAGCTAATCCAGCTGATATTATATCTCACATTGTGGATTACTATACTGCTCTTTACGCTGGCTTTAACAATTGCTTTGATAATGGTTTAATTGAACAGGTGATCCCCGATATGATTACTAATGAGGACAGTGCTTTTCTTTCTACAATCCATATTGCTGATGAAATAAAAAGTGCAGTGTTTTCTATGGATGCAGCTAGTGTACCAGGTCTAGATGGATTTGGGTTTTTTTATCAAGTATTGTTGGCTCTGATGTGACCAAGGCCATTCTAGATTTCTTCACAACAGGATGGGTGTCCTGGCCACAACTCCAATGTTATAACCCTCATTCCCAAGATTTTTGAAGCTATTAAAGTAGAGGAATTGAGACCTATTGCTCTTGAAAATTTCATCTTCTAGCTCACACCCAAAATTATTGCCGAGAGACTTAGCCCTCTTGCCTCAACTATTATCTTTACACCCCAAACAGCTTTTATACAGGGTAAAAGTATCTCCAAAGCTATTTGCCTTTCCTCTGAATGTGCCAACTCCCTTGATTCTCCTGGCAGAGGGGGTAATGTTGGTTTAATGATTAACATAGCTAAGGCTTTTGACACTATTGATTGGGCTTTCATCTTCAAAGTGTTACACTTTTTTGGTTTCTCTGACACTTTGTTACACTAGATTAGCTTTATCTTTCACTCTAGCACCTTTCTATTATTGTAAATGCAAGAAGGATCTTAGGCAGGGAGACCCTCTCTCTCCTATTCTCTTTTGTTTAGCAGAAGATGTCTTGAGTAGAAGCCTCTCTATGTTTGTTAACACGGGAAAGATCTCTTCTATTATCTCTTTTAGAGGAGTTGCTGCTCCCACACACATTTTGTATGCCGATGACATCTTTATCTTTTGTAGAGACTATCCAAAGACTTTAGAAACCTCACTAAGTTGTTTGATTCCTATGAGCTGATTTCTGGCCAAGTTTTAGCAAGCTCAAGAGCAAAGTTTACTTTGGGAAATTTGTTCAAAGCCGAAAGCATATTATCTTAGATAGCCTTGGCATGCATGAGGATGTCTTTCCAACAAACTCTCTTAGGGTTCCTTTTTTCAAAGGCGGCCTAGAAAAATTCATTTTCAGGGTTTAGCTGACAGGGGTGAAGCTTAAAATGGCTACATAGAAGGGTAAACTGTTATTTATGTCTGGCAATCCCAAACTAGATAGGTTATTGGTGATGGGTCCAAAATCATCTTTTGGACTGATGAATGGCTCACTAACTCTATATCTTCCACCCTCAATATCCCTAGTGATATTTTAAAACATCTCAAGGCTTCAGTTTCTGACTTTACTCTCAATGGCAGCTGGAACCTTCCCCCTCCTTTGACCACCCATTTTCCAGCTTTATGTGCTGAGATTTTGGATGTCACATTGCCTCTTTGTGCCAGCCCTGACACTCTTATTTGGAGGCACACATCTAATGGCAGCCTCCAAGTATTTTTTGGGGTAAAGCTCTTTGGTCCACCTCCATCCCTCCTAAGTGTTCTTTGTTTGCATGGAAGCTCTTACAAGATTGTGTCCCCACTGATGATAAACTGCAGGTTAGAGGCATGGTTCAAGTTTCTTGTTCTTTGTGTGAGCAACCCTCTGTTGGTGAGACGGCTCAGCACCTTTTTATTGAGTCTCAATATGCCAAAAACGATTTGGTTTTGGGTGGCAACTATGTTTGGCAGAAACTTGTCTCAGCTACATACTGCCCCCCCCCCCCCCCCCCCCCCCTTATCAGATTGGCCATAAGCAACTCTTTAAGCTCTCAAGTCAGAACTCTATGGATTTCTGTTATTCAATCTGGGATGTGGGTTATTAGAGAGCTAGAATCCTTGTCAGATTTGAGAACAAGCTCACACCCATTTTACAGACCATTGCCTTGTTCAAAAGCTACATCTCAGATACAAATTCAATTTCCAATGGAACTATACTTCCTTCAGATTCTTATGCTCTCTCTTCTTTTGGCCTCTCTGGCAAGAGGCCTTCTGCTCCCCAGATCAAGCGGGTTTCTTGGAACCCTCCATTGCTCCTTACATTAAATGGAACACTGATGGGGCCTCTAAGGGCAACCCAGGTCCTTCAGGCTGTGGGGGGCATCTTCAGAAATCACAATGGTGTTTTTGTTTCTGCTTGTGACATTTCTGTGGGTCATAATACTGCTTTCTTTGCGGAGCTTACAGCTGTTTTATCTTCCTTAGAGCATGCTAAAACCCTCAAAACCCCACATCTTTGGTTAGAACTGGATTCAGTTGCTGTTGTGAACCTGTTAAATACTAGATCTGCCGAGGTTCCCTGGAAGATCAAGAACAGATGGATTAACTGTCTCCATTTTCTGTCGACCATTCATCACAAGATCACCCATATCTTCAAGGAAGGAAATGCTTCTGCAGACAAGCTAGCTAACATGTGTGCTTTCATAGCTCCAGTATTCACACGTATGGCACCCCATATTTCAGGTTTACTTAGAGACCCCCCTGGGAATTGTTAGAGGTCTCCCTCATTCCCTTAGGTCTGGGCTCTAAGTTCCCTATTGTAACCTATGTTTTCATTTGTATATATTGCATCCTTTTGCCTTACAAAAAAAAGGAAAAAAAGAACAGAAGGCCCAAGAGAATTATACCGTCGCCCACCCCCATTCCTTCGACCACCAGATCTCTTTAACGATACTTGGATCCATGTGTTGAAGTTCAGTTTCTTGTAATAATAAAACAGAAGGCTTGAATTTCCTTACACAAAAGCTGGCATCTCTCCTTTCCCTCGTACCCAGCCCCCTCAAATTTCATGAAATTATTCCAATCTGCACAAGTAACCATCTTTCCCCTCAATGTCTCCCCCGCCTCACTAAGACCAAACTCGGTACTGAGAATCTGACCCAACATCTCTCTCCTCATCAAAACTAACATCAATCTCATCTTCGGAAGACTCTACCACCGCCCCTCCATAAGATTCCTTCCCCGTCCCAGACCCCACTCTCTTAGCTCGAGTAAGCTCTTTTTTTTCCTCACCTTCAAGGCTTTATGTTGTCCATTTGTACATTTCTTTTCATTTCCCTGTAATATTTTCTCTTATCAATACATGCTAACTCGTGAATTTCGCAACAACAACAAAAAATATTAAAAATAAATAAATTTGGCGGCCCTATCTCCATCTCCTGGCCAAATTTGAATAGATATTTTGTAGTTGATAAGATTTGATTTGGTTTGCTTTCAACTAATTATTTAGTAGGATAATTGTTCACTTTCCAAGCTTTCAACCAAACTTGCATAGATAGAGATAGAGTTCTTAGGAAACTCCAATTGGAGTTAGGAATAGGAGGCTATATATAAATGGCCCCAGCGCCCAATATTTTAAATTGATCTGTAAGGGTAATGAAAAGTTGAGTTTGGAGTAAAAAATGAATTATCTACTACTATGTAACGGGGCCCACCAGCGCCTATGGCATAGGAAGCTATATTTGGCTAATTTCTTTGAGCTGCAATTTTGTAATAGTAGAAGGCGGTCAGAGAGAGAGAAAAGAAGGGGGGGGGAGGGATTTGCACACGCTTCGTGTTTGTAGGGACACTAGTTTCAAGAATGGGAGACCCAAGGGACTAAAAAATCTCCCCTTCTTCTTTCTTCAGCGGAGTAATTTGCATCGCTTATGAAGTGTAATTATATATAGGAGGTACCAAAAAAATATATAAGTATCCTCAGACACAGATCAAGGATGAACGTCACCAAGTATCCAAATTTGGTGAATTTCAAAAATACGCATTTTGGTAGATTTGAAAATCCAATCCTTGCGTCACATTTTTCATGATTTATTTGGCAGAAATGCGACTAAAATCTTTCAAGGATCTCACAACTAATCCGAATATTTTATAGTTCACCTCATACCTCCTCCTTTCAGCATCATTTGGAATATTGATCGTAAATTTGCATAGGGATGCAAGAAATGAGTTTAGAGGTTCCACAGCACCAAGGACACCACATGCCTGTGACATGAACACACAAGTTCAAGAAACGAATTTGTATGGTGTGCCAACATGTGTCTAGATCTTTATTACCTGAGTAAATGCTTGATATCCTTTCAATATTTCCAGAATGATAGCTTCTCCTTGTGACCTTACACCAGAGACAGATTAAGTATCGCAAGCATAGATTGTATAAATTTTAATTGTGATACAGGCGGATTCTTCAAAATACCTTGTCAAAATTGATGATAATGCATCGAGGATAGTCAACCACATTGAATCAACCATAGATATGCAAAGAAATGCAGTCTGCCCAGTACATTTTGTTAGTGAATTCATATCATCTATATCACATCTAGGAGACTCCAGCTGAAATACACAAACAGAAAAATAAACAAGTGAAAAGAAATATAAGGATTGTGATAACTGCTTTTTACACTAACAAGTATAAAGTGTGTGTGTGTATGTGGTGGGGGGGAACCTATTTCTCTCTTACCTCACCCACATCGACAGCTTCATCTGTCAAAGTAGCCACCGTAAATATAACACCCAATAGACCTTCAACTGCCAAAGTTATTGCATGAGCTTCACTGGCGACCATGACAGCAGCATTGGAAGCATCATTGTCTAGGCTCCATTCAATTCCTGTCATAAATAACTACATTTAGTAATTGTATAGTGAATGTCTAAAAGAGATTCCACGAGCATATATTTTGTTATATAAATCAAAAGAGATATAGAAGCATATATCCTACTTATCCTTAAGATCTTCATTTACATTATACGATGGGTACCAAGTGAAGTTGAGATTTGGACTTCATACAGAGTGAAAACCCAGAAGAAAAGAGAGAAAAGAAACCCCAGAGGACTTCATCATCCGCACACCATCTATAACCTAAAGTATCGAACAAGAATTTACAAAAGAATATTTATCCAAATACTATACCTAAAATAATCATGTCAGCCCATTAACAGAAGTTACCTATCTTAACAAGAAAATCACCAATTTTCCTAACAACGTACCCAGTATGTCATTGGACATCGAAAACCCTAAACTCTACCCACATGAATCAATCAACCACAAACATGTTTACGGAAAAAAAAAAAAAGGAAACGCAAACATATATCACACAAAAATAAAACTGATTTTAGGACCATCTCCATTAGCATTGTTCTTCCGACCTCCGCAGCACCCTTGGCTCGGCCATTTTAATTAAAGCAGCCCTCTACTCCATCTTCCCACTAACTGTATTGTCTGTTTTGAATCATTTCTCAACAAAAATGAATGAAGATTCAAGAAAGGGAGGAAGAACTTCATGAAATATATGTATGGAGCAGCAACAACATTCTTTTTATCTCAGTTTGATTCTAGCAGAGCCAAATTCCTTTACTAATTCCTAATAAATAACGCTTATCAGTTTAGTAACCTTTCCTTTGCTTATTTCTTTATTAATATGGAATATAAACTGTTTAGTGATCTACCCCCCTAGTGATCTTGCACCCCAGATTAGCGCCATCTTTCAGAAAATGGACCTTTATACTCATTGAGTAGATCAAGCAGCTCTGAAAAACCACGAGAGTGCCAGCAAATATCCTGTCACAAGAGGGACAGCAAACTCTATCGTGAGAAATTCTATTTCTCCCATCTGACCCATGGTAATCCGAATATCACAACTCTATCAGGCTCGAACAATGTAAATGCAGGCTTCAGACGAGCAACCATCAAACTCCCGACCTTGTCTGATTCTCTAGTAGACACTGATCTTCTTTAAAAATAAGATCTTACTCGCAACCCAACCAAATCGATATGGTCGTAGATAATAATGAAATAATAATAATAATAATAATAATAATAATAATAATAATAATAAAGGAATTTACTGGATTAGTTCAACCGACAACGATTTGAAAAATGTCTTGAAACGTTTCCAAACCTCACATTCGGGCTTTCGCACTGACTTTGAGAAATGCTATTTTTTTTTGCAGTATCAACATTTCTATAATAAATGGAAAAAGATTATTTCTTTAGCGTGAAATACTCAGCAAGTATTGTTTGACAACTATGAGAAAAACAATCAAGAACTCATCGGGCACCGCATAAGGACCAAAAAGATTCATCCCCCAAAACACAATATGTGCATAACTTATTTGCAGGTACACCCGTTATGGGGCCTAGTCTGACAAAATTGGGCTCAGGACCCTGACCTTTCTCCAACGCATCCATGGATATTTTTTTATTTTTAGAAAGTAAAATATTTATTCATGATCTCAACGAAATCTTCCGAGGCTGAGAGAATACAACCAGAAGGCAAAAGAATACAATCCAAAGGAAAAAAGAAAAGAAAAAACGATACAAATCACCAAACATCACGTCGGATCTACAATAACTAAATATTTCCACTTTGTCACAAGATCTTCAAATCAAACCCCTTTCATGACTATGGAAGAAGAAGACCAATAGAAGAAAGTTGCGAATACGTTGAGAATGATTGCTTCTATGATCCTAATCTTTTTCACCAAAGTGTATTGTTTCTCGACTTCCACAAAATCCATCCAATAGCATACGGACTAAGGTCCCAAAGAACTCTTCCCATCTACATTATGTTATCTCCATGAATATCCATGAACATCTTCATCCACCTTATGGGCCCTTTAGATATTTTATGGTCATAATAGAAGCCTCGTGAGTTAAAGATATATTATTTTATTCCTCACTCATTTCCCGGGCGGTTATCAAGTCCAAATTTTGACAAGGCTGGCGAGTTTATCTCCTAGACAGGTGATAATCTCTTTACATAGGTAGGATTTGAAGTTAATATTCAATACCCCCGTATGCCCCTATGGTTTGGGCATTTTTTTCTAATCAATCATTTCCAGTCACAAGCATGGCCACCACAGATGCCCCAAAAGTGATTAAACTGAAAATGATTACATATCATCAAGTATCCCTATCAGCACTTAGTATTGGCCTGTCGTTCCATGCCTCCAATCTACTTTGGGTGTAGTACGCAGGTGTCTGTCACACCTCTAGAACGCATAACTTGACATTCACATTCATATAGATTCACCATCATTCGACATTTTGAACTTATGATGTGGAGCATGCTTACTGCAAGATTCCCAGACCTCACTTTGTCTAGATGATGTTCCTACCGTTGAGGAAAATTAAACATTTAAAAGGCGTGATTTTTTTTTTTGAAGATGCCATCGAGTGAGAGAGAGGTACAACGGCCTACCCATTTTCAAGGAATTCCAGACGAAATGCCAAACACATTTCATGATGCACAGAAAGTTATGAAATCGCACATACCGGGGCTAACGCACTGGTACGAATTCAGAACCCTATAGAACAAATCGCAATTATACCAGCCAATGGATTGGTCTATGCTTGAAGCATCACAAGCTGGTTGCATCCAAAAAACAGTGTACTCAGGAAATGGTAATCAAGATGATCAATGAGTAATGGTGTAGCTAAAACTGTTTCACGCATCAGTAGGAAAACAGTAGCAACGCGGCCCACATCTGTCATGCAAATAGCTCTGAGGTGGCTCATGTACATGAATCTAATAATGAGATCTTGGTAAATTATGTCTACAAAGGTGAAAAATGGGATCACACGAGAGCAGATGTTGACAGTAAATTTACCTTTTTCATTGCACTGGCTATCCTTAATGAGGATCATTAACCACTGTCACTTGAAGAACTGCGATAGGCTAGCCGTAGTGCGAGGTAAAGAACCAAGCAGAGCACAACTTACTAAAAGAGCTAAAAGTTTCCGAAAAATGTACATGACCACAAATACCTATTGGCTTTAAGTTGGTGCATATGGAAATGTAACAGTTAAATTAGGAAATGAAAGAGACAAGGTTTATTGATTATTGAAGAGATGAGTACAATCACCCTAAAGAGGGATTTAAATAAAGAAACCACTATAGTCCTAGTAGGAAACTAACTCCTACTAGGTAACTACTAAATATTGATAATAACTAAAGATAGAAACAAATCAACTAATACAACTCTTAAGATATGATCTGGTGTATCGCACCATGCAATACTACGGTGTATCCGGACAGCATACTTAACATAAATCACAATCTTCAACAGTAACTAAACATGATGGACATAAGCGGTTGTAAATGAAAAGTAAGGAATAGAGATAAAATTTTAGGTACAAAGCGGGACTAGTTGTTGAGGCTTTTCAAAAGCACCTACACCAATAAAATGAAACCTATTCTTTGCTAGCACGAATTTAGCAAGCAGTTCCTAGCGCAAACCCAAATTGGCCTTATGTTAGGTAACAACGACAGTTCATTTTAAAAAATAGAACACGTCCGACACTCGGACACACGTGTCCAACACTATTTACAAGGTACTAATCTATTTTCTTCCGTTTCCGATACCCCACACCCGTGTCGGACACCGACACCCGTATCCGTGTCGTTGTTACCTAGGCCTTATGTTATATAGCGGAGCACCAAAATGCTGCCCCAGCTGGTTATGATGGAACCTATACTATTAATTTATCCACTTTCAAGGCCTTATGGATAAAAACACATTTTGTTTTCTCCATAGTCTCTCAGGTCTCCGGAGAGCTTGGCATGCGCTTAATTAGAAGTTAATTTTTTTTTATCTATATGGGAAATAGATACCAAAATCTACATGCAGGTCACTGAAGGATACCGCTCGTCGAAAGTTTAAAGCCTAATGCCTGAAGCATTATGCAAATAAATTGGATAAGCCATTATACAGATGGAAGCATTCAAGACTCATGTGGTACAATAAAATGTTCGAGTATATAAACAATGACGAATTCTTATAAAATTTTATTTGCTAATGCATATACATGAATTCTAAACATTGTATTTGCTATCATTGCCTAAGTCAATGATCAAACCGTCATTGGGACTCCCAAAGGGATTTCGAAAGCCGCTGAATAATTTGAAAGAGCATATGAAATGAAAGACAACAGAAAGACTAAGTCGAGGGTTGAAGATCAAGTACTAGGTATGGCTTATTTGTACATCCGTCCACATACACAAAGAGAGGGCTAAAAGCCTAAAACGCTTTCTCGTGGATGCCGCTTACCTTTCAAGCATTGCTGGTTATGAGATCAAATCCACCAGCCTGATGACGGTGAAGAACTATAACTCCTAAAGACTGAGGTCCCCTACCTATGAGCTATTGATACTTTGTAGTATCCTGCTGCTTGTACTAGACCATACATTTTTCGCAGTGAACCCATTTGCGCAACAATGGTCAGCCGCTTCACACATGCAAACTCCTCAGATAGACAAATAATAAAAGATTACCCAGACGCTGAATATTTAATAGATATTCAGAAAGCCTGGTCATTATCAAAGTAATGTCATAAAGAGATTCAGTAGATTGGTTCGTTAAACATTTACTGGTAAGAAGAATGCCGCCTAATTTGTGTATAATATAAACACCCATGCATATCATAGTTTAGCAAGATAGATTATAGATGATAACGTTGTGCCAAAGAAATAAGCGAACTTGAATTGTCTACAGGAAATAAGAGTCAACATCCACTGAGTTACTTCACAACCCTGGCAGAGTTGTGGAATCGACATCGTGCACATAAGATCTCTAGAGAACCCAGCTCACATTTTCCAGAATCAAGTATGTTATTGCCTCTCTTATATCCCCTAATCAATTTGCCTTTATTTTAGGGAGAAATATTACAGATAACATCTTATTGACTTATGAAATTCTTAGAAACTATCATAGAAATAAAGGAGTGGGAAAAAGATAGACCTTAGGAAGGCTTATGACATGGTTAATTGATTAGCTATTGAAGCAGTCTTGAAGAAGTTTAATTGGATTCTTGAATGTGTTACTACCACCAAATTTTCAATCTCCATTAATGGATCCTTACAAGGCTATTTTAAGGGTAGGAGAGGGATTAGGCAAGGTGACCCTATGTTTCCTTATCTCTTTGTCCTCTTAATGGAAGTGTTCAATAGAGCTTTAAAAACTCAAGTGGATCAGAATAAATTCAAGCTCCACCCTAGATTACCCCCCTCCCCCCCCCCCCCCCCCCCCCCCCCCCTCCTATTTCTCACATTTGCATTGCTGATGGCTTAATTGTCTTTATGAAGGGGGAGGAGAACACTGCCTTAGCTTTGATCAACACTCTCGATAACTTTAATAATTTTGCTGGTTTGCAAGTTAATTTTGAAAAGAGTAAGATCTACTTTGCAACTTTGCAGGGGTGCTTCCTCATGAGAGAAAATTGATCCAAGAGTGTTTAGGGTTCTCCAATGGTTGTTTACCTGTCAAGTACCTTGGACTCCCTTTGATTACTTCTAGGCCCAAAGCTAGAGATTGCTTGCCTCTTCTTGAGACTTCACATAAAAGAATCACTTCTTGGAAAAGCAAGTTCCTTAGTTATGCTGGGAGACTTACTTTATTAAAAGTTGTTCTTAGTGGGATGCAGGTTTATTGGAGGGGTGTTTTTATTCTTCATCAAGCTACAATTAATGCCCTTACTAACTTGGTAGAAATTTCCTATGGTCGGATACTGATTTGGGAAATAAAACTGTTGTTAAGTGGTTAAATGTGTGTCACCCTTTCAAAGAAGGGGGTGTTAAAGATCTTAGAACCTGGAACAAAGCTGCTACCGCTAGATATCTTTGGAATGTGGCTGCAAGGAAGGACACTCTGTGGGTGGCTTGGATTCTCAACTACAAGCTTAAAAACAAGAATTTATGGACCTGTAATTGCCCTGCTGATTGTTCATGGGTGTGGAGGAGAACTATGAATGCTAGAGAAGATTTGGTGAAAGCTATATTGTACACTTGTGGTGATGGGAGGGATACTAAGCCTGCTAGGTTTAGGTATAACTCCACTCTCTTTTTGGAAGCTCCAGTTAGCAATATTATTAATGAAGGTTGGGCTCCTCCTCATTTTGCAAACTGCTTAAATGAAGTATGGAACTCTTTGCATGAAGTTAAGATAAATGATGATGGTAATGACAAAGTCATTTGGACTCTTGAGAGTTTTCTGTCAGTAGCTCTTATAACCTTTTAAGGCATGTTAATCCTCCTTTTAAATTGTCTCCTCTTATTTGGTTTAGAGGTAACATTTCAAGGCAAAGTTTCATTACTTTGCTGGCTTTAAGAGGGGCTTTGAAGACCCAAGATAAGCTCTTGAAGTGGGGTGTTGTTGATAGATCCAGATGTGTTCTTTGTTAGAGCCAAAATGAGAATGAAGAGCATATTTTTTTCAACTGCCCTTACTCTAATCAAGTTTGGGGGAGTCTATTAACAAAGATGGGGATCAACAGAGTGGTTAGGCCTTGTGGGAAGAAGTTGGACTGGTGGCAAGGGCTTCACCATGAAAAGTAAGTGTTTCGAGCTGATGTTCAACTGCTATTTGATAAGATTTGGGGAGAGATGAACAAAAGAATCTTTGAGAAGCTTGTTACCACTTCCTCTGCTTTATCTCACAACATTATTAATGAGGTTAGGCTTAAGCTGAGAACAGGTTTATTGCTGATTGCTGGGTCTATATGTTACTTGGAAAGTTTGATTATGTTGTCCTCATGATTAAGAGTATCTATAAAAGGTTGAAGAGAATGGCTATGAGATACAAATACAAGGACGGCAGTGCAGTTAGCAGTGCAGTTGTGGACTTCATTGCTTATATGTCCTTTTGTTTGGGGAGAATGGAGTATTCTCCTGATGATTTCATTGACGACCTTAAGATGATCCCTTAAGATGATCCCTAATGAAGCTAAAACTGAACATGTTAACTATAGGATTAGAAGGTTTCTTGTAATCTTGTAGGTTGGTGTTAGGCTCTCCTTTCCCTCCGGTACTGTGGAGGTTTGGAGCTGCCCCACCTTGTAATCTTTATTCTTTTAAATTGAAGCTCAGTTTCCCTAAAAGAAAAAAAACTCACATTTTCTAAGAGCATGGCAACTCATGAGCTCATTCAAAGTATAGATGTGCAAAAGAAAGGAACACTCATATCAGGGGAGAATCTACAATAGCGAGGAGAGTCCAGTTTTAAGGAAAACTGACAACCTTTGGAAATATTAAGCACATTTTGCCTTTTTTCCACCAATTTGGCTATTCAAAACCTGGTTTAGAAGCAAGGTTTTGAGGATGCAGTTTGGCATGTTACCACAACATAAGATCGTAAGTGGTACGCTTTTTCCTTAGCTTGAAATTTCTCCCACTGGCTTTATGTGGCAAGGATTTACCAAAAGAATAATATCTTTTGATTGGTGATCCCCCATAAGGGGGAGTGTTGCCTAATGGGAGCTCATGGCCAACATAAGAGTTTGTGCATCACCATATGGCCCAAGAAGGATTCGGCCCTCTTAGGGAAACTCCAATTTTAGTAAGATTCGTACTTTTGGTATTCGCAGGTTTTGTATGTAAGCTAGGTTATATAAAGGCTTGCAACCTCATATTTTTTTAAGTAAAATAAGACTATTAAGTAGATAGTAATTCTACTTTTCTACTAATCTTTATACTTCTCTATCAAATAAAGATAAGTAGGAGATTGCGCAACAAAAACCACATATAATAGTATTATGTTTTATATCCTTTGTACTATAAGGCGGCCTAGTAACCAGACACGTAAAGATCGAAAAACCTAAATAGCTTTTGAGGTAGGCCAGGATTCTAAGTAAGAAACAACGCTTGAGGAGTAAAATGCTTTCGAAGCCCCTTCTCTATAATGAGGTAAGCAAGAAGATTGGGTAAAAGGAAAGAATATTGAGATATGTGCTTTAAATTTTAAAACATGCTCTGTCCAAAATCATGTGAACTTTGAAATAAAAATCCGACGCAACAAGTTACCAATACAAAGAACCACCACATACCTTTAGCTTTGCTGTTAAACATTCCTGCAACTGCAGCAAGACTCTCATCATTCGAATCTGTAACCTAGAAACGAGAAGAGAATGATAACATTACATAAGTCCTTTTAATTTTTTAATAGGGCAATATTACTTTTATGAGTGTGCATATTTCTTTCTTGTTGTATGTGATGCAAATTATCTTGCGGAAGGCAAAAGATTGACGATGTAACAATTAAAGAACGAAATTCAACTACTAATTTACTAAATCTCTCTACTAAACTTAATCCAAAAAACAAACTCAATAGAAACTTAATAGAACTTAAAAATCCTAATTTTAGAATAATTAGAAAACCTTCTAATCTAGAAAATAAGAAAATAATTCTAATTAACCTTGTGTTGGAAAATTATAATGCTCCCAACACATAGAACTAATATTTAAATAAACAAAATAGAAAGAGAGGCACTATGTGGGGTGCAGACGACCGATACGTGGTACGTGCAAACGACCACAATCTATCCAGTTGTAAAACGACCACACTCTATCCAGTTTGCTTAAAGTGAAAGTTGCATCCCACAGTTCAGTTTTGTCTGGTTTGGTTCAATTTTATGTACTTTAAGTACCATCCTAGGGTTGATTGTGCTTGAAGTTATTGGCGTAAATCATTGGTCAAAACAAGAATGGGTTTAATAGAAGAAGCTGTGGGCAACATCAAAGACAAACTCAAAAGTTGTAATTCGGATTAGAGAATTATGTGAAGATATAAACTGATTGAGAACTATGATGGAGGCCCTTTCCGGCCAAAATTAGGAACCATCCTTTAAAGACGCAGTTGCAAGCTTATTAGCAGCTCAAGCCAGCAGCACTACACCAGCCATACAGCATGCTCCAAGGCGACACCCTTTCCGCAATCTCAACAGGGAATCTACGAAAAATAGTGGTAATTAACCCTCATCTTATCCCATTTGCCAACAATAATCGGACAATTTTTTTTGGTACCTTTCATCAGACATATCACCAATTTCAGATTTGACATCAAATCCTTGGCCATGTCAAATCATGAAGGGTTTTGTCGTATCTTAATTCTCCTAGTTTTGGTGGGAGAAAGAGAGAGATATTAGTAACACCTTTCAATATCCTTCCTTGAACTCGGAGGCGTCTTTAGTGCGTCAATGATTGGTTATATCAACAAGCACTAATAAGTATCTTGCCCAGTGAACTCAACGACATCTTTAGTGCGCAAAGCTCCTTGAAGTCGAAATCACAGATTACCGAAGGAGGACTAGAGTAAGCCCCATTAACCCCACAAAAATGTCGAGCTTGCTCAAATTCTGTATCTCACTGCGAATTCCTTTTCTTCATCTTATTCTTCCTCATTTTCCATCCCTAAAATGCTTGAACTCGGTGCATGTCATCATGTCCATTGCTTCCCATTTCTCAAGAGTGTGCTCGTGTTTCTTCTTGGTTCTCATTGTTTGATTGGTCCAATCATAAGGAATGAACTTCAATCTAATGCCAAATTTGGTAGGACAAGTCGGCGGAAGCCTCGGCTATGAAAATCCTAACAACTATCACTCCAAAATTTAATAAACCTTAAAATTCCTACTACACTCATAAACTAAGCTTTGCCAAAACAAAGCACCAAAGAAATAAACCTAAGCCTCCTTTTATAGAATACAGGGGCATTCAAATTCGGAACTTTAATTCTACTCTAAAGAAAAACTAGTTTTGTTATTCATGCATGCAAAATAAAGTAAATAAATTAAAATAAAGTTTTAATTTAGGTGGAATTTGGCTTTCTAAAAATAGAGTAAAGTGACGACCCGACATATTAAAGAAAGAGGTGCATGTCAAGAAGATTGTGGAAGGTGTCTGTATAGTTGCCTAATAACAAGTACATCGATTTTCACCTGTATATATGAAACAACTCGTGCAAGGGATTTAACCATATCTTCCACAATGTTTGTATTCTTGGGGTGCCTACAAGAAATAAATAAAACCCAAGAGTGCAACTAAACTTCATAGTCCAATCTAAAAAGTATTACATCAAATAACAACAAAGCAGATATTTTACTTATTAGGATAGTACCATACCATTAAACTTTAAACCTAAGGGATACGCAACTTTAAGAAAAAATTGTACTTTTCTGATCACTACTTTGGACTAAGTTTGTCATTTTAAAAGTAACCAGTTTCGTGTAAAATCATTTTGGCGTTCTTAACCAGCTTCTCTGTTAATTGGATTTTGGCAAAACCCTAGATGGAACAGCTTCATAAATGCATAGTTATGATTTTGGATTCTTGTCAATGAATCTCCCTCCTACTTCTAGAAAAGCTTCAGAGGCTGCAAGAAAGATGGTTGTCACTCCTCGTTCAAGTTTGCATAAAATAAAATGTCGAAACCTAGGGTTTCTAGATTTACCCCAAACTCTACATAACTCTCTAAGGCTAAGCCTTTTCTCTCACTCAAACCAACAGAGCAAATAAACTAAACTTATTAGGCTCTCTTTTATAGGAGAAAAGACCTAGCACACCTAATACTAATCTAATTAGGAAACTAGTCCTATTATTCAAGGAATTAAATTAAATAGAAATAACTAAAAAAAAAAGGGGCGCACGCGACGTGCGAAATGTGCTACTCATGGTCGTAAGTTCATGATGGTATTCTGGTCAGTACCTAATGTGGCCGAGTTATTAGAAATTGAGTATTTTGGGTAAAGGATAGAGATGAATCTCCAACTTTCTGATGACATCTCTATTGACGCTGACAACACTGACAGGAAGAACCCTGATGGTTAAGCTTGATTGACAATCTGCATAATTGTGCGCTCCATTTTTCAGATTGGTTGCCTCTGAGAGACAACCAAGTCTACACAAAATCCAGAGATCAAAAGGGAAGCCAGCGCTTGAAAATAGTTGCTGGCCCTGGTAGGGTCGGGACTCAGGATCACAGGTAAAACCCTCAGACAAATGATTTGGTCAGGGGACAGATCATTTCAGTGGTAGGTAAAACTGACCAAGATGTTTCACGGAAATAATTACCAGATCAAACAGTCAGATTTTATCTTGTAAGCAGCGCCAAAGTTTAATCAAAATCTGGCAGAGATGTATGATTACACTTACCATGGAAAACATTAAATCAAATGCTCGCTACAAATAGCATTTATTTAATGAAAACACAACTAAAATACAAGAAAAATGGATGAGCAATTGATATCTTACATGTCAAAGTTTTGAAAAAGAATACGCAATGTCCGTACCTCCACACAGAAACCCTGCCAAACATAATGGTGTTTTATAGTCATCAAGGTCATGAATATCCATAGACATATAACAAACAACTTTCAAAAAGATTTACTAGTGTTTGAAATAGTTGCCGTTACCCTCAAAACTTCTAAAACAAGAATGCGGTGCCACAATGGTAAATCAAGAGCAGTGACCTTTATTAACATACTGAGGAATACCTGCAATAGATAATAACTCTTAGTTAAATCCTTATAAATGAATGATAGCAATAAGAGTTTATTGTGTACCAAGTATGCAATTGTTTACGCATACAAGTGTCTAGACTATCATTCTTTTTAATTGAGCATGAGTTTAGGGAAACTAATAGGGCTCCTGACTACCTTGCTGATTTTCCCCCTGAGATTGGATATGAAGAAGTGTCCCCTGATGCCTTTACTAATGATCTTAAAAGAATCATCAATGAAGATGCAATAGGCACTATTTATCACAGAGGTCAGAAGTAGAGTTCTTGGATTCCTTGTGATTTTTCTTCTTTTTTTGGTGTCCAGACTCTCTATCTTCCTTTGTGTTCTTGTGGAAGAAGAGTTGTCCCCACCTTTATACATAATTCTTTCTCTTTTAATTTAAAGCTCAATTTCCCACAAAAAAAAGTGTCTAGACTATCACGATGAATGTCACGGCCCAACCCGGGTCTGCCTCTACAGTGCCCGGAGCACAGTGGAATAAGGGACCGTGCGGTCGTCGTGTACCAGCCATCTTCACGGGCGCAGCGCGCTAGTGGCATACAACCCACGGATGCTTGAGCAACATCCGGACAATCCTGAATACTCGTGAGGGGTCATCGAATATGTATTCAGAATAAGCAACAACGCTGAAGTTTCCCTCAATAATCCCTACAACGTAATCTCTCGTGACGCGCACGAGGTACGGAAAGCACACCTGTCCTGTAGCGGATCAGGGTAGCTCAATATGCCGGTTTCCAGATAAGGGGTTCATATATAAAAGGGCGACGAGCCTGGACTAATTATATTGTCTATCTGTAAGGGGCGGTGCATCTCGGATACCCCGTGGGCCATAGCGGCGCCATATAAAGCCCTATTTGGAAAACCGGCCCGCATTGCGAGGCAATGTCCCCTAGCCTTCCCTAGGCCTAGGAAAACTCATGACTATCCCTTGTAGATAGCCCATGAGCCGGGGTCCTTGATGACCAAGCATTAAAGCTCTTTTAGTCATGGGGAGGATCGGACCAAGGTTTCTCCTTTATAAATCCAAAGATCACTCTTTATTTATCCTAAACTCACTTATATAACTTGATTACAATGAAGAAGCATTAGCTCTACTTAAAGGAGATTCATAGTAATTCTAATAGGTTTCTTTTTCATTTTTTGAGAAAGTAAAAACAATTTATTGATCAACTCAAAGAAAGCTTCCGAGGTGGAAAGAATACAAGATAGTCTTTCATCCACAGTCTTAACCTTCTCTTCAAAGTGTTTATCTTTCTCTTATTCCACAAAACTAGTTTCTAGTAGGCTTTCTAATTCCAAACTCTAATTGGAGTAAAAGTTATTTTATATCCGAGAAAAGGTATAAGCAAAATAAACAAGGGAAATAAAAAGAGGGGAAAGGAAATAATAGACCAAAGGGGTCCACTAGAAGTGTGGTGGGTATACGCCTCACAGCATAATCCTATTCTATAAGGAGTTCCACCAAATAAGGATGGGAGTTTCCTCTCCCATACGGACAACAAAATCTTCGACAAATGACCCGTACTTTAAATTCGATAAACCCAATTGGATTGGGAGGGCTACAAAGTTACTTTTAACACCAACACATTAACAACACCAACAAAAATCCTCTTCTTGAATGGAGTCAAACGCACGTCAAACTGGGTCTCCAATATTTAACCAAATGGGGTCGACAATTACAAAATAAATAACTTTGAGCACCTCTACTTTTTCTGTATAGTCGTAAGTGACCTTCGTACCAATCTTAATACTCGCAATCATATAAGTAATATGGGACAGTCTCAACACTGCATGTCTACACTCAAGTATACACTAATTCCGGTAAATAAAGTTCAAGGCTACGAAATAGGAATCCGATATGTCGGAATATTATTTAGTCATGAGATGCTCACTTGAAATTTTCATCGCATTTTGATACGAATAACCTTATCAAAGACGACAGAAACTGAATGAGCTCAATCGCTGGACAAATCGGGTCTTAAATATTACCTCAAGGGGTCAACAAATACTAAAAAATATATAACTTTAAGCACCTCTTTTAATTGTCAAATAGTCGATGGAGTCCATCTTTGTACCAATCGAAGGTACAAATAGACACTTACTGTCTACACTCATGTATGTACATCACTCTGATAAATTGGCATAAAGCTTATGGAATAGGAATCTGGCAGTGGGAACGTTCTCATTCAAGACAAGATCAACTTCATGAAAAGTTTAATCACATTTTGATACCTCTAATTCAATGAAAGATGCAATTCTAATAACTTGAACAACATCTTTGATAGGATCGTAACTATTAAAATATTATTACACTTGGAAGATGATATTCTCATGATTGAGAACATTCCTAATCTCCTGAGATTGTCAGTATAAAAATATATATGTTATAATATCCTAATTGGTCCACACAATACACCGCTTTTGTCAAACCCAGGCTTAGGTTGTGCACATATAGGAATTGATAGATTCATGAGGGCCCACGATGTGATACGTTGAAGAGTTCAAGAAGGTGGAATTTTTTTAACGTGATAAGTGTAAATGCCTTGGAGTCTATCTCCTTGATGGACCAGGAGATAGAGTCCAAGTAGGTTTAGGGGACTCAAAACCTACATCAATATAAAGGTGTGGTGGTCCACTCTTGGCGACTAAGCTCGCGGTAAGAGCACCATCGTAGGTGACGTGACCAATAGTGTAGAGCTTCTCTATCAATCTTTCATAGTTGCAGGGACGCAAAGGTACCGGCTCTTATAGTTGTTGGATTATCCACAAAAGGTAGATTCGATTTATTATGAGCAACAATCGATACTTATTGATGTCAAGCATTGTTTATGCTTACAATTGGCATCAGATTTTTAGGTTATGTGGCATACGCCATAGTAATCGTTTCTTCTATAAAAGTTATAACCAACAAACTTTCTAAAGTTGCTTATTGATGTCAAGCATTGTTTATGCTTACAATTGGCATCAGATTTTTAGGTTATGTGGCATACGCCATAGTAATCGTTTCTTCTATTAAAGTTATAACCAACAAACTTTCTAAAGTTTCTTAAAAGAAAATTACAGTCAAGATCCAATGCAAAGTTAGTGTTCGGGTTTTTTTTTATTGTTGGTTTTTTTGAGCAAAGCGAGAGTGCAGATATATGTTCTTTGTCGTGGAGATCCTTAAATGCAAACTCTTTAATTGAGCTACAAAGAGAGTTCTCAATCTTTGTATTGGATCACGTGGTTTATTGAGTTGTTATCTTCGGGAAAAAAATTTTTTACGGAATTCCTTGCCAGTGATTATCTAGGGTTGTTTCCCAAAGCATCACGTGTTTAGCACAACAGCTCAGACTCTTTGGACTCGCGTAGATACATGTGAACTACAGTAGCCTAGTTGGTTAAGGATTTAAAAAGGATTATTGAACTGTGAGGGACAATTAATCTATGAGACCCAAATATGTTTTTTACTGGCATAGTGGCAGTTAAGGATTAATTTTATTCCTTTTTGCAATTGCTCGCATTAAATCTCCCTAACTCCTAAGATGATAATTTATTTTATTGTTAGTCCCATTGTTCTTTAAAGAACATGACGGCTAGTGTCATATGAGAATGCAGTCAAGAGTTTTCGATTTCAACATGTAATTGGGTACGCTTATGCCAATTCTATTTCTATTTGAAATACAACTGTGCAACATTTTTTGAAACTATAAAGATCATCGTTGAAGTCATACAAGTTTCAGACATATGGTTTATAATATCAGATATATAGGTGATAATATTTTACTTTTGATAATTATCCTAAAGCCGTTTTATCATTAATTTTTCATGGACTTATCGCATTGGACCTTAATGTCGGATATTGGACAAAAGCATGGTCATGAACTGTTTCTAGCATATGAATCTCTATAAGTTCAGAAATGTTTTTTTAATGAAAGATATGGTTAGACTTGTGTGACAGTGAGGTGCACTATTAAATAGAATGAACTTTCATAAAAGTTAATGCTCAGTTTGGTTCGCTGCAAGTACGATGCAATGCAAATTCGATGCATTTGCAATGATTTGCATTGCATTAAAAGTCAGGGGAAGTTTATTAAATAAAGGCAGGAATGCAATGCACTCCTCTGCAAGTGCAACTAATTGCAGATTGATGTTTAGGTGCATTGTTGTGCAAATGCAAATGCAAATGATAACAACCTTTTTTTATCTCTTAAAAGGTCCTTATTTTCCACCTATTTTCTCTCCCAAGTAGAAAGCCAAAATGTAAACTCTGTTGCAATGATTTTTCAATGCAAGCAAAAAGAGAAACTTTTGCATGGAAATACAAGTTGTTTGCTTTGCAAAAGTGAACCAAACACATGCAAGTATTTTAAAAGCACCACATTGTAATTGCAAATTAAACCAAACACATGGAAGCGGTTAGAAATGCAAATTGCTTGCATTTGCATCATGTTTGCATTGAACAAAACTGAGCCTAACTGCTAATTGAGTTGTGGAGTCATTTAGATTGATCAACAGTTTGGGAAAATTATTTTTCGAGACATCTTCAGGAGATTAGTTAAATTATTTGAGAAGTTATTGCAGCTAGAGGATTCAATTATATGTCATGGATTTGACAACAATCTGGAGATTTACTATTACAGTTTTATTGAAGAATTTGTTTTGTTGCAAAAATACTTTAATCTATGTTTGTTTGTTTTTTTCTTGCACATGCAAGAATATTATTATACTTCATATTTGTAAAGTATTAATCTCTCAGCATGTTGTAATAAGCAACAGGGTAATAATACTAAAGTAGTAACGAATTTAGACAATATTAGTATGTCTTATATTTGAATCACGCGGCAATCACTGGATATAAGAGAAATGATGAGTAGAGCATACCTCACACTCCGTGACTAGGAATGAACTGTAAAGCCTGATAACATGGGCAACTGACCGCAACACCAAACGACGGAAAGATGGCTCGCCAGCCTCACCTTCAAGCTAAAATCACAGGTAATCTTAGCAAAGGCGATATATTTCCAAGGGATTCCATCTCAAACTTATTAATGAATGCACGTGAGATGTCACATTAACCACTATATAGTCAGCTTAAATATTTACCTCGACATTGCTTCGAAGTGAAGTCATGAGAAGTGAGCATATTTGATGCCGCAAAACCTGATGTCAGATAAACTTTTGTAAGAATACAATTCTAACTGATGCACAAGCCATGATCAATAAGGCGAAGGCCTGGAGCAAAGCACTTCAACAACCGTAAAGCGTGAGACATGAGATGCCGAAGCGTGTATATATGTCTATCAACATAAGATATGATTCCAAAGCTTCTGTCATTAGTTTCTAGAATTGAATGCCCTCTTGAAGACTTTTGAAAACAAATCCCTCACAGGCTCAACATATTTTTAGTAAAATCATTTTGCAAAATCTCACCCAATGAGCCTTGAAACACCAAAAACTATGCAAATTCATAAGAGATGATATCAAGTGAAGAGATGTGACTATCACCTCTTCGTATGAAACCAGTGTCCGAAAGATAGCCACATAATTGGACAAAACGAACCTGCAGAAAAGCAATTATTAGATATATTTCTCTTGCGGGATTTTCCCTTCTTTTTTTTAAAATACTGAGTGTAACCTAATAGAATAATTTGAGTTTAGCATGTGGATCAATAATAAGAAGAATAAGCCCTCTCAATAAAAAGGCGTTTGAAGGCGCAAGGTAGAATTTTTAAAAGCGAGGGATAACCTCAAGGCTTAAGCCCCAATTTTAATTTTAAGCCTCAAATTTTATATTAAATAAATGATATGATCATAAATAAAGGATACACCAAATGAAATATAAAAGATAAATATTTCCTATCATTTCCTATCATTTTACATTGTTAATGAACATTGTTGATTTGCATACTTCCACGTCGTCAACATATTTAATAACTAAATCAATCATAGAGGGTACTTTTTGTCATAAATGACTAGTACAAGAGGACTTTTTGTCCCCGACATATCCGAAGCGGCTTTGTTTCACCAAAAGATTAAAGTTTTAATTGACACCAACACCGAGGATCTCAACTTCTCCTTCCCTTCAAACTTCCTCGTGTTACGTTCAAGCCAAATCGTCTACATCATCGCAAAAGGTAAAAAATGCCACAACACCTTACCACGACCAACAAGGTTCCTCGTCTTCCAATTTGTTAAGAGCTCTTTAACGTTCTTAAAATGCGGCCACAAAATGCCAATCCCAGTAAATAATTCAATCCAAATACTCTCAGTGAAAAAGCAAAGAAGAAAAAGATGATCAATGGACTCCACATCTTTGTTACACATAGAATAAAAATTGACAATAAGAATTTTGCGTTTACGAAGATTGTCAATAGTAAGAGCTTTATTCAAGACCAACGTCCATGCAAAAAAAGCCACTTTAGAAGGCAACTTGGGAATCCAAATTTTCTTCTTAAGAAAGGTTAAATGAGTAGTATGGGTTGGGTTATCCAAAGCCTTGTAAAATGTCTTTACAGAGAATATGCCCTTAACAGAATCAATCCAAACCATCCTATTATCATCTTCACTTGGACAATGATGAAAGCTATAAAGTTTATCCAAAAGAGAGTTAACAACATCCAATTCTCAATCATTTAAATTTTAATGGAAACCAAGATTCCATAAAATACCTATACGATCCAAGTTCACCGCCTCTAGAACTAAGCACTCATGATTAACTGATTATGAGAAAAGTAACGTATACAAATCACTAAGCGACGAGTCAAAAAACCAAAGATCCTTCCAAAATCTCACCCTATTACCAACACCAACTTTAATCATAACTCCTCTTCCAAAACTTTCGCTAAACTTCATCACTCTCCCCCACACCCCACACTCGAAGGCCTCAACCACCTACCTACTACTCCACCCAAACTCTGTGACACAAAACCTAGAAATAATAATTCTTTTCCACAAACCGACTTTCTCTTGCCCGAACCTACATAAACATTTACCTAAAAACGCCTCATTCATCCTAGACAGCTTCTTGATCTCTAACCCACCTTCCTCTCTAGACTTCCACACTTGAACCCAACTGACTTAACAGATCTCATGCTCATCCACCGAATCATTCCAAAGAATTTTTTTCATAATGGACTCCTAATGTCTTTTCTACTCCCTTAGGAAGTACTACAAAGACATAATAAACTGGAAGGCTAGAAAAAGTACTTTTCAAAGGGTAACCATCCCACCTTTCGAAATATACTTAGCCCTCCACCCACTAAACCTCCTAGAAAATCTCCCAATAATAGGATCCCATAAAGCCTTCGACTTGTACTTCGCTTCCAACGACAATCCTAAATAAGTAGAAGGAAGAGTCTCCACACCACAACCCAAGGTCTCTGCTAAAGTGGACAGATTCGGGACCTCACCAACCCCCATAATCTTACTCTTGCTAAGGTTAATACGAAGACCAAAAACCGCCTTAAAACAACACAACAAACCCTGAAGGAACCGCAACTGATGCACGGAAGCTCCAACAAAAACTAATGTGTCATCTGCGAACTGAAGGTGCCTCACCTAAACCTGATCTTGACCAATCTTAAAACCGTCCATATCTCCATATAACACCGGTCTATTGATCATCCTACCAAGAGCCTCTATAACCACTATAAAAAGGAAAGGGAATAGAGGATCCCCCTGACGAATACCCCTCGTGCCCCTAAAATACCCCACCAAAAAACAATTCACCAAAATAGAAAAGGACGCCGAGGATATACACTTGTTAATCTACCCTTTCCATCTCTCTCCAAAACCCATCCTACACAACATGCAATCTATGAACTCCCAGCTCATATGATCGTATGTTTTTTCCATATCCACTTTACACACAACACCGGGAGCCCTTGACTTAACTTGAAGTCAATACTCTCGCTAGCTACCAAAATTCCATCCAAAATTTGTCTACCAAACACGAAAGCTCTTTGCTCTTTCGAAATCACAGAGCCAATAGCTCCCTTAATTCTACAAGCTAGGACTTTCACAATAATCCTATACACGCTACTCACAAAGCTGATAGGTCTAAAATCTTTAATATTAACCGCTCCATCAACCTTAGGGAACGTCACAAATGTACTATTCTTTGTTTGTATAGTTGATAATTTTCTTTGTTTTGCTTGTAGGGTAGTTAGTTCTTTCTCTTTCCTCTTTTGGGCTTCTCCTCATTATTGAGATCCCACTTTTGTATATTCTGTTCAGTCTTATTAGAGCAGGGGGTATGCTTTCAACCCCAGTTCACTTTCCAAAAAAAATATCTGTTTTTTTTTCTGCCCAAAAAGAAGCTTGAGGCTTTCCTACAGTCCTACTGTACCTCACTTTTGTTCCTCGGATATGAAAGGCTTAAGACACGCCTCCTGCAACAAAGGCTAACCCTTGAGCTAAGTTCCTGAGAGGCGCCTCGAGGCTAGCGTCATTAAGCCTTTACAAACCTTGGTTACAACAGACAAATCCCAAATAATATAAGGAACCCAACAGAAGAAGATTTTTAGGTTTCCCACTTTTTCAGCATTATCCAAGTGTTTAATTTCCAATATGCACTCAGTATGAAACCTTTCTATGGTTAACAAACAATAAAAAAAGACACGTGTATTCCGTTTTGCTTTTCCTCTTTCTTTGCTTTCGGGTTGTAATCTTTCCACCTCGAAATTTTTTCTTGAGTTTATCAATATATTATTTTTACTTTTCTCAAAAAACAAAAAAAAAAACTACAAGAATGGTACAGTAGTATAAGCAGAGCAGATTCCTTACTCTAGTATATCAAGGGAAAATGTCCGCTGAAGAAAACCTCCACGTAACCATATTGCCTATATGATGCACACAAACACGTCAGTCATCAACAAGCAATAGCTATCCTTTTTATATTGTCATACAGGTCAAGAAACAGGTAAGAAACTTGACAAATGGAAGCACAAACACAATTGAAATTACACTGACAAAATTACTACAAAAATTATGAAAACTAACTAAACAATTTCAAGTTAAATGAATAAAAAATCAAAAATAAATCAGACTGAAACTTAAAGAATCTTTATATGGTACAATAGATACATAGATACGTCGCCTGGATTTAAAAATACCATTCAACAAATATATGTAGGAGAAGACAGACGGTGTTTGATTTAGTAGGTATGTAAAGCCCCTACAGAATTACACTCTGTAGATATGGCCAATAATCAGGAGACTTCATTTTGCATGGTTGATTTCAAGGAGGGAGAGATTGAGCCTCTAAGGGCTTACACTAAATTCAGATGTAGGGTTTATTTAGGAATTTCAATATCTAAAGAGAATAATCCTAATCATATTAAAGGCTCAGATGGACTTTTACATACAAAATAGGTTCAATGCAACAGGCTAGCTAAGCAAGCAGCAGGTGGGCAGCCAAGAGTCGAGAGGTTTTATAAAAGGGAGGGTCTGGTTCATAACTTCTGTACAGTCTTGGCTCGTTTAGGCATAGCAAAATCAAAATTGTGCAAATTCAGTTGGACTCTCGAAATAGACCAATTAATTAGTACTTGTAAATTCAATAAATATTGGTTTTGGTTGTCTGCATCCCGGTGCAGAAATACACAAGATGGAGGAGGTGATGCTATTCAACTCCCATAATGTAGAGCCTTCAAGCTGTATCTAAGTTAAGAGTGGACCATTAACTTGAAGAAACACGTGATGGATTCAACGATTGCCTGCCTAATACAGCTGAGGGGCCTGATTAACCCTAAGAAGCCAATGCCCCGATTTTCTCACTGATCTTAATCTAACTTAACAGGCAAAATTACCTCATCTTCAATGACTGAAACCGGAACAAGAGCAACTTCAAATCGATGTGATGCTTCTCTAGAAGAAAGAAGAAGACCATAGAAGGAGGTGGATGCATCAAGAAAGCATGTCACATTACAGGGTACATATTTGCTGAACAAAACTTTATTTGAGAGATAGTGCTTTTCTGTAACAGTTTCGGTAAGCGTAGGGATGCTGGTTTTCATGAAAATGGATCAAGTGGTAGAAATGTGGAGTCCTAATTCCACAGTCTATAGCTAAAAGTACTGAAGGAATGAGGCAGATTCATAAGCCTATGTTCGGCTACAATGAAGCCTGCTCAGGTCTTGAGAGATCAAATGTTAATGGAATTGAAAGCTCGGACAAAGCATAAACCGAAACTACCAATTCGGTGTTTCTGAAGTAAGGCTACAGGTCAGTACATGAGGTGGAAAAAGTTAGTTCTGCATTGTGCGACAACTTTATGTAGTGGGACAACGATACACCAAGTGACATAGCAATGAAGAAGGAAGCCCTCGGACTTTCGCCAATTTCGGGATGAATGGTAGAGATGGCGTGGCTCATATGTAAGAAACATTTTTCTTGCCAAACTAAAAAAAACAAAAACAAAACAAAACACAAATCGAAATGAACAGAAGAGCAGTGAGTTAGAAAGTTCCTACCAAAAAAAACTTAGCACATTCTCAAAAACAAAAGGGAAACTTAGCAACCAACATCAATTCAGTGGAATTACAGATGAAGAAATAATAGTGGAATCCAAATTATTGCAGAGGCGACGGAATTTCAATTCATTAGCGCAAGGGGGATGTTTTTGCCAGCGAGAAGAACTTTAGTAACACAGTTGCTAATAAGAAGTTGCTAATAAGAAGTTGAAAACACGAGCCTAGGATTTTATTACACTAGAGAACACGAACCTTGAACTGTATACATTTTGGAGTTTTTTTTCTCTTTCATTTTTTGTGTAGATGCTTCTGGAGAAATTGTAGCTATTTTGGATGTTAAGGTGGCCAAGATGCTGCCCGAGTAACTAATTGGGGCTTCTTCATTTTTCGATGGATAAGCTCTCATGACCAGTTTTCTGATTACTAAGGTGTACAGTACAAATGCTCATAAATGGAGCCGAGATGAATTTTACAATATCAGAGGCATGTGAGATGAGCTGTGATGGATTTGGGTAGGGGTATGAGCTGTGATGCATTACTGTGTGTATGTGTTGGTGTGTGTGTGTGTGTGGGGGGGGGGGGGGGAGTCTCAAGCAGCATGAGAGAATTTGGTGACTTTGGTCAACAGGCACGGGTCTTCCTGATTTACCTTTACATGTTGCAGAGCTGAGAGGACCACTTTACGACCGTGCAGCAGGATGGTTTTTTATTTTTATTTTTATAATAGTTTTTAGTAGGGAATAGAAAAAATGATGCGTCGATATATCGGGCAGATTTATTCAACTTATCCCATAATCTCTGTCTTTTGAAACAGCGGATATTATATTAGCCAATACCCCCATTATATCAAAGATATACCGGAATATTATCTGTCCGATATATCTGTTACAAACGACATTTTGATTTTATGAAATAGATAAATTAGTGCTATGGAATTCAAATCTTCACATACAGATCCACCGGCAGCTAGAGCTGTCAGGTCTTCAAGTAAGCGAAGCCCAAGCTTTCCTGCTTTAGTCAGACCCGCCCGCATGACCGATTGCCCTCCAGATACAAAATCATTCTCCAACGACCTGTCATTGCAGGCCTTATTTCAGCTAAAGTAAAAAAAAGTGAAAAACAGATTGAATGGAACACTGCAATACATGTAAGTGTATTCCTCGATTGTATAAAAAGCTGCAAAATAAAACCTCCATTTCTGCAAGATGTATTATTCGCAAATTCTTTCCATAATAGTATTTCAATTTTTATTTCCGTTTCTGCAATGATTATATCATGATTACCTGAAGAACATATAAGCTTACCAACAGAAGAGAAGAAAAGTATCTTTCATGATTATTTAGCAGACTAATCTATGTTCTTTCAATTTTGATGAAACATCAAATATCTTCCATGAATTTTGTTTGTAGCTTCGAATTTTCGAAAGAGTGGGAGTTTTCCCACTATCTTATGTTGCTACTCTAAAGACAAACTGAGAATAGTGTAAGTCAAAGATAAAAGATAGGAGACATAGTGGCAATGGAACTCGGTCTGAGTTTTAAGAGCATTAAATTCTTATTTTGTCAGAAATGAAAGAGAAACACGATGAAGTTTAGCTGAATGACAGAGAGTTAGAATAATAGTTGAGGTCTGACTTACATTTGAAATGATTACAATGAAGTGATTGAATTCTTAATAAGTCCTGGTTAATGATATGAAGCTCATGAAAGAAAGTTTTCCACAACTAAAAATAGTTGTATATGCACAACCCTATGGATATATAAGAATCTACTCAACAGTTTGCAAACACATCCACAACATCTAATAGTACCACCGGTAAACTAGGTTAAGCGAATTTTAGTGAAAGATAGTTATAATTTTGTACATCATCCAAATACCCCAAAACTAACCTGCCTATGCTTATATTCGCTAGCAGGTAAGTTGGTGTGGTGTATGTTAGCACTAGGGATGGATGGAGTTAAGTCTCCGGGGTCCGATAGTTTCTCAATGGCCTTCTTCAAGTGTTGTTTGGATATTGTTAAAGTAGATCTTATGGAGATGATGAAAGACTTTTTTGAGAATGGTTTTTCGGATTACTGTTGTAATAGTATTTTTGTCACATTGATTCCGAAGGTTGAGGTGGAGATTAATATCAAAAACTTTAGACCTATTAGCTTAGTAAGCAGTGTGTATAAGATTATCGCCAAAATCTTAGCTTGTAAACTTAAGAAAGTCCTTAGTTCAATTATCTCAAAAGAGCACAGGGCTTTTGTGCTTGGTAGACAGATTTTGGATAGGATTTTAGTGGCCAACGAAAGTATTGACTTAAGAGTGAAGTCAGGGTATCTTGGTGTTGTATGTAAAATAGATATGGAGAAAGCATACGACCATGTCAGTTCGGATTTCATTGATTATATGTTGAGTAGGTTGGGTTTTAGGGAAAGATGGAGAGGGTGAGTTAACAAGTGTATTTCCTCAGCCTCATTTTCCATCTTCGTTAATTGTTCCCCGGCGGGGGATTCGCCAAGGCGATCCATATCCCCCTTTTTTTTATAGCGGTTGTAGAGGCTCTGAGTCTAATGATTAATAGAGTCGTGTTACATGGTGATATGAAAGGCTTTAAGGTAGGGCAAGACGAGGTAGAGGTGAGGCATCTTCAAATTTGCAAAAGATACCTTAGTGTTTGTTGGAACGTCCTGAATATGACTATGTTAGCAGGGACTTTAGGGTGTGGGGCAGAGACTCTTCCTTTTCAACTTATTTAGGCTTGCCGTCAGGGGCAAAGTACAAGTCAAAGGCTATCTAGGATCCTGTTATCGAGAGGTTTTCTAAGAGATTTAGTGGGTGGAAGGCTAAGTTTATATCCAAAGGTGGGAGTGTAAACCTTTGGAAAAGCATTTTTTCGAGCTTTCCGATTTATTAAATGTCTATGTTGAGAAAAAAATCTTGAATCAATTATGAACAAATTTCTTTGGAATGATATGGAGGAAAAACATAGGATCCATCATATTGGAAGCAAGTATATATGAGCTGAGAGGAAGGAGGTTTGGGGATCAAGAAATTGTCTAGGATCAATGGGGCTTTGTTAAGCAAGTGGTTATGGAGGTTTGGGCAAGAGGAAAAAAATGGATTGTGGAAAAGAGTTATTATCTCTAGATTTGGTATGAACGAGTTTGGGTGGAGTAAAAAAGTTGTCGAGTCCTATGGGTGTAGGGTGTAGAGAGGGGCAATGAAGATTAGTGAGAGTTTTGGTAAATGTGTTAGGATTAGAGTTGGTGTTGGTAACAGGGTGAGATTTTGGGAGAATCGATGGCTCCTTGATTCATCGCTTGAAGAATTGTACTCTTTGCGTGTTTCCTTATCAAACAATCAAAGTGCTCTGTGTAAGAGCTGATGAACTCGGATCGTACTTGTATGTCTTGGAATCTTGGTTTGCATCAAAATTTGAATGATTGGGAATTGGATACCGTTACATCTCTTTTAGATAAATCGATTAACTTTCATCATTCTCTAGGGGATGAGGATAGGATGGTCAGGATTGAGTGTGCCAAAAGTGTGTTCTCTGTGAAGACTTTCCAAAAGGCGTTGAATAATCTAGCTCATGATACTCCTTTTAACTTTCCAAAAAAGAAAATTTGGGTTTCTAAGCTACCTTCCAAGGTGGATTTTTTTGCTTGGACATTGTCCTTGAATAATGCTTTCACTATTGACAATCTACGTAAACGTAAAATTATTATTGTTAGTTTTTGTTCTGTGTAAAAGCAATGGGGAGTCCATTGACCATTTGGTTTGTTTTTTTTGTCTTTTTGCTGAAAGTATTTGGATTAAATAATTTACTGTGGTCGGCATTATATATCCTTATTTTAGGAATGTGGCCCATATGGCGATTTCTTCCTTTTGCAATGATGTGGTCCATATGGCTAGAACGTAATGCGAGAAAGTTCAAAGGGAAATAGAAGTCAAGAGCTTCGGCCATGGTCTCTATTAAAGCTCTCATTTTTTGGTGGAGTAAACCCACGACGGATATGTCGAGGACATCTTTTGAGTTGCTTATGGTGAAGTGGAAGGAGACGATCACCGGTAATACTTGATGGATAATGGTTTGAGTAGTGGTTTCTTGGTAGTTTTTTATTTTTTCATCTGTTTTTTTTTTTCTTTTGGATTCCTCTTGTTTTGGCCTTGTATTTGTTTTTTCATCAATAAAATTTACAGTTATCAAAAAAAGTGTATGTTAGCATACACTTTCTTTTACAACAGTTCATCTGGGGAAATTGATATTATCAAGGTCAGATCTAGGGCGAACGTTTCCTTATTTGGGATGTTTTGAACATTTCCTCTCGCTCAAAAGTAACTGTTTACCTCAAATGGAAAGTTTGGCGCCCTTGAGAACCACCTCCGCCATGGCCATGACTGATCGTCTCCTCCTAGTGAAGTAGATGATGATCTTAGCAAGATCATCAGGGAAGCAAGAGCTTCGTTTCGTACCTCTCAAAACCCTTTTATGTCCATCTTCGTTGTGTAATCTCTCCCTAAAGCAATACCCTTGAAGCTTGAAGAAGGAGACCCCAATTATTACAGAGATTGGGAAGGTTGTGTATTTACAATTGTTAATAATAGAATAAAGAGTAACATGGAAGATCGTGAAACAATTGCACAGGCCTAAGGCAAGGAGCCCATGACGCCAAACCTCTACGCTCTTATCATGGAAGCCATGGGCCTTCTCCTTGAGAACAAAGTCATTGAGGGACCTCTCACACCCCACATTAAGTGTAAAAAAACCCTGATTGTTTTTGCATTTTCTGATGATTTACTTGTGTTTTGTAATGGTGACATTAGTTCTGCTGGTGTTATTAAAAGTTGTGTAACTTCCTTTCATGACATGACAGGTTTGAAGGTTAACAATGACAAATCTGCATTCTACCTTTATGGAGTTCAAGCAGGGAGTCTTTACTTCTACTCTTAATTTTCATGAAGAGAAATTTCCTTTAAAATACGTAGGAATACCTCTTATTTCTTCAAGACTGCAGCCCTCTCATTGAGAGAATGCTAAGAGACTGGTCTTGGGAAAATAGATTTTTCTCCTATGTTAGGAGGCTCCAACTCATCAAATCTGCATCAAATCAAGGGCTTAGAGACCAGGCCACCTCAAATTTTTCTGCTGTTGAGAGTGTAAAATTAATTTATTGAATAAGAGAGAAACACTCTCCGAAGTGGGGGCTTACAACCCGCAGGCAAAAGAAAAAATAAAGCAATACAAGACACTCGACCTCACACCGAGTCTGTGGTAGCTAAATTTTTCCATCGGCTCACGAAATCTTCAAATGCAACCCCTTCATGGCTATAAATGATGAAGACCAATACAAGATAGTCTAGGATGATCTCCTCCACGGACTTAACCTTCTCATTAAAATGCCTATCATTCCTTTCCTTCCACAAAACCCATCCAATTGCATATGAGGTAAGATCCAAAAGAACTTTCCTAATTTTTATTTGAACAGCTTACACCACCACATTTTTAAAGAAGAGATAAAGCTCTGCTCAAAAACCCAAAATACCCCAAAAAGATTAAGAAAATGATTCCACACTTTTGATTCAAAGCTTTCGCGAATAACCCATAGGGAGGAGAGTACTGGCTATCACTAAGAACGAGTCTATCAAAAGAAAGAAGCTCCAACTCACACATGGGCGCTATACACAAAAAAGAAGCTCCAGCTCACGCATGGGCGCTATACACAATAAAGAAGCTCCAACTCACACGGGCAATGTAGAACTAAATAATCAATGAACTCATCCGCAATACCACAAATAATGCACAAAAGTTCCACATCCATGCATCTTTGTCTAAGTCAATTGCTAGTCGTTGTTCTACCCAAGCTACCCCGCAGTAAAAAGGCTACTTTAGATGGGATATCTTTTCTTCAAACCAATTGTCTCGAAAAATCTACCACTCGATACCCACCTTTTATAGTTCTAGCTTCTACCATTAAAATTACCTTTCTTAATAATGAAAATAGTTGGACTTGTTGGATCAGAGCCATTCTGATCAAAACAAAGCTTTTTTGACCATGAAGATCCCCCGCAAATGTTCATGGGTGTGGCGGAAGATTCTACACTCTAGAAAGGCAGGCCACAAGTTTTTCTACTCAACTTTGTTTTGGGTTATTGTTCCTCAAAATCTCACATAAACGCAGAGGCCTCTAAATAAAGCATAATCGTGAAGGTGGCCCAAAGATAATTGAGGATGGGCTTAACACTGAGATTTGGAATGACCCCTGGCACAAGGAAGGTATACTGCTTACAAACTTTAGTGGCCATCTCGGGCATGACTCTTATCTCAATATCAATGCCAAGGTGAACAACCTCATTAAAGATAACGCTTAGAGAGTGCCCCGACATCTTTTTTATAGTATTGGTTTTTTTAAACATTGCAAGTTCTTCAACTCCTATTGCTAAGAATCCTGGTTTTACTGACAAAGTTGTATGAACACCTTGATGAAGTATACAGTGTGTCTACATATATACTTATCCTTTAGTACCACATTGGTTAGTAATAGAAGTAATTCAATGACCCCCCATTATATAAAGAACAGTAAAGCTTGTAATAATTAAAATCTTAGAATATCAATATTTTCCTCCCCTTCTTATTTCTACATGGCATCAGAGCCTATTCGATCTTGAAGACGACTTAAGGGTTTTACGCTTCTGTCGGCAACGGCCTTTGTCGTCATCGGACAACTAAAGTATGTTGTATTTTCTCTCTGATTTTTCAATCTTTCCAACTTTTGAAAACAAATTTAGGTTTGCTTCTTATTTAGCAAAACCCTAATGTTATTTCGCTTCACAATAGCAACCATGCCGCTTGAAGTCGACCTAACATTATTTTGCTTTTCCGTTTGCGTTTTCCCTATTAACTTAGTTTGACCTGATTGACTAATTAAGCTCTTTCTCTATATCTATTATGGACTTGATTATCTCTTGTTTTTCGTAAAAGGCAATTTATTTATTTTTGGTACCTGCCGCGAGATGTGATTTCTCTCTTTAACAACCTCCCACTACGATCATGAGATGCTTCTTTTCCTTTAGTGATTCATCACGCCTCGAAGATTTTTTATTTCCTAAAGTGATTTTCTATTTTCCTCTAGTGATTATCTTATTTCTTTTCTGCCTAGTTCACAAACTGTAGTTTAAAAATCAAGGTTTTTTCAACAGAGAATTGACAAGCCTTGGTAATTTTTTTCGCTTTTTCTAGTGATCTCTTTGAAACACTATGATTTTTTTACATTTTCTTTCATCGCTAATGCGGTTTAAGGTCTATATTCCTATCACTAGATGTGATATTTTCTATCATATTCTGTTACAAGCTGCGATTTCTTTTGTGGACCGAGTGAAGATGTTGAATTCCTTCTACCACGGTCATCTCTTCCTCGAGTGATTTTTTTCCTCGAGTGATTTTTTCCTCGAGTACTTCTCTATTCCTCGAGTAATTCGTTCTTCCTCGAGTGATTATCTATTATTTGAGTATTTTTTTTCTTTCCCTCTCTCGAGTGATCATCTCTACCTCTAGTGATTATCTATTCCACAAATGATCCTCCCTTTTACAGTCTTTTCATTTTTACCTAAGTGTATCTATTTTCTCAGTATTTATTCAAAATATTTATATTATCCTTACGTGAGAAAATAGACAAGTCAGTAACTGTCGCCGATTTCACAACTTTTGGTTACAAAACCACATGTGGGAAAAATGGCAAGCCGGATATTACTGCCACCAATTTCATGGGTGATGTGTGAAGTTTTGAAATGTTTCTGCTGCTGTAAAATGAAATACTATAAGTAGGTTTATCAAGGGGAACTTCAATTTTTTATTAGTGAGGGAGTGATTGTATCTTTGTGAGGGACTATCTATTTGTTATCTTATTGTCATCCACCTTGATACGAGCATGTTCGCATCAACGTGAGGGGGAGTGTTGAATTATGCAGCGTGTTTACATATACACTCCTCCTTTAGTACCACATTGGTTAGTAATAGTAGTTTAGTGCCCCTGTTATATATATAAAGAGCAATAAAGCTTGTAATAATTAGAATATTGGAATATCAATATTTTCCTCCCCTTCTTATTTCTACACACCTGACACAAATGGTGCAACAATCTTTGGAAAGTAAGAACTAAACCTGCTTGGTTGATTCAAAATCTGTTGGGGAAACCATGTTGTTCCTAACCATGGTGCAACAAATTTCCTTGCTACTTAAGACAAACTTCTACAAAAAAAGAAAATTGACATCTTCTAAATGCTGCCTTTTTGTAATACAGATTCTTAAAGCACCTCCCACCTGTTTATGGACTGCCCTTACTAAATGGATTTGGGAACAGATTATTGTTAAAATGTAGCAATGTTAGAGCTGTTGGCAGCTTCAATTATGAAGTCAATGTTGTACTGTGAAGCCTGCACAACAAAGACCCTCTGTGGCAGATAGTCAGCATTGCTATCTGCTCTTTTATCTATCATGTATGGAAGTCAAGAAATCTCCTTTTGTTTAAAAAGAAGAGATGGTCAGCTCCTGCTATACTCCACCTGATACTCTCTGATACAAGTACCAGGGCTATGTTTACGATTTCAGAAGATTACATATAGCCCTAGAGCTAGAGATTTATGTAACCTTGAGTAGACATTTGAAAGTACCCCTTCAACTCCCACAGCCTTGTGAGAGTATCTTTGACAAAGTTGTAGGCCAACCTTTTTTTAACTAAGCAAGCTGGGGGCTAGACACCCCATGGACCATGTATATATATAAAAAAGGAAAAAAAAAATTACATCCTAATATAAGTTGTGCCACCAGCGTCCTCCCCCCTCATAACAAGCAAGGGCAAGGATTCAGTGTTTAGTACTAACTCCCCTAGGGAAATACAAAAAGAAGCTAAAAAAATCTGAACATCTGTTCGCCTCTCTAAAAACATGGAAGATCTCAAAAAACTAAACTTCTCAATAAGGCACAATATGGAATGGAAGAGCGGAATGCAGTCCCAAGGTGAAGGCTTCTTATCTCTTATGAAAGACATCATTTGCATAGAATCAGTGGCAACAGAAATGCTTGTGTATCCTCTTTGCAGGTCGAGTTGAAGACCTCTCTCAGTGGCAAGCAGCTCACTATGAGCAACAGAATGGATTCAGACCTCCCACTGTAGCATAGCATGATCTCCTCATTGTGAACTCTAACCTGGCCTCCATAACCCCCTCAATTTTCTGTATATGAACCATCTGTGTTTAGGAGAAACTTGTTAAAACTTGGGGCCTGCGCTGTATTTGACTGTGGAGTAAAGAGCATGTATTTATCCAAATTCTCAACTGAAGAGGATAAGCGCAGAGTTTTAGATTTAGGCCACCAACATATTGCAAGCAGGATGTTTATTATAAGGACTGATGCCCCTTTGTTGAATATAAGCCCATTATAAGTCAGATTATTTCCATTTGGATCATGATGAGGAATATCCCCAGATAGTTTAGAAACGCCAACAGCCTAAGTTTGTTGGCTCATGGGGTGGGGAAGCTTCTGTCCCTTGACAAAGCTACAAAGGAAGGTAGAAGAGGTAAGCTTGTTCGAGTTTGTGTGAAGGTAAAAGTGGAAAGTAAATTGCCTAATGACCTTGAAATTGAAGTTGATGAATGCTTTCCCATTATGTTTCAAGTTGAGTATGATTGGGTCTTTGTCAAATGCGAAGAATGTTTGGCATTTGGACACGGTAAAAGCAACTGCCGAACATGAAAGAATGTTAGCTGAGCTGTCAAAGAAGCAATGGAGGGTCAAATTACCCCAATCTGTTAATAGTTCAAACCCAGTGGAGTCTAAGAATTCTAAGCATCAAGAACCTAGCAAGGCAGCACAACAACAACAATCTCAGTCAAAGGATCCTTGGGAAGATGAATGGATCACTCCAAAATATTGCCAGGCAAAAAAAGAAGCCTAACAATTACACAGGTAACAACATTCATGACCCTATTCCCGTTGATACTAATGAACTTTGTGGTGAAGATGACCAGGAGAAACAGACATCTGAGAATGTTCAGGAAGCACAAGAAGCTGACGGGGCTCCTAACAATACTGAACAATCCAAGTAGTCAAAGGTGAACAGTAGTGAGGTAATACTAAGCTTTCTGCTAATAAATATACTCATAATGCAAGTTCAAGAGACAATAATACCGTTATGGTAGTCTATAAGAGGAGTTCTGGTAGTGCAAAGAAGAATGCCAAATTGGCTGCAAAATTTCCCCTCTCCTAAATGTTGAATATTGGGTGCTAGAACACAAGGGGGTTGAATGGGGATGTGAGACAAAATGAAGTTAAATTGTTGAGACTTGATAATACTGTCAATTCTGGGACAGGTTGAAACAAAAGTTAAACGGCACAATAGAGATAAAGTTGTTTTTAACTGTTGTACAATAGAGGCTGGAAAGTGCTAAATAATTATGCTTATGCTGAGAATGGTTTTCTTCTTTGAAGTGAGTATTACTAATGAAGTGCACTTCTCAAGCTATTTTTGCTAAGGTTGATCCTAAGTGTGGGTTCAGCTCTATCATTACCAATGTCTATGGTAGTAGTACCTCATATACTGAGATTTTGCTAATAATAATGTTGAACCTTGGACTTTGCTGGGGATTTTAATATTAACTTGTACTCACATGAGAGGGTGGGTGGAAGGGAGATAAGACCTCGTTTTGCTGACTTTGTTAAATGTGTGGACTATGCCCAATCGTTTTGACTGTAACTAAAAGGGTGCCTTGCTCACATGGTCAAACTGTCAACAAGGTGAAGATAGAGTAGTGCCTAAAATTGATGGAGTTCTTATAAATGATGTTTGGTCTTCTAATTTGCCTGATACAGAGATAATGTTTAGGTATACTCGCCTGTCTGATCACTCTACTATGGTGGCTACCTTATACAAAAGCAATCCTCTTGGCCCAAAACCCTTCAAATTCTTCGGCAACTAGATTAATGAGAAATTCATGGATGTGGTTCAAAATATTTGGTCAGTTAGAATCATAGGTAACCCTATGTAAAGAATTTTGCAGAAACTCAAATTGGCAAAGGCTGCTATTATTGACTGGGATAGGTCAATGAATAGAAGAGTTAGTAATCTGGTTGGTTTGGCTAAACAAAGACTAAATAATGACCAATCTCAATAACAAGGGGGCTCCATAAATAATCTAATGGCTAGTGATGAGAGAAGTGTTGTCAGAGAATGCACTCACTTAGCTAGAGATAAAGAGTCTTTAAAAAGGCAGCAATCGATAGTGTAGTGGTGGAGTCTGGGGGACCAAAATACTGACCACTTTCAGCAAGTGGTCCAGGCTAGCAGAGCAAGAAACAGAAATGTGGCCTTGGTGGATAGTAACAATGTGGTTGTTGAAAGACAAGAGTGCAGAAATAAATAAGAGGAGAAAGCTTATTCACTCTTCAAGTTAATAATAGATTACAACCTAGCCTCCTTTATAAAATAGGAGCTCCCTAAACTACTTGTATTTCTACCCAATGTGGGACTCAAGTAGTATTTGTGGAGTTACACACATATACTCAAACACTCCCCCTCACGTTGATATGGACATATAATGCTCGTGTCAAGGTGGATTACAAATAAGAATTAGAAATAGATAGTCCCTCATAAAAATGCAATCACTCCCTCACTGATAAAGAAATAAAGCTCCCCCTAAAGCTCATAAATCTTCTGACCATTCTGCTGCAGCATTTTAAAGCTTCACATATCCCTTTTGAAATCGGCGGCATTACAACTTATCATTTTCCTCACACGTACTTGTGAAATCAGCGGCACCAACCGACTTGCCATATTTTCTCACACGAGGGTAATGTAAATATCGCAAAGAAACACAGGGTAAAAGAATTAGTCAGGGAAGAGGATCACTTGAGGTAATGTAGAAGAAAATAATGGCTTGAGGAAAGAGAAAACTAATCAAGGAAGATAGAGAGAGAAAAAATCACCCGACGAAGAGAGAATCACTCGAAGATAAGGAAGTTCACTCGGGACAGAGAAAGTCACTTGAGGACTATAAACCATAACCGTGGTAGAAGGAATTCAACTTCACCCAAGCTTGTGTAACCATAAACTTGGTTACACAAGAGGCCTTCAGTACAGTTAAAGTTATGGTCACAATGAATGAGATTATTGAAGATTTGTCTACTACTAGAGATGATAAAGTCCCTGGCCATGATAGATTCATTGTCTTATTCTTAGTGTTGTAGTATTGTTGGAAATGACTTTGTCAAAGTTGTGACTAATTTCTTTCACTAAAGGCATTAGCTTAGAGAGGTAAACTCTACCTCTATTACCTTGGTCTTTAAAATTCATGTTGCTGCTAGTGAGCTACTCTCACCGATTATAGAATTATCTCTTGCACCAATGTAATCTATAAAACAATTACTAAGGTGCTTACTAACAGAATGAGAAATGTCATGCCAATGCTTGTTAGTTCAAATCAGTCTGCTTTTATTCATGGAAGAAGTATAGAAGATAATATTATGCTCTTATGAATTGGTAAGGAATTACCATAGAGACAATGCCCCTAGTAGATGCGATGTAAAGGTGGACCTGAAGAAGGCCTATGATATGGTTAGGCGGGAGACCATTGTTGATATTCTGAAGAGGCTTAACTTTCCTCCCCAGTTCATTAGTTAGATCCAAGTGTGTATCTCCACTCCGAAATACTCAAGTCTCGGTCAATGGCTCTCTGAAAAGACACTTTAAAGGAAAGAGAGGAGTGAGGAGGGTGATCCTATGTCTATTTACCTGTTCACCCTCTCGATGGAGGTTTCCACAAAACTTATATTAACAGAGCTTGTGTAAGGAAATTATGAACTCCACCCAAGATGTAATGATCCTGTGCTTATTCACTTATGTTTTACAGATGATCTTCTACCTTTAATGGCTGGTGATCATGGTTGAGCTGAAGCGCTTGTGAGAGCTATTAATGCCTTCAAAGGCTACTCTGGTTAATCTCAACAGAAGTGAGTTCTTTTGTTCAGGTATGAGTAAAGAAATAGTGGACAACTATAAAGATACCTTGCAGTCTTGAAATAAAGATTTTAGTTTAAATGCCTATATCTATCATATTTGGCAAGAGAGGAACCAGAGAATCTTTCAAAACATAGGCAGCCTTGAAAAGAACATCATATACAAGATCATATCTGATGTCCAGATGAAGCTTGCCCTTGAGGAACTTGCTATAATAGACAACCCTGGCAATATGACTTTTATAAGTAAGTGGAATGTGAGCATTGATTCTACATCCCTGCTGTCAGATGCAAGTGGAAGCCTCCCCAACCTGCGCTGCTCCTAATTAACACTGATGGGCCATTGGGTAAAGGAAAAGGTAGATTTGGAGCTATCATAAGATACCATGAGGGGACTGTAAAGGCTGCTGCTACTGGTGATACTTATGCTTCCTCCATAGCTGCTCACGAACTCCATGCGATTGAGTTGGGGTTAAAACCGGCCCTGGGAAAAAGGTATACTACAGCTAACAGGAAATGTCAACCTCCTTGAGAAGCTTTAGTGACCCTAAACAAGATTTTGAATTAATCAAACAGATGGAACTCTTTGAGATTGACCATGTCTACAGAGAGACAAATAGAGGAACATATAATCTTGCAGGAATGTTTCCCAACTGTATGAACTTTGAAGTGAGTAGGAGCTCTTTTACCGAAAAATTGAAGGTTATATCTGTGAAGAGCGTGCAAGCGAAAAGATATATGAGAGAATGTAATTTTAATTTTTTGCATGCTCCCTCTCTCCTTTGATGGGATTGGAGAGACGACACTTTTGTATTTCTTTTTAATTATCAATATACCCAGGGGAATCCCCCAGCTCGCATACTAAAAAATAATGCCTCGAAATTCTAAATCTTGTCATCTGATGATTTTAAAGTTGTTTGTTATGAGGTGAATACCAAATGCGAGAACACTGTCCAAGAGTAAAATATATCAAAAGAATTAAAGTTCACAAGTGTTGCATACTCTGAGCGGTTAATACTGCGACTAACATCCCCAGTCACTGAACTGGATCGAGAGGCGTGACTTCCATAACCAGCCCTCCCAGAAGGAAGTGATTCAGCACAGACAACATGATCAAAAATTAAGGCAACCGCTTGCCTGAAGGTAGCTGCAGCAGTACTGGATGAAAGACATATTTATAGAATCCAATAAACGTAAATACATTTCTATTAGATTATTATAACCAAAAGAAAAGATGAGAAAAGAAATTACATAGCGCATTGAGCCCACATAGAATCAATTTAAGAGATTAATTTCTTTTCAGTATGACCTCCTCACAATGGGTTCATAATGTATCACCATTTGACCGACTAATCTTTAGGGCATCTGAGATCCCCATATACAGATGTCCGGTCAGTCAAGATAAATTGTAGCGAATGGCCCCTGTTGGCGGTGAGTCAAACTCAGGACCTCTGCTTCTTAAGACATGGTCACAAACATCTAGACCAACCCTCATTGGTTGACAGTCTCGAAGAAGGCCCCTCTATGCTCTTTAGCTACAATAATTCCCATAATGCCCCTCTATGTTATGTTTTCAGTTGTTGCCTTACCTAATGGCAATAAATGCATAATGAGTATTTATGGCATCCGCCCTTATGTGTGAGGGAGAAATGAGATTGCACTATGAATATCTCATGCTACAAGGATCTTGTTATTCCAATAGTCCCATTAGGGCTTTACGTAGAGATTGGGTAAGTAATCCCGCAAGCCGGGTTCCTCCTATATCTGTTACAAATACCAAATAATTAGAGTTTTTGCTTTATTTAACGTCTTTCTTTCCCAAAAATTGCATACACTATCAGAAAACAAAAAGGTTAACTATAAATTTGCAATATAGAGTTATATCCATGGTTTTATCTTCCTTCTTCTTATGGTAGTGTGCCTCAAAAATTGTTGGTTCCCAACGATCATTGACTTCATCAACTCAATTTCAAAGCAGTTGCTTGCCCCCTTCTAATATTTCTATCAAGATTTTAATAGCTCTTTATATAAATATTAGAAGGATAAGAAGGACAAACAAAGGCTTTGGAAGTAAGGTGAGGAAGTCAATGATCGTAGGGAACCAACCATTTTTTAGACACTATCACCAGAAGAAGAAAGATAAAAATATGGATAAAATTCTCCACTGCAAACTTATAGTTAGTCTTTGTGTTTTCTGATTGAGAATGAAATTCTTAGGAAAGAAATACATTAAATAAATCAAAATCCCTAATTATTTGGTATTGGTAATAGACACAAAAACCCGGTTAGCGTGAATATGTGTACCCAATCTCTACGTGAGACATAATTGAACAATTGGAATAGCGAAATACTTGTAGCATGGGACATTTATAGTACAATCTCCTATCTCATTTATCCCTCCGAATAGGGACAGGTGTCCATTAGGTGAAGTGACGTCTAAAAACATAATACATAGGAGCATTATTGAAATTATGGAAGCTAAAGCCATAACATAGAAGGGCATTCTTGGAATTTCTGAAAACTGATGAGATAATATCCAAAAGGTAATAATCCTTTAAATCATCTCCATATAGGATCAATTGCGTGATGTCATTTTGTAGGCCATAATAGGCCAATCATATATATCCCTTAAGGTAAGTAAAACTTTAGTTTTTTGCATTTGATTTGGAAAAGTCAAAAGTTAACTTACTTGCGCACACTGTCAGATGATCGGTTATTTTCAAGAAGTCTGACACAAATGCCAAGAGTTTGAGCCATATTTTCCTGAAATATAGAAAAAATAATTTCCATTGATCTTAATTTGTCCTAAAAACGCATAAAACAGATGATGGTCGATGTCTTAGCTCCTCAAAATCACAACAATAATACAAGGGAATTTCATTTTCATCCACATATTTAAGTATTTAAAACATATGACAAGTTCACTGCCCACTATTATTAAAACAGGTAAGCTAGAAATATATAAAGGTAGGAATTCTATCTCAAGAACATATAAACAGAACAGGGTTTGGGATCATTTAATTTCACGATTACGTTGTTCAAAGATCTAAGAAATAGCTAAAGCAACCTTCTTTAAAGAGACATACAGAAGAGAGTATAATTATGTGGTCACCTCATTTTCAGGATGTAACGGTGACTGGAGTATAATAAGTATTGTCTGTAGGGTTTTAAGTTGAACACTCTCGTCTGCAACTTCCGCATGCTGAAAAAAAAATATTAAATGTCAGATAAAACTTGAATGTAATATAACGCAAAGAATACTCTGTGCTAATAATCTAAATTATAACTATACTACTATTCAAGAAAAAAACGTGGATAAAAAAATGAATGATACCAACTAAATGTTGGAGTAGTCTGTAGTCACGTAGATTTTACCCTTTATATTAATGGCTTGTCAAGATAAGTTAGTTGTGCAAGTCATTATCATGTTAATTTAGAAGTATCAAATAAGCCTCTTTTGTAAAATGTAAACATTGATAACAATCGTATCATTTATCAAAGTTATAGAAACCAGATTCACTACAGTGAAGTATATATACAGAAACCTTAAAAAGGGAAAAGACTAAACTACCCTTACAATAGATGTCCCATTAGAGGCTAGAAAATCAGAAAAACTATGAGACGTATATTCGCCACCCAAATCACATCGAAAACATTTAATATTACAAGAGTATTGTGCCCAAATCATAAAACAAAAGGACTTAAAAATAGACAAGAACTCAGAACGACAGGTCATAAGATAAGCCCAACAATATCGAGAATAATCATCTATAAATGAAACATAATACTTTGACCCTCCTTTAGTAGGAATAGGAGCAGGTCCCCAAATGTCGGAATGAATTAAGTCAAAAGGTTCAAGAGAAACAGATGTACTTTTATTAAAAAGTAATGCGGAAAATTTTGTAAGTTTGCAACCACTACAATCAAAAATATCATGACTAGGCAAATTCCCCAAAACTCCATAAGCAATTTAGTATTTTAAGCGAGAACTAGAAACATGTCCAAGACGAGAATGCCATAAATAAAAACTAGATGACTTAGGACTCAAACAAAAAGAAGAAAGGTCCACGGAGGATGCAGAAGCAGCAATAGCTGGGATATGGAGCGTTTCGAACACATATAGTCTTCCCTCTCTACGGCCTGTCCCAATCAACATTTGGGAACGAAAATCCTACACAAAACAACGAGTAAAAGAAAACAAAACAAAATATCAAGAGTCAAATAATTGACTAACAGATATAAATTCACAGCAAGTTGAGGAATACAATATACATCGGAAAGAGATAAACTAGAAGAAATAATAGAGCCAGTACCTACCAATAACATAGGAGTGCCATTGGCAGTTAAAACCGAGAAAGAGGAAGGAAAAGACATAAGAGATGTGAACAAAGAATGACCATTAGCCATATGATTCCTAACACCGGAATCAAAAATCCAAGTAGAATGAGATATACCTGAAGAAACTAAAGAGGTCAAACCTATAGATGGAGAGACTGCAATGGTTGCAACTGCTTAGCAATGGAAGACAATGATGGAGATGGTGAAGGTGACCCATTCTCAAATGGCATAACTGCAGCGGTACGATAATCCCTTTGCTTTGAAGTTTGTTGTCCCCTATTCAATAACAAAGGACATTGTGCTTTCCAGTGACCCTTCTTTTTTCAAAAACTACATTCATCAACACCAACTCTAGTATGTTGCCGGTTCTGTGAATTATAAGAGGACCTGTGCGGGACGGCCAAGACCCATTTGACTAGATAATGAAAGAACACCCTTTCCCTTTGCGCTTGAAGACGTACTTATTCGGCTAGTAATTCGCTAACTACCGAATCAACAGAAGGAAGTGGATTACGAAGGAAGTGGATTACGGTAAAGAATAAAACCACGAAGCGCCTCAAAATCGTCGCGAAGTGCCATCAAAAATTGAACCAACCTCTGTTGTTCTTTGTATGTGCAATACAACTCTATGGTACCAAGTCCAGACGGTTCTGTGAGTGCGAACTAATCCCAAAACCTTGTCATAACAGAGTAAAATTCTTGTATACTTTTCTCCCCTTGTAGAGCTGACCGAATGTTTGATTCCAGCTGATATCTTTCGGCAAAGTTGGACTGTAGATACAACTTTTTAAGATAATCCCAAATTTCTTTTGTTGTATCAAACTTAGCTAGATGCACTCCAATAGATTGATCAACAGGGTTGTTTATCCAAGTAATAATCTCGGAATTATTCATCTCCCAAACAGAAAACAATGACGCAAAATTCTCAGCTTTAGTGTCAGTTGGAGCTTCCTTAGTCCCAGACACTACCCCACATCTCTCTACCCATTAAAAAGTTTTTCATAACATACGCCCAATAAGCATAGTTATCACCCGATAATTTCGTACTAATAGTATGAAGAGAATCTTTGCGAGTAGCAGCTATAATAAACAGATAACTATTTGGAACAAAATCCAAAATCCAAAATACCAAATCAAAAAGATCGAAGATAGAGTACCACCGACTACCAAATTGAATCGATCAAACAACTTCAAGTAGAAATCTGCAAACAACATAGAAGAGAGATGCAATACGATCTAACCCAATCTTCTGATCTTGAAGCAAAAATTCAAGGGTTTTAAAGAACCCCCAATCAGATTTGAAAAGTAAAAGAAAGAAAAATCAAATATCTTGCAAACAGAGAGAGAAAGATCTCCAACCAAATCAGATGTGCAAAGGTTTCGCGTTTGGCTCGATACCATGATAACAATCGTATCATTTATCAAAGTTAAAAACCAAATTCACTACAGTGAAGTGTATATACAAAAACCTAAAAAAGAGGAAAGACTAAACCACCCTTACAATAGATGTAACTCTAACAAACATAACAATGACATCAAATAATAGACCATTTTCTTTTCTTTCCTTTACATTGATCCACATTAAGTGCTTTTCGTGAGTTCTTACTTCGGACGGCGGCCTATATTTAACACTTATCGTTTCATTTACCACATAACCCAATAGTATGCACCCTCTATCATACAACTCCCTTTGATATTTACCCGCATTCTTCTAGAAATTGGCACCCGTCTCCATTAATATACATCAAGAGTGAAAAAAATATTTGTTGAGTCGCTTTATTCTCACAGCTGATATGCTCGAATTTTGTGTTACCTATGAAACCATATCACTGCGCTGACTGCAATGCATCTTCATGTGTTTGTACAGAGTATTTGTCCTGCCGATCGTGGTTTTATGTACCTTCAAAGATTCACAGCATCCAACTATATATGTGAGAAAGATAAGGAAGATCCACCCAATTGTCCAGGTAAGGTTTAATCACTGTGAGGGTAAAATTAGAGAACAAAACTACTTAAGAGAGTTTCACAAAGGATATGCGATGCTTTGAAGTGTTTTGTTGCTGCAACTAGGTACTTTTATCCATAACTTTGTCGGGACCAACTCTACATAGAGAGATAGAGTTCCTACCAAGAGAGAGTCAACGCCAAAAAGGGACCCCCCTTTTAGATGTGGTCATTTTCTCTTATTTATAGAACAAGATGCAGAGGATATGTAAAGTATACCCTCGTCCCTGAGTGATGAGCCTTAGATTAGGCTTTTGGACTTGTCTAACATGCCCCATGGGAGGGCTTTGGGCCCTATATTGATACCACATGTCTGCAATAGTTGCAACAATCTCCTACACGAGAGTGGTTGGCAATGGGGAAGTACCGTCGTGCATGACTGAGTTGTGGGGGTTATGATATATTATTTTTTACATGAGTTTCCAAGTTGTAATTGTTGGATAAGTCCCTGGAGTCAGTAGTGGCGAATCCAGGAATTTATCTCAGGGTGGGCAAGAAGGTATACGGGGGTTAGTGTAAGCCCCGAGAAAAAAGAATTGGGGCATTTGAGGGACAAGCAATTTTGTTTATCAATGTAGAGAACAAAACACAATTCAAATTACACATTATTAGCAAAAAAATCCCATACCCTTTTTCCAAAAAACTCAATATTCATTCTTCAATTTCAAGTTAAAAAATATATGCATTTAACCCATGAACTCTACCAATCTAATGTCCGTGGAGAGAGAGAGAGAGAGGTTGGCTGCTGAAAAGATGTGAAGGTGACTTTTGAGATAAAAGAGAGAAATGGATTTTTAATATTGTTACTTGAAAAATTACTTTAGATTTACGAGAATACCCATAAAAGTTTGAAAAAGGGTGGGCATAAGGAATGATTACCTTGAAGGCAGTTGCCCACCCTGCGCTGTATGTACACCCGGAGTTAGGGTTGTGTGCCTTGGGTGTATTAGACATAAGTGTGGGTTGCATGTACGTCTAAGCTCCGAGTTGGCCTTAGTGGACCACAATAGGCGTTGTTTGTACTCCTTGTATGATGCAGGGAAATATGTGACATCGTGTCTCCCATCAGGAGACTAGGTCGTCCATGGATGGTGACACACGTAGGTAAAAAATTATGCGGGTACAAAACAGAACATCCTACTTGTAACCAATAGTGGTTTTGCAAAGCTCTAAAATCTTTGTTCTCATCAATGGTGTGCCCTATGCATTTATTAAGGCTGAAAGAGGCTTAAGAGTTAAAATAAGGTTTTCCTAAATTTCCTCTTCTTTTTGCATCGGTGGAAGATGTGCTCAGTAGAGGAATTAATTGGCTCTGGTCCTACAAGATTCTTTATCCCATGGTCACTTTAAAAGGTTGTCCTAGCTTCCTCTCATATTCTTTTTACTAATGATATCATCATATTTGCAAATGGGAAGCCCTTAGGGCTCAAAGTTCTCAAAAATATTGCTTCAAGTCTTTTAGCAGTTCAAAGTGAAAGTTATTATTTGGTTCTCTCTCTCAACTCAAAAAAGGGGTACTATATCTGATGTGATGTGAAACGGTTTCTCACCGTGTGCGCGTATACTTAAGGAGAAGGCGTTTCTCTCTCTAGATCGCTTAGTCGACGCCACCCTCTTTTATTTTCTAGAAGTTTCATTTTTTTTAAAGTTATTTTCAATTGTAAGTAAGAGTTATTTAATTTAAGAAGTAGGAAGTAGAGTCTAACTGCTAGAGGACGTTATCCTCAAGTTGGTGTAACTTCTATTCCTAATCCTAGTAGGACCAGAGTTAAGGCTTATTACTTCTATAAAAGCCACCATAGGTTAGTCTTTTGTTCTCACTGTTATTTTGGTTATTTTAGGTTATGGGTTATTTGGGATATTGTTATTAAGTTATGAATTAATCAAAGTTATGAGCGTTTAGAGTCAAATCTCATGTGCTCTTCGATCAAACATTATAAATAGTACCAGAGCCTAGGTCTTAATCAACCACCACGGTCATGGGCGAAGAAGATTGGGAAGCCATAATTATTTTGAAGTTGGGGGGGAGGAGAAGTAGATGAAGCTTGGCTCGAACGAGAGCCATTCGACGTCTAGATTGCTACGATGATAGCGATGGAGAGGATTTAGATGAAGACGAATCTGAGGGCGAAGAGGGGGGCGTTTGGGGGTTGTCGATTCTCCCCATTAATGAACCATCGATCAGCCAGCCACATTAAGATTCAGGCTACCACCATCTCCAACGATATCAACAATCTTGGGGACCCCGACTATGGTGAAGGCGAGGGCCAAAGAAGGGAAGGGACTGGAATTTTTCGTGGTATAGGGATGCAGGTTGCAAATCAAGGAAGGAGGGTAGCAGTTTTGAAAGATAAGGGACTACAGGAGGAAATCGCAGCCCTGTTTTACATAATACAAACCATGGTACTACAAATCTAGGAGCAGTTAGTGGGAACAAGCATGGACCCCGGACCCCAGATCCCAGAGGAGCAACCAGTTGCACCGTATGACAAATTGTGGGGTGACACGAGCGTGTATCAAAAAATAGTTTGCAACGATCCAAAGGAGGGACTACCAGGGGCTGCTATGTACCCGGGTACACTGGATCAACGTGAGTTTGAGTTGGGTTTTAGCTCGAGTTTGAATCGTGTGGGACTGCTTCTTTGGTTAGGGTACAAGCAACAGTTACAAGGAAGAAGTGGGAACAAGGAAAACATGAGGATTCTCCCGATCATCTCCATCGACCATCCGACCACTTCTCTTAATCGACAAGACAGAAAACAAACTAAGGGGGACCACCAACAACAGCCACAACTCGGCATAATGGCCCACAATCGACGGCAAAGCTTCAAAAACGACACTGCACATGGTACCAAAGTTTCCACCGGTGTCTCCAGGCCTGAAAGCACCCAAGGGCGGCATACGACTTCCCCAAAACACTCAAAAGGGGGGTTGGAGTATATATCTCTCGAAGGCGAGCGTAGTAGTGATCGGCATTGGAATGCCAACGAGATTGGTATGGGCAAGATCTTTAACGATACTAGCAAAGATGGAAAGCTCCTGCTTGTCTATCAAATATGGGAGAATTTTTCGGGTTTCTACAATAGGCGGTTACTTTCATTTTCAAATATCACTCGACATAGGGATGTTGGTGACAGTGTCGTACCTCCGCGTAAGGGTACAAATAAGGGCTACGGTAAGCACCGAGGACGAATTTGGAGCTTGAAGACAGTGGATGCAGCTGAGGATAGTCCGCTAGATGTTCTTTGTTCATGGATTGTTACTCCAATTTTTAAATTCATGGACGAATTTTTTAAAGTCGGGGAGAGGTGATGTGAAACGGTTTCTCACCATGTGTGTGTATACTTAGGGAGAGGGCGTCTCTCTCTAGGTCCCTTAGTCGACGCCACCCTCTTTTATTTCCTAGAAGTTTTGTAAGTAGGAGTTATTTAATTTAAGGAGTGGGAAGTAAAGTCTAACTGATAGAGAAGGTTCTCCTCAAGTTGGTGTAACTTCTATTCCTAATCCTAGTAGGACTAGGGTTAAGGCTTATTACTTCTATAAAAGCCACCCTAGGTTAGTCTTTTGTTCTCACTGTTATTTTGGTTATTTTAGGCTATGGGTTATTTGGGATATTGTTATTGGGTTATGAATTAATCAAAGTTATGAGGGTCTAGAGTCAAATCTCAAGTGTCTTTCGATCAAAAGTTATAGTTTTACATTATATCTACTTTATTTGGGTTTTCACATGGGGTGCTCCCTGAAAGATACTTGGAAATCCCTATCATACAAGGAAGAGTTACAAGAGTTGTTGTCTACCCCTCTAATTGATAAGATTAGAGCTAAGGCCTCAAGTTGGTGAGGGAAACTGCATTCTTTTCAAAATTAGAGTGCCACCCTACAACATGGCCGTATACAAATGGCCTATATCTGCCATTAATAAAGGAGAAAAGATAATAAGAATTTTTATGTGGTCTGGGGACCCTTCTATGAGGAAACTCATCACTGTTAGTTGGGATAAAGTGTGCAAGCCCTGTGCTGAAGGTGGTTTGGGTATTCACAAACTCCAGGATGTTAACCTCTCTATGCTTATGAAGTTGGGCTGGGGTTTTCTTTCTTCTCATGACCATTGCGCCAAGTTTTTCAGAGCTAAATTTCTCAAGAAGAATGGGCAGCTTATTGACAACTTTAAGAGATCTTCTATATGGGCTAGTTTAAAATGGGTCATCTCTAAAGTGAACTCTAATTCCAGCTGGCTAATTGGCAACGGCAGGGGTATTGATTTCTGGAGGGATTGTTGGAGTTCTAGCACTGCTCTTATCAACTTAGTGGATGATGCTCCTCATATTTGGCAGAATTGCACAGTTCATCCTAATCACATTATTGATTTAAATGGGCGGAGTGTACCTGTAATAATTGATGAGTTTCTAAAAAACTAGGATTGATATTAGCTCAATTTATGTGGATAGCTCATCTTCAAATGTCAGGGTTTGAAGGCATCATCCTCAAGGCTTGTTTTCTGTTAACTGTGTCTATGATTCTATCAGAGCTATCAGCCTCTTGATTGATGGACAAAGTACATTAAATGCAAATCCATTCGCCTTAAAATTTGTTCTTTTACCAGGAGATACTGCTGTAATGCTCTTGCTACTGAGGATAATTTGAAAAGGAGAGGTTTTCAGCTTACCTCTAGATGCTCCCTTTGCTGCTCAGCTTATGAATCTGCAGATCACATTTTCTGGAATTGCTCTAAGATCACTCCTCTTTGGTTGTGGCTTCTCTCTATCTTCAATCTCAACTTTGGAGATGGGGAACTCTCTTAGTCCTTATCTATGAGATTTCGATAGGCTGCTGTTCTTAATTTAATGCACCTCATTTGGCTTTATAGAAACTGTGATTTTTGAAGGCTCCCCTTGCAACTTGGCCCATATTAAAGTAAAGCTCCCCTCTTATGTTAAAGATGTTGCCTCTCTCTCAAAGAATCACATGTATAATTCTATCTACAGATGATCTCCTCATCACTGCAAAGGTTGGTGTCCCCAATAAGGCCAGGTCTGCTCCCAGAATCCAAAGCTATAGATGGGTGCTTCCTTGGTTTGATGAAATAAAATCGAATTGTGATAGCTCAGCTTTGGGAAACCCTAGGGTTACTTTGGAGTTCTGGGAGTTACAATCAAAGTGCTAGGGGGATTACAAACAGTTTCTTAGAAGAATGTTAAGCTATTCTTGAAGCTCTTACTTGGGCTCAAAGCAATTCATGGCAAATAATATGCATAGAATCAGGCAATTCAGCTGCTATCTATGCTTTCACTTCTGATTATGTCCCATGGAAGTTCAGGATCCAATGGAACAATTTCAAGCACTATTTTCACTCAAAAAGGTTCTCTCATTTGTGAAGAGAAGGGAACTTCTCTGCTGATCAAGCAAACAAGAAAACTCTCTTCCTGAGGGTATCAAGCAAGTTTTTAGTGGCAAGCCTGACTTTATTTCTAGAGTGGAGTATTCCGATGCATATTACTCTAGATTCCGTTAATTGTATTTGTTTTTGGGCTTGATTCACTGCCTCCCTCCTTGCTTGTACTTTATCTCAATATATTCAATTTTACAAATAAAAATAAAAATCCTGGTTCATAATTTATCACCATCTGCACGAAAAATCCCTAGGGCATATGAGATCCCAGACGCACATATGTCAGGTAAGCTACGTAGCCCCTATTGGTGGTGAGTCAATCCCAGGATCTCCGCTTTTTGAGCCATGATCCCACACCACTATACCAACCATTGTTGATTACAAGTAGGAAGTTCTATGTTGTACTCGCACAATGTTTAACACATTTCACCAGTCATGTACTATAGATGTGTAATGTTGTAGAAGAGTTAGTGTTTGGTTAAATAGAGTTTGTGTTTGATTAAATACATTGTACATACACTGAGTATTATAAAGAGTTTGAGTTTGTAGTAAGTTTATTAAATGACTACAATACATGGAAACTTTAGTTGATTAAATGAGTACTAGGGTTGAGCAGTAAACTGACCAAACCTAAAAACCGAACCGAAATCAAACATTTTTTTCGGTTTGGTTTGGTTTTCATAAGTTTCGGTTCGACTACAGAGAAACCGGCCGAAAACCGAACCAAAGCAAATATTAGCTTAATAACAAAAACAAAACCCTATCTACCTCATTCCTTCCCCAATTCTAACAAAAAAAAATACCCTCATCTCTCAGCTCTCTCCAAATACTCCAAATACTCTTCGAAGGTTAAGTTTCTTCTTCGAAGGTTAAGCTTCTTCTTTGCTAAGACTTGAGAAAAATCGTTTAAGCTTCTCTCCAAATACCCTCGTCATCAACTCTCTCTCCAAATACTCCAAACTACTTGAGAAAAATCGGTTTGTGAGCTTTAGAGCAACGAAGGCGAGCTTCTTCTAGAGTTTGAAATAGGGGTATTGGTACTATAATAGTGGTTTTGCAACAGTGGAGAAGCAACTTTGAGGTTTTAGTATTACAAATTTACAGTTGGGGATATAGTGGTCGATGTGTTGTTGTAAGTGTGGAGAGAAAACCTAACCATCCTATGATGGACAAGTTCTTACTAAGGTATGAATCTCTCTCTCTGTGTCTCTCCCTCTCTCTCTCTATTTTGGGGGTTTGTTGATTTAATCTTAGGTTTGTTGATTTTAGTTTGGTGATTTGGGTTTGTTAATATGGGTTTCTTCATATTGGTTTGCTGAGTTGGATTTCTTCATATTGGATTATTGAATTGGGTTTGTTTTCCCCATATTGGTTTGCTGATTTGGGTTTCCCCGTATTGGATTGTTGAATTGGGTTTGTTTTCCCATATTAGTTTGCTGATTCAATTAGTTGAATTGGTTTTGTTTTCCCAATGTCTAAATTGCTTATTCTTTTCATGTGATTAGAGACCTCTCTTTCGAAGAATGTTCTGTACAAATAAAACAACGTAGTGGGGATGAATGCCTGTTCTCCATTAAATACAAGATCCGCAGGTATATTCTAAAACTTCTTTTCTCTAATCTCTAATGTTTGGTTATTGTCGTTTACATGCTTATTGTACTTTCTTTATGATTTACTCTATAGTAATTGATATTATTATTATCTTATTACTTTTGTTTGCAGATAGAGGAAATGGTTGTGCAACAAGGGGAGCAAAACACTCCAACTGAATCGCAAGAAACAAATCTCAATTCTAATGTTCCATTATCACCCAAAGGTTCCAAAGAACAAGAATCAGGTACGAAGCGTAAATCTACCTCTATCGTGTGGGACCACTTTATGATCGTAAAAGGTACTAGAAAAGTTCATATCAGGACAAAATGCAATTACTGCAAAACTAGTTTTAAATGTGAATGCAAAGGTAATGGAACAAGTTCTATGCTAGGACACCTAAACAATATCTGTAAAATGTATCCGTATGGAAAATACAGGAATACTGTTAAAAGTCAGCAAACACTATCTTATAAAACAAAAGATGGGCAAAATGAGATAGTGGGAGTTACTTGGAGCTTGGAGGCGTGTAGACTCGTTTTGGCTAAAATGATTATTATGGACGAATTATCATTTAAGTTTGTCGAAGGACTAGGTTTTAGACATTTCTGCAAGGTTGCCATTCCAAGAATTCCCGTCCCATCCCGTTTCACTATAGCTAGAGACTGTCTCAAGTTGTACAAGGATGAGAAGCAAAAATTAAAGACAATTCTAAAGTATCAAAGAATATGTCTTACAACGGACACGTGGACATCTATTCAGAACTTGTGTTATATGTGTCTCACTACTCATTGGGTTGATAGTAAATGGAAACTGCAAAAAAATCATAAATTTCTGTCAAGTTTCCAACCATAAGGGCGAGACCATTGAGAAAGTAGTTGAAAAGTGTTTGATTGACTGGGGTGTAGATAGTATTTTCAGTATTACTCTCGATAATGCTAGTTTTAACAACACTGTTATTGATTATTTACGACGAAATACCAAAAGCTAGAATAACACAATTTTGAGTTACGAGTTTTTGCATATGAGGTGTTATGCGCATATCCTCAATTTAATTATTTCTTATGGTTTGAAAGAGTCATTTGATGCAATTACAATGATAAGAAGTGCAATGAGGTATGTGAGATCGTCTCCACATAGGTTGGAACGCTTTAAAACATGTGTGAAAGATGCAAAATTGGAAGATAAGAGTTTAGTATGCGTAGATGTTCAAACTCGGTGGAACTCGACATACTTGATGTTAGAGACAACGAAAAAATTTGAATTAGCCTTTGAAAGATTGCATGATAGAGTCTTCATATCGTACATACTTTAGGGAGGGGGAAAGTAGGAAAAAAAATTGGGACCTCTGACTCAAATAGATTGGGAAGATGTTAGAAGGCTTGTGAAGTTTGTTAAGATTTTTTACAATACAGCATTGAAGTTTTCAGAATCATTATATATTACTTTTAATGCTTTCTTTCAAGAGCTTGTCACTATTCAAACTAAACTGCTTTCATATAAGAGAAGTGAAGATGTTGGCTTATTGTTGATGGCAGGGCGCATGCAAGAGAAGTTTGATAAGTATTGGGATGTCGAGAAGATCAATTTGTTATTGTATGTTGCATTAGTTCTTGATCCTCGATTCAAGATGAAATATGTACGATTTTGTTTAAGCTCAAGATTAGAATTTGAATCATCTAAAGTGGATCATCTAGTGTCAAGGGTACAGGATGCACTCATTCGTCTTCACAATTGGCATTTAGTGAACCATTCTTCCTCATCGCAACTTCAAAATATGGGTGAATCATCACAAGGGTTGAGTAGCGATCGTTGTTATTCTGATGATGATGATATGTCTTTGGCTAATGATTTTCAAAAACACTTGGGAGGAAGAATACAATTTGGTGAACAAGTCGGAAGTTAAACAGTATTTGGCGGAGGTGTAAGAACAACCAAAGATTGGACATTTTGATATATTAGAGTGGTGGAGAGCTAATTCCTCAAATTATCGGATCCTTTCTCATGTTGCACATGATGTATTGGCCATTCTCGTCTCTTCGGTTGCATCGGAGTCCGCATTTAGCACGGGGGGGCATATACTTGATTGTTTTCGTAGTTTATTGGCTCCTACTACTGTTGAAGCCCTTATATGTTCTCAAGATTGGCTCCGACCATCAATGGCTCCAATAAATCTTCAGGAATCAATGAATGAAGTTGAAGAACTTGAAAAGCTTGACAAAGGTAATGAAATACTTAGACATATTAATTTAATTTATTTTCTTAGTTAACTCTTTATTTCAAATATTTTCTTGTTATTGCTATCTAGAGTTGCTCGGGGGGTCAAATTTGCATCCATCTTTTGTGGATAATTGAAGTCATCCCACCAAAAGTTAACTTAAATTGAGTTGTGTCATTTTGGTTGCATTTGATCTCTTTAAATTAACTTTTGGTAGACAATGGTCAACATATTCCAGTAACTATTTGAAGAAGAAACTGGGAATTTTTGGTAGGGCTTTAATCATAGTACTTATTAAACATGACACCAAACTGGAAAGCCTAGTCAGCCCTGTATGCTTTCACGTTATGGATTAAGGATTTTGTAGTGATACAAGGATACTACACTCCTGTTATTACAAAATTTCAAAGATTTTAACATAATTTCAGAAGAACCATCCTTTAGGCATGCTAGTTCCATACTACATTTTATAGATCCTCTTGTGTCATATCCCATAAACTTTGCAGAAAGTCGATTGTTTCATCGTTGTGTAGTAACTCTTAACATTTTTTAAATATTCAGCTTCCTGTTCCGGCTTTAACAACGTGCGTTATTAATAAGCTTTTAAGTATTCAGCCTCCTGTTCCTATCCTCTAAAATTAGATATGCGCTTAATAACAACACAGCAAACAGCTTGAAGAGCTGCTACGCCTAATGGGCACCACCAGCCTGAATTGTAGCACAAAGGTATACAATACCATGATGATTGCAACAAAATTAATTGTGTACTAAAATACTAATGTAATCAGCCACTAACTTGTTCTTTTATATGGATTCAAGGTTTAACAATTTAACTCACTTAAAAATTTGAAAAGTACTAAGAAATTCAAATTCAGGAAAAGACTGCTAATCTTTTGGGAGAAAATGGCATATGCTTGAAGCCTTTCTTCATTTTGGTGGGGCGTTTATCGCCCATAATGCTACAAATGCTGAGATCCACACCTAAATGAAAACGTATTATGGTAGCTTATTCTAATTTCAGATATGTGAAAAGTTAATCTTGGCCTCATCTTGTAACATCATGATGCAATGTTTTTTATGTTTAATGTGGTAACTGCCTCCTTGGGTCATGGGGAATTCTAGAAAAGTTTGGCAGGTTATATGGCTAGGATTAGAGGCAATCTCAGACGATGCAACACCGTCGATAATCCAATACAGTAAATCACGACATAACTCTAAAACATACTAATGTTAAAAGATCATACTTTTTTAGAGTTAATCTGTTATACTGTTTTTTATACTGTTTTTTAGAGTTAATCCTTAATTTCACATGCAAGTATTTTCATATTCATGTTTTCAACTACAAGTGTTCAACTATTATAGTTTTTGTTTCACTATTTGCAGGATTGCTTCTATGCCTGTATATCTAGTTGATGTTACAAGGTTAGTATTCACTTTGTTATTTTAATTGGTTCTTCTAGAATATATAAATAGAATAGACTATAGAGTTTGTTTTGTTGATTCCATCTAGAATATATAAATGGTTCATGAAAATTTATGAAGTCTTGAGCCAACAATTGATGATATTTACTTAGTAATGTGATTATACTAATGTTATGCTACTTTACTTCAATTTTTTATTTTTCAGATGTGAGTGTTCAAAGCTTTTGCTTGCGAGTTGGTGTCCTATTTGATAATGAAGGCGAGAAGAAGGCGAACGAATCAACTCTCATTTTGTTTCTAGTGTTAATTAAGGATTTAAGTGGATGATTTTATTTTCTCTTAGTGGATAGTCTTTGAATTGGTTATGTTTTGATGATTGTATCATTCTCTTCTTCTTTCTTTTTCTTCATTTTACCAATTGAGTTATCAATGACTAGACCCATATATTTTAGAATTTGGATTATTTTCTCATTGTCATGTATTTGAAGTAATGTTCTTTGTAAAATAATGCCTAAGCAAGGAATTGGACCAAACTGGACCATATAGCCCAAATTGAATTTTATTGGCTTTTGGTTTCGGTTTCGGTTTCTATTTTGATTTTCGGATCGGCTTTGATTTCGGTTTTGTCTAACTTTCTATCAGTTCGGTTTAGAAATAGTTCGGTTTCGGTTTCGGTTTCACTATTTACAAACCGAATGTTTCGGTTTTGGTTTCGGTTTTGGTTTGGGCCCAAAACCGACCCCCACCCATGCTCACCCCTAATAAGTACAGTACATTTGCATCTTTAATTTATTAAACGAGTTAAAAGCACATTGAATCTTTAGTTGAATAAATGAGTACATTGAATATTTAGTATATTAAATTAGTAAAATACATTGAATTTTTAGGACACTTGGGAAACTAAAGTTTTTCAAATAATAAATAGTGCACATAGTATAAAATTTAAGAAATAAAAGAAATGATAAACTAAAAACTATTTGCTAATGAACTATTTATTATCATAGTTCTACTTTCAAATTTTGTTTAATATTTTTCTTCTTGATATTAGTATGGCAATCACCCAAATTATGAACAAAATAAGTCCAATTAAATAGAGACAAATTGTTTAGAAGAAAACAAATGAGAGATAAATTATAGAAGCAAAGGTACCAACTAAACACAAACAAGAAAAAACATCAGCAACACAACTAAACTAAAACTAACATACAAAATTAAACGTTACTAACCCTCTTATCTGCATTTCCTCCTATCTCCTCCACCATCGCCCAATGTCTTTTTACTCCGTCCCCTCCATTTTCCTTTCTCCTTTCTTTCATTTGTATCCATCGATCTCTTTTTCTTTCTTTTTTCTTTTTCTTTTTCTTTCTTTCCATCTATCTCTTATTTGACATACAACCACTCTTTCATGTTTTAGATCACATGCATTATATAAAGAAGGATACACCAAAGTAAGATGCCTCAAACCAGATCATACATCATGCCAAACATAACAAAACTCTACTAACCCATATTTCTTTTACTTGTGTTTTTCAAATGTGATGTTATTTCAGCCTATTCCGTCAAAAAAAAGTCTGGATTCTTTTCTGACTAGCCTTAAAGCCAGCCACGCCAAGTCTATTGCTATTGTCTATTACTCCGGTGATCTAGGTTTGTGAAGCCATTGGGCTCTTGGCCCAGTGGTGGCTGTGACCTTCCACCAAGAGAGGAGTTGTGGATATGAAACCTCATGGGGTTGGAAACTTAGGGTTACGGATCCATATATAGAACCGGCTTGCCTAGCCAAAAAAAAATCCTAGGGTTGTGAAATATTATTGGGCCTACTCTGGAGTCCTTAAGTGTTATGGATTGCCAACCTCTTCTGGAAAAAGTCTGAGTAAGACTAGTATTTTCGTTCCCGTGATGGCAATGAAATGAAATGAAGATGAGTGTTCTCATCTCTTGAAGTCAACTGTTGTACTCATAAGAAGAGGGAAGCACTGGTCTTAAAAATTTGTGTATCTGGAGTGGAACCAGACCTACTTTATCAGAAATACTTTTCAGTTAAGTGAGCTTAGGATAACATTTTTAAAAGAGGAAGAATTTTTGGTCTTATAATATTCCTTATAAGAAAAAAAATTGAAAGGCAAGCCGGTTTTATATAGGGATCCGTAACCCAATATTCCTCAGAGTTGCTCAATGCTTGGAGGGAAAATTAAAAATCTAGAGAGCATGGTCAACATTTCACTCAGCAACCTTTTGTCCCATGGAAAGCAGAGTGGGCAACGTGGTTCATGAAGACAGTTGTAGTATTCCCAAGCACCTTCAACCAACTATTGATAAATTTCTCCAAAGCCTTCCCACCATATCTAATACAGCTGGCAAGAAAGATAGAATTATTTGGCTTCTACTAGTGCTGATTACGTTGTATAAAATACCTATGGGGGTCTTAGCCAAAAGAAGAATGTGGTGCAATGGAATAAGATTTGTTGGTGCAACACAGCTATCTCAAGGCAGATTCTTAAAGGGGTCCTGCTAGTCAGGATTGGAGCATTCAAGGGGGTATTCTCACCACTGCTGTATGTATTTGTTGTAAGTCTTCAAATGAGAACTTTGAACACTTATTTATGGAGTGCAGTTACTCCAATCATAATTGGAAGGAAGTGTTAGTTATGTGCAACTATGTTAGGCAGATAGTGGTGTACAGCATGTTCTGCTCTTTAGTGCTAATGCTTAGAGAAAAAGGAATACCGTCATTTTCCAGATTTGTGACTCCCGAAAGATGGCAGTGGGAAGCTGCTCCTGTAGAAAGCTTTGAAACACGGGTAAGACAAATTTGAAACTCAAAAGACTTTAATTTTGAATATGATATTTCCAAAACTACCCTTAGCAAACAAATCCTTCCTCTCTTTCTTCTTTACTTCTTTCTTCTGATAACACCATCATAGATACTAACGTTTTCTCAACTCTCAACCTTCATCTAGAAAACTAACTCAGTTAGAGTGATTCCACAGTCTCATCTCACAATTTCAACTTTACAAAGTTAAAACAACATCAGTCAATGAATGTGATAATCTCGACTAAGACGAAGCCTTATGGCGATTTTTTTTTTATGAACCAACCCTTTGATCCTCGAGATTTTACATGATCGGCACCTTGAAGAAGCATCAACCATAGCCATATAATGAGTTTTAACAGAGAACTTCAAGATCTTGGATTTGTTGCTCGTACCAAGTCAATTGATATTAAACCAAAAATCTCCAATCCCTTCTTTGCCGAGAATGATGATGATTATGGGAATCCAAAACCCCAAGGAGGATTATGTAGCTCAATGTCCTCTAGAAAATTGAAATGGAAGCGACCTTGGTGAAGGGAAGGAGAAAGACTTTCTCTCTCTAAAGATAAGTAGGTAGAGAGAAACAGATAAAGTGGTTGATTTAAGGGTAATATTGGTATAACCTTCTTTATGACTAAACATTTATAAGTTTGAATTTTTATATACACGTGTCTCAAAATTTTCTACAGGAGCTCCACTGCCAGCTCCCGGGAGTCACAAATCTGGACTCTTTTAAAAATGAATCTAAGCCTGCTAGTGTCATCCTTGAAGCTATCTACAGAGAAAAAGCTCATGATGGACTCAAAACTCATGCTATCTGGTCTCTTCACCCAACTTTTATTCTTTCAAGTATACTGAGTGCAAATGACCTTCCCCTCCCCTGCTCACACATTGATGCTGCTCACAGATGGATAATATACTGATGCAAGAGGTGGCTATCAGGTCTTAATCAGTAATTTAAGGTGATCATTGGTTTTACTCAAGTGTTATGAGTTTATGAGTATTACTTTTCATGACATGCAGAGCGTAGAGTGTGGTGTCAGACAAGTAATCAAGCTAGGTATTAAGTAATCAAGCATTATTTAGCTTCAATCAGCAGGTTCTAATCTAAAATCTGCCTAATCCCCAGTTTTCCCTTACAAAAAAAACACAGTACTAAAAAGCATAAGATACAAGAATAATTTGAAACTTACATCTTTTAATGTCGAAAGTATCTCCTTAAGAGCCGATGGTACAACAGCGTCATGCGATATAAGCTTTTGCAAACACGAAAGTCCAATGACACTAAGCTTCACAGTCCTAACCTCACAAGCCATCAAAAAGACACGCAATATATCCTCATTATAAGCTATCTCCGCCGGACTCGACAATGTACGAAGCTGAAACCATCAAAGCAAACCCAATTTCAGATAAAATTATAAAATTATACAATCAAAACTAATACTAGTGAAATCTAACTTTAATTATACATTACAAGATCCCATTTTTAAGAATCACCTAAACTAATCTAAATTAGGGTTTCTTAAGCAAACCTTTCTGATTGCGTGTTCTGCTCCGTCTTTGATCGATGGATACCTACGACGAGCTTCAGTAGAGAGAGCACGTAGATCTGATTCAAGAACCGCCATGAAAGCCATCTTCTCTGAGTTTCAAATTCACCAATCTAATTGGGAATCAAAATTAGGGTTCCAACATTTAAGAGAAATAAATGTCAATTGAGATCAAGAAGATGTCTTCGTCTTCTCTGTTCTTTGTCAGTCTAGCTTTACTCAATTGTTCGTCCCTTCCTCTTTCATACGGCAAAAGTACGTTATGGCTAACTTTTAACTGAAAATTTCGCTCAATGTGTGTACCACAAGATGCTGGGCAAACCAGTAGCGACCGTATTGTCGCGAAATTATGAAAGAACTCGATTTAAATCGATGTGTTAGTCTGAGAAAAAAAAAATGGCGGCGATAGTAGAATGACAATGATTGTAATGGCTTAATTTCGTAGCTCAAGATAGCTCAAAATTAGATCTTACACCAAATGTACCTGTGGCATGAATTAGTATAATTCAAGAAATAACACAGGTGATTTAGCGTGAAAACCAGGACCTCGAGTTGAAGATTTAGTAACTGTAACTTTTATTGTTTGAGATTGATATCTTATTACAAGTGATCTCTTGAGTTAGAAATACTTAATCTTGAAGGATAAAAATTATTGGTCTTAAAATCTAGAATTACTGGTCTTATCTTCTCTGGAACTCATCATTTATATAGACCTTACATGTAGTTCGTTATCGTGTAGAAGCACGTTCTCCTGAAAATGAGGTAAGTGGTAATTGAATGTGTAACTGTTAGTTCGTGGGAGACAGGTGTCTTTGACTTGTTCATATTTTTTGTAGTGCTCGAGTCATGTTCCTTATCAGTCTGTGGTCTAGGTGTCAATACTGATTGTATATATCACGTGTATAATGCGTGAGTCTGGTATTGAGGTAGTTCGAGTTTGGACTAGGTCGAGGGATAGGTCCCTACAATCGCCCCCTCCCAACTGAAGGCGCAGGTGGCTTTAGTTGAGAAAAAATTTGTGAAATGTTTTTGTTGGAATTTTAAAAGATATACTGTGGAATTTGACTAGCTAGGGACTTTACATTTATTTATTAAAGACCGTATTCTAGAATTTAAAGCGTGGGAAATGATTGATGTATTTGGCGTTTGGGTTTCCTAGTAAAGGTTGTTTTTGAATGATGACTACTTTGGAAATCCTTCTTTATATTGAATGCGAGTCTGATATAAATAAGGTTTGTATTGTATCAGCTGTCATCGATGTGAAAGAACTCTGTCTCTGGGAATATTTGGTGGTTCTCTGTGTCTTGAGAATGGTGATGACCAGACGCCAAGTATATAAAGCCATGGTGATTGCTGAAGTGCAGAAGCTGCAGTTGCGCTACTTTGATAACCAATCTCTGGATATGCCCACTCCCATACTTGTGCCACCAACATGCCAGCAGAGGCTGAGGATAACTACTATCACATGTGGCAGTTTCACTATCTCATTCTGTTAGGTGAGCAGCGTCGGGTATGTCTTCGTCTGCTTGCAGAAGATAAGATTAAGGAGGCAAATGTGGAAGCCGGTGTACGTACCAAGAAGTACTATCGTTATCCTACAAGGGATTAGGTTCTACAAAAGTAGAATCATTCTTTTTTTTATGCCAATCGGAGGTGGTGGGGGTTACGGAGGAAGAGACGGTGGTGCTAGAGACAGAGATTGGAAATTTTATTCTGTACAATCATCGTTCTTCTATTACAGGAGTGTGTTATGCTGAAGGTTGCTTCAGGCTCTGTTACAACCATCTTTCTATTTTTTCTTGCAGAAGTGTTTCAATACGAAGCAGTGATGAAAAAATGAAATGTAATATTACCTATAGATTGATCCGTAGGAAAGCTCTGAAAAATTATTCTTTGTAAAGTAGTTTGTAAGAAATATTCAAGCTAATGAAAAAAATTTTTTGTGAAAAATGAGTATGGTAATTCGAACTAAAAATACATTTTGGCATACTGAAACATAATTCTCTATTTGAGAAAACGAACTAAAAATGAGTATGATAATTCGAACTATGGTTAGTTCAAGTGGGGTCTAATAGAAAGTTGATATAATAAAATTAAGGGAAAAGAGTCTATTGCTTGTAATGTGTATAATGTAATTGCTTATAATGTATAAATCGACGTGCTAGATATAGATATGTGAAGATGCAACAGGTACTTATGTCGAACTAAAAGAAATCTATTAATTCAAGCTATAAGACATCACTCTGCAGTAGAAATGAATTTACAGAAACCAAAAAATTGAGTTGTGGAGAAAATGTGGATGTATGTAAAATAGTTTAGAGGTGTTGGAAGTGAGTTCGAAAAAGATATGGTCGAAATGTAATGAGGTCGCTATGAAAAGATAAACTCAAATAAATTTGGAGCACGATCTTAGGGTTATCAGTTATGGATAAGGAGAATTTTGAGTATTATTCTAAATACGGAATGGGGGGAATCTGTTGTTATCGTAATCTACGTGTATAAATAATGCTTGGAATATGATGTAGAGAGGAGGAAGAAATAAAAAATGGTGTGGACTCGTTCTCAAAGAGCTCGTCATACGTTAGAGGGGCGCTTAGCAATAAAGGTTGAAGAAGTTTAGGAGATGATCTTTGGGCAGTTAGATTATGATGCTAACTTTCTGGAATCTTCAATACAGTTTGATAGTTGGCTACGAGGGTGAGGGAGAACGAGGTTGGGCGTCACGTGTATTCCAAAATATTTTGCGAATTAGTGTTGGAGCCTGAAGCTCGAAAAGCTGATGTGAGGGAAATTGCTCTAAAAGAAATAGTTGAGGAAGATGAGAGGATTGCTCGGTACAAACTGATTAGTTGTGGCACTCTATGGCATCTTGGATGTTTCATGTGTAATTATTTGTGAGGGAGTGAACTGTGTTAGGTCGAATAAATGTATTTTGAATGGACAAAGAATACTTCTTCCGAATTTGTTCATATTTTGTTGTAAATATTGTTTTAAACTTTGAAATACATTTAAAATTTGAAATGTTGTAGCATTGGAAATAATGTCAGCAATTTTATAAGTAACAGAAATATGAGTAAAGAAGAGAAATCAGATCATCTATACTTTTGTCTTTTGTGTAAGGGTATAGAAAGTTTGATTGCGTGTGAGGAAAGAATCATAATGAGTATGGGAAGGTCTGAGAGGGATTTGGTTAGGATAGAGAGAGAAATATATTTAAATATAGGATATGGGATAATGATAGGAAGGTGTTTTCACCCAAAAAGTACGAAACGTCTGACATTAATAATAGAAGGGGCGCCTCGATTCTAAAACCGAGGGTGGCTTGTGTGAGTCCCAATAACTACCAGCAGCTAGAGATATAGTATAAATAACTTTTCTTCTTCATTCAAACATTTATCAACACACAGAGAAGCAAAAAACGAGAGAGAGAAAAAAGAAAATGAGTTGCAGAGATTCTAGAGAGTGAGAGTTAATGAAAGTAAGCATCACATCCAGAGAAAAAAGGTGGTTGTTATTATAGAGGCAGATGTAAGACCTTTGTGGTACAGTTTCATGGCAAAAGAGGGATTGTGTGCGGTTCCAGACTCTCATTCAGACATTAAAGGTTAGTGGTTTTGATTGATTTGGCTGATTCTGCTTGTGATCTAGAGCAATTATTTGATGTGGAGAATACTATATTTATGTTTATTCAAAATTTGAAAAGTTTGCTATTTTTAGTAAACCTGTGAATATATTTATTTTGCATGGAAAAGTATATATGTATGTGTATGATAGAGATATATGTATGTATAAAAGTATAGACAAAATAATAATAATAGAGAAAATTGATTGAATACCTAGACCTGTATGTAGGTAGAGGCATGAGAAGGCTCTATTATAGAAATAAGCCTCATCCTCAAATGTATTCTTGATATGGAGACTTTGATGTCTGGTCATTTGTTCGAGCTAGTATCTGTTAAATCTGATAATGTAGATGTTGTGGGGGGCGACCTAAGAACGGATAGCCCTGACGTTATAAAGGTAGATTAAGAGGGGAAGGACGAAGTAGAATTTCTAAATTTTCCTAGTAATGTCGTATCTTACCCTGCAGATTCAGATGCATTTAAAGAGTTTTATAAAATAAAGGTAGTTTAGGTGGTAGATGGGGTAATGTTATAAAACACTTTGGGAGGTCCTTTAGGGGATGCACTATTCCAAATAGGAAAGAATACTTTTTCTTGTTACCTGATTTATAACAGGAGAAAGATAAGAAGGGAGTAGAGGAGTCGATCTCTTTTGAGTACTTCAATGGGGGTGTCTAAAGTGATCTGGACCAAAAAATTTGTGTTATCTATCTCAGTTATAATTCAGACTGATGTTGCCTCTTAGCAATCTTGCTAAAGGTATTTTGAATACCATAGAGGTCTGTCCTGCCCAACTGAATGAGAATATGTGGGTAATGATAAATATTTGTGATAACCTGAATAGACTGTGGGCTGAAAAATGGGGTAGAGAGGATAATAACTTTTGTAGATGTTTTGCAGTATTATACAGTAAAATATTATGTGGCGTTTGGAGGCGCGTACGTCTCTTCTAGTTTGTATCGACCTCAGTTCTTCGACCTGAATTCAGCAGGGCGAGTGTGAATGACAATTTTATATTGGTGAACGGTGATTGTCTCCAAAGAAAGGACGAGGAATTTATGGACCTTATATATAAAACTATGAAGAAATGTAAGTAATAGTTTGCGATATCGAGCTGTAGTAGATGTGGCAGCATTTATCTGTACGTAATAATGTATTGTGTTTTGTAGGTCCTCGATCTCAAGTGGTGAGAAAAGAATCGTTAATAGATATTGTAGCTCGAGAAGGCTCTGAGTTCGAGATTATTCTAGAAGAGCTCGAAATAAGCAGATCCAAAAGAGCTAACAGTAGGTCAGAGAAAGTGCAGAAGTCTCAAGCAAAGAGACAAATGACAAGAACTGGAACTGGATAAAGGGAAGCAGCGGACAGTGATAAACGTTCAGTATTACCGAAGGTTGCAATTGTAATGGCCTAATTCCGTGAGCTCGACGTGACCTGAAATTAGTCCTTACACCAATGTACCTATGACTACAATCTAGTAAATAGGAAATAACACAGGTATTTAGCGTGGAAAACCTATAAATAGGTTAAAAAACAACGACCTCGTGTTGAGGATTTTGTAATAGTGACTTTTATTGCTTAAGGCTGACGATATCTTATTACAAGTAATCTCTAGACTTAGAAATATTTAATCTTGTGAATAAGAAGTCTTGAGTATTTGAGAATTTTAGAAGATATAATCTTCTTTGTGATTTCTCATATATTTTTCTGGTGCTTGTCTTTCTTGGAACTTTTTCTTTATATAGTCCCCTTCCGCAACTCTTCATCGTGCTGGAGCACGTTTTCCGAACAATGCGGTTAGTGGCTGTTGACTGAGTAACTGTTGAGTTTGTGAGAGACATGTGGTTTTAACTTGTTCAGGTTTTTTAGTTTAAGCTCGACCTACGTTTATCATCAGTTCATAGAGTATGTGGCAATGTTTGACTGAGAAGTCATGTGGAGGATGCGTAAGCCTGATATGGGGGTAATTCGAACTGGGGACAACCCAATTTTAGGTAAGATCGAGGGATAGTCCCCTACAATCGCCCCATTACAATCGAAGTCACGAGTGGCTTTGGTTGAGAAAGAATCTGGGTATATGGGTATTTAGGTTAGAAGTTTGAATTTCGTAAAAAGTAACGACGTTTGTTGACTGCATGGAAAATGCGTATGCCAAAGGAGGATGTATGCATATTGAATGTTGATAGGAATTGATGGATGTGACGGTTAGGGTTTGAAGAGTTACGTCTTATTCAATGATGATGCTTAGGAAAACGTACCTGCACAATAAATATAGGGTTATATAAATGGTACTTGCACCGTGGATTGTGACAAAGTACGTTGTGATCTATTACAAAATTCTCTGCTAGTTTTGAAGAAGGTGAAAACTCGTAAGATGGCCCTTAAGGAGCGAATTGCTTCTGAAATGCAAAGGTTGAAGTTGAGATTTTTTAGGAACCACTCGTTGAAGGATCCTGTTCCTGCTTCTGTCTCTTTGACGTATAAAGGTATGTCGGCAGACGAAGCGGCTGAATCTGAGGAGGGCTTTTATTGTAGATGGAAATTTCACCATATTGTTTTAGCAAGTGAGCAACGTTGGGCTTGTCGCTGCATTCTTGTGGAGGACAAGGTCGGGGAGACAGATGCAGGGATACGCGTGACTGCGGTGCAGTTGCGCTAATCTTTTGTGTTACAATGGTTTCTAAGGTCGGGCCCTCTTCATCTCTACCAACTCTACGGAGGTGGCGATTGTAGAAGAGGCGGTGATGGTAATGGAGGTGGGAGACGAACAGTGGAAGTTTGCTTCTACATTTCCATCACTTTCTTGCGCTAAGAAGACCTTCAGTTTGAAGAGTTGGCTCCTGCACTGAGTCTTCTGCTTGCATAGATTCTATTTGAAGCTCGACTAGACTTCGACCAAACTCATGTGAGGAAAGCTTTTTGCTGTTTCCAATTTCTGCTTTGTATCAGAGTGAAAAATCACTAAAGCAAGATGAACTGAAGGATTTGATGTGTCGGAGTGCCTGAATGACCTATTACTTGTAAAAGCATTGAAAAGCTTGTAATTTGTAATGTACCTGAAGTTGGGTACTGGACAAATTAGGTATCTGTAAAGTACCTGAGATCGATTACTTGAAAGACTTATTATATGTAAAAGCACGTGTAATCTTTTTCGACATGAATAAAATTTGTCATCCAATTTCTTGTGTTGATGTAGATATAGAATAGCTTTTAGAAATCGAGCTAAAATGTTTTGAAAAATGTATGAAATGAAATGAAATAAAATGAAATAAAATGTATGAGTGCCGAAATTACAGTTATTATAGCATTCGTACTGAGATATATATGTATGCAAATTTATGTTGTGATATAAGTATGATTCATCCTGCATGCTAGAAATGTGGGAGAGAAAAATTGTAAAAAATTTGTAGAGAGAAAATTCGATCTCATAGAGGTCGATAGAAGAATAAATCAGGAAAGAATAAGCTCCACCTGGAAAGTTATGGAATGACTGAGTTCGAGGGAAGGGATAAGTTTAAATAATTTTTCTCAAGATTCTGGGTTTTCTGTTATGAGATAAAAGGTCAATATCATAATTTGAGGGGAAAGTGTAGTAAAAATGTATAAATAAGGGTATAATGGGGTTTGAATATGGGGAAGAAATAAGGATGGTGTAGACTCGATCTCAGAGAATACGTCATACCGCTGAAGAATAATTGGCCATAAAGATCGCTGAAGTACGGGAGAGGATTTGTGGATTGTTTGGTTATGATGTTGAGTTACCAGTGAGGGAGTGTCAGCTCGAAAGATTAGATGCAAGGGGTAGGGAACTTAAGTATGCCCATTATTTCTATGAGGTATGCTTTTGTGAACTGGTGAGGGATCCTGCAGATCGAGAAAAGATAGTTAGATTGATTGCTGAGGTGGAGATCGAATTTGAGGATATGAGGATTGATGTAGGTAAATTGGTTTGATGTGGTTCCCCAGGTGATCAAGGCTATTTTTTATGCATCTATATGTGAGGTTCATGGAATGGATATAAAATAGGGGTGATAGAATAAGATTGTGTGGAGTTTGAATAAATTTGAAAGAAATTGTTGAATAGATCCTTTATTCGTATGAATATTGTTTGCTGATGTTGTGTAAAAATGAATTTGAAAATATTTGAGACTCTGTTATGGTAGCTTTGGAAATGACGTAATTGCTGCTATAAGAGTAGAAGAAGAAGCATGTATAGAAAAGTAGGGAGGTTCTGAATTTTTCTCTTGTGAGAAGTTGTAAAAACTCGATTGCGTGTAAAAAGTGAGTCAATATGAGTGGGGCGAGGTCAGAGGGTGATTCGAAAAAAGAGATAAAAATAGATTAAAATATAAGGGGAAAGGTAATGATGGGAAAGCGTTTGTACCAAAAAGGTGCAAAACGTCTGACATGGATAGTGAAAGGGACACCTTGGTTCCAAAACCAAGGACGGCTCGTGCGAGGCTCAATAACTGCTAGCAGTTAAAGAGAGAAAATATAAATATCGCTTCATCTTCCTCAATCAAACGTTTTTCAACATCTAAAAACTTGAAGAGCAGTGAGAGAGGAAGGAAAAAGAGAGGTAAAAATAGTACTGAAACTTATGTAGATTCAAGCAAGATGAATCATCAGTCAAAGTGTGAGAGAGTTACTGAATATGAGTCTCGAAGGTGGCTGTACAGCAGCGTGGTGAGGGAAGGATACGACGCTGCCTCAGATTCACATTCCGATATAGAAGGTTAGTAAATATGTGTAATATGTGTATGTGTGTTTGAAAATTGATTTTATATTGTTAGGAAAGTGATAAATTACTATTTATAGTAATCTAAGAAAATCAGTTATTATAAGAGATATGAAATATATTTGAATATGGTTGACGTATATAAATAGAAGATAACAATAGATACCTAGACTTGTGTGTAGGTCGATCGTGAGGAGTGTTGTGTAAGATAAAAATCCTTACTTGTAGTTGAGATGAGGAACTCCCCTATAAGTGAGGCATCGACCTCTGGTAGGGAGACTGAGTCTGAGATTGAAGCATCCGGAGGTGAGGAAGAATTAGGTGTTGATCAATTTCCAGATTTCCCCAGAAGATTGGTATCCTACCCTCCTCGCTTGGATGCATTTAGAGAGTTCTGTAAAGCCAAGGTTGTTACAAGAGGTAGATGGGGGAACTGTATTGAGTATGCCAGTAGGCATTTTAGGGGTTGTACCATAGTAATGGGAGAGAAATACTTTTATTTATTGGTTTTCTGTGCTACCTGCCTCAGTTGGAGTATTGGTTGAAGCTTCCCCTTAGCAATCTAGCAAAAGGGACTATGAATATTATCGGTGCATGTCATGTTCAAATGAATGGGAACATGTAGGAGGTGATAAGTATTTGTGAAACTTTGAACTCACGATGGGAAGGACAGGGTAGAAAGAGGAGGATATTTCCTGAGGATGTGTTGTAGTTTTATGGTATTAAAAATTTGTGCCCAATTGGAGGGGATTATTTTTGTATGAAGGCAACTCGACTTCGCTTCTTCGATCTGAACTCAGCAGGTTGACCTTGGAACAATAACGTGATATGGGTGAAGGGTGACTGCCATCAGAGAGATGATGAAGAACCTATGGAACTTCTGTTTAAAACTGTAAAACAACATAAGTATAACAATGCATAATGTATAAGATTGATAGTTGAAGCTGAAGATTTCACTAATGATGATGTCTTGTGTATAACAAGTCCCAAATCACAGGTAGAGAGGAAAGAATCGTTGTTGGATAAAGTTTCTCTAGAGGAGACTGAGCTCGAGGTTGTATTAGAAGATTTTGGTTTCAGTAGGAAGAAACGTGTTAACAACCGAGTTGAAAAGGTTTTAAAATCCCAGTCGACAAGGCTAATGACGAGTGCTGATAGAAGCAAAAAGAAGGAGAGTGATGGGGAAAGGCAAACGAGCTTGCCGAAGAACTTTGGAATGGGCAAGGGATTACCCGAGTCCATTACGTCAAGCAAGTTAGCTCGAACGTTCCCCAAAAGGCAACAACCGAAGCATCCGACGGCTGCTGGGCTTCGGGAAGTAGTGCTGCCGCCGAAAAGGCGAAGAAGAGAAGGGTTGATCCTTCTAAAGTATCTAGCGGGAAGGTCATTGAGGATCGACCTGATATGGAGGATGGCTGGAAAGAGGTGGAAGAGAAGGCCTGGTTGGCAGCTCTCTGTGGAGAGGAGGGGTTGAACAAAAATGGTAGGCTCATATGCCCGATTATGTATTTGTGATGGATTTTGTACTATGATTTGAGCTAATCAATAAGGTCAATTTATTATTTTACAGGCTACTCGATTGATGAAAGGAATTTGCCTGGTGGTTGAGGAGGAGTGGGTCGAGCTGAAGAGGAAAAATGCTGAGCTCGAAAGAAATGTAGCTCGGCTGAAAAATGATCTGAGCAAGGAGGGGAAACGGCTGGAGGCGCTGAAGGTTTCTCAATTTGTTAAGGTTAATAGGCTGCAAACAGAGGCTAGAGTGGTCCTGGAGGAGGTGGGAGCTGAGCGTTATAGGCTTGGCCGTCACCTTATTTCCAAAGGATACTCGGAAGAGGAGGTGGATGCCACCAGGGATTATACCTATGTGGAGGAAGATGATGAATAGTTTGAAGATGATGTCGTTGCGGTGGTTGATGGGGCTGGATTGTGTATCTCCTCAGATGGCATAGAATAACCAAGGGGATGATCACAAGCGTCCAGAGACTGAAATTGAGAAGGTAGGATAGTATGATTGTACTGTTATTGTATGGATATGTGGGATGTTTGTAACTGGTTGGACATATTTTGGATAGAATTCTGGAGGCTAAGTTACTTTATGTAAACCTTGTTGTAGGAACTTAAGAACATACGCCTCGGAATAAAAGAGTTAGAGGTTGAGCTTGCTAAGGAGAGAGAGGCTTTAACGTCTCTGTTGTCTTCGTAAGGAGAGCTGTAGGTTAGAATAGAGCAAGAAATTTTGATTCGTATGCTGTATTAGTATAGAGCTAAAAGCAATGAATAGAATGTAGAGACAAATCAACAACTCGTTACCGATTTAAGGGTAAACGACATTAGAATAGTGCTAGACATAAAATAATTTATATTTTTGGCATACTCAAGTATAGAGAATGCGTACCTTTAGACTTGCGAATATATGTTATGGAGCATCCACCCGAGATTATACTTCGACCTTGAGTTCAGAAGTAGTTGTACACATTGAATGTTAAAAAAATAGATATCTTGTTAGACATGAGGAATGTAATGTTGGATGTTCTAGATCGAACTGATATAATATATATGTAATATGCAGGTCGAATTGGGGTCAGTTCGCCTTCGCGAAGATGAAGCTCTCCAATATAATCAGGAATTTGCAGAAGAGTTGGATAGGATGAGAGAGGCGAATGAAGATCGAGAAGATCAACACGTGAAAGTGCATTTCAAATACGTTGAGGCGACGCAAACAGTTGTCGACCTATCTCGGATGAACGATGAGAAGGATGCTGAAATTGAGAAAGGACGAGAAGAGTTCGAGTAATTTAAAGAACGTACAGCGAAATCCAAAAACCAGAATGATACATAATTGGCAAATAACAAGGAGGCAGACATGGCCCGTTACTGCGTGCAAGCTTTAAAAAGATCAGAAGATGATCTGAATCGATTGGTGGCTAGTTTAAGAGGGGACCTAGCGTGGAAAACGTATGGCCAGGAGAAAATTTAATCTAATTTGGTAAATAACAAGAGCGAGCTGGGGCAATTTAAGAAGAAATTAGTCGATAAAGATAATGACATAAAGAGAGCTCGAGACGATCTAACTACGTCTGAATTGGCAGTTGAGCAATTGACTATAGCTTTTTCTGTGAAGGATATATAATTGCGGTCAGTTCAGCGGAGATGCAGTGAGTTGAATGAAAGGGTGGCACACCTGAAGATCGAATTGGGTCAGGTCAACTTGCGTGCCAGGAATGCTGTGGCTGGGGAACGCTCGAAGGGGAAGAAAAATGATGGCAACAAATCTATTGTTCAAGGCAATGTTGTTAGCTTATCAACTCAAATAAAGGGGCTGGAAGGGGATGTCACTCGGATTTAAGGGAATGTGCGCAGAGGGGTTGAGCAATTACGGGCGTGTGAAAGTAAACTGGACACTGCTCTTACCACGGAGAGAGAGTTAGAGAGTGTTATCAGATCAAAGGAGATCGTAATAAGGGACAAAAAGGAATTATTTAAGAAAGTTCCCGATGAGAATGAACTGAAGAAGGAGATCAAGACACTTTGTGCTCAAGTCGTTGAATTAGAGGTGATTAATCAAACTGAGTCAGCAAAAATTGATAAAAAATCTACAGAGATCATAACCTTTATAGATTAGGTAGACAGAGAACTGGAGAGTCACTAAAGTAAGTACAAAAGGTTAGGAGACCGCCTTCAGAGGGCGAGGACGTCTTGGTCTCACTCAGTTGTAACTCAAGCCTTGCATTCAGACTTGTTGAGATCTGTGATTGCTTATTTCGTAGATGGGTTATAAGAGCTGAATTAGAGAGAGATGCCTTGTTTGACTGTATGTCAGGAAGGAGATGTATATGCAGGGTTGACACAGATAAAGGAGATTGTACTAGCTCTATGGGAACGGATATGTGCCCTCGAACTTCTAAATTGATTGGCAGGACTGCTGTCATTGCTCAAGCTCAAGAATTTATGGCTAGTCGACCTCTTATTGTGGGGGTAAGCGAAGCTGACATCTCCACAACAAAAAAAATGCCATTGTAGTGGTTGTATATAAACCTGAAAAAGAAATAATAATGGTTGCAGACATGTTGAGAGATGAAAACTAGTTTTACCTTTGCTTTATCTTATGTCTTGTTAAGCTCTTCGATTAAAAACTAGTATTACCTTTTTTTTAATCTAGGAGTTGAATAAATGCAGTCGACACAAGCATAACCTTGATCAAACTGATAGAATGTCACAGACATAGCGAAAGATATGAAAGCTAGTATGACCTTTGCTTTATCTTATGCCTGGTAGAGTCATTTGATTGAAAACAAGTTCTACCTTATTCTAACCGCAAGAAATTTTTCAAAGTCAGCCAAACCAAGTGTATTATTAATTTAACTGGTATGATGTCGCAGATATATGGAAATAGATGAAAACTAGTATTACTTTTGCTTTAACTTATGTTTGGTAGAGTCCGTTGATTAAGAACAAGTGCTACCTTGGTCTAATTACAGAAGATTTAGTAGAACCAGCCAAACTAAGTGTATTCTTGATTTAACTGATATGATGTCGCAGACATATTGAAAGAGATGAAAGCTAGGTAGCACTTGTTCTCCCAATTGTCTACTAGTTTTCCTACATAAGACTCTTTGCGCTGTTGAGGTATTTATCGGAGAACGAGATCATCAATTTGAAAGTATGGCTTCTAACTCATTTGTTGTTCAAACTGGCTAGCATATGGTGATATCAACCTAGGTTACCGATGACGCGCTCCCTGGTTTCATCGATCTAATTGAGGCTACAGGCTAATTAGAACTCATTTTCCTCGTCAGTTAGCTCGTGATCTTTGACTAGATGATGGTATTCATAAGGAATGACGGCCTCAGTGCCATACACAAGGAGGAATGGAGTGTAGCCGGATGACTATCGTGGAGTGGTACGATATGCCCATAAAACATAAGGGAGTTCCCGAACCCAATTCCCTTTTTTCTGAGAGTGTAGCCTTTTCTTGAGCCCATTGACGATGGTTTTGTTGGTAATTTTAGCTTGGCCATTGCCTTGATGGTATTAGGGGTTAGATGGTGAGTGAATGATGTTGTGTTGGTTGAGGAAAGCTACGACCTTTTCTCCATCAAATTGGGGCTCGTTATCAATACGAATTAGGTAGAGGCACCCAAACTGAGTGATGATGTGTTCTTAGATAAAAGAGATGACATCTTTTTCTCTGGTTTGGCAGAGTGGAATTACTTCTACCCATTTTGTAAAATAATCGGTAGCTACGAGGAGGTGGCGGCAGCAGTTACCTGGAGAGTTAGGAAATTCGTCGACCAGATCAAGTGTCCATCTTTTAAATGGCCAGAACACCTTTCTTGCATGGAGTTCGAGCGCAGGGGACGTATCATCTCTCCATGTTGTTGTCATGCATCACATTTGCGTGAGTACTCTTCTGCTTGCTTACGCATGCCGGGCTAGAATACTCCTTGTATTATGGCTTTGTTTGCTAGTGATTGACCTGCAGTATAAGATTCACAAGTTTCTTCATGTAAATCTCAGAGTATCTCGTCTGCTTTCTGTTTGGAGAGGCACTTAAGGTAAGGCCTCGTGACTTATCGGCGGTACAAGTACTATTTTGATTGGTGTTGCGCTTCGTGTTGTCTATCAGCTGTCAGTGCTCATTCGGATCTGTTAGAAGTGGTCCTTCACATTTATTATCGACACCGGGATAAACATAGAAAGGCTTTCGCCAATCGTCGTCTCTCCCTTTATCACCCTCAGTGTTGATCGTGCATACAAGAATGCGATCAATATTAGGGGTTGAAATCACTTTGATATGGAGATATCGATCTTCTGTGCCCAAAACCCTGGCTAGCTATGCCAAGGAATTGGCGTGTCTATTTTTGCTTCGAGGAAGATAATCGAGAGGTCCTTGCGCAAACTTACTTATCCTATCTGCGACGAGGGCTGTATATTTGATCATCTTGCCATTTTTTTGTATTGTTCAGAGTAATGGTGGACAATGAGTTGTGAATATGTGTAAACGGAGAGTTTGGGGACGCCGAGCTCGAGGGCGAAGTTGAGTCCGTGAATGAGAGCTTCATACTTGGTGACATTATTTAAGGCCTCAAAATCCAGGCAGATTGATTTCTTAATTCTGTCGTTGGAAGGGATAATCAGTACGATTCCAATTCCTGACCCTGCAGGTTCGCTGATCCATCTGTAAAATTGTCTTCACCCCTTATTTGTAATCCATTCAGCTCGCTCATAAAATGCTTTTGGGGGTGGATCCTCTGTAGGTTCCTCTAAAAGGTCAGGATCGTGCTCTTCCCATTCGGGATCTTCCACTAAAAAATCCGTGAGGAAATCAGCCACGGTCTGCCCTTTTTTAGAATGACGTTGTTTGAACTTGATATCATGTTCTCCCAAACTGACTAACCATTGTTGTATTCTTCTTGATTTTTTTTTCTTGGATAGAACTTCTCGAAGGGGGTAGTTCATCAGGACTTTGACTGAATGAGCTTGGAAGTAGTGTTTGAGCTTCTATGAAGTATAAAAAAGAGTGAGAAGAAACTTCTCAATTTTAGAGTACCTCGTTTATGCTGGAGTGAGGGTTTTGCTGATGAAATAAACTGGCTTCTCGATTTTCCTTTCAAGTCGAATAAGAACCGAGCTGAATGAAGTATCTGTAATTGCGAGGAAGATAATCAGTTCCTCATTATCTATTGGGGTGCTCATGATGGGAGACTTCCCCAAATAGGTTTTAAGATCTTGAAAAGTTGCTTCACACTCTGATGTCCATTGAATCTCTACATTTGCCTAAACTTTTCCTTGTATGGTACAACTGCGGAGTAATAGGAAGAACTAACGATAACGGTTTGAAGATTTTGAAATAAAATGGTTGATAGCGGTACGTCTTTTGTTATTTTTGGAGATGGCATGTCGAGGAGAGTCCGAATCTGATATGGATCGACCTCAATTCCCTTCTTGCTGATGAGGTGGCCTAGAAATTGACCTGAATGTACTCTGAACTGACGCTTATCAGGATTGAGACGCATCCTATAAGATCGATGTACGTTGAATATTATGTTGAGATCTGAAATGTGGTTGATGGACTGTAAGCTCTTGCACAAGAGATTGTCAATGTAGACTTCCACGACTTCCCGAGATGTTCTTTGATCATAGTAGTCATTAATCGTTGAATATAGTAGTCATTAATCTTGAGTCCGAAAGGCATGACATTATAGCAGTAAAGTCTTTTTTTAGTGATGAAAGTGGTCTTTTCTTGATCTTCATCCCAGAGTAGAATCTAATTGTATCCTGAAGCAGCGTCCATCATAGATAGGAGTTCATGACCTGCTGTAGATTCAAGGATCTGATGAATGTTGGGAAGAGGAAAACTATCTTTTGGAGTATGTTTGTTAAGATCGGTAAAATTTACACAAACGTGGACCTTTCCATTCTTTTTTGGGACAACGACAATGTTGGATCTCCAGTCTGGATACTTGGCTTCTCGAATGAACCTCACTTTGATCAATTTCTCAATCTCCATGTTAACTTTATCTCAAAATCGTGGTGATAGGCGTCGGTATTTCTATTTTTTTTTTAAAGACCACGCAAAAACATCTTTATTTAGTCATAAGAACTGAATAAGAGCATCTTTCTCGTATTGACCGGCTTAGTACCGATAAAAGTACCTCTGCCTGATCTATTAATGTTAAAGTATTCGGTGGGCTCTTCCATGGATGGCTGATCATCTGGGCGATCTGCTTGCTGTAATTGTTATGCAGCAAATCTGTTGGAGGTATCTAGAATTGCAGAGACAGTATTTTCGCAAGCTCGAGAAAGCTTTTGACTACCCCTAATTTCATAAATACCATTGTCAGGTTTGAAACATAGTGTTTGATGATAGGTGGAAGTGATTGCTTCCATATTATGAATCCAACAACGACCCATAATCACGAGATAAAGAGATTTGACATTGATCGCATATAATATGATATCGATGGTTGCTGGTTCTACGGTAATAGGTAAGGTGATCTTCCCTACTTGCTCTTCTTTAGAACTATTAAATCTGCTGATATCGGTGTCGCTTTGAATATCTTGATCGGCTAATCCCATTTGGTCGATAGTGCTCTGAAAGAGGATCTCAATACCGCTGCCAGTATCGATCATCATTTTGTGCATGACAAATTTTTCTTCTTGAGCATTATGACTAAGGCATCATGATGTAAAAATTTGACATGGCTAATATCGCAATCCTCGAAAGATATTCCAAATCGGCGATTGCTCGACTCAGGCAAAAATTTGGCTTCTTTATCTTGAGGTGTGAGATTGCAGCATTCTAACAATCTCCTACTCTTGAATCTGTTAGAGTTGGTGATCTAATTGATCTCGATCATGTTGTTGTGGTACATATGGTAAAGATATTTTTCCTCAGTTTGATCTTCGACCTGGACAATTCTAAGCTGCTTCTTATAGTTGCCATCTTTGTATGATTCCCGGTCGACAATATATTCGAGCATCCATCCCTCCTTGAAAATGAATTTGAGCAACCTCTGTAAAGCATAACAATTGTCAGTAGAATGATGGTTTACCTTATGGTACATCCAGTATGGTCGGCTCTCGATTGGTTCAAATGGTTGGGGGAGACAGTAGAGCTTATCTTTTATGAGAATTGGAAAAATTGTTGAGATTCGAACATTCATATTTGGGAGGACAGGTTTGACTTGTGTCCCGCCTTTTCCAGGGTTGCCAATATTTTCCTTGGCGTGCTTCTGGCCACCCTGGTCCTCCTTTGGTTTTGTGTTCTGATCTGTAGAGGGTCCTTTTGTGGTAAGGACTGATTAAGTAGATTTATGTCTTTCAGACATCATCCTATCCAGGTCTACGTAACCATTGACCTTTGTGATCATATCCTCCAGGGTCGCAGGTTTGTTGAGGAAGAGGTACTATTTGGCTTTGCAGTCCAGTTAGAGTGCATTTGTGAAGGCTGCAACAGCGGTCTTCTGATCAAGATTGTCCACTTTACGAGCATGTTCCAAGAACTTCTTTGCAAATGCTTCAAGCTTTTCTCTGGTGCATTGTTTGAGACTATAAGAGAATACATATTTTCTTCTTTGTCTCTATTGTGAGCATATGTCTTAATGAATTGTTTCTATAGCTGGTCAAATGTGCAAATGGAGTCTTCATGCAAAGAATGGAACCATCGGAGTGGTTCCTTCAGCAGACTTATGGCAAACAGACGGCAGAGAATGTGGTTGAGATTGGAGTACAATCCCAATGAATCACAGTACTGTTGAATGTGCTCCTTGGGATTGGTACCCTTATATTTGCGAATTTTTGGAGTATGGAAACCTTTCGGAATATCTATATCGAATAGTTCTTAGGCAAGCGGACTTCCTTGTAACTTGTTAAGGTCGTCGATTGTGCCCAAAACTTGTGCTTTGATCAACTCCTTAATCCGCTGGTCCATATGCTATTGTATGACGTAGTTACAGATCGGTTGAGCGGCTTAATGAGGAGGTTACAGATTATAAGTACCGGTACCTTCACTCAAGCTATCTCATGTTGGAACTCGAGGCGAAGGTCTCTATTCTTCCTCTTGGTAGATGGAACATCGGTGACCTCGGCTGATTTCATATTTAATCTCCCTTCCCAAATGAATAGAAAGTTGTGGTTCATTCCGAATATGTCTGGAAATAGCCTTTTTGGTGGCTCCTTGAGGTCCCAATCTTTCCCGTGCAGAAATCTGTGAGGCTTCTGGCACCTGATCACGATCTTTTGGTGGAGAAGCCTGCTAAATGTTCTACAGAGCTTGCAAGGCAGTTTATATTGTTGTCATTTGATCTTCGTGTCATTTGATCGCTGTCAAACGAGCTTGTCGTTTAGCGTCGAGCTCTTTCTCACAGAGCTCTCAGTCATGAGTTAATTATTGTTCAAGCTCCTTACACTTCTCTATTTTAGTGTTGAGATTCGCTCAGAGCTCTGAAAGTTGCTCTGGCTCAATTGAGAGATCGAGCTGAACTTCGGGAGTTGGTCTCCTGGAATTGGCCATGATTGAAATGTTGTAGTAGAGTGATTGAATATCTTAGGAAATCATAGAAAAAATTTCTTTCTCACAGACGACGCCAAATGCAATAGCCTAATTTCGTGAGCTCGACATGGCCTGGAATTAGTCCTTATATCAATGTACCTTTGACTACAATCTAGTAAACAGGAAATGATACAGGTATTTAGCGTGAAAAACCTATGAATAGGTTATAAAACCACGATCTCGTGTTGAAGGTTTTGTAACAGTGACTTTTATTGTTTGAGGCTGACGATATCCTATTACAAGTTATTTCTAGACTTAGAAATATTTGATCTTGTGAATTGGAAGTCTTGAGTGTTTGAGAATTTCAGAAGATATATAATCTTTTTTGTGATTTCTCGTATATTTTTCTGGTGGTTGTCTCTCTTAGAACTTTTCCTTTATATAGTCCCCTTCCGCTGCTCTTCATCGTGCAGGAGCACGTTCTCCGAACAATGTGGTTAGTGGCTGTTGACTGAGTAACTGTTAATTTCGTGAGAGATAGGTGGTTTTGACTTGTTCAGGTTTTTTGGTTTAAGCTCGACCCACGTTTATCATCAGTTTGTGGAGTATGTAGTAATGTTTAACTGAGAAGTTGTGTGGTGGATGCGTGAGCCTGATATGGAGGTTATTCGAACAGGGGACAGCTCAATTTTTGGTGAGATCAAGGGATAAGCCTCTACAACACTAATGTCTTTGAAGTCAGGTTCTGGGGGGCTATGTCGAGTAAGTTGGTTCAGAGGCACCCAAAAAGGAAGACTATTAAGAGTGGCTCGACCTCGGTGACCTCAGAGAGTTGAGAGGTCATGATGAGTTCGATGAAAAGGAAGGTGGATGCTCCTACTGTAGTGAGCAAGGCGAAGGAGACGGAGAGTGGTCCAACTGTGGAGGACGAGCTGCTAGCTGTGGAGAACAAGCTGAGGGCGGCAGCTCGATTAGGGGTTGAGGAGCTGAACACATCTGCACAGTTGGAGTTATGCAGGGTAAGTTTAAATTCTTCGTACTATATGAATTTTGTGTAACCTGTGAACTGAAAAGTTATTTTGATTTGAGTTGCCTTCGAGCTGAAAAGTGTCCTTTTTCTGTTACAGGCTGCTCGCGCATTGAAGGGCATATGTCTTGGGCTAGAAGACAGGAGGGTTGAGATCGAGAAGAGAGTGGCTCAACTTGAGGCTAATTTAGCTCTGGAAAAGGAGCGTTCGATCTCTGCGAAGGATTCACACCGGATGATGATACTCGAACTCGTAGATGAGGCGAAGAAGAATGTCGAGGAAGTTGTAGTTGCTCATGACAGCGTTGGACAGAAGCTCCTCGAAGTTGCATATTCTGTGGCTGATCTTGAAGTTTCCATAGAGGGGAAATATGTAGAAGAGGTCGACGTTGAACATGAGCCCGATGTTGATGGCGACTCTCCCAAAGGTATTGTTACTGGGTTGAATGTGGTATCCTCTATAACTTATATAAAGAACCACGAAGGAGATGAAGAGAAGGTAGAGTAAAAACTTTTGGAAATTTGCTTTTGTGAGTTGAAAACTATGATTGTATGGTAGATATATATGAAGATAAATTCAGAGTAGTCTAAGAAATGTTATAAATATTGATTTGTAAGAACTTAATGGTATGCGCCTCAGAATTGAGGAATTAGAAAAAGTGCTCACTAAGGAGGAAAATGCCCCTGCAACTTTGTTAACTTTGCAAACAGAGCTACAGGTTAGAAAATAGCTCAAATTTTTCGACTTGTAGGCTTTGCCACTCTAGAGCTACAAAGTAATCTTAGAAGGCAGATGAAAATCATAATTAACGAAAGTAATCCAAGTATAATTAAACCATTTTAGAGTGTTAGAAAAGGTGAGCATAGAAAATGTGTACCTTAAAATAGGAGGAGATATAGATGTTATTGCCATTAGTGAGAGATAATTTCGTAACTTGAGGGCGAAGTATAATCTCATTTTGTTGGCTTATGATAAACTGAAATCTGTAAACAATAAATGCTTCAGTATAATCATGAGTTTGCGGCACAATTTGATAAGATTAAGGACGCATATGAACAGAGGGAGGATCAGTTGTTAAAGTTGAGCTCCAGCTTGTTGAGGCAAACAAAACTATGAATGATCTGATCTAGCAGATCGAAAGTAAAGATGTTGAGGCAGTAAAACTGTAGGGGAAGCTCGCTAATGCTCGGAATGAAGTAGTGAAGCTAAATAATAAGTTAGACTTGTTGAAGGTGAAACATTAAGAAGTGGATGCCGCTCAATACCATATTAGACCGTTAGAGATGGCAAATAAAGAGTTGCGGGACAATGTGGCTAGTTTGAAGGGTCAAGTAGTCCCAAAGAAAGCAAACTTGTGAAGGCGCGAGCTGATTTATCTAGTTTCGAAAGTGTGGTTGAGCAGTTGAGTGAGGCCATGCAAGATAAAGATTTTGACCTTCGGGACACCCAAAATCAATGTGACGAACTAAATGAGCGAGTTGCGAGGTTGATGGCGGACTTGGCCAGTTGATGTGGCAAAAAAGTAGAGGCTGTTGAACGGCCAAAAAAGAAAAATAATAACGCCGAGGTTTCGACTTCCAAGGGTGATATTATTAAGGCATAAGTATGAATTAAAAAGTTGGAGGCAGATCTAGTTTTCGTTCGAGCTACCGTAAGGAAAGTGTACAAATGAACTAGAGAGAGTGATTATAAGTTAGAGAATGCTCTTCGTAAAGAGCAGGAGTTGCAGGTAGCTATCAAGAGGAAGGATGAGTTGGTTAATAAAGCTTGTACTTGGGGAGGTGATGTAAATAAGTTGGAGTTGGTGGCACTACGTAATAAAGTGGAGGAGTTAAGAATAAAAAATCATATTGAGCAAGGCGAGGTGACATAGCTGATAGCAAAGTTAACTGAGGTGATATCGAGGTTAGAGGAACGCTCAGGGCAGACAGACTCCCATTAGGCAAAGTTGGATAATCATGATAAGTTACTAAAAGTACAATTTGCTGAGTTGGCCATGCCGAACTGAAATAGGATATCCCTGGATGAGGTGTACTCGAGGGAAATGATGGCGATCATCGCTTATTTTGTAGAAGAAGTAAAGAGGCTTGGGCTCGAAAGGGATACCTTACATGACTGTGTGGTATTCAGAGGCTATATCTGTAATGCTGATATAGATAAAGGAAATTCCCTGAATACCATGAAAACTGAGCTAGGCTCCCGACCTATGGAACTAGTAGAGCAAGGAAGGAATATTGTAACTGCTCGAGCTCTAGAGTTTATGGCTGCACGACCTCCTTCATAGGGGAAAGCGTAGCTTACCTCCCAAAAAGTGAACCTGTAAAAGTAACCTGTGTATTCTGCAGTTATAGACATGTAGAGAGATAAAATCTAGATTTACCTTTGCTTTATCTTGTGTCTTAGAGATAATATAGATCATTGATTAAAAACTAATATTACCTTTATTTTAATCGTTGATGTATGTATTGATGGATCGATTGAAAACTAGTATTACCTTTACTTTAATCTTTTATAGATGTATAGATGGATCGATTGAAAGCTAGGGTTATCTTTACTTTAAGCTTTGATAAATGTATAGATGTACGAGGTGATAGTCTTCTCTGTTTCTATTTGACCATCGTAGCATTGTTGTTGATGCTCAATCTGTAACATGCCTTGGCTGGTCTGACTCATGGCATTTCTTCAAAAGTCCAAGGGAAGATGTCTCGGTTCATTCGTAAAAAGTGAACGGGGGATTCCTTTTCATACTGGACCAGCTCGGTACCAATATAAGTACCCCTGCTAGGTCCATCAATGTCTATGTACTCTGTAGGTTCTTCTATTAAAGGCTAGTTATCGGTGTGGCCAACTTTATGTAATTGCTATACAACAAATCTGTCAGATGTGTCAAAAATGGCAGATACGGTATTTTCACAAGCTCGGGAGAGCTTTTGATTGCCTTTGATTTCATAGATGCCACCGTTGTGTTTGAAGCAAAGTGTTTGATGATATGTGGAAGCAATTTCTTCCATGTTGTTGATCCAACAACGACTCATAATCCCTAAGTAACGAGATTTGGCATTGATAATATAGAATACGACGTCGATTGTGGGAGGTCCAGAGGTGATGGGTAGGATGATCTTGCCTACTCATTCTTCCTTAGAGTGATTAAATCCACTGATATCGATGTCGCTTGGTACAACTTGATCGACCAAACCCATTTGTCCGATTGTGCTTTGAAAGATAATTTTAATACCGCTATCAGTATCAATCATCATGGTATACGTAACAAATTTCTTCATCTTCATCATGATAACCAGAGCGTCATGATGGGGAAATTTAATGTGATTGATATCGCAATCCTCGAGTGAAATCCCAAGTTTGTGATTGCTTGATTCAGGAAGGAGCTTAGCTTCTTTATCTTGAGCGGTGAGATCGTAATATTCTGATAATCTTCTTCTTTTGAATCTGGAAGAGTTGTTTAATTTGATGGATCTCGATCATGTTGTTGTAGTTTATATGGTATAAGTTCTTTTCCTCGGCTCGATCTTCGACCAGAACTACTTTGATTGGCGTCTTGTAGCTACCATTCTTATATCCTTCCAGATTGACAATGTACTCGTGCATTCTTCCATCTTTGAAAATATATTCCTGCAATCTCTGTAAAGTATAACAGTTGTAAGTTTCATGATGATTTACCTTATGATGCATGAACTACGGTTTGCCTTAAATCGGTTCCAATGGTTAAGATACACGGTATATTTTATTGTTCGCCAGCATGGGAAAAATTAATGAGATCCAGACATTCATCTTAGGGTGGACCAGCTTGGGTAATAAATTGCCTTTCTGAAATTTGTCTGTGTTTGCCTTGGAACGCTTTTAATCACCCTGGTCCTCCTTTGGTACACTGCTGCATTTTGTGTTTTGACCTTTAGTGGTTATGACAGATTTAGTAGATTTATGCCTTTCAGTCATCATCCTTTCTAGGTCGACATACCCATTGACCTTGGTAATCATGGCTTCCATGGTTGTGGGCTTGTTTAAGAAGATATGCTCCTTTGCTTTGCAATCGAGTTGTAGTGTATTTGTAAACGCAGTAACAGTTGTTTTCAGATCGAGATTGTCAACTTTTTATGCGAGCTCCAGAATCTTTTTTACAAGGACCTCGAGATTCTCTCCTTGAGATTATTTGAGACTAATATGATAATATAAATTCTCTTCCTTGTCCTCATTGTAAGCATAAGTCTTGACGAAAATCTTCTATAGTTGGTCGAATGTGAGGATGAAATCTTCAGGTAGAGAATGGAACCACCATAACGATTTTCTAGGTAGACTTGTGGCGAATATACGACATAGAATATGGTTGAGATTCTAATACAATCCCAGTGAATCACGAAATTGCTGAATATGTTCCTTTAAATCTGTGCCCTTGCATTTACGTATCTTGGGGATATGGAAACATATTGGTACTTCCATATCAAATAACTCTTTGGCAATCGGGCTACCTTGCAACTTGGTGAAATCGTCCTTATTGCCTAATACTTGAGCTTTGATCAACTCCTTGATACGTTGATCCATGTGTTCTTATGTGGCGTACTAACGTAGTGCCTGAGTGACTTGGCGAGCTGGTAAAGGATTATGAGTACCGGTGCCCTCGCTCAAGCGTTTATGTGCTGGTATTCTAGGTTGAGGTCGTTGCTCCTCCTCTTGGCGCTTGGAAGGCCGGGGACTTCTACTGATATCAGATTGAGCTTCTCATCCCAAATGAATTGAAGCTTGTGGTTTATTCTAAAGATTTCTAAAAATGGCATTGATGGATGCTCCTCGAGGTCCTAATCTTTCTCGTACAAAAACTCAGGTGTTTGTTGGTACTTGATCACGATCTCTGGTATGGGGAGCTTGTTGAGTATCTTACAAAGCTTACAAAGTAGTCTGTATAGTTTTCATCAGTTCTTCATGTCTCTTAAATACTGTCAGACGAGATTGGCGCTCGCTTTCGAGCATTTTGTCATAGAGCTCACGGTCAAGAAATAACTGACCCTCGAGTTTATTACACTTCTCTGTCTCGGCGTGGAGATTTGCCCTTACTTCAGCGAGGTATTCTGGTTCAACTAAAAGATCGAGCTGGACTCCTGTTGCTGGTCGAAAATGGATAGTGAAGTAAATGTATGCCTTAGGATATCATGGAAATGACGTCATTTCCACGATATCCTGAGGCATACATTTACTTCACTATCCATTTTTGACCAGCAACGGGGGTCCAGCTCGAGATAGCTCAAAATTAGATCTTATACCAAATGTACCTGTGGCATGAATTAGTATAATTTAAGAAACAACACAAGAGATTTAGCGTGGAAGCCTTTGAATAGGTAAAAACCACGACCTCGAGTTGAGGATTTAGTAACTTTAGCTTTTATTGCTTGAGACTGATATCTTATTATAAGTGATCTCTTAAGTTAGAAATACTTGACCTTGAAGAATAAAAATTCTTAGTCTTAGAATCTAGAATTCCTGGTCTTATCTCCTCTGGAACTTATCCTTTATATAGACCTTACTTGCAGTTCGTTATCGTATAGAAGCACGTTCTCCTGAAAATGTGGCAAGTGGTAGTTGAATGTGTAACTCTTAGTTTGTGGGAGACATGTATCTTTGACTTATTCATATTTTTTGTAGTACTCATGCCACGTTCCTTACCAGTTCTTGGTCCAGGTGTCAATAATAATTGTATATATCGCGTGTATAATGTGTGAGTCTGGTATTGAGGTAGTTCAAGTTTAGACTAGGTCGAGGGGTAGGTTCCTATAATGATGATGCGCTAGGATCTTTAGTTCATCATTATTTAATGATCATGGGGAGTGGACGAACATCGAATAGAATTTTATAGCAAATTGGCTTATAATTAACATTCTTTCTTCTTTGATATAAGATGCAAGAGAGGCGAACTAAACCCGAGTTTGAATTAAATTCAGAAAGATGATGTACTCTTGAGCTTAGTACATTTTGAAGACATATTTTTGCTTGTTGAAAGCCTCCTTTTTTTTGGTAATGATGCAATAAACGAATTTCCTCAAGTGTCCGAGGGGGATAACCGCATTGGAAGAAGTCAAGAGTTCAAACTTCATACCCAGGGTGAGAAATAGGGTCATAGCCTTCGAGAGGTGCGTTGTTTGCCATTGGGTTTTTCACCTTTTGAGGCTTGGTTGCTTTCGGCCTTTCTTGTTACACAAGTTTGGTGTCATGTGTGATGTGTCTAACTTAGGCACTTGATCAGTTTATCAAGAGTTCTGTGTAATCTTGAGTTGGCAGAAACAGAGTGCTTTTCAAAACTAACATGCGTCCTACCTCAACGGCTCAACTTAAATATAAGACGAGGGGCATTGTTGTTTATTTAACTCGTTGCTACAATAAATAGTTTGTCACTGATTTTTAAGATGTTTTTGTGTTATAGGCACGGAACTGTAACCTCAATGGTTCACAATAAAAAATTTAGACTCATATTATTGCTATAACCTCTTGGCTTTTACATCTCACTGAATCGTCAACCTTATTAGAGATGCCCAAAGAGTCTTATACACGTATTTGTTGCCCAATTAAGGTCCATAACAAATAAAACGCCAAAAACTACATATCGATATAATCTTTTAATTAAACAAAATCAAAAAAAAACATAACAATTCAGACTAATTATCAATGATAAACAATATCTTCAAAATAGTTTAATCCATCAAACACTGGCATAAACTTTAAACTCATCTTTTCCTCCTGCTGTGCTCGTAAGTTCGCCACGTTCTCCATCGTTTTATTTGCAGCAAGAATGGTATTTGAAGGAGAAACTACTGTCTTCAAATAATGCAACCTATCAGAAATAAGACAAAACACTAGAAAATTACTCGATTTAGGCTTTTTGATTTGCTTCCCAATAAATGCCACTGGTGCATTTTTGAGAGTCTTTTCGATCTTTAAGCGCAGAAGCGGAGGAAACCCAATGTCTTCCAAGACGTAATTGGTACACATAGAATCAGAACCTTTGAGAAAATTGAAAATCAACATTTTGGGGAACAAAAACAAAATAGATGATTTTGACGTTAAAAATGAAAATTGTGTGATATTAGCAGAGAAGCACCAACGTAAATTTATTGAAATAGCAACCCTAGAGACCATAGTTAGATTCGGATTTGAAAAATAATTTGTTTATAATTTCCTAAGAATTCTTGTGCAACAAGTTTCCCCATATTAGAATTATCTCCAGATTACTAAAACTTCATATTAGAAATATTAGCGTTTTCCAACTTTATTTTGGGTTGAAATTTATAATTCCTTAAGATCAATCGATAATGAATAATTAGGTTTAACTAATTAGGTCCAAAATTATTTGAATCAATTTTCCAATAACGAAGTACTAATCTAATATAAAGTAATTCTATAATCTAGCGAGAATAAGCAATGATAGTCAACGCACAAAGACACACGATATTAATCCTTTGGGAAACCTTTCTCATGAGAAAAACCACAGGTCACTGTCGAGTTGCTTGACAACTAAAAATCCATTATTAAAAAAGTACTATAAGAATTCAATCACTTATAGTCTCGATAAGCACATTCCGTGAATACCTCTCTTCTTATCGATCTTCTTGTAATCGATTCCCTGTTCTCGCAACGCCTCATTTCAATCTCTTACCAAAGGTTTCAGGCTTAAAATTCACAAGCTTACAAATCAAAATGAGGTTTTTAAAATTCGAAAATCCATTCAATTTGAGGTTAATTCTCGTTGAATTCTCTTTTATCTCAAATAACTCAAGCTTTAGAAAAATTTGTTTTGGAAGAGTTAATCTAAAAAAAAAGAAAATGAACCTTTTAATAGTAAAGCTGGAAATTCCGTACTCCGTTCGAATAAAACCAAAGTATATTCGAACACAGAGGCTCATGCCCTTGTATATTCGAATAAAGCCAAAGTCTATTCGAATAGAGCCAAAGTCTACTTGAACAAAAAGGTTCCTATCCTTGTGTATTCGAACATGATCAATGTCTATTTGAACAAAAAATAATTTTCTTCAAAAAACGCAACTCTTTTGTAATTTTGTAAAACACTAATGGGAAAGAGTATTTCTGTAAAGATGTTCAAAACCGATGTGCCTTTTCAATGCCAGTCCAGCTGTAGTCGTTTCACGTGTACTCTCTGACGATGAATAGCCACGAGATAACATTGACACATACTCTAGACATGAAATGAAACCAATACCAATTATGGATGTTTTATGGGTCTCTCTCTCAAATGCGTACTCTTCAAAATTAAATTATAGTTATTAGATATGGATCATGTCATTTAAAAGTTTATTCAAGAGTATACCCGAACTGGGTATACGTTGTACCAAACTTCAATGGAACCTATAAGGACTTAAATTTATATTTAGAATTAGTTTCTTGCACCTAAAACACAAATAATTGTAAACATGTAATTTAAAGTGACTTAAATTTAGCATGAAAACCTCTGAATAGGTAAAAACCACGACCTTAGCTCGAGGATTTGAAAGAATATCTTTATTGCTTGGATATCATAAGTTACAAAAGTTGATGTTCTAGAATTAGACCGATTGGGTTTTTTTTATCTCACAAAAGTTATATCCCTATTTTTTATCACCTATGCCCAATTTATATATCTCCTCCCTAGTTTGTGGGCAGCAACACGTCCTCCTAGATTAAGGGGAAAGAGTGTTGATGCTTTTGGAGGCTATTCTTGTAACTCTTAGTTTGCGGGATAGGTGTCTTTGACTTATTCTTCCTTGTTCTATGATGGTTCGAGCCACGTGTTCTACTAGTTTATGGGATAGGTGTTAACATCCTTAGGGTGTACGTCTTCTATGTTTTATGTGAGCCTGACATTATGGTAGTTCTCTGCCATGGTAACTCGAGGGACAAGTCTCTATAATCACCCCCTTTCTACTAAAGGCACAAATGTCTGTAGTTGAAAAGTTCATTATCGAACTCTTTTTTTGAAATCTAAATTTGACTGAACAGCCTGGACCTTTGGACTTCGTTATTGACTGTTATGTTTCCCATGAATTGAATTCTTCAGTACTGACTATATATTGGAATTGATTATCAACAATTAATGTTGTAATGGCTATAAGTATTCCCTTTGTTATATAAATTCTCATCTTCCTTGTTATCCATCCCTGTTCAATACTATCGTCTGGGTGTTCTCCTTCTCTATTTCGCATGGTGACTACCAGGGCTCAAATTCACAAAATTCATATTTTGGCCAAGATTTATGAGTTCCAACAGTGGTACATTGGAAACCAATCGTTGTCTGATGAGACTCATATTCCTGTTACACTAACTTATTACGGAATGTCTTCAGTGACCCAGTTGATTTGATCCTATTATATTTTGAAGGCGACCCAGTTGTGTAGGGAATGTCTTCAGCGTCTTATTAAGCAAATGATTTTGGAAGAGGATCAAGCTGTTGGGGTTGATTATAAGTGGCCATGTGGATGTGGCTGCCTGGGTGCAGCTAGGACTTAGTTTTTTTCTTCTTCATAAATATAGTTTATTTTATAAAACTATACTCTGTTTTTACATTCTGTAATTTTATCTGCTTTTAATTCATTAGAAAATACCTCGACCTACAATTTATGTTTAGATAGACATGACAGTTATCAAGTTTTATCTTTGGATATTCTAATCCCTGAGTATTTGTGATTTGATTTCATATAATATTCTTTCGTTCCTATAAATAAATGGGTGGGGTTTCAATTGTTTATATGTGGAAATGGTCAAAACTCAATTTCAGAGGAATCATCATACGACCGAAGGGCGGTTGGCAATAAAAATTGCCGAAGTTTGGGAACATATTTTCGGGATGCTTCCTTATGATGCAGAAATACCAACCTCTATAATTACCAAGCCGGAAGCTTGAAAGATTGTTGTCAAGGAGATTGTTCTTGATGAGATAGATGATGAGGATGAGAAGATTGTTGGGGGGGGGGGGGGGGGGGGGGTGAGGTTATTTGATGTGGTGCCGCTGGGCATCTAGGCTGTTTTCAATGTAATTATTATTTTTTGTTAGAATTATTTTACAACTCGATGTAGTTTGGTTTTGTTGGAATAATACCATGGTTTTAATTTTCCCAATTTTCTCCTCAAATCATGTATAAGTCGGTAGAAAATTTTTAATTTTGAACCATCTCTCATTGTTATATCTGTTTAGGTCCCTAAGTTATGCTAAGAATATTTTCTACCGTTTAGTTAGAAAATAGCTTAATTGTGTTTTTGATAGGATGGCTAGGTGTGAAGAATAATGTAGAGTGCTTGAGAAATATTTAAGTGAAGATCTTTTTTAAGGGCTAAGAATTAATAGGTCTCTAAGTTATGCTAAGAATTACTACTTGATCGAGTTAGGGAATCTAGGTAGGAATAGTGATTTATTCTTGGATTGTTATTTGTAGGAATTCAAATATTTAAGGAATCGAAATCAAGTGGTAGAAAAGAAAACAAGAGAGGTTAAGAGGAAATTGTAGAAGATAAAATGACTGTTAGTGTTTAGGGAAATCGAGCTTGATAAGATGTATGATTTTCTATGTGTCTAGGATGACGTTAGTTAGGACTGCTATCGAAGTTAGAGATTATAAAGAAAAATGACTAGGAAAGATAGAGATTTGTCTTATTCAAAAAATTTAAAGTGGGGCAATGATGACAGGAGTACAGTTTCTAATAGAAATGAGTTGTCTGATTGAAGGAGAAGAAAAATGCCTCTATTGAAAAATAGAAGGCGGCTAACAAGTATCTCAGTAAATGTCAACATTTACCGAGGATGTCTTTAAAAATGCCTCATCTTCCTTCTTTTAACTTTTTTACCAAGCCAGAGAGATTTATTCTTGGAGATAGAGAGAAAGAATTGTCTATTTCTAGAGACAAAGGGAGAGAGACTATGTATTTCTTGAAGGATAGTCCATCAAATCATACTGAACTTCCATTGAAGCACTCAGTAAAGAAAGAATTTTTTCTTGCTCCTGATTTTTTTTCTGGTGTTGAAGGTTAGTGGTTTTTTCTGCTTAAAGCTTATTATCTTTTTTATTCGAAGATAAATAGAGTATAGATTGTGGTTGAGAATTGTTGTGTTTTATTCCCCCCCCCCCTTTTATTCAGCTTAAATTTTGATTTTTTTTCCTTATTTAGTACTCAAGAATACTTTATTTCGCTTTTTATTTTGGTAATTATGGTGTCACAATGATGGATAAATTTAGTAGTATGTAATTTTAGTATAATATGGTATATTGTAGTAAAATTGATTAATAAAAGTTATATGTATTATTGTATATATTTAGTAGTACCCGTGGTTCGCCACGGCAACAACGTCAACGCGCATTCGGCGCTAAAACTACCGCTCATGAAAATAATGGATATCTTAAGATGATTAGGGTGATGCATAGTCTTAAAAACACCTACATAATCAGGATCTAATTAAAATAAGCCATAATCGAAATGCATCGAAATCATTAGTGCATGCAGCTTTAAAGTAACCACATATTTAACATAACTGGAAACTGGATCCTGAGAAAGTAAAATATTTTCTACCAAAACATGAAAGAGAATAAAATATGAAAACAAACTCAAATATAAAATAACATTTATGGTATGAGGACGTTTCTCATATCTATGGTACGGGACAAAACCTATTTAAATAAGAATTTCAATGAGTAGGGTAAAGCCTATTTAAATAATGCATCAATATACATGGTGATTCCTAATTAACAGATGGAACGATTAGGTTTACTGAGTATGGGTTTAATGATCTAGGAGTAGCACAATAATTTTTTTTATAAAATTAACTAAAAATAACTATCTAAACAGAAAGTTAACAAAATCATAACTCGAAAATGCGCAATGCTAAAGTTAACTAAGAAATGCTTATAGTAGTTAATATGTAAAGATAATCTGAAAAATGTTTACAATATTTATCCAGGTAGCAATAGAAAACTCATGTATAAATTTTAAATGCAAGAGTATAAAGCTTTACTTACCTGAGGAACAGGAAGAGTGTTATTTTCGTTGTTATTTCTCTCATTTTTGTTGTTATTATTGTTATTGTTCGGCGGCGAATTTGTCATGAAGTTAGCAATGAAACCTAATTGCAATGATATAGGTGATAAAAGAATCTTAAACAAACATTGAGACAAAAAGTAGCTAATATTCAAGCAGGGCTAAATCAGTCAACCACATATGTATTGCAAAAAAAATCATTAAAAGAAGAAGTAGAAACACTCAAAATTAAGAATAACAACTCCATACATAGAAATCATAGAAAGATCTTTTTTTTGCTGAGCGCCAATCAATCTTGAAAATGCATACTGCTCTCTTTATGGTGCTTTTGAAGAGAATAAAGATCACTTATTCTTTCAATGCCCCTACAGTAAAAGTTTATGGATTTTTATCAAAGGCCAGAATCCACCATAATTTTGTGAGAGTAGGTTTAATGATCTAGGAGTGTAAGCATCAAATCATTTAAAATGTGGATGGATATGTTAGAAATGATAGAAGAGCTTGTGGAGGAATATTTAGACTCCCAGATGGTTTTCTATTATTGCTTTCTGTAAATAAAGTTACTGAAGACTATGGTATTTGTCTCAGATTGCTCTTATGTTATTCAAGTAACATTCATAATTAAGACTGTAATTTCTGTAATTCCTAAGTGCTAATGGTGAAGACCAGGCAATTGGTATATGAAGAGAGAGTTTCTGCCAAAATACAGAGGTTAAAGTTAAGATATTTTGGGGATCAATTATTGGAAATTCTCACCCCAATTCCTGTACCACCGACTTATTACGGTATGTTAGAAGACAAAGCGGCTGAAACTGAGGAGGACTATTACTATATGTGGCAATTTCATTACGTTGTTTCGACAAGCAAGCAGAGGTGTCTCCACATCCTTGCGGAGGACAAGGTTGTAGAGACAGATGTGGGGGCTGGTATATCTGCGAAGCAGTATCACTGATATTTTGCGAAAGATTAGATTCAAAGGTGGGACTCCTTTTCGTGTCCATCAACTCTCAGTTGGTGGGGCTTATAGAGGAGGAGACGATGGTGGTGGTGGAGGAAGACAGGTATCAGAGGTGTTACCCTTGTACAATCATTATCTTTTAGCGTTAAGAGGGCCTTATGTTTGAAGGGTTGGTTCAAGCACTGACGCCGTTACTTCCTCAGTTTCTTGTGGAAATCAATGGTGTAAAAAAAGAAGGATCTTCAGTGATTTCTAGTTCCAACTATGCTTCAGAAGATTCTCAAAATGAAACATCACTGAAACTGAAAGACTTGTTATTTGTAAAGTACCTGAAAGACTTGCTATCTGTAAAGTACCTGAAAGAATTATTATCTGTAAATTATTTGTAATTAATATTCGAGCTAATGAAAAATGCTTTTCAAACTTTGTATTAATAGATAAAATTAACTCTTTTGACAAAAATTAAGCTAGAAGAAATATAGATATGTATGTTTAGAGGTTGAAATGTAATATTTGAGATCGAACTAGAAAGTATATTTTAGCAATTAAACTATGAAATTATATGGTAATACTCTTGAAAAATGTGTCTGTGAAATAGTAGATATGTGAAAATCTGTTTCAAACTGAATAAGTTATAAACTCATGGGGGAAAATATCTTTCTAGATGTAGAATTTACAGGAATTGAACCTTCGAGCTTAGGGAGATCTCACTTGAAATATTGTATTGGGGAACAGATAAGCTCAAAATGAGATTGGACGATTCGAAAGAGGTTTATGTAGATAGATAAGTTCAAATAACTTTTTGTCATGATCATAGGGTTTCTAGTTATGGAAAAATAGATGTAAATATATATATAAGGGAGAGGGAACTTGAGATCAGGTATCATTTTTACTCAGAGATATTTTGCGAATTAATTCTTGAGCCTGCAACTCAAAAAGAAGTAGTGAGGCAAATTGCAGAGGAAGAGATTGAGGATGAAGATGTGATGATTACTAGGGGTGAACTGATTATGTATGGATTTCTAGGATATCTGAGGTATTTTATGTGTAATTATATATGAGGGAGTGAATTGAATGAGGTCGAATAACTGTAATTGAAATATAGTTAGAATGATGTTTTGAATCTGTCCTCTTTTATTGCAAATGTTATTTGTGACCGTTGTGAACAAATAAACGATTTGAATTTGAAATATGATAGTTTTGGGAATTATGTCAGCATTTCTATAAATAGTAGAAGTAGGAATGGAAAAAACAGGTAGCTTTGATTTTGTCTCTTGCATAATAGCAGAGAAAGTTCAATTGCGTACGAGTGTTGAGTCATCATAAGTGTGGGGAGGTTAGGGAGAGATTTGGGTAGGTGAGATGAAAATATATTAAAATATAGGATCGGTGGCAATGATGGGTAGGTATTTTAATCGGAAAGGAGTAAAACTTCTGACATTAATTGTTGATGGGACGCCTTAGTTCTAAAACTGAGGGCGGCTCGTTTGAGGGCCAATAACTGCCAATAGTTAGAGAGAGAAACTATAAATAATACTTCATCTTCCTCATTCAACCATTTGCCAACTTCCGAAAAACTGAAGAACAGTGGGAGAGAAAAAAGAGAAAAAATAGCAGAGATTTACATGAGAGACTTGACAAGAGTGATCATCAATCAAGCGAGAAAAAGTCGGGGAGATAGAGTCACGATGGTGGTTACACAACAGCGTTGTGATGGATGGATTTTGCGCTGCTTCAGATTCTTATTTAGATGTTGAAGGTTAGCAAATAATTTAGATTTTAGGGTTTGAAAGAATCTCGTTGTTTTCAAATTTTAAAAAATTGCTATTTATTGTAATCATAATAATTTGTTTGAGATATGTGTTTAAAAAAAGAGAAAAGGATATGTCATAATATATGTATATGTCTGATGGATATATGATAAATGTGTGCATGGATGTATAAAAGATAATAATAGAATACCTGGACCTGTATGTAGGTCGAATATGAGGAATATCTGTGTAGAATCAAACCTTATCCTTAGACTTGTAATTGTGATAAAGACTTCACCTGATATGGAGGCGTTGACCTCTGGTTGTTCGGCTGAGTCTGATCATGTAAAATCTATAAATATAGAGTCTGATAGGGAGGATAAAGTAGTACTTGTTTAATTTCTCACTTTCCCTAGTAAATTGTTATCGTACCCTCCGAACTTTGATGTATTTAAAGAGTTCTATAAATCTAAGGCTCTTATAGGTAGAATATGGGGCAACGTTGCAGAATATGTTGGTTGGCAGTTTAGAGGTTGTAATGTAGCATCTAGGGAAATTCATTTCTTTTTGTTTCCTGATTTAGATAATGAGAAATCGGATAGGGGAGTGAAAGAATCAATCTTCGTAGAGCCGATAACTCTCTCCATTTATCTCAACCCATTTATCACACCACTCACGCCAGAACCCATCTATAACCCCTTACGACTCCATTTCTTCCACTATCACACCGATAACAGTTAAACCCTAACACTATTCTATTGTCTCCTACTTACAAACCATTAACTATAAATCAAATTCATTCTACAACATCATTACACATATTTAAATCTTGTTTGTTTAACAATTCTTAATCAATAAAAACCAAAAACTAGAATCATTAACCTTGTTTACGTGCTGCTTTTGTATCCCTTTCTTTTGCTCGCTTGGCTCTTCCAATCAAAATGCTAATCTCCTGCTTTACAATTGTAGACAACAAATCCAACGATGAGCAAAAACAATTCGCACTAGATTATTTTTTATGAGTTGGAAAAGTGTGAATAGTTGCCCCATCAGAACTATTTATAGACCCCACATAACTGTTCATCGCACTACTTCGCGACTGTTCAACTCCTCGAACGTAACCCCGAATGTAACGCCTTCTCCTTTACATCCTAGTTTCTTCAATACTTTGCCTTCTCAGTGCCAGCGAACCCTTTCATTCCCACTCTAATCCTTCTATATCTCGAAGAATTTCTTCAGCTACATTCATGAGTAGCAGAACATAACCTATATTGTCACAAAGACGATGTACATCATTTTCCTTATATTTCATACTCTCACCTAAAGGGGAACATCTTTCCATAATCATTATTCTTGTTAGTACCCCCACTTCTTCTTTACCTACAAATTCCTATATTTTTGGGTACCTATTTGACAACATACACAATATCATTATATTTGACATTCCACCAAAAAATTTTTTTGCTAAAACTATTTTCGATTCCCAAATTTCAGCAAGTACATATTCAATTCGACAAATATACAACACATTGCTTCAATCGACAAAATATCCTGACCACTATTTTCATTACATTTCATTAACCATAACACTTCCTTACAGAAGACCTACTCCTACAAACATTACATCTTCATAAACTCCTAGCTGCAGCTACATCTTCCCTCTTCACCAACAACTTTGCTCGAGTCCACATACCACCACAACGTTCAGGAGGGTGCCAAAACTGCAATTTGATACGAAACTTGAAGTCCTCCTCAGCTTCCTTCGCTTCTGCCTTACTTATCCCTTCGTAATCAGGCTCCCCAGGATCTTCCATATGCAAATCACAATTTTGATATCCAAAGTATCAAGTGTGCAGTTCCTAGTACATCGCCTGAACACGTCTGAATACCCCATTCCGGGCCTGAAATCTGGTCTTCACCATCTTGCATGAATAAATCACATTTGCAGAAATAATAACTATTTATACCCCCTCCAGTCATGGTCTAACTCACCTGCATTTACTCTACCTTGGAACTCTACAATTTTAAAGTCAAATCAATCAACCTTAAAATCCATTCCTGGACCTACTTAGTCAAATACATTTGAGATATTATGATAGCTCATTATCATTTTATATGCATTCACGTTCAACATTTGGCCTTCGATTATTTACAAACTGCAATTTATAATCCACAAAACACAATATTAGAATATTGAAGATATTAACTTTATTTATTATGAATAAGTTATATTTAATATTCGACAACTTTATCCTTCGATTACATTACATTAAACTACAATATATCTTTACATTCGACTTGCATGACTAATCAAGCAACATTGCCCTTAAATACTCTTAATTGCCGCAACATCCTCCTTCCTCACCATCATTTTTGTACGTATGTACATATAGCTCATACGTTTCGGAGGACTCCAATATTCAAGTTGGCAGTGAAACGGAAAATCCTCTTCCGCGTCCTTCGCCTCTGCCTCGCTCATCCTATCATAATTCGGCTCAACTGATTCTTTCATTTGATAATTGACGTACCGGTTTCTGAAGTACCACCTATACAATTCCCAATACTTCACTTGAACACAGCTAAACACTTTATTCTGTACTTGTGCCCTGGCCTTCACCATCTTAACAAACATATAATCTCAATTTTACTAAGTACACGGGGTACTTATTGAAATTCCTAGACGCTTGAGACTAATCAATTTTGATTATTCTAGGTCTAAATCGTCAGGTCCTAATTCCTCTGAATTAATGGCCTAAAATAAACTTAAATCAAGTTAATCCAATTATCTAATGTCAAACAAGTAGTTAGAAATTAAAGAAGCATGCAATAATTTTTAACCCTGTGGAAAAACCTTTCTCAGGAGAAAAACCCACAGGTCGCTATCGAATCCCCGACAACTAAACAATCTACTATATGAAAAAGAACTACCAAAATTTAATCACTTACAGACTCGATAAACACCTCTCATGGTTATCTTTCATTTGAGTAATCCTCTTGCAATTAATCTCGTGTTCTCGCAATGCCTCACTTCAATCTCTCGTCGAAGCTCCAAGTCTTGAATCGCTCAAGTTCTTTAATGCATGACTAGGGTTTCTTTATCAATAGATTGATTTAAGATTGGAGTGATTTGATTCTTTCTTGAATCGCTCAAAGAAGATCATTCTTCACTCTTAAAAGTAAGCCCTTAAGAATATAGGTTTTTGTGAAGTGAGATTGAAAAAAGGTAAGTATGTCTTAAATAACGAAACAAAAAGCACGGGCACTATTCGAATAGGATCAAGCTGGAAATCATGCTGAAATGAGTTATTCGAATATAAAGGAATCCTATTCGAATAGAAGAAATCTTTCCAAGCTTTGAAATCATGCTGAGGTATGTTATTCGAATAGACCAAAATCCTATTCGAATAGAAGAAATCTTTCCAAGCTTAAAATCACGCTGAGGTAAGTTATTCGAATAGACAGAATCCTGTTCGAATAGAAGGAATCTTTCCATCTCGATTCAAGTTGAATATAGTCTATTCGAATAGAAGCTCTATTTTCTAAAGGAAGACATTCTTACTAGTTTTTCATACTCTGTAAATGGCATAGGCTTGACTTTTTAGAGCAAAGAGGTAGAAACCCACTTACCTGTTCAGAGTCAGTCAGTCTAGTTGTAGTCGCTCCTCGTGCACTCACTAACGTCGGATAACCACGCGAAAATACTGGCGCCGACTCTAGACACTAAATAAGGCGAACTCCAAAAATGGATGTTTTAATCTCCCCCTTTGTTTCATTTTGTGTCAAAACATGAACTAGGTAATTAAAAAAAATTTACAGACCCGATGGACTGACTCACTCACTGAACACCCATCCTCAAAAGCATATCCTTTGAAATCCCTGCACACTAAACATGATATATCACGTAATCGTTCACATTCAAAATAATGGATTCAGAGAACTGGAAAAAATACTTACCTGACTTACCTGTCAGGAACATCTCTCCTCCTTTTTGACACAGAAGAACAAAGGGTAAGTGGACACAAAGAGGGAATAATGAAATCACATCAAATATGCCAAATAAAATATTATCACAAAAAATGGAAATATAAGAATAACAATATCATGAAACCGCTAGAGCATCCATTAGAAAAGAAACTGTTAATACATAACATATTCAAAAAATGACTTTCCAAAAAAAAAAACGCAGTAAAGATAACATAGTCTGAAATAGTCACAAAGATGAGAAACACTAAGAAAACAAAACAAAAAACAAAAGAAGACTGCTCATCTAAGACTGTTCATCTCTGTCTGGAGCTGGAGGACCACTGCTCAAAGCATCCATAGAAGTCTGAAGCCGACCAAGTGCATCCGTGAATATTTGAAACTGAAACTGGATCTGTGTTTCCAACCTAGTAAAATGAGTCTCTATGTAGGAATGCAAAACAGCTAAATCCAGTGGAACCAACTCAGTAGGAGCAGAAGCAGAAGGTCAGGTAAATTGGTAGGTGCTGTCCTAGAAGTAGAAAGTCTCGTTGCTCGCCTAGCAGGTATAGACTCAGTCCCCGAGTCCGCTGCATCTCCTTCGGTCTTTGACTCCGAAACTGGAAGCATATGCTTTCTGCTCTTCTCCCAATACCGAGAGTTAATCACTTCATTTTTTTCATCAATTTCCTCATTAAGACGAATCACATAACCCAAATCAGTCAGAATCTGAGCGATGAACCTGCTGTAAGGCAAAGGACGAGTCTGGTTGTCCGAGTTTGCCGTGGAAAACATCTCATGTAGAATAATCAGAACCAAATCAACGCGCAACCCTTTAGCGTAAAGATACACTAAATAAATTAGCCAACGACAACATTCTTATTTTCCAGTTGGAGAATGATGTTCCTGTGAGCCACGATATGGAGGAGACAAATTGTTGGGCTCACGTTCTTGCGTTTGAGATATGTTCTTTTCTTCCTTCCCGAAACAATAAGCTTCTCCTCCATCACCTCCTTGGGTGGAAACTCTAAAATAACCGGTGGCCACTCCAGTGGTGGCACATCTGAGTCGACAGGCTCTCCGAGACCAAACGCTGCCCGGATATTATTCGAATCGATATGAAAATCAGTCCCATCGATTGTGACACAGAATGTCTTGTTAATTCCCGTACCTTGGACAACCTAGAGAGTGGCATAAAAAAGTTAAACTAAATGAGGGTAGCACGACATCTTCGGTTCCATAATCCCCGTCCAACCATGTATATCAAAAATCTTAAAAATCATGGAAATATCAGGATATTTTGCACACAGCTCTGCTCTATCCAAAGTCACCTCTTTCTGATATCCACGAAATTTAAAACCTAATTTTAGAGTTTCCCAGTTTGGAGGATAATGACCTCGTGCTCCTACACTAGACCCCCCCCCCCCCCCCGCTCCGCTAGTTACTCGAGGGAGGGTACGAGGCGGACCCGTCCTAGTGCCTCGAGTCGTCCGTCCCCGTTTTGCCGTATTGCTCGGATTGGGATTAGAAGAATCCTCCTGAGGACGTTTCACTCTGGCCATATTAAATATTGTGCGAAGAATCCGCTGTAACCAAAGGAACACAACTACCAAACAAACTCCGTAAAAACCTTCAAGCAAAACCCCAATTTCCCCAAACTTAACCTACACGGTTAAGCAGGGGAACCCAAGATACAATGAATCACCTCCTTGAATTCAATCACCCAAATCTCCACCAACAATGCACCCAATACCAGTTCATTCAAAATCACAGCAACAACCCAAGCAATAGTAGTGTAATCAATGTCTCCAAATTCAATCCAAACAATACCAATCCACACAATGTACGATGAATTAAGTGTATAACAAGAGAAAGTGGGTGAAACTAACCGTGAAGGAGAAAAGAGAAACCCAAACACTAACCCTGGAATTAGGACTATCTCACCGAAATTGTCGAATTGAGAATCCAAGATGAGAAATTGTGCACGATCCAAGCAGCGATTGATATAAACAAGTAATTTGTGCAAGGAATTAACATAATTTGAAAAATCTGGAGTAGAGAGAGAGACAGCGTTGGAGAGTTGAGTGAGTGAGAAAAAAAAACAAAGTGTGGTATTTATATCGAAGAAAAAACAACAAAAAAATGACCTCTATTTGAATAGGATCAAACCTTATTCGAATAACAATTTGCCTCTAATTTTTTTAAAACAAAGCTGAACTGAATTATTCGAATAGGAAAAATCATATTCGAATAGGAAATAAAAATTTGAAGACCAATAAACGCTGAGGAAAATTATTCGAATAGGGAAAATTCCTATTCGAATTGGAAATAAATTTTTTTGAATCAAAACGACGCTGAGACTGATTATTCGAATAGGAATAAATTCTTATTCGAATAAAAAGAGCCCCTTTTTTTTCTTTTTCTTTTTCAATAGGCACCAAAGCAAAAAAGGAAAACCAAAGGCAAAACAACACAAAGAAAAAGAATAGAATACTTCCCCTGTCTACCCGATATCAGAGAATAATTATAGGGTATATGAATCTCAGATAGGACATCATTCGATACAAAATTCAGACAGAATAAGTATTTACTTAGAGTGTGTGTATGCAGTCAACATAAAACAATACCATTTATTTGACAGACCCAACATTCAGAAATAAGACACTAAAAGAAAAGTTGTTTCAACTTAGGCCTCTCATTGGTGGTCACTCGAATTCACTGAGAATTGACTAGCTAACATTCTGTGTGAAATATGAGTATGAGTAATATACAAAGAAAGACTTAGATTTCAGCAAATAAGCAGTACACTGTGAGCTGGAAGATCTCATGGAGAGGAAATCAATTATTATTACTGATGTCAAGTTAATTAATATAAACTTCATATTTCTCATCTCCACTAAACTAGCTGTGTTAAACTCAAGATCAAACAGGTCTTAAAATGGTTATAATGTAGGCATGGGTAGGTAAATGATGGAGTCGGTCTTTTGTTGGCATTCTAAGACTGCATTAACACTAACTCCCCTTCTTAGTTGATGTCAAAAACATCTTCTGTATATACCTCTTCATATCTTTCTTTTTTTTTGAATTGAGATACTAAAATGTCATTTTGGATCTCAGTTTATTCTTCTCTGCATCTTTTTTTTCTTTTTTATTTATTTTACTGAACAGTCTCAGAACAAATGGGTAAAAAACAAAGAATTTTTGGTAGAAAAGAAAAACCATATTTTAAGGCACAAAAGGCCGCAAGTGGATATAAATAGGGTTAAACATAACGAAGGCAAAAAATATGTTGCAATAAAATGCCTATTTTCATATCTTCGGTTGAGCACAGTCAATTTTTCACCTCAAATAAAAATAGGCAATGTTCTATTAAACTAACTTGAACTTGAGGTTACTGTTTGACAATTGAGTAAGGAAACGAAATGAGATCAAAACAACAAGATTAAAAGGAAGAGTAAATTTCAGAACAGTCGAAGCTAATAAAGAAGGATAGATCCTCACATAACATTAGGTACGAAGTCTCTACATGTATTCAAAAGTATAATATCAATGAGTGCCTATCTATCTAAGCATGCGAGAGTTAACTGCCGTGAGAGAGATCAATATGCAAGTAAACACTATACTGAACTGTCCTAACATTAAATTAGAAAATGTATCTGACCAAGCATATATTACTGTAATAATCTACTAAAATAGTGTAAAAAGGAAATAAAAGACATACCTAATCAATAGAGCAGACACCAATCGACCGTCTCAAAAGATCAAACCTTATAGCATCTAACGGCTTGGTGAAAAAATTGGTTAATTGACTCTATGTAGGAACATACTCAACACTGATTATCTTGCGCTCAACAAGATCTCGGATGAAGTGGAACCGAATGTCAATATGCTTGGTTCTGGAATATTATTCAGGATTCTTGGGGATATTGATCGCACTCGTATTGTCACAAAATACTGACATTGTCCCGTGGACTATTCCATAGTCAAGCACCATTTGTTTCATCCAAATCAATTGAGCGCAACAACTACCCGCATCAATATACTCCGCTTCTGCTGTAGATTTGGAAATGCAATTCTGCTTCTTACTCTGCTAAGCCATAAGATTATTTCTAATATAATAGTATCTACCAGAAGTGCTTTTCCTATCATCTGCATTACCTGCCCAATCTGCATCAGAATGCCCAATAACCTCGGAGGTTGTGTTATGTGAATACCATAAGCCAAAATCAAAAGTCCCACATACATAATGAATAATGCGTTTAACAACCTGTAAATGGGACTCTTTCAGACTACCTTGATAACGAGCACATATACATACACTAAACATAATATTAGGACGAGTAGCAGTAAGATGAAGTAAACTACCTATCATACTTCTATACGTCTTTTGATCAACATCCTTACCTACCGAGTCCTTACTTAGCTTTGTTGTGGTACTCATGGGTATCCTAGCATGCTTTGTAGAAGAGAGACAAAACTTCTTTACAAGATCCCTAACATACGTGGATTGAGAAAGAAACATTTGTCTATCCATTTGTCGTATTTGGAGATCTAAGAAGTAAGTTAGTTGCCCAACCATGCTCATTTCAAATTTACTTTTCATTAAAGCTACAAAAGAAGATGTTAGTAAACTTGAAGTAGAGCCAAACACAATATCATCTATATATACCTGAATAACTAGTATCGCGCCTCCCATCCATTGGATAAACAATATTTTATCAACTCCCCCTCGTACAAATCCCTTAGCTAAGAGGAAATTGGAAAGTCGTTCATACCAAGCGCGAGGAGCTTACTTCAAACCATAAAGAGCCTTCCTCAAGTAGAATACATGATAGGGATGATGAGGATCTTCAAACTCTTTTGGTTGAGACACATACACTTCTTCCTCTAAGAACCCGTCAGGAACATACTCTTCACATCCATTTGATATAACTTGAATTTTTTATTGCAAGCAAGAGCGAACAATAACCAAATAGACTCAAGTCTTGTAGTAGGGGCAAATGTTTCAGCAACATCAACCCCTTTTACTTGATTGTACCCTTGTGCGACCAATCGAGCTTTGTTTTGAATTATATTCCCAAGTTCATCATATTTGTTCTTATAAACCCATTTAGTCCCAATAACATTTGTAGTTAAAGGACGTGGAACCAAATCCTAAACATCTTGACGTCGAAACTGTTGAAGTTCATCTTGCATTGCATGATGCCAATATTCATCTAAAAGAGCTTCCTTTACCATGGTTGGTTTAATCGTCGAGACATAACTAACACAGTGAACCGTCTCATGGTGTTGACTTCTAGTTTGAACCCGAGAAGTAGCATCCTCAATAATATCGGCATGTGAGTGATCCTTACGAACTTGATGGCATCCGGGTTGCGGTACACTTGTGGCGGGAAAGGATGTTGGAACTGGAAGTCGTGGAGTAGGCAACGGAGAATCACTCTTTGTTGTAGGACTCGATGCAAGAATATCAGTAGATGGTTCTAGAGTTTCCGTTGTACAGTCATCTTCTCTCGCATCTGTAGAACCAATGGTACTAGTATCATCTACTTCCACATTACAGGTCTCCATCATCACTTTGGTTCTTAAAATGTAGACTCGAAATGTTCTACTATTTGTTGAATAGCCCAAAAGAATACCTTCATCACTCCGAGAGTCAAATTTTCCAATGTTTTCTCGATCTCTAAAGATGAAACATTTAGTTCCAAAAACTCGGAAATGATGGACATTCGGCTTCTTTCCAAACCACAATTCATAGGGGGTGTTTAAGGTAAGTAGACGTAGATATACTCTATTAATAGTATAACACGTAGTATGAATGACCTCCCCCCAAAAGTGAGCCGGAAGATCCCTGCTATGAAGAAGGACCCCTCCCATATCTTGAAGAACTCTATTCTTCCTTTCTGCAACTCCATTTTGTTGTGGAGTGATTGGAGCAAAGAATTCATGTTTAATCCCATTAGAAATACAATACTCAATCACCCCAGTATCCTTAAACTCGCCTCCACGATCACTTCGAATTTTATTAATAGATCTCTTTCTCATTTTGGATTCGAAGTGACATAGTACGGAATTCTTCAAATGTGTTAGACTTCTCTCCCAAAAGTGTTATCCATGTATACCGAGAGAAGTCATCTACCATTACCAAAATGCACTTTTTACCTCCCAGGGATGCCGTTATCATGGGACTTATCAAATCCATGTGTATCAGCTCAAGAGTTCGAGTCGTAGCAATATTGCTAAATTTCCTGTGAAAGCTCTTTGTTTGCTTGCCAACTTGACAAGGACCGCAAACTACGTTGCTCAATCTTCCCAACTTTGGAACTCCCCAAATCACCTATTTACTTATAATCTTGGACATATCATTGAAGTTTATATGTCCCAACCTTTGATGCCATAACTCCATATCATTCAGTTTTGCTTTGTTACATAGTATAACTTCTTGTGGAATAGCATAGCAATTATCTGCGGTTCTAGCAACATGCATCACACATTGTCCTTGAGAATTCAAAACCTCACATCCACCTTTGGAAAATGTAACAGTATGATCTGTATCACATAGTTGCCTGACACTCGGAAGATTTTCCTTTAGCCCCTTAACCAAGAGAACATTGTCAATTACTGGAGTACCAAGTCCTTTGGCCTATCCCCTTCCAGTCACAGGGGATGTGCTTCCATCACCAAACGTAACATCACCTCCCTGAATACTCTCTAGGTGACACAATTTAGATTCATCACCAGTCATATGACGAGAACACCTACTATCCATATACTATTGAACTGACTTGAAAGCATTCAGGGCAGTTAGTGCAACATTACACCTTATCTGAGGTGCCAAATCCTTCTTTCGTACCCAAATGCTTTGAAGAGTTCTTCGACCTGTAGTTTCCTGTGCAAACCATCTAGATACATTCTCACGTTTTACGTTAGTAGACATTGCATTAGAATTATATCGATATCCATCAAAAGGGCGAACATATGATTGACAAGGCCCAACAAATCTATAGTACGATGCAATATGTCCCTTTCTGCCACATAGACTACAATAGTAAATTTGAGAGTAAGAAACTCTTTGGGCATGATCATGAGTAGTGGGTATCATGTTAAGTTTAGGAAACGAGGTTGCAGCAGTTGCTTTCACAAACTTTATGATTTGGGGAGTCTTGGTACGAGGATGAGATTCCTCATATCCTAGACCCCTTTGTCACTGTTTGTCTTTCCTATACATAACATTTTATCAATGTTCTTGGCCCCATGACAGAACTTCTCAAGTTTTTGCGGAGATAAAACTACATCAAGCTTGGCCAAACAAAGTTCGTCCAAAGTTGATTTTATTTTCTCTTTCACATCATTAACTTCTTTTTCTAGAAAAAAACTTTGTCACTAAGACATTGTTTCTCATTCTCAAGTACCTCTATCTCGTGACTTGTACTCTCAGTTTTGTTTTGAAGTTTGCATGTAAGTGTATCATCTTGGTCTTTCAAGACTTTGTTATGTTTACCTAGTTTCATACACTTAGCGAGAGTTTGAGCATACAAGTCCTCAAGAGTCGGGTCATCAAACTAATCTAGTTCTTGATTACTCTGATTTTCATTAGAATTTTCCAGTTCAAAGACATCAAAATTACTATTGCCACAAGTAAGAAAAGCAGGATAAACAATAAAATTTCGTTTATCAACTACTTGGGAATGAATCTCATTATTATCATGTTCATCATCACTATCATCCCAAGTGACACTGATATTGATAGCTTTATGATTAATGCTAGATTTCTTACTAGGACAGCTATGGGCATAATGACCAAACTTGTGACATTTAAAGCATTCAACTTGATTAAGGTCAGTATCACTGTTGGTCTGCCGGTTATATGTCTTGACCCGATCATGAGGTCGCGGTTTATAGTTCATTGATTGCCCTTGTTTTTATTCTTGTTTTTAAAACTGTCGTTTCATCAAAAAAAATTGAAACTGCTGACTAATAAGAGCTATTGTTGAATCTATATCCGAACCTTCATCATCATCTGAAATAAATGAGTGATCAACCTCTCTAGAACCCTTGGAAGACAATGAGTAAGATAAAAACTTCAAAGCAACACTCCTATTCTTCTTAGGGTTCTCCATCCTCATCTCAAGGTTAAATATTCGTAATTTTAATGCTAATGTATCGGGCTTCAATTATTTTAGATCTTGAGCCTCCTTGATAGCATCGCGTCTGGACCTAAAGCTCTTAGGAAGAGACCTTAGGACTTTGCAAACAATCTGAACATCAGAAAATGAAGCTCCTAATGCGGCACTAGTGTTTGAAATATCACTTAGCCTCTCATAGAATTTATCAAACAATTCTATTTCACTCATTCTAATATTCTTAAATTGTGAAGTATGCATCTGTAGCTTACTTTCCTTAACTGTATCATCGCCCTCATGAGTGTGAACTAGAATGTCCTAAGCTTCTTTCGAAGTGGTACAAGCAAAGAGATGTCGAAATTCACTTTGGCTCACAGCCATAAAGATTGCATTGAGGCTTTTAAAATTATAGTCGACAAAATTCTTTTCATCCTTTTTCCATTGATTCCGAGGTTTCTGGACATCTATGGCATCTCCTAGTGCTCCTTGCATCTCAGTAGGATACGACCAGCCATCCTCAATGGAAATCCATAAATCTTCTCCGATTGATTGTAAGAATGCAACCATTCGGACTTTCCAGTATGGGTAATCTTTGCCATCAAAGAGTAGAGGGTGATTTACAGGACCTCCAAACTCATTATTCTTAAGCGAACAATCTGGGATCCACGCGTAGGTTTTTAAACCTCAAAGCGTGACCGCTCTGATACCAATTAAAATTCCTAGACGCTTGTGACTAGTCAATTTCGATTGTTTTAGGTCTAAATCGTCAAGTCCTAATTCCTCTGAATTAATGGCCTAAGATAAACTTAAATCAAGTTAATCTAATTATTTAATATTAAACAAGTAGTTGGAAATTAAAAAAGCATGCAACAATTTTTAACCCTGTGGGAAAACTTTTCTTAGGAGAAAAACCCACAGGTCGCTGTCGAATCCCCAATAACTAAACAATCTACTATATGAAAAAGAACTACAAAAGTTTAATCACTTACAGACTCGATAAGCACCTCTCATTGTTATCTCTCTTCCAAGTAATCTTCTTACAATCAATCCCGCGTTCTTACAACGCCTCGCTTCAATCTCTCGTCGAAGCTCCAAGTCTTGAATCGCTCAAGTTTTTTTAATGCATGACTAGGGTTTCTTGATCAATAGATTGATTTAAGTTTTGAGTAATTTGATTATCTCTTGAATCGCTCAAAGAAGATCTCTCTTCACTCTTAAAAGTAAGCCCTTAAAAATATAGGTTTTCGAGAAGTGAGATTGAAAAAAAGGTAAGTATGTCTTAAATAACGAACTAGAAAACACAGGCTCTATTCGAATAAAGACAATCCTAATCGAATATGATCAAGCTAGAAATTACCCTGAAGTGAGTTATTCGAATATAAAGGAATCCTATTCAAATAGAAGAAATCTTTCCAGGCTTTAAAATCACGCTGGGGTAAGTTATTTGAATAGACCAAAATCCTATTCGAATAGAAGAAATCTTTCCAAGCTTGAAATCACGCTGAGGTAAGTTATTCGAATAGACAGAATCCTGTTTGAATAGAAGGAATCTTTCCATCTCTATTCAAATAAAAAATAGTCTATTCGAATAGAAGCTCTTTTTTCTAAAGGAAGACATTCTTACCAGTTTTTCATATTCTGTAAAAGGCATAGGCTTGATTTTTTAGAACAAAGTGTTAGAAACCCACTAACCTGTTTAGAGCTAGTTTATCCAGCTGTAGTCACTCCTCGTGCACTCACAGATGCCTGATAACCAAGAAAAAATGCAGACGCCTACTCTGGACACTAAATGAAGCAAACTTCAAAAATGGATGTCTTACTTATAGTCCAACAAAGTCTGAGTCAATTCAATCCATATTTATTTCTTATTGGAACTTTACCATTTCAACAGTCAAATCAATCAACCTCAAAATCTATTCCTGGCTCTACACAGTCAATTATACTTTGCTATGTATTATACTCGAAACTTATACACATTCATCACATTTGATTTTGACATCATACTAATTCGATCACTTATTTATTTTGTAATACTTTAAACAACATAAAAAGTCGAAAAATAAAGTTTATTAAATGAACTATCTATTACATTTAAAATTCGACAAGTTACTCCGTCGATTACATTATATCCAGTTACAATTCTATCTTTAATTCGGCATGAGGGGTTAATTGCTTCTTATCACCAGAATTTGATGTTAGCTCTGGCAACAAGGGTAACGATATCCTAAGAAACTTAATGAATCTCAGGTCAGGGAACTTCTAAGCATAGTTGCTCCTGCAGAAGAATGGCAGCAGAAAATTACAATAAGGTCATTGAGATCGATAATATCCCAGGATGCCCAACCAGCTTTCATATCATTATCTTCACTATGAACAGTTGCCCCTTCTCAAATTTTTTGATGAACTTCAATACCTTTGACAACGGAAAATAAAACCAACCCCAATGGATGCCTCGTGTGTAAACACTCTCTAACTCCACCTCCCCCAAATCCCCCTGCCATGATGACTACTAGTACATGATTACCAAACAAGAACTTATAAAAATACTTTACCTCTACTTGATTGTTATGGTAACCGTCTTCATCCTCAGACCACTCGCTACGCTACACTTGGGGTACAATCTTTCCAAACCAACCACCGCACAATCCTTCTTTATACCATCTATTTATACTCTTATTATATTTTCCAAGTCTAATATTCTACATTAATTGCTCCTCGGGAAAGACATGACCAGGTTTACTTCACTTTGACCTCAGAAATGATAACATGAAGACTTTCTCAGACATTTGGCAACCTCTTCGGATTCTAATTTCTTCTTGATATAACCACAAGTACTTCTGTCGAGAATGGGGCGACTGTAGTAACATATTTTTTAGATTCGGCAAGAGTAAGCCAACATAACATAGTCGAAGATAGTTAATATTGCATAGTCGGAGACAAACAACATTTGTGAAGTTACCATAAGTCCTCGACTTACTAAAATTAACCATTGTGCCTGGTCAATAAAGTGTCGTTAGAGATTCGTAAAGTTCGCCCACTACCTTTAAAGTAGAAAACTATTTTTTGTTTTATAAACTACTTCTATCTGCTATAAATATAGGCAGAGAATAGATTATTCAGATCCGCAACTTTACTATCACTCCATAACATATAATAACTAGCAACTTATTAGATTTAAATCAAAATCCTCCTCAAGGTTATGGTTTTTCTCCGCTTTTACTAAGTTTCCACGTAAAATCTTATTTATTATTGCTTATTACTGTACCATCCTTACAAAAAGTATTGGTAAAGATTATCCTTCCAAAAAATACGCCATTACAGAGCTGACAGTGGAAGCGGGTAATAATTTAGGGGAGGTAGTAATCCAGCATTAACGATTTGGGCGTCACCTCCTTAAAATGGGGTACTCCAAAACTAAGGTGAATGACATTATGGCAGACACTAATGTTGGGGAGGAGAAAGATGATGAGGTGGAAGATGTCGCAGTTGGAATTATAGATAGGTTAGATGGTGTATCTCCCCAAACAGTACGAGACAACCAAGGAGATGATAATGAACGTCTAGTTGAAGGGAACGAGAATATAGAGTTGAATTTTGACTCCATGATTGTATGATTATGAAGGGCTTGAAATGTTATAATCTAATGGATCATTATTTGTTAGATAGACTTCTGTAGGTTAAGATGCTCTTGTAAACCTTGTTGCAGGAACTTAAGAAAATGTGCCTCAGAATAAAAGAATTAGAAAATAAGCTCGCTAAGGAGAAAGATGCCTCTGCGTCCCTGTTGTCTTCGCAAGCGGAGCTACAGGTTAAAATGAATAATAAATATTTGACTTGTTTGCTTCATTACTTTTGAGCTACAAAGTAAAAATTAGAGTATAGATGCATACCGAAAACTTGCTAATAGTTTAGGGGCAATGGCACTCAAATGTGTATCGATAATATTAAAGTGTTAAAAAAGTTAGAATGTAGAGATTGTGTACCTTAGAATTGAAAGTATATATTATTATTAATTAATTTAAGATCATACTTCGACCTTAAGTTTAAAAGTAGTTTCACACAATAGATGTTAAAAAATTGAAATTTCGTTAGAAATAAGATGTATGTATTGAGTGAGTATCCTAAATCAAACTTGGTACATTATATTTGTGATGCGTAGGTCGAATTGGAGTCAGCTCGTTTAAAAGTAGAAGGGACACACCAATATAACCAAGAGTTTGTAACAAAGTTTGATTGAATAAGAGATGCAAATGAAGATATGGAAGATCAACATGCAAATGTACATTTCAAGTTCCTTGAGGCAACTCACACCGTTAATGACCTCACCTGAAAGATCGAGGAAACGAATGTCAAAATCAGTAAAGGGCAAAAAGAGCTTACAGAGACAAAAAAAAGGCTGCTAAACTCAAAAGCCAGAATGATGCACTGATGGTAAAGAGTAGGGAGGCTGATATAGCTCGATATCGTATACAGGCATTAGAAATATCAGAGAAAGATTTATGCCATTTTGTGGCTAGTCTGATGGACCAAATGACCAGTAAAACCAACGAACAAGAGCAGACTCGAGTTGATCTAGTGAGTACTAGAAACGAATTGGAGTAGTTGAAGAAGAAAATGGTTGAGAAAGATAGCGAGCTGAAAAGAGCTTGAGGTGACCTATCTAACTCTAAAATTGCGGTTGAGCAGTTGACTGCTAAAGATATAGAGTTTTGATTGGTATAAAGGAAATATGATGAGTTAAATGAGAGGGTGGTACAGTTAAAGACAGATTTAGCTTAGGCCTATCCACGTGCCAAAAATGTCGAGGCTGGGGAGTGCTTGAGGAAAAATAAGGGTAATACCAAGGTTTCTATTGTTTGAGAGGATGTGGTTAGCCTATCAGCTCGAATCAGAGAGTTAAAGGGAAATGTAGCTCAAACTCAAGGTCACGTACAAGAAGGAAATGAGCGGTTAAGGGAGTGTCAAGGTAAGTTGGGCACTGTTCTTTTTAGGGAATAAGAGTTTGAACGGGTTATCAGAGGTAAGGAGATCTTGTTAAATTAAAAAGATAAATGTTAAAGAAATCTCTTGTTGGGGAAAATTTAGATAGGGAGCTTGAGGAACTTTGTGCTCTGGTGGTGGAATTGAGGGTGATGAACCAGGCTGAATTAGCTAAAGCAGATGAGAAGGCAAAGGAGAGCATCAAATTTATGTCCAGCACAGATAGTCAAATGGAATGGCAGGAAGCACGGTACAAGAGGTTAAAAGAGTACATTTAAACAACAAGATAAATTTTTTCTAAGATGGTTATGCCAGAGGCATCGTGCTCAAATATGTTATTGGTAACGATCGCCTATTTTGTTAAAGAGAATAGAAGGCTCGAGTTAAAGATGGATACCTTGCATGACATTTTGTCAGATAGATGATGCATTCGTAGAGCTAATGTGGATCAAGGAAATTATATAAACTCCATGAAAATAAAATTAGGTTCTCAACCTGCTGAATTGGTAGAGTAAGGTAGGTTCTTTGTGACTACTTGAGCTCGAGAATTTATATCTGATCGTCCTCTTGTTATAGGGAAAAGCGTAGCTGACCTCCCAACAAATGAAAAAAATCTTTTATAGTGGTTGTATATATATCATGAATAAGTGTCTATCGCAACCATATTGAGAGATAAAAGCTAGTTTTACCTTTGCCTTATCTTATGTTTGGTAGAGTTCTTTAATTAAAAACTAGTATTACATTTGTTTTAATCGTATTGTATAGTTATCGCAGCCATATTGAGAGATGAAAGCTAATTTTACCTTTTCTTTATCTTATGTCAAATAGAGTTCTTTAATTGAAAACTAGTATTACCTTTGTTTTAATCGCGGAGTATAATTGTTGCAGCCATATTGGGAGATAAAAGCTAGTTTTACCTTTACTTTATCTTATGTCTGACAGAATTCTTTTTATTGAAAACTAGTATTACCTTTGTTTTAATTGTAGAGTATAATTGTTGCAACCATATTGAGAGATGAAAGCTAGTTTTACTTTTGCTTTATCTTATGTCTAGTAGAGATCTTTGATTAAAAACTAGTATTACCTTTATTTTAATTGTAGAGTATAATTGTCACAGCCATATTGAGAGATGAAAGCTAGTTTTATCTTTGCTTTATCTTATGTTTGGTGGAGTTCTTTGATTGAAAACTTGTATTACCTTCGTTTTAATTACGGAGTATGATAGAGTCGATCAAAGCTAGTTTTACATTTGCTTTAGCCAGAATAAAGGTCGATTAAGAGCTAGTATTACCTTTGCTTTAATCTATATATTGTCTACATAAGTACAGAGTTGTATGGGATAAAACTTGGAAGATTTTATTGAATATAATAGAGTATACATTGTATGAAGATGAAAATTTTACTTTTGGAATGGAATGAGCGAGAAGTTGAAATAGAGTAGTGAATGACTTAACGATAGTACCATTTCAGTCACCTAGTGTTCCAAGGATTTGAAATATGAACTCCTTCTTTGGTCATGAGGAAATAAGATCCCAGGCCAGTGGGACCAGTGATTAGGAATGAACCCTTCCAATTTTTTACTATTTTCTCAGCATGTACCTTTTTTATGTGTTGGGAGATTTCTCTGAGGACAAGATCGTCGATTTGGAAAGTACAGTTTCTGACTCTTCTATTGTGCAAACTGGCCAGCATATGGTGATATCGACCTAGGTTGGCAATAATACGTTCCCTAGTCTTATCAATCCAATAAAGGCTACAAGCCAATTCAAACTCGTTTATTTCATCAGTTAGCTCATGATCTCTGATTGGATGATGATATTATATTTAAATAACGGCTTCGATTCTATAGGCGATGAGAAATGGGGTACAACCGATTCATTGACGTGGAGTGGTATGGTATGCCCATAAGATATGAGGAAGTTATCGTACCCAATTCCTTTTTCTTTTTTTTTGTGAGTGAAACATTTTCTTTAGTCCATCCATGATAGTTTTGTTGGTAATTTCGGCTTGGCCATTGCCTTAAGGGTAGTAGGGATTGGATGATATTGTATTTGTTGAGGAAAACTATAACCTTTTCTCCAACGAATTGTGGCCCATTATCGATACAAATTAGGTGGGGGCATTCAAACCAAGTAATAATGTGTTCCCAAATAAAAGAGATGACCTATTCCTCTCTAGTTCTATAGAGTAGAACTGCTTCTATCCATTTTTGTGAAATAATCTGTTGCTATAAGTAGGTATCGGTAGTTACCTAGAGAATTAGGAAATTCACCGACAAGATCGGGCGCCCATATTTTGAATGGCCAAAACACATTGCTGGCATGTAGTACGAACGTAGTGCGCAGATCATTTGTCCATGTCGTTGATATGTATATCATTTATGTGAGCACTCTTCTACTTTCTTTCTAGAGAGGCACTTGGGGTAAAGCCTTATGACTGAATGGCGATATTAAAAACCGTTTTGATTTACGCAACACTTTAAGTTGTCGATTAGCTGTCGGCGTTCCTTTAGATCTGCTACAAGGGGTCCTTTGGATGGCAATGAAAGGATTTTGCCAATCATTGTCTTCCCTTTTATCACCCCCAGTATTGATCGTGCATACAAAAATGTGATTAATACTGGGGGTTGATATCACTTCAATTTGAAGATATCGGGATTCTGTTTCCAAGACCCCGGCTATATAAGCCAAGGAATTAGTATGTTTATTTTTACCTCGAGGAGGATAATCGAGAGTTGCTTTTGTGAATTGGCTCATCTTATTTGCAACGAGGGCTATATATTCGATCATCTTACCATTCTTTTTGTATTGCTCAGAATAATAGTAGACGATGAGTAGTGAACCTGTGTAGACTGACAGTTTTGGGACGCCGAGCATAAGTACGAGGTCAAGTCCATGAATAAGAGCTTTGCATTCGGTGACATTGTTTGAGGCTTCAAAATCTAAGTAGATTGATTTCTCAATTCTATTGTTGGATGGGGTAATCAATACGATTCCAATTCCTGACCCTGCGGGTCCTACTGGACCATTTGTAAGAAGTCTCCACCCTTTTCTTATAATCTATTCAGTTCATTCGTCAAATACTTTTATGGGTGGATCTTCTGTAATTTCTTCTGCATGGTCAGGATCGTGCTCTTCCCACTCAGGATCTTCTACCATAAAATCTACGAGAGAATTGGTAACAACTTCGGAATGGCATTGCTTGAACTTAATATCATGTTCTCCCAAGTTGATTAACCATTGTTGTACTCTCCTAGATTATTCTTTCTTGGACAAAACTTCTCGAAGTGGGTAGTTTCTATGACTTTGACTGAATAAGCTTGGAAGTGTTGCTTAAGTTTCTATGAAGTGTAAACAAGAGTTAGAAAGAGTCTCTCAATTTTAGAATACCTCGTTTCTGCTGGAGTGAGGGTTTTACTGATAAATTAGACTGGCTTCTCGATTTTTCCTTCAAGCTGAATAAGAACCGATCTGATAAAAGTATCTGTAACTATTTGGTAGATGATCAGTTCCTCATTATCTACTAGGGTGCTCATTATGGGAGACTTCCCCAAATTGGTTTTGAGTTCTTAAAAAGCTGCTCCGCATTCTGATGTCCATTAGATCTCCGCATTTGGCTAAACTATTCTTTATTTGGTACAATCGCGAAGTAGTATGAATAGCTAATGTTAGCAATCTGAAGATTTTAAAATAAATCGGTTGATAGTGGCAATCTTGCCGGCAAGTTTTTGTACGTCTTTCATCGTTTTTGGAGATGGCATGTTGAGAAGAGCTCGAATTTGATATGGATCAGGCTTTGCTGGTGGCTCCTCGAGGTCCCAATTTGTCCCACATAGAAACTCGGTATATTTTTGCCAATTAATTGTGATCTCTTATTAGAGGAACCTGTTGAGTGTCTTGCAGAGCTTATAATACAGTCTGCATAGTTACCATTTGGTCTTCATTTCATTTGAATGCTGTCAAATGAGATTGTCGCCCGGCTTTGAGCTCCTTCTCACGGAGTTCTCGGTCAAGAATTAACTGACATTCAAGTTCATTGCGTTTCTCTATTTTAGCGTGGAGATTCGCCCGTAGTTCTGTAAGCTACTGCGGTTCAACTGAAAGATAGAGCTAGATTTTGGCTGTTGGTCCTCTGGAAGTAACTATGATTAAAATTAGTTGTAGAGTGCATGTATGCCTTAGGATATCGTGGAAATGCCTTCTTTCCCATAGACGGTGCCAAATGTAATGGCCTAATTCTGTAAGCTCGAAATGGCTCAGAATTAGCTCTTACACCAATGTTCCTGTGATAAAAAACTAATATAAAATAAGAAATGACATAGGTGATTTAGCACGGAAAACTTATGAATAAGTAAGAAACCACGACCTCGAGTAGAGGATTTAAGTAACAGTGACTTTTATTGCTTGAGGCTGATATCTTATTACAAGTGATCTCTCGAACTAGAAATACTTGATCTTGTAAATAAGAATTTTGGTGTTCTGAGAATCTAGATAATATAGTTTTCTTGTTGATTTATCGTATTTTTTTTCTTTTCTTTGTCTCTTATGGAACTTTTTCTTTATATAGGCATTGACCGTATTTCTTTATCGTGTTGAAGTACGATCTTTGAGAAATGTGGTAAGTGGCGGTTGACTGAGTAATTATTGAGTTTGTGAGAGACAGGTATCTTTACTTGTTTATGCTTTTCTATTGTCCTCAACCCACGTTCTTCATCAGTTCGTGGCGTAGGTGTCAATACTAAATATTTATGTCACATGTAGAATGTGTGAGTCTGATGTAAAGGTAATTCGAACTGGAAATAGTTTGAATTGGGTTTGATCGAGGGATAGGTCCCTACAGGGAGGATAATGAAAAGTTAGAGTAAAGTTTGTTGAATTTTTGGCTGTGTGTATATGTGGGGTATGAAAAATGGTAATTGTACGGAACATTATTTTGTAGGATAAACAGGATAGGCTAAAAGATGTTTGTAAATATTGTTTGTAGGAACTTAAGGATATGCGCCTTTGAATTGAGGAATTAGAAACTCAGCTCGGTAAGGAGAAAAATGCCTCAACGTCCTTGTTGACTTCGCAAGTGGAGCTACAGGTTAGAGAAAAGCAAGAAATATTTAACTTGTATGCAACATTACTTTAGAGCTACAAAGTAAAATTTAGAGAAATATACCTAAAATGTGTAAGAAGTTTTTTGGACAATGGTAATCTAATGTGTCCAGATAATACCAAAGTGTTGAGAAAGCTAGAACATAGAAAATGTGCACCTTAAGATTAGATATAGGTATAATTGTCATCAAAATGAAATCATACTTCGACCATAAGTTTAGAAGCAGTTCCATAACAATAAAATGCTAGAAAATAGAAATCTTCTAGAATTTTGAAAATCACCAGAGAGAATGTTCTGTATTATGTTTGAATGTATTTGCGGAGTATTGTTGAATTGAACTTGATGTATTGTATCTGTGATGTAGGTTGAATTTGAGTCTGCACGCTTGGGTGAACAATAGAAGCTCTAATATAGCCAGAAGTATGTTATGGTGTTTGATAGGATGAGAGAGGTAACTGAAGATAGGAAGGATCAACACGTTAAAATATACTTAAATTTTATTGAGGCAACACAAACAGTTAAGGACCCGACTCGGAAGATCAAGGAAAAAGATGCCAAAATTGAAAAGAGGCAAAAAAAGCTCGCCGAGGCGAATGAGGAGACAATAGAGCTCAAAAGCCAGAATGATGCATTGATGGTGAAGAGTAAGGTGGCGGACATGGCCTGATACCGTATCCTATCTGTACAAGTGACAGAGAAAGAGTTACGAGGTTTTATGGCCAGTCTAAAGGGCCAAATAAATAGATAAACGAATAAGCAAGAATAGACTCGAGTTGATCTAATGAGTTCTAAAAGTAAACTGGAGCAATTGAAGAGTATAATGATTGAGAAGGGTGGCCCAATTGATGGTAGATTTAGCTACGGCCAATTCGCATGTTAAGAAGGCCGAGGCTGGAGAGCGGTTGATGAAGAAAAAAGGTGATGCCAGGGTTTCTATTGTAAAATGTGATATTGTTGACCTATCAGCTCAAATTAGAGAGTTGAAGGCGGATTTAGTTTGAATTCTAGCACATATGCAGAGAGGAAATGAACGTTTAAGGGTAAGCCAAGATAAGTTGGATATTGTTCATATCAGAGAATAGGAGCTAGAGCGGTTGATTTGGGGTAAAGATCAATTAATAAGGAAGAAAGATGAATTATTAAAGAAGTCTTCTGCTGGGGGAAGTGCAGGTAAAGATAGGGAGCTTGAAGAACTTTGTGCTCAGTTGCCAGAATTGAGGACGGCGAGCTAGGCAGAGTCAGATAAAGCAGTGAAGAAGGAGAAGGAGCATAATGAGATTATGCCACACGTAGATAGACACATGCAGTGGCCAGACGGATAGTACTATATGAAAATAGGGCTTTAACGTTACCAAATTAAAGTTATTTATTTTAAAATAACGTTAATGCTCTAATTTTCAAATTTCACTCCGTAACTTTATATACTTGAAATATCAACAACATCATTTACTAAAAAAGTGACGTTGAATACTATTATACCATTTTCAATGGTTTTTATGACGTTAAAAACCATTAAAACATTTAATTCTCTACACTTTTAGGATGTAAGAGAAAAGATTGAATACTAAAAGCTCATTGCTAGCATATGTTCTTTTGATGGTTTACCTTTCCTACCGCTTAAGATTTGAGAATCATCTAAAATATCTGACTAGTCTATTCAAGTTAGTATTGCATTGATGGTTCCTTATGTAATGGCCTAATTCCGTAAGCTCGAAGTGGCTTGGAATTAACTTTTACACCAATGTATTTGTGATAAAAATTTAATAGAAAGCATGAAATGATACAGATGATTTAGCGTGGAAAATCTCTGAGTAGTTAGAAAAACCATGACCTCGAGTTGAGGGTTTTTATAATAGTGACTTTCATATCTTGAGGTTGATTCCTTATTACAAGTGATCTCTCGACTTTGAAATGCTTAATCTTGTGAATAAGAAGTTTAAAGTTTTAAGAATCTAGAAAATATAGTTTTCTTGGTGATTTCTCATGTATTTTATGGTCCTTGTCTCTTCTGGAACTTTTTTTCTTTATATTGGCATTCTCAAGAGTTCTTCATCTTGCTGAAGCACGTTCTCCGAATAATGTAGATAGTGGCAGCTGACTGAGTAACTGTTGAGTTCGGGAGAGACAGGTGGCTTTGACTTGTTCAGGTTTCTTTTTGAGCTTAACTCGCATTTTTTATCAGTTTGTGGAATAGAATACAATGTTGACTGTTAAAGTCATGTGGAGAATGCGTAAGTTTGATATAAAGGTAGTTTAAACTTGAGATAGCTTGATTTGGGTAAGGTCGAGGGTTAGACCCCTACAATCGCCCCCTTGCAACCGAATTTATGAGTGGTTGAGAAAGATTTTTTGGGTATATGGGTATTCGAGTTGGAAATATGAATATTGAAGGAAGTAATGATGATGTTGGACTACATGGAAAATGCACGTGCTATGGAGGGACGTACATGCATTGAATGTTGATGGGAATATTGATGTATGCAACGGTTTGGGCTTGAATAGTTTCGTCTGTATTGAATAATGACGTTTAGAAAATGTTCTTGTACAATAAACGTAAGGTTATATAAATAGTACCTATTCTGTGGTTGTGGCAAAATACGCTTGTTTGTTGTTAAATTCTTTGAAAGTTTTGAAGATGGTGAAGACCCAGAGAATGGTTCTTGAAGAGAGAATTGCTACTGAAATGCAGAGGTTGAAGTTGAAATATTTTAGTGATCAGTTCTTGGAGATGCCTATTCCCATTCCTATTCTTCCGATGTATCAAGGAATATCGGAAGATAATACGCCTGAAACTGAGGAAGATTTTTACTGTATGTAGAGATTTCATCACGCTGTCATAACAGGCGAGCAACGTTGGGTTTGTCTCCGGATCCTTGCGGAAGACAAGTTTGGGGAGACAGATGCAGGGATAGGCGTAACTGAGGGGCAGTTGCGCTGATTCATTGCATTAGAATGGATTCTAAGGTCTAGACCTTTTTATCATTACGAACTCTTCGGGAGTGGTGGTTATAGGAGAGGCGGTGATGGTAGTAGAGGAGGAAGATAAAAAATGGATGTTTGCTTCTGTACTTCCATCGTTTCTTTGCGCCGAGAAGACTTTTAATTTGAAGAGTTGGTTCATGTACGAATTTCATCTCTTCTATAGTTTCCATTTGATGTTCGACTAGACTTCGACCAAACTCATGGGAGGGAAGATATTCGCTATTTCCAATGTCTGCTTTGCATCAGGGTAAAAAATTACTGAAGTAGAACAAACTGAAGGATTTGACGTCTTGGAGTGCCTGAAAGACTTGTTAGCTGTAAAAGCACTTGAAAAACTTATTATCAGCAAAGTACCTAATGGCAGAGTACTTGAAAGACTTGTTATCGGTAAAAACATTTGAAAAACTTATTATCTGTAAAGTACTTGTAATTTTGTTCGAGATGAATAAAATTTGCTATCCAAACTCTGTGCTGATATAAAATAGAACAACTCTCAAAATCAAGCTATGAATAAATTCAAAGATTTTGAATATAAGATGAAGTGAAATGTATGAGATTTTGAAAGTATACTTTTTTTAATAATCGAGCTGCTAGAATTATGTTTGTAAAATGAAATATGTGTAAGAATTTTTGTTTGACCTGGGGGCTAAAAAGTTAGGGGAGAGAAAAAGTTACAGAATTTTTAGAAGGGGAAGTTCGAGCTCAGTGAGGGTGTTCCGGAATACTTAATTTTGAAAGAATAAGATCGATTTGGAATAGGATGAGATGACTGAGGTTGATAGGGTGAGATATATATACAAATAACTGTTCTCAAGATACTAGGATTTCCGTTGTAAGATAATAGGATAATATCATGACTTACGAGGAATTGGTAGTAAACATATATGAATAAGAGGGGAACAAGTTTCAAACAGGTGGAAGAATATAAGAATGGCGTGAACTCGATCTGTGAGAATTTGCTATACCGCTGAGGTGCGGTTGGCGATAAAGATAGCTGAAGTGCAGGAGTGGATTTTTGGACTGTTGGATTATGATGCAGAGTTGCCAATGAGGGAGGTTCAAGTTGAAGGGTTAAATAGGATTGGAAGAGACCATGAGTATGAATATTGTTTTTATGAGGAGATGTTCCACCAAATTGTGGCGGATCTTACAGCTCGAAAAGAGGCAGTGAGATCGCCTGCTGTAGAGGAGATCGAATTAGAAGATGTCAGGATTGCTGGAGGATATCTGATTGGATGTGGTTCCCCGGGGAATCAAGACTATTTTAGGTATAATTAAATGTTGGGCTAATAAAAAATGAATGTAAATAGGAGTAGCATTAATGTATGTAAATATATGAGTTTGTATAATTTGAAGGAAATGGAATAAGAATAAAAAGTTGAATCGATCCTCTATTGTTGCGAATGCTATTTGTGACTGTTGTGAAAAATGAATTTGAATATATTTGAAAGTTTTTTGGGAGCTTTGGAAATGACGTTAGTATTACTTTAAGTAGAAGAAGTAAGAATAGAAAAAACAGGGAGCTTGTAATTTTGTTCCATGTGTAAAAGTTGTGAAAACCCGATTGCGTGTAAGCGTGAGTCATCATGAGTATGGTGAGGTCCGATGGAGATTTAGAAAGAGAGATAAAAATAGATTAAAATATAAGGTAAAGGGCAATGATGGGAAAGTATTTTCATTGAAAAGGTACAATACGTCTGACATTGATAGTGGAAGGGATGCCTCAGTTCCAAAACTGAGGACGGCTCGTGCGAGGCTCAATAACTGCCAGCAGTTAGAGAGAGAAAATATAAATACTGCTTCATATTTGTCTTTCAAACGTTTCCAAACTTCTGAATACTTAAAGAGCAGTGAGAGAGGAAGGAAGAAGAAAAATAAAAATATCAGAGAATCTTGTGAAGATTTAATCGAAAGTGATCAACAGTCAAAACGTGGGAGAGATGCTGAGACTGAGTCATGAAAGTGGTTATATAGTAGCGCTGCGAAGGAAAGATTTGGCGCGACCTCGAATTCACATTCTGACATAGATGGTTAGTAGATGATTGGTGATATATGTATGTGTTTTTAAAGATCATATTTTGTTTTTTGGCAAATATAAGAATTTACTATTTATAGTATTCTATGGAAACCTGTTTGTTTTATGATATATGAAAGATATATTTATGCATTTTTGAAGATCATATTTTATTTCTAGGCAAATCTAAGAATTTGTTATTTATAGTAATCTATGAAAACCTGTTTGTTTTATGATATTTGTATGTTGTTTACATATATGTAAAAGATAATGATAGATACTTAGACCTGTATGTAGGTCGATCATGAGGAGTGTTTGTGTAGGATCAAACCCTCATCTGTAGATCTATAGTTGATATAGAGAGTTCACCTGTTATTGAGGCGTCGACTTCTGGTCGATCGGCGGAGTCTGAAAGTGTGGAGGAAGTAGGGGTTAATCAATTTTCAAATTTCCCTAGAAGATTAGTAACCTATTCTCCTCGCTCTGATGTGTTCAAAGAGTTTTACAAAGCCAAGGCTTCTATAAGGGGTAGATGGGGTAGTTGTGTAGAATATGTTGGTCAACAATTTAGGGGTTGCACTGTAGTAATGGAGAGGAATATTTTTATTTATTGGCTGATTTGGAGAAGAAAAAATGAGATAGGGGTATAGAGGAATCAATATCTTTGGAGTACTTTGATGGAAATGGGTTGAGGCTTCTCCTTAACAATCTGGCGAAATGGATTATGAACATCATCGGGGCATATCCTGTTCAGTTGAACAGGAACATGTGGGAGGTGCAAAGTGTTTGTGAATTTTTGAATAAATGGTAGGAGGGTGATGGAAGAATGAGGAGGATATCCCCCTGAGGATGTTTTGTAGTTTTATGGGGTAAAAAATTATTCTGCAAGTGGAAGGGCATATTTCTTTGCTATCTCGGTTCGGCCTCATTTCTTCAATCTGAACTCAGTAAGTCGACCATAGAATGATAATGTGATTTGGGTGAAGGGTGATTACCTTCAGAAAGTTCTCGAAGAACCCATGAAATTTCTGTTTAGAACTGTAAAAGAAAGTAAGTATAACAATGTATAATGTATGAGATTGATATGTTGAAATTGTATGATACTCTGCTGATGATAGTGTATTGTGAATGACAGGTCCTAAGTCTCAGGTAACGGGGAAAGAGTCGTTCCTGGATACAATTGCTCAGGAAGAGACAAAGCGCGAGGCAGTATTGGAAGAATTTGGCATTAGCAGGAAGAAACGTGCTAACAATAGATTCGAAAAAGTTTAAAAGTCTTAATCGACGAGGCTAATGGCAGGCTCTAATGGCAGCAAGAAGAAGGGAACTGATGGGAAAGGCGAGTGAATTTGCCCAAGGCCCCTGGAGTGGACTACATAGGGTTATCGGAGTCTACTACGTCAAGTAAGCTAGCTCAAACGTTTCCCAAGAAGCAAATGATGAAGCGTCATTTGACCTCTGGAACCACGGGAAGTGGCGAGGTCATAGGAAAGGTAATAAAGAGAAGGGTTGAACCTTTTGAAATGTTGGGGGTAAAGGTCACTGAAGATTAACCTATTATTGAAGACGAGCTGAAAGAGGTGGAGGAAAGGGCTAGGTTAGCAGCTCTCCATGGGGAAAAGGAGATGAGTAAAATGGTAGGTTTATATGCTTTAAATATGTGATGAACTTTGTATTGTTATTCGAGCTGACAATGACGTCGATTTTGTTTGTTTTATAGGCTGCTTGCTTGATGAAGAGGATATGCCTTCGGGTCAAGGAGGAAAAGGCTAAGTTGAAGAAAGAAAAAGTCGAGCTTGAGACGAAGGTAGTTCGATTAAAGCTGACTTGCTCAAGGAGGGAACTTGGAGATCAACAATCTACATGCAGAAGCGAGAGTGAACTTGGAGGGGGTGGTAGCCGAGCGTGATAGACTCGGGCACCACCTTATATCAAAGGGGTATTCTGAAGATGAGGTGGATGGTATTAGGGCAAACACCTATGTTAAAGAGGAGGAAGATGAAGAGGATGGAGATGTTGTTGTTAGAGTAGTGGATGGTCTGGATGGTATCTCTCCTCAAACGGTGTGAGACAACCAAGGGGATGCCAATGAGCATCCAGATGGAGAAAATGAGAAGGTAGAGTAGAATTATGATTTTTTGATTGTAGTAATACTTAAGAATGTTTATAAACTGATTGGATATTGCTTGTTGGATAGAATTCTGTAGGCTAAGTCACTTTTGTAAACCTTGTAATCTTTCCCACAGACGGTACCAAATGTAATAGCCTAATTCCATAAGCTCGAAGTGGCTTGGAATTAGCTCTTACACAAATGTACCTGTGACAAAAATCTAATAGAGAGTAAGAAATGACACGGGTGATTTAACGTAGAAAACCTCTGAATAGGATAAAAACTACGACCTCGAGTTGAAGGTTTTTTTAATAGCGCCTTTTATTGCTTGAGGATGATTCCTTATTACAAGTGATTTCTCGACTTAGAAATGCTTGATCTTGTGAATAAGAAGTTTAAAGTTTTAAGAATCTAGGAAATGTAGTTTTCTTGGTGATTTCACATGTATTTTTTGGTCCTTGTCTCTTCTAGAACTTTTTTCATTATATTGGCCTTCTCTGCATTTCTTCATCGTGCTAAAGCACGCTCTCCGAACAATGTGGCTAGTGGCGGTTGACTGAGTAACTATTGAGTTCGAGAGAGACAGGTGGCTTTGACTTGTTCAGGTTTTTCTTTGAGCTCGATCCATATTTTTCATCAGTTCATTGAGTAGGAGGCAATGTTGACTGTTAAAGTCACGTGGAGAATGTCTGAGTGTGATATGATGGCTGTTCAAATTGGAGATAACTCAATTTGGGTATGGTCAAGGGGTAGCTCGATTTGGAGATAGTTCAAACTGGAGATGGCCCCTACACCTTAAGTATTAGTCTTTTCCATTCCTCTACTATTTTTTATTTTTTCTAGTTGTCTTTATTTATCTTAGATAATTGCTCTTTATGCTTTAATTTTTCAATCTCTTAACTCTGAATTCCTGACCTCCACCAGGTGGATGAACTGTCTTGTTCAACACCGAGTTTAAATCTCCAGGTTTAACACCTATCCAGTTTCCTTTTTTTTTTGCCACTTTTTTTTTTCTTATCTTCTAAAAGAACTCGAGGAGTGTGAATGTCATATTCACATCCATGGATATGTTCTTAAGTATGAAGAAGTTTACTACTGAAATTTGTATACATTTCCATGCTATTTTAGAGATAAATATTTTGTGTCTACTTGAATGCAATGGTATTTGTTTATGAGGCATCGTACATTTTTCATTTCAGGCGGCGTACACCGTTGGGGGTAATTCTTTCAGTGCTACTAGCTGCTGCCATTGAGTACTCTAGTATCAAAGAGGTAAAATTACTGATTTCTTGTCTTTATATTTGTTTTTTTTTCTTAGAATTTAATTGCTTGAAATAAAAAGTTTTGCATTCTTGTAAGATCCTTCGAGGCATTGTTCTTATTTCCCACCATTTGCATATGATTATAAATAATATGCATTTGTATATATCATGGTGCAGATTTACTATTATGAACATCTGTTATCATTATTAACTTAATTCTTTTCTATCATGTTCAGATTTTCATTACAACCCACTCTCTATTTTATGCATTCTCGTTACAGATTATGTTCACGAAGAAAAAACCAGTAGTTGGATCATGATCTATTTGAGACTTTTAGCGACAAACCAGTGAAAGATCTTCTATGGGATCTACAAATCCTTTATGAACTCTTTCCTTGACTTTTTGGATCCCTGAAGAACCTAATGGATCACTAGTGCAGGCCTCAAGTTCAACGCTTTTGGTGACCCCACAGGTCACTCAATATTAATCATCTAGCCATACAAAATACAATGCATTTAAATTGTAATGAAAAGATAGCTTTCTGAATCAATGTGTACAATGCACTTATTTATCACATACTAAGTGGTAGTGAAGTTTATGAAAGTTTATTTGGATTTTATCATACCAAGTGATAATAACTTTTTAGTGAAGGATACTAAAGCAGCATTGTTAGGGTTGTTTCTATTACTTGATTGCAAGTTTATTGGTGTAGGTAAAAAATGTGACTGCTTTGCAGATGAAGTGCGTCATGTGCATTGCATGTGATATACAGGTTGCAGGGTAAAAATGTTTATTTTTTTGTATTTTTTCAGCCAACAACATCATTTTTACAGCGACATAGATTCCTCTGCATCATATAACTACATCACTTTTAACATGGCGTTAATTCTTCAATTACGTTAGTTCCTACCTGACATAAAAGGCCACTTATTACGTCACTTATAAATGACATTAATAAACATCTCCGCTTAATAAGAAAATACATATAGCGTCACTTATTCCACATTATAATGTCACTAAAAAAGTGACGTAAATGCATATTACTTTCCAAGTCGCCTTGGTTAACGTCGCTTGCAAAACCGATTTAATTATCATTCACATCACATTTTTAGTGGCGTAAAAACCCTTATTTGTTGTAGTTTAAAAAGCTGCAAGAGCGTTATCAGAGATTGAGAGATCATTTTTCCCAGGCAGTAATGCCCGAAGTAACGCGCTCAAAGATACTAATAGCTGTTATTGCCTATTTTGTGGAGAAAGTGTAAAAACTTGAGTTTAAGAGGGATATCTTTCACGACTGTCTGTCGGGAAGAGGATGTATTTGTAAAGCCGATATAGATCGAGGAAATTATATGAATGCCATAGAAATGGAGCTAGGTTCTCATCTTGTTGAATTGGTAGAGCAAGGCAAGATTACTGTAACTGCTCGAGCTCCAGATTTTATGGCTGCTCGACCTCCCATAAGTAGAGATGAACCCTTAGAAGTGGCTTGTAGATGTAACCTGTAGAACTATCTGTAGTTTCAGACATATCTTATGTATGGTAGAGATGAAAGCTAGTTTTACCTGTACTTTATCTTATGTATGGTAGAGATCTTTGATTGAAAACTAGTATTACTTTTGTTTTAATCACAGATTATGTATAGATGGGCGATTGAAAGCTAGTTTTACCTTCGCTTTAATCTGAATATATGGGAGATTTAATGCTAGTATTACCTTTGCATTAATCTGTATAGATGGGTGATTGAAAGCTAGTATTTCTTTAGTTTAATCTGCATATATGGGTGATTAAAAACTAGTATTTCCTTTACTTTATTCTGTATAGATGGATGATTGAAAGCTAGTATTATTGTAGTAGCCTCCTCACAACCTTCTAACACTTGTCGAATCCTCGAAGGCTACATCGAAGCCTACTTGGTGACTCAAAGCCCAGTAAAACAATAACTATGTCAGCAGAGCATTCAGAGACTAATGAACACTCGAAGGAACCGCTATAGTCGAAGATAGATGAGCAAAGCATGAACTCCACATCAGTACTAGAAATACTTAAACCATAGTCGTACATGGTCGAAGGGAAATACGTCAGACAGCCAGCTCACCAGACATAACAGAGAAACAAGCTGCTCGACAACTACAGTACCAGATCCAACAACTATAGTATCAGAATCAGTAGCTATAGTATCAGAACCGACAGCTACAGTTTCAGAACTGACTCCGGGTACAAGCCAGTTACCCCCAGAGGATATGAATGTATCTGGACCCCCATGGTGACTCAACCCTTTCTATATCCTAAAAATAGGAGGGAAGAGGCACTAGGAAAGGGTTAGAAAAATTCCTCCCAACAGACCTTACATGTTTACCTTTGAATACCCTGTAACAACCCAGTTCTCGATACTTCGAGTACTCTACATATATAACATTACTCCTAAAAGTCCTCACCAGAGGTCGTGGAGTAACCCATTCTAGGCTTCCATGCAAGTGTATAATCTCCATAGTAGATCTCGTTATTATTGATTGTATGCTTGAAACCCCCTGGTCGAAGATAAAACCCATAGTTTAAGTGTCAGCTTCCCCTCTTTCGAAGCTAGGCCTCTACATTTGGCGCCGTCTGTGTTATCCCACCCTACTAAACTCCCCCTACCTTTTTTCCCTTCCCCTTTTCTACCCCTATAGGCCACCTTCAATGGCCGCCACCCTCCGTACTTCTGCCCTTGTCGAAAACTCCACCGACGGAGTGGTCGCTCAGCTCACCCTTCTTTCCCAGTAATTCGCTCAAGCTGAGGAGCGACACTGCAATCAGTTATGCATTGAGCGTGAGGAACATTGTCAAGAGTTTGAGGCTGAATGGTAGTGGCGTTTGGACGATACAGACAGACAATATTGTACCCTCGACGATCTACGTAATACAGTTCACGAGTTGCAAAAACATCAAGCTTAAGACTCCCCTCCGCCCTCTCGAGTACCTGCCCCGTCGCATATTTCTGCCCGTGCCCGGCATAGGCCCCTTCCGCATACTAAAGTATCCCCGGTCCATCTTGGCGCCGAGGGTGCTCCCCCCATCATTTTACCTACTGGATTGATCCACCTAGGTGTACACCCCACAGAGGATTTTTCTGACTGTACTCTTCAAACTACCCGATACCCCCAACGCTGCCCTACTCAAGAACGTCTTGGGGAGCGCAACACTGAGCATACGCCGAACATTCAGCCTCATCCCCTTCGACCATAAAGATCACCCCTCGTCCTGTCTATCTTGCACAGTAGGAACTCGGCCACAAAATCTACACCGCCATCCGCACCAGTGCGAACCCCACACTGAATTTTTGGAGTCGGTTAAACAACCCCCTTTGCCCAAAACTCCTCGCTATTGAGGTGCCTCCAAATTTGTACGCCCCCAAAATTAGTAAATGCCACAATACTGACCCTCAATCCCATATTCTCGAATTCCAAAATGTCTTAAGCCTATAATCCACGGCCGACCACCTGTTGTATCGACTATTTCCCACCAGCCTCATAGACAACCCTCTTAGATGGTATCATAGCCTCCCTAATGGCTCGATCTGAAGCTTCGAGCAATTATCTAGTCTTTTCATCACCCAATTTACCTTCAACAAAGATCATGAGGTCCGGGTCGATGCCCTCTTCAACTTCCGCAAATCCCTCAACGAAACCCTTGAAGCCTTTACTAAGCGATTTCTCAACGAATCGCGCAAAGTTAAAAACCTCGACTGTGCGGACGCCATTCTTGTGTACTCTAACGCTCTCCCAAATAAGAGTCATATAAAGGAGTATATTGTGCATCATAATCCACGAACACTCGAGGAGTTGTTATCCAAAGTTAATGGGTACATCGACCTCGAGCGCCTCTGCGAATCAAATCGCCAGAGGTAAGCTTCAACCACCAATCAGAACAAACCTTGGCAACTATCGACACCCCTGGTTGCCCTGATCTCATAGGAGACTGAGAGTTGCAAACTCCCCCACACCGATGATACTGCCACTGAGGCTCACAAAAAATGGCCCAAGCCAGTTCTTCCCAAGCTTACTGCACCCATTAGCACCCTTCTCCCTCAGATTTAGGCCGACCCTATATGGCGTACCCCCTACCCTATCAAGGTTAAACAAGGCGAACCTTACTTCCAGAATCATAAATATAACTGCCACCACACCAACAAATACTACACTCTACAACGCTCTCTCGAAATAATTCGAGAGGTGGGTCGTCAACATCAACATGTTGCTGACCTTCCCAGCTACCTCAATGGGTTGCATCTCACGCCTACACCCGCCCCAGCTACTGACCCAGTCGAGGTACACATTTTCCAACTTCATCTTATCGAAGTTATCAATATTGACAGCGGCCATTCTAAAAGTAGGCGCAAGCGTGTTGAGGAATGCTGCAAACTCACCTACAAGGAGAAGCTACCCGCCCTTATGCCAGAATCGACCCAATACCCTCGACCCAAGGGTATCTCATTTATCGATTGTGATACTTCGGATGTTCGTTTCCCCCATTCCGACTCTTTAGTCATTATGATTAAGGTCGAACACCTCGTCCTTCATACCATGCTCATCGACACGGGCAGTGCAGCTGACGTACTGTTCCTCCAGACTGTTTGAGCTATGTAGAAAGCCGACCTCATTACCCCAGCTAATACCAAACTCAAGGGCTTCAATGGCACTACCAAAGTGTCCGTCGGTCTTATTACCCTCCCTGTCACTATAGGGCCAGTTACCCTCTAAACCAGCTTTCTCGTCATCGACAAGAAATTTGAATACCTCAGCATTCTTGGTCGCGACTGGCTCCATGCCATGAGGGCCATACGATCGACTTACCACCAAACATTTTGTTTTTCTACCCCTTGTGGTACCTAGAACATGAAACGCTCTCAACACCTTACCTGCCCATGCGAGCACACAGAGATCGATCAAATCCGAAAATTTTTCAAACAACCATAGCAATCAACGTCTCTATCTATTCCCATACCTTTGATACAATCTACCACACCTATCAAACCCATTGTCTATATCAAACTCGATGGTCCTGGTCGAGGAACGTTCATCGGTACATTTCTAAATGAGCCAAAAGCCTCAAACTCATTGACTTCCTTCGTGCAAATAAAGACGTCTTTGCTTGGACCTTCAATGAGATGCCTGGTTTCGACCCTACACTGGCCTATCATCGCCTTAACCTCTTTCCTCATTCTACAGCTGCGAAGAAACAAATTTTGGTCCCGCGGCTTCTAGATGTTGTCAACTTCGAGGTCGACAAACTTCTTGTAGCTGGCTTCATAAAAGAAGTAAAATATGCCGACTGGATATCAAACATTATGGTTGTTCTCAAGAAGAATGGCAAGATCAGAATTTGCGTTAACTTTACAGACCTCAACAAACACATACCGAAGGAGTGTTTTCCTCTCCCAATCATTTCAGTACTCCTGGACGCTACAGCCGATCATGAACGACTATCGATGATGGACGCGGCTTCGAGTTACAATCAGGTACCCCTCCTCCTCGAGGATCAACTTAAAACTTCGTTTATTTATGGACAAGGCATTCTCTGCTTTAATGTTATGCCCTTCAGCCTTAAAAATGTAGGTGCCACTTACCAACGTCTTGTTGCCACCATGTTTAAACCTTGCTTGGCAAGTCGGTTAAAGTCTATATCGACGACATGTTTTGAAAAAGTCTCCAAAAACATACCCACATTCAGGATCTAACCGAAGTCTTTTTGATACTTTGAAAATATAACATGAAGTTAAACCCAGATAAATGCCAATTTGGTGTTTCATCCGGCAAATTTTTAGGCCATCTCATCAGCAAACGGGGTATCGAGATCGACCCAACTCATATTCGATCCCTCATCGAAATGCCTTCCCCTCGAACGAAAAAAAATGTCCCAAAGGTTACTGGTAAGATAACCGCCCTCAATCGCTTTATATCCAAATCTTCTGACCGTTGTGTTTGGCTTTTTTCCCTCTTACGCGACAAAGGTGTTCACAAGGCCAAAAAGAAAAACAACCCCAAAATCAATTGGACGCCTGATTACGAACAGACCTTCTTCGACCTCAAAACTTTCCTTGGTCGACCACCCATCATCAGTACCCCATCGAAGGAGAAACGCTTTCTTTATACCTTGCTATTACTGACACTTCTATTAGTTCAGTCCTCATTCGACTCGAATCCAGCATCGAGAAACCTGTGTACTTTATCAGCAAAACTCTAACACCCACAAAAACTTGATATTCCAAGCTCGGCGATTGCTCCTTACACTCATTTGTACCGCTCGAAAACTTAAACCATACTTTCAAGCTCACCCCATACGTGTTATCACAAACGATCCCCTTCGAGAGGTACTCAGCAAGAAAGAAAAATCTAGACGGATATAGCAGTAGTCTGCTTATCTTGGTAAACACGACATCACATTTGAGAAACATATATCCTAGAAAGGCCAGGCAATCGCTAATCTCCTCGCCGACTTCCCAGTCGAAGACATCGACTGGGAGGAACATGAAGATGACCTACCTGAAGACCAGCCCGGACATAACATAGGTTGGCGTCTCTTTATAGATAGATCTACTGGACCCAACAGTTTGGGAATCGGTGTTGTCCTGGTTACCCCCACCAATGATTGAATTGATAAAGCCGTCAAGTTAAACTTCGAATAATTTAACAGCGAGACTGAGTATGAAGCCTTGATACATGGCTTCGACCTTGCACTCGAACTTGGTGTTACTAAACTTGTAGTATTACAGACTCCTAACTTGTTCATAGATAATACACCGGTGAAAATTAGGCCAGCGGCCGCATGGCTGAGTAAGCTGCACTTGTCTGCCAACGCATGGATCATTTCCCTGAAAAATCCTCCATCATACATTACCTTCGAGGCGAAAGCAAATACGCCGATGCCCTTATTTACATAGTAGCCATGTCAGGCCAGTCTGAATCACGAATACTGCATATTGAAGTACTCGAACGCCCAAGTATCGGCCAGATGGAAGTTAATGCCATCAATATTGGAGGTGAGAGTCTCAATCTAGATAATTGGTGAACACCATGTCTCGCTTACTTCTAAAGTTCTACCCTCCCAGATGACCCCAAAACCAAACGTTCATTATTGGAAAATTACTGCAGATACACCATCCTCAAAGGAGAGTTATATCGCAAATCCCCAAACGACGTCCACCTCCGATGCATCTTTCAAAAAGAAGCCTCTTTATTCTTGCCGAACTCCATGAAGGTACCTGCGGTACTCACGCTGCTGGTCAATCTATGGCTCTTTGAGCCGTATCCTATCGTTTATTCTGGCCTAATATGAAGAAACAAGCTGAAGAATATGCAAAACATTGTGACAAATGCCAACGCCGCGCCCATGACATCCATAGCCCTTTACAAGACCTCCATTACGGCCAAGTCTCTTTGCCATTCAAGCGGTGGGCCTTCTATCACATAGGCCCTTATCCTAAAGCATCGGGTAGCCAAAAAATATTCTTGTGGCAACATATTACTTTACTAAATGGGTCGAAGCCGTGCCTTTATGTCAAACTAGAGAAGAAGTCATCAAGTTTTTATGGGAAAATATTACTACACGCTTCGGCTGCCCTCACATGATTTGATGCGATAATGGTCCAAAGTTTGTTGGGAACAAAGTCCACAATTTCCTCAAGAAGTACAACATCATCCTCTCCCCCTCAACACCTTACTACCCTAAGGGGAATGGTTAGGTCGAAGCAATTAATAAAACTATAGTCGACGGTCTTAAGAAGCGCGTCAATGAGAAGAACGAATGACGGGTTTAAGAACTACAGCATATACTCTGGGCCTATCGAATAGTACCACGAAAGGCGACGGGATGCACACCTTTTTTCTTAGCCTATGGTACCGAAGCAGTTCTACCTACTCAATTTGAAGTACCAACACGCGACCCCAACCTCCCAGATGAAAATAATGAGTTTGAACTCGGATACAATATGTTATGGATCGACAAAACTAGAGACTGAGCTATCGGTAGCCTTAGCCATTATCATCTCTCCGTCCAAAAGTCATACAACGAAAGGGTTCGACCGTACGCTTCGATATCGGAGCTCTTGTACTTTGGCGAGTTACACCCTCTTCGATGCCTCGCAATGCTGATAAGTTAGCCGAATCTTGGAAGGACCTTATATCATGTAGGACAAGACTGATTAAAGCTCATATTATCTCATGACAGAAGATGAAGAGCCTCTACCTAACCCTTAGAATATAATGTAGTTAGCCTCATATAACAGGCCACGACCACCACCTTGTTCAACTGATATAAATACACTATAATCAATGAACATATTTTTTACCCTATGAACTTCGTATCCTATCTTCTAGTGAATTTTGTTGTCAAATCTAAATATTATGTCAACCCTTCGACCCGACTTATACTTGGGGGAGACCTCGAAGTTTTTCAAGTCTCCATTCGAGCAAACTCAAGGGGCATGAATGGTCGACAGACCGAACCCTCGGGAATGCATTGGGGATAACCGCATTATGCTTCATTCAGGCCTAGGCCTTCAAAGTCCAATGAATTTCTTAGCCTAACCTAAGTATCATGTCAACCCTTTGACCAAAATTATACTTGGGGGCGACCTTGAAGTTTTTTAAGTATCCATTCGAGAAAACTCGAGGGGTATGAATGGTTGATAGACCAGACCCTCGGGAATGCATTGGGGGTGAACACATAATGCTTCACTTAGGATTAATCCCGTGGATAGACCCGGGGGTGATCTTCGAAGTCCAGTAAATTTCTGGACCTACCTAAGTATCATGTCAGCTCTTCGACTAGATTGATACTTGGGGGAGACCTTGAAGTTTTTCAAGTTTTCATTCGAGCAAACTCGAGGGGCATGAATGGCTGGTAGACCAGACCCTCGGGAATGCATTGGGGGCAAACACATAATGCTTCACTTAGGTTCAATCTCGCGGACAGACCTGGGGTAGACCTTTGAAGTTCAGTATATTTTTGGTCTAACCTAAGTATAATGTCCATCCCTCGACTAGATTGATACTCAGGGATGACCTCGAAGCCCTTCAAAGTTCTAGCTCAAACCCTACTACAAGCATTCTATACTTCTCGACATATACAGATACAAACATACATGAATATCAGCAATTCAGCTACATGTAAGACGCTCTGGTATAATATATATCAACAACTGAAGTTCAATACACAAGAGCAATTTAAATCAACCACAAACAGATAGCTCAAGCTCAAATAAGTTACACAGTGTTCGAGTACCAACCATCACTCCAAACTTCCAACACTATAACAAGATAAGAGAGAAGAGTTTGCTACAGTAAGAAGATAGCTTTAATACCTCATATAGGAGTGGCCACACTACCTACTCCCATAGGCTCTTCCATAACAATATGTCCAGCACCTTCGACAACAAGATTTGGCCCCACTACATCGGCCACCCTATCACCCACCACACCAGTAGTAACCCCTTCGGACGCGAGAGCTTCCACGCCATCTCCTACACCTCTACTAGCGGGATCCATTTCCATCCCATCTGTCTGTACAACACCTTTGATAGAAGGTCCTTTGGGTGCAGGAAAGCATTTGAAGGTTATGGGATCATACCCCAAACTTTTGATGAAGATCTTCAAATTTGTGGAGGTCTCATACTCCTCATCGAAATGCCCCTAGAAGGTTTCCCTCTATTCATCCATTTCCTTCTCCTTCTCAGCAAGCTTTGACTACAATATCTTTCGCATCTGAGTATTATTGTCACGTTCAGCCTCGAGTTCCCTTGTATACTCTACTCTAATAGTCAATCTCTCTCGCTTAAGCACATTAACCTCAGTCTTCAGCGACAGCGCAGTCCCTCGAGCGAGCTCCAGATTTTCTATTACCTATTCCAGTTACCTCGTTGTCACCTTCTAGGCCTTGGAAAAAGCTTGAGCCCAAGCATACACCTACTAGAATTCTTAAATCGTCAGTACTTCTTGAAGCATAGTAAATTTTAACATAATTTCATAATCTCAAAAAATAGTTACCTTATGCAGAACTTTATTCATCTAGTTCTCGGCCTCCTTTGGGCCATTTCCTCAAAGAGTAGCCATTGACGCAGCCGTGGCTCGAATATACCCATCTAGTTTAGCTTCATGTTGCACCTCGTCTATCTTCTCCGCATCATCAACCCCCAGCTCCCGATGCCACTTACGTTGAATAATTTTTGGCTATTAGACTTTCGAAGGTTTGGGAACGACCTTACCATTACCTTTGTTAGCCAAATTCGAAGCCTCGGGAACTACTTCAGGCACTGGCGCTCCTTGCCCACCCCAGGGAACATAGTTCATTTTCCAAATCAATCTCATTTTTTCCATTTCTTCTGCCCCTCTTGAAGTACCTTCTTCTCCCCTCTTCTTTGCTGGCCTAGAAATGACAAGAACATTTCGAAGTAATGTATTTGTCTTCTTCCGCCTCTCCCTTTTGATACCTAGCTTCCTGAATACTCAATTTATCCACTCCTCATCCAAGTCGATCAACTCGTCAATATATCTCTCCGGATTCGTCAAAGTTCGGTTACCAGGTACTACAAAACAACGAAAACAAATTTAGCAATCTATTCGATCAACATAATAAACAACCTTCTACTATCAATATTCTTGGATTGTACACCCTTTACTGCAGCCTATAAGCATCCTCCCCTATGTGATTATCGCAATTCCCTCTTACCACAACAAAGTATTTATCCGACCCTCGACCCGTCGAGCACAAATCAAATTACCATGGTTTATCTTCATGACAATGGATGTGGTACGTATCCACCTTCTTATTGACTTTCTTCAAGTAGAATGATACAATATTAAACCACTCAATCAAGCCCCTCTTCTCACGTTTTAATTCTACGCTCATACCCTCGACCACCTTCATCATTTCGAAGAAGTTACCATTCATCTGGCATGGGGTACCTTCCCAGAAGTTCAACACCTCCTTCACCAGCCTTTGAAGGGGTAGCTGTATCCCTAGCCAAATCTGGCCTCTAAATGCCATGAAACCCTCTCGAGGAATATCCTTGAACGTATATTCAGACCCTACTGACATTAATACCACCCCTACCTTCAACAATTCATGCTTAGCCATAAATTAATCAAGTATCGCCTTCTCTTAAGTCGAGACTGGCCCCGCAGCTCCCCTCGAACCAGTTGAATTCATACTACTGTCGCTCTACTCCCCTTCTTCTCTCTCATCCCCTGAAGGCTCGACGCTACCTTCATGTCCCCTTCCATCTCCTCCCTCTATTTCCTCTCCATCACTCTCCCCGGTCACTCGAGCCTTACGTCATCTCTTACTTGAAGCCCTACCTTCTGGTACTACCATAGCCAGAGGGACATCTGTTGTAATGTCTAACACCTCTACATCGCTGCTCTCACCCCTTGAACCACGACTAGACACACTCATCTCTTTTACCTCGATCTTCACATTTATCAGCCTCAGTCTCGAAGATTGACGTGCATGCATTATACCCTACAAAAGAAGAGGTACATAATTAGATCGATATATTCGACTATTACATTTCGATATCATATTTTATCCTATCCCCTCAACTCGCTCAACCCATAGTCGAATGTTCAACTACAACTTTGGTAACCACCTAAATATCCATAATTTTCTACTAGGCCGTACCTCCATCCACTTGGGTTACCCTTTCCCTCTGCCAGACCCTTCACAAAAAAAACCTTAGCAACAACTACCCTTCAATACATTCACAGCACGCGAAAATATAGAGAAGAACTACAAATAACCAATCTATGAAGAAAGTCCGAAGAGTACATGTTCGTCTGAATCAGACCGTAACAATGATTATCTCTTCTCTACTCTCCTACAAGTACCACTTTAACAATGTCGTATGTTTTCTATCTTTTTCTCTATTTTCTCTCTATGATTGCTTGAGTATTTGGGGAGCAGTTCCTCCCTCGCCCCTTTAAATACCTCAGACAAAACTGTCTCAGTTTCCCCACTGACATCATTATCACTCCTTCACTCCCCTTCATTTTTCGGTTGAGATGTGTATTTACCATTTTACTCTTCAACTGCCCACACGTGCGTTTCACACGCCCCCCTTCAAAATCTTTTATAAGCCTTTCGAACCTTCGAGCACCACGTCCGAAACTGACAATTACCCACCTATCACTTCCACCCTTTTCACATATCCCAAGGAAATATTATAATGACCTGCAAGGCACTTTGCTCTCGGAACAGTACCGCTTCTGACATGCCAACTATTTCGGCTGTCAGGTTTTGTAGCCGATGCACATTTACCTTCGACAAAAGGAATTTTCAAACCTTTCCCGATCTTGTTTGCGCACCATCGTCTACATTCTACGTCAAACATTCATCCATACATACAAAATATTCGATACGTCAGCCTAAAATTTTTAATTATTCGACTTTGCCCCAATTTCTTACCGTTTTTTAATAATCGTTCCTAAAAGTTCGACATTTGAGAAAATATTATTGCGCCTAAATTACCGTCGTCTACTGTGTTTGTCACACTTACACACAAACAGTTCAATATCACACTTCGACAAATTTGTTTCAAAACATTCCAATTTCATTCGATTCAATGTCCTTATACCAATACAAAAAAATCAACAAAACAAACAACATCAACAAAAAACCAAAAACCAAAAACCTTCTTGACCACCATCTCACACCAATACTTTTACCACAACCAAGAATCCCCTATTTGCAGATGGGGCAATTCTTACAGAGCCCAACCTTATCATCCTCAACACGGTCTTCCTCGTTCACCAGATCCTCGGCCATACATTGCTGGAAGTTGAACCGGTTGCTGACGAGAGGGCTCATCCATTACAGCACCATCCACCAGTGTGTATACGGTATCCCACCGATTGGTTCCTCTAGCTCCTATTCAACCAAGTCTTGCTTAACCCAATCCAGGCTTCGATCACCAAAGAACCTCTGTTTCAGCTCGAGGGTCTTCTCCCGTATGCGATGGTCTCTTGCCGCCATTCTTTTTTGGTACGTGGTATTAGGAGTGGTGTCCATGGTTTTACTTCTTGGGGAAGAGGATGCAGGTAGTTTAATCAGGAAAGAAGATGCAGATGTTTGAAGCTCTCCTAACACCCCCTAATTATAGTTGAAGGCATATGCATTTAATCCCTTTTTAATCACAACCCAATTAATTACAGTCTTTAATTACCCTCCTTGGAATTGTAACAATCACTCTGTCAAACTTTCCAACTTCCCAGACTCAACCATTTTTCTCGGCACACGCCCTATTCACCAATTCCCAAGGCCCCTGCTGAGAGGGGGCGAATGTAGTAGCGTACTCGCATCCTTCTAATACTTGTCGAATACTCTAAGGCTACATCGATGCCTACCTGATAAATCAAAACCCAGTAAGATAATAAATATATCCACGAAGCCTTCCAAGACTAACAAACACTCGAAGGAACCGCTATAGTCGAAGATAGATGAGTACCGCATGAACTCCGCATCAGTACCAGAAATACTTTGACTATGGTCGTACATGGTCGAATAGAAACACGTTAGACAGCCAACTCACTAGAAAGAATAGTATCTGGACCCCCATGACAACCCAATTAATTCTGGGTACAAGTCAGTTGTCCCTAGAGGATATGCATGTATCTGGACCCCCATGATGACTCAACCCTTTCTATATCCTATAAATAGGAGGGAAGAGGTACTAGGAAAGGGCTAAAAAAATCTCTCCCAACAAACCATACAAGCTTACCTTCGAATACCCTGTGACAACCCAGTTCTCGATACTTCGACTACTCTACATATGTAACATTACTCTTAAAAATCATAACCAGAGGTCGTGGAGTAACCCATTCTAGGCCTCCACACAAGTGTATAATCTCCATAGTAGATCTCATTATTATTGATTGTATGCTTGAAACCCCCCGGTCGAAGATAAAACCCATAGTGTAAGAGAGTCAACTTCCCCTCTTACGAAGCTAGGTCCCTACAATTACCTTTGCCTGAATCTATATAGATAGGTGATTAAAAGTTAGTATTACCTTTGATTTAATCTATATAGATGGGCAATTGAAAGTTAGTATTACCTATGCTTTAGTCTATGTAGTATAGCTAAATCTACGTAAGTAGAGAGTAATGTGGGAAAAAAACATCAAAGTTTTCATTGGGTCGAATATAATGTACACTATTTGGAGATTGAAATCTCACTTTTAGAATGGATAGAACAAGAATATTTAAATGGAGAATCCAGAGACTTAATAATAGTACCGCTTTAGTCACCTAGTATTCCATGGATTTAGGATTCAAACTACTTGTTATGTCATAAGATAATATGATCCCAGACCAGCTCAACCAATGATGAGGAATGGACCTTCCTAATTTTCTGCCAGTATCCGGGCATGTGCTTCTTTTCTATGTTGTGGGATTTCTCTGTGGACAATATCGTCAATTTGGAACTCACAGTTTTAGACTCTTCTATTGTATGAGCTTGCCAGTATATGATGATATTGACCTAGGTTGGCAATAGCATGTTCCCAAGTCTTATCAATCTGATTCATATTGTAGGCCAATTCGAACTCATTTTCCTCGTCTATAAGCACGTGATCTCTGATGGGATGGTGGTATTCTGTTCCATAGGCATAGAGGAAGGGGGTATAACCTGTTAATTGACATAGAGTAGTACGGCATACCTATAAGACATGGGGAAGTTCTTGTATCCAATTTCCTTTTTTCCTGTGATTAAAGCCTTTTCTTGAGTCCCTCCACTATGGTTTGTTGGTAATTTTGGCTTGGCCATTGCCGCCATTGCCTTGAGGGTAGTAGGGATTGGATGGTGAGTGGATGATATTGTGTTTGTTGAGGAAAGCTATGACTTTTTTACCAACGAACTGTATCCCGTAATCGATCCGAATCAGGTGGGGACATCAAAACCAAGTGATGATGTGTTCCCAGATAAAAGATATGACCTCTTCTTCTCTAGTTCGATATAGTTGAACTGCTTCCACCCATTTTGTGAAATAATCTGTTGCTACGAGTAGGGATCATTGGTTACTTGGAGTGTTAAGAAATTCCCCAATAAGATCGAGCGCTCACCGCTTGAATTTCCAGAACACCTTACTTGCGTGTTGTTCGAGCATAGGGGCATGGATCATGGGTCCATGTTATGGACATGTATCCCTTTTGTGTGATTACTCTTTTGCTTGCTTGGGCATTCCTTGCCATAATACTCCTTACATAATGGCTCTGTTTACGAGTGATCGACCTGCGGTATGGGAGCCACAAGTTCTTTTATGTAAATCTCTAAGCATTCCATCTGCTTTCTTCATCGAGAGACACTTGAGATAAGGCTATGTGACTGAGCGGCGATAGAGATGATCGTTTTGAACTGTATAGCGCTTTGAGTTTTCGATCAACTACCGGTACTCTTTTGGATTTGTTGGGAGAGGCCTTTTGTATTTGTTATTCGTTCCAAGATAGGAAATGAATTGCTTTTTCCAATCGTCGTCCTCCTCTTCATCGCCCCCATTGTTGAACATGCATACATAATAAAGATCAATGCTAGGAGTTAATATCATATCAATCTATAGATATCTGGCTTCTGTACCCAAGACCTCGGCTAAATAAGCTTAGGAATCAGCATATCAGTTTTCACCTCGAGGATGATAGTAGAGAGTTTCTTGCACATAACTGCTTATCCTATCAGCAACGAGGGCTGCACATTCGATCATCTTACCATTTATCATATACTGTTCAGAGTAATGGTGAACGATGAGTAGAGAGTCTGTGTAGACGGAGGTCTCTGGGACGTTAAGCTCGAGTATGAGGCCGAGTTCATGGATTAGAGCTTCGTATTCTGTGACATTGTTAGAAACTTTAAAATCAAGGCGGATTGATTTCTCGATTCTGTTATTGGAAGGGGTAACTAATACTGTTCCAATTCTTGACCCTGTGGGTCCTGCTGAGCCATCTGTAAGAAGTCTCCACCCTTTCCGTGTAATCCATCCAGCTCGCTCGTCAAAAGCTTTGGTCAGTGGATCTTCTGTAATTTCTTCTCTAAGGTCAGGATCGTGCTTTTTCCAATCAGGATCTTCCACTGTAAAATCTGTGAAAAAATCAGCAACGGCCTGACCTTTTTTTGAATGTCATTATTAGAACTTGATATCTTGTTCTCCCAAACTGACTAACCATTACTATACTCTTTTTAATTTATTTTTTTTGGACAAAACTTTCTAGAGTGGGTAGTTTGCCATGACTTTGACTAAATAAGCTTGGAAGTAGTGCTTAAGTTTATGTGAAGTATAAACAAGAGTTAGAAGGAGTCTCTCAATTTTAGAATACCTCGTTTCCGCTAGAGTAAGTATTTTATTAATGAAATAGACTGGCTTTTCGATCGTCCCCTCAAGTTGAATGAGAACTAAGTTGATTGAAGTATTTGTAACTGCTTTGTAGATGATCAGTTCCTCATTATCTACTGGGGTACACTTGATGTAAGACTTCTCCAGATAGGTTTTGAGTTCCTAAAAAGCTGCCTCACATTCTAATGTCTATTCGATCTCTTCATTAGACTAAACTATTCCTTGTTTGGTACAATCTTGAAGTAGTAGGAACAGCCTACGACAATGATTTGAAGATTTAAAAATGAATCGGTTCATAGCGGCGATATTGCCAATAATTTTTTGTAACTCCTTCAATGTTTTTATAGGTGACATGATGAAAATAGCTCAAATTTGATCTGGATCAGCATCAATCTCCTTCAAGCAGACAAGATGGCCATAAAATCGGCCTGAATGTACTCCAAGTTGATACTTATCAAGATTTAGTCGCATCCTGTTAGATTATAGAATGTAGAATATTGTGGTAAGATCTGTGATGTGGTCATTTGACTGTATATTCTTACACAAGAGATCATCGATGCAAATTTCAACGATTTTCCCAAGATGTGCTTTGAACATAGTCGTCATTAACCTTTGATAAGTTGTGCCTGCATTCTTTAGTCCGAAGGGCAAGACTTTATAGTAGCAAAGTCCCCTTTCAGTGTTGAAAATGGTTTTTTATTGATCTTCCTCCAAGAGAGGAATTTGATTGTATCAAAAAGAAGCATCTATCATTGATAGGAGTTCGTGACCTTCCGTAGAATCAAGAATTTTATGGATGACGGGAAGAGGGAAACTGTCCTTTGGAGTGTGTTTGTTTAGATTGGTAAAATCTATACAAATTCAGACCTTTCCATTCTTCTTTGGAATGACGACGATGTTGAAGATCCAATTGGGATACTTGGCTTCTCGAATGAACCCTACTTTGATCAATTTCTCGATCTGAATGTTAACTTCATCTCGAAGATGAGGTGAGAGTCGTTGCTATTTTTGTTTGACCGTCGTGGAGTTGATGTTGATGGCCAATTTGTGACATGCTCTCTTCGAAAGTCCACGTAAAGATGTCTCTATTCACTTGTAAGAACTGAATTAGAGCATCCTTATCGTGTTGGACTAACTTGGTACCGATGAAAGTACCTCTGTTAGGTCCGTCAATGTTGATATATTCTGTAGGTTCTTCTATTGAAGGTTGATCATCGATATGACCAACTTTTTGTGATTATTATGTAGCTTATCTATCTAATGTATCTAGAATAGCAGAGACGGTGTTCTCGCAAGCTCTGGAAAGCTTTAAACTACCTTTGACTTTATAGATGCCATCATTATGTTTGAAGTTAAGTGTTTGATGATAAGTAGAAGCAATCGCTTCCATGTTCTGAATCCAGCATCGGCTCATAATCCCGAGATAACGAGATTTAGCATTGATGACGTAGAATATGACGTCGATTGTGGCTGGTCCAGCGGTGATAGGTAAGATGATCTTGCCTACTCGCTCTTCTTTGGAACTATTAAATCCACTGATATCGGTATTGCTCAGATTGACTTTATCGACCAATCCCATCTGGTCGATTGTGCTTTGAAAGAGAATCTCAATGCCGCTTCCTGTATCAACTATTATTGTATGCATGAAATACTTCTTCATCTTGAGCATTATGACTAATGCATCCTGAAGTAAAAATTAGATGTGACTAATGTCATAATCTTCGAATAAAATCCCAAGTCGGCGACTGCTCGACTGAGGTAGAAGCTTGGCTTATTTATCTTGAGGTGTGAGATCGTAACATTCTGATAATCTTCTATACTTGAATATGCAGGAGTTGCTAATCTGATGAATCTCGATCATGTTGTTGTGGTTCATGTGGTACAGATGTTTCACCTCAGCTTGATCTTCGACATTGACTACATCGATCTGGGTCTTGTAGTTTCCATTCTTGTAAGATTCTTGATTGATAATGTATTCGCACATTCGCCCATTTTTGAAAATAAATTCTAGCAACCTCTGTAAAGCATAGCCGTTGTCAGTAGCATAATGATTTACCTTGTGATGCATGTTGTATGGGCGGTCTTCGATTGGCTCCAATGGTTAAGATAGATGATATAGTTTATCCTTTGATATGATTAAAAAAATTATAGAGATTCGGACATTCATCTTGAGGAGGACTGGTTTGGGTAATGTATTGCCTTTCTGAGGTTTGCCAGTGTTGGCCGTGAAATGTTTTGATGACCCTGATCCTTCTTCGGTTCATTGTTTTGTTTTGAAGGTAGACCTTTAGTGGTAAGGACAAATTTAGTAGATTTATGCCTTTCAGACATCATCCTTTCCAGGTTGACATAACCATTGACCTTGGTGAACATATCCTCTAAGGTCATAGGTTTATTTAAGAAGAGTTACTCTTTGGCCTTGAAGTCGAGCTGGAGCGTGCTGGTAAAAGTAGTAACAACTATTTTATAATCAAGATTATCTACTTTTCACGTGAACTCCAAATTCTCCTCTTTGTCTATTTATAACTAATAAGAGAATATAAATTATCCTCTTTGTCATTATTGTGTGCATACGTCTTGATGAATTGTTTTTGTAGATGATCGAATAGGAGGATATAATCTTCAGGTAGAGAATGAAACCACCAGAGCGGTTCTCCCTGCAGGCTTATTTCGGTGCCCTTATATTGTTGAATATGCTCCTTCGGATCGGTGCCCTTGTATTTATGTATTTTCAAAGTATGGAAACCTTTCGGTACTTCAATATCGAATAACTCTTTGGCAATCAGACTACCTTGTATCTTAGAATGATTGTCTGTATTGCCGGGAACTTGTGCTTCAATCAATTCCATGATTTACAGATCCATATACTCTTGAGTGAAGTATTGACGTGTGGCCTGAGTGATTTGGCGAGGTGGTAGAGGATTATGAGTACCGCTTGTAGGGACCTAACTTTGTTTGGAGGTGAAGTTGGTTCTCACAATGTAGAATCAATCTTCAATCAAAGGATACAAGCAATTGGCCTAAAGTAAGATCTAACTATAGACAAATACTTGCGTAGAGGCCCGAATGTGACTCTCTACGACCTCTGATGAGGATTTTTTAAGATATATTATATTATTGAAGAGTAAATAACAGGGTTTGAGTACAAAGTGTCTGGGTAGTCGATGGTAAAATGCAAGGGGTTAGAAATGATTTTTGTAACCCCCTCTTGGTTTCCCCTCTCCTTTATTTATAGAGATACAAGGAGTTGAGTCACCAAGTGTAGGTCCGGATTACATGATTACTGTCAGAAAATCCCAGCCAGTTGTGGGTGCCAGTCATGTCGGTACTGTCACTGCAATATTTATTTATGATGTCTCTGAACGGTGCGGCGGTTGGACCTGTCAATGTAGCTGCACAGGCCAATCAATGCACCGTCTTATCTGATGAGGTGGTTGTCTGTCTTATCTAGCTTCGATCGTGTGTTAGTAAGGTTGAAGGATTTCTATTGTAGTATGTTAATCCATTCTTAAAGCTTTGTCTGATGTCAAAGTTTCGTCTTTGGGGGATCTCTGGGGAGTCTATTTTAGTGATTGAGTGGGCTTTGATATATTCGAGTAGGCTATGAAGTAAACTTCGACTGACTGTCAAAGGCTACGAGTAGGCTACTACACCGCTGCCTTCACTCAAATGATTGTACGCTGGAATTCAAGGCTGACGTTTCTGTTCTTCCTCTTGACGCTTGGAAAGTCGGACACTTCTACTGAAATCAGATTAAACTTCACCGCCCAAATAAATGGAAGGCTGAGATTCATGTAGAACATTTCGGGAAATTACTTTGCTGGTTGCTCCTCGAGGTCATAATCTTTCTTATGTAAAAACTTAGAAGTTCTCCGGCTATTGATCACGATATCTGGTTTGAGGAGCCTGCTAAGTATCCTGCAAAGCTTGTAAGACAGTCTACATGGTTGTAATTTGTTCATCATGTTATTTGATGGCTGTCAAACGAGCTTATCACTCGGCTTTGAGTTCTTTGTTGCGGAGCTCTAAGATCCGAGTTAACTGATGTTCAAGCTCATTATGCTTCTTAGTTTCGGCGTAGAGATCTGCCCGTAGTTCTGTAAGCTGTTCTGACTCAGCTGAAAGATTGAGCTAGATTTTGATTGCTGGTCGTCTGAAAGTGACCATGATTGGAGATTAATAGTATAATGAATGCATACCATAGAATATCGTGGAAATGTCTTCTTTCCCACAGACGGTGCCAAATGTAATAGCCTAATTTTGTAGCTTGAAATGGCTCAAAATTAGCACTTACACCAAATATACCAATGACATAAACTAATGTAAAAAAAGAAATGACACAGGTGCTTTAGCGTGGAAAACCTTTAAATAGGTAACAAAACTATGACCTCGAGTTGAAGGTTTTAGTAACAGTAACTTTTATTGCTTGAGGCTGATATCTTATTACAAGTGATCTCCTGAACTAGAAATACTTGATCTTGTAAATAAGAATTTTTTTTTTAGAGACTAGAAAATTTTGTTTTTCTTGGTCCTTGTCTCTTTTGTAGCTTTTTCTTTATATAGACCTTACCTGTAGCTCGTTATCCTGCTGAAGCACATTCTCTAAATTATGAGGTAAGTGATGGTTGACTGTGTAACTATTTAGCTCGTGGGAGACAGGTGTTTTTGACTTGTTCATATTCTTCTGTTGTGCTCGATTCACATTCTTTATCATTTCGTGGTCTAGGTGTCAATACTGACTGTTCATGTCACGTATGCAATACGTGAGTCTGATGTCGAGGTAGCTTGAATTTGAGTTAGGTCGAGGGATATGTCCCTACAAGGTCGATTCGAGAGTGAGGCTAATATAAATGTTGATGAAGTTAACTCTGATGGGAATGAGGTCGATCCCATTAGTTGTAGAGTTCCTAACAATTATTTTATTCCTGCTGGTGAAGACGAGTTAATTATAAGTGATGATTGCGGTCATTATTTTGATTTTCCTGGTATACTTCATACTTATGGTGAGGGGGCTTACATAATGAAAGTGTTATGTAGGTTTAAGGGTAGTTTGAAAGGTGTCTAGGGTAGTTTAATGGAGTCCGGGGGTAAAACATATAGGAAGTACTTTGACGAAAATGACGATTCTTCTTATTATCTTATCCCCAATTTAGAGGCCGAAAAACTTGCTAGGGGTATTTCGAGCGAGATATCTTTAGAGTATTTTGATGAGGTTGAATCTGGTGATTTAGAAGAAGGTTTTCTTTGTTATCTGGCTCAATTCAATTATGGTCTAAGTCTCCCTTAGAGTAATTTTGCCAAAGGCATATTGAATAGAATCAAGGCATGTCCATCCCAGTTAAATTGGAATGTATGCAAAGTAATTTATTTTTATGAGGCACTTAACTCAAAGTGGATGAAAGAGGGCAGGGATAAGTGCCTTAGTTCTGAAGATATTCTAAAATTCTATAATGTAAAGTACTTCAACGCTATTGGAGGTGCTTATATCTCGACTGCATTTCCTCGACCTCAATTTTTTAATATGGATTCTACTGGAAAAGTGTGGAACGACAACTTGATTTGGGTTTGGGGCTAGTGTATGCAAAGAGCTGATGAAGATGCCATGGACCTAATATATATGTCATTTAAGGAACGTAAGTAGATGGATGTATTTCTTCAAACTATATTTTGCGTGCTTTTTTTTTTGTGTTTGATCTGGCTCCCTCTCTTGTTTATGCAGATTCCAATCCCAGGTGCAAGGTCGTTAAAGAAGATTCTCTAGTTGACGTCGTCATTCGTAAAGGAAGTGAGCTTCAGGAAGTTATCAGCGAACTAGGTATTGGCAAGAACAAAAGAGTAAATATTAAGTATTTGAAAGTCCATAAGGCTCAGGCTAAGAGACAGATGGCTGGGTCTAGTTCTGCCGCCTATCTTCCTATTATGGTTTCTGCTTAGGATACTGGTCTGAGTATTCCTGTTGCTGCTCCTATCAGTGTTATTTCTCTGAATCCATTGACCACAATTTTATGGTCGACTTCTTTCGGTTGCCAAAGACCTTTGAAGAAAAATCCTTCCAAATCTTATAATGTGGAGCTTGTTATTGCTGGTAATGACGAGGTTGGGAGTAATTTGTAGAAGAGGATATTGGGTAATCTCCCCCCTTGACTTTTAAGGTTAATCATTCAGAGGTCGTACCATTGAACCTGGTATAAAAGGGCATGCATGCAATTTTCCACAAGCATGCTACTACCACCGGGCCAGATCTAAAAATAGAGGCCCAGAAGGTAGTTGTAGCTTATTTAATTATTATGTCATTTTGTGAACTCGTGCTGACCTTGTGTTGTCTATTACAGATCTCCCATATGCTTAGCGGGATCGTGCTATGCGTGGAAGATGTTAAGCATGATTTGTCGCTAGTTTCTGGTCGAGAGGTTATAATACAATAGAAGATCTCTGACTTGGAGAAGGAACTGGCCAAGGAGAGGGCTACGTTTGTTAAGGATAAGGCCAAATTGACGACCCAATACCAATAGATTGTTACCCAGCTCGGAGAAGATTCAACTTGAAACATGGAGCAAGTGACCGATGTGTAAGATATATTTGCCCAACTTCGCCTAGAAGATGGCTACTCTTCGACTAACATTATTGTTATGTCTTAATGCCATTTTGATGATGTTGTTGGTCCTATTTTTGATGAGGTAGAAGAGAATGTTGGTCATGTCTGAGAAGGATTGGAAAATATTTTTGGTCTTGATGGGAATGTACCTCCGGAGAGGGATCAAGTCCATGAGGCTAATGTTCAGGACAGGGTAGCTTAATCTAGATTATTTTAATATTTTGGGATATGGTCGACCTTAGTTTTTCGGTTGTTGCAAGCACTTATCAATATTTTTTTTGAATGGGTTGAATTTTTATTATTCTTGATTTTTATGAAATTCTTACGTGTAAGATGTTCTCGAATTAGGTTGATTATTGATAATTTGTGGAAAGAGCTTTCTAGGATGAAAAAATCGCTGGTCGCAGCAAATCATGTCATTGCACAGACTGAGGGTTAGGTGAGAGAATACAAAGCTCTTAGTGATACTTATTGGAAAATTTTATGTGGTGCACAACTCGGTTGGGCTAAAGCAAAAATAGAATGGGATGAAGTTGTTAGGAAAAGTAGAGATAAGTTTATTAAGATTCGATCTTTCTTGTTTTGTGGTATTAGGGAGAACACTCCATCCAATACTAAAGACCTTATGATGCTAATTATATTCCTTGAGGCCTAAATAGATAGTAAGATGGGGATAAAAGAAGCCTACCTTAGAGTTTTATAAGAAAATGGATTGCATCCAGACCCTTCTACCATCGGCCATTTGGCGACCAGAGTGGAGAAATTCTATAACCTGAAGGCTAAAGATGTTTCAGCCCGAGCTGGTGTATCAATAATTTATTTAGATTATGTGAATGTGGTAATGCATTTTTTTTATGTAGAACAATTTTATGTATGAATTGTGATCTATGAGAAATATATTTTATAATATGCTGAAGAAAATTATGATGGATAGATTTGTGCTGAGGGATGATTTAAAAGTTGCACGAACTGCTTGAGAAAATGTTACCAAACTCAATACGAAGTTTGAGGTCGAGTTAGGAAATGAAATACTTTCAAAGAAAACTGTAGGGATTACTAGAAAAGATGTCCCGAGTTTCTAAGGAAAAGTTATTGGCAAATGGTAAGCTTGTTGTAGCCTAACTTTGAAAAAATTACGCATCTAGAGATCCTCACCAGAGGCATTTGGAGTATGTGATAGCATTTTACAGTGAAGAAAGAAAGAGGATTGAACAAGAGAGGGATAGAATGTAAGATTTCGTAGTTGAGGCTGGAGTTACATGCAATGTTCATATAATTTGTGTTGATTACTTGAATCGAGTTGATTTTAATGGTGACAATTCTGAGTCTATTTTGATTCTTATTGATAAAAGTCAGGCAGAGGCTGGTGGGGAGATCGTTACTTCCAGAACCCTAGAAGTTGCTGGTAGATCTTTGAGTGTATTAAAGAATAATTCGACATATGTAATGTTTAAGAGAAATAAAAAGTAGGTTAATTCTTATAAATGTATAGTAGATTTATCAAAAGATTGAGGCTAGTTTTACATTTCCTTAATCATCTGGTATATTTATTAGATTATTGTTGACAAAATGCGGAAAAAAAACTTAAATAGTGTTTATTGATGACACTAGAATATACATACAATTGGTGAATAAATCTCATTTTTGGAAGTAAATTGACTATACAAACTGAAAATTAAATTACATTCTATTAAGTAGATAAGAAAACAATTGAGCTAACGATAGTATTTCTTCAATCTCCTTGTATTCAAAAAATCCACAATACGAATAGAAAAACCCTAAAACGATTAATTGTACGAAGAACACACCAATTGGTTGGGAAAATTCCTTTAAGAACTTTAATTGTTTAATCGAAGTTAATTACAATTAAATTACTCTCAAGCCCTAAGTTTCTCTCTCAGAACTTTGATTGATCTAACCTCCTAATCTTGCCAAACCTTGCCCTTTTTATAAGGGTTACAAGTCCTAGTTACAAAATAGGACAAATATGTCCATAAACGCCTATAGAAATAGGCTGAATCACGTCTCTGTTCGAGCAGAAAACATAACAGAAAATGTACTCGAATAGACTTTAGTTGTATTCGAATAAAACAACTCAGGACTTAATCTATTCGAATAGAAAACAATTATGTTCGAATAGACCGGAAGTCGTTCGAACGACTCCAAATCTCATTCAAACGACTTTTGGTTATATTTGAAAAGAAACGTCCTTTCTTCTTCAGATCCTCCTGGATCATGGCTCCCCCTTTAGGAGCCTTGAGTTCCTACTTAAGCTAGAGTTGGAGATGTGGGAATGCGACGATGCCGATTTCCCTACTTATCACTTTGACTTGCTAGGTAGCTGACTTTTCTTCCCAACTCAGAATGACTCAATACTACCTCGTTTTGTAGCATGAAATTTCCTCTCTAGAATCCTATCCTCCTACAACGGATCTTTTCTTTCCATCCATAAGTAATCAACTGATGGTAGGCGAACGTCGATTGTAGAGTCTTCATAAAAAAGAGACGGCTCGAACAGATTCAAATGTTTGGTATTAATCACCGAATATATCTTCATGAAAGGTGGCAAATCCAATTAGAATGCATTGTCACCAATCTTCTTAAGTATCATAAACAGACCATAACGGATAGGTTTGAGCTTCTTACCTTCCCTCTTAAGTCGTTCTTTACCCAAATGCAACCAAACTAGGTCGCCCTCTTGAATAGTACATTCAATCCGATGCTTGTCATGGTGAGCCTTATACCTCGCTTGAGTCTTCTTTAATTGTGCTTCAACTGCCTCATGAACCTTGCTTATCCTCTCAATGAAATGCTGAGCTTTAACTTGTTCATCTTCCTCCTTCCCTGATACAATCTTATCGCTAAGACTAAAAGCCAAATCAAAAGGGCTTTGAGGCAAGTACCGAAACAAACTTTAAATGGAGCCCTCAAAGTGGAACCATGAATGGCCCGGTTAAACGCAAACTAAAGATACGGTAAACTTTTATCCTAAGTCTTAGGATGCTTAGAATGGAATCCCCGTAGTAAATGTAGCAAAGTGCGATTAACTACCTCTATTTGCCCGTCCGTCTGTGGATGAAAAGTGATACTTCACTTTAACTTAGTGTCTATCATCCCTCATAACGATCTCCAAAAATGCCCCAAAAAGTGGCTATCCCTATAAAAAATAATAAAAGAAGTGAACCCGAAATACCTCCAGACGTCTCTGAAAAACAATCGCGCTGTTCCTTCCCTGGCGACTGCCTTTTGGCATAGAATAAGAATAATCATCTTGCTGAATCGATCCACCACCACAAGCAAATAATCATTCTTATATCTGGTCATGGGAAAATTACCCATAAAATCTATCGAAATGCCCTTCCAAGGTCGGCTAGGAACTGGTAATGGTAAGTACAGTCCTATATTCCGATTAGAAGGCTTCGATGTGTTGCATAACACACAACCACGAACCACACGAGCAACATCTGCCTGCATTTTTGGCTAATAGGCATAATGCAGCATTTTAAAAGAGTATTCTCAACCCCAAAATGACTTGCCACCTGGGAAGAATGTGCCTCTCGAATCCAATGCAAACGGTCTCTACGTTTAAGAATACATAGTAGACTACCCCTGTAAATCAAACCATCCTTCAAAATATACTCGCCTGTCTTACCTTGCAGTAACTTCTCATGAATCACACTGAGCTCCTTGTCGTCGTCATACCCTGTAGCGTACCCAGAAAGAATAATAGGTTATATCTGCATAACTACCAACAAAGCGGAAATAGTTGGTACTGAGGGCCGAGATAACATTTCAGCCATTTTGTTGTCCACTTTTTTCTTATACTTGATTAATAAGGTAAATTGCTGAAGGTACGACATCCACTTTATATGGCGAGCTTGCTGTATCTTGGACATCGTAGATAAGAACTGCAATGGTTTGTGATAGGAATGTACCATAACCTCCTTCCCCAATAAGTAACTTCGCCAATGTTTTACTAATTGATATAATGTGTAAAATTCAATATCGTAGGTAGAATAGTTGCGTACTGCTCCTATAAACATCTCAGAATGGTAAGCAATCAGCTTCCCATCTTGCAAAAGAGTCATCCCCAATGCATAGTCTGACGTATATATCTTGACCTCAAAAGGCCGCTACAAATTGGGCAACGCTAACACTGGTGTATTTGTAATCTTGCGCTTTAGTAATAAAAAAGTTTTCTCATGGTGCTCTTCCCACACAAACTATACTCCGGTCTTCATCAAATAATATAATGGTGCGGCTATTTGTGAAAAATACCGAATAAACTTTTGTAAGTACTAACAAGAACCCATAGAACTCCGTACTTCCGTCACTGTACGGGGTCGAGGCCAATTAGTAATAGCCGAGACCTTCTCTGGATCGACCTTAAGCTCGCCGCCACCAACAATAACTCCTAAATAAACTAGCTCCCTCTTCCTAAACTCGCACTTCTTCCTGTCTAGAAAAAGTTGTTGTGATTACAAAACACCCAACACTTTGCGTAAATGCCCTAGGTGCTCCTCCCATATACGACTGTATATTATGATATCATCTAAATACACAAGCATAAAATTATCAATAAAAGCATGAAGTACCTCATTCATTAACCGCATAAACGTCGCCAGAGCATTGCATAACCCAAAGGGCATCACCAACAACTCAAATAGTCCTTATTTGGTTTTGAACGCTGTCTTCCAAGTATCTTCTTCCTGGATTCTAACTTGATGGTAACCCGACTTAAGATCTAACTTAGTAAAAAACTGAGCCGTCAGCAACTCATCTAAAAGCTCGTCAATCTGTAGAAGTGGATAACGATTCTTCATAGTAATCTTGTTCAGCGCCCAATAATCCTCAAAATACTCCAAAACCTGTCCTTCTTTGGCATCAATATCACTGGTAAACCATAAGGTGAGCAACTTAGATTAATAACTCCATGCTCTAAGATTTCATGCACCTGTATCTTTATCTCATCAGACTCTATGACAGAAGTCCGATATAACCCAATATTGGGGAGTGGCTTACCATTCAGCAATATGATATCATGCTCTACATCCTTCTTGCGCGACATCCTTTTAATTCCCAGAATCAATTCTTCATACTCCTCTTGCAACTTCCCCATATCAGTTTGTTGCTTAGGAGACATTGCCAATGTAGATAATACCTTAGCCGATGGACCCTTTTGAACTAGTCGCACCAACAATAATACAAATTAGCCGCTCGTATTAACCAACCTCTTTTACTGAGTCGCCATCACTAAATTACTGGAAGTGATATGTTCCTTAGACGTATTGATATGAAACTCAGTCCTCTCCTTCACAAGACGATACTTGCGAGCTCTACGGTAAATGATTGCATCTCGGTCCCAAAGATAAGGGCTACCCAAGATGACTTGACACACGTCCAATGAAACCACCTCACATGTCACTTCGTCAATAAACTTCTCAGTAATCAAAAACTTGAATGTATACTGCTTAGTGATCTTCAATTCCTTATTTTTCTGAATCTAACCTAAACCATACGGCTTAGGATGAGCCACAGTAGCCAAACCTATCTTCTTCACCACCACTTTAAAAATTAAATTCATCTGACTGCCCGAATTAATGATGGCCTCGACTAAGCACTACTTTATTTGAATGCTGACATAAAAAAGTTCTTCCCGACTCGCCTTGTCGATAGCTATAGGTTTCTTGAATATTTGAGTAAGCTTAGGATTAGGCTTATCTAAATTTAGAAGATCCACAATTGTTATGGCTAGTGCACGTTTCTCTTTCTTACCCCTCTCCTCCTTTAGCCTAAGCTCCGGGTGAAGTTTCTAACATTTATCTGAAATGTACCCATTAGCTTTACAATGACTACAGGAATTCTCTTTGGATGAAGACCCCTCACCTTTGGACTCCCTTTCTGATTATACTTCCAATTAGACTTGTATCTTGACTTGTTCTTGTCGTCTTTCTTGCCACTCTTCAAGTACTTTCCTTCAATAGCAATTGCTTTAACAGTAGCATCTTCGATATTTTTCACATTAAAGAGCTTTAATTCTCTTCTAATATACTCCGATAAATCTCCCGTATATTTCATGAACATCTCATACTCATTTACATTAATATCCAATGCCAACGCTTGGTTATGAAACTCCGTAGTGAATTATTATACGGATTACCCAAACTTTTGGCACAAATTATACTATTTGTACCATCTCACCTGTTCATACCCAATTGGATATAATTGCTTCCTTCCTAAAACCTAAAATTCTTTCCAACTCAGACTCCTACTTCGTGGCATTTCCGATAAGATTTCCACCATCTTAGTGAATGACTTGCGAATTTCAAAGTATAGAAACAAATTTTCTGAGCGTTGGAATATTTGAAAACATAAAAATAGGTCTCTAACCTATTTAACCAATTATCCAATTTCTCGACATCGATTAAACCATCGAATACCAGAATTTTAATCTTAAAGTCAATACGGAGATTACGCATAGGATTCATTGACTTACCAATACCCGAGCGTTCCTTGATGGATTCGGCATCACTAGAATCGCTATCTATCTCTACAATATCCTCATCTCCATCCACCTCCATAACCCTTTTTTTCCACAAACGGCCTCGCCGTTTTACTGAAGCGGAAGCCTTCGCAAGATTCGTGAGACGCAATTGTTCAACTAATTCCCCTACAGTAGAAGTTAGGTCGAAAACTAAGTCATGACTCGATCGTCAAAATCGCCCATCTCTAAATTTGTCTTCTTCTTCAAATTAGGTTTTTGGTGAATCTCCAACGGACTTATTAGCTTCTCCTTCGTTTGCTTGAGATGGTCACGTGTAGAGACCATAAACCACAATTACCCCCGAGAATCATAACTAGAATTTTGATACCACTTAATCCACAATACGAATAGGAAAACCGTAAATTAAATAATTATACGAGGAACACACCAATTGGTTGGGAAAATCCTTTGAAGAGCTTCAATTGCTTAATTAAAGTTAATTACAATTGTATTACTCTCAAGCCATAAGTTTTTCTCTCAGAACTTTGATTGATCTAACCTCTTAATCATGTCTAGCCTTGCCCCTTTTATAAGGGTTACAAGTCCAAGTTACAATATAGGACAAATATATCCTTAAACGCCTAAAGAAATAGGCTGAATCGTGCCTCTGTTCAAACATAACAAGTCTTTATTCGAACAGAAAACATAACAGAAAATATATTCAAATAGACTTTAGTTGTATTTGAATAAAATACCTTAGGACTTAATCTATTCGAATAGAAAAAAATTCTGTTCGAATAGACCAGAAGTCGTTTGAACGACTTCATATCTCGTTCAAACGACTTTTGGCTAAATTTAAAAAAAAAACCTCCTTTCTTATTCAGATCCTCCTAGATCATCAAAGGATTCGGTTCTTCTTACTATTATAATTGATCCCACCTAGTTCTTTCCTAGCTCCCAGTATTCGGTTCTTTTATACTTTTTAAGATTTTCCTGAGTACTAAGTCATTGATCTTGAACTCATGGCTGTGGTATAAATTTGCCAACATGTTATGGTACCTGCCTAGATTAGCCACAACTTGATCTTTTGTCTTATCTATCCAATTTATGTTTCACGCTAACTTGAACACACTTTCTTTGTTAGTTATTTCATGACCTCTAACTTGGTGGTAATATTTTGTTGGGATTACGGCATCAATGCCATACGTTAGTAAAAATGGAGAGCATCATGTTAACTGTATTAATGTGATCTTTTTGGCCGAAAAGACATGTAGCAATTCTCTTATCCAATTTTTTTTCCAGTTTCCAGTCATTTTATGAGACCATCAACTATGGTTTTGTTCGTGATTTCGGCTTGTCCATTCCCTTGTAGGTAGTATGGATTTGAAGGTGAATGTATGATGTTATATTTGTTCAGGAAGCTAACAACTTTTTCTATATTGAACTGGGACCTATTGTCAATTCGAATAAGATGTGGGCAGCCAAATCTTGTGATAAGGTCTTTCTATATGAATTTGATGACTTTTTCTCTAGTTCGACTGGGGCTACAATTTTTTTTTTCCGAACTTTTAATTTTTTCGATTTTGGAACCCTATTTTACGTTTCTAATTTTAGATTTAAAAAAATATATATCAAATCTAAATTGTATAGCCTTTTTCTATTCCAGTTTTTTTAAAAATTTGATACGATTATTCCGAATAACATCTGATCCGATTTAATCCAAACTTTCCTACTTTCAACTTAAGGAAGTTGGGACTAAAACCATAAACAAAACATACTTCATATAGGTCTACCGTTATTTCTTCTCCCTCTTTCCAAGGGCTCTCTCTTCTCCACTAGTGAAACCTCACTCTCATTTTCCCTTTAAGGTAAGAGTCTCTCTCTCTCTCTCTCTCTCTAGAACTCTTGAAGCTATGGTAGTGGTCGGACATGATAAGGTGGTGTTCAGCAGGTTTCATGGGGTTAGAGTTTTGTGTTTAAGTAATAGTGGGTGATTATTTTTTATCTCTCTTCACCTATCTCTAAAGAGGTTGTCATAGATATTTGGTAATATTTTTGTTTTAAAGCAGGTTACTTAAGCTTGTGAAATATTGTTTTATTTTATAAACTTTATAATTTGGACAATATTTATTTCTAAATTGTTATCATATGTTATTCACCAAAGTTTGTATGATGGTATTATTTGTTATCACTTGTTCTAATAATATGTTTTTCAAATATTAATACAGTGGCACCAAATACAATTTTATTTTATTTTATCCAGTTATTTTTTCTAAAATTTCTCAAATTCCAATTTTTTTAGAATTTTGAATTTTTAGATAAATAATATTTTTTCGGATTTGGATTCATTTTCATTTTTCTGAATAAAAAATTGGATCAGATCGAAAAGGATTTTATGTTTTGAAAAAAATCAAAAATATTTTTGACCGCCCCCATTTCCGATCTGATCCGTAAACATGCCTAAGTTCGACAAAGTAGAACTGCTTCGACCCACTTAGTAAAATAATCTGTTGTTACAGGTATGAATTTTCTGTTGTCCAGCGCGTTAGGAAATTCTCCAACTAGGCCGAGGGCCCATCGTTTAAATGGCTAAATTCCTTACTCACATGTAGTTCCTCTATTGGCACTTTTATCTTATGTCCATGTCGCTAACAACTATCGCACTTTCATAAATATTCTTCAGTCTATTTTTTCATTTTTGGCAAGAATACCCCTTGTGTGATAGCTCTGTTTGCGAGCGAGTATCCTGCAGTATGAGATCCATACGTTCTTTCATGTAATTCTTTTAACATTCCGTCGGCATTCTTTTGTTAGAGGCATTTCAGTTAAGGCCCAGTAACTGACCTCCGGCATAACCCGTTCATCTGTACTATGTAATGCTTTAAAATTTTAATTACTTGCCTTTTTTCTTTCAGATTATCTAGGAGGTTATTGTTACACTTATTTTTTGTCCCCATATTATCGTTACACTAATCGTCTTCCTCATTTTCATTGCTCCCAGCAATGATTGCGTATAACGAAGCATGATCGATGTTGGGGGTTAATACTACTTTGATATTGCGATATCAAGCTTCTGTACCTAACACACCAGCTAGGTAAGCTAGTGAGTTGGCATGTTGATTTTCTCTATGGGGTAAATATTCAAGCATCGCCTTCTTAAATTTGTTTATTATTTCGGCCCCAGTGCTGCATAATCAATAATCTTCCCATTCTTCTTATATTTTTTATTGTGGTAAACTATTTTCAACGAGTTGGCGTGATATTTCAAGTGCCCCAATCTCTAATGCAATATCCAATTCGTGGATTATGACCTTATACGTTGTGACATTGTTCGAGACTTTGAAATTGAGTCTTATTAACTTTTCAATTCTATCATTTGATGGAACAATTAAAATGATTCCCACTTCTGACCCCATAGGTCCTGCTAATCTATTTGTAAGTAATCTCCACCTATCCTTAATTACCCACTCGGACCATCGTTCAAAGGGTTTGTCAAGCTGATCAACGTCATGTGCGTCTATTATTTGTGTTCTTCCCATCTAGATCTTCTATTGGGAAGTCGGCAAAGAAAATGGCTACGGCTTACCCCTTCTCTGATGTTCTCTATTTGAATCTAATGTCATGGTCACCCAAGCTGACCGACCATTATTTTATTTGGCATGATTTCTCTTTTTTGGATAACACCCCTTGATGGGGATAATTCGTCATAACTCTCACAGAATATGCTTAGAAGTAGTGCTTCAGCTTCTGTGACGTGTAAACAAGTATTAAGAAGAGCTTCTTAACTTTAGAATATATCGTCTCTGCTGGAGTAAGAGTCTTTCTTATGAAATATACTAGTTTTTCAATTTTTCTTTCTAATCGAATCAGGGCAAAGCTCAAAGAGTATTCTATTACTGCGAGGTAAATTTCCTATTGGTGTACTCATCACTGGAGGCTTCCCAGATAAATCTTCAACTCCTGAAAAATATCCTCACATTATTTTTTCCTATTGATGTGCTTATTTTGTTTTACTTTACCTTTTTGGTAGATTTGTTGAGTAGCAAAAATAATCATCGACAATGATCTGATGATTTAGAAATGAACCTGTTGATAGTTGCGATCTTGGCAGCTAGTTTTTGCATATCTTTTTTATTTTTTGGCGATATCATAAACATTATAGCTCGAATCTGTTCTGGGTATGCTTCTATCACTTTCCTAGTAATAAAATGTCCAAGGAATTTTCTAAAGTGAACTCCAAATTGATACTTGTCTGGATTAAGCTTCATTATGTATGATCGTATGATGCTAAAAATCGTTCTAAGGTCTACAACATGATCTTTTTTATTTAAGCTTTTACAGAGCATGCCACCAATGTATACTTCTATAGTCTTCCCCAAACGTTCTTTGAACATACTCGTTACCAACCTTTGGTAAGTTACCCTAACAGTTTTTAGCCCGAATGGCATGACTTTACAATAATAGAGGCCTCTCTCAGTTATGAATATAGTTTTCTATTGGTTTTCATCTAAGAATGGTATCGGATTATATTTCGAAGCATCGTTCATTATGGAAAGTAGATCGTGCCCCACGGTTGAGTCTAATATTGGATAGATGATTGGAAGAGGGAAACTATCCTTCGATGTATGTTTGTTTAGATTGGTGAAATATACTCAAACTTAAACTTTCCCATTCATCTTTTGGACTGCTACCATGTTCGAGATCTAGTCTGGGTACTTGACTTCCCTGATAAAACCTACTTCGATTAAGTTATTGACCTCCTTGTTTACCTTGTCTCTGAGTTGAGGAGATAACCTTCTTTGTTTCTATTTGATCATTATGACTTTGTCCTTTATGCTGAGCCTATGATATGCTAACTCTGGGTTAACTCCTGGCATTTTCTTGAAAGTCCATGTAAATACATCTTTATTAGCTTAAAGAAGTTATACCAAGACTTCCTTTTCCCTCTTATTGAGCCTGTGCTAGAAAATGTTTTTATTATGTCTTGTCCGTCGATCTCAATGAACTCTGTGGATTTGACTATGGGAGGCTGGTCTTTGACGTGATCTACTTTCTATAATTGCTATAAAACAAATTCCCCTGATGTATCAATTATGATACTCTATTCTTATAAGCTTGAACAAGTTTCTGACTTCCTTTAATTTTATATATTCTTTTATTCTATTTGAATCCAAGTGCTTGGTGGTATGTGGAAGGTATTGCTTTCATGTTATACAACCAGCGATGCCCCATAATACCTAAGTACCAAGACTTTGCGCTGACCTCTAACTTCAAGACCTCTAACTGGGTAGATATTTCTCTTACACTTTAATATCTCGTTGAATATTATGTGATTCTGTTTAAACCCTATGTGGATATGAACATGGTGGATATAATGTAGGAAATAATTTGGGTTTTTTTGTGCGTTGGAAGAAATTTAAAAAATACAGTTTTAGGGTTTTTGTTAAATTTCTTGTGATATGAATTAATGGGGATGTGATTGATGGTGGAATGGTATCGAAAATGATCAAGGAGTGATTTGGAGGAAGGGGTTGGCAGTAATGAAAGATGATGAGGGGAAAGATTGTTTTTTGGTCGCCGCTGTAATTACGGCGCAACTTTAGGTTTATCTGTCGTGATATGATATTGGATGGTGTTTGGTAGTTGGAGTACCAAATTTCCTGCTAAATGGACCAGATTTTATGCCGAAGAGTGCATAAAATCTAAATTTTTAAACTCGATTTGCTTTGGCATAAAATCTTGGTTCTGCTGAAGTATCCTCGAGAAACTAGTGGTTCATGTATTTTGTGTAGAAGATGTTAGGGACAGATAAATAGTTATCGATGTTAGGACTTAGTAAAAATATGAAATAAATCATGTATCGAGAAATGAAAGTTGTAATGTGTGAATCAGATAGGTATAAAAAGAATGATGGGCTGGAGATTAAACTCAGCAGCAATATTAATACTAGCATATGAAGTTATATAATATATCATATATGGTAGTATACTAACTTAAAAAAGGGAATCTGATTTTTAGGTTTATAAAAAATGCTGAACCTATTCAAAATGATGATAAAGAAGGAATCTTTAACAACCTCATGGAATTAGAACCACTCCTAATTGATGTAACAACATGTGTCCAAATTTTGGTGGAAGGTATAGGGTTTGTTCGAGTAGTGTGAATGTGGTGAGTATCGGCCAATATAAGGCAGTACCCAGGGTGGTGGAAGTGTTGGACGAGGAGGGGACCAAAATAGACATGGATCACGAGCCACATGCAAGTGATCGAGAAGGTAGTGATGGTGAGGAGGAAGATGTCGAAGGAAACAAGTGAAATTTTGAGTTTTAAAGCGAAGTATGGTATTCCTAAGGATATTAGGTTAGAGAAATACCATTATGAGATGACAGATCAAGACGTTCCATTGGATGACATTTTTGTCCATCGAGAACAGATAATAAAATGGCTAAAGCTGTGTCTTTGAGTTGACCAAAAAAGGTTTTTAAACTTTTTTGATGTGGCACCTGGTCAGTTTAACTTTAATGTTTATGATCTTTTCTAAGTGGTAGAAGTGATAAATAGTCGATTAAAGGAGAGAGGGGAAGAACTTATCACTGTGGAGGATCTATATGTGTATTAAACACTCAAACAAATTCCACAGAAGCTAGGGTATAGGTTATTGGTGAGGTTCTTGAAGTGACCCCTCTTTTACCAAATAGTGCTGACAGGGGGGGTAGTATTTTGATAAATGTCTCCTCGTTTCGGAGAACTATCAGTTCGATAAGAAAAATCAGGGGGAGCCTCTGAAAAGAAAGACTTTCCACCTAGGTGTGTGTTTAGGTAATTTGTATGTCAAAGTTTTGTCTTGTTTGTATTGGTTAAAATTGGTGTCTAACGTATGGTTGCTTGCCTTCATGCAATTTTGAAGGGGATTGATAGAAATTTAACTATTTCAGAAAATTTGTACAACATCAGGAAGGGTTACATCGGTCGGATCGATAATTTTGTTGTTGACCAAGAGACATTGGATGGTCTTTTCCAAGAAGCTGGATAAAAAAGAACTCAGATGAAAGGAGCTGAAATCTCAATTATCGACCGTAAAATGTCTGCAAGGAATAAGAGGGCCACAAATTTGAGCTTGCCTCTTGAGAATCCTTTACTGAGTAGTTACACCATTGATTTTGTGACTGTAGAGAGGGAAGCTCTGCTGACTGAAGCCTTCCAAATGAATAAGAAGATGAGGGTTGCTAACCAGCCTGCTCCTCTACCAAAGAGGGCATCTCGACAATCTCTTATGAAGGAGGGAGAGAAGGTGGATGTATTGGCATCTGGGATTGTGGATGGTCGACCTCCAAAGGTGGCCACTTATCTGCAGGTAAAGAAGAAGATGTTCTCTGGCTCGACGAAGAATAAGCCGGGCAAGGATTCTGAGGTTGAGGTCCAACAGACCATTGAGATGTATATTGTTGGGATAACATCTCTTGTGGAGGAGTTTGATGACTGCTTAGTGGGAGCAGAAAGTCTATCAACATTTCTCATCGAATGCCACAGAACCATGAACAAGGTTAGAAATTTTTCATGTTTGCTTCGACTAAAGAACTTGGTCCCTCAATCAAGAACTCATACTATGACTCTCTTACAGATCAAGAAGGTGTTGGTCGAAGGGAAACTTCATATCCTTGGTGCTGGGACTCTGGCAAACCAGCTTCTCGCTTACAAGAATATCGAGAAGGAGCTAGTGAAGGAGAAAGATGATCTTGTCCAGGAAAAAGGAAAGCTGGAGGCGAAGGTGGTGAAGTTAATACTTGGGGATGGGAAGGCGAAGGATGCGGTATTTCGCAAGGCAAAGAAAGCCTGGGACATTAAAGAGATCGAGTAGATAAGGGCCGATCTAGTGAAGGAGAGAGATGAAGCTTTGGCATTGCAGAAGACGAACTTCGAGGGAGATCTTCGGGAATAAATTCTTTCTTCCCGGAGGGCAATGGAGGTGGAACATTCCAAAGTCCTCGGCGAAGTGAAGGTTGAAGCTGACCGGGTTATTATCGACTCCCTCAAGCGTATGAAGACCAATTTCTCTGGTTAATTTAATGTTATAGAAGAGTGAAAAGATTTTTATAAAGGGTTAGTTGTTGCTTGTAACCAAATTTTTTTGGATTCAGATACGGAGGATGAAGCTCTTGAAGCACCTGAGGATCGAGCGGCTACCATTCCCGAGGGTTTTGTTCCTGAGGAAATATTAGATGAGCTTACTCTGGATCTCCCAGTGAAGGTTGATACCCCAATCTTTCCACCTGTAGGGTAGAAAGTTTGTTTTAATAAGTTTTTGTTTAATAACTGATGTATAAATGGTCGATGGGGCCGAAATAATTTCTTGTCTGTTTTAGAATGATTAACTTATGTTATAGTTGTTGCCGATGAATTGGTTAAATTGTGAAGTAGTCGATAAAGATGCATAGATTGTTTATAAAAAAGTATAACAAGTGTTTGATTTGACAAGAATAATAACATTATATATTAATGTAGATAATGTGTAGATTATTACTTTTAGGCAAAAAGTTGAGTTAATGTTAAGAGGGCCATGTAATGGCTCTAGGAATGAAGATTGATGACCAATTGTTGTTCCTCTATGGTATAATTGGGTTTTAAGAAAAAGGACAAAACATGACATATTTTGTTCGACTAGTAATGAATTGCAAATAAAGTTATCCTATAATTGGATATATATTTGTCGAAGAGATGAAAGTTAGTTGTGGTATATACTTGACAAGTATGTACCCATACTAAGAAAATGTATATTTAAAAGATGTAATTGACAGTAAGGATATCTTTATTTGAATTATGTGAAAGACGTTACAGCAGTTATCAGTAAAACATTTTCAGATGGGCTGTATTCTATGGATATTCGAGTTGGATTTCATCTTTAGTCATTAACCAGTATGTTCCACTGCCATTCTTGTACATATAATATATAGCCCTTCCCAGTTTTTAGACAACTTGCTAGAGTTTTTAGGTCGAGTATTGTCTTGGATGCGTCACAGGACAAGGTCGTCGATGCTGAAATATTTGTTTTCTAACCTTGTTGTAAACTATCTTGAAAGTATCGTGGCATTGCCCCAAGTTTGTAATGGCATGATCTCGAGTTTCTTCGATCCAATTAAGGTTGTAAAGAAGTCCCAGTTCATTTTCTTCATCTTTGACTTTTCTTCGGGTACTGGGAGATCGAGATCTGAAGATATTATTGCTTTAGTTCCAAAGGCCATTATAAATGGTGTACAACCAATGGGTATATGAGGAGTTGTCCAGTATGCCCACAAGAAACTATGTAATTCATCAACCTATCTACCCTCTTTAATTCAAGGCGATTGCATAACCGCCTGATACCCTGACTTGATGCTCTTGTCAGTGACTTGATGCTCATTTTATACCTGTGATTCGATATAAGACCTTATCCTGGACATTGAATCAAGGACATTTAGCTAAGAGTGATCGGGCTTCTTCCTTGTTATTTGGGAGGATGTTAGAATTGAGGTATGCATAGAAAGGTCTTCTCCAATCTACAAGATCTTTGCCTTCAGTAACATTGATATACATTGTGTAACTTACGTCGAGACTTGAATGCTCGATGACCTCGATGTCCAAAGTTTTTTTGCACTATCTTTGAGTATTGCAGTAATGTATGCTAATGCGTCGGCATGGCAGTTCTCGGCTCGAGGGAGATAGGAGATTATGGTTGTTTTGAATTGTTCTATTTTTCCTTTGACCAAAGCTGCATAATCAACTATTTTGCCTGATATTTTGAATGTTTTGTTGTAATGGTTGGCTATAAGTAAGGAATTAACGTAAACGGCTATTTCGTCTGCTTCAAGAGCTATAGCGAGATCGAGTCCGTGTAAGATAGCTTCATACTCTGTTTTATTGTTGGTGGCATAAAATTTAAGTTTGATAGCTTTTTTAATTTGATGGTTAAATGGTGTAACGAGGACGATGCCGATCCCTGATCCTCGTGGTCCAGTAGATCTGCCATTAAAGAATATTTATCCTGTACTTTGTAACCATGCGTCTTGTTCTGCTATTGAATCATCAGCCAGTACTTGTTCTAGTTCCTCCCATTAAGGGTTTTCGACTGGAAAATCTGCTAAAAAGTCGGTTACTGCTTGTCCTTTGAGCGATATCTGAGGCTCGAAGGAGATATCATATTCGCCAAGGAAGATAGACCATTGTAGAACTCTCTGGGACTTTTCCTTTTTGGAGAGAACAAGTTTAATGGGGGATTTGGCGATGACCTTGATGGGGTGAGCTTGAAAGTAAGGTCAAAGTTTTTGAGAACTATACACCAAAGCAAGTAGTTACTTCTTTGTTGTTGTATATATTTTTTGAGCTGGCATGAGAGTTTTTCTAATGAAGTAGATAGGCTTTTCCACACCATCATCTTCTTAAATAAGGACGGCACTAATAGAGCCATCTGTGGTTAATAAGTACATTGTTAGCGTTTTGTCATCAACAAGAGTACTCATTATGAGAAGACACTCCAAGTATCATTCGAGATCTTAGAAAGTTAATTCACAGTCAGGGGTTCAAATAATTTCTTTGGGCTATTTTTTAGACATCGGAGCTGAATTCCCATGAAGATGGAGGTAAAGCAGTTTGCATCGATTAGATGACTTTGAAATGAACCTGTAAAGAGCTCCAATCTTGCCAGCAAGCTTTTCTTCATCTTTTATAGTTCGAGGAGATGGCATCGCCATGAGTGCTTTAATTTGTACCAAATCAATTTATATTCCCCTCTTACAGACCAGATGTCCCAGGAACTTCCCTGATGCAACACCAAAATGGCATTTTTTTAGGTTTAGTTTCATTTGGTAAGTACGAAGGATGTCAAAGATGGTGTGTAGGTTGTTGTAATGATCTTCTCCTTTTAAGCTTTTACATATCATATCGTCAATGTATACTTCGATGATTTTGCCCAAATGTTCTTTAAAGATTTTAGTGACAAGTCATTGATAAGTAGCTCTTGTATTCTTTAATCCAAAAGGTATTACTATGCAACAGTAGAGACCTCTTTCTGTAACAAATGTTTCATTTTCTAGGTCTTATTTGGCAAGAGGAACTTGATTGTAATCAGAAGCTGCGTCCATCATTGAGTGAAGTTTGTGCCATGCTACAGAATCGAGGAGTTGAAGGATTAGAGGGAGAAGAAAATTATCCTTCAGTGTGAACTTGTTTGGCTCTGTAAAGTTGACACAAACCCTGATTTTCTTATTTTTCTTTGGGACTGCCACGATATTTGAGAGCCATTTGGGATACTTTACTTCTCGAATGAATTCTACATGAATGAGCTTATTTATTTCTTCATTCACGGCTTTGCGAAGGCAGGGGGCTAAGTTACAACGCTTCTGCACAACTACTTTACTGTTTGAAAGCAGGTTGAGCTTATGGCATGTTATCGAGGGATCGATGCCGGGCATTTCTTGAAAAGACCATGCAAAGATATCGACATTTTTCTTCAAAAGTAGTACTAAGGTTTCTTTTTCATCAAAAGACAGTTTCGGGCCAATAAAGGTGTTTCTTCCCTATTGATCAAGCTCGACGGATTCCACCACCTCAATTGTATGTTGTTCAAATGTTAAAGATATCTCCTGCTGTAATTGCTATGCTTTCAAAAAAATTACTGTGTGAGAGTTTGTGGTTGTATTATCGCACATACGTGCTACAACTTGACTCCCTTTGATATCATAGATTCCATGATCCATTGGTACTGTCTTAATATAATAAAGCCAACTTCGACCTAAGATTCCCAAATACTTCAATTCAGCATCTATGATAATGAATTTGATGAAAGTGGTTTCTGGTACCACTTGAACTGGCAGTGTAATTTTTCTCTTAGCAGATTCTTAGGAACCGTTAAACCCTGTAATAGTCGTTATCAAAGCTTTGACTGAATCCTTGAGGTTTAGAACATCAATAGCCCTCTTGAATAAAACATTTGTTGCACTTCCTGTATAACCAAGAAGTGTGTGTAGGTAGTCCTGGCCTACTTTGAGCATTATGATCAATGGGTCATCATGATAATACTTGACATTGCTGGTGTCGCAGTCTTCGAAAGAAGTATGATATGGACGTTTAGCCTTGCTGAGTTGGGAAGAAGCTTAACTGATTTACCTAATAATGTCTTCTTGCAGCAAGATGTAATTCTTTCGTCCTTCTTTTTCTTTTTTCCCTCCTTAATTTTAATCATGTAAAGATGGCGATCTTGGCCTTGTCCTTGCTCTTGTTCGACCTCCTTTCTTTTGGTCTCTACTTCAAAGAATTTCTAGACGTTGATGACCTAATCGTATGAAAGATCCGTATCAGAGAGTAACAGTTGTCAATCTCGTGGATATGCACGTTGTGATACTGACACAAGGGTTTGTTGGGTACATCAAGAATTGCCTGGGTTTCTCGAATTAAATTATCCCCTTTTATCATTGGTAAGATAGCGGAGAGTGTGGTTATCATAGGAGGCAAGACTAGGATGGGTCTGTCTAGTTTTCCATCTCCTTTCCGGATGTTGTCGATGTTCCATCCACACTATTTGGGAGTCCCATTACTCTCTAACTTTAGAGGTGGCAATGAAAATGCTTTGTTGGAGAGAATGACTGAGGAGCTTTTCATCTTATCCTTTTAAGACCGTTACAATTCGATGTAGATATTAACAACATCGATCATTTTTGTCACTTTCCTGGGCTTGTGCAAGGTAAGCTCTTCACAAACTTTGGAGTCGATGTGGAGTGCGGAGGTGAATGCTGGAATGCTAATTTTGGGATCTAAATTTCCAATTTTCCTTGTTTCCTACAAAAAATACTTGTAAACACTTGTCAAGGTCTCTTTCGCACCTTGCTCGAAAAATAACAAAGAATCCACTGTTATTTCTAGTTCCTTAACATGAGCATAGTTTGACTCAAAGAGGCGCTGTAACTGGCTAAATGTTGTGATGGAACTTTTGGGAATAGTATGAAACTATCTGAGAGGTTCTTCCTTAAGGCCCATGTTAAATAATCGGCAAAGCATGCGATCAAATTTTAAGTATAATCCAACTACTGCTTTAAAGTGCCGAACGTGGGTGAGAAGGTCAGTGAGACCTATATATTGATGAAACTTTGGCATGTAGAAATTCTCTGGGATGGGCATGACTTTGAGATGGAGAGAAATAGGGTTCGTCTCAATCCTACCGAGAATAGATCTTTGGCTTGAATTATCAGAATGTATGGCTTAGATCCTATTGTTCAGGTCATCTAAGGTAATAAATTACTGTAGAGTATTTGGTGCGGCTGCAACTTGAGGATCAAAGTCACCCTGTCCTTCAGGTCCCAACTTATCTCTCACTGGTCGCCTTACCGGTGGTGGGGGAGTTTTGTGGCATATGCGTCGACTTTCTTAAGGATGTGAGTCCAAAATGTTGAAAAGCTCTAGCAGGATTCCTTGATCTGGATCGAGAAGTTTGAACTCATTATTCTCTTGGTAAGTTCTTTCTCTGGGTTATCCTAGAGCGATGATCACTCCGGGCATGGGGAAGTAACGTTAGATGATCTTTATGTCTTCATAAATTTTCCATTTCTTTATGATGTGTCCGACTCTGTTGATCCAGGGCTTTTCTCCACTCATCTTTTTCGACTTAAAGAGCTTAGGCATGGATTCGCTGATATTCAAACCTCTGAACTCGGTCAGACTCCATTTGCTTTTGAAGTTTAATCACGACATTGTGTAGATCGACTATTTCTGGTATGGGGTTGATCTTGTGGTTCCTCTGTGTACTTGAGGCACTTTGGAGATACATATTTCTCATTGGATTGTCTAGGATCACGGGTGGTAAAGAAAAAATATGATATTCCCACTGATGTTGCTAAATGTAATGGTGTATTTTCTGGGAGGATAATCTTCGCCAATACTTTAGTCAGGATTATGCAATTATAACCATAAGCACACAGGATTTTACATGGATACTCAGTAAAGTCTGAGAAAAACTACGACTTCAAGGAGGGTTTTGGTGTAAAATCCAATAATTTGCTAGTTATTACAATTGTTGTTTGGTAAGGACGTAAGAATGTCTAATTAGTAGAGTTGCGGATCCGATTAATATATAATCTGCCTATATTTAGAGTAGATACAGGCAGTTACAAAAATAAAATAGTTTCTTAATTTGGTGGGTAGTGGGCGAACTTTGCGAATCTCCCTGCAACAGCTCTATTTAACCAAGCATAACGACTACTTCAGTGGGTCGAGCTCTGTAGTCGCAGATGTGACATCTTCTCGAATGATGAAATATCTTCGACTAATTTTCTTTAGTTTCTCCTTATCGAATCTGGGAAATATGCTACTACACTCCTCTCCCTCTTCTCTCCTAAATCAAACTCCATCTCTATCTACTTTTGATAAAATCAATCATATCTTCTTTACTAATTTGAAGGATAACTTCTACCTCTACTGTATCTCTCTCTCCCTTTCTCACGGTGGAAGTGACCGTGAGAAATTATAAGTTTTTAAGCCCTAATCTCTGATTTGTTATTATTGTGATTGATTATTTCTTGTTCTCATTTTGACACCTTAGGGACCTCTAATCTCTATGTTTCTGATTTTAGGGTTTCAATTTAAAGAAGAACTCTTTAGGCAAAGCTTTTTTAGATTATAGGGTTTCATGGAAAAATGGAGATCTATCCCAGCCACCAACTCCGGTTGGTACAAAACTGCACTCTTCCCTGGTGTACACTCGCAAAACGTCCCAAATTTCCCCATATCTGTGACCACTGTTACTCGAATTTCAATCTCACCTCGCGTTAGAACTATTTTATTTGTTGTTGGAGAGAAGTTCTGCCAACAAAAACGCAAGTTTCACTCATTATGATCTCTCTCCCTCTCACTAGATCTTGATTTGTGTTTATTTGAGTTAAAAAAAGGAGATCGAGTTAGATTTTAATTCTAATTAGGTTTGAATTTGTGAAATTGATGATTGAAATCAAACTCGTACACGCAGGTATTGTAGCTGTAGTAGCATATTTCCTAGATTCAACAAAGAGAAGCTAATGAAACTTAGTCAAAGGCAATCAATAATTCGAGAAGATGTCGCATCTGCGACCACAGTTTTCGACCCACCGAAGTAGCCATTATGCATGGTTAAATAGAGTCGTTACAGTGAGATCCACAAAGTTTGCCAATTTCCTGCCAAAATAGGAAACTGCTTTTTGTAACTGCATCTATTTATTATAAATACAGGCAGAGAGCATGTTAAACCGATCCGAAACTCTACCAATCAGACATTCTTATATCCTTACCAATCAACAATTACAATAACTAGCAACTTGTTAGATTTTCATCAAAACCCTCCTCGAGGTAGTAGTTTTTCTCAGACTTTACTAAGTTTCTACGTAAAATCATGTGTGTTTAAGCTTATTATTGCATAAATCCTAACTAAAGTATTGGCAAAGATTATCCTCCCGATAGACACGCCATTACAATTGGCGTCGTCTGTGGTAATACCATATATTTTCTTAACCACCTAAAATCCTAGAAATTCGATGACCAACATGAATCTTCGAAGTGCCTTCAGTATGCAGATGAACCAAGAGATCAATCCCATACCAGAAACAATCTATCTGTACAATAAAGTGATTCAACTTCAAAAGATAATGGAGTCTCACAGAGTCCGAAGGCTAGAAGATCAGCGAATCCACGCTCAGGCTCAATAAGTTAAAAGAGACGAGAGGAGAAAATCCCTGGATCAACAGAGTCGGATACATAAAAAAGAAATAGAGAATTTACAAAGACATCAAGACCAGTTCACCGGCCGTCAAGCGTTACCTCCTCAAGCCCAGAGTGATCTTCAGTCCTGGGAAACCCAGAGAGACCTAGAAAGAGAACCAGCCGAGAGAGGAAAGAGTTCAAACTTCTTGATCCAGATCAAGGAATCCAGACAGAGCTTCTCGATATTTTGGATTCAGATCCGCAACATCGACAACTCAAGGAAGTCGACGCACATACCACCAAACTCCACCACCACTGGTAAGACGACCAGTGAGAAATAGGTTGGAACCAAAAGGATAGGGTAACTTTGATCCACAAGTTACAGCCGCACCAAATACACTGTAGTGGTTTATTACTTTGGATGACTTGAACAAAAGGATCCAAGCCATAAACTCTAACAATCCAGGCCGAAGATCTGTTCTCAATAGGATTGAGACAAACCTTATTTCTCTCCATCTCGAAGTTATGCCCATACTAGAAAATTTCCACATTCCAAAATTCCATTAATATGCAGGCCTCACCGAACCTCTCATCCATGCCCGGCACTTCAAAGCAGTAGTTGGATTATACTCCAAACTCGATCGCATGCCTTGTAGATAATTCAATAGGAGACTTAAAGAAGAACCTCTTCGAAGGTTTCATATTATTCCTGAAGGCTTTATTACTACATTCAGTCAATTACAGTACCTCTTCGAGTCGAACTACGCTCATGCTAAATAATGGGATATAATAGTGGATTCTTTATTCTTTTCGAGCAAGGTGCGAAAGAGACCTTAGCAAGTTTTTACAAGCATTTTTATCAAGAAACAAGGAAGATTGGGAATTTAGATCCCAAAATTGTCGTTCCATCTTTCACCTCCACACTCAACATCGACTTTAAAGTTTGAGAAGAGCTTACCTTGCTCAAACCAAAAATAGTGACAGAAATGATCGATGTTGTTAATAGCTACATTGAATTGGAATGGTCTAAAAAATATAAGATGAAAAGCTCTTTGGTCATCTACTCTAATGAAGCATTTTTATCACCACATCCAAAGTCAGTAAATAATGGGACTCCCAAGCAACGCGGGAGGAATACCGACAATGTCAGGAAAAGAGACAGAAAGCCAGACAGACCCGTCCCAGTCATGCCTCCTATGACAACCGCACTCTCCGCTATCTTACCAATGATAAAGGGAGATGAATTGTTTCGAGAAGCACAAACAATTCCTGATGTACCCAATAATCCCTTATGTCAGTATCACAATGTGCATAGCCACGAGTCTGACAATTGTTACTCTCTGATATGGATCTTTCACCGTATTCTACACGCAGAACGACTACACGATTATGTTATCGACGTCCAAAAATTCCTCGAAGAAGAAACCAAAAGAAAGGAGGTCGAACAGGAGCAAGGGAAAGGCCAAGCTCGCCATCTTTACATGATCAAAATTGAGAAGGAAAAAAAGTAAAAGAAAGACGATAAAATTACATCTTGGTATAAGATGACAACATCGGATAAGTAAGAAAAACATCTTCCGAGCTTCAGCAAAGCAAAACGTATGTATCATATTTCCTTTGAAAACTCTGATATCAGTCATGTCAAGTACCCTCATGATGATCCCTTGGTCATAATGTTCAAAGTGGGTCAAGACTACCTGCACACATTCCTGGCTGATACAGAAAGCGCAACCGAAGTTTTATTCAATAGGGTTATTAATGTTCTAGGCCTCAAGGATTTAGTCAAAGCCTCTATAATAACTATCACAGGGTTTAATGGTTGCAAAGAATCTGCCACGGGAGAAATCACACTGTCAGTTCAAGCAGAACCAAATATTACTTTTGTCAAATTCATTGTCATCGATATTGAGTCAAAGTATCTAGGAATCTTAAGTCGTAGTTGGTTACATTCTATTAAGGTAGTACCTTCGACATATCATTTGGCCTTGCGATTACCAACATATGACGGTGTCTATGAAAACAAAGGAAGTCAAGTTGTGGCACGAATGTGCAAAAATACCACTACCAACTCTCACATGGCAAAACTTTTAAAAACATAACAATTATAGAAAAAACCACCTCCAACATTCGGGCAACATGATACTGAGGCGATTGATTCTATTGAACTCGATAGACCTGGACAAAATACCTTTATTGGCTCGAAACAGACATCCGATGGAAAAGAAACCATGATACAGCTTCTAAAGAAAAACGTCGACATCTTCGCATGGTTTTTTCAAGAAATGCTCGGTATTGATCCCTCGATAGTATGCCACAAGCTCAACCTCCTTCCAGATAGTAAAACAGTTGTATAAAAGTAGCGTAATTCAGCCCCTCATCATCACGAAGCATTTAATGAAGAAATCGATAAACTCATCAGCGTCGGATTCATTCGAGAAGCAAAATATCCCAAATGGGTCTCTAATATCGTGGTTGTACCAAAAAAGAATGGGAAGATCAAAGTCTGTGTAAACTTCACAGAACCAAACAAGTTCACATCAAAAGATAATTTCCCTCTCCCTCTAATCCCTCAAATCTTCGACTCTGCAGTAGGACACGAACTTCTCTCAATGATGGATGTTGCTTCCGGTTATAATCAGGTTCCTCTTGCCGAAGAAAAGCAAGAAAAGACAATATTTGTTATGGAAATGGGTCTCTACTGTTACATAATAATGCCTTTTGGATTAAAGAATGCAGGAGCCACTTATCAACACCTTGTTACTAAAATGTTTAAAGACCATTTGGGCAAAATCATGGAGGTATACATCGATGATATGATCTACAAAGGCTTAAAGTGAGAGGATCATTACAACAACCAATAGACCATCTTTGGCATCTATCGTACATACCAAATAAAACTCAACCCAGAAAAATACAAATTTGGTGTAACATCGGGTAAATTTCTAGGTCATTTGGTTAGTAAAAGGGGAATTAAAGTCGATCCGGCACAAATTAAAGCACTTATGACAATGCCATCTTCTCGAACCAAAAAAGATGTATAAAAGCTTGCTGGCAAGATTGCAGCTCTTCATAGGTTCATCTCCAAGTCATCTGATCGATGCAAACTTCTTTACCTCCTTATCCGTGGAAATCTAGCTCCAATGTCTAAAAAATGCCCCAAAGAAATCATTTGGACCCCCAATTTTGAATTAGCTTTCCAGGATCTCAAAAGATACTTAGGGCGTCCTCCCATAATGAGTACTCCAGTTGATGGCAAAATACTAACAATGCACTTATCAACTACAAATGACTCTATTAGTTATGTCCTAATTCTAAAAGACGATGGTGTGGAAAAACTCATCTACTTCATCAACAAAATACTCATGCATGCCTGAGAAAAGATATACAACAACTAAAAAGTAGCTACTCCCCTTGGTGTACAGCTCTTAGAAGCTTCAACCATATTTTTAAGCTCATCCCATTAAAATTATTACCAAGTTTCCTCTCAAACTTGTACTCTCGAAAAAGGAAAAGTCTAGGAGGGTTCAATAATAGTTTGTATTCCTCGGCGAATATGATATCTCCTTCGAGCCTCAGATATCGATCAAAGGGCAAGCTGTAGCTGACTTTTTTTGCAGATTTTCCAGTCGAAGACCCTGAATGGGAAGAATTTAAAGAAGTACTGGCTAATGATTTAATAGCAGAACCAGATGCCTGGTCACAAAGTATAGGATGACAACTTTTTACTGACAAATCTACTAGACCACGAGGATCAGGAATCGGTAGCGTTCTCGTTACACCATCCAACCATCAAATTGAGAAAGCCATCAAACTTAAATTCTATGCGATCAATAATGAAATAGAGTATGAAGCTATCTTACATGGACTTGATCTCGTTATAGCCCTTGAAGCGGAAGAAAATAGTTGTTTACGTCGACTCCTTACTTGTCCCCAACCATTATAACAAAATGTTCAAAATATTATGCAAGATGGTTGATTATGCAGATCTAGTCAAAGAAAAGATGAAGTTCAAGACATCAACAATCTTTTATCTCCCTCGAGCTGAGAACTGTCACGCTGACACTTTAGCATATATTGTTACAATACTGAAAGACAGTGGGAAAAAAACTTTAAACATCGAAGTCATCAAACATTCCAGTCTCAAAATAAGTTACAAAATACAGATCAATGTTACTGAAGACGAAGATCAATAAAACTAGAGAAGACCATTCTATGTATACCTCAATTATAACATCCTCCCAAGCAACAAGGAAGAAGCCCGGTCACTCTAAGGAAAATGTCCTCGATTCAAAATATAGGATAAAGTATTGTATCGAATCACTGGGGGTGGACCACTTATCGAATGCATTTCACAAAAGGAAGCCCAAATTAAAATCAGAGAACTTCACGAAGCTATCTGCACAACACACATATCTGAAAGATCATTGGCACAAAGGGCGTTCACTTAAGGGTTATACTGGCCTAAAATGTGATAAGACTGCGAAGACCTCGTCCGCAAATGCTATAAATGCCAAATCCATGCTCAAGACATCAAAAACCCAGCCCATAACTTACACGCTAGCAATGTCATATGCCAATTCAAGAGATGGGAGATCGATATCATTGGACATTTCTACCCAACATCGGGTAATCGAAAGATCATTATTGTGGTAATAGACAACTTTACCAAGTAGGTCAAAGCAATGCCTCTATGTCATACTGACGTAAATGAAGTCATCAAATTTCTTTGGGAACACATTATAACCAGATTTGGTTGTCCACAAATAATACAATCTAATAATGGCAAGCAATTCTTCAGCAGCAAAGTACTTAGCTTCCTCCACAAATACAAGATTCAACTATCTACTTCGATACCATACTACCCCTAAGGCAATGGCCAAGCTGAAGCCATCAATAAGAGCATTAAGTCAGGGTTACACAAGAACCTTGAAGAGAAGAAAGGCAGATGGGTGGATGAACTACTTAGTGTCTTGTGGGTATACCAAAGAACTCCTCGAACACCCAATGGTTGTACACCATTTAGGATAGGTTTCAGAACTGAAGCGGTCATACCTTCAGACCTCGATCGACCAAGTACTCAAAAAAAATCATAGATGAAGAAAATTAACTTGGATTCCTCTGCAACCTCAACTAGATTGAAGAAACCCAAGATCAAGTCATTGCCAACATGGGGCGAGACCACGACACTCTCAAGAAAGCTTATAATAAGAAAGTTTGCAAACGCACGTTCAACGTCGGTGACATTGCCCTACGATGTATCCAAGACAGTACTCCACTTAAAAACTCTAGCAAGTTATCTGAAAACTTGGAAGGGCCATATATTATCAGCGACAAGAATTGTAGTGGGACATACTGGTTAATGACTAAAGATGAAATACAACTCGAATATCCATGGAATACAACCCATCTGAAAATATTTTATAGATAACCGCTGTAACCATTTTCGAATAATTCAAATAAAAACATATTTACTATCAATTACATCTTTCAAACTGTCATTTACTTAGTATTGATACATACTTGACAAGTATGCATCACAACTAACTTTCATCTCTTCGACAAATGCCTATCCAATTACAGGATAACCTTGTTAACAATTCATTACTTATCGAATAAAACATGTCATGTTTTGTAATTTATCTCAAAAACCCAGATACCTCATCGAGGAAACACATCTGGTCATCATTCAAAATTCATAAGAGCCATTGCATGGCCCTCTTTCCATCATCTTAGATATTTGCTTAAAAGTACCACTCTAAACATTATCTTCATTAGTATCTATTGCTATCAATCTTTTCAAATCAAACACTTAGCGTAATTTTAACAAAAACTCTATGACTTGAATAAATTACATCTAAAATATTTTTCGACAAATATCTAAGTAAAGCATTCAATCAAATAAACAAAAAAGTGCTTAGATCCCATCGACCACTTGTACATCAATATTCAACAAAAAAAATTAAAAAACATTTTTACTCTGCAAGTGGAGCAATTGGGGTATAAACTTTGACTGGTAGCCCTGGAGTAAGCTCATCCAATATTCCCTCGGAAAGAATACCTACGGGAATGGTAAAGACAGAAGCCTCAAGTGCTTCAGGAGCTTCGTCCTCCACGTCTGAATCAAGAAAAAACTAATTCCCCATAACAACCAAACCTTTAAAAAAATCTTTTCTCTCCTCTAACTCCTCGAACTACGCAGTAAAATTGATCTTCATACGCTTGAGTAAGTAAATATTGACTCGATCAGCTTCAACTCTCACCTCATCCAAGACCTTTGCGTACTCTAACTCGATCTCCCTCCGAGCCGATATGATCTATTTGCGAACATCGCTCTCAAAATTGGCTTTCTACAGCGCCAATGCCTCCTCCCTTTTCTTCATGAGATTGTCCCTTATCTGCTCGACCTCTTCCTCTTCTCCATGACCCAAGATTTCTTCGCCTAGCAAATGAAAACTTCCTTCATCTTCCCAGCCTCAAGCTTCTACTTCCCCAACTTTGCCTCCAATTTTTCCTTCTCCTGCAATAAATCATCTTTCTTCTTTACCAGCTCCTTCTCGATATTTTTATACACGAGAAGTTGGTTTACCAGGCTCCCAGTATCAAGAATACGAGGTTCCCCCTTGATCAACAACTTCTTGATCTGCAATAGATTCATTATAAGAGTTCTCGAATGCGGAACCAAGTTCTTTAGTCGAAGCGAAGAATTTTTTTTTCTAACCTTATTCATGGTGCGGTGGCCTTCGATAAGGAGGGATGATAGACTTTCTGCCCCCACCAGGCAATCAGCAAAGTCAATTTCCAAAGAAGTCATCCCAATACCATAAGACTTAATGACCTGCTAGACTTTAGTTTCTGACTCCTCGACAAACTGCTTCTTCATCGATCCCGAAGATGCTTTCTTCTTCGGTAACAAATAAGTAGCCAATTTTGGAAGTCGACGATCCGGAACAGCAGATGGTGTAGCATCAACTTTTTCTCCCTTCTTAGCAGGAGATCTTCGAGAAGCCCTCTTCGGGGGAGGTATGGGAGCAATAGGCTGGCTTGCAGCCCTCTTTTTCTTTCCCTTCCTGAAGGTTTCCGTCTGCAAGGCTTCTTTTTCTACAGTCACAGAATCTGTGGTGTAACCATTAAGTGACGGATTATCGAGGGGAAAGCTCGAGTCAGTAGCTCTCTTATTCCTGGCAAACATTTTTTCATCGATGACCAGAATTTTCGCCCTTTAGCCTGAGTTCTCTTTAAACCGGCTTCTTGAAAGAGACTATAACCTTTCTCTTGGTCGACAACCAGGTTGTTGATCAACCGAAGTAACCTTTCCAGATATTGTACAACTTCTCTATAACGGTCGAGGGCCTATTAATCTCCTTCAAACCTACACAAAGACAAACCAACACAGGTTAGCCACCAATTCAAACCAATACAAACTACATAAAAACTTCAACATACAAATTACTTAACCACAGACCTAGGTGGAAAGTTTTTCATTTCAGAGGCTCCCCCGGGTTTTTCATATTGAACTCGTAGTTCCCCAAAATGATCAGATACTCATCAAAATGCTATCCTCCGGTCGATACCATTTAGAAAAGCAGGGGTCTCTTCAGGAACCTCGCCAAGTACCTGTACCCTAGCTTCTATGGGCATTGTTTAAGTGTATAATATACACATAAATCATCCATAGTAATAAGCTTTTCCCCTCTCTCCTTCAATCGACCATTTATTACTCCCACAACACGGAAAAGATCATACACATTGGGGTTAAACTGACCAGGCGCTACATCAAAAAAATTCATAAACCTCTTCTGGTCATCTCGTAGAGGAAGCTTTAGCACCTTTTTAATTTGTTCTCGATGGACAAGAATGTCATCTAAGGGAGTCTTGATATGTCATTTCATAATGGTATTCCTCTAACCTAATATCTTTAGGAATACCATTCTTTACTTTGAAACTCAAAATTTTGCTTGTCTCAGAGACCTCACCGTAACACGCCCCTTCTTCCCTTTCAACATTTTCCTCACCACCATCACCACCTTTTTGATCACTTGCCTACGGCTTGTAATCCACATCTATTTCAGTCTCCTCCTCGTCGGACACTTCTACCACCCTTGGTACAACTTTAAATTGGTCGACACTTACCACATCTGCGCTACTCGAGCCATCCCTATACCTTCCCCCCCCCCCCAACTTTTGGACACATGATGTAACATCAATTAAAAGGGGTTCAACATCCATGAGGTTGTCGAAGATTCCTTCTTTATCACCGTTTTGAATAGGTTCAGTCATTTATATGAACCTGAAAATCATATTCCTTTTTTTAAGTTAATATACTATCATATCTGATACATTATATACGTTCATATACTAATATTCATATCATTGGCAAGTTTCATCTCCAACACGCCATTCTTTATATTACTATCTAAGTACACAGTTACTATATTTAGTTCTCGATACAGGATTTAGTTGATATTTTTTCTAAGTCCTAACATCGACAACTATCTATCTGTCACTAACATCTTATAATCAAAGTGCAGGGCCCCCAGCTTCTCGAAGACATTTCAGCAGTACCAAGATTTCTGCCATTTCAAATCAAATTCAAAAAAATTGAATTTAAGCTCTCTCTGGCGTCAAATCCAGTCTATTTTGCAGGAAATCCGGCGCGCCAATTGTCAAACCTCATCCAATATCACAAATCACGACAGACAAACCCAGAATCGTATCATAATCACAGTGACGTCCAAAACTCAATCTCTCCCCTCATCATCATTCCTTACCCCTACCCTTTCTCTCTAATACATCCCTTAATCATTTTCAACACCATTACACCATCAATCGCACCACCAAAAATACATATCACAGACAACTTGACAAAAACCCTAATACGGTATTTTTCTAATTACTTCCAATACACACATGCAAACTATAATTCCTTCCTACACTATCTCCACCACTTTTATATCTACAAAGGGTTTCTACATAATCATAGGATATTCAACAAAACAAGCAAGAACAAGAATTTTTTTTAAAAGTTACTAACCATGAAGTCGTGCTGCTTCTGTATCCCTTTGCTTTACAAGTTTCGCCCCCTTAATCAATACACTAATCTCCTCGTTCCCAATTGTTGACAACAACGCAAGAGGCGAGCACAAAGAATTCATACTTTCATAATCAGTGGTGTGTGAACAGTCGCCAACCACGAGGCTATTTATAAGCCTCACGCGACTGTTCATCACACCCCTTCGCGACCGTTCGAGTACTCGAGCGTAATGCCTTAAACGCCTCTTCTCGAAATCTCTAAACCTTTGCCGCTTGAACGCCAATAGGCCCATGCAATGCTGCTATAACCCTTTTATATCTCCTTTTAACTCCTCTAATATGTTCATCCTCGCCAAAGCAACTCTTATGCTATCAAACAGATATTGTGCATCCAATTCCTTGTACCGCAAAACATCACCTATAGGAGAGCACCTAGCCATTTTTCTCCATAACCCTATAAACACCTTTTCTTAATTGCTACTCTCCTATATTCTTGGGACAGTTGTAATAATAATTCAAATTCAAATATTATTCGACAAAACAACTACCCAAAAATCGAGATATCATACATTTCACATCCCCAAGTTCACAATCTAATATCAATAAAAATTTATTCATTCAACATATCATATAATATTCGAGAACATTTATAATCATAAACATCAACAACAAATCTGATACAAATAAAGTCATTTCTATCATGCCAAAACAACACAGTACAACTTTGCTCATTTCTTACAATACCATGAGTACATTATTCAAACGCTTCGATCGACAACAACATATTCCTTCATTACCAGCGCCTTGGCTCGATTCCTTATCTTAGCGACACGCTCTGAAGGACTCGGCGAATACAATTAACAGTGAAATTCAAACTTCTCTTCTGCCTCTTTCACCTCCACTTCATTCATCTCTTCATAGTTGGGCATCACCGGCACCAACGGCTGCCCGCTTACACAACTCTTGCCGAAATACCGATCTAACAATTCCCAATACTTGGCATACTACCGGTTGACAAACTCCTCCTTATGCAATTGTACCCTCGTCTTCACCATCTTCTCAAAAACAAACAAATCAAAAACCACATGACAACCTCCATAATATAAGGGTATTTATATGAAAAAACTTAGACTACCCAACTACCGACAGTCAACTACAACATTTACTCTACATTGGAACTATAACCATCCCAGCCAATCAAACCTCCTAGGTAACCGCTTACGGGCCCCACATAGTCAACAAAATTCAGTTCGAGATCTTATTACCTCGACATAGTAACCTTGATATTTTCCTACGATTTGAAATAACTATCTCGACATCACCCTGACTTGACAAATTATCTTCGGATAATAGATTTCCATATCATTCGAGATCACAACATCTTTAATCGATGCAAGTTCAAAACAACATTTTATTCCATAATTCAACTGTAACATTTTATATTCGACAAATCTTTCCTTTGATTACATCAGAGCGAATTCTATAAGTTATTGTACATCCTAAGCGTGACATATCCTCCGATGAATGAAAAATAGCCACACCTTCCTCCTCTAAAACCACCACCATCTCACAAACCCAACATATTATAGAGACTATAATACCCAGAAAAGCCCCCACAGGTAGCCCTGCCCGCCACAACCTCTTCGTTCTCTACATGAGCAGTGACAAATTTACAAAGACACTTAATGCGTTCTGAGGGTGTCAATAACACAAAATGGAACTGACACCGAAAAAACCACTCCGTTTTGGCAATATCTGCCTCTTCCTCCGTCAAATCTCACCACCCTCGGCTTTGGATAATAAGAGGACTGAGACAAATGGCCAAAGTAAAACTTCTTCAACTCCTCGAACTTCACATCCACGCGCTCCAAAAACTCCTTGTGTAATGCCTAAAACTGCGTCATCACCATCACAGAACCTTACAGAACTACCAAACAAATACTTCACGTCCTCATCCATGAATTTATACTATAGTCTCACTTACACAGATACCACAGTCAAAACAACCTACCATAAATGCTCATTGGGAAAATGCGTGACCAGATTTATTTGACTTTCACCTCAGAAATGATAAAAAATAGACTTCTATAATATTCGATAACCTGTTCAAATTCTGATGTTCTTCTCGACGTAACAACACGTAATTGTGTCGAGAATGGGGCGATTACAGTAGCATATTTCTCATATTTGACAAAAGGAAGCTAACGGAACTTAGTCGAAGACAATCCATCATTCGAGAAGATGTCACAGCTGCGACTACAATTCTTGACTCACCGAAGTAACGTTATGCTTGGTCAAATAGAGTCGTTACAGTGAGATCCGTGAAGTTTACCCACTACCCGTCAAAATAGGAAACTGTTTTCTATAACTGCTTGTATTTACAATAAATACAGGCATAGAGTATTTTAAACCGATTTGAAACTCTACCAATCAAATATTCTTATATCCTTACCAATTAGCAATTGTAATAACTAGCAACTTATTAGATTTTCATCAAAACACTCCTCGAGGTGGTAGTTTTTTTTAGACTTCACTGAGTTTCCACGTAAAATCTTGTGTGTTTAAGCTTATTATTACATAAATCCTAACTAAAGTATTGGTGAAGATTATCCTCCCATAAAACACGTCATTACAGCAGCATCAAAGGGTTGGATTTGATTTGATTATCTACAAAGGGTTTATTTCAGTTGATCTATAAAGGGGCTCGATTTGATCTGCAACAATTTATGGTACGAAGAACAATTATTATAGAGGGTTTGCTTGATTTATTAGTTTCTTCTTCTGCTTATTTGATTGTTGTTCTTATTCTAGTTATAAATCTTTGGGTGAATTGCATAAGAGCACCCACAGCAGTAGATGGGTAAATTTGGAAATAAATTAGGGTGAATTCAATCCACCCCAATTCATCCTACAACAGTTCGTTTGGAAATCAAGGTGAATATCAATTCGTACAGTTCAGAACTGCGCGGCATCATTAACGTTCACGATCCAGTCATGTGTCCCCATTAGAAACGTTCATCACATCAGCGTAGTTCAGACTGCGCATAGTAAGGACCAATAAGGAATTGCCACGTATTTGTTTTTTTTTAAATAGCTGCACAGTTCAGAACCGCGCGGCATCCTCCTGCAAGTTTTAGGCATAAACTTCATTCATTTCGCACAAGTGTTATTTCTAGCATACCCAACTTTGGCATACCTAAGTCTTATTCCTCAAGTTTCCCAGCCGAATATTTTCTTCTCTATAATTTAACGCGTTAATCCACTGACAATGTAGAGAGAGTCAAGTCTACGACCGGGCTATGTATACCCCAAAACAAGACGTAACCCAAGCTCTGAAGTAAAATAAAGGGGGAAAGAATTGGTAACATATATGTGGCATTTACACCTAACGAGCGACAATGATCCCTCCCCAACCCTCGAGGAGTTGAACCGAGTTGATATCCTCCCGGATGGCTGGGTCCATATTTCTGTTGGATAGGAGGAAATATCGGTAAGTTTTATTTGTAAAATTTAAGTGTTATTAATGCATATTGTCAATTGTTCGCAAAATTCCCGAATGAAAAATTAATGTGTTAATGTGTGTTTTTGGTCAGAACCAAGATGAAATACAATGTAGGGGATCATTGGATAAAGTACTGAAGTAGTACTAATGGATTGCGCGGTATCTGGCGTTGAAGAAGTTGGTCGACGATATGGGTTTTGAAGAATTTTTGTCTATTAAGGCGGGAAACTCGGATAACCGCTTGATTCATGCTCTCGTGAAACGGTGGTGACCTTCCACCCATACATTTTACTTCACGTGCGGGGAACTTGGTTTTACACCGTTAGACTTCATTATGCTAACGGACATATCTTTTGGGAGGGGTCGCGAACTCCCGTACGACAAGAAGTACTCCAAGTTGGACGAAACACAAAAGATGTTCCCGGGAATCACAAGCACTGACATCAGGTATGGTAACATCACTCTCGCCTATAAAAAGATGTGGAAGGAAGCTTTAAATCTACAGCTCAACAATTATAACCAAGAGTTGGATATAGTATATGCGATGGTATTTATTGCCTATATGATGGGTAATATCTTCTTCTCGAATGCGCAAACATCTCTTCCGGTGGGTTATCTTGCATATTTGATAGACTACGATATCATAAGTATGTCGGTATTCGACTGGGGTACGCAGATTATGGTACATTTGTATCGGGGACTAGATGAAGTCTCAGTGTTGAAGAATGGGAGGTGAAGAAATTGATCACAAGATTCAATGCTATGTTGAAGTTCTGGTTCTTTGAGTACTGTTGGGTTGGAATGTATCTGGTGAAGGTTTTGAACTTTAACCATATTTATCCACGTATGGGTGTGTGGAGAGATGAAAGGGCTAATTCGGGGTCTAAAATCCATCATTCTTTTGCTGTGATCAGAGAAATGATAAAATGGACTGACATAACCAACATAGATTGGTAACCATGGCACAGGTCTAGACAATTAATCCGTCCAGAGGTAAGAATTGCCAATTTGCTGAGTACAAAGAGGGTTCCCTTGGTTTCAGTCCCATACGAGAATGGTACACTTTAGTATTTAGGATACCGGTATATGCGTCAGTTAACCGGGGAAGATAGTGTCCCATATGACCCCCCCCCCAAGAGATTATGGAATTCTCGCAGTACGATCAAGAGTTATATCTGGGTCTGAAAGATGTAGATTTTTATGATGGTCGCAATTATCTTGTTTCAGACATAGATTACATGAGATATTGGCATGCCGCTCATCCAAATCTCAAGATCAGTTGCAATTTAGTCAAGAGGGCCAAAAATGCTTGGATAGTAAGGCGTGATCTAGTACGGCCTGATGTACACTTGCCACATACATCGAGTTTAACTATGTCTTCGCAGGTGAAAAACCATGGTGTTCAGGCGACCGACGATCAACATGATATGTGATAGTTCATGGATATGGCAGGAACGAGCGATAAGCGTAGAAGGATACTGATCCCGGTGATGTAGGCACCATACCCGTGTTTACCTACGTATAGTGTAGATGAGTTGCGGCATCAATCCCAAGGAATGCGGTATGCGGTATATGAAGACTCGAGGTAATGCTTTGACTGCACGGCCAAGTTAGAGGGAGAGCTGAGGCGGGCACAAGAGATCATCCGAGAGACGTTTGAGAGACTAGCTGAGATGTCCATTTCCTACCAGACAGAGCCGATTGTACAATATACCTATGATGGGAGTCTCGCACATGGCAGACGCGCCCGCCAAACGAAGAGATGTCGTACCAGTTAGGCTATATTTTATTTAAAACTTTGATTTATGTTTTGTTTAGAACTTTTATTTGTTATGTTAAAACTACGTTGAGTATGTTATGTTTTGTTTAGAACTTTGATATGTTATGTTAAACCTTAGGTTTTTTATGACCTCCTCTCTATACTTGGTTTATTTGGTAATGACAAATATAATATTTTTGGGGCAAACTTGTTGACCAAGTAGCTCAACAGCTATATTCCCTTAAAAAGTTATTGACCAAGTAGCTCAACGGCTATATTCTCTTGGAAACTTGTTGGCCAAGTAACTCAACGGCTATATTCTATTCTCAATGGCTATATTCCCTTGGAAACTTGTTGACTAAGTAGCTCAACGGCTAGTTATTTTCATCTATAAATGAGATTCATCTTCTACACTCTCATATTAACTATCTTCTACACTTTTCTCCATCCTTAGCTTACAAAGAAAACTACTATGTCATCCTCAAGCTCCCAATCTAATTCTCAAAACCACTCTCAATCCTCCAATACGAACCAACAAGGGAATGTATTTCGACTCAATTCGGCGTATTTGATCCGTTGCAAATACCTAACCCTTCCTAATATCGTGATCACCATGTTCGATAACTATTCCCGCCACTCGATAATCAATTTTAATCTCAAACCCAAGGATATTACCAAAACCAAGGATATTACCCTCAATTTGATCCTCTTACGGGCTCGTACTCTCAACCAGGGAATTTATATTATACATCTCAAACCAGTTTCGCCAGTGGAAGTCTGAGTACCATGTCGATTAGAGCTACATGGGGTTTCGCTGATTTAAACCTCAATACATCACCAGTTGTATCTCTAGTTGTCTCTCTAATTATCTCCAAGGAACTCAATCCAATTCTTACAAGAAGTAATACGCGTAGAAAGACTAAGTCTAAAAGAAAGACAGCAACGACACCTATTGTAGTTAAGGATATAATTTAGGCTGAGGAGGAAGTTGTTAACAACAAAGACACATACAGGAACTCAAAAAATTGGTCTTTCGAGGACTTCATAAATCTTGCATGCGTTTGGTCTCAAGTATCTCAAAACCTCGCTACCACAAACAACCAAAAAGCCATTATATACGTGACCAATTTAACTCGTTCTATGTTGACCAATCGATGTGGCAATTGAACAACAATGTCAATTGTGCGTATAAGGGGCAGCTCTCAATAAGGATTGTTCGATTTTTAGAGGCATTATTCAAGACCTTGAAAGCCGATTTTTTACCGACATTGGATCGGGCGACTTCGTAAGTATTTATATTTTTTTTCTCATTTCATTCATTTTGTTATGTTAATCATACTCATTAAAATTTGAAACTTAATTTCTAGGAACGTATGACATACGAGACATTCGACAAAATATAAAAAAAGTTATTTACATTTGGGGAGGCTTACAAAGTTTTGAAGCAGTGCCCAAAATAGTCATAAATTCATCACATCGGGCAACCTGGCCGCAACGTCGCTAGGAAGTCAAATTTTCATGATAGCCTGGGTAACTCTACCAACACCGATCCTAAAACACCTACTTCCGACAATCTAAATGTTGTAATTCCGGATGATTCTATCGACGTGAATGTACCACTATATTCTTATAGGGATGTACAACCGGACGGCCAACAAAAATATAATGCAAAAGAAGCGGCAAAGTCAAGTATAGGTTCTTTGGGGAAAAAGGTGTTTGAGACGACGATCAACATGATGAAGGCGTGGAGTGAGAGAGACGAGCAGAAGAAAGAGCAAAAGGAAGCTAGAGCTAGAACACGAGAGGAATAAAAGTTGGCTAGAGAGGCTGAGATTCAAAGGAGGTGTGAAGCGGAGCTAACTCGAAAAAAATCCATCGAAGATGCGCATATGGTTAAGGTGATGACAACGGACCCAAGTAACCTACTACCAGCAGAAAGGTGTTGGATGAAGAAGCAAATTAAAGAATATTCGAAGAAGTTGAAGGAGTAGTGTCCAAGTGATGACGATGTTTCTAGTGATGAAGATTGATGCAATCCTTAACGTTAATAGTAGTTCTTAAGTTCTATGTAATTTTATTATTTCAATAAAATTATTATTAATCGTACGTAATCCTTAAAATATACTTCAATCAAGTATAGCAAATACATTACAACTTCAACATAACACTTGGAAACAAAATACATTACTTTAGAAAATAAAATAAAAACAATGATGAAGACTACATTACTCTTCCCCTTTTCAATTCCACAAATGCGCAACAAGTTCGTCTCGTAATTGGAAATGAGCACCTTCATTTCTTATTCCATGAACCTTCTGGATGTACTCGGCCATAGTGTTGATCGCGTGTCTTGAATTTAAGTCCGCCTTCCAATTCTTCACGGATTTTCTAAACTCGGGATCAATGTCCATTTGCCGGATGTAAGTATGGCGTTCATCTTCGACGATCATATTGTGCAGGATTATACATGTGTACATAACATTTCCTAGATCAGTAGGTTTCTAAAATCGCGCACCGTGTGCCAATATTTGAAACCAAACTTGGAATACCCCCAAAAGCACGCTCTACGTCTTTCCGGCATGCTTCTTGCATCTTCGAAAAATATCTTTCGACATCGTTGAACAGATTTCATATGGTTTGAACAAGTGTTTACCATTTTGGATAGACTTCATCCGCTTAGTAATAACCCATAATGTGTGTTACCGTGCCTATATTATAATTGCATGGCAGTACAATTCCATTAGACAAGTTACTGAAAAGCCACCCTTGATGCAAGATGTTCACGTCATTGTCAGAACCGGGCACCTCAAATAATGTGTGTCATATCTAAAGATCTTGCGATACAACCGCTTCTAAAATCACCATCGAGATTTTTTTATACCCAGTATATTGTCCTTCCCACCCGGTAAAACAAATTTTCCATTTCCAATGCATACAATCTAAACTATCTAACATCCCAGGGAAAACTCGTGATCTAATCACTTCTAACAAGTGTAATGTATCGTTTTCATTGGGAGATCTAAGGTATTGAGCTTTGAATTGCGCTATAATTGTTTTACAAAATTCTTTCAAGCTTAAAATACCCACAGACTCCCTAATCCGGACGTATTTGTCTTAGGCGTCTGCGCTCGTATCGAACATAACATGCGAAGTGTGCACGTTATCTTTTGGTGCGAGGATAAGCTCATCGTCTTAGCGGCATTTTCTCTTTGAATAAAATAGGGGTTTGAAGAAAGTATTTGATCATAAATACGCTGATGCACACCTTCGCTCATACGGAATCGACGACGAAATGGAATACCTTTGAAGACTGGGTTATCACCGAAGTAATCCCGATTAAGGCAAAACTCCCCCAATTTATGATCATGGCCTTTCCGCTTGTCAATTCTTCCTATTTTACTACCTCCCTGCCTCTGAGATGATGTCGGCTTTTGCTCTTTTTCTTCTGATTCTCCCATCTCAACTATAATCTTGTTATACTCGTACATCATCTAAATTTGACGTTAAAAGAACTCTTCGCTTCCGGACGATGATGATGACGATGACTCCAAAGATGAGAGTAATGGGTCAGACATTATTAGGTCAGCCACGATTTCGTCAGACATGATTCTGCGAAATTGATAACAACATAATAAAGTTTAGTTTTGAGATTTAAGAGGAATGACTTGAGTGTAGAAGAGTAAGAGAGTAGAAGATTAATGGATATTGTAATGCCATGTAGGCGTAGTCATCTAGCTGTTGTGAGGTGGATTTGCCCAAATGAGGGTGAAGGATGGGAATCCACCCTCCACGTCATCCTTCACCTAGATGTTGTGGGTGCTCTAAGAGCATCCACAACAGTAGGGTGGGTAAATTTTCCCAAAATCAGGGTGAATTCAATCCACCCCATAGCAGTTGATATCGAAATCAAGGTGAATATCACTCCCTGCAGTTCTGAACTGCGAGACACAATCAAACGCTCATCTTACGTGTCCCCATCTCAAACGCTCAAAGCTGCAACGCAGTTCCAAACCACGCGTAAGAATTCACAGTTTGACAAGTGTCATCATCTCATTAGCTTACTCTCTACGCGCAGTTCTGAACTGCGCGGCATCAATCTACCAAAAATCTACCAATAATCCACCCTCAAGGTGGATATTGGGTGGACACGTGAAAAATTCACCTAGCTGGGGGGAGGTGGATTAGTGCTCAAGAGGGTGGAGGATGAAAATCCACCCTCCACGTCATCCTTTACCTAGCTGTTGTGGGTGCACTAAGGTTTCGGTCGTTTTTTCCCACCGTTTTGCGGTATGCAAATAAAATAAAATAAAATCAGCTTGAGCCGTTTATCCCAACTCCAACAAAGCAACAGCGCAAATCCGTCAACGAAAACCCGTCGACAATCGAATTGCAGAGAAACGAGTTTCAGAGAGAGAAATCGAGAGAGAGACATCCATGGCAGACCACTCTGACGATCTAGACGACCTTCTTGATAGTAATCTCTCTCTCTCTCTCTCTCTCTCTCTCTCTCTCTCTGCAATTCTAACTCTCCTTTGAAACCATCTCAGGTGCTTTGGACGATTTCAACAATCTAAATCTCACTTCATCCTCACACAGGTACACAATTCTCTCTCCCCTCTTAAAATTCACAATTTCACTATAAAAATCCGATCTTTAGTTATGTTTTAGGGGCGAAGAAGAAGATGGTGAACAAAAGGGGGGAAAACCATCGTTACCAACAGGGATTCAAGGATTGGGTATGGATTTACCCGATTTGAGAAGTAAGAAAAAGGGGAAACAAATAAAGGGTTTGAAGGAAGAGAATCATGCTTCCGAGGCGTTGGAGAAACTTAGGGAACAAACTCGAGAGGCGGTTCGAGGGTTGGAGTCCACGGCTAAAGCGGGTGCGAGTTTAGGCGATGATTATTTAGGGAAGGATGGGTTATTGGATGATTGGGTTAAGCAGTTTGAAGATCTTGCTGGAACTCAGGTATACATACATATGTATATACTTTAGTTATTATATAGGGTTATTATTTATGTCTGAATTTAGTGGGCAATGATTGTTAATTGTAGAAATGGTGTTTAAATTCGGAAGAACTCAATGAACATGAAACATGCAAGTAAGATAACTGGTGTCAGTAAATAAAGAGTAAGAGAAGCCGAAATTCTACCTACTGTTTAGTTCTATAAACCTTATTTCTACCAAAACATGATTCATAAGATGGAATACGATAAAGTAGGAATGATACAATTATGAGGGGCATAGATTAATATTTGTAGGATGACCTAGGTGAAGAGGATGAAACATGGTAAAATGGACGAGTATTTGTATGAGTGTACAAGGTAGTAGGAGTGGAGGGGGAAGCATATGCATCGAAGTTTGCCAACATTTGACAAAGATTATCAATATTTGTGCTTAGACTGATCATACAAGTCTGGGTTGAGTTGTCACTTGCTGAGCTAATGGACGATCTTTCAAGTGTTCGTGAATCTCTATTATGCAATAGCAACAATGACAATGCTCACACCTTGCATCTTACAAGTACAAGTTCTGAGTAGCTAAGACATACTTCTCAGATGCACCAATGATTGATGACTGACATATCACAGAGTTTTTGTAGGCCCCATATGTAGCCCTTATTCTCCCCACTTTGAATATAAGAAAGTTCATGTGCAAGAGCAGTTGATTGCTGGATCTCTTCTCAATATCTGCGTACGAGCCTTACTTAAAACTATTGTTTAGGTCTCACAAAAATTCAAGTTCCAATTCCTTTGAACCATTCTAAAAATGATATGGGATTTCATTCTGCAAAGTTCCCCACCTGACGATTCAATGGTATGTTTTCTACAAAAACATCATGGAATGCCTTGAGAAAATCTAAGACTCCCCCTCTTTGGTCTAATATATGTTGGAGAGAGATGCTACCAAAGCAATATTTCATTCTTTAGCTTGTTTAAACAACAGGCTTAAAACCAGGGATTTCTTGGTTAAAATTGGTAAGATTGATAGATCATAGTGCCAGTTTTGTGGGGGCAGATGTGGAAAATAGGGAACATCAGTGGCACAGAAGAGGGCTCGGTGTTGATGATGATTGATGTCCTACTTTCCTGCATGGCATGCTTATAGATACCAAGTGGAAGATCACTAAACTTCAGTGTTGTAATATCCTTCTTAATTCATACTGCTTGGCAAAATGACCTACCAATGACATTGTTTGAGAAGCTTCTGTCCTAAAACCTCTCGCAGCCATCTTGCAATATCACTTTACTGATCTGCAAAAATATAGACTGTAGAGCAAGTGCATGAACACCGGCAATCTCAGACTGCCACATGTAGGTGGGATCTTCTGCAGTGGTTTGATTCTATGTTGGTAAATACCCTTACTAGTAGATTGACACCATCATCCATTATAGTTTTCTAGATAGTCTTACTCAAAGCAGTAGCCGTAGATTCTGCTTCATTAATGGTTTTACAAATATTAACTGTACTTGTACTCACTTTCAAAAAATGGTATTTGTACATCTTAAAAATTATAAAAAATCTTTTGAAGAAGAACCTTAAAAACTTCGAAAGAAGATCAATTATGAATGTTAATGGCATTGCATTGCTGATAGGACCAAATTATTAGAATTTAAAAACCCTACAAGTTCATGCAGTTTTGACACTGAAGAACTGAGTTTCTTTTTCTTGAGTTTTTTTCCAACCTTGGAGATCTGAGAAATTACTATTTTCCTTATGAAACTACAATTATTTACCTGTTTTCATGTAAAAAAAATATTATCTGAAAAACGAGCACATTCTTAGCTTTACCATCTTCCCGGATTCTTGACACAATCTGAATGTCTATTAACCCTTAAAACTCTCAGTAGTCTCTGCTGACTTCAATTACAGTACTCATACCGAGCTATTTGGAGACGATAGTTACTTTAAGGATGGAAAGGGTTGCATAACTGCGGTTCCTTTGATTTGTGTGTTGCTATATGTTATTTATCATCGCGAGTGGACATCTGAGCTGCGACTTTTCGTAACTGTATTTTTCCTTGAGACTGAGTTGCATCTTTACATATATGATATGAAGCTATATAGAATACATGTAGCACCGATCCTGTGCTTATGTAAACTTTAGTTGCATGTATCGTGTACATATATAGCTACTGCTTATGGGAAGGATGGGGTTTTTTAACATATATGTGCGCATCAAGTGATGATTATATAAGTAAAAGAATGTGAGATGTAAAACCCCTTCACGTCACACAATACAATCTTGTAGTAACACCTTTTTTATGTGCTAAGGGAGAATTGCAAGAATTGATCTCGCAACATTCTCAGTTACTATTTTTTTTTTTTTTTTATGAAAATATTGGTCTTCCTTTATGAAGCTTGCTTCTAGCAATTGCTCTGTGTTATTTGCATGCAGGATCCATTTGACATAGTGAGTATTCACAATTTTGCAATTACTGATAGTTGAATTAATTGTTTTCATTTTTATGTTTCCCTAGGATATGGAGTCTATGGTGGAGACTATGATGCAACAACTTTTGTCAAAAGAGATTCTTCATGAACCTATGAAAGAAATCGGAGAAAGATATCCTAAATGGTTGGAGGAACACAAATCTGAATTGAGCAATGAAGATTATGGCCGCTACAGCCACCAATCTGCACTTATAAAAGAGCTAAATGAAGTTTATGACAATGACCCTAATAACTTCCCCAAAATTGTGGATCTCATGCAGAAAATGCAAGAATGTGGCCAGCCTCCAAGCGATATTGTGCAAGAGCTTGCTCCTGATCTTGATCTAACCAATCTTGGCCAACTGTAAGTGCTTTATGATATTCAATGTTTGATATTCGACGTATTAAAGATGCCATCTGAATTGAAGCTTTCTTGTCGAGGTTTCTCATAAAAAAAAATTTCCTTCATAGTGGTCAATAATATTTTAAATTTAGTGGCGGCTATCTTACATGCTTGTGAAATACATTGTTCATATCTATGTGACATTGACATGGATACTCGTGTCAGAGTTTCTGGTGTGGGTACGGAATGTCCAACACACCAAGAAAAAGAAAACACCTTGTAAATAGTGTTGGACACACGTGTGTGTACCCGTGTGTTGGTGTCGGATACGTGTCGACGCAAATTTTTTTAAAAATATGCCGTCAATGCTATATAGATTAATATGCATGTAGAATTTTAGGTAACTGTTGGAATCTTTTGGCGCAACATGGGCGATGCTTTTATGAAATTGAATTGACACAAAGATTGCCAATTGAAGAGATTTTGAAAAACATCATTGATAACACAGATAAATTGGAATTCAGCTTTTATAATATCAAGTTACTTAGAGTTGACAAAAATTATATCATATTACTTATATTGGACTGTAAGGGTAGATTATCTAGGCGATTGCAGACTCATTAGTCTGATATGGAGCTCTTATGAAAGCACCTTATCCAATGCTATGGTGATTAGATTCGAGTGGTCTTGTCTGGGATTTTTTCTTGTCAAGAAGGGACTTTTGTCATAGGTAGGCGCATTCTTGCTTGGATTCTTAATACTAACTAGAAGGAAAGAAAAGACTCCAGGTGTTGTGCAATATATATATATAAAAACTCACAATTATGTTACCTGGGACGTTTGGATTTTAAATTGGCAAGGGTTGGTTTTGGTCTGATATTAAGGAAGTGGGTTTATAATTTTTTTTTTCAAAAATGTATTACTACAGATTTAAATTGCAATCCCCCTAAGTACGCTCTTGCGTTTCTTAGCCTGTTAAGTTAGCTTGAGTTGGAGTTTAGGAGTGTCTTGTGCTGTTTGTTTTTTCTCTTCCTTGTATTCTTTGTTATTATTCAATAAATTTCTCACCTTTTAGCAAAAAAATATGGGTTTTTTTCTCTAGCTCAAGGGATATTGGAAAGGGAGTCTCTTATCCTGTTTTCTTGTCTGTTTTGGCGGGAAGCCTTGACTAGGCTAGGATGTAGAGCAAGAGACCTTAACCTGATTCATGGGCTTTAAGGTAAGTTTGAAGAGTCAGAGTTGCACTTGCAATTCACGGCAAATATCATCTCTTACTTAGGTCAACAACAGGGTTCTGTTGATCACTTTTCAGCTTGCCTTCAATGGGGGAGGATTCGCCTACACTCCCTTTGTTGCTACACACCCGCTACACTCTCCTCTCACCAAAATCTCTCCAACTCAGCTGCCCACTCAACATCTCTCTCTCTCCCACTCAGCTCACTCTCTCTCCCACTCAGCTCTCTATTTGGCGACTAAAAAAAATAAAAAACTCTCTCTCCACTCGACTCTCTCACAATCGCTCTGTGGTACGCCCAAATTTAAATTTAAATTTCACTCTATCTCTCTCTCTCTCTCGTCGTTTCCCGCCACTCAATCTCCCACTAATCTCTCACTAATTTCTCTGTCAATCTCTCTCTCATTCCTCTGTATCTCTCTCACTCTCCATTTGTGTTCTACGAAGCTAACTTCTGTAAAAAAAAAAATTAATTTTTCTCGCGCAATGTCGTTACACGCCTTTGACCAAATTGTCCACAAAAAATCACTCTCTCTCTAAGCCAATATCTACTCCAAAAATCAGCAAAAATAAAACAAAAAGGAAACAATGTGTAGAATTTGACAAAAAGAAATTTATTGTCGAATTTATTGTTTAAGTCAAATTTTAACTAAATTATCGAATTGTTAAAGGATTCGACAATAAATTGTCGAATTGTTAGAGGTTTCGACAATAAATTGTCGAATTGTTAGAGGATTCGACAATAAATTGTCAAATTGTTAGAGGATTCGACAATAAATTATTGAATTGTTAGAGGGTTCGATAAGAAATTGTCAAATTCTTAGAGTATTCGACAATAAATTGTTGAATTGTTAGAGGATTCGATAAGAAATTGTCGAATTCTAACCAATTCGACAATTTATTGTAGAATTGTTAGAGGATTCAACAATAAATTGTTGAATTGTTAAATTGTCGAATTGGTTAGAATTCGATAATAAATATAGCTTTGTTTTTTGTCGAATTCTGCCAATTCGACAAAAGAGATTGAGTTGACAGAGAGAGTGGAGACTGAGACACGATGAGTGAGTTCGAGATTGAGCGAGAGAGAGAGAGCGACGAATTCTCGGAGTGATGCAAGTGAGAGAGAGAGTGAGTCGAGTCGAGTAGTTCCAATCTATATTATACCTGATTATGACGAAGAGGTTATGCTGTTTGGAATGTTTACCGTAGAACTGACTAAGAGACTGAGTGAGAGAGAGAGTGAGTTGTTGAGCTCAGTGGAGAGAGCGAGGAGTTGTCGGAGATGATCACTGCAAGCGAGAGAGGGAGTTGAGTGACAGTGACAGCGACAGAGGCGAGTGAGAGAGAGAGTGAGTTGAGTGGAGAGTTTTTTTTTTTTTTTTTTTTTTTTTTGCTTGCCACATTGGTGCTGAGTGGGAGAGAGAGAGTTGTTGAGTTGGCGTTTTGGGTGGTGAGAGGAGAGTGTAGCGGGGAGAGGGTGTAGGCGAATCCTCTCCCCGCCTTCAATTTGAGAGTCAACTTTGAAAAGAGCAAAGCAATTGGGGTGTTTGAAAAACGAGCGAGTACATTGGCATGCACCCTTCTGAAAAAAAAAAAAAAACAATTTTCACCAGAAGCCCAAAAAATCGAAAATCGATAACTAATGTACAAATTACTGCAGAAACTTAAAAGAATTTTGTAGATACTCCTGGAAGAACAGTATAAACCATACCTTCAGAAACTGTAACTTCCTACAGTGTTAAAGTTATTGTAAGTCGCAGTACTAATCTAATTGCTTAGAAATGATAATAGTATGCACATATTGCAAGTTCATGCCAGTCATGAACGAATGAAGTAACCGAATCGTTGAATTTGTAATTCCATAGTTTTTAAACTGTAATTTTTGAATGCAATATGCTCTGGGGCTTCAGAAGAGCTATAATACCCGATACAATCAGTGTTAGTTAGTAGAGAGATTCGGCTATTGTTTTTGATATTACATCATTGCTCTTATAATATTTTAGTATGAACAACTGTAATAATGATGTATTCTGTACCGATTTAGTAAGTTACATGGCTTCTCTGGATTCTTTAATTTCTAATATTGGTTCGTTTTTAACCTCCTTTTTGCAGATCACCAGAGTTGCTTGATTCTCAATCTAATTGCTCTATAATGTGAGGCAAATTGTCCCTCCAGTCTTGCGTCTTCCTCTTCTTGAAATTAGTTTTGTAATGTTTGAGAATAAGGTGATATCTCTGTCCCATGTGTAACATTGGTTTAAGTTCTATAATTCAGTTTGCTGCATAATGTCAGTGTTATCGTTATTGCAGCATATAAAAGTGAGGGGATGTTAAGCATCTGATTTTGAGTACTTATTATTTTCTCATTGGTCATTTTATAAGGACCTGTATCTGTTATTGATGAATTGAACCCGGCGATTATTTAATGTGACATTGGTAAAGTTGAATTGTCGGGCTTAAGAGGAACTTTACTGCAGTTCGGATCTGTGGACGATGGTTTTTGTGAGAGAGTGGGAGTTCAACTGAATGCTCCCCTTTTCTAAAGAGCAGATACTGTCACAAGTTGTTTCAGTGTAAAAGCTAAGTCATTCGGCCAATTTTATGAAATGGTTATTAATTTGGAAGAGCCAAATCATTAGGCAAGTTTTGATTAAAAGCAAAATCATTCTGCACGTTTGAAAAGAAAAAAAAATTGTTTTTTTTTCTTTTTCTTCTGGAGATGGCAAATCATTTCGCGTACGACCAATTATGATTTTAAATACTAAAAGATGCCAACTTTACACAATCGATACTTTGGCAAGGCGCTTCGAAAATCGATACTAAAATTACCAAATAGATACTAGTAGCTGCCACCCCTATTCTTATGCATTAAATGTTATTTATTAGCCTAATCTGTTACAGTAATAAAACTACCAAATGATAGATTTCTAAACAAATAATAAAGTTAGAGGAAAAAAATGACAGATTTTCGAACGAACAAATGTCAAAGTTATGGCATAACAGATAGCAAATAATACATAACAAATAAGAAACTATCCCTACTGAAGTTGTTGAGTAGTCTAATCTGCTACAGTAATAAGAGAGAAGATTCCCAAAAAATAAACTACCAACCTTAAAAATCAAAGCAGTTTCTTCTTCTTCTTCTACAAAAAAGCTTTTGGCGATTCTCTCCATTCTCATTGATGTTTTGTTTATCTCATTGATGTACCAAGTCTTTCAAATATTGTTGTGCATTTGCTGAAGTCCTAACACTATCTTAAGCTTATTCACGTTGCTAAAGATCTTGCTATCCTTCTCTCCGACCATTGAAGTAACCGTCGAAGTAAATTTTATTTATAACTTAGTATCCGCATCATGATTTGTCCCATTTATCTTAAGAAAAATGCTATGTAAGACGATATACTTTGTACTTAATCATTTGTCTTTTTCTAGTTTATCATTTGCCATTTTTCTTAAGTCATTTTTCTTATTTGTTTTTTGCTACTTAATCACCGAAATTGTTTATTTATATCATTGGTTTCAAAGATGGATAAATTTTAGCTTCATACCATTGCTCATATTAGGGGAGATATCGTACGTCCAAATATCGGATCAATTGTTAGTTATGTTGGAGGAAGTACGAAACTTACCACACTAAGAGCGAACATATCATATGAAGATTTCATTACACTCCTTGAAGAAACAACCAAAATCCATCGTGAGGACTGTAAGCTGTACAACTTCGTCTATGGTTATGCATACGCAATTTTATCAGTCAAGGACTTTACCGTAATGATCAATATGCATAAAAGCAATCCCGACATACTCTTTCACATATGGATTGTTAATGAGCGTATGGTACTTTCCCAAAACTTTATTTATAATTGTTGTTCAGGTAAAGGGTTGTCCACCCTCAAAGCAGGGGGACCTTTGCGTCATTACTCATTTTCTGATCCTGAACCTAAATACAGGGGTTACCCTGAAACAAACAACAGAGGGCTTGATCTACGTGGGTTTGGACCTTTAGTGGATGATGTTTCTCAATCAAATGATCCTTTTAAAACTATCCCTACTGATGTTCCTCTCACAAATGAACCTTGTATTCCTCAATAAAATGTTCATCTCTCAAATGAACCTATGTTAACTAATGTTCTGCTTTCAAATAAACCTATGTTAACCAATGTTCTTCTTTCAATTGAACCTGAACATATCATTGGATAAACTGAACCTTCACGTAAGCACGCAGAATTTGTCATTTGTAATGTGTGCTTTAACATTTTTTATCAAATTATTATCATGCTAAGAAACAACTTTGTTATTTTTTCAGTTGAATTTCAGTTTGACTCACAACCCGAACAGATGAAAGATCTCCTGGATTTTCGGTTCTGTAGTGGCTTATTCCGCATCGCGAGCTCATGCTTCATCTTCGAACTACAAACGAACTTTTGACCTCAATAGCAAAGCACGTAGCATAATCACAAACATGTACAGAACAAGTTTCTCAACCAATACAATTCATCCCCAGCAACACTCATGCTATTGGTTGAGAGTCGTCTTATAATAGCTTATTTTGTATCTCAGACTCAAATCTCACCCTCGATCCCATCAGCATACAGGAAGCACTACAAAAGACGTAACCAAACTTTCCTCAGTTTGAGACATCACTTTCAACCTCTACACCAGCAGTTCAACCTGCGTGAAGCACATAGTCAGTAATAGAGCCGTTGTACAACAACAAAGGTCAGAACGTTACACAACCTGGTCAAAGAATATCTCACACTCACTTTGTAACGTCCATCATTAAGGAACTTTATGGTCATCAAACGGTCATATTAGAGAACCTATAAGAGGACCTGGAGAATTGCAGATGAGGGACGGAACAATCACCATAGAAAAATTCCTACTCTATCATCCTATATTCTCAAATCGTTTATTGTAATACACTAGCAATCTCAATAAGATCATCACTTTCTTGAAATCCTCAGGAGAGGTCATAGTTTTTAACCTATTCGAAGGTTTTCCACGCTAAACAGTCTTGTTGTTTATTATCTATTATTCTTGAACGCTCTAAATACATTTGGTGTAAAAGCTAAGTCCGTATCCCAGAATTAGGCTATTACATTTGGTGCCGTCTGTGGGAATCGAAATTCTCAAACCCATTATCTTAAACGCCGCTGATCACCTTTTCTCAGAATGTTACCTCCAGGTCAAAGCACGCCGATCATTCAGGTGGAAGAGAACGCAGCTTTAGCAGACCTGAGGGCCACTCTGAACTCATAACTAGAAAATTGTGTAGCCCAAGAATAACAACTCGCGAGTGTACAGGACGGGCTAAAGGTCTTACAGGGTCAGCATGTCGCCGCCCAGAAGAATAAAGCCGTACAACCTAAGGGCTCGCAGATTTCTATTTATGACAGAATCAGGCCTCCTCCGAAAGGCGTTCATGCAGAAGGTGCACTTCGATCTAACTCTCAACAATAAGACATGGATTCCGCCTCGATCCAATAGATCTGACAGGAAGTAGATGGCGGCCTCGCAAGAGCCAGACAGACTGAAAACCTACCTCGATTGAGTTCGAGTCCCGGCAATGGAACGTCTAAGTGAATCTAGGGGTGACCATAACCCTGGAGAAGGGTGCGTCACACATCCAACTGTCACAGCTTGACAATACGTCACTCAGGAACATGTTGAGAAGCGGATCAAAGAATTGCTCGAAACCCACACGCCGACTAAAGGGATCCATAACATATTACAGAAGAACCCGGTCGCTCAAGAGCTCTTAGATGGGGAAGTCCCCACCGGTTTTCACACTTCAAAGATCTGAAAGTACAAAGGGACTGACCCAGCGGAAAATGTTCAAGAGTTCCAGGATGTTTTAGGCCTGCATTCCACGTCCAACCACATTCTATGCCGGCTCTTTCCTACCAGCTTGTGAGGCATGCCCCTACGATGGTTCCACACACTGCCTGAAGGATCCATCACAACTTTTGAGCAGTTGCGCGAACTCTTCATCAAGAATTACTCGCACAACAGAGATAAAGAAGAGAACTTATATTCTCTTTTCAGCCTCAAACAGATGCCAAGAGAAAAATTCGAGACGTTTACCAAAAATTTCTTAGAGTTAGCCCAAAAAGTAGACCGACTCGACCAAAAGATCACTATTTCTGCTTTTACCAACGCCTTACTCGTCGATGGCCGAGCAAAGGAGTACCTCGTCCTCAACAAACCAACAACGTTGGATGACATGGTTGAAAAGGTCAACGGATACATCGACCTAGAGTGGATGGTATCCGACAGGCAGAAACCTCAGAAGTCAACACTGACAGCTCGAGATCAGTCAAACCATTCTGATTTTAATCGGACATCAGATCAAGGGGGAGACAGAAAACGCACCAAATCCAACGACAAACGACCTCAGAAGGGGAGTAACTTCCCTAGACCTTACCTTCCAAAGATGAATGTGACTATAGCTAGCATATATCCTATATTACAGAAAGACATATTCTTTCGAAATGTGCAGTACCTTCAACCGATTGAAATCAAACCATACTGCATCCACCATAAGGTCCGACATCATGAGACAGAACAATGTTTTACCTTACAACAATTGTTGGATTACATCTTCGCAGATAGACGAATGCACGAGTATATAGTGGACCTGGGAAGTTATATGAACGGGAGTTACAAAAACCCCACAGAAGCTGTGCAAGTCGAAGATCCCGTAGCCGAAAAGAATTTGTACCATATCTCGCTCTGCCATCACGTGGAGACCCAGGTCGTCAAAGAATCAAACTGAAGTAAGCGAAGGCGCGCCACCCAATGTCACGACTTATCCATACAAGATAGCGAAGCTTGTTTAATTCCAGTATCCAGCTCTCAGGAAACTGGAATCTCTTTCGATGATTGTGATGTTCGGCACGTCAACTATCCTCACCATAATTCCCTGTTAATTATGTTTAAAATGCGGAACACAGTGCTTCATACGATTATGGTGGACACCAACAACACTATCGAACTCCTTTTTCAAAGCATGATCGACCAGATGGGTCTGGCCGATAAGGTCCAGCCCAGCAACGCTGATATCTATGGTTTCAATGGGTCTAAGGAGAAGCGCATAGGAAAGATCGCACTTCCTATCATCGCAGGGCTGGTAACACTCGACGTTGTCTTTTACATCATCAATACAAAATCTTGCTATCTGGGGATCATGGGACGTTGCTGGTTACACAGCATGTACACCATTCCATCAACCGACCACTTTGCATTACATTTTGAGTGTGAGGGTAGTGTTTACGAGGTAAAAGGAAGTTTAAAATTAATACGAGCATGCAAAAATTCTGTCGTCATTGGACCAGAACCTTCCAAATATTAACTCGCATAGCAATTACAGAAGACAACAGGAAACATTACAGAAAACTATACAGTCGACACTGCAGGGCAACATCTGCCCACTACAGAGACCACAGAATACGTTGAAATCAGTGGACCCAAGCGTGGGACATATATTGGCACCCATCTTCCCCTAGTAGAGCGCGATACTCTCATCTAGTTCCTTAAAGAAAACAATGACGTCTTCGTCTGGACGTTTTACGAGATGCCGGGTATCGACCCGAACATGGCCTGTCACAAACTCAACTTGAAGGAAAAAACCGTAGTTATCAAACAAAGACAGAAGACTTTAGCACCTAAACTTAGCGATGAAGTCAACAAGGAAATCAAAAAACTCATCGAAGTCGGTTTTATCCGCAAGGCCAATTATCCAAAATGGATATCGAATATTATAGCGGTACCAAAGAAGAATGAGAAGATCAAGGTATGCGTAGATTTCACCAACCTGAACATGAATACCTGAAAGACAGTTTCCCACTCCGTGTCATAAATAACCTGCTCGACTCTATGTCAGGGCACAAGCTTCTGTCTATGATGGATGTCGTGTCAGGCTACAACCAGATACCTATGTTACCTGACGACCAAGAAAAAACAACTTTTATTACAGAGCATGGCCTATACTGCTACAAATTCATGCCATTCAGTCTCAAGAATGTTGGAGATACTTACCAGCGATTGATGACCCAAATGTTCAAGGATCACCTCGGAAAAATAATGGAGGTCTATATAAACGATATGTTGTACAAAAGTCTAAAGAAGGAAAACCATATCGCAGATTCACACACAACCTTTGATATCCTCCGTCTCTACAAGATGAGACTCAATCTTGACAAATGCTAGTTTGGAGTTTAATCAGGGAAATTCTTGGGCCACTTAATCAGCAAGCGCGGTATTGAAGCCGATCCGGATCGCATTCGCGCACTATTATTTATGCCTTCCCTCAGAACGAAGAAAGACGTCCAGAAATTAGCAGGGAAGATTGCCACAATAAACCGTTTTGTTTCAAAACCGTCTGATCGCTGCCGATGGTTGTTCAACTTATTACGTAAGGGGACAACAAAACAGAAGCTTAAGAAGGACCACGAGATCGAATGGACAGCAGAGTGTAAAGCCGCCTTTTAACAGCTAAAACTTTACCTGGGTTCACCACCAGTGATGAGCACACCTAGCGAAGGGGAAGAGCTCACCATCTATCTTGCAGTTACTGAAGAATCATTAAGTTATGTTCTCATTTGGCTTGATGAGAAAACTGAAAAGCTGGTTTATGTCATCAGTAAAACTTTCACTCCAGCAGAATCCCGATACAACAAGGTCGAGAAACTATTTTTGGCTCTCTTCTACACCTCATAAAAATTGAGACAATACTTCCAAGCCCACTCAGTACGATTTGTGACCAACTACCCTCTACGTGAAATGTTATCCATACGAGAATAATCCAGACAAGTCCAGCAATGGTCAGTCACTCTTGGCGAGCATGACCTCCGATTTGAGCCCAGACATTCTGAAAAAGGGTCAGGCCGTAGCAGATTTCCATGCGGACTTCCCCTTAGAAGATCCTGACTAGGAAGAAGACAACACAGAAATTCATGAAGAACAGCTCGAAGAAAGGGCAGACTGGATAACGCAAAAGGGATGGCATCTTCTAACTGATGGATCCTCTAGACCCACAGGATCAGGCATCAAAATCGTGCTGATCACACCTTCTAATGATAGAATTGAAAAGGCAATCTGATTAAATTTTGAATCTACCAACAATACAGCGGAGTTCGAGGCAATGATTCACAGTTTAGATATGGCTCTAGAAATTAGAGTGTCCAAACTGTCCGTATATGCAGACTCTTTGCTCATTGTAAACCATTACACAGAAAAATTCTCGAAGAATGGGAAAATGATCGATTACGCAGCCGCCGTAGCTGACAGAATGAGTAGATTCAGGAAAATTTCTATCAAACATTTTCCGTGAGGAGGGAACAGACATTCTAATTCCCTTGCATATCTCGCAGGAGTCCTTAGCTCAGAAGCTCGGTATCACAAGATTGAAGTAATATCAACCCCCAGCATTAACATCATAAGTTCAAATTCTGTTAATACTAGGGGCGTTGAGGAGGATAAAGACGATTGGAGGTGACCATTCTTCAAGTATATTGGTACCAAGAACATATTCGATGGCGAACTCCATCAAGACCATACTAAAAATTGGCGCTTACTGGATAACGCCAAACGCTATATTGTCGAGAACGGTCTCTTATTCAAGATTTCGGTCACAGGGCCGTATCCTGAATGCTTATCTTACAAAGAAGCTCAAAAATTCTTACACGAACAACATGAAGGAACTTATGGTTCCCACGCAGCAGGAAGATCTCTAGCCAACTGAGCTCTTACCCAAGGCGTCTTCTAGCCTAAAATGAAAGCTCAAGCAATCGAGCTTGCAACCAAATGCGATGGTTGTCAACGTCATGGTCTCCAAATTCGAGCTCTAGCTTTAGAACTACATTCCAGCAACGTTGTATGGCCATTTAAATGATGGGCCCTCGACCTTGTCGATGAGTTTCCTACTGCACCTGGAAAATGTAAACATCTCTTAGTCGCAACGGATTACTTCACTAAGTGGGTAGAAGCAGTTCCCATATGCCGCACATCTGGGAAAACATCATCATTCATTTCGGCTGCCCCCATCTCATCAGGATCTACAATGGACCTCAGTTCGTTGTCTCCAAGGTCGTTGAATTCCTCAATCAACACAACATCATACATTCCCCTTCAAATCCGTATTACCTGCAAGGGAACGGCCAAGCCGAGATCACTAATCGCACTATCATCGATGGAATCAAAAAGCGCCTAACAGAAAAGAAAGGAAATTGAGTCATGAAGTTACCACATGTGTTATGGGCTTATAAAACTGTGCCATGAGTTTCAACTGGATGGACGCCGTTCCTTCTGGCTTACGGTACCAATACAATCATCCCTACTCAGTATCACCACCCTATTCGCGACCATACCATGACTGATGAAGAAAACAAATTCCAGTTAGCATGCAATATGAAATGGATCGAGAAGACTCGGTACAAAACAGTCATGAAATTGGGAAGGTATCGCCAAGCTTTAACTCGATTTTATAACAAACACGTTCGACATAGAGAGTTTGAAATCAAGGATCTGGTCCTCCGGGAGATTTCCAAACATCGCAAAGAGCTCAACACAGGGAAATTATTCAAAAACTGAGAAGGTTCTTTTGTCGTCATCGGGAAAATTGGCATCGGGTCTTACGACCTCACCACTGAGCATGGCGAGCACATACCTAATCCTTGGATCACAAGGAGACTGAAATATATCGTGGATAACACATCTGTCACAATGTACTTTTCTTCAAACTAATCTATCAGTTCTTCTGACGAGCTCACGTCAATAAAAGATTACTGTTTGATGAAAACAACTGAGTACTTTCAACTATGCCACACATAATTTCTATACATAGATTATAGATCATTTGTTGCTTTGGCCAAATTAATCATCTAATATACATTATAGATCGTTTATTACTTCGGCCAAACCGATCTATTTGATACATTCGTTGTACGCCAATCTTACACCAATGATATATTTGTGTTTGATTGCCCTACAAAACTTCAATACACAGATTACAGATTATTTGTTGCTTTGGCCAAATTGATCATCTAATACATTATAGATCGCTTATTTCTTTGGCCAAACCGATCTATCTAATACATTCGATGTACGTCAATCTTACACCAATAAAATACTTGTGTTTGATTACTTTACAAAACTTCTATACACAGGTTACTGATCATTTGTTGTTTTGGCCAAATTGATCATCTAAGAACATTGCAGATCATTTGTTGCTTTGGCCAAACCGATCTATCTAATACATTCGATGAACGTCTGTCTTACACCAATGAAATACTCATGTTCGATTGATCTACATTACAGTACTTCTTCTAATAAATCCAACGAGTACTTATGAAAAAAAATTACAGATCATTTGTTGCTGAGGCCAAATCAATCATCTAAACTACATTACAGATCATTTGTTGCTTCAGCCAAATCGATCATCTAAACTACATTACAGATCGTTTGTAGCTTCGGCCAAATTAACAATTTAAACTACATCGTAGATCGTTCGTTGCTTTGGCCAAACCGATCATCTCATGTATTACAGATCGTTTACCACTTTGGCTGATCCGATCGCATATCACACTGCTTTATATACATTATCATTGGTACCCTACACGGTTAGTACAGTTCACTATTCGTCTTTAACTAATTTTTTATACATCAATATTTCTTTTTTATCCATTGTTCGTATACATACAACATAATCATATTACTCATTCTTCACTAGAGCTATCACTTAACTCATTACCCACATTATAAGGTTCTGCTGCGTTCTTTACACCACTCTTATGTAACTTCTGACACATAAATTCTAGCATCCTCCCTACAACAATCTTCTTTCCCTCTCTAACCATTATCTATTTAAACGATCCAATCCTGGAAATCATGGGGTATAAATATGCAGTTCGGACCACCTCCATCTTACATTTTGCACCTTGAGCAGTCAAACCATCATATACCCTCTGGCTTTCAGCTTCCAGTCTCTTTAACTTAGCTATAAAGAATGATATTACTGCAACCGTCTCCCTCTCATGACTACCACCCGCTTTATTTTTTACTTGTTTACTGAGAAGGAGTTCGCTCAGCTTATGTTGCGCTTCCTTCAGTGCGCCTTCCAGTTGCTTACAACGATCGTCCACTCGCCATTTTGCACGACACACATCTGAATTCTAAGCTTCCAGCACGGTCATGAATTCAACCATATGATAAATCAGTGACATCGAATTTTCATAACTTGCATATTCTACTCGCTTCGAGTCATAACTTATCTCCAACCGCAACAGATGCTCCTCCAGCTTCGTATTCGCGCTTCGAAGTCTGTCATTTTCGGACTGGTATTCCAAGATATCCAGGTGCCACGTTTGCGAAAGCTACTCTAGATCACATATTTTATTCCAGTCCTTCTTTATGACTTCATTCTATTGAGCACAAACCTCCTCCATCTCCTTTCCCGTCATCCTAGTAACCAGCCACAATGCTTTATATTTGCGAGCAAGAGCTCTAACATCACTTATCTCCGTTTCAAGCATATTCAGTTAAAACTGCAGCTCCTTCACATTATTTCCTTCAGCCTCAAATGTGACTAGCAGTTTTGCAATTTGCGTTCGCGCAGATAGCAATTCAGCATCTTGTTGACTAGCTTATCCCGATCCACTTCCAACTCCAACACCCTTTTTTCTTATTTCGTCCTCTAAACTCTCTATCTTTCTCAAACTGACAGACATTACCGCCTCTTTCTCTTGAAAAGTTTTACTCATCCCTGCCCTTAATTTTTCTTCAGCCTCAATAGCACTTTTTCTGGCTTCTTGACCCGATCTTAGCTCAGCACGCATTTGTTCATTCTCGACACGTAATGTGTCGTACTGACTTTGTATAGTAGTCAGGTTCACCTATTCATAACATATTACATTTATAATAGTTTTTCATAACAACAGAGCACATATAACAGTTGGCAAAACTACATCATAAACATAGTATCTAAGCAAGTTAGATACATCATTCTATTCTCACAAAATACAGATTACATTTTCAAACACTACGAAGGGCTAATCACAGAAAAATAAGATTAATCAAATTGCGACTCATACAGATAGGAGACAACCGCCGCTTGTCTCCCATGACCTTCTTATTCGACGCCTGTACATCTACCGGTGTGGTAAAGGCCACGATCTCCTGTTGGCGTTGTTTGTACCGCGCTCGGGGTTTTAGACACTCGACCTCTTCCTCTTTTGACGGTTCCTCCTACGACCTAGGAAGGGGGTGGTCACCAACAATTTCTCCTTCACCTCGGATAAACCGCAGGTTTTCTACTTTGGTATTTTCCACTTCAAAATCCTTCCCACATTCTTCTACAAACTTCCTTAAGACGCTCTCCAGCCTAGAAAATTCTCTCCCATAAAACTCAGTTACATTGTCTATGTGACGTGCATGCTTCGTTCGAGCAGCGATTTTTGCTCACGATGGGCATAGATGCTCCTTCAATATCATTTGCGCTTTGTTCAACCGCTGACGTGTATTTTTTAGTAGCGCACCTAAAACCCTCATTTTCGCCTCTAACTTCATTCGAGCAGCCACTTCTTTCGATTACCACGTTGCTAAAGATATTTTTTTGCTCCACGTGCTGCGATAGCTCATCATGTAGACCCTTTATCTCACCCTCCAATTACGTTTGAACCTTTATTTGCTCATTCCGTATCCTAAAAAATACAATCCTCATGGCCCTTCGATCCTATATAAAGCCAAAGACATCAGATAAAAGTTTTACATCACCCTATATAACAGACACACCAGCCCAAGCTGAACATTATTTTGCTTCTAAATTATGACGATTGCATGCTTCTTGAGCTAAAAACATAACTCGAGCTGGGTCTGGAACTATACCTCTCTCCCTCAAAAGCTCTATATAAGCCTCCTTTAACCCTCCCTCACTATCTACTTTGACCTCAAAATATAACGTCAGAACCAATAGCATACTCTGACACCTCGCCTTATCACTTGGGTCATTAAAACAAACCAACTCTTTCGGTTTTTGAACTAATACCCCCATTTTCTCTTCCTTTCTTAACACCGTCTCTCTCTACTTTTATCTTAGCATATTTATATTGCAGATCATATAACTTTTTAGAGGTTTTCTCCAAATTTAACTTAAATTGCCTTATCTCGTATTCAGTTTTGTTAAGTACCTGTTGAGTACGGGCCACAGAGTCCTTCGCTCTACTCAATGACATGTCCAATTCGGAGTTCATTTTTCTCAAACGTTTTATCTCCTACACATATTATAGATATCTTATTTCAATACCAACATTCACGAAAAGTATATTTCAAAATATTACTTAAAAAGAAAAAGTGCACGATTATTCAGAGTACTATCGCATCCAAGTCACGCGAGCTAAAAAGCAGAAGACATGATACCATAAAACTTTCAAAGAGGCTTACTAATGTCTACCTCAAAAGGAGATTTCAGCATTTTCTCTGGAGAGAGAATTATTTTAGCACGTTCTAACAGAGGATCCACTATTTTCTCAATAGTATGGACTGCCTCTGCACTGCCTAGAGGAAGGTCTGAAGCTTTCTCAAATGCACCAGCAGCATCACTAGCCACCTCTTCCTCCTCAGTAAGGAGTTTGATCTCTACATACCTACCATTCTGGGCCAACGCCACATCATCAACACTCAACTCAAAATAATAGTACGAGTTGATAAAGTGGTCTCTTTCCACTAAGGCTGCTGCAACCGCATCAGACATGAGCTTGTCATGCTTTGACAATTCATGGTAGTTTTCTACAGCTACGGTAACATCTGCATCCCTTTGTTCTCTCCCCAACTGAAGCTCACCCTCGAGACCTTTCACGCGAGCTGACTGAGCCTCAAACTTCGCCGTCATATCGTCACATTTTTGGCTAATCTTGTCCAGACATTGTCTGGCCCCCTTAAACATCGTTGACAGCAGCCAATATAATAAAAATAGAAGAGTCAGTTCAATAGTTTCATTCAGTTCGAAGGCAACATCAAGTAAATAGTTTTTTAACCACATACCGCAAACGTGTGCTCGAGATACTCATCCTCGAGCTTCTGCAAGTTCGTCCCGGTCATATGACAGTATCTCCGCTCCAACTCTTTCATCTTGGCAGTAGTATGAGGGTTAGTCCGATCACTGTCCTCCTCCATATGCCATTTTCTCTTCAGACTCTTCTCAACGTCCCCAAGCGCAGATACGCTCACTTCAGGTTTTTCCTGTATGCCACCAGCAGCAGGCTTTACAATCTCTTGTTTTGTAGGCACAACCTCAATAGCTGAGCTACTTTGTTGCGCTGGCTTTCAGGCTTTACGAGTAAGCCGCTTGGTATTTTTAGGAACAAAAGGTGGAGGACTAAGCAAGTCAGCAATGGTCTCTACAGCCTTCCCCTGGCTATAGCTCATTTTTATTTAGCTCGCTGAACTTTTGGCACTATTAAATCTACTTTTTTATGCCTTCGGATACTCAATTCACCGAGTACCTTCGTTAGCTCGTCCTGGTCGCGAACAACACAATCAAACAAACTAGTCTTATCCGGAGTAGCCAACGGTTTGGGCTCTGTCAAATAAAAGGAACAGAATATCAGTTACACAACATGCGGACATAGTTATCAACTATTCTAAGGTTGGTCAACATTACTTACTCGGATTAAAATATCTATGGTTTAGCTCGAGCGCTGGTTCATCTGGAATCTGCAAATAACTACCCTCAATCCACACAAGGTGGTCATTCTATGGTCTACCTGCAGACTCAAGATCAAAGAATTTCAGCCCAGTTGTGTCACTATACAGGTAACTACTATTTCGACCCTCCATATACTTAAACTTGTAAAACTTCAAAACATCTTCAGCCGCGAACTGCTTCGCAGTCCCATTCTTCCTTCATTTTTTGTTCAGCGCCTCACATAGCCTCATCATCTCATACACATTCCCATTCAATTGGGCAGGGCAACACTGTAACGCATTCATAACCCATTTATGAAAGTAGGTCAGCGGAATTCTAAGGCCATAGAAGACCTAATTCAAGAAACATATAAAAAACCCACGTGGGGCTGATAACCCAAGCCTATTATAATATGAGAGGCTAACCCCCTCACTAATACATCTATTCTTCCTTCTACTTTTCCAAACAGGGAACTTGATAATACATTGCTTCCCTCCCTTTTTGGGAGACATAGGCTCTGAACCAGAGACCTTGGTCCTCCACATACCTACCCCACTCTCCTAGGCATTTCTTTTTATTTCTCAAGTACTCTTTCCCTACATCCATCCCCTCTGGGTATAATGCAATGACTCTTTCTTTCTTTCGTCCTCCTTCTCTTTCACGCCCTCATATCTATTGGGCCCTACCACCTCTATCGTCGCCACCACACTATTAATAGTTTCCTCCTTTACACTACACTCGTTTCCCCTCCCCGAAGACGACGTTTCTTCAAAATCAGATGAGACTGCAAACCTACTAACAGGAATAATAGGTTTATAACGCATACTAAACCTACAGATACAAAGACATTTTTTTATCATTATCACTACGTTACAAACAGAACAAACATACCCACCTTCTACCCAATCAATACGTCTATTTCCCTAAATCTTAAAATAAAAGGCCAAAATCAAATCATTTTAAATTCCCTCTTCTTCTCCAACAAACACATTTTCTCTCTCTAAGACAACATATACCACAAATTCTACATTATAGACTTTCTCTTAATTTTATTTTTTCAAAATCCCCTAAAAACCCTAATTTTTAAAACCAACTATACAGATTACTACGTAACACAAAGTACTAACAAAATCAAATAGATAAAAGTTTTCATCACCAACCTGTACTTGCTGAACAACAATCCTCTACTTTACCCGGCCGTCTCTTCAAATACGAGCGTTTCTGTCGCCTCTCCGATAACCTTCTATCACTCGATGAAGATGTCTTTCTCTAAATGCAATCAGCACTCAAACGCCTCATCTCCTTGATAATGATATGCGTACCACTTTTTTCTCTCCCTGAAATTGTGGACAATTTATGAGGGAGAGAGAGAGAGAGAGACAAGTTTTTATATTCTCCCACGGTTTATGAAAAGACGGCTCCTTCTGACACGTGTTAGTCATCCCCACTGTTGCTACAAACACGTCTTTTCATTTTACAGCATCATCGTGACTTCTGTGATAACGTTTGCCACCATCACATTTAACTCTGTTATTTACCATTAGCGACCCTACACCTTTTCAAAGCCCAGTACCAAAACGACCAATCATCTTACTTATACTTTACCAAGATAGTACAAACTTTCCTAAAATAGCTTAATTTTCAAAATTTGAAGATATCCATACAGTCGTTAAAATCTTATAGCTGTCATACAGAGAATCCGTACATAATAAATATAACAAAATACTTTATTCAATCAGATGGGAATATCAGATACTTTATTCTCTCACGATCTTTCATATTATATTTATTCAAAACTCCATCATAAAATTCTACCACAAAACAAATTACTTTTAACAAATCATACGACCTTGAACTTACCGAGCTCCCCAGTTACATCTGAAGCAACCCCAATGGTTCGGTTGCCCACACAGAATTAACTCCATATTCATTGCCCTTACATCCTCTTCTACGATCTTATCGCATGCGAGCTGTCGAACAGTCAATTCTCACACACGGGGATCCAGCAGAGACCAACAAAAAATGTTGCACCAAATGAAGCGATCTTGCTCGATACACCTGCCTTCATCATTCAAGCCAACCAGATTCGATGGCCATTCTGGAAGAACATCATCATACGGCAAGTGACGAAAAATAACGTTCACAGAGTTCAGCAACCTTGATATGAAATCGGCCATCCGCTGCCTGCTGCGTACGCTGAGAACGAGTCCTCACCATGCTCAAACATAACAACTCCAAAAAAATACAAGTAACAACAGCAGGGAATCCCTACTTATAGACAAATGAAGATCTCTGTAGAATCAATCACCCCACAAATTTTCCTTAAAAAAATATCCCCTCAGACGCGTGCATAGCAACAACCACGACGACTACTAGCCAAATAGTCAGACAGACCTCCATCTCAACCTTATCACATAGCTCGCATAAACATGAAACTTTCAGTTCGAACCAACAACTCGACCTTCTTTAAAATTTACCTCAATTTTACCTCGATTGAAGACACAATATCATCATAACAAAAAACATATATTTTATTCAGCTCAAAAATTACTCTAACAAAATACTTTATAATAGAGATTTTATAGATTACTTCAATTTACCTCAACTATCAGCTCGAAATCCTTTTCCTGGCACGAACAGTTCACAGAAGATGCAGACCCCAAACTTTGATCCAATACAACAAGACGCAGGGAAGTCAGAAACAGGTTTCACAGATGAAAGATCTTCTTCATGACCAAAGAACTATGGTCCATGGAAGAAAATGATCCTCTTCATCCTCCTCACCTCCCTACATGCTAGAGACAGACGGAAGGCCTCATTTCTTCAACATGACCCACTCATTAATAGGAAATCGACAAGACTCCCTCGGCCGAACACCTTCCGCTTCATCTTCAGTTGTAAAAGCCTCCTCCGCCAGCAGACGAAGACCGTTATGGCGTTCTGCCTCAGATTTTGCCAAGTAATAAAAATGTACCATTTGGTAGTAATCATCATCTGCCTCTATTACTTCTTCATAAGACATACGATGAAAAGTGGGAGATACATGAATTGGAGTAGGTAGATATAGTGGTTGATAGCCAAAATACATGATACGCAATTCTTCCATCTTCCTCCGGATTCTAGACTCTCAGGCCAAAGTCCTAGTCGTCACCATTGTTACTGCAAGAAAATAGTGAGGAAGAAATCTGAGACGAAGGGTTTACTCCTCAATACAAAACTCAGAGTACCTTTCATTTATAAGTCAGCATTCAAAGCAGACTCTACAAATTCCCAGCGCCAAATAGATTCCCCATGCAATAATATTTGACTACAGTAATTGGTTATAGGAAACCCAACAGTCACCAACAGAGATTCATGAATTGACATTGGAAATGAACCTCAGACATAACTACAACATTTAATGACACTTCTTAACCAACACCACTTGCCTACAATCATTCTCATATTGTTGGCTGAGAGGGGGGGTTGTAGCGGCTTATTCCGCATCGCAAGCTCATGCTTCTTCTTCGAACTACAGACGAACTTTCGACCTCAACAATAAATCACGTGACACAATCACAAACATGTACAAAATGAGTTTCTTAACCAATACCACTCATCCCCTGCAACACTCATGCTATTGGTTGAGAACCGTATTGTAATAGCTTATTTCGTATCTCAGACTCAAACCTCACCCTCAATCTTATCAGTATATAGGAAGTACTACTAAAGACGTAACTAAAATTTCCCTATTTTGAGACATTACTTTCAACCTCTATACCAGTAGTTTGACCTACGAGAAACACACACAGTAATAGAGTCGTTGTACAACAACAAAGGTCAGAACGTTACACAACCTAGTCAAAGAATATCTCACACTCACTTTGTAACGTCTATCACTAAGGAACTTTATAGTTATCAAACGGTCATATTAGAGAACCTATAAGAGGACCTGAAGAACTGCAGATGAGGGACGGAATGATCACCATAGAAATGTTCATACTTTATCATCTTATATTTTGAAATCGTTCATTGTAATACACTAGCAATCTCAATAAGATCATCACTTTCTCAAAATCCTTAGGAAAGGTCGTGGTTTTTAACCTATTCAAAGGTTTTCCATGCTAAACAGTCTTATTGTTTATTATCTGTTATTCTTGAATGCTCTAAATACATTTGGTGTAAAGGCTAAGTCTGTATCCCAGAATTAGGCTATTACAAGTTCAAATCTATTGCATACAGAGAGGATCTCTATGACTTCAGTAAAGAGTTTAACATTCGTGATCTATATTGAGATAGGATTGTACTCATGAATCACATAAGAGCTTATACAGTTGTAAACAAGTTCAATCTCGTACACATTATGAGCAACGAATATAAAATAGTAGTACGTTACAAAAGTCATAATTATTTTTAGTGGATTGACGCGACAAGGTTATTGGGTTCTGCCCTATTTAGAGTATGTACTTATTGCTTAGTGCATACATGCATCAAAGTAGAAACTGATGGTGGGAATGTGTATAATGCAGTGTCTAGTAGATGAGCTACTTCTATAATCAAGCAAAATCTATTATAAGTTCCAAACTATAAACCTGCCAAAATTATTGAAGATATGCAGATTAATCACAATGTTAATATAACATATAATCTTGCCTGACGTGCAAAAGAAAGAGCCAACTCAGTGGTAATATTATTTTATTTGTCATTTGTTCGCTCATCACCAGCCATTTGTTCAATCATGTTTATCATTTTATCGAATGACATTTGTTAGAAGCACTTTTTTATTTGCCCTAGGATATTTATCATTTGTATGTTCCACAATTTCATTTGATCTACGTAATTATTTCAGTTGCGAGGCAATTTTGAGCACGCATGCCAACTACTTAGAAACAACTTTGCGGAAGTAAGGTTGGTTAACCCGGATTAGGTGTTTGACATATAAACTACGAGTTATAAGGATAAGAGATTCACATGGTGTTTTTAGTGTTTTAGTCCTCCCAAAAAGACTTATAAACTATTGAGACCGGTTGTAGTAATTGATAGAACTTTTTTGATATGGAGATATCGTGGGACTTTACTAACAGCCATTGCCATTGACCCATGCAATCATATTTTTCCACTTACATTTTCAGTAACAGACTCGAAGACCATTGAAAGTTTGACATACTTCTTTGAGATGTTTGAGTCTAATTTCCACGGTTATGATACTAGATTGCGTTTTTAGTAACAGACTCTACGAATTATTAATGATATACCAAAGGTGTTTCAATTTACAATCCATATGTTTTGCGCCTTCCACATATCAAAAAACATTAAAACTACCCTCAAAAGCACGATGATCGCATTTAGGATGGTAACAGAGGCCCTAACCAGCATTAATTTCGATAAAGACATAAATGTTATCGAAAATACGGATCTAGTGGGTCTCCAATACATACTAGGCTTTCCCAAGGAAACATCATCTAATCTTTACATTCTAATGAGTAGGAATGTTGTCATTCTTTCTTGATAAACTTGTCATTTGTTATTTCAAGACTAATTATCATTACCCTTTTGCATACTTATTTGTCATTTGCTTACCATTATTTGTCATCAGTTCATTATTATTCCTTTTGTAGTTGTTCTTCTTCAATTTGTCATCATTTTATACTCATTTTCCATTTGTTTACAATTATTTGCCATTAGTTTAGATACAGAGTGGCTTACACTAATCATGTCGAGAGTTAGAATAACATTATTGCGGAAGTAAGAGATCTCCCTATCCATGTGTTTATTAAGGAATTGCGTAAAATCTATTCGGAAATATCTTGCATGTATAGGGAGGAAGCTGAGATGAGTCAAGCTCACTTAATGCCATGGGCTACGGATCACTGTGAGAGTAGAAAGTTTGTGGCGGATTAACTAACCTGCAGGGTTCGTACATCACGTCACCATTTTTAGATGATTAGTTATGGCATAATCGATTCACTATATATTGAAGATGGTACTTTCTCTTGTCATTGGTGGCAAATAATAAAGATTCCTTGTGAATACGTAGTACGCGCTCTCGGTCTTGCTAATGTTGATCCAACTACACGTGTCTCTGAGTACTTTACAAATGATACATACAAGGTTGTTCATAAACCGATATGGATTCCTATAAGAAGAATAGAGCAGTAGAAAACTTTAAAATCTGATCCACGTGTTTGTTCTCCTATACCAACAGTTCGAGCCGGTCGTGCTCACACGTAAAGGAAGAAAAGGGAAAAAATACATGGTCTGTTTACCAAACTAAGATTTTACAGTAGGTGTCAAAAAAATAAACACAATCATCATTCTAATAAGCTTCTGCAAATCCTATCTGACGACAATACACGTCCGATAATGGCACTATCTTTTATGGTGAGCACTAATCCACCTATGATCCCAGATGAAGATGTTGCAATCAGTTTGTGCTGATGATTTTAGGTACTCAATTTATCAGTTGTACAGAAGCTGAACTTTGCAGTTTTAGTCTATTTATCATTTGTCTGTTTATATTTTATCGTCAGTCTATTATCATTTAACTATCATTATTCATATATACTTTATCATTTGTTTGTCTCCCTTATATCATTATTTTCTTCACGGAAATGTCATTTTTTGCTTCCCTCAAATTATACAGAAATCACTATTTAAAAGTAAAAGGCAAACAAAGCAAAAGAAAAGAAATGTTCATACGAGGGAAACTATTACAACAAAAAGCTAATAAAAACCAAAAACAAAATAAAGAAAATGTTAACAACTCCCACTTGAGGATTCCTGATCACGTTCCATAACCTTAATCTTCTGCTCGAGACAGCTAATCTTTGAACCAGACTCCTACAGTTTCTTGTACTTATCCCAGTCGAACTTTAAAGCACATACCTAATCTTCTAAGAAGCGGATATGGAATTTGAAAACTCTCCAGAACGCTCACTTTACTTTTTTATAACCTTATCCAATTTGTCATACATTTCATCGAGTTCTCCTAATTTCTCCTTGAACTGATCATAATAATCTTTTAGCAGTTGCACTTTCTCACTGGAGCAATCACTTTCCATTAAGCAAATTCTATTTAACTTGAAGAGAAGTTCATCATCATGTTCTTCCTGAATCCGGCCCTACCACCACAAACTAATCTCGAATGGTGCTCGAAGAAACACGGCTAAATCGAGTGAAGTGGGAGTGTGACATTTCTTCAGAAGTTAAAAAGAGTTTAGGGTTTGATTAGTCGAGAAGTTGAAAAAATTTCAGGGTTTAGGGTTTGAATAGTTAAGAATAACTCAAAAGAGTTTAGGGTTTATATATGTGGAGAATTAAATGCCTTGCATTGGAACTTTGAATCATGTGTGGCAGGGTTTAGGGTTTAGGGTGGCGGGAACCACGTGGATGTTTGGGATAAATAGCTTGTTGTACACGTTATCAAAGCTAAATTTAAACTAAGTTGCCTAATCATGTAATAAAGATTGACTTGTCACATCGACTGTATAGGAAAGAAGCTGCTAGAATTAAAACAAATTATTTTTCATTGGTTCTTACTAAGAGTATCATTGAAATACAGTGAATTGTCACCATACAGACAATGTCATCCTCCCATTAGTACTTGTCATTTCTTTATACATAGAGTGTCATAGTACTGGTGTGACCTATCACCACCATACATAGAGTGTTCACTATATAACTTGCACGCTAGCTTCTAGTTCTTTCCAGTTCTTAAACATTACATACTTCCATACCAACGATGCATTCCCTTGTTTACTGGTGCGGTGAAAATTATGATCTTCATCTCTCACGCACAAGCCTCAACCCTAACCACTAGTTATGTCAATGCGTCTATAAATTTGGTGGGTATGGCTTTTGGGCGTAGGTAGATGAGGTAAAAAAGTACGATTGTGGTTTCATTTGTAGAGTCTCTAAACCGCCCTATAGGATTTTCTACCATTGCCTACAATACTATTATTAGTTCAAAATTTGGTTTCTTGAATCATCTACGCCCAATGATTCTAGGAGGCCACAATCGACAACGGCGGAAGAAATCACAAATTCTGGTCAAGGGAAAAATTAGATCCTAAAAAACTATTACAAATGAAACTTACACTCAACTAAGGATCTCCGAGGTCAGAACGGAGATGCTGAAAGATTTTATGTCCAAGTTAAAATCTCTAGATCTTAACAAATAGTCAAATATGTAAGAGTGAAGTGTAACAATCCTTATCATTAGTGACATTAATTTATGGCTCTAGCATGATAAACTCTTTAGGAGCAAATGTTTAAAAGTGCAAATACAAATGATAAACAATGATAATCGAACTACAAATTCTATTGAATAACAATATTACAGAAGATAGGCAAATCTATGGTTCAAGACCAGACAACCTCTCCTCAGTTAGATCTAACCTTTCCTCAATTAGGTATAACCTCTCCTCTAGCAATTCAGCTATGTCAATAATGCGCTCAAGATTTAAATCTATGGTTATAAAACCAACAACCATTCTATTGCCAACACCTTCGATAGCTGATTAAAGCTTCGTAAAGAAATCAAAAACCCTCCATGAGAAGTCATCCTCCGTAGTTTGGCGTTTCTTTCTTGTTGGCTGGTGGCTGTGAAGATGGAGTGGTCGGCCTGGATCCATTATGATTAATTATGGTGTGGAACTTCATATATATGGAGTCCATTTTCACTATACCAATTTTACTAAATTACCACGATACTTGTTAGTGGTAATAGTCAGTTTGCCATGGATAAAGTCTATAATAAAATATGCGTGGCAATATTTTTGCCACAGAGTTTTTCTATCATTATCTCATTTATGCTGATGAGGAGTAAATCCATGACAATATTTTTAATACGGATATAATCAGTGGCATAATAAGATATGTACCACTATTTTAGTCTGTAGTTAATATTATTATTACAAATTTTTTTAATCGTTATCTCATTTATGCTGATGCAGAGTAAATTCATGGCAAATTGTTTATCACAGATATAATTAACAGAAATTATGACAATAAATACTAGTTTTTGCCATCTTTACAAAATCAGACCCAGGGAACAATAAATTTCAAAATCGATAATGGCAAGAGGAAAAACCATATTTGCCCCTACTAAAGTTGCAATATTACAGTAGACAACTACCTATTTTTGGGCTCTACAAGTACAAATGTCACATCCGGCGTAATAAAAAATTATAATTTTTTTTAAACTCATTTAAAACTATTATATCAAGCCACGTATATGAGGAAGGCTGACATTGTCACCATCTCATGAACTACTTGTCATTTGTTTTAGTACATTTTGTCATACCTTTGAACAAATTTATTATTTATAAGAAGGCAGACTCTTTCACCAATTCTGTTACTATTTCTCATCGTTTATGGTTAGGTATCACCTGCGGTTCACAGGAGTTCGTTTGATTTTTGGAGCCAAAAGCGATTCCGATTCATCGAGCAGTTTCTTCTTCTTACTTAACCACAAAAACCGTCCTGATTATTTGTCACAAACTGTCTGTGTGACTGCTGCCAACTAAGTATTTGATTAAAGACTAGTACTCTACTCCTTGGGCATGGATGAAATTATGGTACTCGTAACTCCTGTAGATGGTACTCTACTCTACTCAACTTTTGGAACAAACGATGGCAAATTGTCTGCGCGGCTGCTGTAAACTAAAATATGTCATTTATTTAGTTCAACTCTGGCATTCTTTCAGACATTTTTGTCATTTGGTAATAACTTGTTATCATTTGTGTTATATAACTTTCTCATTTGTTTAGTCTTCTTTATCATTTATTTTATACAACTTTGCCATTTGTTTAAAAAATATCAACTACTTGAATATTAAAGTAGGTTTCTAGGCCGTGGGCTCCACATGTAGGGTAACAGGTAAGGCCGTGGGCTCCACTAGTTCAAATGTCACTTCATAATTAATAATAAAGAAGTTCAAATCATTTAAAAATATTATTATCATGTTACGTGTCCAATTTTAATCGTTCTTCGATGTACACGTGTCATTACTATTTCGAGACTTGTAAGGCAGACCCTGTCACCATTACATGCATTTGCTATCATTTGTTGAAATCAATTTGTCATGCATTTAAACATCAGCCATATTGGCTCATGCAGACTCTGTCACTATCAGTTATATTATTTAGCATTTGTTTACTATTCTTTAAGCTTAGGTAACATGTGTGATTCACACGAGTTCGTCTGTATTTTGGCGCCAAAAACCACCCCCATTCCTCAAAAACTTTCGTCTTAAATGACCACTGCAAAAGCCGTCAAGATTCTATAAATCGTATGTGATTGACAACCTTAAACACTGTCCTAGTCGCACAAACCATTTTCTCAAAATCGTCATGATTCTACCCATCGTGTGTGTGTGTGATTTCAGTGATATATCAATGGCAAATCATTTGTGTGACTATTGCCTACCAGGTGTTTGATCAAAGTCTATTTTTTCTTCTTCTTCTACAATGAAGTCTGATAGAGTGAATGAACAAGTTGACGAGGAGAACCAAACACAGGAGGGTGGAGCCAAGAAGGGTACCTCCAATGTTAAAAATTACACCTCTCAGTGTACAGGTTTGGGACTTCACAAAATGTTTGTAGCTATGCCTGATGAGGATAAGGGCACTCTTCGTGCCACCTGCTTTGCACCCTTATTGCTGATTGATCCAATAGCGACAATGTCGATGTTGGTTATAAAAATATTCGATCGTCATCTTGGTGATATGAAGTTCCAATTTGGGGAGACGATAACTTAGATGAAACCCATTCATGTGTTGCCTAATTTTGGGGCTACGTATCTCTCCTATTGCAAATAAGTTCTTATTTGTTGATCCTAAGCATATGACAAATTTTAGAATGAGGCGATTCCCCAAGAAGAAGAACACATATGGGTTGAAGGAAATTGATGATGCTTTAAAACAGGCAAAATTGGAAAGACATCAAGGTAAGGCTTTAATTTGTCATTTGTTCTATCTTCTTTATCATCGTTCTTTATTGTATTTCTCAACCCCCCAATATTTGTATTTTATTTACCATTTTTGGCTCATTATATTCTAAGGTTCTTATCATTGCATTATGTTGTTTCGTTTTGCAGAAGATGTTCTTCGATTAAATTTGTTAAAATTTATACTATCCTTTTACCTCCCTAACAAGGGGAAGAACATTTGGGTTAAGTATGTTGATCTGGTTGATGATCTAGATCAATTCAAAAGATTTCATTGGGGTGAGCAAGTTTATAATTTCATGTGGAGTTAAATAGTAGAGTTTTCCCATTATCGATTAGCCGCTGGTAAAAAATCCGATAAAACTTTATCACTGTACCGATGTACCTGGTTGTTGATGATATGGACTTTCATTTCTATTTCTAGCCAGAAGTTTTCAAGAATTGAGGAATCTATACATTTTTTCCCTAAGTTACAAGGATGGAGGATGACATCCTTTAAGCATCGCCAAATTGTGACGTTTAAAAAGTTTTTTGCTAACACCAAATTGCTGATAATAGCTATAAAGCCGTCTGAGACTGACAAGCAGCAAGATCTTGTGCAAGAGGCTATGGTAATATTCTATTCTTTGTATGATTGATTCATTTTATTACTTCCTTGCCATTTAATTTATATTTCGTATCATTTTATTTGTTTAAATTTGGTATTTCTTTATCTTTTATCGTCATTTGTTTGATTTTTCTGCCATTATGAAGTCTTTTTTTGCCATTTGTTGTATGCCTATTATCATTGTTAGAGTATTTTCTATCATTTCTAATTTTCCCTTTGTCATCGTCATCTTTTTGAATATTTTAGGGAAATCAAATCGAAGCACCTGCAATCGGCGTTGCACCTGTAATCGGTGCACCTGCAGTCGGTGTACCTACAGTCGTTATACCTGAAGTCGGTGCACCTACAATAGGTAGTAGTTCTTCTGCCATTGAGATCAGAGCTGTAGTGGTTAGGGTATGCTCCCAGTTGGAGGAGCATGGCAAAATGTTGTATAACCATGGTTAAATGTTAAAACGAATTTCGATGTCTACAATGGGAGACAATACTCTTCCATTTGGAGATACTCCACTCCTTGGGAAGTACCAGTTCTCTACTTCTAAGAAAACTGTGAAACACAACTGAGAAGGAGGTAATGAGAAAGAAGATGGGAAAAAGAAGAAGGCAGAGCCGAGAACCTGGCAACAAAAATATAAAAAGATTGGAGAGAAGAAAAAAGGTAAGGGAGAATGGCAGAAGAAGTCGAATGCCAGCAAGAAGAATAAGAAGGCTGAAGAAGCTGATGTGCCCTTGAAGAAAAAGGTTAAAGGCACGAAGAAAGAAGCTTTTACTGATGAACAATTTGATCATGTCCCACTAATCCAATTGAAAACCTTAATCCCCAAGATTCTCAAAAAGGGCTTGGCTAAAAGAGTACCAAGGAAGAGACGGGCAGAATTCCCAAAACTTGAGAATATTCAATCAATTGCAGAAAATTTACTTCAACAAGTTGCGTCTGGAGAGGGATTGGAGGTGGTCAAAGATTTAATGGCATATGATGATGTTGAAGTGAATTTGGAAGCGATATCGTCTGAATATGGTGGTGGTCTTCTAAAGGTATCATCCGTTTACTACTTCTTATCATTTATATGATATTATTTGACATTTGTTTTTCAAAATATTGGCATTTACTTTATGCAATTTTCCATTTCTTTAGAATTCGGTCATTTGTTCATAATGTTTTTAGCATTTGTGAGGTTTCCTTTGTCATTCTCTTTTCTAGAACTTTCATTTCTTCTAATGTCTTTGTTCATTTTATTTATTGTATGTGAAGTGGAAGAAGGGTGATGAAAATGATAATGATGATAAGAAAGATGTCAAGGAATGCACGTTGGGCTAGCGATCTTCCAGAAACATGTGCATCACAAGTACCTTCGTGAAACTATCTGATTTTGATATGAGCCTGTTTCTGTGAGATACATTTGATAAGTGGTCTGCCTCTAGTGAGTCGATATAATATTATATTTTAGACGGTAAATCTGGGGTACTTGGCCAACAAGGATCGAACTTCTTCTTTATTACTAGGGAGGATGCCGGAGTTGAGGTAAGCGTAAAATGGTCTTCTCTAGTCTCAGGGTTGTCATCTTCAGTAACGGTTATCTAGAGTGTTGACAAGATATCAAGGCTAGAATGCTCAAGGATCTCGATTTCTAAAGATTTTTTTTCACTGTCTCCCAGCATGCCAACGATGTAAGCTAATGCATCAGCATGACAATTTTTTTTCTGAGGTAAATACAAGATGGTTGCATACTTGAATTTTTTCATCTTTTCTTTGACCAAGCCTGCGCAATCAACCATTTTGCCTGTTATCTTGAAAATGTTGTTATAATGATTTACGACGAGTAAGGAGTCGATATATACTGCTAATTCCTCAGCTCCGAGAGTAAGTGCAAGATCGAGACTGTGTAAGATTCTTTCATATTAGGTTTCATTATTGGTAGCATAAAAGTTGAGTTTGATAGCTTTCTCAATGCGATGATTGGAAGGCGTAACGAGGACTATGCCAATTCTGGATCCTTGTGATCCTGCTGATCCGTCTGTAAAAAGTCACCAACCGAAACTTTTAGACCATGCTTCTGGTCCAGCAATTGAGTCATCGATGAAGATTTATTTGAGTTCTTCACAATTGGGGTATTCGGCGAGAAAATCTGTTAAAAAGTCGGCCACTGCTTGTCCCTTGATGGATATTTGAGGTTCAAAGGAAATATCATACTCTTAAAGAAAAGCATACCATTGCTGGATTCTGCGAGATTTTTCTTTCTTTGAGAGTACTAGTTTGAGAGGGTACTTGGTGATGACTTTGATAGGATGAGTTTGAAAATAGGGATGAATTTTTTGAGGGCCGTAGACCAAGGCGAGTAGCTATTTTTATGTTGTTGTGTATCATTTTTCAACAGGCATAAGTGTTTTGTTGATGAAGTAGATTGGTTTCTCTACGCTGCCATCTTCTCGAATAAAAATGGAACTGATTGATTCTTCTGCTGTGGACAAGTACATAGTGAGTGATTCGCCATCAACTAGTGTACTCATGATAGGAGGATACCCCAAGTATCGTTTAAGATCTTGGAAAGCTAGTTCACAGTCAGGAGTCTAAACGATCTCCTTATGTTGTTTTTTTGTAACTGTAGTGGGATCACCACGAGGAAGGAGGTAAAGAAGTTTGCATCGATTAGAGGACTTGGAGATGAAGCGATGAAGTGCAGCGATTTTGCCTATATATTATTGGACATCTTTTTTTGTTTGGGGAAATGGAATTGCAGTGAGTGCTTTGATTTGTGCTGGATAGATTTTGATTCCTCTTTTGCTGACTAGGTATCCCATAAATTTTCCAGATGCAACACCAAATTGGCATTTTTCTGGGTTGAGCTTCATTTTTTATTTGCGAAGGATATCAAAGATGGTTCGGAGGTGGGCGGTGTGATTCTCGCGCTTTAGGATTTTGCAAATCATATCACCGATATAGACTTCCATGATTTTTCCGAGGTGGTCTTTGAACATTTGGGTCACCAGCAGTTGATAAGTGGCACCAGCATTTTTTATCCCAAAAGGCATTACTGCGCAACAGTAGAGACCTCATTCAGTAACAAAGGTTGTTTTTCTTAATCTTCTTTGGCAAATGGTACTTGATTGTAGCAAGATGCGGCATCCATCATTGATAGAAGTTCATGTCCGGCGATGAAATCGAGCAGTTGCGGAATCAGTGGTAGTGGAAAACTATCTTTTGGAGTGAGTTTGTTTGGTTTTGTGAAGTCAACACAAACCCTGATTTTCCTATTTTTCTTTGGGACTGCCACAATTTTAGGTACCAATTTGGGATATTTGGCTTCTCGAATGAATCCAACATGAAGGAGTTTACCAATCTCTTCGTTGACTGCATCTCAAAGATGGGGAGCTAGATTCTGTTATTTTGGACGATTGTTTTACTGTCTGGAAGGAAGTTGAGTCAATGGCAAGCGATTGAAGGATCGATTCCAGGCATTTTTTGGAAAGTCCAAGCGAAGACGTCGATGTTTTTTTTAAGTAGCTGTATCATAACATCTTTTTTATCGATTGACAACTTGGATCCAATGAAGGTTGTGCATCCAGGGATATCGAGTTCAATAGTTTCGATCATTTTGGTATCATACAACTCAAATGTGGGTAGTGCTTCATGCTGTAGTTGATATGCTTTGAGAAGTTTAGCTATATGAGGGATAATTGTGGTATTTTCGCACATTCGTGCGACTGCTTGGCTGCCCTTGATTTTATTGACTCCGTGATCCATAGGAAAATATAGCTCTAGATGATAAGTTGAGGGTACTGCTTTAATAGAATGTAACCAACCGCGTCCCAAAATACCCAAATATTCGGACTCTGTATTAATGATAAGAAATTTGACAAATGTGGTTTTTGAACCTGCTTGAACTGGCAGAGTAATTTCTCCTGTGGCTGATTCTTTTGAACCATTAATGCCCGTGATTGTTGTTGTCGAAGCTTTTACTGTATCTGTAAGGCCCAAGACTTCGATTGCTCTTCTGAATAAGACATCCTGGCACTTCCGGTATTCGCGAGAAGCGTATGTAAGTAATCCTGTCTTACTTTGAGCATAATAATGAGAGGGACATCATTAAGGTATTTAACATAACTGGTATTGCAGTCCTCGAATGTTATCTGGTAAGGACGCTTGGATTTGCTTGTGCTTGGAAGAAGTTTTACTGATTTGTCTGAGGAGGTCATTTTACAGCAAGACGTACGATAGTCTAATTTTCTTTTTTTCCCTTTTTTAATCTCGATCATATACAAATGGTGAGCTTGTCCCTGGATCTAATTTTGCTCGACTTCATTGGTTTTTGCTTGTTCTTCAAGAAATTTATGAATATTGATAACATAATTGTGGAGTCTTCCTGCTAAGAGGATACGATGAAAGATAGGTATGAGGGAGTAACAACTATCAGTTTCATGACTACACACATTATGATACTGACATAAGGGCCTGTTCGAAAGATCTGTAATTGCTTGTGGCATGCGATAACACTCGTCTCCTTTTATCGTCGATAAGATAATGGAGAGGGTTGCTGCCATTGGTGGCAGAATTGGGACAGGTCTGTCAGGGTTTTCCATCCCTTCTTCTAGTATTATCAATGTTTCTATCGCGTTGCTTCGGTGCTTCAGTAGTGACTGCTCGTTGGGACGGGGTCGAAGATGCTTCTCGAGAATGGATGACAGATGAGCTTTTCATCTTATCATTCTTCGATCGTTCCAGCTTGATGTAGTTATTAACCACGTCAATCATTTCAGTGACCGGGCGCGGTTTGTGCAGAGTAAGTTCTTCTCAAACTTTTGAGTCAATATGCAAGGCGGAGGTAAATGCCGGAACCACGATTTTAGGGTCTGAATTTCCAATCGTCCATATTTCCTGTAGGAAACGTTTATAAAAGTTTTCCATAGATTTTTTTGCGCCCTGCTCGAAGTAAAACAAAGATTCAATGGTAATTTCGCGCTCCCTAGCATGAGCATAGTTGGATTCAAAAAGATGTTACAATTGGCTGAAGGTGGTGATGGAGGCTTTTTGGATAGTGTGGAACCATCAGAATGGTTCTTCTTTTAAGCTCATGTTAAATAGCCTACACAACATATGATCGAGCTTGGAGTATAACCCAACCGCAGCTTTAAAATGTTAAACATGTGCAAACTAATAAGTTAGGCCTGAATATTGAATGAACTTGGGCATATGGCAATTTTCTGGGATGGGCATATTTTTGAGATATGGAGAGATGGGGTTTGTTTCGATTCTATCAAGCGCATATCGTCGGCCTGGGATGTCAGAGTTGATGGCTTAGATTATGTTGTTAAGGTTATCTAATGTGACGAATTGTTACGGGGGAAGAGGCAGGGCTGCAATTTGAGGAACAAAATCGCCCTGTCCATCCTGTCCTAATCGATCTCTGATGGGCCTCCTTTCTGGCGGGGGGGGGGGGAGTTTGATGACGTGTGCGTTGACTTCCTTAGGTTATCGAGGCTGAAGAAGTTAAACTAAAATGTCGAGAGGCTCTATTCCGATTTCTAGATCTGGATCGAGACATTCGTTGATCGTCCTCTCTCGGCTGATCATTGCGTTGAACTGTTCTTGATCAATGATCACTTTGAGCCAGTAGAGGTAACGTTTGGTGAGCAGTGAGTCGATCTTGTGTCCTTCATAATCTTTCCATCTCTTTTTGATGTCTTTGACTTTGCTGATCCAGGGATTTCTGTGTTCGTTTCTTTCCGTTTGAAGAGCTTGAGCGTGGATACGCTGATCTTCCAGTCTCTGGGTTTTTTCTGCAGCCATTTTTTTTTAAGTTCAAGGACTGTATCGTGCAGATCAATAACTACTGGTATGTCATGATCTCTTCCGGTACTGGAATGGCTTCTCAAGTTCATGATTGCCATCGAATGGTGTTTAGTTTGGAAATGGTAGAAAAAAGTATGATTTTCCCACAGACGGCGCTAATTATAGTGACGGGTTTTCCAGGAGGAAAATCTTCGCCAATACTTATTTGTAAATATTGTAATTAAACTAGATGAACAAGATTTTACGTAGAAAACTCAGTAGAAGCTGAGAAAAACCAGGATCTCGAGGAGGGTTTTGATGTAAAATCCAGTATATTGCTAGTAATTACAGAGATTTTGTATAAATAGTGGGGTTATGAAGTTATAATTAATAACATTTTTTTATCTCTAATAACCTATTATCTGCCTGTATTTATTGTGTACAAGCAATTTCACAAAAAAAAATAGTCTCCTATACCGGGGGGAGTGGACAAACTTTACGGATCTCTAACAGCTCTTTCTTTGACCAGGCACAACGACTACTTCTGGTAGGTCGAGGACATACAGAATCTTCTAGAATGTTGAGTTATCTTCGACTATAATGTATTATCTTCTCGAATGTAGGTCTTCGGTTATGTATGGCTTTCTTCAACTACGCTCTGCCAGCTTATTCTTGTCGAATTTGGGGATATGTTACTACAAACATACCTACTCATTAGAATGTATAAATTAGACCAAGTTTCCTTGGGAATACCTAGTATGTATTGGAGACCCACTGGATATGTATTCTGGATAGCATTCATGTGTTTATCAAAATTAATGTTGGTTAGGGCCTCTGCTGCCATCCTAAATGCGATCTTCATACTTTCGAGGGTAGTTTTAATGTTGTTCGATATGTGAAAGGCGCAAAACATATGGATTGCAAATGGAAACACCTTGAGTACATCATTAATAATTCTGGGGTTCCTGTCAGAGATGACAACGAATCTAGTGTTATAACCATGAAATTAGCCCCAAACATCTCCAAGAAGTATATTCAACTTTCGGTGGTCCCCGAGTCTGTTATCGAAAATGCAAGTAGAAAAATATGATTACTTAGGTCAATGGCGATGGCTGCTAGTAGAGTCCCACGATATTTCTCTTTTAAAAAAGTTCTGTCAATCACAATAACTGGTCTCAATAGTTTATAAGTTTTTTTGGGGGGGGACCAAAACTCCAAAAACACCTTGTGAATCTCTTATCCTTACAACTCGTAGTTTGTATGTCAAATACAAAATTCGGGTCAACCAACCTCACTTCCACAAAGTAGCTCATAAGTAGTTGGTATGAGTGCTCAAAGCTGCCTCACATCTAAAATAATTACGTAGATCAAATGATATTGTGTAGCAGACAAATGATAAACATCACGGTACAAATGATACAATGAGTTGACAAAATGACATGCGATAAAATGATAAATATTGTTGTACAAATGACTTGTATGGGGGAACAAATAACATATAAAGTGATGATAACTCAGCGTGGGTTTTTTCTTTTGCACGCCAGACAAGATTGTATGTTATATCAATATTGTGATGAATTTGCATATTATCAATAATTCAGAAAGGTTTAAAGTTTGGGTCTTTTCAGAGTTTTTGCTTGATTATAGAAGCAACCCATCTACTAGACGCTGCCTTATACCCGTTCCCACCTTCAGTTTCTACTCGAATGCATGTATGCACGGAGCAATAAGTACTTACTCTAAATAGGTCAGAACCGAGAAACCTTGTGCCATAAATCCGCCAAGAACATTTATGACCTTTGTAACATACCATGATTTTATATTCGTTGCTCAGAACGTGTTCGAGATTGAACTTGTTTACAATTGCATAAGCTCTTATGTGATTCTTACATTCAATCCTATTTCGATATAGATTGCCAATGCTAAACTCTTTACTAAAGTCATAGGGATCCTCCGTGTACGCAGCAGATTTAAACTGAAAGTCCAGGAGATCTTTCACCTATTCGGGTTGTAGCTCAAATCGAAATTCATTTGAACAAATGAGAAATATTCTACTTAACATGATAGAAATTGGATAAGAAATGTTAAAACACATCACACAAATGACAAATTCTGCGAGCTTAATTGAATTTTTAGTTTGTCTAATGATAGGTTCGGGTTTAATTGAAAGAGGAACATTAGTTAACATAAGTTCATTTGAAGGAGGAACATTAGTTAACACATGTTCATTTTAGAGATGAATATTTGATTGAGAAATACAGGGTTCATTTGAGAGATGAACATCAGTAGGGATAGTTTGAAAATGTTCATTTTATTGAGGAAGATTAGTTAACACATATTCATTTGAGAGATGAATATTTGATTGAGGAATACTAGGTTCATTGAGGGAGGAACATCAGTTCAGATAGTTTTGAAAGAATCATTTAATTGAGGAACATCATCATCATCCACTAAAGGTCCAAACCTGCGTGGATCAAGCCCTCTGCCGTTTGTTTCAGGGTAACCCCAGTATTCAGGTTCAAGATCAGCAAATGAGTTATGCCGCAAAGGTCCCCCTGCTTTGGTGGTAGACAAGCCTTTACCTAAACCAGTATCTTTGGTGGTGGATAACTCTTTACCCGAAGAACAGAAATCATAAATAAAGTTTTGGGAGTTCTGGGAAGGTACCCTAAGCTTATTAACAATCCATATGTGAAAAGGGTATGCCGAAATTGGTTTTATGCATATTGATCATTATGGTAAAGTCCTAGACTGATTAAATTGCACATGCACAACCATGGACGAAGTTGTACAGCTTACAGTTCTCACGACAAATTTCTCTTGTTTCTTTAAGGAGTGTAACAAAATCTTTGTATGACGAGTGCGTTCTTAGTGAGGCAAGTTTTGTACTTCCTCCAACATAACTAACGATTGATCCGATCTTTGGACGTGTGATATCCTCATTAAAATGAACAATGGTATAAAGCTGAACTCCATTCATCCCTAAAACAAATGATATAAATAAACAATTCCTGTAATAAAGTAGTGAACACAAATGAGAAAAATGATATAAAACTAAACTTCAGCAATCCTTAAAATAAATGATAGGAATCCCAAAATAAATGATATCAATTAACAATTCCGGTGATATAGTAACAAATAATAAATGCTAAAAATGACACAAGAAAAATGACAAATGATAAAGTAGCAGAAGACAAATGATTAAAAATAAAAATAAAAATAATTATGTACAAATTGTATCGTCTTGCATAACATTTTTCTTAAGAAAAAAAGGCTTCAACTCATGATGCAGATGCACAGTGAGAGATGATGGATACAGAGTTAGAGATGATATTTACTGTAACGCCCGAAGAGAAGGATAACAACGGTCTTTGACAACGAGAATAGCCTATGATAACAACAATCTTTTCCTCTCTAATAACCTCTGTGTGAGGACTTTAGCGAATGCAGAACGATAGTTGGAAGACTTGGCACATGAAGGAGACAAACAGTACATCAATGAGAATCTGTTTTGATTTTTGTAGAAATTTTGTTGTTGAAGAAGAATAAAAAAAATAAGTTTTAATTTTTATGGTTGGTAGTGTATTTAGGGGGGAATCTTCTCTCTTATTACTGTAGTAAATTAGACTACTCAACAACTCCAGTGGGATAGTTTCTCATTATTTATGCATTATTTATCATTTGTTATGCGAGAACTTTGTCATTTGATATGTATATATTTGTAATTGTTTTGTTATAGATTTGTCATTGGTTTAGTAATTTTTGTGTGTTGGTAGATTTATTATTATAATAGATTAGACTACCCATCAACATTTAATGTTAGAGAATATGGTGGCAGCTAGGGAGTAGTAGGTGAGACTATTATCGATTTATTAATTTTAGTATAGATTTTGGAAGAAGCTTGTCCAAGTATCGATTTTGTAAAAATGGCAAAAACTAGTATTTATTCTCATAATTTCTGTATAATCAATGCTATAATGCGATATCAAGTAAATATTAATAAAATTTTATGAGTCAATGTTATCATATCACAATTTTGTACGGATAAAACAACAAATAGTATAGTGGGTAGTAAGTTATACGCAATATGAAACTCAGGGTTGCGGATCCCTATAAATAAATAAAAAATAAAAAATAATAAAAAATAAATAATTATTCGCAATGGCATTTTGGTACGCCATAATTGCGGGAAGCAAAATCTTAATCTCTCGACAACAATCGCTCCCTTGGGTTTTCGCTAAAAATAAAAACTTTAAGAAACCGACGATTTTAAGCTGTCATTTCTCTCTCCATAACCTCCATCATCTCTCCGCAATGCTCTATTTTTTCTTGCTAGTTCCTCCTACTACAACGCAGAATCATCGACGCGTTCAAGTTCAATTAGGTCTCTCTCTCTCTCTCTCTCTCTCTCTCTCTCTTTTGATTGTTTATCTAAATATAGTACACCCTTTGCAATTAATTGAAGAAACCCTTTACAGTGGCCACTAGCATTTTGATCGCCTCTTGGATGATAATGTTTGTTATAATTAAAATTAGGGATTTTATTTTCTGCCCCAATATTTGTGGTTTGTGATTTCATCTCATAATTAGTAAATCGAAGGTTGATTTAGTGAAATAGGGTGCTAGACGAAGATTTCTGGAGTTGTGTAATATGACTTGATGAATTTTGGTGTAGGAAGCACTTAGAATTTCGTTTGCCCTTCTAGGTTTGTAAGTACCAATCATACTAATCCCTAAGTGTTCTTGGGTTTCTTTTGGAAAAATATGCTCACCACATTAAACAGACCAATTTACACTCGCCGGAGCAAAGCAGGCATCCAAATTCTTCCCCAAAGATGCTAAGAATAAGAAGACATCATGTAAGTCATGAAGCATCTGAAGGGAGGATCACACAGGCACTTCCATTGAAAAGTGGAGCTCCTCTTCTCTAAAAGTTTGTTTCAGTTGCATCAGATGAGTTCTAAGGCTCTTTTCCTCTACCTGCACAGCAGCTGTTGAAGCCAATAAGTCTCCACATTCATCATGCAGTGCTCTCTCTTGCGCTGTTACATTAGCGAGTTCGGAAACCAGACAATTCGTTCCATCCACCCTAGATAGTAACAAACATATGGATGTAGCCATTATCTGCATTACATCAATGGATGAACAAATAGCTTTCTTCAACATGTCTTTATCTGCCCAGTCCCCTGAAGTTACAGGAAGACGGAGAGTGCAAGCCTCCAAAGCTTCAGTAGCCCTGGAAATAGAAGTCAAATGCTCTTTCTCCAACAAAGCCCAATCACCAAGGTAGGCAATTTGTTCGTTCAGAACGATGTTCTACTTCAGCTCTTGCCTCAGTTGTTGAAAGTTGATCCTTTTAATGACGACAGAATTCCACAGTTCAAAAGTAGAGTTCCAGACACTATATATAGTATTCTCTGCTACTAAATTATGAATAGATAACACAGATTCTGCTTGGGCATTGGCATATTGCCATTGGAAATATCTATTGTAAAGTAGTCGTAGCTGATGAGCATCTTCTATGTGATTCACACCCTTCTTTCCTTTTTTAATATCAGCAATAAAGTTGAGAACAGAAGATGAAGTGTCGGGTCGACTTGAAATTGCGCTCGCCGAGGGAAAAGGAATAGTTTGCCTTGTTCTGGATGTACTAATCATACCTCTAGAAGGAGAGGCCTTGCTAGGTGATGGAGTACGAGGTGATCGAGGAACAAACGGCATAGACTGAGATCTAGTAGTGCGGGTAGTTGATGAAGATCTTTCTGAGGAGCACGAAGAAGCACCAACATACTTTTTATATTGTACCCTCCCACTTTGATCGAATATTATTTGACTTGCTACCTCACTTTGAGATTTTTGTAGAGTTGGTTGGTCTTCTCAATGGCGAAACACCTCATCCTTGAACTGGTGAACTAGTAAAGTTTCGGGATTTATCCATTAGATCCATGCTCCTATTTAAAGATCACAGAAACCTTAAGCCATCGATGTTGATTTAGGACTCTGGAATGTGTATTATCCATGGGCTTGGAATTTTCAGAATGGTCAGATGCATTTCTTCCCCTAAGAGGAGTTTTCTTCCTCTCTGGTGTCACCTTCCTCTGTATGGCATTGGCGGAAGGCTTCAATGGGTGATCAGAGGAGGCGTGATTAATGGGTTTTTCTCTCTGAGGCGTGATTAACTGGAAGTGAGAAAGTATCAGACTGGAAAGACACACTGAGGCTTCTCATTGATGAGGGCATCACTTTGGGCCACAATCCCTCAGGTGTCTGCGCATTCACTGCCCATTTCGAAGGGCTTTGCGACTCTACATTTGTATCTTGTACAGGCGTCGAGACCGGTGTAGCGGTAACAGGATGTCTTCTCTCAACCGATTGAGATCGTTTAGTAACCAAAGGAGGGGATTGAGATACTGTTCTTGCAACATTAGGAGATGGGGATTGTCTAGATACAGCAGGTGTAGTAGATACAATAGAAGAGGAATTGATAGAAGCTTTATACCTAGACGGAACTTTTCTCGTCGTTCTGGCTTTCCGAGTGATTGCATTATTCTTCTCCGATGGAACCAGGGGTCGCCGCCTCACACTGTCTTCTCCTGCCCCCTTCTTCACTGCCTGCTCCGCCTCATACACATCTATCCACACCATTAGAACTAAACCACATTGATATGTTCTCCTTCATATAATTCCTCCTCACAGGCTTTAACATGTCCTATCATTTAAAAGATTCACAACTAATCACTATTCGATCCCAAAATAAGAGAACTATAATCCACATCTCCTCTTTCTTGAATCTTTTCGCCACGATAGCTGGTCTCAAAGAATCTGATATTTTTTGTTGATTCTCTTGGGTTTCTTCATCCCTGATTGTTTCCCCTTGATCATGGAGGAAAATCAATTAAAAGAAAGAGGTACAACCGAGCAAGCTTCTCAAAGATAACGTTCATGGAAAGATTCAATCGGTGATGCGGCAATCATAGACTCATAAGATTTATGCGAACAATGAAGGTAATTTTTCGCTCTCTTAGGATAGTAGAATAATAGTCCTACCAAATCACAAATCTCTAATGCACCTTAATCCATGATATAATTAACTATATTTTTATGTAGTTTCTCAATATTTATTTTTTTAATTTGGTTAATTTTGTTCTTATGAACTCTTTATCTATTTGTTTCATACCCGAGTTTTTGATATGTTTCGAAATAACGCATCAGGAAGTTTGTATGATGATGTTCGGGATAATGACCGAGTATTTTCTAGTTCACAGTTTTCTAGATATTGGAACTGCGGACAACTGAAATAGTGGACCAAACTAAAGGAATGTTTTCTGCAATCATACGATTTGCAGGTTGACATCCAGTCTTCCCTTATGCTATAGTATTGAGATTTTCTAGAGCCAATGTTATCTTATATTGATGAATGTAGTTTTGGTGAAATGTCGGTTCAAGTTTACATATTTTTCATTTTGTAATTACAAGAGCAGCAAATTTCATGGGGATTACAGGTACTTCTCATGCTTATAATTTTCATTTAAATTTATGGTTTAATTTCCATGTTTGCTGGTCATCCAATTACAGCTTCATTCTTATAAATTTCTCTTAGTTAGGTGCTTCTCATAGCAACTTGTGGCAACTGCAAGACAAGTTCGGAAAAAAAAAATGGTTTACTTTATGACAAAAATTTTCGATAGCCATTCCAATAACCATCTTTGCAAGGCTTGTTGTAACCCTTTCCTAATAGCTTGAGTTTTCCTTTTTCTGGACAGATTTTGCTTTGCAGCATAGGCCGGTGTATATCGAAGTCCAGTAGAACTTTAACACCTTTGCATTTGCTTTGATATTCTTGAAATCAAAGCCTACTAACTGAAGGTCATCTAAGCTCTTGATTCGAGAAAGTGTGCCGTAAATTAACCCAATTCATTTGATGGATGGTAGAAGAAGCCTGGTCTGAATACAGTTCAGCCTGGTCTGACGTAAATTAACTATCTTAATTACTTTTGAGAGATTAGTCTCAAGAAAATAACCCAATTCATTTGATGGATGGTAGAAGCAGCCTGGCCTGAATACAGTTCAAGGGTAAGTTCAATTCTTGTTTTCCTATAATGATTCATCAGTTGTTGCTACGTGACAAGTACTTCAGTGGGTTTCTAATGGTTTTCTGGTTGGGATTCTATTTTGCCTAGATGAGTCTATTATGTGATAAATTACAAAGGACATTAAAAGGTCACATTTTGTTGTCATATTATCTATAAAATGTGATATATTTTGTCCTTCGAAATTGTGTTTTTTTACTTTGTTAGTTACTAGAACTCTAGTAGTGACTCGAGATATATATAGGGATTCACTAGAATTACAATGCAACCAGGTTACTCGATTTCGCAACATCGATAAGGTTGTTCTCACAATACAACCCAAAACTCGATGAGCTGATGGTTTGAATATTGTTTTCCAGCATGACATGTTAGACAAATAGTAAAAACCAGATATCAATGAAATGAGTAGGCCATGCTTGGAATTCTATATATGAGTCAGGCCTGTTTATTCCTTAGTATTTTATTATGTGTAAATATTTGGTACTCTCATCTTCTTTTCTTTTTTGCAAATAATTTTGATGCAACCTTGAAATTTTCTTGACATTATAGTAGTCATTTATGACGCTTGTTGATATGCCAAAATGATTAAGCTCTGGTAAGAGGGATTGACGGTCTTACTTTTTGAATCTTGTGCCACATGGATAAACACCACAATTATCAATAATATTCCAAAATAACTTCTTTGGTGGTTTATTTTTGGTTTGTTTACAAGAAACTGGTTATGATACTATAAGTGTTTTACTCGTGCTAAAGAAATTGTAATTTCCTACCCTTGTACAGGCTCATGAATGTTCTAGAACGCATAAGTCAGGATGATATTAATCCCTCCATGCTTAGCTTTGTTCAAGATTTGGGGCCACATATCAGGTGTATTAAGGGGAATATGGATGGACTCCGAGGAAATAAGCTCTCTCTTGCCATGAACAACCAACGATCATCCGTCGTAAGTTACTCCCACATTCTTCTTCTTATCATGAGAAGCAACTAAGACAACCTACAAGATCTATATAAAAGGGTGTGTATAACTGGTTCTTAGTAACCCAGAGACGCACCTTTAGCACATCTTTTTGAATTATGATAAGGGTTGGTAGTAAGACTTTCTTGTGGCAAAATGTTACTTTGACTTTTCCTAAAGGGCGAAGCAGAGATACTTATTCTAAAAGTGAGTTGAAGGTTACTTCACACATTGGATAACCAACGCCCCACAAATTGTATTATATTTTATTTTGAAAGAATGTCAATATATCGAAAGGTGCAATATTTTCATCTCTTCTTTTAATGTATTTTTACAACTAATGTACAAGTCTTACTGACATTATTTGTTTTTGTGTAGGTTGGACAATCGATATTGTTATAACAAATTTGATAGAATGGGTTTAAAGATATTGCTATATATACATTCATAGAGGTACTTTCAGTATTGTTTGTAGTTTTGTTTTTTTACGTATAACAAATATCGATCGATGTTGATTATAGTGTTTTTTCATAGTTGATTGCGATAATATGTGGTGAACCGGTTTAAAAAGATCTTCTTTAGATAATTAGGTATTCTTTCAGTGTATGTGTACATCTGTCTATTTTTTGGTTACTTAATGTAAATAGAGAATTTGAAATTTAATTAAGTATTAGTTATTAAATTTTTTTGAGTTATTAGTTATCTTCTACTAGCTTAAGTACTTATATAAGTTGTACTTGTATGTGATGGATCTATAACTTAAATCGGTAAAAACATTCATAGTTTGAGAAGATGATGGTTCAAATCTATCTAGATCCGCTTAATTATTATAGCATAAATAAAAGTATTACAAATTTTTGTATTGATTTTATTTTTGACATATTATATTGCAAAGTACATGTAAAATAGAAAATATTTATATATGGGATATATGATGGTGTTTACAAATGCTATTATAAATAGACGATAATGTTTACTAAACGTTATTGAAAGAGTTTCAATAGCACAAAGTAAATGATATATGTTGTTGATTTGTAATAACTTTTAGTAAATGCTATGTTAAGTAAATAATAACTGTAGTAGCCTACTCGCAGCCTTCCAGTACCATTCGAATACTTAAAGACTACATCGAAGCCTACTTAGAGGCTCGAATCCTTGTAAGGCTAGCAACGGATTTCACGAAGCCTCCCAAGATTAACCGAACACTCTAAGGCATAATCAAAGCTAACTACGTGGTCGAAGCCAGAGACAGACAGTCAACACCAAAACTTGACTCCAGAGAAAACCTTGACCATAGTGATACATGGTCGAAGGCAGACACACTTGACAGCCAGTTTATCAGACAGAACAGTAAAACGAGCCGTTAGACAATTACAGTGTCAGAATCGACTCAACGTACAGAACAATTGTCCCAAAGGATATACATGTAATCTGACCTCCCATGGTGACTCACCCTTTTTCTATCTCATATAAATAGGAAGGAGGTGACACTATGAAGAGGTTAAAAAAACTCTCTAAAGCCCCCTACAAGATTACTTTCGAACACCTTGTAACCTAATTCTTACTCGATCTGCCATCTAACTCTATATATATCATCAATAATTTAAATCTTCACCAGAGGTCGTGGAGAAATTAATTCTAGGACTCCATGTAAGTGTGTTAGTTTAGTAATATAGTCTATTATTGCCTTATATACTTGCTTAAGCCCTTAGTCGAAGATAAACCCCATGGTGTAAAAGATAGTTTCCCCTCCTACGAAACTTGACCCCTACATTTGGCGCCGTCTATGCTACACCCACCCTGCCTAATCCCTCTTTTATTTTTATTTTTCCCTTATAGTCATATTCAATAGCCCCCACCCTACGCTCAACCTATGCCATCGTCGAAAACTCCGTAGACGACATAACGACTTAACTTCCTCTCATCAGCCAACAATTTGCCCAAGCCGAGGAGTGCCATAACAACCAGTTGCGTATTGAACGCGAAGACAGACGATATGAACTTGAGGCTGAATGGTAGCGCCGTTTAGACGAGAACAACCGACAACATCGTGCTCTGGACGAACTGCGCCATACTGTTCATGAGCTTCAACATGTTCAAATCCAAGACGCTCCTCTGCGATCTCGGGTACCCGCCCCCTCTTGCGTTTCAGCCCGCGCCCGACTTGGGCCCCATCCCCAAATTGAGGTCCCCCCGGTCTATCTTGGCGCCGAGGGTGTCCCCGCCGGCTCGGTCCATCTTAGTATTCCCGATACGAAAGATTCTTCCGTATCTACCCTTTGAACATCTTGACACCCCACACGGCGCCCTGCTCGGGAGCGCCTCTACGGGCGTAGTGCTGACTACACCCCAAACCCGCGACCTCATCACCCTCGACCCCAGTGTTCTTTCCCTCGTCTTGCTTATCTTACACAGCAGGAACTCGACTAAAATATTCACGCTGCCATTCGCATCAGCGCGAATCCCACCCCGAACTCCTGGAACCGTTTAAACAACCCCATTTGCCCGAAGCTCCTCGCTGTCGAGGTACATCTAAGTTTCCATACCCCAAAAATCCGCAAATACCGTAATACTGACCCTCAATCTCACGTCCTCGAATTTCAAAATGCCTTAAGCCTGTATTCCACAGTCGATCACATCTTGTATCGCATGTTTCTTACCAGTCTCACTGACAGTTCTCTCAAATGGTACCACAGTCTCCCTAATGGCTCCATCCGAAATTTCGAACAATTGTCGAATCTTTTCATCTTCTAGTTCGCCTTTAATAAAGACCGTGAGGTCCGAGTCGATGCTCTCTTCAACTTCCGCAAGTCACCTAATGAAACGCTTGAAACTTTCACCAAACGTTTTCTCGATGAGTCGCGCAAAGTAGAAAACCTCGACTGTGCGTACGTTGTTCTCGCGTACTCCAACGCCTTTCCTGACCACAGCCGTGTTAAGGAATATATCGTGCTTCAAAAGCCACGAACCCTTGAAGAGATGCTATCCAAGGTCAAGGGGTACAAACGCCTTTCCTGACCACAGCCGTGTTAAGGAATATATCGTGCTTCAAAAGCCACGAACCCTTGAAGAGATGCTATCCAAGGTCAAGGGGTACAAACGCCTTTCCTGACCACAGCCGTGTTAAGGAATATATCGTGCTTCAAAAGCCACGAACCCTTGAAGAGATGCTATCCAAGGTCAACGGGTACATCGACCTCGAACGCCTCCGCGAGTCTAATCGCCAGGAGCAAGCCTCGACCACCAACCGCAGTAAACCTTGACCATTGACTACACCCATGGTCGCTCTCATCTCGCAAGAGAACGACAGCCGCAAATGCCCTCACTTCGATGCTCAGTCTTTTGAACCTCGAAAAAAATGGCCCATGCCTATCCTACCGAAACTCACTGCTCCTATCAGCACCCTTATCACACACATCCAGGACAATCCTATCTGGCACACTCCCTTCCCTATCGAGGTTAAAAAAATGAGCCTTACTGCCAAAATCATAAATGCAACTACCACCCCGCAAACAAATGTTATGCTCTGCAAGGATCGCTGGAGATAATCCTTAAAGCAGGTTGTCTACATCGATATGTCGCTGATCTCCCTAGCAATCTCGACGGGTCGTATCTCAAGCCTTTACATGCTCCAAATACCGACCCACCCAAGGTATATATTTTCCAACTCCACCTCATCGAAGTTAATAACATCGACAGTGGTCATACTTAAAGCAAGCGCTAACGAGTCGAAGAATGCTGTAAGCTTACTTATCAGGAAAAATTACCTATCCTTCTACCCGAATCTAGCCAATGCCCTTCATCGATTGTGACACCTCTTACGTCCGTTTTCCCCATTCCGACCTATTGGTCATCATGATCAAGGTCGAACATCTTGTCTTACACACAATGCTCATTGATATGGGTAGTACCGCAAACGTGCTCTTCCTCCAAACTGCCCGCGCCATGCAAAAAACCAACCTCATTACACCAGCCAACGTCGAACTCAAGGGCTTTAACGGCGCTACAAAAGTTACCGTTATTCGCCTTAGCCTCCCTGTTACCACTGGTTCAGTTACCCTCCAAACTAGTTTTCTTGTCATCGACAAGAAATCTGAATATCTGGGCATTCTAGGGTGTAATTGGCTTCATGCCATGAAAGCCATACCTTCTGCCTACCATCAAACACTACGTTTCACTACCTCCTATGGCACGTGGAAAATGAAAGGCTCCTAACGCCTCCCCCACTCATGCGAGCACCCCGAGATCGACCTTACCAGGAAGCTTGTTAAACCATAAGAATCAATACATCTCTCTCTCCCCATTTGTAACTCAACCCCTTCTACTACACCTGTCGAACCTACTGTTTACATAGAACTCGACGGACCTGGTCGAGGCACATTCATTGGAAGTTTCTTGGACGAGGCCAAATGCCACGAACTCATAATGTTTCTTTGAGCTAACAAAGATATCTTCGCCTGGAATTTCCATGAGATGCCCGACGTTGACTCCACCCTGGCTTGCCATCGACTTGACCTCATCCCTCAATCCATAGCCGTGAAACAGAAGAAACACACTTTGGCACCGAGGATTCGAGAAGCAGTGAACCTCGAGGTCGAAAAACTTTTGGCCACTGGCTTCATTAAAGAAGTCAAATATGCCAACTAGATCTCGAACATTGTTGTTATCCCTAAGAAGAATGGCAAGATCCGAATCTGCGTCGACTTCACAGATCTTAATAAACACACACCGAAGTACAATTTCCCTTTCCCGATCATTTCAGTGCTCCTGGATGCCACAGCCGGTCATAACGGCCTATTTATGATGGACGCGACTTCGGGTTACAGCCAGGTACCCCTCCTCCCCGAAGATCAACTTAAAACTTCATTTATCAAAGAACAAGGACTACTGTTTTAACGTGATGCCCTTCGGCCTAAAAAGCGTGGGTGCCACTTACCAACGTCTTGTTACCACCATGTTCAGACCTCTGTTTGGCAAGTCGGTCGAAGTTTATATCGACGACATGTTATGTAAGAGGCTCCAGAATTTCATATACAATATTTGACTGACGTCTTTTCGGTACTTCGAACATACAATATGATACTAAACCCCGACAAGTGCCAATTTGGCGTGTCCTCAGGAAATTTTTTGGGCCACCTCATTAGCAAACGAGGTATCGAGATCAACCCCACTCATATTTGTGCCCTCATCGATATGCATTCCCCTCGAGCTAAGAAAGATGTCCAAAAAGTTGTTGGCAAAATAGTCGCCCTAAACCATTTTATCTCAAAATCCTCTGACTGGTGTGCTTGGTCCTTCTCTATCTTACGTGACCAATGTATCCATAAGGCCAAAAAGAACAACCCCAAAGTTAATTGGACACCCGAATACGAACAGGTCTTCCTCGAACTCAAACCTACCTTGGTCGCCCACCTATCATAAACACTCCCATGGAAGGCGAAATGTTCTTATATTTTGCAGTCACCGATACTTTTATTATCTCAATCCTTATTCTACTCGAAACCAGTATCGAGAAACTCGTATACTTTATCAACAAAACTCTAACACCTGCCAAAACACGATATACCAAAATCGAACGATTTCTCCTTATACTTGTCTACACCACTCAAAAGCTCAATCCCTACTTCCAAGCTCACCCCATCCGTGTTATCACCAGCTACCCTCTTTGAGAAATTCTCAGCAAGAAAGATAAATCAAGACGGGTACAACAATGGTCCGTCTATCTTGGTGAACATGACATCACTCTCGAAAAACAAATATCTCAAAAATATCACGTAGTTGTTGATTTCCTTGCCGACTTCCCTGTCGAAGACATCGATTGGGAAGAACACGAAGACGATTTACCCAAAGACCAGCTTGAATAGAACGACCTTTGGAACCCTAACACAGGCTAGTGCCTCTTTGCCAATGGAACTGCCGAACTTAACAGTTCTGGGATAGGTATTGTCCTGGTTACTCCTTCCAATGACCAAATCGAAAAGGCTGTCAAGTTAAATTTTAAATGTTTCAACAATGAGGCCGAATACGAAGCTTTGATACATGGTCTCGATCTCGCTCTTGAACTTGGTGTTCTCAAACTCGCAGTATTCACTGACTCCCAGCTTATTTAGCGACAATATACCGACAAAAACTAGGCCAACGATCTTGTGGCTGAGTATGCCGTACTCGTCCACTAGCGCATGGATCGTTTTCCTGAAAAATCTTCTGTTACACATTACACTCGAGGTGAAAATAAACATGCTGATGCCCTCACCCATATAGCAGCCATGTTAGGCAAGTCCGAATCTTGAACACTCCATATCGAAGTACTCGAACGCCAAAGTGTCAACCAGATGGAAGTCAATGCCATCAATAATGAGGGCGAAAGTCTCGATCCTGACAACTGGCGCAAACCCTTCCTTGCATATTTCAATAGTTTTACCCTCCCGGAGGATCCTAAAGCCAAACGTTCGTTACTGGAAAAGTGTCAACAATACACCATTCTTAAAGACGGTCTATACCGCAAATCCCCAAACGGCATACACCTCCGTTGCATCTCCCAACACGAAGCCACTACCATACTTATCAAACTCCACGAAGGCAACTGCGGTGCTCACACTGCCGGTCGATCTATGGCTCTTCGAACCGTAATACAAGGTTTATTCTGGCCCAATATGAAGAAATAAGCTGAAGAGTATGCGAAACACTGTGACAAATACCAGAGTCACGCCTATGACATTCGAAGCCCATCTCAAGACCTCCATTGCAGCCAAGTTGCTTGGCCGTTCAAGCAGTGGGCCATTGATTTAGTTGGTCATTTCCCCAAAGCTTCGAGCAGTAGAGAACACATTCTAGTGGCTACAAATTATTTTACTAAATAGGTCAAAGCCGTGCCTCTATGTCGAGTCAGGGAAGAAGTCATCAAGTTTTTATGGGAAAACATCATCACACATTTTGGCTGCCCTCACATGATTCGATGAGATAACGGTCTACAGTTTATAGGGAGAAAAGTCCACAATTTCCTCAAGAAGTACAACATTCTCCTTTCCCCCTCTACACCTTATTACCCACAGGGAAATGGTTAGGTCGAAGCAATCAACAAAACTTTAGTCGATGGTCTTAAAAAATGCATCGACGAGAAGAAGGGCCGGTTAGTTCAAGAATTACAACATGTACTTTGGGCCTATCTTACCACACCAAGAAAGATGATCGGTTATACTCCTTTCCTCCTAGCCTATGGTACTGAAGTTATGTTGCCCACTCAGTTCGAGGTGTCAACACGCGACCCTGACCTTCCTGATAAAGATAACGAGTTTGAACTTGAATGCAATATGTTATGGATCGATGAAACCAGAGATCGAGCAATAGCTAACCTCGGATGTTATCAGATCTCTTTCCAGAAGTCGTACAACAAGAGAGTTCTACCAAGAAGCTTTGATATTAGAGATTTAGTACTTCGACGAGTCACACTCTCTTCGAAACCTCATAATGTCGGCAAACTAGCCAAATCCTGGGAAAGACCTTATGTCGTGTACGATAAAACTGACAAAGGCTTGTATTGCCTGATGACAAAAGCTGAGGATCCCCTACCCAACCCTTGGAACATGATGTAATTAGTCTCATATAACAGGCCACGACTTCCACCTTTCATAACTGATGTAAATACAACATAATCAATGAACATATTTTTCTCTTCTGAGATTTATTTAATGTTTCCTTCGAACTTCTTGATTTGGGCAAACCTAAGTATCATGTTAACCCTTCGACCCGACTGATACTTGGGGGAGACCTCGAAGTTTTTCAAGGTTCCAATTCGAGCACTCCCAAGTGGTATGAATGGTCGACAGACTAGACACTTGGGGATGCATTGGGGGCAACCACATAATGCTTCGTCTAGGATCAAACCCGCGGATAGAAATACCCGGGGCAACCTTCGAAGTCCTGTGAATTTCTTGATTTGGGCAAATCTAAGTATCATGTCAACCCTTCGACCCGACTGATACTTGGGGGCGACCTCAAAGTTTTTCAAGGTTCCAATTCGAGTAAACCCAAGTGGCATGAATGGTTGACAGACCGGACACTCGGGAATGCATTGGGGACGACCACATACTGCTTCGTTTAGGCTCAAACCCATAAATAAAAATACCCGGGGGTGACCTTCGCAGTCTAGTGAACTTCTTGAGTTGGTCAAATCTAAGTATCACGTCAACCCTTCGACCCGACTGATACTTGGGGGTGACCTCAAGTTTTTCAAGGCTCCAATTCGAGCAAACCCGAGTGGTATGAATGGTCGGTAGACCAGACACTCGTGGATGCATTGAGGCCGACCACATAATGCTTCATTTAGGCTCAAACCCGCGGATAGAAATACCCGGGGGTGACCTTTGATGTCCAGTGTACTTCTTGAGTTGGTCAAACCTAAATATCATGTCAACCCTTTGACCCGACTGATACTTGGGGGTGACCTCGAAGTTTTTCAAAGTTCTAATTCGAGCAAATTCGAGTGGCATGAATGGCTGACAGACCGGATGCTCGGGATGCATTACAGCTGACCATATCATGCTTCCTCTAGGCTCCAACCCGCGGATAGAAATACCTGGGAGCGACCTTCGATGTCCGATGCATTCTATACTTCAATTTTTACACAGATATACGAGCATACAAATCTACCTGTATGTCAAGTCGAATACATATCACTTAGACAAATTTTAATGCATTACACATTGTTCAACCTTTCCTATCGAGCACATCAAAGCAAAAAAAAGGGGAGAAAGTTCATTCCAAAATGGAGGCCAGTCATAGTTCTTCCTCACAACAATTTGCTCACACAGAAGCCACTCTTTCACCATCATGGTTCTCTTCCACCGCAGCACTGCCACCGTCTTCGATAGTAGGGTTCATTCCAGCAGCATCAGTGCCACTGTCGACCACAGAATCCCCTACAATTTTACCAGTACTAATACCATCCCCTTCGACCGTAGGATCAGCCACCACTTCTCCAACACCTCCACCTACAAGGTCCACTGCAATCCCCTTCGTACATACAACATCATCAACAACAGGCTTAGCTCTTGGAGAATAGGGTTCAAAGGTCTCTAGATTGTTCCCCAACCCATTCACAAATCTCTTCAGGGTTGTGGTCATGTCAGACTCCTCGTCGTACTGTGCCTGAAACTGTGCACGATTCTCTCGAAGTTGCTCCTTCTTGCTGGCCAATTTTGCCTCCAGCACTACTACCCTCTGCTCACAATTGGTGATTGCAGCCTGGGTTTCCCTCACGACATTAGCTTGTATCTGGAACTGATCTCATTCTAGCATACCGACCTGGCTCTCCAGCGACATAATGGTCCCCTGCGCGAGCTCAAGTCTGTCCCTCGCCTCCTTCAGCTTCTCACTCAATACCTTCTAGGCTTTGTTAAAATATATTACCCAAGCATGTACCTCCTTCAACTTCTCACTCAAATAATTACCAGTTCTCAAAGAATAATTTTGGCTTCAAAGATCCAAATACACTTACTTAGTGTAGCACTTTGTTAACTTGATGCCCCGCTTCATCTGGGTTAGTGCCGCAGAGAGATATCATTGATTCGGCCGCTACTCGAACCCACTTTTCTTGTTCGACCGAGGGTCGCCTAGGGTCATCTGGGTCATCCCCGTCGACCATCTACTCCTGAGCCCTTTTTTTCCCAGTTGTCTTCGTCAGATGGGTTGTCGAGGCTTCATCCGTGTCTTTGCTTTTGCCTTTGTTGGTTTGCGGAACTACTTCGGGAATAGTCTCGGGCACACTCGATCGTATCGTCCCAGGACCCCCTCGCCGATCCCCTGGTATAAAACTCAACTTTCAAATCAGATCGTCGCCGCCCATCTCACCCGCCCTGCCCGAAGTACTTCCTTCTTTTCTCTTCTTTGTATGCCCAGCGGCAATAGGAACGTCTCTCAGTAACATGTCCGTCTTCTTTTGCCTTTTTCTTACAATACCCAACTTCTGAAATACTCTATTCACTCATTCTTCGTTCTGGTTTATAAACTAATCAATATAAGTCCTTGGGTTCCTCAATCCATTATTGGTGGGTTATGCAAAACAATGAAGAAAAGATCAACAGTTTATTCAAGCCACACAATCAATATACTTCGACTACTAACTTACTTGCTTTGTACAACCTGTTCTTCAACCCAAATTCTTCATCCCCCTGTACATTCTCATAGCTCCCCTTCACCACCACCAGATCCTTATCCCACCCACGCCCAGTCGAGCGCAGGTCAAATAACCATGGTTTGTCCGAATAATACTGAATGTGATACGTCCCTACCTTCTTATTTGCTTTCCTCAAATAGAATGACACTATATCGAACCACTAGATCAAAAACTTCTCTTCACGTATCAATTCCACATTCATCCCTTCGACAACCCTCATCATTTCATAAAAGTTGCCATTCATTTGGCATGGGGCTACATCCCAGAAATTTAGCATCTGCTTCACCAACCTTCGAAGAGGTAGCTGCATCCCTAAATGAATTTGGCCTCTGAAAGCTATAATCCCCTCCTCGAGGAAATCTTTAAACGTATACTCGACCCTTAATGGCATCAGAATAACACCCACCTTCGTCAACCCGTGTTTGGCCATGAATCGATCCAGCCTCGCCTTTTCCTGAGGTGAGACCAGCCCCACAGTTATCATATCTTTTGTATCCTCACTCCTCTCACTTTCATTCTCTTCCCCTTCATCCCTCTTATCACCCGAAGATTCAATAGTATCTTTATTCCCCCTTCCCTCTCTTTCTTCCCCTTCTTCATTTTCTTCTTCGTCACTCTCTCCGACTATTCGAGTCCTACGCGGGATCCTAGTCGATGCTTCAACATTTGGCACTACTACAACCAACGGGACATCCGTGAAAATTTCTAATACTTCTACATCACTGCTCTCACCCCCTCGACCTCGACCAGATATACTCGGTTCGTTTACTTTGTCCTCATCCTCATCTACCAGCCTCATCCTCGAAGCTTGACGGGTACCCATTTTAGCCTAGAAAAGAAGATGATCGACATTAGCTCGATATATTCGAGTATCAAGGTTCGGTTTCATAATATAATCTACCCTCACTAATCGGCCGTCCAACGACTGAATATTCGATTACTACCTCGCCCCCCCAAATTTATCACTTTTCCAGACTTCCAACCACGTCTATTACCCCATCCTTCTGGCATGCCGTTACCGGCGACCCAACAAAAGCTTATCCTCACCATACAAAAAAACAAACAAAACAAAACTAACAACAAAAGGAGAAGCAACAACGCAAAGAAATAACTATCTTTACCAACAATTCATAAGGCATACCTGTTTGAGTAGATCAGATGTATCAGCAACAATGGGGTATTCTTTCCTCCTCTCCAGCAAGTTCAACCGCAACAATGGTATATGTTTTCCTATCTTCCTCTTTTCTCTCTCTATGTTTGATTGGGAACACTGACTCTCTCTCTCTCTTTATCTCGCCTCTTTAAATACTACCCAAGGAAAATAAACTACCTCAGTTTCCCCCATTCACCATCATTACCACTCCTCTACTCTCCCCTTATTTTGGGGCATTACATGTTTTTCCAAGTTTACCCCTACTTGCACTCACGTGCGCATCACACACTTACACTAGACAAGATTTTTTTTTAGTCCTCTCGGACCTTCTGACATACTACCCAAAGTTGTCAACTCAAACCCACGTGTCACCTCCACCTCTTTCCCATACCCGAGGAAACATAATGATAGCCTGCAACGGCACACTGCCCCATAAAAAGTCAAAGGTGATAACCTTTGACTTTTTTATAATTTCGGCTGTCAGCTTTTGGCCGTCGAAACCTCCCATATATTCGTCTTCAGTCCATCTTATACATTCGTTTTCGAATCATCGTTTAGATTCAACCATAATTCATCGTACATATACATTAGTTTTCGAACCTTCGGTCAATACTGTTCGTTTTATGATTGAATCAAATTTTATTACCACTTTTACTCGTTTTCATTACTTAAGTCTGAAGTTCGACCATTAAATCGCGCCTACATTATCATCGTCTACATTATCTATAACTGTTATACTACCATACTTCGATAAACACATTATTTTTTTCATTCAAATCAAATACGCGGGCATACATAATCAAGATCAACAAGAAGAAAGAGAAATAGCATAATCAACAACAAATAACAACAACAACCCCCTCTACATACCCACCACCATACCGAAGACCCCCCTATTTATTTACGGGGTAGTTCTTACAGATCCCCGCCTGCGTCTTCAGCCTCTACCTGTTCTTCTGCTAGGCTCTTCAGCAAAAGATATAGGTTACTTACATGTGGGCCCAACCATTGTAGTACTCTTCACCAGTACGCAGATAGATTCCCGCAGATCTCTTCCCCTGGCTCCAGCTCCACCAGACTAGGCAGCGACAAATCTAAACCCTGATCCCCAAAAATATCTGTTTTAGCATTATCGTCTTCTCCTGAATCTGATGTTTCTTCTCCTCCATTCTCTTCTGGTAATGCGTATTTGGAGTGGTTTTCATTATTATGCTTACTGCAGAACAAGAAGATGAACAGTGTTTGATTTCCCCCCCTAACAACCCCTATTTATACTATGATTGAAGAGCATTTATTACCTCCTTAATCAGCAATTAACTTAATTACTCTCTTCGGAAACACCCACATTCACATCAGTCAACTTTTTAACTTCCCATGCCCAACAGTTTTTTCTCAGCACGCGCCATCTACACCAATTTTCAAGGCCCCTGCTAAAATGAGGAGAATATAGTAGCCCACTCGTAGCCTTTCAGCACCAGTAAAATACTCGAAGGCTATATCGAAGCCTACCTAGAGACTCAAATCCTAGCAAGACTAGCAACGGATTCCACGAAGCCTCCCAAGATTAATTGAACACTCGAAGGCATAATTGAAGCTAACTACGTGGTCGAAGCCTGAGATAGATAGTCAGCACCAAAACTCAGCCCCAGAGAAAATTTTGACCATAGTAATACATGGTCTAAGGCAGACACACCTGACAACCAGCTCACCTGACAGAACAGTAAAACGAGCTGCCAGACAACTACAGTGTCAGAACTGACTCAATGTACAAAATTCTGTCCCAAAGGATATACATGCAATCTGACCTTCCATGGTGACTCACCCCTTTTCTATCTCCTATAAATAAGAATGAGGTAACACTATGAAGGGGTTTGAAAACTCTCTCTAAAACTCCCAACAAGATTACCTTCGAACACCTTGTAACCTACTTCTTACTCGATCTGTCATCAAACTCAATATATATCATCAATCATTCAAATCCTCACTAGAGGTCATGGATAAACTAATTCTAGGACTCCACGCAAGTGTGTTAGTTCAGTAATATAAGCTATTATTGCCTTATATACTTGCTTAAGCCTCTAGTCAAAGATAAACCCCATGTTGCAAGAGCTAGTTTCCCCTCCCTCGAAACTTGGCCTCTACAATAGCAACTAGTAAATATTGTTAAAAATGCTTTTAATAGAATGTAGAAAAAAGCTATTATAAAATGGATAGCATTGCATACTACATCATATGAAAAATGCTTTCGTAACCTTTCTATAGGGTTTTTTGACTGCTATTATAAACAAACAACAGCTTTCCACAACTGTTGTTAAAAAGATTACAATAGCATTCTTAGAATGTTATGCTTTCATAGTATGCGTAAAAACGCTATTGAAAAAAGGATAACATCGAATAATAGAGCGGACGAAAAATGCTATCGTAGCTTTTCTTAGCGGTTTTCGAATGCTATTATATGCATTATTTCTTGTAGTGTATATACCACTATTGTAGTCCGTAGTTAATATTATTGCCACGACCTAAGCTTATGGTGATTTAATTTTTATATGATTTAAAAAAAAATAAAAAATAAAACCAAAATCTATATCACACAATTCAAAAGAACAAGTTACACCTGTTGTATACATCATATAACATATAAACAAAAACAAACAATTTAGAATAACTTGTTTCATTTATAAATATTAGCCCAAAAAATCTAGGTACACTGGTTACATATATATAAAAGATATACCAACTCAAAAAGAAGCTATATACATGTTCCCTATAATAAATCCAAAAAAACCATAGATTGAGAAAAAAAAAAGTATAGTGGCTTCAAAAGAAAATTGATTAATATAACGGTGTTCAAACCATAAGCTTAACTGATCCAAGAATATGGAGCGCCACCAATCCATTATAAGCCTTCAAAAAGTATGGAATCCAAAGATGGGAAGCACCCTGCAAGAAAATTAACATAACAAATAAATTATAAATGTCAAACCCTTTTTACTTTTAGTTGTTAAATGGATAACAAGAGAAATGTTACAAAACGTGCAAGAGTTTATAAGAACATTCACCTAATAGGCAAAACGTAGAAGAATTCTCAGGTATTTGATCTTCGAGCAAATTAAAAGTTCATCAAAGAAAACCCCATGCTGACCAAAGACCAGAGAATTTTTCTCGAAAATTATATTAATAATAACCTCATATTCTGCATCCTCACATTCCTGGAGACCGGGAAGTACTAACGCCTTCCTAGTGGCATACACTACTTGAAAAAGAGTAAAAAACGTTATAAAATTAGAAACGTTTATGGAAAACAACGTTCTTAGACCGAACTAGACCTTTTGTTTCTTATTCTAAACTCTAATTGGGCTCTGAAACGTATATTATATATATATTAATTAATAAATATTTCTAATGATATCTCATTTTCCTTGTTTTTTCAAAGAAAAACTCAAACTTGATTAAGTAACCTGCTGTTGCAGATCGATATCTATGGCAGTAGCAAACCCATAGTTTACCAATGTCTTTATGCCAAAGTCAGAGACTCGATTATATGCATATATACTTAAAACATAGTATCAAATATATAATGGATAGTTCAAAATATACATTTCTATCGAGGTATGGTGTTGCCCAAGAAGTCAGATAACTTCTGGAATTCCCTTGGCTTTGATCACCAATTATTTCCCTTGCACATAATTCTGTAACTTTGTTATCAAGCTCTTGAAACACACTAACTACAAATGGAAACAATCGAATAAACCAATGAGAATATAATTATTAAAATGAGCAAGTCATCGCAATATATCGTAGAAAGAGCCACTTACTTAAACCACACTGCAGCTGCTAGTAGTCACAATCCCCTATAATATGGTGATCTTGAAATCCATTAGTTTATAATCTTACAATTAAAAATGATAGGAATGATTGAGAAAAACCAAATGTGTGCAAGTGCAATACCTTAAAATCTAAAAAATGAAAAACAAGCAGCAAGTTTATATCAAAATTAAACAACAATGATATAAAAATTATGGGCACTAGCAACTATGAACTTCAACTGCAGTCCAACATTTGTTTGGCTGCCCGAGCTGCAGCAATACAAAGTAATCTACTTTAAAGAAGGAACATGGTAGTTACAATGCCTGAAGATTCAGAAAGGGCATCATCTTTTGTTAATTGAAAGAACTATAATAACATCCACATAACAACTAAAGAGTCGGGAACCACAGCAAGAGATAGTAGGGAGTGTGATGCAATAAACAAATATTGTAACCACTGATGCAGGTGTAACAGTAAGAGGCCTATCACTCCTGAAAGCGACTCTTCCAAAATTAGTGAGGGTGCTAGCGGATTGGCCCTGTTAGCTGACGCAATTGAACTCCGTAACAACGCATTGGCTCTACCCAACCCACCTGTGCCAAGTAATACCATCAATTAAGAAAATGACATGATTGACCTCCTCAGCATTACCTTGTCAACAACTTCAGTTTCACCAACTCCCCTCAAACCCCACCACCACCTTTTGACCAACCCATGAATCCTTATGCAGCCTACACTTATCGTGAAGACGCAGATAATGTACAATAGTTACGTTGCCCCATGGGATCAAGCTCAACCCCAAAACCATCTCTAACTATTACTTCTATAGTCTAGCTACTACCCTCCCTCACCATGGACGTCCTCCACTTCCAATTACAGTCAGAGTCCCTTATCCAATATGAAACCATACATACTTCTGAATAACACAAATGCTTCTCCTTTCCAAATGCCCATGCAAATGCAAACAGCTACACCAATTCAAAACCATAACCCATTCACATCAACAACAATAAATGGATCATTTGTAACTAGAAAAAGCATGTATCCCTCCATACAAACTGTTTGATGATAGATGCCTTGTCAAAGTATGGTTGGTGGAAGAATATGATACTTTTTCTGATCTCATGCAAATCAATTTTGGCATTAAATATGTATATATGCTTCTTCTACCCTTCAAATGTATTTGGACTGTATTATATACTCGTAAATAAATGCTTGATTTTGAGCTTTGTGTATCTCACCAATGGTTGCCACAAGAACATACCCCATCTTTGAATCGGCGAAACCTGTTTAAATCCCTAGCTACAATCTCTCTCCCTTTGATCTTTGAAATAAACATGGTTGTTGAATGATAATCTATGCAAACTCGAAGATTCTTGAGATTGTGATTCGAGTCCCAGGTGATGTGCAGATAAGACCAAGTCCAATGGCAAGTTTTTCACTGTACCCAAGAAGCATTTCCTCTTTTGTTTGTTCATTAACATTCTGCACAACCAAGCTTGTGTTGGGCACATACCCATTAATTAGGCTTCATTTTTCTAATTAGAACCTCCAAGTAGTTATGGATGTATCTATGGAGAGGATGTAATCTATCTCCTGATTCAAAGGCATGGACTCTTCTATCTATCTCAATCCAAGTACAAGCCTTTTATTTTCTTAATCCCCTATCCATCATCGACCATCAAACTTGTGCCAGACCTTCCAAATCTCCAATTTGACCATAAAAATTAGATAAAAGCATGTAATCTCTTGCCTTCTCTGGGCTCCAATTCAAGTAGTCTCCTCCCAATAATTTTTACTAGCTTTACATTCTTGTGAAAGTAACATGAACTAAGAAGAGCTATAAGGAGCTTTGCATCTGGTTTGACTGGCATTTTTTTCTCTATAAATTCAAGTGCTTGTTCAAGATAACCAGATCGCGCAAGTAGATCAACCATACATGTGTAATGTTCCATCATAGGTGTGAAACAATAACTATTAATCATAATGTTAAAATGTTTCAATCCTTCTTGTACTAGTCCTGCACGACTACACGCATAGAGTACACTCAAGAATGTGATTTTGTTTGGTATGGCTCCCTCCAATTCCATCTGACCAAATGCCTTCAAAGCTTCATCTCCAAGCCCATTTTTACCAAAACCTATTATCAGAGATGTCCATGAAATTATATTTTTCGATACAATGTTTCCGAAATATAAAGAAGCCTCATCCATGCATCCACATTTCGCATACGTATATAATTTCGCATTTCTAATGGCCTATACATCCCAAACCCATGTTTAATCACCATTCCATGAAAATTTTCCCATTAACCAATCCCGCTAAATCCACGTAAACCGAAAGTACACTAACCATAGTAAAAAAAATCCTTTTCACCCCCTCTGTTTACATTTCTCAAAAAATAAAAAGAGTACCTGTACCCTCAGAATTCCACGCTAGGCTAGAAATCAGCGTATTCCAAGACTCAATATTCCTATTCGACATGTTTCAGAACAACCCCATTACCTCCATCATCAACTTACATCGACACAACCCTGAATCCATGGTGTTCATTGCTATTACATCTCTCTCGGTCATTTCATTAAACACTTGGTGACTCTCTTTGATACAGATACACTTTGAGTACATATCAACAAGGGATGTCATCACAATCATATCTACATTGAACCCATGTTTCAGTATCACACAATGGGTTTGTTTTGCTTACTGTAAAGCTTCAAGGTTTTCACAACCCTTGAGAACAGTTGAGAGAAGGAAATCAATTCATCATATTCTTAGATATGTCTAACAAGAAATCACTAAGTTCAAAGTCACTTTAATCCTTCAAAATTCAACATGAAATCTAAAGCACATATCACAAAAGGCAAATTCAATGAATAGAGAAACTCACTGAATGGTTAGCGGCGTCCCAAATCAGACCCTTCACGATGACCTTCAAGCTCCTAATGTCTTCACACCAATTGTAGACTTAGAATCGAGACTAAACTTGAGAGAAATTTTGATTTCCCAATACCATAGCTTTGAGAAATTCAGTGATAAAGAACTCAACAATTGAGAAATTCCAATTGTAGACTATGAAGCTTCAGTGATAGAGAATTCAGCAATTAAGAAATCCAAATCGATTGAGAAACTCAGCTTTGAGAATCGTAAATCGGTAATTCTTTAGAGCATCAAATTGAAGGAAATTTGAGAAGGAATGAATATATCCGAGAGGGAACCATGAAATCAAAATTTAGGCCTCTGGTTTCCAAGATGAAGTCTCTTAGCAACTATCCCTTTAACCCTTGCAACTCTAACAAATAAGAGACGAAGTAAAGGAAATTGAAAATTACCACGGATAAACATCTATTTGCCACAGTAAATATCCGTGTCAAATTTACCATAGCTAATGTCTGTGGCAAATCAAAAATCTGACTGTGACAAATTCATGATTTTGGTATAGTGCTTATATATAAGCAAAAACAAAATAACGTGACGTGTTAAACAATATTTTCGTATCAGAACGACTTGACAAGACAGAAACAAAAGAGTAAATTCTTTGAAAACATAGTAGAAAATGAAAGAAATGATAAATGATGAATAAGAAATTACAAAACATGTATAACAAATGACAAATGGATGACATATATTTCATAAAATGGCATACATTCAACAAGATAGTCATTACATTCTGACTCCATTCTAACGAATGACAAATATTTCATTACTGGATGACAATGAATAAATAACAAATGAAAAATATTTTATAAATGAATGATATTCATAACTGCTTATAACTTTATAAATCTGCAGAAATTATAATTTACAATAAAATGGATGTTAAAGTTTACAAATTATAAATTAGCCTCGCATCCGGCTCAACTCCTAACCTCAATATGTCATTAGCAATTATGTAATGACATTCATCACCATTTCTCTGATCTTGAAATCTCATCTCCCTTAGGATATTGTCCAAAAAGAAAAACATATAGATCCCGTAGTCATTACTATTTGGCTGTATTGGACACTCCCCAAAATGAGTTGTCCATCTGGAGTGAATACCATAAGTCTTTACCTCTGAACCAGTAGGCTGCCTACGATCAACAAAATCTATCCATATCAACATTCTTGAGAGGATCGTTGATAGCTGATCATTAATAAGTTGGTGTCCAGGAGATAACTTCCTTTTCTTCTTTGTATTTACAATTTTTGCATCTACTAGTAAATCATAGATGCATATTTTTCTTTCCTTAAAGGACACAACACAAAGGACCCAATGGTTGCCATTCAGATTCCAAGGAAGGAGTATTAATTTGGAATTCTTTACTTTCAAATCTCCTTGATTGAAGTAATGCGAAACTGTAGAATCCTATCCCTAAGAAGTAATTTGTGCTCAATTTGATTTCTGCTTCAATTTCACAGCTTCTGGAGAAGACATAATCCGAGTCGAGACATTGAAAGCTATGTCAATAATTTGACTCAAATACACATCCGTCAACACAATCGTTTCTTTAGTTGGGTAGGCACGATGTTTTGAATCAAAAAATTGAATAAGGGCATTAATATAAACATTAATGACTTGAACATAAAAAGAAAATAACAAATTATCAACAACAAATCATAAAGTTCAAAAATTCAAAAGACAAAGACTTCTGAACAAATGATAAAGTTCGAGGAAAACAACTTCTGACTGAACAAATGCCAAAGTGCAATGAGCAAATGATAACCTCTAAAAAACAAATGGCAGAGACTCTTGAACAAATGACAGTTTTTTGACAAATGACATAAATGATAGAGGATACAAGAATAAATTACAAAGGATAAGCAATAAATGATATAAATACCTCGTTGTCTAACCATTGCTTTGAATGTAAGGTGTAAAGAGTGTTAAGGCAAACAGTTTATTGACCTATCCTCCTATAAGTACTCGTATTGTTGTCCCTATCTTCAGTAGATAATTCATCCTTCCTCAGTGGCCAAACATGGTCTACCTGGTTCTTCTCATCCTGGGAGATGGGTCTTTGAATAAAAGATTTAAATAATACTCTAGGAAGATGCTTGTAAAGGTGAGCATGCAATAGGTTCATTTGAATAGCAAATGACATGGCCCAGTCATTAATATCTTCGTCAGTTAGTTTATGCCTCTTCTTTAAGGTGACATCCACTTCCGACTCTATTAAAACAAGCTGGAACGGATGAATTACTTGAGTAATAAGAAAATATAAATGTGCATATTACATGAGAATGAGTAATAAGATATGTCATCAAATCTTATTACTTAGGGTATGGTTTAAAAGTACTTCATACATTGGTCTACTCAACAGCCATTTCTTTTATAATTTTCCTTTTTTTGTGAAGTTCCATAATCATCATCATTGCCTTTAACCACCTCTTTACTATGTTCCTCAACTGATACACCAGTTATTTGGTATGTTCTCATATGTAAATAAACAGACTACAAATGATAAGAGTAATACAATATTTGGTAAAATAAATATAAGAAAATGATAAGTTAGCAACAAACGAATGACTAATAATAAGAAACAAATGATAAGTTACCTAATTAGCTTCATCAACATCTGCAACCTCCTTAGTTTGCACAACAAATGGTAAAGAAGAAATAAATTTAAAATGGTAAGGATAGGTGAACGGCAATTATGGATAGCTAGCTCAAAACAAATGTTAGTTAAATACCTCATTAGCTTCTTCCCCTACATTTTTTTTTCAGCATAATACATCACTATAGTTTGTTGTTATGAATCCTCCATCTGGGTAGTACCAGGGGCAGAACCACTAGTAGACTCAACCGGGCTATAGCCCGGTGTAAAGTTTCAATAAAATAAAAAATTTAGTTCAAGTTTTGAAGTTTCTTCTCTGCCTTTCTTCTCTCTCACACAAAACCTACCTCTCTTCCACTTGATGAATTTCTTAAGTGCTTTCCCTCTTTCTTCCATGTCGAGGGAAATTGGGATGATTGAGGGATTTGGCAATGAATTCAGTGTCAAGTTTTAAGGGGGAATAGTGGATTTGGCCACTCTTCATCGTAATCGGATCCTCATCATCTCAATTGTAAGCTTCTCTCTATGATTTTTGTTTCATGCCCTATTAGAGATTTTAGCACTTTATATGGTCATGCAATTGCTTTTTAGTTTATGCGTCTAGGGTTTCAATTTGGATTTGGGGAAATTTTGGTTCTTTGCGGAGCGTTCAAGTAATTTGTTGGTTTATGCAATAAATTTAGTTTAGTTTCCGCGTCTAGGGTTTCAATGGACTGTGATTGTACTAATGTCTAAATAAGGACAAGATGAGGTCAACTCTACAACCTCCAAATCATAGGAGAGAAAGGGATAACCTCTAATGAACTTGATGCGGATTTTAGAGAATGCAATACATTATATTGTAATCGTTTTTCTTTTCTTTTTGCTCACTGTAATATAAGGTTCATGTAATAATACCTAACTCCAGTTTGCCCATACAAGAAAGAATTAAAACTTGCCACAATATAAAATCATAATTGTGCCCCACTTCTCGTCTCATCGAGTACTTTCATTGCTAAGCCTAATGATATCTTCTGTCATGATGAAAGGTTATGTTTGAGATATATCAATAACTTATTTAGTATACGTAAAGAAATTATATAATTAATCAATAATGTTAGTAAATATCCCTATAAAATTAGTAATATACCCTCAAAATTTATTTTGGGGCCAAGCCCCCGAACCCCCGTAATATGTTAGCCCCCCTCGCTCAACTTAGAATCCTGGTTCTGCCCCTGGGTAGTACACAACAAATAACAGGGTAGCACACAACCAATGGTAAGTACTGCATTCTCAAATGTGATAGATAGCTCAAAACAAATGTTAGATAAATACCTCTTGAGGCTCCTCATCTTAATAAGATTAGCTTTCTCATCATTACCATCTTTCTCATCTTCATCATCTTTTCTTTAGATTGGGGTCCATCTTCTTCCACTTCACAAACAACAAATGAAATGGCCAAAGGCTTCAAAACAAATGATAGTTCTTGAAAACAAAATAACAAAGACGTCTGAAAAAATGCTAAAGACTTCTGAACAAATGACAAAGTTCAGTAAAGTACATGAAAAAGTTCTAAAAAACAAATATAAAAAGGAAGAAGTAAATAAATGATAAGAAGTCGTAAACAAATGATACATCTAGACGATCACCACCATATTCAGAAGATATAGCTTCCAAATTCACTTCCTTCTCAACTTCAACTTCATCCTCTACCGTTAAATCTTTTTCTTCCTCCACTCCCTCTTCGGAGGCAACTTCCTGAATCAAATTTTCTACAGTTGATGGAATTTTATCATACTTTCGATCTGGGATTGTCGCCTATCTTTTCCTTGGCCCTCTATTACGCTTGTTTACATTGGGATTAAGGATTCCAAAAGGATCAGTGGGACATCATCATCAAATTGTTTATCAGTAGGATTTTTTTTGATGCCTTCAACCTGAACATTAGTTTCTTCAGCCTTCTTATTCTTCTTCTTGGCATTGGTCTTTTTGATGTGTTTCTTTCCATGTTCTTCTGCCTTCATCCCCAAAAAGAAAACTTCTTCCCTTTCTCTCTTAGCTTTTTCTTCTCTTTACTTTTTAGATTTTTTTATTGGAGCTCTCTTTGCCAGGTTCTCAGCCCTGCCTTATTTCTTTTCAAATCTTCTTTCCCATCACCTTCTACTTCTCGTTTGTGTTTCACAGTTTTCTCAGGAGTAGAGTACTAGTACTGCCCAAGGGAGTAGAGTACCATCTCCAAGTGGTAGAGTATTGTCTCTAAGTGTAAACATCGAAATATGTTTTAACATTTTACCATGGTTCTCCAACTGGTAGGATACCTTAACCACTGCAGCTCCGATATCAACTTTGGAAGAACTGCTACCAAATGCAGGTGCGTCAATTTTAGGTGCACCACCGATTGCAGGTGCTTTAATGTAATTTTTCTAACATATTTAAACAATTGAAAAAAAATTGATATAGAAATGAAAGATAAACTGTCTAAAAATGACAAGAATCAACAAACCAATGACAAAAAGGAACTTAATAATGATAGGGGAAATGACAGAGAAACAAATAAAACAAATGACAAGAAGGAAATAAAAAATGACAAACTTCAGGAAAAAAATGACAAGTTAATATAACAAATTACAATGAAGCAATAAAATGAATCATTCATACAAATAAATGAAGATTATCATGGCCTATTGCACAAGTTCTTGCTGCATGTCACTCTCAGACGGCTTTAAAACTACTACTACCAATTTGGGATTAGCAAAAAACTTTTTAAACGTTACAATTTGGTAACGCTTAAAGGATGTCATCCTCCATCCCTGTAGCTTAGGGAACAAATATTTGGTTGCCTGAATTCTTTGAAACTCAGGTCAAGAATACAGAGATAAACCTATATCATCAACAATCAGGTACATCCGTGCAGTGATAAAGCCTTATTAGATTTTTTATCAGCGGTCGATTAATAATCGACAAACTTCACTATTTGACTAAACAAAAAATTATAACCTTTCTCACCCCAGGGGAATCTGTTAAACTGATCTAGATCATCTACCAGATCAATATACTTCACCTCAACGTTTTTCCCTTTTTTTGGGAGGACAAATGATAGTAGAATGTTTAACAAATTTAATCGAAGAACATCATCTGCAAAACAAAACCACATATGACAAAAAATAAGAATGAGAAACCAATGACAAAGAATACATAAAGTAATGATAAGAACCGTAAAGAATAATGATCAAGCAAAATAAAATAAGAACCAAAAATGACAAATGCAATACATAAATTTTTGGGGTGACAAGTACAATACGGAAAAATGATAAAACAGTCCCAACAAATGACAAATTAGTATATTACCATGATGTCTTTCCATTTTTGCCTATTTTTAAAATGTCCTCAATTTCCTTGAACCCATATGTATTCTTCTTCCTGGGGAATTGTCTCTTCCTGAAATCCGCTACATGCTCAAGATCAACAAATAAGAAATCATTGTGAATAGGAGAAATACGTAGCCCCAAAATCAGGTAAACATGAATGGGTTTCATCTGAATTATCGTCCCTCCAAATTGGAACTTCATATCACCGAGATGACGATCGAATATTTCTACAACCAACGTCGACATCGTCGTTATTGGATCAATCAATAGTAACGATGCAAAATAGGTGGTACGTAGAACACCCATCTCCTCTTCAGGCAGAGCTCTAAATATGTTGTGAAGTCTCAAACCTGTACACCGAGAGGTATAATTTTTAGCATTAGAGGTGGCCTTCTTGGCTCCGCCCTCCTGCGTTTGGTTCTCCTCATCAAATTGTTCATTCACTTCTTCATCAGGCTTCATTGTGAAAGAAAAACCAGACTTTAGTCAAACACTTGGTAGGCAGTAATCACACACGATTTGCTACTGAAATCACACACAAGACTCGACGATTGTGAGAAAACAGTTTGTGCAATCGGGATGATTTTTACAGTTTAGAATCACATACACGATCTGTAGAATTAGGACTTTTTTGTGATTTTTACGGTTTTTGCAGTCGTCGTGTAAGAAAAAACTGTTTGAGCAATATAAATGATTTTTGGCGCCAAAAACCAGACGAACTCGTATGAATCACACATAATACCTAACCCTAATAAACCCTAAACAAATGCCAAATAATAGCAGAATTGATGACAGAGTTTGCCTTATTGCATATAGCTTATTTGGTTAAAGGCGTCACGAATTGTCCTGCAACAAATGACAAGTACTGCATGAAATGATGACAATATCTTCTTTACACGTCTTGAAATGGTACTGTCATGTGTACATTGACGAATTAAATTTGGACACGTGGCGTGATATATTATTTTTAAATGAATCGATTTATTTTTTCGGAAATGATATTCGTACTTGTGGTGCCCACGACCTTACTTGTGGCCTTACTTGTGGATCCCACGACCTATAAACCTACTGTAATATTTAAACATGTGACATTTTGATGAACAAATAACAAAGTTATGGTAAAATAAATGATAAATAAGTCTAAATAAATGAGAAAGTTAAATATTGAAAATGACAAAGATTTATGATATAGATTTCTTAAAGAATGACAAAGTTCTTCTAAGCAAATGACATAGTTTTCTGAAAAATGGTAAATAACAAATGGTAATAACACGTGGCGTGATATATTATTTTTAAATGAGTTTTGCAATTTTTTATTATTTCGGAAGTGACATTTGTACTTGTGGAGCCCAAAAACAGGAGTTGAGGAGGTTTGTTTGCTGTAATATTGATACTTTTGTAAGGACATAATTGGTTTTTCCTCTTGCCACTATCGATTTTAGAATTTATTGTTCCTTGGGGCCAATTTTGAAAAGTTGGCATATTTTAGTATTTAAAATCATAATGGCTGTTTTACCAATTTTGTCAAAAAGTCAAATCATTTGACTAGTTATTATTAATACAAGCGTTGCTTAATCATTGATTTACGGTTCCACATCACACGTGCTCTTGAATCATACTAGTATTATTGTGTTGTTTAGGTGATGAACATCAACTTGACCCACAGAGATCTGCAAAATATGTCATCTTAAATTTTATATGCAACTGTGTTAGAAGTTTGGTAGTTAATATTGCCATGGAATCTTATACTATTTTGATATAGTTCTCGTTTTGATCGATTGCAAGCATCTGGTCAAAGCGTTTGCTGATAAGTCTACCGATCTTACTTGGGATATGGGGCGCCAGACATGCTTCACCTTGTTTCGTTTTTTGTAATTTCTGATTCAAGTATATTTGTAGGAACTGTAACAAAGAAACTCATGAGTTAGCTGCTCTTAGGGGTTCTGACCCTTCTGTACTTTGTTTAGTGCTTAGGAGGCCCAACAACTTATTGACCCTGTGTACTGGTTATTTCCGTCTAAGGCCTAATATATTTTGGTTTTGCTAAAAAAAACTATTTTCCAAAAACAAAAATGTTGTTGGAGTGATTTTCCGTAAAAAGCTTAAGTCAATGTCGTGAGATAACCTGGGACACAATGTACATTTTACTATGCAAGGATATGAGAGGGAGTGACCAACACCGACGGCTCAAATATAAATTTTTAGAATGTCGGTGATTGATAGAATTATATTAGTTTAACTAATGCGCAAAAATACCGATCGTGACTTCGAAATAATAGATAAAGGGGACCATCTACTATTGATAGTTAGTTCCACAAATCACAATCATCATACATTTCAATTATTAAGTCTCATTTAAATCGTAGATATTTGATCGTCTAACTATAATTTATTCACAAACAATCCCATTTCCACGTAAATGCAAATGGACCCTTCTCAAGAAACCCCACTTTTTATAAATGATGGTGTAACGCAATGTGCTTTGCAAGTCATGAACTTAACGAAATAATTCGACCCAATGATAGAAACGCTTGAAATCGAAATAAAGTACATAAGAGGATATGTACTTTTGTATACTTGAAGATAAGAGTCGGATTTCGATGTTTTATCTTACGAAGAGCACCGACTTGTTCATGGAGTATAATATTTTACAACATATGCACTCTATCCTTGTACAATGTTTTATATTGGCAATGGTCGTCCAGCCTCAAATAACATAAATCAAAATGATGTGATGCGCTTATATTATAGATTAAATAAATTCGTAATTATTTAGAAATCGTCTATGGTCAACCATTCCCAGCAAAATGACCTTGGATCAAAATAGCCTTAGTGAATGAAAGATGATGTTGGACCAATCTTACCAATTTAGGTAAACGAACGACTAACTATTGCTTGTAGAAGTTCGAAATCTTCGACACAAAATAATGAGTAGTTCACAAGGAAAGATTGGAAACTTCGTGGATACATAAACGAACAATTACCTAACCATTTCTTTATGTGCAGGGAACACATGTATTTGGTTGGTTCCTAAGTAGTTTCTTTAGTTGTTGGCGACATCATGCATATTTTATATGGGCATAGTTCCCCGAAGGTTTCAAATCGATATGTTCTTTTAGCTTTTGGGACAAATGTATCATATGATGTATTGCCACAACATAAAGGTCGAAAGAAATTTAATCTAGGACTGTGTTTAATTACAAATTAAAATCATCCCTCCTAATCAACATAAAGGTCGTTGTCGTATTAAGCACTTATACATATTATGCTATTTAAGCAACTAGCCAAATAAAAACCATGATTCTTAACCTAGCAACTATCATCTGCAGTGTTCTTCGCTTGGCCTATTTTTCATGTTGAAGGGGAATGAAAATCATAACCCACAGTTCAACTTCAAAATATCATGTGTATCAAACTTATTGACACACATGCGATATTTTGTGGAAAGAAATAAAACATGTCATAAAACATCACAATGTATCGATATTTTTTTTTTTACATTTGCTTAGCGCCTCTTCAGACTGCTAGGAGGGTCAGTTTTGTTGTGCTGATATGGCAGTGGTTTTGCGCAAGTGACTTGACCCTGTGCTAGTCATGCTCTAAAGTTTAGTCACCGTATACTACGTCATATACTTGCAATAAGTTGGCAATCAGAGGTTTCTGTTTTTAAGCAACGAGAGTGTAAGGATCTGTCCCTCGACCTATTCCAAACTCGAACTACCTCAATACCAGACTTACGCATTATACACATGACATATACAATCAACAATTACACTTGGACCCCGAACTGATAAAGAACGTGGATCGAGCACTACAGAGAATATGAACAAGTTAAGCACACCTGTCTCCCACGAACTAGTAGTTACACATTCAACTACCACCTGCCCCATTTTCAGGAGAACGTGCATCTACACGATATCGAACTGAGAGTGAGGTCTATAAAAAGAATGAGTTCCAGAGGAGAAATGGCCAAATTTTTTAGATTACAAGACCTAGATTTTCTAACTCAAGAGATCAAAACTTGTAATCAAATATCAGCCTCAAGCAATAAAGTTACAGTTACTAAATCCTCAAATAGAGGTCATTGTTTTTTCCCTATTCAAAGGTTTCCACGCTAATCACATGTGTCAGTCTTTTATACTAATTCTTGTCATAGGTACATTTGGTGTAAGAGCAAATTTTGAGCTACTACAAAATTTGGCCATTATATTTGGCGCCGTCTGTGGGAAAGAAAACAATTTTCACGATATCCTAAGGCATACATATACTCAACCATTCATTTCTAATCAAGGTCACTTCTAAGCGACCAACAACAAGAGTCCAGTTCGATCTTTTAGTCGAACCAGATCAGCTCGCCGAATTACGGGCCAAACTTCACGCCGAAATAAAGAAATGTAATGAGCTCGAGCGTCAGTATGTTCTTGATCGCGAGCTCCGTGAACAGGAACTTGTGGATGAGCGTCAAGCTTGTCAAACAACATTCAAGTAACATGAAGAACAGATGACAATAATGCAGACCGCATTACAAGCTTTGCAAGATACTCAACAAGCTTTCTTTACAAAAGATTGTACTCAGATTACAGCGAACTCCCAAGTTTCAACACGAGAACGATTAGGACCTCGAGGAGCAACTAGCAAAGCCATTTCCAGAGATCTTCATAATGAACCACAAGATTTAATTCATTTGGGAAGAGAAGATAAGTCTGATATCAGTAGAGGTTCCCGACTTTCCAAGCGTTAAGAGGGGAGCAACGACCTCAACCTAGAATACCAACATGTAAACGCTTAAGAGAGGGCACCGATACTCATAATCCTTAACCAGCTCGCCAAGTCACTCAAGCACCACGTCAGTACGTCACACAAGAATGCATGGATCAACGTATCAAAGAGTTGATTGAAGCTTAGCTCTAGGCAATAAGGGAAATTTCGCCAAATTGCATGGTAGTCTGATTGCCAAAGAGTTATTTGATATAGAAGTACCACTAGGTTTCCATATTCTCAAGATACGTAAATACAAAGGCACTGATCCGAATGAGCACATTCAGCAATTTTGTGATTCACTAGGATTGTATTTAAATCTAAACCATATTCTACGTCGTCTATTCGCCACAAGTCTGCAGGGAGAACCGTTACGGTGGTTCCATTCTCTACCTGAAGATTCTATCCTCGCATTCGACCAACTATAGAAGATTTTTGTCAAGACATATGCTCACAATAAAGACAAAGAGGATAATTTATACTCTCTTATTAGTCTAAAACAGTCTTCAGTTGAGGAGCTCGAGGTCTTTGCAAAAAAAATTACTTGGGGAAGATAGTTGAAGTATACATCGATGATCTACTGTACAAAATCTTATAGTCCGGGACCATATTACCGATCTCGCTACGATCTTTCACATTTTACGCTCATACAAGATGCGGCTTAAGCCTAATAAATGTCAATTCGGAGTACACTGAGGGAAGTTTCTGGGACATCTTATCAGCAAGAAGGGGATTGAAGCCAGCCCAAATCAAATTCGAGCTCTCTTCAACATGCCATCTCCAAAAACAAAGAAACTCATTCAAAATCTTGCTGGCAATATCACTGCTTTTAAACAATTCGTCTTTAAGTCTTCAGATCGATGCCGGTGGCTGTTCTTATTACTTTGAGAATGTACCAAATGAGGAAAAGTTCAACCCAATGAAGAGATTTGGTGGACAGCAAAATGCAAATTAGCTTTTCATTAACTCAAAACCTATCTAGAGAAGTCTCCCATCATGAGAACCCGATAGATAATAAGGAACTGATCATCTACCTTGCAGTTACGGAAAATTCTATTAGCTCGGTCATCATTCAACTTAAGGGAAATGTCAAAAAACTAGTATACGTTATTAGTAAAACCCTGACTCCAGTAGAAATGAGGTATTCCAAGATCGAGCGACTCCTTCTCACTCTCGTTTACACTTCACAGAAACTCAAGCACTAGTTCCAAGCTCATTCCGTCAAGGTTATGACAAACTACCCACTCCAGGAAGTTTTATCTAAACAAGAAAAGTCACGAAGAGTTCAACAATGGTATGTTAGTTTGGGAGAAAGAAGATCTGCCTACCAAACCATTTGACGAACGGGCTGAATGGATTACAAGGAAGGGATGGAGGCTTTTTACAGATGGTTCAGCAAGACCCACAAGGTCAAGAATCGGAATCGTACTGATTACCCCATCAAACAGCAGAATCAAGAAATCAATCCTCTTGAATTTTAAAGCTTTAAATAATACCACAAAGTACAAAGCCTTGATCTATGGGCTTAATTTAGCACTGGAACTTGGAGTTCCCAAACTCTTAGTCTATACAGATTCACTAATAATCATCCACCATTACTCCAAACAATACATAAAGAATGGCAAAATGGTCGACTATGCAGCCCTCGTTGCTGATAAGATGAGCAGATTCGCGAAAGCTACTCTCGACTATTTACCACGATGAGAGAACAAACATGCCGATTCCTTGGCTTAGTTAGCTGGGGTCTTGGGTACAGAAGCACGATACCTTCAAATCAAAGTGATGTCAACCCCAGCATTGATCTCCACTCTGTATGCCCAATCAATACTAGGGGTCATGAAGAGGAGGACGACGATTGGAGAAAATCTTTTATTGCCTATCTTGGCCTGAAGACCGAATATGATGGACCCCTTCCAGCCAATCCAAAGGAGTGCCATCAGTTAATCAAAAATTTAAAGCGTTATACAGTTTAGGAAGGCGGCATATATCGAAGATCAATATTAAGGCCTTATCTCAAGTGCCTCTCCAAGTTACAAGCCGATAGAATGCTCAAAGATTTACATGATGGAACTTGTGGCTCCCATACCGTAGGTCAGTCACTTACAAATATAGCGATTACACAAGGAGTATTCTGGCCTGGAATGCGCAAGCAAGCAGAAGAGTATTCACGAAGATGCGACGCCTGTGAACGATATGAATATCTGATACGGGTGCCTGCACTCGAGTTTCATGTAAGCAAGGTTTTTTGGCCTTTCAGTAGGTAGGTACTCGATCTAGTGGGAGAATTTCCCAATACACCGGGTAACCGGCGGTTCTTACTCGTGACAACAGATTACTTTACAAAAATGGGTGGAAGTGGTTCCTCTTTGTCGAATTAGAGAAGAGGTCATCTCTTATATCTGGAAACATATTATTACACGGTTTGGAGTCCCTACCTGATTCAGATCGATAACAAGCCACAGTTCATAGGAGGAAAGGTCATGACTTTCCTTAACAAACACAACGCCATTAATTCCCCATCCAATCCATACTACCCCCAAGAAAATAGCCAGACCAAAATCACCAACAGAACGATAATGGATGGAATCGAGAAGAGGCTTTAATCGCAGATAAAAGGAAATTAGATACGGGAGTTGCCTCATGTCTTATAGGCGTACTGTACTACACCAAGATAATCGACCGGTTGTTCCCCCTTCCTCTTAGCTTATGGAATTAAAGCCATCATTCCAACAGCATACCAACATCCTGTCAAAGATTATGAGCTCACAGACGAAGAGAATAAGTTCGAGCTAGTTTACAATATGAGCTGGATCGATGAGTCCTGAGATCGTGTTATCGCCAACCTGGGTCGATATCATCATATGCTAGCCAGCTTGTACAACAGAAGAGTCCAAAGCAGTGAGTTCCAAATCAACGATCTAGTCCTCAGAGAAATTCCCAAGAGTAGAAAAGAGTTAAATGCTAGAAAGCTTGTAGAAAATTGAGAAGGTCCTTTCCTAATCATTGGTCGCACTGGCCTTGGATCCTACTACCTCATGACAAAGAAAAGCATCCGAATCCAAAATCTCTGGAACACTAGAAGATTAAAATGATATTATCCATTACAAATTACTCTATTCAAATATTTTACATTCCAAAAGTAAGATTTCAATCTCCAATAGTGTGTACATTCATTTCTACTAAATGAAAACTTTCAAGTTTTTTCCCACATTACTCTTTACATACATGTAGACTCTGCTAAATCTTAAAGATTAAAGCAAAGGTAATACTAGCTTTGAATCGATCCATATATACATCTATCAAAGCTTAAAGCAAAGGTAATACTAGCTTTCATTCGATCCATCTATACATCTATCAAAGATTTCAACAAAGGCAATACCAGCTTTCAATCGATCCATCTATACATACATCAACGATTAAAACAAAGGTAATACTAGTTTTCAATCAATGATCTCTACTATTTCTAAGACACAAGATAAAGCAAAGGTAAAACTAGTTTTCATCTCTCTATATGTCTATAATACAGAATACACAGGTCACTTTTACAGGTTTTTCTTTTGGGAGGTCAGCTGCGATTTCCCCCCTACATAGGAGGTCGTGCAACCATAAAATCTGGAGCTCGAGCAGATAAAACATTTCTATCTCGCTCCACCTGTTCTGCTGTAGTGGAGCCTAAATCGGTCTCCATAGAGTTCATACAATTACCTCGATCTATTTCAGCCTTACAGATACAGACTTTCAACACCAAACAATCATGTAAGGTATCCCTTTCGAGCTCAAGCCTCTTTACTTCATCTATAAAATTGGCAAATACTGCCATTATCTCCCTCGAGTGCGCCTCATCCATGGAAATCCTGTGTCAGTTTGGCATGGCTAACTCAGTAAATTGCACTTTTAATGTCTTATTATGATTATCCAACTTCGCGTAATGGGAATCCGCCCGCCCTAAGCATTGCTCTAAGCCTGATATTACCGCGTTTAACTTTAATGTTAATTATATCACCTTCTCCTGCTCAACTCAATTTTTCGTTCTTAGCTCCTCCACTTCTACACGTAGTACCCCCAACTCCACCTCATTTACATTATATCCCCCGCACTAGCTTTTTTCAATAACTCATCGTTCTTCTTAATAACTTTATTTAATTTTCTCTCTTTGCAGAGTAAAACCTCTAACCTGTCACTACTCTCTCTAGTTCGCTCATTAGCTTTCCTTACGGCAGCTCGAACGTAAACTAAGTCTGCTTTCAACTCTTTAATTCGAGCTGATGTATTAACCACATCACCATTGGCAGTCGCTAACTCGACATTATTCTTTTTCTTCTTTGACCGCCCTCCCGCCTCGACCTTCTAGCCATGCGAGCTAGACAAGTCCGCCTTCAAATTTGCAACTCGCTCATTCGGTTTGTCATATTGATTTTAGGTGACCCGAAGGTTAATTTCTTTACTTTGAATGACCTCACTCAGCTGCTCCACTACACTTTCAAAACTCGCTAAATCAACTCGTGCCTTAGCCAGCTCGCTTTCCTTCTTAGCTACTTAACCGTTCAAACTGACAATATTGTCATGCAACTCTTTAGCTTCTGCCTCTAACGTTCTGATGTGATATTGTGCGATATCCGTATCTCTTCCTTACGCCTCTAACAATTCTACCCTACTCTTTAGCTCTACTACCTCACTCTGAACATTAATGAGCTCCCCCTACAATTTTTCATTTTCAACATCTTTAATTTTGATCTACTGGGTCAGATCATTCACAGTTTCCTTCACCTCATTGGGATGGATCACTACTTTGACATAGTGATCTGCCCACTCTTTATTTGCCTCTTTAATCCTATCAAATTCAGCTGAGAACTCATAATTACATTGATGCGCATGTTGTTCACTCGATCGAACAATTTCTAACTCGACCTGCACAAAATAGCTCGATTAAACAATACTTCATAGAACGATCAAAATACTAAAGTTTACAACATGACTCACATATCTAACAAAGTTCTATCTATCATGAGCCAACATAACAAGATGTTACTTAGCCCTCAACTACAAGGTTATCTCACATTGATGGCCATACTACCTACATTTCCACATATTTCAAGGTACGCATTTTCTATGTTCTCATTTTTTAACATTTCAAAATGGTATAATTATACTGGGATCGTTTTCATTAACTTGATTTTCATCTGCCTTCTAACCTTACTTTGTAGCTCTTAAGTTGCAAAGCGCACAAGTTAAAATAATTTTAAGACATTTTCTAACCTGTAACTCTGTATGCGAAGTCAACAGAGTTGTTGAAGAGTTTTCCTCATTAACAAGTTCTTTCTCTAAATCTTTAATTTTGAGGCGCAAACCTTAAAGTTCTTACAAATCAATATTTATAACATCTCTTAGACTCCCCCATAAATATCCTCCACATACATTCCATACAATCATAATTTTCAATTGTCAAAAATATAAACTATATTGTTTACTCTTCCTTCTCACTCTCTCCTTCTCGGTTCTCTAAATCAGTTCTTACGGAGATTGAATCCAACCCTTTCACAATACCAGAAGGAGAACCGCCATCAACATCAGGCTCCTCTTCGGTATCGACCTCTTCAATATAATACCCCTTTAAAATCGCTTCAATATCGGACATTGAATATCCAACATCTAGGAGCTTCTGGCCAATATTGTCGCAAGCAACTGAAACTTTATCAACATTTTTCTTAGCCTCCTCTATAAGTTTGAGCACTGGGACCCAGTGCTAATCCTTCGCTGAGCTCAAGCGGTCTTTTTCCAGAGCCAGATCGGCCTCAAGTTGAACAACCCTCTTCTCAAGTACAACAAATCTCTTTTTGAGCTCTGTTCTCTCATTCTCGAACCCGAGACAAATTCCTTTCAGCAAGAGGGACATCTACAACAAAAAGTGACATTTAAGTTCAAAGATTACAAAAAAATCAAATAGATCAAGGCATTTTAACCTACCCTGCAAAGCTCTAACTTTACAGACATGTCTAGCTCCTCAGAACCTTCTCTAGCTGCTACCCTCATCTTATTCTTCTGGACCAGCAGCTCGTCCTCCATAGTAGGACTACTCCCAGCCTCTTTTGCCTGACTCATAGGAGCATGAGAGTCTACCTTTCCCTTTTCGAACTCATGGCAACCTCTCCACTCTCCGTGGTCGCCAAGTTCAAGCCATTAACCTTCACAGTCTTCTTTTTGGGGTGCCTTTGAATTTTCTTGCTCGATGTAGCCACCATAGGATTTGCCTTCAAAGTGATCGGTGCAGCCTTTTTTAAAATGTTGGACGTCCTTCCAGGTTTGATGCTGCCCTCCCGCCATCTCCAACGGTCGTACCAGTTCCTATTATTTTTCTCTTTGCTTGTGACTTTTGAACCTTTTTTGACTTACTGTTAGCCCTTTTAAATTGGCTAATTTCGAACTCTCCCAAAATAATCTCAAGCTCCGATTCTTCTCAAGCGACAATATTGATTAACGATTCCTTTCTTGTAATCTGAGATCGAGGATTTGCACAAAAAACAAACAACACATTGTTACATTCAAACAAAATACTAACACAAAAGCAGTTCAATATTCAAACAATTACTTACTTTTCTTCAGAATTTTATATATAAGATTCATGGGTTCCTCAGCCATTCTTTGGAGACAATCATCTTTCACCCATATTAAGTTATCATTTCACACTTACCCTGCTGAATTTAGGTCGAAGAACTAAGGTCGAGATAAACTGAAAGAGAAGTATGCACCTCCAGTCGCTGAATACTATTTCACAATATAATACTGCAAAACATCTACAAGGGTTATTCTCCTCTCCACCTCTTTACAAACCTACCTTCTATTCTGGCTATCTCATATATTTATCACTTCCCCCATATTCCCATTCAATTGGGTAGGGAAGGCCTCAATAACATTCAAAATACCTTTAGTAAGATTGCTTAAAGGCAACATTAGTTCAAACTCTAACTTGGAAAGATAGCACAAAAATCCCTGATCTAGGTCACTTTGAACGCCTCCATTGAAGTACTCAAAAGAGATAAAATCATCAACTCCCCTCTCAGATTTCTCATGCTCCAAATCGGGTAATAAGAAAAAGCATTATGCCCCATTTGTAACTCTAGACCCCCAAAACGACCTACCGGCATGTTCTATCACATCACCCCACACACCACCTAAGCTACCTTTGATTTTACAAAACTCCTTGAATACATCTAATTTATCCTGCAGGATAGGGTAAGAAGTTACCAGGGAACTCTGAAAACTCTAATTTATCCTTATCCTCCATTTCTGCCTTTTTTGCGGCAGAGCTCTTCATTCTTAGTTCGCCCCTCACAGAATCAACATTATCAATTTCTACAGGCACATCCTTAAACAAATGACCAGAGGTTGAAGTCTCCATATCAAGAGTATGCTTGAAACTGAGACTTATTTCTACAACAAGACCTTCTCACGCTTCTACCTACATACAGGTCCAGGTATTCCAATTAAATTTATTTATAGTTTCTTTATATATATGTCATACCTAACACATATGCTTATTCATACAAAACTCCAACTTACAGCACAAAAGCATCTTTTTCCAAGAATTTCCTTATATAATTTTTTTTTCAAATTCAAATATAAAAAATAAATGGTTATATTCAAAACCCTACACAATGCTTCTTCTACAATCACCACAACACAAACCAGAAAAATCAACAATACCATACTAACCTTCAATGTCCGAATATGAATCCGGGATGTCACACGCATCCTCTTGCACATGAGAACTTTGCAACACAGGTTTTTTTCTCTACTTGCACAGTATCACGGTCCTTTTTACTCTGGCAATGGTGACTGCTCTCGTTGGCTCTCTTTCTATGATCTCTAACAATCAATTTTTCATCTTTCCCTCTAGATTGTCGTATGCTTGCCTTTTGAAAATGTTTAGAAGAAAAATAGGAAGGGATATCTATACTTTATCTCTCCAACCACTGGTAGTTATTGGGGCTCACATGAGCCACCCTCAGTTTTGGAATCGAGGCGTCCCTTCTACTATTCATGTTAGATGTTTCGTACCTTTTGGGTAAAAACGCATCTCCATCATTACCCCAAGTTCTATATTTTAATTTATTTCTCTCTCCTACCCAAATCTCTCTCATACCTTCCCACACTCATTATAGCACTTTACTCACGTAATCAAACTTTCTCTCCCTAACAAGGACTGATAATATAATTCCTATTCTCCTGTTACTATAACTTATAGACCTGCTCACGTAAGTACCAATGCTACAACATTTCCAAATTTAAATGTTTCTTTTCAACAACATTCACCACAAGCAAGGAACAAATTTAGAAAAAAGTATTCTTCTTTTATTCAAATTACATTTATTTGATCTAATGAAGTTCGTTCTCTCACAAATAATCACACATAAAACAACCAAGATGCCCTGGAGCACCACACCTAATCAGCTCATGCTGAGCAATCTTCTCATCTTCCTCAACTATTTCTTCCAGAGCAATTTCCTTTATAGCAGCTTTTCGAGCTTCAGGCCTCAAGACTAATTCACGAAATATCTTACTATACACATGGCACCCAACCTCGCTCTCCCTCGCCGTCAGCCCATCAAACTGTATCGAAGATTCAGGCAAGTTGGCATCATACTATAATTGCCCAAAGATTCTTTCCCGAACTTTAGCCACCTTTATTGCTAAATATCCCTTCGACGCATGCCGAGCTCTATAAGAATGAGTCCTCACCATTTTTATTTCTTCCTTCTCTCTACCTCACATTTCCAATGTAATTTATACATATAGATTATGATCCACATAATCCCTCCCATTCAGCATATTGAATGATACGTATTATTCCCTTTTATCAATAACTGAGAACCCTAAAATCATGCTAGAAATTTATTTGGTATTATCTTTTTAGAATGAACTCATTTTATTTGTTCATTCGACCTTCTATTTTTTGACCTAACTTCCAAAGTCTCTCAACTGTTTCATATACATCAAAAATAACTTCACAGTTTGCATTTCTTCATTCTCAGCATTCCATATACTCATGCTTGAACTCTCAAAATGGATCCAGTTAAATATTTTCTATCTATATACAGCTCGAATATGCCATTTCATAATATTCTTTAATTCGACGAGGTGATATGTTACAGCTCGATCATGTAGATTTTACTTTAGTTCGATATAATTATCCATCACACTGATTTTTCTTTCTTACCATATTTATTTCTAGTTCGATCTATCAACAGAGAATTGCTGCAAAATTATTCTTTTCATTAGCTCGACAATTACTTACAGAGTACTTTACAGAAAACGCAGTATTTCAGACACTTCTTACAGATCGATCTACAGGTTACAATACATATCTGTCTTCTTTTATACTTCGTATTCAGGCACATCAGCTCCTCCAGTACAAAACACTTCTTCAAGAATAAACCATTGTTTGTAATAGACCCTGAAACAACCTCTAGCATGAAACACTTCTTCCAGAAAAGAGAGATGGTTGTAATAGAAGCAAATTTTCAATCAAAAGACTGGAAACATATTTCCAATCTCCGTCTCCACCACCACCGTATCTTCCTCCACCTCCACCACCTTTGAAAGGCAGAAAAAGAAGAATAATTCTACTTTTACAACACCCAATCCCTCGCAGGATAATGGCAGTACTTCTTGATACGAATATCATCTTCCTCATCCTCCTACATACCCAGCTCTCACCCAACATAATCAGATGGTGGAACTGCCACATTTGATAATAATCATTCTTAGCCTCCGCTGCTTCCTCATCAGGCATCCCCTGGTACGTCGGCGGCACCGGAATGGGTGTGGGGATATCCAAAGGTCGATTGCCAAAGTATCGCAGTTGAAGCTTTTGTACTTTAACAAGAACCCTCGCTTCATATACTTGGCACCTGGAAGTCACCATTCTAAGACAACAAGGACCACAAGATATTTCCAGAAGATGGAGTACTTTCACAGCGATGGTAGTTGATACCGTATCAACAATATTCATAGCAAGGCTACATTCAATGCAATACAATAGTTCCAAAGCAGTCATCATTCAAAACTAGCAATTACTGAGAAACCCAAAAGCCAAATACATCAATCTTTTCTAACACATTCAATGCCAAACACAGTCTTCCGTACAGAAATAACAAGTCCCAACCCAATCCCATTCAACGAATCCCTTTCTAACTTATAACATACAAACATTCTACACCATTTCTCCACTAAAGCCACATATGCCTTAAGTTGTGAGGGGGCGATTGTAGGGACCTGTCCCTCAACTTATTCTAACCTCGAACTACCTCAATACCAAACTTACACATTATACATATGACATATACAATCAGCAATGACACTTGGACCACAAACTGATAAAGAATGTGGATCGAGCACTATAGAGAATATGAACAAGTTAAAGATACCTGTCTCTCAAGAACTAGCAGTTACACATTCAACTACCATCTGCCCCATTTTCAAGAGAACGTGCATCTACACGATATTGAAATGAGAGTGAGGTCTATAAAAAGAATAAGTTCCAGAGGAGAAAGGACCAAGAATTTTAGATTACAAGACCTAGATTTTCTATCTCAAGAGATCAAAACTTGTAATCAAATATCAGCCTCATGCAATAAAGTTATAGTTTCTAAATCCTCAAATAGAGGTCGTGGTTTTCACCTATTCAAAGGTTTCTACGCTAATCACATATGCCAGTCTTTTATACTAATTCTTATCGTATGCATATTTGGTGTAAGAGAAAATTTTGAGCTACTTCGAGCTATGGCCATTACAGGGAAGGTTTAACATACTGGCGATATGTCACCCAAATTAGTAAATCCAGAGACGGATTTCAATATACACATGACATATTGGAGATAAGTTTTGTAAGGACCTGCTCCCAATAGTAAACTTAAATAGTAATGTCGAGCTCGTTATGAGAGTTCGACTTCATAATCACAAGATATCGTACTACAGTCGTGAGTCATTAAGAGCCGTTACAAGAAATAGAAATCATTCATTATACTGTCGTTATGAAGACTCGTTAAATCTATGTCATAACATTCGTCATTAAAAAAGATAGTGGCCATTAAATGATCATAATATGAAACCTATAAATAGGGCAATTGAAGATCAAATTAGGGAAAAAAATTTATATCCAGATAATCAACACAATACTATTAAGAATACTCACTGTAATAAGTAGTCACTCAATGAATCACATCATTATTTCTAAATCCTCAAGAGAGGTTATAGTTTTTACCTATTCAAAGATTTTCATGCTACATCTGGTGTTTTTTTGTGATTACTTATTTATTTCATAGTGTTCTATTCATATTTGGTGTGAGAAACTAAGTTCGAGCTCCGAATTAGGCTGTTACATTTGGCGTTGTCTATGGGAAATAACAAAATTAGCCATAATTCTCAAATACGACAGTGACTTAACCGGTTTAGAGCAAATCCCTCGGTCTTATAAATAAACGGAACATGCACAAGAGCAAATCAAATGGCAAAGTTACGCGTTATGCTTAACTCTGAGATAGAAAGAAGATCAGCTTTAGAACAATAGTTTGCAGAACTGTGAGAGGCACTAAAAGTTCTTCATGGGCAATAAATGGCAATACAAAAGAACAAAGAGATGCAACCCGTTACATCTAGAATTTCCATTCAAGACAGATTAGGACCTCACAGAGGTATCAGCCAAGGAGCTAATATTCGGCCTGATCTAAACCAGCAAGGACCCGTAATTTTTCTAGCACTTGTTGTTCAGCGGAAAGTAGATAAAACACCAACCAATCTCAAATAGGTGGAGGAAATACAAAGGATTTAAACTCGAATTCTTGTGTGAGAAAGACTCAGTGAGGAAAGTGGAGATCATAACCTCATAAAGGGACATCTTCAACGTTACGCAATTATAGCTCGACAGTTCGTTACTCAGGAATACATGGACAAGAGCATTAAAGAACTTTTGGAAGCCCAAATACGTATAAGCAAGAATGTCTTCAGACTACAGAAGAGCCATGTCGTGCAGGGCTTACTTAACGACGATGTGTTACCCAACTTCCAAGAATTCTAAGATTCTTTGGGTTTGCATTCGACGTTAAGCCACATTTTGTGTCGTTTGTTCCCCACCAGTCTCTAGGGCAAGCCTCTACACTGGTTCCACTCATTGGAAGAAGGATCGATCCATTCTTTTGACCAGTTATGAAAACTTTTCATTAAAAACTATTTGCACAGTAGGGATAAAGAGGAGAATCTTTACTCCCTTTTCAGTCTTAAACAAATTCCATAAGAAAAGCGCAAAGTATTCACCAAGAAATTTTTGGATCTGGCTAAGAGGGTGGATAGTCTAGATCAAAAAATTATAGTGTCAGCCTTTACAAATGTTTTACTCATTGATATCAGAGCAAAGGAGCTAGCATCTCATCTTGAACAAGCCAACAACTCTAGAAGATATGGTTGAGAAAGTAAATAGTTACATCAATTTCCAAAGAATGATATCCGAGAGAAAGAAGCCACTAAAATCTATCCTCAAAATAAAAGGGAAAAACACAGAACGAGAATTTGAATGCGCTACAGATGCTGGAGGTAATAGAAAATAAACTACATTTGAAGAAGACCGACCTCGAAGAGGAAATAATCTATCAAAGCCTTGTCTTCCAAGATTAACTACTAAACTGGCTAATTTATACCCCACGCTTCAGAAAGATAAGTTCTTCATAAATACACAAGCCCTCCAACCAATTGAAGGGAAATCGTACTACAAATACCACAATGCCAGACATCATGATACGAATGATGTTATACTCTACAAATACTCATGGAATGCATACTTAAAGATGGTAGACTGCATGAATATATTGTCGATTTGGAAAGTTATAAGAATGGGAATTATAAAGCAGATAATAAAGTCTTCTAAATCAAAGAAGGGAATGATTAGAACCACCTCTATCATCTTCACCTCAGTCACTTTATTGAGACACACAAGATAAATAGGTTGGTCAGATTTAAAAGACGCTGGCTCATTCAATGTTATGACCTATCAGTAGTAGAAAAAGAAGCTTGATTGCTTCCGAAATCAAGTGTTAGAAGAACCAGGATTTCTTTTAAAGATTGTGATGTAGCCATGTCAAGTTTCCCCAATATGGCGTACTGGTTATCATGTTAAAAATGAAAAACTTTGTGATGTACACGATGATGGTGGACACTAGAAGTTCTATTGAAGTACTTTTTTAGAGCACAATCGAGCAGATAGGTCTAAAAGATCAGGCCGAGGCCAATACTATTAATATAAATGGCTTCAATGGGTCTAAAGAAGTATGGATTAGGAAAATTATACTTCCTATCACGACAGGCCCGATGATAGTGGACGTATCATTTTATGTTGTGAATGTGAAGTTAAGGTATTTAGGAATAATGGGACGTTGTTGGTTGCACAACATGAAAGATATTCCATTTACTTATCATCTAACATTATGATTTGATTGGGATGGAGGGATATATAAAGTAAAAGGCAGTCAAAAGTTGGCTCGAGCATGTGAAAGTACTGTGACTATTGTAATAGATCCTTCTAAGGAGTTCGAAGCATAGCAATTACAGAAATTAGGAACCACAAAAGACCCACCATCAACCAAAGAAATCACAGATCGTACTTTGAATTTGATAGTACTGATTGCGCTACATATGTCAGAACTCGTTTACCTTTGATATAGTGAAGCAGACTTATTTAATTCTTAAAGGAAAATAGAAATGTGTTCGTTTGGACATTCCAAGAAATGCCTGGCATTGATCTTGTTTTAGCTTGTCATAGACTGTGTTTAAAAGACAAGGTTATAATAGTTAAACAAAAGATAAAAGATGGACAAACTTATTGAAGTCGGGTTCATTAGATAAGCAAATTACCCAGACTGGATTTCAAACATTGTAGCCGTCTTAAAGAAAAATAGTAAGATCAGAGTTTGTATGGATTTTACCGATCTCAACAAGCACACTTGAAAAGACTTTTCTCTTCATATAATTAATTATTTTTTGGATCCAATTATTGGGCACAAGCTTCTATCCATGATGAATGCTGCCTCTGGTTATAATTAAATTCCACTCCTGCCTGATGATGAAGAGAAAATAACATTCTTTACAGAACACAAATTATATTACTATAAAGTCATGCCTTTCAGACTTAATAACACAAATTATATTACTATCAAAGATTGATGACTCAAATGCTCAAAGACCACCTTGGGAAAATAATGGAAGTTTACATTAACGACATGTTATGTAAGAGCCTCAAGAAAGAAGATCATCTCACCGATCTTTACAAAGATTTTAAAATCCTTCGGTCTTATAAAATGAAGCTCAACACTAATAAATACCAGTTTAACGCCCAATCAAAAAAAATTAGGGTACTTAATCAGCAAGAAGGGGATCAAAGTTGACCCTGACCTCATTCGAGCTCTTTTATCAATGTCATCATGAAAACCAAGAAGGATATACAAAAATTTGCTAGTAAAATTACAGGGAACAGATTTGTATCAAAATTATCAAATCGATGTAGATGGTTATTCAACCTATTACGTTAAGGGACACGAAGAGGGAAGAATAAGATAGATCCAGAGATCGAATGGAATAATGAGTGCAAAGCAACATTTCAGGACATTAAGAGTTATTCGGGAAAACCTCCCATCATGAGTACCCCCACAGAAGGAGAAGAACTTACAATATACCTTGTAGTTATAGAAAACTCACTCAATTCACTACTAATCTGACTTGATGAAAAAATAGAAAAGCCCTTAGATTTTATCAGTAAAACCATTACTCCGGCAGAATCGCAGTACACCAAAATCAAAAAGCTACTTCTTACTCATGTTTACACATCACAAAAATTAAAGTAATATTTTCAAGCTCATTCGATTTGAGTAATGACGAATTATCCCCTTCGGGAGGTCTTGTCAAAACAAGAAAAATCCAGACAAGTACAACAGTGGTCAGTTTGCTTGGGGGAGCACGATATATATTTTAAATAAATACATTCATAGAAGGGGTAGGCGGTAGTTAATTTTTTAGCGGATTTTGGAGTCGAAGACCCAGATTGGGATGAACATGATACGGATCTGAAGAAAAGATAGGCTGGATATCGAAAATGAGATGACACATTTTGATCAATGGGTCCGCTAGACTAGTAGGTTCAAGAATCGGAATAGTTCTCATCACACCCTCGAATGATAGGATTGAGAAATCGATTCGGCTCAATTTTGAGGCAACAAACAATAAAATAGAATATTAGGCATTAATCCATATAATAGACATGTCACCAGAGTTCGGAGTACTCAAACTGTCTATATACACCGATATTATTGATCGTAAACCATTACACATAATCATATCATAAAAATGGAAAGATGGTAGACTATGTTGTGTTAGTGGCCGACAGAATGAGTAAATTTTAAAAAGCCATGATTAAATATCTAACTCGGGAAGAAAATAGGCCTGCAGATTTCCTCGTGTATCTTGTAGGAATTCTTGGAACAAATGTTTGATATTTAAAAATTAAAGTAGTCTCTACCCCCAGTATTAATCTCATCAGCTCGAATATAATTAATACTAGGGGTGATGAGCTTGTGGAAGGAGATTGAAGATTGTCTTTTCTCAAAGATTATCCCTTCTTAAATTTATTGGTCTACATAATGATTTTACCGGTGTGCTCCCCGAATACATCAATAAAAAATAGACTGATAGACAATACAAAATGATATTTAGTTATCAACAATATGCTTTACAAAAGATCAGCCATGGGTCCTCATCTAAAGTATTTGTTTGAAATTAAAGCCAAAGACCTATTGTAGAAATTACACGAAGGAACATGTGGATCGCATGAAGTAGACTGATCCTTGACAAATTGAAGAATTACTCAGGGGTTTTATGGTCTAAAATGAGAACATAAGCGGAGGAATATGTGAAGAAATATAACGCATGTCAGTAATATGGAGACAAAATTCAAGCTCCCTCTCAAGAATTTCATACGAGCAAAGTATATTAACCTTTAAAATGATGGGCTCTTGACCTAGTGGGAAAATTACCAAACACTCTCGGGAAAAGAAGTCATTTTTTAGTGGTAACTGATTACTTTACAAAATGGGCAGCAGCAGTCCCTTTATGTCAAACACGGGAAGATGAAGTCATCAAGTTTATATGGGAGAATATCATCACCAGGTTCGGTTGCCTACACCTCATCAAGATCGATAATGGATTACAGTTTGTTAGTCAAAGGTGGTCAAATTTTTTAACAAACATAACATCATTCATTCTCCTTAAAACCTCTATTACCCACAAGAGAACGGTCGAGCAGAAATCACTAGCAAGACAATAATTGATGGGATGAAAAAGCATCTGAATGACAAGAAAGGAAATTGGATTCAGGAATTACCTCATGTATTGTGGGCGTATCGAACAACTTTATGTGTGTCTACAGGATGTTCTCATTTCTTTTTAGCTTATGGAACTGAGGTTGTTATCCCGACCAAATATCATCACCCTGTACGCGATCACAAAATGACGATAAAGAAAATGAATTTCACTTAACATGCAATATGACTGGATTGAAGAAACAAGAGACCAAGTAATTGCAAATCTTGGAAGATATCATCAGTCATTAGCCAAATTCTACAACAAAAGGGTTTGCAACAGAGAATTTTATATTCAAGATCTCATACTACGAGAAATATCAAAATACAGGAAGGAATTTCATGCCAGGAAACTTGCAAGAAAAATTGGGAAAGACCTTTCATTGTGGTAGGTAAGAGAAACCTCGGATCTTATGACCTAATCATAAAAGAAGGAGTTCGAATTCCAAACCCTTGGAATACAATGAGGTTGAAAACATATTAGCAATAAGCATATTTTATAGTTTGATTTTTTGTTTATCTATTTGCATTCCAAAAGCAAGAATCATTCTCCAATTCTATGTATGTTGCTTCCTACATTAATGAAATACTTATGTTTGGCTAACGTACGCCTCAAGTCTAATTGCAAAGCATATATTTATAAGCGGGAAGCAAACAATACACATCTAATATACATTCAGACATATAACATAGTCTATTATATTATAACACACAGTGAACAAAGTATCTTTAAATGATCTAGGCATGTGAATAAATTTTCTTTTCTCCCTTCCACGATGACCACTGAGAAGACTGCTTCTTTTTTCTACCTCTAGATGAGCTACCCACATGTTCGACCCCTGGCATATGTAATCTTATAATATCTTCCTCACGACGTGCTCGGTGGAAGCGCGGTACATACTAGACCCTCGACCTCATCATCATCTGACCAGTCTTTCATTGATACATGAACTGGAAAATCAATAGGATTAGAGTCCTTCGGATTCTCATCTTTTACAAACCAAAGATTATCATCCTTTGCATTTTCCAAATCAAAGTCTTTACCACAGTCTGCAACATACTTTTGAAATTCGTTCTCAATTCTGTCTAATTTACTACCATAAAAGCCAATCAGTGCTCCCATATATCGCACGTGTTGATCCTTAGCTATAATTTTTTTCTCATGCAGGATATAAATATTCCCTCATCTGCTTATCCGAGTCATATAGCCGATTACGAGTTTTTTTTACGATACTTTATTTTTTTTTCCTTTTCTATTCCTCTTTATTTTTGAAGGCTATCTCCTATGCAACTCATGACACGAGTGGCTCGACGTTTCTAATACAGTTTTTAACTCGTTCTCTAAGACGGGTCCGTACACATTTCTATTCTTTGTTTATTTTGAAAAACAATATTCTCATCCCTCTCCGACCCTATAAAATATTGAAGATGTAGAATTGGAAACCTACATATATAGGATCCGCATCATTAGGTCTTATAGATAATAGATACACCAGCTCAAGTTGAACAGTTTTTTGCCTCTACACTTGGTGATTTATTGCTTCAGTCACCAATTATTGAACTCAAGCTGGATCTGGTACCACACCCCTCGCTTTTATTATGTGAATGTATGCATCCTTTAATCCTCATTCACTATCAACTTTTGCCTCAAAATACAGTGTTAAGGATAACAGTGGTTTCTCACATTCATCTTTCAAGGGGATCTCGTTCAAAACTTTTCTAAGCATCTTAAACCTGTCTGATTCTTTCCTAATAGACTCGTCCCTCTTTAATTTTTATCTTAGCATATTTACCTTGAAGCTATACAATTTTTGCCAGTTCTTCTAAGACAAGGATTTATAATGTCTTCGTTCATATTAAGCTTGAGCTATTACCTGATGAGTGTGACTTACAGAGTTCCTAGCCCTATTTAGTGCTCTCTGCATACTGTCTACAATCACCCTCAATCGCTCTTCGTCCTGCACAGGTTACAAATTCTATATTATTCACAACATCAAAATTTAGCTTTTAGATAGCCATTTCTTTCAAAAAATCTATAATTTTCCCACATAAATGTTCAAATCTCACACAGATTTATATTTAACATAAAAAGTTCATCATATCGAATTAATAATAGTAGCAGGCCTAGCGGCCTTTTGGTGAGCTCTACCGCATGCGGTGACACGGTCTTAGTAGCGGCGTTAGGAACTTTAGTGGAAGACATCGAGAGTGGACCATTCGCCACATCCACAAAAGAAGTACCACCATCTGGTCAGTCCTCCTCTACATGTTCATCCTCAACCTCAGAAGGGAATTAAGATGGTGTTTTGATATTTTTCGTCGAGCCTAAGAATGGCATCATTCTCTGACAAACCAAAGTTAAGATTGGATCTAATTATTCTATCCAACCATAATCATCTCCACCACCTTCTTCATAACCTTCTAGTGTTCCAGCTTTGCAGCTCTAATTTAACTGACACTTTTACTTCCTTCACGGCTCTTTCCTTCTCCTTCTCGAACTCAGTAGCCAACCCACTCAACCGGGCCTTTAATTGAACTTTCTCTTTAGTTTGAGCATCGACACCTTACGGGAGACCTCGAAATTCTCATTACTTATTTTCACTAAAAATAGAGACGAACCTTTGACTAGCATCCAAAGCTGCCAAAGCCACATAGTTTAGAAATACTTGACGAAAAATAGTATAAATTAAAGAGATAGCTAGAGGAGAAAATATAACTTAACCTATGCGATCTAATCTTGGAACATTTCCTCGAGCTTCTCTGAGTTCGTTTCAGCCAATTGAAAATAGATACGGTCCACATCCTTGAGTCTTATCACAACTGTAGCGCAAGACCGATCACTACCTTCAATCTTATGAGTCTTTCACCTGTTTAGTATGGGCTCTTCCTCATCATCTACCTCGGTCCTACCAATTTTGTGCTTCTTTAATTTTTCTTTTTCTTATATTATACCATTAGCAATTTCCGGTACTGACAAAGTTAAACCTTCACTCACCGGCCAAACCACCTTCTTGTTCTGGGGGAGCTCTTTACTCAACTTTTTGAGCTGACAGAGTTTATGACTGACACCCGAGGTCTCAAGGGGAGGGATATCCACCAGGCCAGTCACAATTGGGATATCGAGACTGCTAGTGTTCGATGATGATCTCTTTTTGTTTTGATTCTCCTCTTGTCCGGCCATAGCTCACCTCTGATTACCACGTCGGACTTTAGGAATCTCCGAGTTTACCCTTTTATCTCTCCGGATATTCAGCTCAACAAGAACTTCTTTAAGTTCATTTTCTTCTCGGCCCACACGGTCAAAAAGACTAGAATCGTCGGGAGTAGCAACAGCCTAAGGACCATCAATAGGAAAATTAAGAAATGATAAGGAGCTCGAACATACAAAAATAGTTACTCCCCAAGATTAGTATTAATAGACACTTACTCTGATTAAAATATTTAAAGTCCAACTCGAGTGGTGGTTCATCTTGGACCTGGATACAGTTTCCCCTAACCAATATCAGATAGTCTTTCCAAGGTCGACCAATAAAATTAAAATCAAAAAAATTTGGTCTCGAAGAATCGCTATACAGGTAACAACTTTGACTTGCCTTAAGATATTTCATCTTATAGAATTTCATAATGTCTGAAGCGACAAACTGCTTCTCCACCCCATTTGGTCTCTATCTCTCATTTAAGGTCTCACAAACTTTTATCATCTCATACCTATTACCATTTAGCTCTACAGGGCAGGAGCTATCAATACCTTCCTACTATCTCTAATCCCCTCTTCCATATTATTACACTCGTCCTCTCATCCAGACATAGACATTTCCTACGAACTCAACGTGACTACAAAGTTACTCTTATGACTTAAGTTCTTAGTACGCATACTCGACCTACAAATACAAGCAATGGTCATTTATCAAAAATTTCTCTATGATTCATCCTAATATTTTGGGTCATTAATTTAACCCATATACAACTACTTTGACCAACGACCCTAGTTACATCTCATACATTTTCCAATACCAATTTTTCCTCCTAACCTTTAAAAAAATGGGATTTTTTTAGTGTAGTCCCACCTACAAATTAAATATTTTCCTTTAGTCCCCAAGTTGTTTAAATATGCAGTTTTGGTCCCTAAATGACCTCTTACCATAGGTCAACCTCCGTTGAAGTTAAATTTTTGCATAAGGTGACTAAATTACCCTCACAAAAGTTACACATGATATTTTCCTATAGGTAACAAGCTGTCTTCAGGTCATCTCCTTCACCAAACTAATCCTCAGCGGTCATCTCCTTCCCCAAATACCCTAACGGTCATCTCTTTCCCAATTTTATTTTTTTAAGTTTTGGTGTTGGTCATTTCCTTCCCTAAATACCTCTATTAAAGATTTTTTTCTCTCTCTATCTCTCTCTCTATATCTCCCTCTTATTTCTGAATTTTGGTGTTGGTTTATCTTTGTCTATGGGAGATAGAAGTAGTGGTGATGGTAGTAGTGATGTGATGGTAAAATTACTTTATGTCTCTCTGTCTCTCTTATTAATTAGGTATTTTATGTGAATTTTGAGAAATCAGCATTAAAGCTTAAATGTTAGAAATGGCAACTAAAGACAAATTGTAGGGAAATAAATTAGAACTAAATACTAACTTATTGATTATTTATGATTTTTTTTGTAGGATGATTTGTGTCAAATTTGTGATTACATTTTTTATGACATTGGGAATTGTTTATGGTTATATAGTATGTGCAAGAAGCCAAATTGCAGTGGAATAATATAATTTTATGTTTCTAAATCAATAGAGAACCCTGGTAGAAAGTACTTAAAATGCCAATTCTCTATATGTGGTATTTTCTAATGGTTGAGTGAGGCCATTGGGCAATCTTCAAATTTACCAAATATAAGTAGCCCCTCTTTCAAAGGTAGTTACTTTGGTTGTAAGGAAACTAACCATTGGTAGAGAGAATGACATTGAAGGACTGTAGTTTTCCCTAAGGGTGGTTGTGATGTCATGAAATTGTGTAAATTTACTTCTTAGAGAAGCAAGGGTAAGAAATTCTTAATTTTTGAAAATGTTGAATTTAAGCACTTTATGTGGCTAAAGGACTAGATGCATGAAGAAGGAAAGAAGAATGCTGAATTTGAGACTAATTTGAATACGAAGGTGAGTGTGACTATAGGATTATATGAATTTTGCAAAGAGTTTAAAGGGAAATCTTCAATGGGATGAGATTGGGAGTATAGTGGTTATTATGTGAGAGGATATAAATGTTATTGTACCTTGTTTACCATATTAATTAAAATGTTCTATTATGTTTTGCCCTTATTTTTGAAGTTTCTTTTGATACAAGTTATGTACAATTCTTCTTATACAAGTTTGTTATGTTTATAATCTTAGTCATTTGTGATCATGTGTACACACTCTGCACATACTTAACATAACCACAAACCTTCCCCCCTAACCATTATCCCCTCAACTACCAACATTGGGAAACTTGAACATTTAGTGTTCATTTTCTTTTCAAGAACCCCTTAAATGCCTTTTCCTTAACAAACCAAGACTTTTCCCATACCTTCTTCAAAACCACAAGTGTTTCTTATCTTCTCTTCAAAACCTCAAAAAATACCTCTTTTCCCTGTAACTAAGAGTAACTTTCATCTGAAGAAGAGTACATTGGATTTGCTACATGCTATGAATCATCCTCCAATAGTGAGGCTAGCTGGATGGAGGACTTATCCATTGAGGAGAGGGAATATGGGTGGACAGATAGTGAAGAAGAGGTTGAGGACAGTGATGAAGAATTTGATGAAGAAACAGACAAGGAAGAAGAAGAGATAGATGAGGCAGAAGAAGAAGAAATAAATGAGAATGAAGAAGAAGATGAAGAAAATAGAGCATAAGAGAAAGAAGAAGGTTTTGTTTATGTCTGTAGGTATTACTTTTAGTTTTGGGTTCTCTTTTTGGGATGTGGTGATGTTTGTGTTTTTGTTTTGTGGCACCCTTAGTATTTCTCCCTATTTCCTTTCAGTTTTTGTATTGTGGTATTTTTTTGTAAATCAATGGAACTGCAATTTCCATTCTATCTAGCATCTTATATTTAGTATCTATAAATTTAAAAAACAATGAAAACTAGAGAGAAAAAAGAAAAAGAAAAGAAAAGAAAGGCAGTGTATTTACTAGGTTAAGTACCTGCACATTTTAGGCCTGTGTAGCTTCCAGTTGGACCATACTGATACCAGTTTCAGTAGCCTTCTGTACATACCAGTGTGAGTACCTACACATTTCAGACCTGTAAATTTAAGTCTAACAAATATAAGAACAACAACAAACAACATGCACATAGATGTAATAGAGTACCTGCACAAATATAAGACCTATAAATTTTTAGTCTAACAAATAGATGAACAACATCAAACAACAAACATTCATGAAAAAAACTGCAAAAAAATTTGGCATTAAGTTACAAAATGTACTAGTTAACATGCAATCAAAATATTGATATCAAAATTGTGATCACTAGATCACTACATAGCCAAACAAAGTTAAATCACCAAATTAAGTCATACTTTCCAATTCCTGCCAGGAGATTGAAAGGCTTTCTTGTAAGGGTTAGAGCTTGGGGCTTGGGCTTGCTGAGTTTGCCTTGGGGCTTGAGCTTGCCATGTTGATGCCCTAGTTTGTATTTGTGCTTGAGTAGCTTGAGACTACCTTTGGGCTTGACTTATTTGACTCTGCCTTGGGGATTAAGTAACTTAAGATTGCCTTTAGGCTTGACTTGCTTGACTTTACATTGGGGCTTTAGTAGCTTAAGACTGCCTTTGGGCTTAACTTGCTCTAGGTTGCCTTGGGGCTTCAATAGCTTGAGACTGCCTCTGGGCTTGACTAGATTGACTTTACCATGGGGCTTCAATAACTTAAGTTTTCCTTTGAGTTTGCCTTAATTGAGTTTTCCTTAGGCCTTGAGTAGCTCGAGTTTGCCTTGGTTGAGTTTTCCTTGGGGCTTGAACTTGCTATGTTGATGCCCTAGTTTACCTTGGAGCTTGACTTTCTTAAGTTGGCCTTGGGACTTGACTTGCTTGAGTTAACTTTGGGGTTTGAGTAGCTTGAGTTTTCCTTATATCCCTAGAAGATTTCCCACCACCACCACCAATACCACAACTTCCTCTCCCTCTCATATTCGGTGTTGCAGGTAGTAAGCCAACACTACTCATATGTCTTGCCATGCTAACATTTGTATCTACCGTCTTAGGTGCTCTTGCTACTCTTGGCCTTGGTGTTGCTAGTGCACCCTTACAAGTTTTCTTATTGTGACCATAGCCCCCACATTTTCTACATCTCTTCTACCTATTTTCTTCATCTGGATCAGGGATTCTTTATTTTCTAGGTCTCCCAGCTCCTCTCACCAATGGGGAAGGTAGAAAATGGTTTTCTTGGTTTGTAGGCTGCATATAATACAAAAATAAGCATACATATGAAATAAAGATTCATATATATTTGTGTTCAAATACAAACCTTCTCCCATTCCGATCCATCAACTACAGAATATATGGTATTTTTATATGTTTAGACATGTGAAGCAACTTTGTGAAAATAAGAAACATAGCTGTTAGCCATCCATAAAAAAAAGTTAGCTTTTATAAAATTAGAGACACAACTTTGTAAAAAATTATATTATTAACAAAAAATACTTACTTAACCCATGGCCACCCATAAGGGAGTATAACACTAACAACATGCATACATGGTAGTCCAGAAAGTTATTATTCATGGAAATCAGATTCATGCGTGTTGATGTCCGCTCTCCATCTTTGGCCACTTATCCCAATTGCAAGAAAAGATCCTGATATGATCCCTTGAACCTTATATTGACCATAGCATTTGATCATCTTATCAAAGAGGGTTTGTACTCTAGGGACCAACACCAAACCTTGAAAAAATATATACATATAGTCACATAGTAGTTCATGAAAAGAAGAAAAGATCTCAAACAATAACAAAAGGTCTTGTTTAGCTTACCTATTTTTTTCCACTCTTTTGATTTGAGCCTCTTGTCATACATAAGTTTCATCAACATTATATTCAGTTTTTCCAGTAACTTGTGGATTGGCCTATCCCTAATATTTAAAATCTACATGTTAAAAGACTCATTGAAGTTGTTTGTGATGTGTTCACACTTGGCAGTGCAATTAAAGTAGGACCTAGCCTAGTGTTCAAATGGCTTCTTAAGTAACTAGTCATGAGAAGCTGAGTTATCCAGTTTGAGTTGGTCTATGTGCTAGTTCTTTTCAGATTGCTTAAATGCCTTTGCTGTACTCCACACTAACCACTCTATTTGGGTCCCTTTGTAAAACTTTTTCATATTCTTGTACATATGTCTAAAGCAGAATCTGTAATTTGTATGAGGGTAAAGGGTAGTCACAACATCAATGAGTCCTTTCTGTCTATCTGATATGAATGTTAGCTTTTGATTATGTAGAATGAGATAGGGTTGAAGAACCTCAAGGAAGTTGGTTCAAGTTTCTTTACATTCTGATCTGCATAAGTAAACTGCAATAAGGAATAGGCCATTGTTGCCATCCAAGGCAATCATAGATAGACAAACCCCCCCCCCTAATATTTACCCTTTAGAAAACAACCATCAAACCAAGTGCAGGTCTACACCCACTTAACCATCCATCAAAAGTTGCCTTAAACATCACCAATAAACTTTTCTACTGGTTACTTTGAAGATCTTTACTATATTTGGCTAAACTGCCAGGGTTAGCCAATAAGATTTGTCTCATAAATTCAGATTGCAGAATATAACCCTCATCATATGATCTAACTATCATCTCCATGCATATAGTCCAAGCATTCCATGAAGTATAATATAAAATATCAACACCATACCTTCTTGAAATCAGCTCTATCATACCTACTGGTTTAGTGGTTCTCACTGCCCTAATTGTTTTTCTTAACTTCATTTACTACCCACTGGGCATTTGCCTTTTTATTAGATTGGTCACTACTGCCAGGACATGTGTGAATGTGATTACCACTTTCCCTCAAACTAAAAGTGGTACCATCTAGGTTAACCCTAGCATAGAACATCCATTTACAGCTGAATGTTTCAACCTTAGTACAAATGTATCTTACCCTCATATAGTCATTCATTTTTTGTTAGAATTGGTGTCTGTTCACAATGGCCCATTGCCTTAAAAAAGCTCTGCAAGCATCAACTGTGGGCCACTCCATGCCAATAATTATCTATAACCCAAGATTATGCACAGGTAACATAGTATGATGCACTTTAGCTTCTTCTGTTGCAAATTTTTTATCATATTCTTTGGCCAAATCTCTGAACTCATCATCACATCTATTTATATCAGCTCGGGTTGGACCATCATTACCATCAACTGATAAGTGAATTGAGTAATACCCTTTTTCTGCGTCTAGGCTATCTGGGTTAGCTTTTGCTCATCTATTCCAAGCATCAACTTCGTCAAGTTCTTCTACATTATTTGAAGCCTCTCCCCCTAATCCAACTCTACCCTTAGTTTCAGCATTAATTGGAGTATCTCTTCCCAATCCAACTCTACCCTCAGATTTAATATTAGGTTCATCATCACTGAAGTACATATGTGGAAAATCATCAAGTTCTTCTTTAGGTAGTTCACTTGCCCTTGGTTTTTTAACTCTTTTAGTGTTTTTCGCTCTACTTTGTAAACTATTGCCTTTTCTCTTTCCTACGTTGTTTCCCCCTTTTTTAGCCTTTTTGTCTTTTGTCTTGTTTGTTTAGTGACCTGGATTTTTTGGCTTTGATACAACTTTTTTTTTTTTTGAGTCATAACTACCTTTTGTCTATCCCTGGCAATAGTCTTATGTTGAAGTGGATCAAACTGTGTACTCTTATGCTGCAGTGGATCAAACTGTGTAGTCTCAACCTCAACTTGAGAAGTAGGCCATATTGGTAGTCCTTCATCATCTTCTATCATAACTACATCTGGCTGTTCAATTAAAGGTGGGGGCACAACTTCTATAGGCACTGCATGTACATATAAATGTACATCCCACATACTATCCACATCACTTCAATATCACATCTTATACAAAGTTGCATTGTTACAAACATCCACTATCTCATCTGCGCACAATGTCTTTACCACTATCCCAGAACCAAGTGAGATAACTTTATTTATCCCAACAACATCAAACATAATAAACTCTAACAGACCTTGATAGTAAGACTGATCTCCATCTATATTTTCAAATATATGCATGTCTCTCTCAATGTATAGACGATGTGTGTACCCTGTCTCCCCAGGTTCAGACCATCAATCTCCTCAATGAATAATAACATTTTTAGGTCATTCCTACCATTGTAGCATACCTCAAATACTATATAATTAAGACAAATATCATGGTAACATACCCAAAACACCTAATTTAAAAACACCACTTGTAAAAGCTCTAATTTTTTTAATAAACCCTAATTTTAAAATAACAGAAAATAAAAACCTTAATTTTCTAATCCAAACCACTTATAAAAAGCCCCAATTTTTTAATCCAAACTCTAATTCTTAACACAAATCTTTTAACTTTAAAAATAGGAAAACCAAAGCAACAAATATTAGAGAGAGGCTATTTAGAAAAAGAAAGAGAGAGTGAGAGAAAAAGACTTATATTGTGATTAATTAAGAGAGAAATAAGAGATTCAAAGGCTTGGTGAGATAAGATATTAGAGAGATCCCTTCACACTAACCATTCTATTTGATAGTTGCAGAAGTTACTAATTTTCCCTCCATAATGATTGAGAGAGACAGAGTGAAAGTGTAGGAGATGACCGTTAGGGATTGGCTTGGTGAAGAAGATGACCTGAAGACAACTTGTTACCTATAGGCAAATATCACGAGCAACTCGCGTGAGGGTAGTTTAGTCACTTCAAGCCAAAATTTGACTTCAATGAAGGTTAACCTGCAGTTAGAGGCCATTTGGGGACCAAAACTACATATTTAATCAACTTGGGGACTAAAGGGAAATATTTAATTTGTAGGTAGGACTACACTAAAAAAATCCCTTAAAAAAGGAAGTTTCTTTAATTTTATTTAAATTTTAGGGGGGACTCACATACAGTTCCCCACATTTACCCTCCCTTCAAAAATACCCCAATTCTATAAAAACTCACACCTAAATTCCCCACACACAATTAACCAAACAAACAAGATCATAGACAGTTTGGGAACCAAAACCCCAAATTGCCCAAATCCCCAACAAACATAAAAAATTCAAAAGGAACACATACAAACAAGTAAAATTGTAGAGTTCAAGCTATAAATCTCATAAATTTGTACGCGCAGGTACCAACCTGTACTAGAAGAACCCTAATCCTCCACTTTAATAGATGGTTTAGGAATGAGTCTTCGGTTGAGATGATCATCATAACCAATGAGATTCAAGAGATGTTTTGATCAAATATTTTAATTGCTCTTCATAAATTGGGTACTTTCTCTCTCTCTCTAGTCAATTTTTTCTCAACAGTTGTTTCTCTCTCTAAAAATGAAGAAAGACCATTGGGGAGAGAGAGACAAGTTTTAATACTCTTACTTGATTTTTGAAGCGACGAATCTTTGTAATACGTGTCAGCCACCCATGACTTCTGAAAGAAGATGTCCTTTCTCCCTCTCCGCCCAGTTTCATCATTACTTTTGGGGTAACATGTTCTATCATGTATTCTCTTCATATATGCCATTAAATTAATTTTCACAACTCCTCCTTCCCAAGATAGTGTGATTCCCACAGACTCTGTATGACTACTCACTACCCTTACCCTCAAAATTCGTATTACTAGACTACTTTAGGTCTATGTTTTAAGAATGGTACAAAGTAAAGTTTCAAATTTCAAACTTTTTGAGACAGCTGTCTCGGATAATAGCTGTCACATTCACACATTAAACTTTTAGATATGGTACTTATCAAGCAGATTTCTATCATCCAGCTCAATACACAATCATAATAGATGAGTTTGTTTTCATTTAAGGAAGCACAGAGTTACGAACCACAAAGTACTAATGCTTACAAAATATTCTTTTATTCAGATCGACCTGGGCACACAGGCACATGAATTCAAATATAGTTATATTTAACGCATCCAGGATGGTTAGGTTCACCACAAGGAATTATTTCCTCACCAATTACTCTTTCGTCCTCTTTTGCAAGCTTATCTAGCTCGATTTCCCTCATGACACTTTCTCGAATTGCTGCATATAGGATTAAACTTCTAAAGGCATCAAACCAAAAGTGACGGTCCTACTCTAGATGCCTTTCCTCCACATTTAAAACTTCCAATAGTAATGGCCACTTCGGTAATAATACCGCATCATAGGGCAATAGCTGGAAGCACTACTAATGCAGTTCAGCGACCTTGATGGCAGTTTACCTTCCACTGCATATTGCAGATGTTGGGAACGCGTCCTCACCATGATAAGCTGTAATAGCAGTGAATACGAAGATTTGCGGAGAAGGAGAATGAAGAATTATACCCAGGAAAAAGGATCCTTATATAGCCGAAGGGAAGTAGATTTTTGGAGAAAACAGATCTTTTGGAAGCAAATTTTCGGGAATGCTTATCTTTAGGAAACAAATTTTTCAGGAAAACCACATTTTTTGGGAAGCAAAATATCTTACATACCAATCCTAACACATGGTTACAGGGATGCATTATTATCCGTAAAAGCCCTAACATATATTCCTCATAAAACAAGGAAGAATCTTTGATCAAGGGTGCATGCAGCCCACATAATTCGAGTACAGTTCCTACAATTCGAATTGTTACTCCTATCCAGAACCACGTGTATGGTCCAAAAAGGCTCTTTTTCTTGACATCACAGATTGCTTCCTTAAGATCTCATAATACAAGTTTAAAATGCTAAATTTACAACACTCCAGGAATCACATACCGAAGACAGACCAAAACACATTTTCATTTCAACAGTACATATTACAAACAAGTTTTTTCTCAAACCTATTTACAACCTGTACATCCACATTCACATCCACAAGTACCCTTATGACTGATATCACTTGCATTATCTTCGTCTTCCACAATGCCTTCTGCCAGGCTACAAAGGCAATCCCTACTCTCCACCTCTGACAAAATAATGTAATAAAACTGGTATAGTAAAAAATAGTCCTTACTAGCATTCTCCGCCTCCATATCCGTCAGATCCAGGAAGGGAGGCTCTACCGGTATAAGAGTTGGGTCTGCATATGATCGCTGACCAAAGTAAAAAGTTTTTAGTTCCTCCAACTTGGCCTGAATGTTCAATTCGAGTTCACGGTCAAAAGGAATATAATAAGTACACCTCGGAACTCTGAGAGTCCAGTCGAGTCAAGCCAAGTAAGGTATTTAAGGATGACATCGGTAATGATTCTACCAAATTCAAGGCATCGACATAATTTACTACATAAGAGACGAGTTTTTCAATCAACATCACTCGTGTTCTTGGTTGAGAGGGGGCGATTGTAAGGACCTGCTTCTGATAACAAACTTAAACTGTGATATCGAGCTCGTTATGCGAGTTTGACTTCATAATCGCAAAACGTCGTGCTACAGTCGTGACTCGTTAAAAGCCGTTACAAGAAATATGAATCATTCATCATACAGCTGTTACGAAGACTCATCAAAAATATGTTGTAACATTCGTTATTAAAAGAGATATTGGTCATTAAATAGTCATAATATGAGACCTATAAATAGAAATAAGGATGAATATATTAGGGACAAATTTTTATATCCAGAGAATCAGCATAATACTATCAAGAATACTCATTATAATAAATAGTCACTCAATCAATCATATCATTATTTATAAATCCTCAAGAGAGGTAGTGGTTTTTACTTATTTAAAGTTTCTACGCTAGATTTGGTGTTTATTTGTAATTACTTGTTTACTATATAGTGTTATATTCATCTTTAGTGTGAAAAGCTATGTTTGAGCTTCGAATTTAAGTTCTTACAAATTTGATATAGACTCTACTTGATATGTTAGAATACCTCTGAAATCAATGAATTTCCATTTATTTATCTTCATCCAGCCATTCCGTTGCTAACCACTAAATCAAAGAAAAACAAAAACGAAATTTCTTGATTTGTGGAGCTATAAACGGAACAGATACCAAGCAGAGCCATAATTTTATTTTTTTAACAATGATCAATCCTAACACAAAAGTTGTGCGCATAGTGTAAGCCCATGTTGCGGGCAAGCACGTTTCCCACCCAACTAGGCGTTTCACATGAAACTTGTTTGGGAAACGGATGCGATTCGGTTTCCTCGAATATGGGAACGTTTGGGAAACGTAGGGTAAACGTTTACGATTCGCGTTTTGGAACGGTTGTGATTCTGTGGGAAACACTATCGATTCGTATTTTGAAGCGACTATGATCCATGATGGAAATGTTGTTGATTTGCATTTCGAAGCGTTTATGATACGTTTTTGATTCCTTTTTTTACCGTGTAAAATTGATACCCCGAAGCAATCGTGAATATGTGAATCGATACTCACTCATAAACCCATCAAGCAAAAAAATCAAACATTTTGATATTATTTTATATAAGAAAATAGGTACTATAAAAAGCCCGATTCTTGTTTAACCCTTTTTGTTTTTAGTTATCTTCTTATGTCAATTATTAATTACCATATTACTATCTTCATCTCTCTAATATTAAGAAGAAACATGTACTTTTCTTTCAACTGTTTGCACCATTTTTTCGTTGGTTTTTTCATTTGCATATGTTTACGTTTTCTACACGTTTCTCATTTCGCTTCTATGGATGCTTCATACTTGTTTTTCGCTTCGATTCTTTAGACGCTTTATACTTGTTTCCCACTTAGCTTCACATTGCGCTTCAATTATCGCATCTTCTTTGCACGCATTTTCCTTTCCTTCATAATGTACATAAAATAATATACGTTTCCGTTGTTTCTTAAATCGTTTCCTTCAATTTCAAGTAATATAGGTGTCAGCCTAGTAAAATTCTCTCCTCTATTAATTGAGTCGACTGTAGTTTACCGGCTTCCTCAAGTCCCTATTTAATGCACAAGCAACCCATCACTCCTAAACAAACTTCATATAAACTCGTCTCTTTACCCCAAACCTCATCCTCCTAAAAAAACACTCTCTTTCTCTCTCTCTCTCTCTCTCTCTCTCCCCGAAATTTCAAAAAAAAATGTTAGGAAGAAACCTCAACGTATGCTTCACAAAGCTCAAACGCCCAATACCACAATCATCCGCGAAAGAACCCGTAAATCACTTCAACTCTCTCTACGATCCGACAGAGTACTCCACGACAACCTCCAAATCAAACGACGATTTCTTCTCCTCCTCGTCTTTGTCCTCCGATTACTCTGACAATATTATCAACGGCGACTCTACTCCACCTGATTTCGCTACAGTATTCGCTTCACAACGCTTTTTCTTCTCCTCGCCAGGACATTCCAAATCACTCGTAGATCAAGTGGACAGTAATGGTAATGATTTCCAAGAAGATGAACCCAGACACGAAGCGTTAACTAAACTGGGTATTCCAATAGCGACATTGTCTCAAGATCCTTACTTGGCCTTCAGACAATCAATGCAAGAGATGATTGATTCAAGAACTGCAATGAACGAAACCCCAGACGCCGCAGATTGGGAGTACCTGCATGAATTGCTCTTATGTTATCTTTCTTTAAACCCAAAGAACGTGCATAAGTTTATTATCGGTGCTTTTGCCGATCTTCTTGTTACCTTGTTATCTAATACTCAACAACAACGCCAGTCCGGTAAAACAGATCGGCGTTATTGAAGGATTAGGTGTAATGACCTGTTTGGGTCATCTCACCTAATTATTTGATATGTGTATCTTGGAAATTTTTGGCATGGGGTTATATGTTTTGTATCCTTCTTGAGTTGTTTGTTTGTATATACAGATTACAGAGTCATTTGGCAGTTGCAGTTTTATCTTATTGTGCATATATTTCTTTCTTGTTTTTGTCTGATTTCATTATTTTGTAGACAAGTAGATCCCAATGGGATTCAAACACCAACTACAACCCAAAAAAAATATTAGACTTAAATTAAATAAAGTTTTGTCGGATTTTCGCTATAGGGAAAATTATTTTCCATTTTATCTGAAAAAGTCGAATAAAATTAACCGATAACCGACGAGGTGAGAGCGAATCTACATTAAGGGAGAATTGCAATATGGAGAAACCTATTTATGAGTCGGTTTCAGATAACTCACTCGGACATGCGACAAGTTTCAGGCTGGTATCACGGAAATACCTTTACAAATCAAGCGTTTCTGTTTATTTTTGAGTGATTCATTTATGAGAGATTATGTTTTGGTCGCCGTAGAATTTACCTTGAGCTAGTTTGGGTGGAAAAAAAACAACAAAGATTCTTATGCTTTTCTTTGCGCTTTTGCCCCAAAATTATATGAAATTGAAGACTTAATAATAATGTATCTGTCACACAATTTTATACACAAATGATACTCTCACTGTCTTCATACTTACTGACACAATTCTGAACTAATCTTCAACTACATCAAGTAGTGCTAAACATAATTAAAAAAAGATTCGAAAATCTTTATTTTGTCTTCGTTACTTAGCCAAGGACTAATCCAATCAACCACACGGCAGAAGTTTCGGTATTGTGTCTTTAAGTATAGGTTGTCGTATTTGAGTGAGGGAAATTATTCAATTACAAATGGCTATCATTCCCGAAGCTTTGAGTAATTGCTTAAGCTATTAGGCATGGGCTATGTTTCGAGCCGATAACTTATCAGGTACCCCGAGACATTGTTTAAGAAAAATTATGGATTGCTTAGCAGATTATAAGTCGTTATTATAACACCAAAATGAGCTTATATTCAAGATCCTTGTATATTCACTCTTTTCTCGACTCCAAAAACATTCATACATGTAAAAGGTACTAATATTTTTTTTTGTAAGGCAAACCAATTTTATATAGGGATCCGTAACCCTATATTTCCAACCCCATGAGGTTTCGAACCCACGACCTCTCTCTAGGTGGAGGTTGTTAGAAGTTACTAACATTGCGTAAATATAAGCAAATTTGATATAAAAAAAACCTCGAAGTTTCTTGGCCAATTAGTGAAGGACCCCCCGGTTTGTCACTTATTGTGCGTCGGTCCCTTTTTTGTTGTTTTAACCGAGTTAACTACAGTCGGGGGCGAAGCTAGGGGGACCAGTGGCTGGATTTGCCAAAAATCGCTTACCAGATGACTAAAAATAATATATACATGTGTAATTTGTATATATTTGAACCTACTCAGTTTTAATCACATAATGGATATTGGTTTAGTGGTCAAGGATGTTTGTTTGAACGACCTAAACAAGAGTTCAAGTCCCCACAACCTTATTCTTGTAGAGGCATACCCCTCGATTTTACCTAAATCGAGTTGTCCCCAGTTCGAACTACCTCCATATCAGACTCACACATTCTCCACATGACTTCTCCAGTCAACATTGCCAACTACTCCACGAACTAATGAAAAATGTGGGTCGAGCTCAAATAGAAAAACCTGAACAAGTCAAAGGCACCTGTCTCTCACAAACTCAACAGTTACTCAGTTAACCGCCATTAACCACATTGATTGGAGAACGTGCTTCAGCACGATGAAGAACTGCGAATAATGTCTATATAAAGAAGAAGTTCTAGAAGAGACAGGGACCAGAAAAATATACGAGAAATAAAAAAAAAAACTATATTTTTTAGATTCTCAAAACTTCAAGCTTCTTATTCACAAGATTAGGCATTTCTAAGTCAAGAGATCACTTGTAATAAGATATCAGCCTCAAGCAATAAAAGTCACTATTACAAAAATCCTCAACTCGAGGACGCAGATTTTTACCTATTCAGAGGTTTTCCACGCTAAATCACCTGTGTCATTTCTTGTTTTCTATTTAGATTTTTTCACAGGTACATTGGCGTAAGAGTTAATTCCAAGCCATTTCGAGCTTACAAAATTATACAATTACATTTGGCCCCGTCTGTTAGAAAGAAATCATTTTCACGATATCCTAAGACATTCATTCACTCTACTACAAATTTTAATCATGGTCACATCCAGGCGATCAGCAACCGGAATCCAACTCAGTCTTTCAGTTGAGCCTATAGTAGCATATTCCCCACATTCAACAAGAGTAAGCCAACAAAGCGTAGTCGAAGACAGCCATACGTGATCGAAGTCAATCCTTCGCGAAGTTACCTCAAGTCCTCGACCTACCAAAAGTAGCCGTTGTGCCTGGTCAAGAGAAGAGCTGTTAGAGATCCGCAAAGTTCGCCCACTCCCCCCAAAGTAGGAGACTATTTATTTTTGTTTGTAAACTGCTTGTGTCTACTATAAATACAGGCAGAGAATAAATGAGAAAGGACCCCCGATAATTTGCAAACCTTACCATTTTATTACTTTAACCCTACTATCATTTTAAATTCTGTAATAACTAGCAATTTTCTAGATTTTACATCAAAATCCTCCTCGAGGTCATGGTTTTTCTCAGCTTTTACTGAGTTTTCCACGTAAAATCTTGTCTATCTAGTCTTATTGCATTCACTTTACGAATAAGTATTGGCAAAGATTTTCCTTCCGGAAAACACGCCACTACAATTGGCACTGTCTGTGGGAAATACCACACTTTTTTTTACCATCACTGATCTAAACACCATCCGATGACAAACATGAACCAAAGAAGCCATTCCAGTACCATCAGAGATCAGGAAATACCAGAAGCTGTTGATCTCCACGGTGCCGTACTCGAGCTTCAGCAACAATTTGCCGTAGAAAAGGCCCAAAGAATGGAAGATCAGAGTGTCGACTCTCAAGCTCTTCAAATGGAGAGAGACGAACGGCGGAAAGCCTAGATCAACAAAGTCAAACACATCAGAAAGAAATAGAACAACTAAGGAGAATGCAAGATCGACTTGCCGGTCAACAAACGTCCCCTCCACTTACCCGAAGCGTGCATAGATTAAGAACAACTCAACGTGATGATCCACCAAGGGAAGACGAGCTACGCATTTCTTGATCCAGATCTGGGAACCCAAACAGAGCCTCTCGACATTTTAGTTTAACATCCTCAGCACCGATAACTCACGGAAGTCGATGCACGCGTCATCAGACTCCCCTGCCTGAAAGAAGACCGATCAGGGATCGGTTTGGACCAGAAGGACAAGGAGATTTTGTTCCTCAGGTTGCAGCATTACCAATTCTCCCACAACAATTCGTCACCTTGGGCGACCTCAATAATAGGATCCAGGCCATAAATTATGACATTCCAGGCCGAAGATCCGCACTTGATAGAATCGAGACAAACCCCATCTTCCCTCATCTCGAAGTTATGCCCATCCCAAAAAAATCTATATGCCCAAATTTATTCAGTATGCAGGCCTGACTGACCCGCTTACACATGTTCGACATTTCAAAGCCGCAGTTGGGTTATATTCCAAACTTGACCACATGTTATGTAGACTTTTCAACATGAGCCTAAAGGAAGAACTGCTCCGTTGGTTCCATACTATTCAAGAGGCCTCCATCATCACATTCTGCCAGTTGTAGCATCTTTTCGAATCCAGCTAAGCTCGTGCTAGAGTGCAAGAGATCACTGTTGATTCCTTATTTTACTTCGAGCCAGGCGCGAAAGAGACCCTGACAAGCTTTTATAAACGCTTCCTATAATAAAAAAGGAAAATTAGAAACTCAGACCCTAAATTTGTAGTTCCAACATTCACCTCTGCACTGCACATTGACTCAAAAGTTCGAGAAGAGCTTACTCTACACAAGCCACGTACAGTCACTGAGATGTTTGATGTGGTTAATAACTACATCGAACTGGAGCAATCAAAGAAAAATAAGATGAAAAGCTCGTCTGTAATCAATTCTTGAGAAACATCTTCGACCCCATCTCAGCGAACAGTCACTTCTAAGTGCTCAAACAACGCGACAGAAACACCGACAATAATAAAAGAAGGGACGACAAACCAGACAAACCTGTCCCAGTTCTGCCGCTAATGACAATAACTCTATCCGCTATCTTGCCGATAATAAAGGGAGATGATTGTTATCACGCACCACAAATAATTCTTGATCTTCCCAATAGACCACTATGTCAGTATCACAATGTGCATAGCCATAAGATTGACACCTACTACTCCCTCATACGAATCTTCCATCGTATCCTATTAGCTGGAAGACTCTACAATTATGTCATCGACATCTAAAAGTTCCTAGATAATGAAGCAAAAAATAGAGAAGTGTTGCAAAATCAGGCCCAAGGGCAAATATAATCGAGATTGAGAAAGGGAAGAAAAGAAAATAAGACGATCGGATTACGTCTTGCTGTAAAATGACATCCTCAGACAAATCAGCAGAACTTCTTCCCAGGACAAGAAAATTGAAACGTCCTTACCAAATCACCTTCGAAGGCTGTGACATAAGCCATGTCAAATACCCTCATGGCGACCTTCTCATTATTATGCTCAAAGTCGGGCGTGACTACCTACATACGCTTCTCATCGATACCAGCAGTACCACAGATGTAATGTTCAGAAGAACGATTGAAGTCCTAGGCCTTACAGATTCGATAAAAGCTTCTACAACAACAATAACGGGCTTTAATGGTTCGAAAAAATCAGCCACATGCAAGATCTCTCTGCCAGTTCAGGCGGGTTCAAAAACTCTATTTGTAAAATTTCTTGTCATCGATGCAGAGTCCAAGTATTTAAGAATTTTGGGACGCAGTTGGTTACATTCAATTAAAGTGGTGTCTTCTACTTATCATCTTGTACTGCCTTTTCCAACAGATCACGGAATATACAAAATCAAAGGCAGCCAAGCAGTTGCACGAATGTGCAAAAATACCACAACCAACCCTCATACAATCAAACTTCTCAAAACATAGCAACTATAGCAAAACAAACCACCAACGTTCGAACAACATGATACCGAGGTGGTAGAATCTGTTGAACTCGATGGCCCTGGGCGCACAACCTTCATCGGCTCCAAATTATCAGCCGACAAAAAAAAGGCCATGATACAGCTACTTAAGAAGAACATCGGCATCTTTGCCTGGATATTCCAAGAAATGCCTGACATCGATCCCTCAATTGAATGCCACCGACTCAACCTCCTTCCAGAAATTAAAGCTATTATTTAGAAATGACATAATCTAGCTCCCAGACTCCGCGATACAATAAATAAAGAAATTGATAAACTTCTTCGAGTAGGATTTATTCGGGAAGCTAAATATCCGAAGTGGGTTTATAATATCGTCGCAGTACCAAAGAAAAATGGCAAAATTAGAGTTTGCGTTGACTTCACAGAACCCAACAAGTTCACACCCAAAGACTGTTTTCCGTTACCGCTAATTCTGCAACTTCTCGACTCAGTCGTAGGGCACGAACTTCTTTCTATGATGGATGCAGCCTCTGGTTATAACCAGGTTCCACTCGCCGAAGAAGATCAGGAAAAAACAACCTTCATCACTGACAGAGGTATCTACTGTTACACGGTAATGTCTTTCGGTTTAAAGAATACAGACGCTACTTACTAGATACTTGTAACTACAATGTTCAAAGATCAATTTGGTACAATTATGGACGTCTACATCGATGATATGATCTGCAAAAGCTTGAAACGAGAAGACCACTCCAGTAACCTCTTAACCATTTTCGATATCCTTCGTAAGTACAAGATAAAACTTTACCCAGAGAAATGTCAATTAAGAGTTGCATCTGGTAAATTTTTGGGACATCTTATCAGCAAAAGAGGGATAAAAAATGATCCAGCAAAAATTGAAGCACTCATTGCGATGCTTTCTCCCCGACCAAAAAAAGATGTTCAAAAATTTGTAGGCAAGATAGCTGCTCTTCACAAATTCATCTCAAAGTCATCTAATTGATGCAAACTCTTTTACCTCCTTCTTCGTGGTAATCCCACCCTTCTTTCAAATAAATAGTAGAAAGAAGTCATTTGGACTCCTGACTGTGAGATGGTTTTCCAAGATCTTAAACGATACTTGGGGCGTCCTCCTATAATGAGTACTCCAATTGATGGCGAATCACTTACGATGTACTTATCCACTACTGAAGATTCAATCAGTTTCGTCCTTATTTGAGAAGATGGCGGAATAAAAAAACCAATCTACTTTAGCAGTAAAACAGTTATGCCTGCTGAAAAAAGATACACAACGGCAGAAAAATTACTACTCGCCCAGGTTTGCAACGCTCAAAACTTTGTCCCTAATTCAGGCTCATCCCATCAAAGTCATCACCAAGTACCCCCTCAAACTTGTGCTCTCCAAAAACAAAAAATCTTGAAGAATCCAGCAATGGTCTATTTTATTTGGAGAATGCGACATTTCCTTCGAACCTTAAATTTCCATCAAGGGACAAGCAGTGGCTAACTTTTTTGCCGACTTTTCCGTCGAGGACCCTGATTGGGAAGAGCTTAAATAAATCTTCATGGATGACTCAATAGCAGAACCAGACGCCTGGTCCAAAAGCTCAGGTTGGTGACTTTTTACAGATGGATTAGCAGGACCACAAGGATCAGGGTTTGGCATCGTCCTCGTTACACCTTCCAATCATCGAATCAAAAAAGCTATCAAGTTAAACTTCTATGCTACCAATAATGAGACTGAATATGAAGGAATCTTACACGGTCTCGATCTCGCACTTACTCTTGGAGCAGAAGAATTACCAGTCTACGTCGACTCTTTGCTCGTGGCGAATCATTACAACAAAACTTTCCAAATAACGGGAAAAATGGTTAATTACGCAGCTCTCGTCAAAGAAAAGATGCAAAAATTCAAACATGCAACAATTTCTTACTTCCCTTGACAAGAAAATCAACATGTCGATGTATTAGCTTACATCAATGCCATGTTGGGTGACAGTGAAAAAAGATCTTTGGAAATTGACGATCCTGAAGACTCCAGATCACCATTACTGAAAATGAAGATCCTGAAGACTGGAAAAGACAATTTTATGCATACCTCAACTCCAACATCCTCCCCGGTAATAAAGAAGAAGCTTGATAACTTTTGGCCAAGTGCCCCAGATTCATCGTCCAAGATCACATCTTATATCAAATTACAGGAGGGGGACCACTTATTAAATGCATTTCTAAAAAAAAAGCTCATATCAAAATCAGAGAACTTCACGAAGGTATCTATGACGCACATGTTTCTGGAAGATCGTTAGCCAATGCGCTTTCACATAAGGATTGTACTAGCCCACGATAAGATAGGACTATGAAAACTTCGCTCGAAAATGCTACAAATGCCAAATCCATGCCCAAGACATCAAAAGTCCAGCCTTAAACTTGCATATCAGCAATGTCCTCTGGCCATTTAAGCGATGGGGAATCGAGATCATCAAACCTTTCCATCCAGCATCGGGAAATAGAAGGTTCATCCTAGTCACCACTGATTACTTCACAATATGGGTTGAAGCAGTTCTTCTCTGCCATACTGATGAAAATAAAGTCATCAAGTTCCTTTGGGAGCATATCATCACCAGGTTTGGCTGTCTGCATATGATACGCTCCGATAATGGCAAACAGTTCATCAGCGCTAAAGTACTTGCTTTCCTCCATAAATACAAAATCTAGCTCACAACATCCACACCATTTTATCCACAAGGCAATGGACAAGCCGAAGCCATAAATAAAAGCATCAAATTCGGATTACGCAAGCGTCTAGATGATAAGAAAGGGCGATGGGTGGATGAATTTCTCAGTGTTCTCTAGGCCTACCACACCATTCTCGAGTCTCAATAGGCTACACTCCATTCATGATAGCTTTTGGTATCGAAGCAATCATGCCTTCGGACCTCGATCTACCCAGTACTCGACAAAAAATTCTAGACGAAGACAATGAACTCGGTCTCCTTTGCAACCTCAATTGGATAGAGGAAACCAGAGACAAGGCCATTACAAATTTGGGACGATACCATGATACATTGAAAAAATCTTACAACAAAAAAGTTCGAAAATGATTATTTGGTAATGGAGACCTTGTCTTAAGACAAATCCAAAATAGTACTCGGCCTAAAAATTCTAGAAAATTATCAGAAAAATAGGAAGGACCATACATTATTAGCAAAAAAACAGATAGTGGAACTTATTAGCTGATGACTGAAGACAAAAATATAGCTTGAATATCCATGAAACACGGCTCAACTCAAATTGCTTTATAGATGAGATACTGTAACTATTTTGATCAATTCAAATAAACATCTTTTGTTATCAATTTAATCTTTACTGTTCGATTTGATCTCGATCTATACTTGTCAAGTATACATCAGACAAACAATATCCTTACTATTTGATTTGATCTTGATTTATACTTGTCAAGTATACATCAGACAAACAATATCCTTACTATTTGATTTGACCTCGATCTATACTTGTCAAGTATACATCAGACAAACAATACCCTTACTATTTGATTTGATTTCGATCAATACTTGTCAAGTATACATCAAACAAACAATATCCTTACTATTTGATTTGATCTCAGTCGATACTTGTCAAGTATACATCAGACAAACAATATCCTTACTATTTGATATGATCTCAATCGATACTTGTCAAGTATCCATCAGACAAGCAATATCCTTACTATTTGATTTGATCTCGATCTATGCTTGTCAAGTATCTATCAGACAAATAATATCCTTACTATTTAATTTGATCTCGATTATTACTTGTCAAGTATTCATCAGACAAACAATATCCTTACTCTTTTGCTTTAATCTCAACCCATAGTTAATAAGTATGCATGAGACAAAAAAAATCCTTACTATCTTGATTTTTTCTTGGTCACTACTTAACAAGTATACCTAAGGCCTATCATTCAAATTTTAGGAGAACAATATCCAATTACAGGATATTTTACTTCGCACTCTTTACTTATCGAACAGCCTCTGAAAGCGCTCTTGTTCTTCTCAAATCTAAATCTAGATACCCATCTAAAGATATACATCTGGCACTCATTCTCATTACTTGCCATTTCATGGCCATCTTTCACATATCACGCAAACAAGCGTTCCTCACTTATCTACTCGATCTATAGTTATATTGGATCACAATCACTTTATCCATTCTGCTACTTATAATTATTTACAAAACAAGTGCACATAATTATTTCGCAAATAAATTTTTTTTTCAGCAACACAAAATTGTTTCACCACAAACTACGAATTAAATTGTTTTGGTCCCACTTACCTTTTTACATCCTTTCTTAACTAACACAGCTTACACAAGGTTTAACATTTTATAGAAAGATATTTCTTCATTCAAATTTAGGGAACCTTTGGGAACCTGCTCATCTGCTACCTCACCAGGACAAGCACCATCAGCCTCTATTATGACATCATCTTCGATAACTTTGATTGTCCCACGTACATCAGGAGTCTGGTGTACATCGTCATCAGAGCTATCATCAAAAACAGCACCACCAGCTTTTGCAAGTCCCTTGTAAATTTTTTTCCTCTCATCCACCTCATCATACTGTTCTAAAAAATATGCCCTTACTTCCATACATTTTTCCAGTTTCTCCTCATTCATCTTTGCCTTCACCTCATCGAGAAGTTTGCCCTGCTATTGCTCCATTGCTTTACGAACATCGACAACTTGCTCCTTTACATCTTTTTCATAGGTCATCTTCTGCAATGCCAAAGCCTCCTTTTTTTCTTTCTCTGCCACTTTCTTTGCTTCACCAAGCGCAGCTTCCCTCACCTTCTTGGAATCGACTTATACCTATTCAAAGTTGCATTTAGCTTTGCCTTCTCCACGATTAAATCCTTATCGATATTTTTGTTGGCAATAATCTGGTTTGCCAGCTCACCACTGCCCACAACGCGACCCATAGCTTCAGTTACCGACTTCTTAATCTGTATCAAAGTCATATAATGAATATTTGAGTGACCTACCAATTTTTTCATTCGTAGAAAAGCATTAAAATTTCTCACCTTCGTTAAATTTCTATGACCCTCGTTGTAAAAATATTCAAACTATCAATCCCTACCAAGCAATCCTCCAGCTCCGTCTTCAGCTCATCCGTCCCTGACGTATAAGTATCCATAGTCTTCTGAATTTTCATCTCAGACTCTTTGACATATTTCTTATTCGACGTCTCGCCACTGGTTTTCTTTAGGACCACACTCCAAGAACCTCGTAGGGGACGCGTATCCACAGCAACTGCTGATTTAGCGATACCTGCCACCTCCTTCATTATCGATTGTCGAGTTAGCCTCTTATGAGGAAGCAATGGAAGAACATCAGAATTCTCCGCCTTTTCTTTTTATTCTTTCCCAAAGACTCTCCTAGCGTAACACCAATCTCTGTGTCAGTGTTGTACCCAGCCAAGGAACAATTTTCCCGTGACAAGCTAGTATCTGTGGCTCTTTTTCTCTTTACCGACATTTTTTCTTCTATCACAGGCACTTCCGATCCTTTTACCCTTGACCTCTTTAAACCAACCTCTTGGAATGACATGTTCAAAAGATCTTGGTCGATGACCAGGTTATCGATCCTACCAAAGAAATCTCTCATCACCTTTTATAACTCTTCCTTTACTTGTAACTTCTTGTTAACCTCTTTTAACGCTGCAAACAACATAACACAAGTTAGAAACACTTAACATCTCATTCACACAATTCAAACATCGAGTATTACAATTACCTAACCATACACCTTAGTGAAATGTTTTTCCCTTTAAGGGTTCCCCGAGATCTTTCTTATCGAACTCATAATTTCCAGAGACAAGTAAGCGTTCATCGGTGTATCGCCTCCCAGTTGACACCATATCATAAAACAATGGTCTTTTAGGGAACCTCGCCAAGTACCGGTGGCCTAGCTTCTGCGAGTTCATCTTGAGTGTATAGTACACACATAAATCATTGACAATTATCAACTCCTCCCCTCTGGTCTTAAGTTGACCATTAATTGCCGCACAAACCCTAAATAGATTATACACATGTGGATTGAATTACTCCAGTTCCACATCAAAGAAATTTATTAATTTCTTTTGGTCTGCTCTGAGGGGAAGCTTCAATCCCTTCTTTATTTGTTCCCGATGCACCAGAATACCATTCAAGGGTATTTCCTGGTCGATCATCTCATACTGGTACTCTTCTAACCTTATATCCCTAAGAAACCCATACTTCTTCTTGAAGCTTAATATCTCTTTGGTCTCTGGACCCTCTCCATAACATGCCTCCTCGCCTTCTTCCACATCTTCTTCCCCATCCCCACTACCTTCTCGATCACTCGCTTGATGCTTGTAATCTACATCCGTCTTCGTGTCCTCCTTATCAGCTTGTTCGACAACACTAAGTACCACCCTAAACTGCTTCATACTACCTATATCTGTACTACTCGACCCCACCCTATATCTCCCTCCTAATTGTTTTGCACAAGTCCTCACATCAATCATCAGGGGCTCTATATCTTTGAGATTTGCATATATATGTTTCTCATCATTTTGAATTGGTTCAGCCATTTTAAAATGAACCTGTACATCAGATTCTATATTTTTTACACAGTAAGAATTTGTCATATGTGATACATATATATGTTCTTAAGTTCATATATTCATAAGAATATCGTTGTCGAGATAACTCTCCAAAACATTATTTGATTTACTATCTGCTACTATCATTTTATATTTATACTTCATACTACAGCTCTCGATACAGTTAATATGATTAAATTTATATTCCTATCTTTATTTAAAGTGACACATCTACTCAGTTCTCGATGCCTTTTTATTTTTAATAATAACATCGATAACTTGTTAATATGGTTTACTTTTTGTCGAATTACAGAAAACTCAGCAGCTTCTCGAACACACTTCACCTGTTTCCCGCCAAAAATACCATCATTCAAAAATTGATAATTTCCCTTCTCCGGCACAAAATCCGGCCAAATCCCAACAAAAATAACGCCCCCGTCAATTTTTCTGTATCAAAACGACAATCTCCACTCATTTCTACAATCGCGTCGTAAACACAGCGCCATTAACCGATCTCTCTCTCCACTCATCTCTACCAATATCTCACACCACCCACACCTGAACCCATCCATAAAACCCCTATGACTTTATTTTTTCCACCTTCACACCCATACGAATCACACCCTAATCCACAATATGATTGAGAAGCTTTTAGTTAGTAGAAAAACATGAAAAACACCAAAATTGGGCAAAATAAAGCTTAATAGCTTAAAAGAAATGAAGTAGATTATAATGAATCACTCCAAAACCCTATGCTTCTCTCATAATTTTCTCTAGATCTAACATAAAAAATTTAACCTAGAAAATAACCTAAGTCCTCTTTGTATAGAGGGAACTCAAAATTACAAATCCCACGCATCTCGTGGCAAAATACCCCTCAAAAATACAATCACCACCTAAAGGAAGAAGGCTGAATCATACTTTTGTTCGAACATAATTGTTTTTGCTCGAATAAAATAAAGTGTATTCGAATAGACAAAAATCTATTCGAATAAAACCTATCAGGCAGAAATCTATTCGAATAGAAATAATTCCGTTCGAATAGAAATAAATCTATTCGAATTGAATACCTCAGAAAAGTAAAGATACTTAAAAACTTCATGTCTTCTTTAGATCCAGGCTTAATGTCTTCTTCAGATCCTCCTGGATCATGGATCCCCCCTTTAGGAGCCTTGAGCTCCTGTTCAAGTTGGAACAGAAAAGGTGGGAATGTGGCACTGCCCATTACCTTGCGATACCACTTCGACATACTAGGTAACTGACCCTTCTTCCCAACTCAGAACGACTCAAGAGCACCATATGTCTTGCCTGGCAGCAACCTTTAGCGAAACACACTACGCCCCTTATGATCATCATATCCCATAACAAAACCTGACCTAACAAAAGGCTGTATCTGCATAGAAACCAACATAGCGGAAATAGTTGGTAATGGGGGTCGAGATAACCAATAAGCCAATTTGTTATCCACTCTCTTCTTGTACTGTATAATCAAGGGCAATTTTTGGAGATACAACCTCACCTTCATCTTGCGAGCTTACTGTAGCTTGGACTGTACAGCAAAATACTAGAACGGTTTGTGATTAGTATGTACCACAACCTCCTCTTCCAACTTCCCCAAATCGGTTTGTTGCTTAAAAAATGTTGTTATTGGAGACAACACCCGAGATGACGTACCCTCCTGAACTGGTCGCACCAATAACATAAACTTATCGCTCGCATTAACCAACCGCTTCACCTGAGTCGTTATTACCAAATTTGACGTAGTGACGTGCTCCTTACAAGCATTGATATGGAACTCCTTTCCCTCCTTCATAAGACGATATTTGCGATCTCTACGGTAATTAATCATATCTCGGTCCCAAAGATAAGGGCCGCCCAAAATGACCTGACAAACATCCAAAGGAACCAGCTCACGCGTCACCTCGCCAATAAACTTCTCAGAAATTGCAAACTTGAATGTACACTGCTTTGTGATCATCACATCTGCATCTTTCTGAATCCACCCCAAACCATACGGCTTAGGATGAGTTGTAGTCGTCAAACCCATCATATTCACCAACGTCTCAGAAATCAAATTTTTCTGACTACCCGAATCCATAATGGCCTTGATTAAACTCTGCTTTACCTGAATACTGACATGAAAAAGCTCTTCCCGACTCTATTCCTTGGCAGTCAAAGTCCGCTGAAACATAAGTGTAAGCTTAGGATTTGGTTTATCTACATTCGGAAGGTCAACAACCTCTGTGGCTAGTACATATCTCTCTTTCTTGCTCTTCTCCTCCTTTGGCCTAAACTCTGGATGAAGTTTCCAACAATAATCAGAAATATGCCCACTTGTTTTACAATGATTGCAATGATACTCCTTGGACGAAGACCCCTCTCCTTTGGCCTCTCTCCTATGCTCGTTTTTCTAACTAGACTTGTACATTAATTTGATCTTGTCGTCTTCTTTGTCACTCTTTAAGTACTTGCCTTCACGGTAGCGTCTTTGATATTGGCCACAGTAAAGAGCTTTAACTCTTTCTTAATAGACTCTGACAAACTCCCCGTGTACTTCATGAACACCTCATACTCGTCCACCTCAATGTCCAAAACCAAAGCTTGGTTATGGAATGCCGCAGTGTACTCCTGTACGGATTGCTTAAAATTTTGGCTAAAATTATGCCATTTATACCATCTCTCTTGCTCATACCTAATCGGATAAAACTGCTTTCACACTAAAACCTTGAATTCGTCCCAACCCAAATCTCCTACATCGTGGCATTTCCGATAAGATTTCTACCATGTGAGTGCATGACTTGCAAATTTTAAAGTAGCAAAGTAAATTTGTTGAGCATTGGAGTATTCATAAACAGAAAAATAAGTTTCTAACCTATCTAACCAATTATCCAACTTCTCGGCATCGATCGAACCGTCGAATACCAAAATTTTAATCTTAAAACCAATACAAAGATTACATAGAAGATTCGTGGACTTACCAATAACCAATCGCTTCTCGTCGGATTCGGCAACACTAGAATCATCAAAAACTGGAACATCCTTGTCACCATCCACCTCCATAGCCTCTTTCTTCTCCGAACGGCCTTGCCGTTTCACCGAAGTGATAGCCTTAGCGAGGTTCATGAGACGCAACTGCTCCACTAGCTCCCCTACCGTTGAAGTTAGAGCAGAAACTATAATTTCCAAAATTGTGAGTCTCTCGTTTGGATCGCCCATCTCCAAATCGTCCTTCTTCTTCGAATTAGGTTTGCGATGGATCTTTAACGGACTCACTAGCTTCTCCTTCATTTTCTTGAGACAGTCACGTGTAGAGACCATAAACCACAATCAGCCCCCAAAGATCGTAAATGGAAAACTAATGCCACTTAATCCACAATACGATTAAGAAGCTTTTAGTTAGTAGAGAAACATGAAGAACACCAAAATTAGGCAAAATAAAGCTTAATTTCTTAAAAGAAATGAAGTAGATTACAATGAATCACTCCAAAACCCTAGGCTTCTCTCAGAATTCTCTCTAGATCTAGCATAAAAAACTTAACCTAGAAAATAACCTAAGTCCTTTTTATATAGAGGGAACTCGAAATTACAAATCTCACACATCTCGAGGTAAAACACCCCTCAAAAATACAATCACCGCCTAAAGGAAAAAGGCTGAATCGCGCTTCTGTTTGAACAAAATTAGTTATGTTCGAATAAAATAAAGTGTATTCGAATAGACAAAAATCTATTCGAATAAATTCATCAGGCATAAATCTATTCAAACATAAATAATTCTGTTCGAATAGAAATAAATATATTCGAATAGAATACCTCAGAAAAGCATAAAAACTTGAAAACTTCATGTCTTCTTCAGATCTAAGCTTTATGTCTTCTTCAGATCCTCCTGGATCACACCCAAATCAGAATTTCCTAAACTACTCTGTCAAACCGTAACACTGTCCTCTTATCCCCTACTTACAAATCATTCACTTTCGATCCAATTCATTATACAACAACATTCACTTTACTTAATCTTATTCATTTTTAACATAATCAATCAAAACAACAAACAATCAAAGCCAGAATTATTAACCTTGTTTACGCGTTGTTTCCATATTTATCTCCTTTTCTCGCTTGGCTCTTTCAATCAGAATGCTAATTTCCTCCTTCACAATTGTAGACAACCAATCCAATGATGAGAAAAAGCAATTCGTACTAAAGAAATGTTTTTTTATGTTTGAAATGTGCAAACAGTCGCCCACATCAGCGGTATTTATAGACCTCACGTGACTGTTCATCACACCACTTCGCGATCGTTCAACTCCTCGAACATAACACCTTCTACTTCTCTTCGCAGCCTCTTCGATACTTCACCTTCTCAATGCCAACAAATGCTTGCACTCCCACTCTAATCTTTCCATATCTCGAAGAATTTCTTCAACTACATTCATGTGCAACAAAACACAGCCTATATTGTCGTAAAGGCGATTAACATAATCTTCCTTATATTTTATACTCTCACCTAAAGGAGCACATCTTGCCATACTCATTATTCTTGTTAGTTCCCCCACTTTTACTTTACCTTCAAATTCCTATATTTTTGGGTATATATTCGACAAACATCTTAATATCATTATATTCGATATTCTACCAGATACTCGCTTAAAACAATTTTCCATTGCCAAATTTTAACAAGTACATATTCAATTTGACACATAAACAAAAACTTACTTCAATTGACAATTCATCCTAAACAATTATTTTATTACATTTCATTGACCTTAACAACTCTTTACAAAGACCTACTCTAATGAACATTACAACTTCATAAATCCCTAGTTGCAGCATTATCTTCCCTCTTCACCAACAACTTTGCTCAAGTCCACATTCCACCAAAGCATTCAGGAGGACGCCAAAACTACAATTTGATGCGAAACTCAAAATCCTCCTCAGCTTCCTTCATTTTGCCTCACTAATCCCTTCGTAATCAGTCTCCTCTAGATATTCCATGTGCATATCACAATTCTGAGATCCAAAGTATCGAGTATACAGCACCCAATACATCACCTAAATACGTCTGAACACCCCATTCTGGGCTTGAGATCTCGTCTTCACGATCTTGCATGAATGCATCACATCTGCACACATACGAACTATATATACCCACTACAGTTATAATTAATTTACCCCTATTTACTCTGCCTTATAATTATACACTTTCAAAGTCAAATCAGTCAACCTTGAAATCCGTTCCTGGATCCACTCAGTCAAATACATTCGAGATGTTATGACAACCCATCAGCATGTTATGTGCATTCACGTTCGACATGTGACCTTCAGTTATTTATAACTACAATTTAGAATCCACAAAACACAAGAATAAAATATCAAAGATATTAACTTTATTTATTATGAATAAGTTATATTTCATTTTTAACAACTTCATCCTTCGATTACGTTACATATTACATTCGATAACTATATCCTTCAATTACATTACATCAAGTTATAATATATCTTTGCATTCGACTTATATGACTAATTACTCTGTATTTTCTTTTCACCAGAATTTGACATTAAAGCCTCTTTTCAGTGTAAGAAGCTCATTGAATCTCAAGTCACTAAACTTCTAAGGACTGCTTCTACAGATGAAGGCAACAAAAAATTACAAGAAGCCTCCCACGTTCGGCAAGATCCTTGGACGCCCATCCAAGCTTCAAATCTTTATCATCAACGCGAACAGTTATCCATTCTCCCCCAAACTAATGCCCTCCGCTATCTTTACCACCACATAATAACACAATTGGTTCCAACAGATACCACCATCCTCTGGCAGTACCCTCTCCCACCTTCTACGCCGTGACATAATTCACGGAAAACTCACCAAGGCCTCCACTGAAAAAACTCTTGACCTCCAATTCCTCACCATCTTCATCCTCCAGCAACATACCCCTCCATACTTGGGGAAGCATCTTTCCAAAATCACTACCATTCCACCCTCCTTAACCTCCTAATTTATACCCGACTTCACTCTGCCAGATTTATTATATCACATTAATTGCGCCTTAGGAATAACTTGAACAAATACAGTTACTTTGACCTCAAAAATCCCAAAGACGACTCATCTTCTAATTTGGCAACCTCTTCAGCTTCCAACTTCTTCTTGACACAACCACAAGTACTTCTGCCGAGAATGGGGCGATTGTAGCAGCATATTCCCCATATTCGGCATGAGTAAGACAGTAAAGCGTAGTCGAAGACAGCCATACATGATCGAAGTCAAACCTTCGTGAAGTTACCTCAAGTCCTCAACCTACCAAAAGTAGTCATTATGCCTGGTCAAGATAAGAGTTGTTAGAGATCTGTAAAGTTTGCCCACTCCCCCCGAAATAGGAGATTATTTCTTTCTATTTGTAAACTGTCTGTGTCTACTATAAATACAGGCAGAGAATAGATAAGAAAGGACCCCTGATAATTTATAAGCCTTACCATTTCATTACTTTAACCCTACTATCATTCCAAATTCTTTAATAACTAGTAATATACTGAATTTTACATCAAAATCTTCCTCGAGGTCATGGTTTTTCTTTGTTTTTACTAAGTTTTCCACGTAAAATCTTGTCTATCTTGTCTTATTGCATTCACTTTACGAATAAGTATTGGCAAAAGATTTTTCTTTCAGAAAATGTACCACTACAGAGTCGGAACAACTTACAGAGCTACGGGCAAACCTCAACACTGAGGCAGAAAAATGTAATGAGCTCGAACGCCAATTAACTCTCGACCGAGAACTCCATGAGAAGGATTCAATGCTGAACGGCAAGCTTGTTTGACAACGCTCAAACTATATGAAGATTAAATGACAACAATGTAGGCTGCCTTGCAAGCTCTACAGAGCACTCAGCATGATCCTCCAATACAAGATCGCGATCAGGTGCCAGAAGCCTCCCAGGTTTCTACGCGGGAAAGATTGGGACCTCATAGAGCCACCAGGAAAGCTATTTCCAGAAATATTTGGAATGAACCTTAACCTTCCATTCATTTAGACGGTGAAGTTCAGTTGGATATTGGCCGAGGTCACCGATGTTCCATACGTTTAGAGGAAGAATAACGTCCTCAACTACGAATTCTAGCACGAGATCGTTTGAGTGAAGGTACCGGTAATTACAATCTGTAACCTCCTCCTTAAACTACTCAACCGACCCGTCATTATGTCACACAAGAGCATATGGACCAGCGTATTAAGGAGTTGATTGAAGTACAAGTTCTGGGTACTACCGACGACCTTACCAACTTACAAGGAAGTCCAATGCCAAAGAACTATTTGATAGGGAAATACCAAAAGGCTTTCATACTCCAAAAATTTGCAAATATAAGGGTACCGATCCAAAGGAGCACATTCAATAGTACGGTGATTCATTGGGGTTGTACTCCAATCTCAGCCGCATTCTCTGCCGTCAGTTCACAATAAGTCTGCAGGAGGAACTACTCTGATGGTTCCTCTCTCCACCTGAAGACTCCATATGCACATTCAACCAGCTGCAGAAACAATTCATCAAGACATATGCTCATAACAGAGATAAAGAAGAAAATTTATATTCTCTTATCAGTCTCAAACAGTCACCCGGAGAGAAGCTTGAGGCTTTTACGAAGAAGTTTATGGAGCTCGTGCATAAAGTAGACAACCTTGATTAGAAAATAGCTGTTATTGCTTTTACAAACACACTCCAGCTCGACGATAAAGCCAAAGAGCACCTCTTCCTCAACAAACCTACGACCTTGGAGGATATGATTGCCAAGGTCAATAGTTACGTTGACCTGGGAAGGATGATGTCCGAAGGGCATGAATCTACTAAATCTGTCCTTACCACGAAAGGTCCATCTGTAGATCGAAGTACTAAACCAAAGGAGGATCAGGGTGACCAAAAATGCACCAAGGGAAACACTAGTAACCCTCGAAAAGGCAGTTTACAAGTCAAACCGGTCCTTCCAAAGATGAATATTTGGATCTCCATAATTTTTCCAATCCTCTCAAAGCATAAGCTCTACCGTCTCTCCCAACCATTGGAACAAATCGAGAACTGACCGTACTGATTGCATCATAAGGTAAACTATCATTCTACTGACAATTGCTATGCTTTACAGGGGTTGCTCGAATAAATTTTTAAGGAGGGACAAATGTTTGAATATATTGTCGACCTAGAAGTATACAAAGATGGTAGCTATAAAAAGTAGCTTGAAGTTGTCCAGGTCGAAGATCAAGCTGAGGAGAAGCATTTCTATCATATGCGCCACAGTAACATGATCGAAATCAATCAGATCACCAACTCAAATAGATTCAAGCGTAAGAAACTGTCAGAATGCTGCGATCTCATACCTCATGACAAAGGAGCCAAACTTCAGCCTGAGTCAAGCAATTGCCGGTTTGGGATCTCATTTGAAGATTACGACACTAGCTATGTCAAATTTCCACCTCATGATGCATTAGTCATAATGCTCAAGATGAAGAAGTTTGTCATGCACACAATGATGATTAATTCTGGTAGCGGTATTAAGATTCTCTTTCAGAGCACCATCGGCCAAATGGGATTGGCCGATCAAGTTATTTAAAGTGATACCGATATCAGTTTGTTCAATGGTTCTAAAGAAGAGCGAGTAGGTAAGATCATCTTACCTATTACCGCAGGACCAACCACCATCGACATCATCTTCTACGTCATCAACGTTAAATCTTATTATCTTGGGATTATGGGCCGTTGCTGAATTCATAACATGGAAGCAATCGCTTCCACCTATCATCAAGCACTCTGCTTCAAATACAACGATGGTATCTATGAGATCAGGGGTAGTCAAAAGCTTTCTCAAGCTTGCAAAAATACCGTATCTGCTATTCCAGATACCTCTGACAGATATGCTGCATAGCAATTACAAAAAACAGATCACCCCAATGATCAGCCTTCCAAAGAGGAACCCACAGAATATATCAACATTGATAGACCTATCAGAGGTACTTTCATCGGTACTAAGATAGTTTAGCATGAAAAAGATGCTCTCATTCAGTTCTTACGACTAAATCGAGACATTTTCGCGTGGCCTTTCAAAGAAATGCTTGCGGTCGATCCGGCCAAGGCATGTCACAAATTGGTCATCAACATCAATGCCATGGAGGGCAAACAAAAATAGCAATGACTTTCACCGCGACTTCGAGATGAAGTTAACATGGAGATTGAGAAATTGATTAAAGTGAGATTCATTTGAGAAGCCAAATATCCAGATTTGATATCCAACATTGTCGCTGACCCAAAGAAAAATGGAAAAGTTTAAGTTTGTGTAGATTTCACGGATCTAAGCAAATATACTCCAAAGGATAGTTTCCCTCTTCCCAATATTCATCTGATCCTCGATTCTACAACAGGTCATGAACTTCAATCTATGATGGATGCTGCTTCTGGATACAATCAGATTCCACTCTTGGATGAAGATCAAGAAAATACCACTTTTATCACTGAAAGAGGACTTTACCGTTACAAAGTTAAACCCTTCGGACTCAAAAATACGGTGTAACTTATCAACAGTTGATGACTACTATGTTCAAAGCACATCTTAGGAAAGTTCTGGAAATTTATATTAACGATCTTTTGTGCAAAAACATAAAGTCCACCAACCATATTTCAGATCTCAGCACAATATTTAACATTCTTCGATCTTACAGGATGCCTCTCAATCCTGATAAGAGTCAATTTGAAGTACATTCAGGTCAATTTCTAGGCCACCTCATCAACGAGTAGGGGATTGAGGCTGATCCAGATCATATTTGGGCTCTTCTCAACATGTTATCTCTAAAAATGATGAAAGATGTTCAAAAACTTATCGGCAAGATTATCGCTATTAATTGATTCGTTTCAAAATCTTCAGACGGCTGTCGTTGCTGTTCCTATTACTCCACATTGCACCAAACGAGGAAAAGTTTAGCCAAATGCAGAGGTTCAATGAACATCAGAATGCAAAATAGCTTTTCAGGATCTCAAAATCTATTTGGGGAAGTCTCCCTTCATAAACACCCCAATGGATAATGAGGAACTGATTTTCTACCTAGCAGTTACAGATACTTCACTCAGCTCGGTTCTCATTCCACTTGAAGGGAAAATTAAGAAATCAGTCAACTTCATCAACAAAACCCTTACTCCAGCGGAAACGAGGTACTCTAAAATAAAGAAACTTCTTCTCATTATTGATTTTACTTCACAAAAACTCAAACACTACTTCCAAGATCATTTAGTCAATGTCATACCGAGCAACCCACTTCGGGAGGTTCTGTAAAAGAAAGAATATCAACGAAAGTGTAATAGTGGTCAGTAAGTTTGGGAGAACATGATATCAAGTTCTAGCAACGTCATTCCGGAAAGGGCTATGCCGTTGCCAATTTTTTCATGGATTTTCCAGTGGAAGATCCCAAGTGGGAGGATGACGATCCTGACTTGTAGCAGAAGTTACAAAAGATCTACCCCCCAAAGGGTAGAGACTTCTTACAGATGGATCAGCAGGACCCGTAGGGTCAGGAATTGGAATCATATTGATTACCCCTTCTAACAAAAGAACTATGAAATTAATCTACCTGGATTTTGAGGCCTCAAATAATGTCATTGAGTATGAAGTTCTCATTCATGGACTTGACCTCGTTCTTGAGCTTGGTGTTCTAGAACTCTCAGTTTACACAGATTCACTACTTATCGTCCACCATTACTCTGAGCAATACATGAAGAATGGCAAAATGATCGAATACGCAGCCCTCGTTACAGATTGGATGAGAAAGTTCATGCAAGCAACTCTCGATTATCTTCCTCAAGGAGAAAATAGACATGCCAATTTCTTGGCATTTCTAGTTGGGGTATTGGCCACAGAAGTTCGATATCTCCAGATCAAAGTGATTTCAGCCCCCAACATTGATCGCATTTATGTATGCATGATCAACACTGGGGGCGAGAAAGGGGGAGACGACGATTGGCAAAGGCCTTTCTTAGTTTATCTCGGCATCGACAATAAATATGAAGGACCACTTTCTGTAGATCCAAATGAGCTCCAACAGCTGATAGACAACTCAAAGCGCTACATTAATCAAAATTGTACCTTATACTGTCGTTCAGTCACGGGGCTTTACCTCAAGTGCCTCTCCAAACAGAAAGTGGATGAGATGCTCTGCGATTTACATGGAGGGACTTGTGGCTCCCATACCACAGGCCGATCACTGGCAAACAGATCCATTAGGCAAGGAATATTTTGGCCCGACATGCACAAGTAAGTAGAAGAGTACTCACGCAAATGTGATGTATGCCAACGACATGGACAGATGATCTACGCCCCTGCGCTCGAACTCTATGCAAGCAAGGTATTTTGGCCATTCAAAAGATGGGCACTCGATCTCGTCAATAAATTTCTTAATTCTCCAGGTAACCACCGCCACCTACTCGTAGCTACCGATTATTTTACAAAATGGGTAGAAGCAGTTCCACTCCGTCGAACCAGAAAAGAAGAGGTTATCTCTTTTATCTGGGAATACATCATCACTCGGTTTGGATGCCCCCACCAAATTCGTATCGATAACGAGCCCCAATTTGTTGGAGATAAAGTCGTAGCATTCCTCAATCAATACAATATCATCAACTCACCATCCAATCCCTACTACCTTCATGGCAATGGCCAAGTAGAAATTACCAACAAAACCATCATTGATAGACTCAAGAAACGGCTATACACACAGAAAAAAGGGAATTGGGTTTGAGAACTCCTCATGTCTTATGGGCATATCGTACCACTCCACGTCAGTCGATAGGTATACTCCATTCCTCCTTGCCTATGGTACCGAGGTTGCAATTCCCTCTGAATACTATTATCCAGTCAAAGATTACGAGCTAACTGACAAGGAAAATGAGTTTGAATTGGCTTACGACCTCAATTAGATCGATGAAATCAGGGAACGCACCATCACTAGCCTAGGATGATATCACCATATGCTGGCCAGTTCATAAAATAAACGAGTCAGAAGCTGTACCTTCTAAATCGATGATCTCGTCCTCAAAAAATATCTCAACACCACAAAGAGCCTCATGTTGGCAAACTAGCAGATAATTGAGAGGGTACATTCCTTATCATAGGTCTCTCAGGCCTGGGATCATATTACCTCATGACAGAAGAGGGAGTTCACATTTCAAATCCTTGGAACACTAGGCGACTGAAATGGTACTATCGTTAAGTTCCTCACTACTCCATTTCAAATTCTCATTTATTCCATTCCAAAAGCAAGATTTTCATCTCCATCCAATGTTCATCATTTTCTATTCAATGAAACTTACAAGCTTTTATCCCACACATCTCTCTACTTTGTAGACAATACATAGATTAAAGCATAGATAATACTAGCTTTCAATCAACCTCTAAACCAATTAAATCAAGGATAACACTTTGTCTGGTAGACTCTACTAAATCTTGTGATTAAGGCTAAGGTAATACTTGATTTACATCAAAGACTCTACCAGACATAAGATAAAGCAAAGGTAAAAATTTCTTTTATTTACCTCAATATGGTTGCAATATCATACCAGTTAAATCATGGATAACACTTGGTTTAGCTGACTTTACTAAATCTCCACAATTAAAACAAAGGTAATACTAGTTTTCAATCAAAGACTCTACCAGACATAAGATAAAGCAAAGGTAAAACTAGCTTTTATCTCTCAACTTGTCTACAACAGCTACTTTTTATTTCAGGTCACATATATAACCTCTACAATAGATTCTTTTTTTGCTATTGGAATGCCAGCTACACTTTCCCCTAGAACAGAAGGTCGATCAGCCATAAATTCTTGAGCTTGAGCAGTCACAGCAATCCAGCCATGCTCTATTAATTCTACAGGTCGAGGGCTTAAATCCTGACAAACTGTTGAACAAGATATTTCTTTTTAACTCAAGCCTCTTAACCTCCTCTACAAAATAGGCAATCACCGCCCTCAACAATTCTGAGTGCGATGCCTCAGTTACAACCGACCTAGAGAAATTCAATCTCGCCTTCTAACCTTGCATACCGTTCTTTTAGCATTATTATTTCTCTATCTACTCAATCTCTGAAAGGAATGTTCTCTTCCAATTTCTTGTTAGCTTTACCTGATTCAGCTTGATTAATCGTTTCCAAATCTGCCACCTGTGCATGAAGTACCTCAATCTCCATGTTTAAATCATCTATAGCCAGAATTTTTGTAACAACTCGTCTTTCTGCTGTATCAAAATCTCTTTCCCTCAGATAACCTACTCTAGCCCTTGTTCCCTGAAAAGAGTAGCATCCAGCTTCCTTTCGCACTCCCTTAACCGCTCAACTCCTTTTCATACATGACCTTGAATTTGAGCGACATCCCCCTTCAGCTCTTTTTTCCAAGATGATAGGCTGACTATATCTCCTTGGACAAGGGAGACCTTGGCATCATTTTTATTCTTCCCCGAGCACTCTCCAGCGTCGGTGTGTCTGGCACTTAAATTGGCCTGTACCAACTTGGTCTTCAATTGCGCCACTCTTTCGTTCAACTCATCACACTTATATTATAGCGTCCGAAATTCCATATCTTTGGCAAGTAAAGTTGTATACAATTGTTTAACTACAACTTCAGACGCAGATAGATCATCTCGAGCTCTCTTCAGCTCGTTATATTTATCAACCAATTTGTTCTTCAATCACTCTAACTCGTTCCTGCCGTTCGCTTGATCAGTTCGAATATGCTCCTAATTGTTTGTTTCTTGATCAAATCATTCTTCAAACTGGCCACAGAAAGATTTAATCCTTCCTCTAATTTTTTTAGCGCATGTATATGGTATAGGCCATGTCAGCCTCCCTACTCTTTGCTATCAATGCCTCATTCTAGCTTTTAAGCTTCGCTGCATGTTCTTTTAACTCCACAAACTTTTTTTCCCCTTTCTCAATTTCGGCGTCCTTCTCCTCGATCTGTCGAGCAAGGTCGATAGCAGTCTGTATTGCCTCAACAAACTTGAAGTGCATATTTACATGTCATGTTGATCTTCCCTGTCTTCATTCACCTCTTTCATCCTATTAAACTCCTCTGCAAATTCTTGGTTACATTGGCGTGCATCGTCTTTGCGCAAGTGAGCTGACTCCAATTCGACCTGCACATTACAGATACATTATATGGAGTTCGACTCAGAATACTTATTCAAAACATATATATCATTTCTAACATGATATCTATTTTTTGGCATCTACTGTATAAAACTACTTCTAAACTTAAGGTCGAAGTACAATCTCAGACGGATGCTCCATAACATATACTCCCAAATCTAACGTACACATTCTTTATTTTTTAAAGTTATTAATACTTTGGCATTTCCTGTGTGCCATTTCAGTGCCATTGCTACTAAGTCGATAACAGGCTTTTGATCTGTCTCTGCACTCTATTTATTACTTTGTAGCTCTATTCTAATGAAGCATACAAGTCAAATAGTTCTTACTCTATTCTAACCTGCGGCTCCTCTTATGAAGACAACATGAACGCAGAGGTCTCTCTCTCTCCTTAGCAAGCTCAGTCTCTAAATCTTTTATTCTAAGACGCATTTCTTTAAGTTCCTACAACAAGGTTTACAAAAAAGAACTTAGCCTACAAAATTTTATCCAACATACAATATCTCATCAGTTTATAACATCCCCAAATACTCATGCAAACACAAAACCATCACACTACTCTACCTTCTCATTTTCTCTTTCTGGATGCTCATTGTCATCCCCTTGGTTATCTCTCATCGTTTGAGGAAAAATATTGTCTCAGCCATCCACAGCGCCAACAGCAACATCTTTAATCTCTTCATCTTCCTCCTCCTCCACATAGATGTCGGCCCTAATGGCATCTACCACATCTTCAAAATATCTTTTTGATATAAGGTGGCACCTGAGTCTGTCACGCTCAGCTACCACCCCCCCCAAGTTTGTTCTCACTTCCGCATGTAGATTATTGATCTCTACCACTTGCGAACCTTTGAGGGCCTCTATCCGTTTTTCCTTCTTGAACAAATCAGTTTTCAATCGAGCTATGTTCCTTTCGAGCTCGACCTTATTCCTCTTCAGCTCAGCTCTCTCCTCCTCGACCCCAAGGCATATTCCTCTCATCAAACGAGCAGACTGTAAAACAAACAAAATTGACCTTATTATTTACTCGAGCCGCCATGCAAAATTTCATCACGTATTCTGGAATATAAACCTACCATTTTGTTCATCTCTTTTTCCCCGTGGAGAGCTCCCACCTGGCTTTTTCCTCCACCTCTTTCAAATCGTCCTTCACAACAGGTCGATCTTCCACGACATTTACCCCGAATATTTCACACCCTTCTCTTTTTTGCCTTTCCTATGGCCTCACTACTTCTCGTAGTTCTAGAGGTCGAAGGGTGTTTCAGCATTATCTTCTTGGGAAACGTTCGAGCTAGCTTGCTCGACGTAGTGGACACCGGTAAACTAGTGTAATCCACTCCAAAGGCCCTGGGCAAGTTCCCTTGCCTTTCCCCATCAGTTCCCTTCTTCTTGCAGCCGTCAGCGCTCATTATTAGCCTCATCGATTGAGATTTATGAACTCTTTTGGCTCGACGGTTAACACGCTTCTTCCTGCTAAATCCAAGTTCTTCCAACACAGCCTCGAGCTCAATCTCTTCCTGTGAAACTGTATCCAACAACGATTCTTTCCTTGTCACCTGAGATTTATGAGCTGTCATTCATAAAGCAATATCATCAACAGAGTATCATACAATTTCAACTATCAATCTCATACATTTTATATCTTTATACTTACTTTGTTTTACAGTTCTAAACAGAAGTTTCATGGGTTCTTCGTCATCTCTCTGAAGGCAATCACCCTCCACCCATATCATATTATCATTCCATGGTCGACCAGCTAAGTTCAGATTGAAGAAGCGAGGCCGAGTCGAGCTCGCAAAGAAATATGCCCCTCCACTTGTAGAATAGTTTTTTACCACATAAAACTGTAACACATCCTCAGAGCATATCCTCCTCCTTCTCCCATCTCCTTCCCAGTGTGTATTCAGATATTCACAAATACTTATCACCTCCCACATCTTACCATTCATCTGAACATGACATTCCCCGATGAGGTTCATAATCCTTTTTGTCATATTGCTAAGGGGATGACTCAACCCGTACTCCAACTAAGACAGGTAGTGTAGGAGCCAAGTTTCGTAGAGGGGGAAACAAACTCTTACACATCAGGGATGTCTTCGACTAGGGGACTAAGCAAGCATCTAACATAATAATAGATAATATTATTATACTAATACGCTTGCGTGGAGTCCTAGAATGGGTTAGTCCACGACCTCTAGCGAGGATTTTTAATGGATAATAATATATATTGAGTTTATGTAGCAGGTTAAATATAGGTTGATTACAGGGTAGTCGATGATAATCTTTAAGAGTTGGTGGGAAAAAAAATTTAGCGCCCTCATAATGCCTCCTCACTCCTATTTATAGGATATAGAAAGGATTGAGTCACCATATGAGGTCAGGTTATATGTATGCCCTTTGGGGAAAACTAACTTATACCCAAAGTCGGCTCTGATACTCTAGTTATTGGTTCAGACACTGTAATTGTCGACCCTGATACTGTAGTTGTCGAGCAGCTTGTCTCACGGTTCTATCTTGTGAGCTGGCTAGGCCTGTTTTCAGATCGGATCGGATCAGAAATGAGCCTAGTCGGAATTTTTCTGATTTTTTTTTAAACTGGAAAATCTGTTCCGGTCCGATTCGATTTTTTTCGGAACTACATAAATATTTCTGAATTTGGAATATTCAAAATATTTGGAAATTTCAGAATTCGGAATAATTCCGAAAAAAATCAGAAATCAAACCCAAATCAAGATACTATTTTACTTATGATATACTATTGCCAAACTAGAGGGAGAGAGAGAGAGTCACCTATGAAAATACTGTACAGAGGCAGTGGAGATTTAAAATCAAAGATTCAAAGATTCTTCTTCGAATCAAAGTGGAGGCAGTGGAGATGAATACTAAATATGTACGCCCAAGATTCTTCTTCAAATCAAAGTGAACTAATCTCCAGAGGAGTGGACTGCTGATCAGTGGAGTGGAGACAGTGACGAAAAGTCGATGGTGAAGTGCAGGTAGTGGATGAATTTTGATTTTTGGAGAAGAAGAGCTAGTGGAGAAGAGGCAGTGGAGAAGAGTCGGTGGTGGATTTTGAAGGTAGAGGAGTGGAGAATAGAGGCAGAGGAGTAGAGAATGGAGCCCTAGTTCAGATATAAGTTTAAGTGCTTAACTTATAAATTTTCAGAATAATTGGATCGGATGGATATTCGGAATATTTTTCGGAATAAATTGGATCGGAATAAATTTGGAATTATCGGATCGGAAATCGGATCAGAAAATTCGAAATTTCAGAACTGCAAAATCTGTTCCGATTCCGATCCGAAATTTTTCAGAAAAATTCAGAAATCGGATTTTTGGAAATCCGAACTGTAAAATTATGTTCCAAAATCAGAAAAATCGGATGAGAAATTGGAAAAAATCGGAAATTTAGACAAAAGTTGTACCCCTAGAGCTGGCTGTCCCACGTGTCTACCTTCAACCATATATGATCATGATCGAAGTATTTTTGGTGCCGATATTGAGTTCTGGCACTGCTCATTTATCTTCGACTATGGCAGTCATCTTCGATGATTCCTTCGAGTGTTCGATTAGTCTCGGAAGGCTTCGTGGACTTAGTTATTGTCTTTTTGGGCTTCAAGTCTCTAGGTAGGCTTTGATGTAGCCTTTGATTATTTGATTTGTGCTAAAAGGCTGTGTGTAGGCTACTACATTCGCCCCCTCTCAGCAGGGCCCTCAGAAATTGGTGTAAATAGCGCGTGCTGAGAAAAATGGTTGGGCATGGGAAGTTGGAGAGTTGGCTCCTTGAATGCGGTTAATTATGAGGGGAGTAATTAAAGAAGGTAATTAAGAGAAGGGTTGATTAGGGGGTAATAAATGACCTTTAACCCAAGTATAAATGGGAGGTATTAGGGGGTTTCAGACTATCTTCATCTTCTTATTTGAATAACTGAAGTCATGAAAGCTACACCAAATACGAAGTACCAGAAAAGAATAGAGGCAAGGGAACAACGTATAGAGGAGAAGACAGACGTGTTAAAGGAAAACTTCTTTGGGGATCACAATCTGAACTGGGAGCTGCCTGAGTTGGTAGAACTAGAACCGGAAGAGCCTATCTGCGGGATGCCATACGAGTATTGGTGGAGGGTGCTTCAATGGTTGGGTCCCAATGTCTGTAACCGAATACTACATGCTAAAAGGCTTGGCCGAAGACCAAGTGGATGTTAAGGATATGATTGATGACGAGGTAGGGCTCTGCAAGAACTGCCCCGTATGCAAATAGGGGGTCTTGGTGGTGGTGGTGTTCGATTGCAGAGAGTTGTTGCTGTTTCTTGTTTTCGTATTTTATTTTTGTTGTTGCTCTTATTTCTGCTTCTCCTGTTTAATGTTTAAGATGTACGCTCATGCACTTATGTAATGGAACTGTGTTATGCTTGTCCAACTGTGGTAGTAGAATAGCAATGGGTAATGTAGACGATGATAGTGTAGGCGCAGTATAATTTTTCAAGCTTCGAACATAAGTAACGAACACAAATAAAAATTGTAAGAAACGAGTGTTATGTAATATAATCAAAAAATCCTGACCGAAGGTTCGGGACCCTGTATGTATGGACGATGGGATAAGCAAAAATGTAGACGATGGTTCGAAAAATAATACATGAGAGGGCTTGGAAATTTCTATTGTCGAAGACATGTGTGTGTCGATTTCAAAATCTGATAGCCGTAATAGCAGACATTTTGGAGGTGGCACTGTTCCTAGGGCAGTGTGCCGTTGTAGGTCATCATGATGTTTCCTTGGGGTTTGGGACAGAGGTGGAGGTGACACATGGGTTTGAGTTGAATGCTTCGGGCAGTGTGCCAAAAGCTTCAAGAGATATGAAAAAGTATTACATGATGTGAGTGTGCGATACGCACGTGGGAGGAAGTGAAGGTAATATTGTCAAGACACATCTCAGCCAAAAAATGAGGGGAAGTAGAGGAGTGGTAATGTTGGTAAGTGAAGGAAATTGAGGTGGTTTTATTTTTTTAAGGTGGTATTTAAAGGGGTGAGAGAGAAATTTACTGTTCCTAAACACTCAATCATATAAAGAACACAAAAGAAAGAGAGGGAACACATATGCCATTGTTGAGGTAGAGCTTGTTGGAAAGGAGAGATAAACACTTCGTAGTTGCTGAAAGATCATACCCATTCGAATAGGTATATCTTTGGATTACTTGTAAAAATAGGTGATTTGTATTTTTGTTTTGCCATTTCTTTTTCTGTATTTGTATTTTTTTTAAACTGTGGGGTCGGTGCTGCTAGATTTTTTGTTTATGACGGCATGACCGAGGAAGGGAGAAACCCAAGTGGCTGGAGGTTTGGCCCAGTAGTAAATTGGGAAGAGTGAGGGATTGATTGGGGCTATAGTCGAACATTCGACTTTGGGTTGGACTATTCAGAGAGGGTAAAATATAATATGATATCAAAACGTGATAGTAAAATATATTGATCTAATTGCATACCTGTTCTTCTGCAAGGTATAATGCATACCCGTCAAGCTTCGAGGATGAGGCTGATAGATGAGAAGGATGAAGTAAATGAACCAAGTGAATCTTGTCAAGGTCAAAGGGGTGAGAGCGATGTAGAAGTGGTAGAAATTGCAATGGATCCCCCATTAGTTATGGTAGTACCAGAGGTTGGAGCTTCGAGTAAGAACCGTCTTAGGGCTCGAGTAGTCGGGGAGAGTGACTAAGAAAAATTAAGGAAGGGGAGGAAAGGGGAAACAAAGGTAGTGTTGAGCCTTCAGGGGAAGAGAGGGATGAAGGGGAGCAGAGCGATAATAGTGATGGTTCGAATGATTCGAGGAGAGCGGCGGGGCCAGTCTCAGCTCAAGAAAGGGCAAGACTAGATTGGTTCATGATAAACATGAGTTGCCGAGGGTGGGGCTTATGCTGGTGCCAGTAGGGGCCGAGTTCACGTTCATGGATACTCCTCGGGAGGGTATCAAGGCATTTAGAGGCCAGATTCGATTGGGGATGCAACTGCCCCTTCAAAATATGATGAAGCAGGTGTTGAACTACTAGGATGTTGCCCCGTGCTAGATGAATGTAAATTTTTATGAGATGATGAGGGTTGTCGAGGGGATGAATGTAGAGTTGAAACTTTAGAAGAGGGGTTTGATCGAGTGGTTCGATATTGTATCGTTCTACTCGAGGAAAGTAAATAAGAAGGCGGATACGTACCACATTCAATGCCATGTAGACAAACCATAGTTATTTGATCTATGTTCAACGGGGCGAGGGTGGGATAAGGATTTTGTAGTTGTAAGAGGTAATTATGAGAATATAGAGGGGAAGGAGGTATATAAGATAAAACATAGGCTGCATAATCCAATTAAGTCGATAGTCGAAGGCCGTTTATTATACTGTTCGAATAGGTTATTGAACTTATTTTTTATTGTTTTGCAGAACCCGACACTAGTACATTGACGAATCCAAAGAGGTATATTGACGAACTGATCGACCACGATGAGGAATGGGTAAACTGGGTATTTGGGAAGATGGGTATTGCGAAGAAGAGGCGAAAGAAGATAGACCTATTGGTGCGAAACGTACCTGTTGCTGTTGTTCAGTCAAAGAAGATGAAAGAAGGAAGTGCTTCGATGAGGGCGGGTGAGATGGAGAAGGGAAGGTTGAGTTGAAAGTTAAGCTATGTGCCGAGGGAGCGGGGAGGAGGGTCGGGGACCGTACACCCGAATGTGCCCGAGGCCATTCCTGAGGTATCGCCGTAGGCTAACAAGGGTAAGAGCAAAGTCGTTCCCGAATATTTGACAGTACAACAGACGAAGACGACTTTGCGAAAGAGGCCTCGAGAGCAGGTGGATGATGATATGGATAATGCAGTTGAGGAGAGGTGACGCAAGGCAAAGCTGGAGAAATGGGCTCGAGCGATAGCCGCGTCGATGATGACACTCTACAGAATGGACCCAGATGAAGTAGGGAAGCAGTTCAATAAGGCTCTATATCAGGTAACCATTTTCTGAGATTCTAAAATTTTACAAGTGACGCTATGCTTCGAGAACTACAAATAAGTCGAGTAGTCATGCAGGTTAATACTTGGGCCCAAGCTTATAACATTGCTCATAGGGTATCAAGTAAATAGCTGAATTAGGCGAGGGACAATCTGGAACTCGCTTAGGGGACCATAATGTTGCTTGAGACCGAGTTCGGTGTCTTAAGACGAGAGAAGTTACAGAATAGAGCCAAGGCTGCAAGGGATGTCAAAGCTTCGATTGCCAATAGTGATCAAATACGAAAAGTGCTAGAAGCGAGGCTGGCTGAGAAAGAGGAGCAGCTGGAGGATAACAGAGTGCGACACGACCACGGTGAGAAGTGCGACACGACCGCGGCTCTGAAGAATTTAATTGATGGGTTGGGGTATAATCCCGAGACCTTCGAGCATTTTTCTTCGACCGCAGAGTCTACTATCAAGGACGTGGCGTAGGCAATGGGGATAGAAGTAGACCCTGTAGCGAAGGTCACTGGAGATGGTGTAGCTGATCCTGTGGTCGATGGGGATGGTGCTGATGTTGGAGGGGGTTCTGCAGTCGCAGGTACTATTGATGCTGCGGGAAGGAACCCTACTGTCGAAGTCATTGGAGATGTTGCTATTTAAATATCTGCAGAAGGTGTTAGTGTGGCCACTCCTGTGTGAGTAGGGTATCTGTAGAAGGTATTTTTTTGTCGTCGGTGTTCTGTAATGAACTCTCTTTCCTTGGCTTGCTGGAACATTGAATTCGAACGATTGTGTATAAGCTATGTTGAATTTGAACTGTGAGTACTGTATTTAAACTTTGTTTATTGGTATGTATTGGACTAGCACTGCTTGCATGTATTTGACCTGAATTGTTGGTATGTTTGTATGCTTGTATCTGTATTGTGTGATTAATAGTATAGAATGTTATGCTCTTATGGGTTTGACCTGAAACCTTGAAGATCTTCGAGGTCCCTCTGAGTGTTAGTCAATTTGATGAGTTAAGATGATACTTAGGTTTGACCGAGTCAAGAAGTGTACTGAACCTCGAAGGTCACCCCTGGGTCTTTCCGCGGGATTAAGCCCAAACGAAGCATTAAGTGGTCAGCCCCAATGTATCCCCAAAGGTCTTTTCTAACAACTATTCATGCCCCTCGGGTGTGCTCGAATTGGAACCTTAAAAAATATTGAGGTCGCCCCCAAGTATCAGTCAGGTCGAAGAGTTGATGTGATACTTAGGTTTGACCAAGAAGTTCACTTGACTTCGAAGGTCGTCCCCGGGTCTATCCGCGGGATTGAGCCCAAATGAAGCATTATGTGGTCACCCTCAATGCATTCCCGAGTATCCGGTCTTTCGGCTATTCGTGCCACTCGGGTTTGCTCGAATTGGAAACTTAAAAAGCTTCGAGGTCACCCCCAAGTATCAGTCGGGTTGAAGAGTTGACGTGATACGTAGGCTTGTCCAAGAAGTTTATTAGACTTCGAAGGTCGCCTCCGGGTCTATCCACAGGATTGAGCCTAAACGAAGCATTATATGGCTGCCCCCAATGCATTCCCGAGTGTCTAGTCTTTCAGCCATTCATGCCACTTGGGTTTGCTCAAATTGTAAACTTGAAAAACTTTGAAGTCGTCCCCAAGTATCAGTTGGGTCGAGGGGTTGACGTGATACTTAGGCTTGTTCAAGAAGTTTATTTTAAGATAGAACATGAAGCTCGGAGGATAAAAAATATATTAATTGATTATACAGCATTTACATCAGTTGAACAGGGTTGTGGCCGTGGCCTATTGTATGAGGCTAACTATATTGTATTCTAAGGGTTGGGTAGAGGCTCCTCAGCTTTTGCTATTAGATTGTAGGATCCTTTGTCAGTTTTGTCATACACGACGTAAGGTCCTTCCCAGGATTTGGCTAGCTTACCGACATTGTGAGGCTTCGAAGAGGGTGTTACTCATCGAAGTACCAAATCTCCAATATTAAAACTGTGTGGTCAAACTCTCTTATTGTATGACTTCTGGAGAGAGAAGTTGTATTGGCCAAAGTTAGCAATGGCTCAATCTTTAGTTTTGTAGATCTATAACATGTTGCATCCAAGTTCAAACTCATTATCTTTATTGAGGAGGTCGAGATCGCGTGTTGGTACTTCAAACTGGATTGGCAGCATAGCTTCGGTACCATAAGCCAGAAGGAAGGGAGTATAGCCCGTTGCCTTTCTTGGTGTGGTATGGTAGGCCCAGAGTATATGTTGTAGTTCTTGAACCCATCAACCATTCTTATCGTTGACACGCTTCTTAAGACTATCAATTATAACTTTATTGATTGCTTCGACTTGGCCATTCCCTTGCGGGTAATAAGGTGTGGAAGGGGAGAGGATGATGCTATACTTCTTGAGGAAATTGCAAAATTTGTTCCCAATAAACTGTGGACCGTTGTCGCATCGAATCATGTGGGGGTAGCCCAAATGTATTATGATATTTTCCCATAAGAACTTGATAACTTCTTATTCTCTTGTTCGATAGAGAGGCACGGCTTCTACCAACTTTGTAAAGTAATCGGTGGCTACCAGAAGGAAGTCTCGTATGCCAAGCTACTTGGCTGCAATAGAGGTCTTGTGAAGGGCTTTGGATGTCGTGGGCATGACATTGGTATTTGTCACAGTGTTTCGCATACTCTTCAGCTTGTTTCATCATATTAGGCCAGAATAACCCTTATATTATGACTCGAAGGGCCATAGATCAACCAGCAATGTGAGCACCATAGGTACCTTCATAGAGTTCGGTAAGTATGGCAGTGACTTCATTTTGGGAGATACATCAAAGGTATATGCCATTCAGGGATTTCCGGTGTAACCCACCTTTAAAAATGGTGTATCTACGGCAGTTTTCCAGTAATGAATGTTTAACTTTGGAATCTTCTGGGATAGTAGAAGTATTGAAATAAGCATGAAAGGGTGTTCGCCAGTTATCGGGATCGAGACTTTCACCCCCAGTATTGATGGTATTGACTTCCATCTGGTCGATACTTGAGAGTTCGAGTACTTCGATATGGAGTGTTCGAGATTCGGACTGGACTAACATGGCTAGTATGTAGGCGAGGGCGTCGATATGTCTGCTTTCGCCTCGAGGGTAATTTCTAATAGGAGACTTTTTAGGGAAACGATCCATGTGCTAGAGGACAAGGACAACATACTCAGCCATGCGACCGCTTACCTAATTTTTACCGGCGTACTGTCTCTGAACAAGTTGGGAATCGGCAAATACTATAAGTTTGGGAACACCAAGTTTGAGATCGAGGCCATATATCAGGGATTCATACTCGGCCTCGTTATTAGAACATTTGAAGTTTAACTTGACGACCTTTTCAATTTGGTCATTGGAGGGGGTAACCAGGACAACACCAATCCCTGAACCGTTAGGTCCTGCGGATCCATCTGTAAAGAAACGCTAACCCGTGTTTGGGTTTCAAGGGCTATTCTATTCGGGTTGGTCTTCTGGTAGATCATCTTCATGCTCCTCCCAGTCGGTATCTTCGACCGGGGAATTCAGCAAGGAAATCAGCGACTGTTTGGCCTTTGTGAGATATTTGTTTCTCGAAAGTGATGTCGTGTTCACCAAGATAAACGGACCATTGTTGAACCCGTCTAGATTTATCTTTCTGGCTGAGGATCTCCCTAAGGAGGTAGCTGGTGATAACACGTATAGGGTGAGCTTGAATGGTTTGAGCTTTCGAGCAGTATAGACGAGTGTAAGGAGCAATCGTTCGAGCTTGGTATATCGAGTCTCGGCAGGTGTCAGAATTTTGCTGATAAAGTACGCGGGTTTCTCGATACTGGATTCGTGTTGAATTTGGACCGAGCTAATAGAAGTGTTGGTAATTACAAGGTATAAAGAAAGTATTTCACCTTCGATAGGGGTGCTGATGATAGGTGGTCGACCATGGTATGTTTTGATTTCAAGGAAAGCCTGCTCACAATCAGGTGTCCAATTGATTTTAAGGTTGTTTTTCATTTTGGCCTTATGGGCGCCATGGTCGTGTAAGAGGGAGAAAAGCCAAGCACAACGGTCAGAGGATTTTGATATAAAACAGTTGAGGTCGACTATCTTGCCAGTAACCTTTTGGGACATCTTTTGTGGTTCAAGGGGAAGGCATATCGATGAGGGCACGGATATGAGTGGGATCGATCTTGATACCTCGTTTACTGATGAGGTGGCCCAAGAATTTTCCGGATGAAACACCGAACTGACATTTGTGTGGGTTAAGTTTCATGTTATAAGAACGAAGTATGGCAAATACTTCAGTGAGGTCCTGAATATGGGTCTATTTTTGGAGGCTTTTGCATAGCATGTTGTCGATGTAAACTTCGCCCGACTTGCCAAGAAAAGGTTTAAACATGGTGGCAACATGACGTTGGTAAGTAGCCCCACATTTTTAAGGATGAAGGTCATGACGTTAAAGCAGTAAAGACCTTGTTTAGTAATAAGCGAAGTGTTAAGTTGGTCCTCCGGGAGGAGGGGTACCTGATTGTAACCCGAAGCCACCTCTATCATTGATAGTCAGTCATAACCGACTGTGGCATCCAAGAGTACGGAAAACATCGGGAGAGGAAAGCTGTCCTTCGATGTGTGTTGTTGAGGTTTGTGAAGTCGACGCATATTCAGATCTTGTCGTTCTTCTTATGGACAATAACAATATTGGAGATCCAGTCAGCGTACTTGACTTCTTTGATAAAACCGGCGGCTAAGAGTTTTTTGACCTCGAGGTTCACAGCTTCTCAAATCTTTGGTGCTAAAGTGTGTTTCTTTTGCTTCACGGCGGTAGAGTGAGGGATGAGATCAGGACAGTTGCAGGCCAGGGTTGGGTCGACACCAGGCATCTCATGGAAAGTTCAGGCAAAGATATCTTTATTTACTCAAAGAAAAGTGATGAGCTCGAGGCGTTCGACCTCATCAAAAAAACTACCAATGAATATACCTCGACCAGTACTATCAAGTTTGATGTATTCAGTGGGTTCGACAGGTGTGGTGGAAGGGTCTGAAGGGTTTGGGGAGGGCAAGAAGCATTAATTGCTATGGTTTAACGAGTTTTCTGGTAAGATCAATCTCAGGGTGCTCGCAGGAGCGGAAAAGGTATTGAGAGGCTTTCATGTTCCATGTGCCATAAGGGGTAGTGAAACAAAGTGTTTGGTGGTAAGTCGAAGGTATGGCTTTTATGGTATGCAGTAGCCAATGACGCCCTAGAATGCCCAGGTATTTAGATTTCATGTCGATGACGAAAAAACTGGTTTGGAGGGTGACAGGACCGGTGGTGACTGGCTGATGTGATGAGGTCTATTTTTTGCATGGCTAGAACGGTTTAAAGGAACAATACATCTACTGCACTGCCCATATCAATAAGCATGGCATGGAGGACGAGGTGTTCGACCTTAATCATAATGACCAAAGGGTCAGAGTGGGGGAAGCGGACATGAGAAGTATCGCAATTGATAAAGGATATACCTTCAGGTCGAAGGCATTGGCTAGATTCTCAGAGAAGGATGGGTAACTTCTCTTTATAGGTAAGCCTACAACACTCTTCGACTCATTTTTACTTGCTTCGAGTATGACCACTGTCGATGTTGTTAACTTCAATGAGATGGAGTTAGAAAATGTGTACCTCGGCAGGGACGGTGGTTGGGGCAAGTTGGGGCATGAGGTACAACCCGTTGAGATAGTTGGGAAGGTCGGCGACATATCAATGTAGACGACCAGCTTTAAGAATCATCTCGAGTGATCGTTACAGAGCATAACACTTGCTGTTAGAGTGGCAGTTGTATTTGTGATTTTGACAGTAAGGCTCATCTTTTCGAAACTCAATGGGGAAGGGGGTACGTCAGATAGGGTCGGCCTATATTTATGGGAGAAGGGTGTTGATGGGGGCAGTGAACTTTGGTAGGACCGGCATCAGTCATTTTTTTGCGGATGTCGGCAGGGGTAGCATCGAAGTGAGGGTATTTGCAGCTCTCGGTCTCCTGTAAGAAAGGAGTAACCATGGGTATAGAAGATGGTTAAGGTTTGTTATGGTTGGTGGTCCAGGCTTTCCCCTGGAAATTTGATTCACGGAGGTGTTCGAGGTCGATGTATCCATTAACCTTAGATATCTTCTCCTTGAGGGTTTGTAGTTTATAAAGCACTATGTACTCCTTGACATGACTGTGATCTAGTAGAGTGTTAGAGTACACAAAAATAGTGTTTGCAGAGTCGAGGTTTTCGACTTTGTGTGACTCATCGAGAAACCGTTTGGTGAAAGCTTCAAGCGTTTTGTTAGAGGATTTGCAGAAGTTAAAGATAGCGCCGATTCGGACCTCAAGGTCATTGTTAAAGGTAAACTAGGTGATGAAAAGGTTGAAAAATTATTCAAAGCTACGGATAGAGCCGTTAGGGAGGCTGTGATACCATTTGAGAGGGCTATCAGTAAGACTTGTGGGAAACATTCGACATAAAATATGGTCGGCTGTGGAATACAGACTTAAAATATTTCAGAATTCAAGGACGTGAGACTGAGGGTCGGCATTGCGGTATTTACTAATTTTAGGGGTATGGAAATTTTGAGGTACTTAAACTGCGAGGAGTTTAGGGCATATAGGGTTGTTTAACCGACTCCACGAGTTCGGTGTGGGGCTCGCACTGACGCGAATAGCGGTACAGATTTTCTGATCGAACTCCTACTAAGTAAGGTAGGCAGGATGAGGAGGAGATTACTGAGGTCGAGGGAGATGAGGCCGAGGGTTCGGCGTATGTTTAGCGCTGTGCTCCCCAAGACGTTCTCAAGCAGGGCGGCGTATAGGGTGTCGAGCAGCTCCAAGGGTGGAGTCGGAAGAATCATCTGTGGGGTGTACACCGAGGTGGATTAAGTCGGTAAGTAAAATGGTGGGAGCACCATCGGCGCCAAGGTGAACCAGGGAAACTTTGACTTGGGGGTGTGGACCAAGGTGAGCGCATGCTGAAGCATGAGAAGGGCAGGTGCCCGGGATCGAAAAGGAGTGTCCTGGGTTTAAACCTGCTGAAGCTCATGAACTGTGTGGCACAGTTCATCGAGGGCACAATATTGGCACTCGTTATCATCCAAACGACGTTATCATTCGACCTCGAGCTCGTTTTGTCAGTCTTTACATTCTTGAAGTAGCTGATTGGTATGGTACTCTTTGGCTTGAGCGAATGTTGGATGATGAGAGTGAGTTGGGCGGCTATGCTGTCGATGGAGTTTCCGACGATTGCAGAGGTGGAGCGAAGGGTGGGGGCCATTGAGGATGGCTGCGAGGGGAGAAAGAGAAAAGAGACATGGGTAACTGGGTAGAGTGGGTATACCATAGACAGCGCCAAATGTTGGAGCCAAGTTTCATAGAGGGGGAAACTAACTCTTACACCTCGGGGATGTCTTCGACTAGGGGACTAAGCAAGCATCTAATACAATAACAAAAAATACTTTTATACTAACACTCTTGTGTTGAGTCCAAGAATGGGTTCACCATGACCTCTAGCGAGGATTTTTAATAGATGATAATATATATCGAGTTTAAGTAACAGGTCGAATAGAGGTTGATTATAGGGTGGTCGAATATAATCTTTGAGAGTTGGTGGGAGAGATTTTCTAACCCCCTCATAGCGTATTCTCCCTACTATTTATAGGATATTGAAAGGGCTGAGTCACCACGTGAGGTTAGGTTACATGTATACCCTTTGGGGACAGCTGACTTGTACCCAGAGTCGGTTCTAATACTATAGTTGTTGGTTCTGACACTGTAGTTGTTGGTTCTGATACTGTAGTTATCGAGCAGCTTGTTTCACTATTTTATCTAGTGAGCTAGTTGTCAGACGTGTCTGCCTTCAGCCATCTATGATCATGATTGAAGTATTTCTGGTGTTTATGCTGAGTTCTAGCGCTGCTCATCTATTATCGACTATGGCAGTCCTCTTCGATGATTCCTTCAAGTGTTCGATTAGTCCTGGAAGGCTTCGAAGACTTAGTTATTGTCTTGTTGGGTTTCAAGTCTCTATGTAGGCTTCGATGTAGCCTTCGATTATTCGACTTGTGCTAGAAGGCTGCGAGTATGCTACTAAAGGTAGCATAAAAATCCCTCTAAAAGTTTACCCTGAACATTCCCATCGAACTACTCCAAAGAGATTGATTCATGTATACCTCTATCCCTTTTCTCCTTCTCCTAATCAGCCAACTAGTAAAAATATGCCTCTCACGTGGTTACAGTACAACCCCTAAATTGCCTACCGGTGTGTTCTATACTGCTACCCCATCTACCTCCTATAGAAGCCTTGGCTTTACAAAACTCTTTGAATACATCATAACGAGGAGGATAGGATACCAATCTTCCAAGGAAATCTAGAAATTGATCAACACCCACTCCTTTCTCACTATCAGACATTTCAATCTCAGACTCAGCCGACCGACTAGAAGTCAGCGCCTCATTAACAGGGGAACTCACTATATCAACTACATAAAGGGATTTTATCCAACACAAACTCTCCTCACGATTAACCAACAAATAGGTCCAGGTATCTATCATTATCTTTTATATATTCATCATTCGCTTATAAATATCTTCCATATATCATATACCAAACAGATTTTAATAGATTCCTATAAATAGTAATTTTTAGATTTGCCTAAATACGGAATATGGTCTTCAAAAACACATACATACAACACAAATCCTCTACTAACCATCTATGTCAAAATGGGAATCTGAGGCAGCGCCAAATCCTTCCCTCGCAACGGTGCTATATAACCACCTTCGTGACTCAGTCTCAGGAACTCTTTTACGCTTGGACTGTTGATCACTTTCAATTAAATCCTCATGAATTTTTCTGCTATTTTTGCTATTCATCTTCCTTCCTCTCTCACTGCTTTTCAAGTTTTTAGAAGTTGAGAAAATTTTGAATAACGAAGATGAAACAATATTTGTATTTTCTCTCTTTAAATGCTGGTAGTTATTAAGCCTCACACGAGCCGTCCTCAGTTTTGGAACTGAGGCATCCCTTCCACTATCCATGGCAGACGTCATGTACCTTTTTGGTAAAAATGCTTTCCCATTATTGCCCTTTGCCTCATATTTTAATTTATTTTTATCCCTCATTTCTAAATCTCCCTCAAACCTAACCACACTCATGATGACTCACGCTTACACACAACCGAGTTTTCACAGCTTTTACACAAGGGACAAAATTAGAAGCTCCCTGCTTTTTCTATGCTTGCTTCTTCTACTTATAGCAGCAATGATGTCATTTCCGAAGCTCTCATAACAAATTTTCAAATATTTTAAATTCATTTTTCACAACAGTCACAATTAGCATTCGTAGCAATAGAGGATCTATATAACTGTTATTCTCATCCCATTTCTTTAAAATTATTCAAACTCATATACTTACATACATTTTGTCACCTCTATTTACATTCATTATGTATTCACCTCACATATAACTGCACCTAAAATAACCTTGATGACATGGGGAACCACATCCGATCAAATATCCTCCAACAATCCTCACATCTTCTAATTCAATTTCCTCTATAGCAAGCTCTCTCACATTAACTTTTCGAGTTGCAGGATCCAATTCAATTTCTCGAAACATCTCATCATAGAATCGACGTTCATACTCGCGTTCTCACCCAATCCCATCTAAACCTTCAAGTTGAATCTCCCTCACTGGCAGCTCAGCATCATAATCCAACAATCCAAAAATTCATTCCCGCACTTTGGCTATCTTTATTGCAAACTGCCCCTCAGCGGCATAATAAATTCTCTCAGATCGATTCCACACCATTCTTATTTGCTGCCCTCTACTTAAAATTCATTCCACACTTATTTATATATTTTTACTACCAATTCCCCATAAGTCGTGATATTATCCTATTATCTCGTAATATAAACCCTAATATCTTTAGAAAAGTTATTTGAACATATCTCTCCCTATCAACCTTAGTCATTTCCTCTTATTCCAAATCGAGATTATTCTTTCCAAGTCTAAATATTTTAGAACGACCCCACCGAGATCAATTTTTGTTATGATATTCCTATAATTTTCTCTCCCCCAAATTTCAAACCCCCAGGTCGAATCATATTTGACACTTAACACATATTTTTACATTACAAACAAATTTCTAACAGTTTGATTATTGCAAAAACATAGTATACATTCTAATCTCATACATTTCAATTCATCTAATGTTCAAAAGTTTTTGGATCATACATCTCGATCACCAGAGTTAATCTATTCTATATCAACACGAAATTTGGGTAACAAATTTTATTAATCTCGAATCAAGTTACATGTACTTTACAGATAACAAGTCTTTCAGGCACTCTAAAATGTCAAATCCTTCAGTTTGTTCTACTTCAATGATCTTTCACCTTGATGCAAAACAGACATTAGAAACAACGAATATGCTCCCTCCCATGAGTTTAGACGAAGTCTAGACGAAATTCAAAAAGAAACTATGAAAGCAGGTGATTCAGTGCTTGAACCAACTCTTCAAACTAAAGGTCTTCTCAACGTAAAGCAATGATGGAAACTTCCATTCTTTGTCTTCCTCCTCAACTACTATCGTCGCCTCTCCTATAACCACCACCCTCGTAGAGTTGGTAGAGATGAAGAGGGACTGACCTTATAATCTATTCGAGGGCAAGACATCAGCGCAACTGCCACGCAGTTATGCCTATCCTTACATCTCTCTCCCCAACCTTGTCTTCTCTAAGAATGCAGAGACAAACCCAACGTTGCTCACCTATTAAGATAACATGGTGAAGCCTCTATGTACAGTAAAACTTCACCTCAGCTTCGGCCGCTTCATTTTTTAATATTTCCTGATACGCCGAAGGAACAGGAGTAGGCATCTCCAAACTCTGATCCCCAAAATACTTTAACTTTAACCTCTGCATTTCATTAGCAATTTTCTCTTCAAGAACCATTCTACGGGTCTTCACCATCTTCAACAATTTCAGAGAATATTGCAACAAAACAAGCGCACTACAAACATCGGTACAGGTACTATTTATATAACCCTACATTTATTGTGCATGAACGTTTCCCCAAACGTCATCATTCAATACAGACGAAGCTCTTCAAACCTTAACCATCACATACATCAATATTTCCATCAACATTCAATGCACATAGATCCCCCCATAGCACACGTATTTTCCATGCAGCTAAACACCATCATTACTTCCTTCATTATTCAAATTTCTAGCCCGAATACCCATATACCCAAAGATTCTTTCTCAACCAAAGCCACTCGTGACATTGGTTGTGAGTGGGCGATTGTAAGGGTGCCTACCCCTCGATCCTGCCTAAATCGAGCTGTTTCTAGTTCGATCTACCTCCATATCAGACTCATGCATTCTCTACATGACTTCTCCAGTTAACATTGCCATCTACTCCATAAACTGATAAAAGATGTGGGTCAAGCTCAAACAGGAAAACCTGAACAAGTCAAAGACACCTGTCTCTCACAAACTCAACTGTTACTTAGTTAACCACCACTAACCACATTGTTCGAAGAATGTGCTTCACCACGATAAAGAACTACGGAGGTCTATATAAAAAAGAAGTTCTAGAAGAGACAGGGACCATAAAAATATATGAGAAATCACCAAGAAAGCTATATTTTCTTGATTCTCAAAACTTCAAGCTTCCTATTCACAAGATCAAGCATTTCAAAGTCAAGAGATCACTTGTAATAAGATATATCAGTCTCATGCAATAAAAGTCACTATTACAAAAACCCTTAACTTGAGGTCGTGGTTGTTTACCTATTCAAAAGTTTTCCACGCTAAATCAGCTGTGTTATTCTTTGCTTTCTATTAAGACTTTTTCATAGGTATATTGGTGTAAGAGCTAATTCCAAGCCATTTCGAGCTTACAAAATTAGGCCATTACAATTCTTATATTTTTTAATTATCAAGTCCTACTTCATTATTTAACATTATATGATTCAGATTGGGACTCTCTTCTAAGACTTTTAGTTTTTGTTTTTTTAACTTACCATGAGTTCTAATATAAGCAGTACTAAAATACCCTAATATACTTCATAAAAAAATCTCGGGGGCCCCCTCATTTTATTTTTTGACCCAACTGGACTCAAGTCCTGGCCTTGCCCCTGACTACAATTGACCCCAGTCAAGCCTAGTCTTACTTTTTTAAATTCCAAACTAGTTTTTGGGTGTAACTAATGTAAATTTAAGAACGCAAAAGCTTAATTCATATTTGATTTAATACTAAGTTTGAGCTAGATCTCAAATAAGGTTTATTAGGAGAAAAACTAAACTCTTTTCATAAACAAAACAACTCTAACTACTAAACATTACATCAGCCTCTTCCTTATAACATAGTTTCTTAAGATCACTCCTACAATAACTCTCCTAACTAATCTAATTAGGAAACTAACCTAGAAAAGTAAAACTTCTAATAACAAACAAGCTGACCATCTCCAATAATGCATAAGCTAAAATATAAAATAAACATAGGTCAAACGGGTGGTAGACGACCATATTAGGAGCGTGCCACTTCAATGACACTAAAAGAGAAAGAAACAGAGGGGTCTAAGTCTTTCATGAATCAAGTACAACCTATTATAAACTTACTAACATAAAGATGAAACCCACATGATTTTTCAATATTATCTTGTCTTTCTCCATGTATTACAGTATTTTGTTGCCTAAAAGAATGAATCAAAGGATCCTAATTTCCTTATGTTAAAAGAAAAATGGGTTGCTCACTTGCTTTCAATCCCCCAATCCCCAATGTTATTCTTGTAAGACTTATTATGGCCCATATGAGCAGGGATTTTTTTAGTAATTATGGGTTTCTAATTATGATAATCCAAGTCCTAATAGGAAACTAATTCTATTGGTTAATGAGGGTAGGTTTCCTACAACTCTCAACTTTGATGAAAAGTAGTCCTAATTAAAATAGCAAACTAGGTCCTCTCTCTACCTATATAAGTGTGCCTAACCCATCAACTATAGTACTATCTCAAGGAAAAGGTTAATGGATAGAAAACCTAGTTGTCACCGCTCACTGCCACCGACAAACACAAGGACGTGCCTCAATCAATCAAGTTATGGATCAAGGTATGTGATTATGTTTCTGAGCTATTGTTTATCGCGATTATCACATTAAGTCCTAGGTTCTTATAGATCTTTAATATTTATAGATCTTGTCATGCTTTAAATGTGGTATCATAAGCTTTGCTGGACTTTTGCGATTTTCAATTATGATTTGTTTGCATGTGTTATGTTTCGATGGTATGTGATCTCGTAAACGATTTAACTTTTGTAATTTTCTAATATTGATCACCGAATCAAGATTAGGATTTCTTTACCAAGCATAGTTGCTTTGTCATCCAGTATAAACTATTTTTGTAGGGACCGGTCCTTTGAACTGTGCCAAACTCGAACTACCTCAATACCGGACTCACGCATTATCCACGTGACATACACAATCAGTAATAACACCTCAACCACGAACACATAAGGAATGTGGATCAAATACAACAGATAAAATAAGAACAATTCAAAGATATTTGTCTCTCATGAACTAGAAGTTACACATTTAACTATCACCTGTATCATTTTTAGGAGAACGTGCCTTTGCACGATAGCGAACTGAGTTTAAAGTCTACAAAAGGATGAGTTCCAGATGAGAATGGACGAGATTTTTGATATACTTGAAGACTAAGTTTTTCTAGCCCAATAGATCCTAAATTTTGTATTCAAGCATCAGCCTCAAACAATAAAGTTGCAGTTACTAAATCCTTAAGTCGAGGTCGTGGTTTTCATCTATTCAAAGGTTTCCACGCTAATCACCTATGTCATTTTTATATTGAGTTATACTAATTCTTTTCACAGGTACATTTGGTATAAGAGTTAATATAAAGCTATTTCGAGCTACTACAAAATTAGGCCACTAAATTTGGTGCCGTTTGTGGGACAAAAGACATTTCCCTGATATCATAAGGTATGCAATTACTCTACTATCCATTTCCAATCATAGTGACTTCCAAGCGACCAGCAATAGGCGTCTAGCTTGATCTTTTAGTCAAACCAGATCAGCTCACAGAACTAAAGGTGAACCTATACGCCAAAACAGAGAAATGCAATAAGCTCAAACGTCAATTAATACGTGAGCAGGAACTTCGTGAACAGGAACTAGAAAGCGATCATCAAGCTCGCCAAACATAATTCAAGCGACATAAAGAATTTATGATAACAATGCAGACTGTCTTACAAGCTTTGCAAGTTAATCAACAAGTTCTCCTTGCCAAGGAACGTGATCAAATACTAACGAACTCCTGAGTTTCTGTATTGAAAAGATTGGGACCTCGATGAGCAACTAGCAAAGCCATTTCTAGAGGTCTTCATAATGACACACAAGCTTCAATATATTTGGGATGCAAAGATCAGTTCGACATCAGTAGAGAGTGTTGGCCTTCCAAGCGTCAAGAAGATGAACAACGACCTCAGCATAGGATACCAGCTCGTAAACGCTTGAGTGAGGACACTAGTACTTATAAACCGTGACCTGTATGCCAAATCACTCGAGCACTACACTAGTATGTCACACAATAATACATGGATCAACGTATCAAGGAGTTAATTGATGCTCAAGCTCTAGGCAATAAGGATAATTTAACTAAGTTGTAGGGTAGTCTGATTGTCAAAGGGTTATTTGATATGGAAGTAGCAACAGGGTTCCATACTCCCAAGATACGTAAATACAAAGGCACTGATCCGAAAGAGCACATTCAACAATTTCGTGATTTAGTGGGATTATATTCAAATCTAAACCATATTATATGTTGTATATTTGCCACAAGCCTACAGGAAGATCCACTCCGGTGATTTTATTTTCTACCTGAAGATTTTATCCTCACATTACTATAGAAGATCTTCGTCAAGACATATGCTCAAAATAAAGACAAGGAAGAAAATTTGTATACTCTTATTAGTCTTAAACAGTCTCTAGGAAAGAAAATCGAAGTCTTTATAAAGAAGTTTCTGGAGCTTACACAGAAAGTTAACAATCTCGATTAAAAAATAGGCATCTTTGCATTTACCAATGCACTAGAAATCGATTATAAAGTAAAGGAACATCTCTTCTTGAACAAACCCTCGACCTTGGAAGACATGATTACCAAGGTCAATGAGTATGTCAACCAGGAAAGGATGATGACCGAAAGGCATAAATCTACTAAATACATCCAAACTACAAAAGATTAAAACATAGATCACAACAGTGAACCAAAGGAGGACCAGGGTGATCAAAATTGTGCTAAAGCAAACACAGGCAAATCTCAGAAAAGTAATTTATTACTCAACCGATCCTCCTCAAGATAAATATCTGGATCTCATCCATTTTTCCAATATTGGCGAAAGATAAGTTCTATCGTGTATCTCAACCACTGGAATAATTAAAGGAAGACCATACTGCATGCATCAGAGGGTAACTCATCATAAAATTGATAACTATTATGCTTTACAGAGGTCGCTGAAATATATTTTCAAAGACGGGAGAATGTACGAGTACATTATCGACCTGGAAGGATACAAGAATAGAAGCTAAAAGATGCAAGTCAAAGTAGTTCAAGTCAAAGATCAATCCGAGGAAAAATACTTATACCATATATATTACAATAACATGCTTGAGATCCATCAAATTAACCACTCTACCAGATTCAAGAGAAGGAGATTAACGGAATGATGCGATCTTACCACTCAGGATAAAGAAGCTAAACTCTTTCCTGAATCAAGCAATCGACGAACAGGGATTTTATTTGAGGATTACAATATCACTCACGTAAAGTTTCCTCATCATGATGCTCTGATTATTTTGATTAGGATGAAGAAATTCGTCATGAATACCATGATGATTGATACTGGTAGCAATATTAAAATCCTCTTTCAGAGCACAATCGAACAAATGGGATTAGCCGATCAAGTTATACCAAGTAACATCGATATCAGTGGGTTTAATGGCTCTAAAGAAGAGTGCGTAGACAAGATCATCCTACCCATCACCATTGAACCTGCCATAATCAACGTCATTTTCTACATTATCAATGCAAAATCTCATTACTTAGTGATTATGAGCCACTGCTGGATTCACAGCATGGAAGCAATCGCTTTCATGTACCATCAAGCACTTCATTTCAAGCGTAACGGTGGCATCTATGAAATCAAAAGCAGTCAAAATCTCTTACAAGATTACAAAAATACCGTCTCTGCCATACTTGATACATCTGGCAGATTTACTGCATAGTAATTATATAAAGTTGGTCACGTCGATGACCAGCCTTCAACAGAATAACCTACAGAGTACATAGACATCGATAGACTTAGCAGAGGTACTTTTATTGGTACCCAGCTGGCCCAACATTAAAAGGAGGCCCTCATTTCCTTTTTACAAATGAAGCAAGACATCTTCACTAGGACTTTTAAAAAAATGCCAGGAGTTGACCCAACTAAGGCATAACACAAATTCGGCATCAACAACAGTGTCATAGTAGTTAAGCATAAACAGAGAAGACTATCACTTCATCTTCGAGATGAAGCCAGTAGTAAAATTGATAAATTAATCAAGGTCAAATTCATTTGAGAAGCTAAGTACCCAGATTGGATCTTCGACATTGTCGTAGTTCCAAAAAGAATGGGAAGGTCAGAGTTTGTGTGAATTTCACAGATCTAAATAAGCATACTCCCAATGACAGTTTTCTTCTTCTAATCATTAATTAAATTCTAGATTTAATGGCAGGCACGAGCTCATATCGATCATGGATGTTACATTCAGATACAATCAGATACCCCTTCACGAAGATGATCAGGAGAAGACCGCTTTCATCACTGAAAGATGGCTTTATTGTTATAGAGTCATGCCTTTCAGACTGAAGAATGCTATAGCGACTTACCAAAGGTTAATGATAATAATATTCAAAGCACACTTGGGGAAGATCATTGAAGCATGCATTGATGATCTACTATGAAAAGGCTTAAATAAGAAAAATCATATCACAGATCTCGATACAGTCTTTCACATTTTACGCTCATACAGGATGAGGCTTAACCCTGAAAAATGTCAATTCATAGTGCACTCGGGCAAGTTCCCGGGACATCTCATCAGCAAGAAAGGGATTGAGGCCAACCAAGACTAAATTCGAGCTCTACTCAACATATCGTCTCCAACAATAAAGAAAGAAGTTCTGAATCTCGCTGGCAAGATCGCCGCTATCAATAGGTTCATCTCTAAGTCTTCAGATCGATGCTGATGGCTGCTCTTATTACTTCGAGGATGCACCAAGCGGGGAAAATTTTGACCCAACTAAAAGATCGATTGGATGATGGAAGAATGCAAAGCAGCTTATTATGAACTCAAATTCTATCTTGGTAAGTATCCCATAGTGAGCACCCCAATAGACAATGAGATATTGATGATCTACCTCGTAGTTATAAAAAATTCTCTTAGCTCGGTTATCATTCGACATGAAGTAAAGATCGAGAAGCCAGTATATTTCATCAGTAAAACCCTAACTCCAGCAGAGACAATACATTCCAAGATCGAGTGGCTCCTTCAAACCCTCGTTTACACTTTATAAAAGCTCAAGCACTACTTCCAAGCTCATTCAGTCAAGGCTATGACAAACTACCCACTCTGAGAAGTTTTATCTAAAAAAGAAAAGTCGAGCCAAGTGCAATAGTAGTCCATCAGTTTTGGAGAATATGATATAAAATTTGAACAACGCCATTCAGAAAAAGGTCAAGCGGTTGCCAATTTTCTAACAAATTTCCATGTAGAAGATCCAAACTAGGAGGAATGCGATCCGGATCTCACATACTAACTCACAGAAGTTCCCCCTATCAATCCCTTCGAAGAACGAGCTGAATAGGTTACAAAATATGGATGGAGACTTCTTACAGATGGCGCAATAGGATCCGTAGGGTCAGGTATCAAAATTGTACCGATTACTCCATCAAACGACATGATCGAGAAATTAATCCGTTTGGATTTTAAGGCCTCGAATAATGTTACAGAGTACGAAGCCTTGATCTATGGGCTCAATTTAGCACTGGAACTTTGGGTTCCCGAGCTGTCAGTCTATACAAATTTATTACAAATAGTCCCCCATTACTTCGAACAATACAAGAAGAATGGCAAAATGGTCGACTATGCAACCCGTATTGTTGATAGGATAAACAGATTTATAAAAACTCTTCTCAACTATTTACCGCGAGGAAAAAACTGGCACACCAATTTCCAGGCTTACTTAGTCAGGGTCTTAGGTACAGAAGCACGATACATCCAAATTAAAATGATCTCAACCCCCATATTGATCTCTCCTCTGTATGCGCGATCAACACTAGGGGCATTGAAGAGGAGAACGGCGATTGGAGGAAGCCTTTTATTGCCTATCTCAGCATGAAAAATAAATATGACGGGCCCCTTCCAAAAGATCCAAAATAGTATAGACAGTTGATCAAATATTTAAAACGTTATACAGTTCAGCGAGGCCATTTATATCAAAGATCAGTGATGGGGCCTCATCAAAAGTGCCTCTCCAAGCAACAAGCAGATGGAATGCTCAAAGACTTACATGAAGGAACTTGTAGCTGCCATGCTGTAAGTCGGTCACTTGTAAACAGAACGATTACACAAGGAGTATTCTGGCCGGGAATGCGGAAATAAGCAGAGGAGTACTCACGAAGATGTGACACATGTTAATGACATGGACACATAATACGAGCACCTACACTCGAACTTCATGCAAGCAAGGTATTCTAGCCTTTCAAGAGGTGGGACACTCGATCTAGTGGGAGAATTTCCTAATATGCTGGGTAACTGAAGGTTCCTACTCGTGGCAATAAATTACTTTAAAAAATGGGTGGAAGCAGTTCCCCTATGTCAAACTCAAGAGAAAGAAGTCATCTCATTTATCTGGGAACATATCATCACACGGTTTGAATGCCCTCGCTTGATTCGGATTGATAACGGGCCGCAGTTCGTTGGAGAAAAGGTAGGGGTTTTTCTCAACAAAGACAACATCATTCATTCCCCATCCAATCCATACTACCCTTAAAGAAATGGTAGGCCAAAACCACCAACAAGATGATAGTGGATGCAATCAAGAAGCGGCTTCAATCCCAAAAGAAAGGAAATTCGGATACGGGAGCTGTCTCATGCCTTATGGGCATACCGTACTACACCGAGACAATCAACTAGATGTTCCCCCTTCCTCCTTGCTTATGGATCTGAAGCCATCATCCCAACAAAATACCACCATACTACCAAAGAGCATGAGCTAACAGACAAAGAAAATGAGTTGGAACTAGCCAATAATATGAACTGGTTCGATGAGACCCGAGCTATTGTCAACCTGGTTTGATATCATCAAATGCTAGCTAACTCGTACAACAGAAGAGTTTAAAACTGTGAGTTCCAAATTGATGATCTAGTCCTCAGAGAGATCCCCAAGAGCAGAAAAGAGTTAAATACTAGAATGCTCGTAGAAAATTGGGAAGGTCCATTTCTAATCGTTGGCCGCACTGGCCTTGGATCATACTACCTCATGACAGAGAAAGGCGTCCAAATACCAAGCCCTTAGGACACTAGGAGATTGAAGTGATATTGTTTCTAAATCCCTAGTTCTAAAAAAATTAAATACATCTATTATACTTCCAAACATTCTAAAAGTGAGATTTCAATCTCTAATAGTGTGTATATTCTTTTCTACTAAATGAAAACTTTCAAATTTGTTCCCACATTATTTTCTACAATTTCTACAGACATACGTGTAGCATCTACTTAATCTCAAAGATTAAAGCAAAGGTAACACTAGCTTTCAATTTGATGGATCTATACACATATCAACAATTAAAATAAAGGTAATACTAGTTTTAAATCCATGATCTCTACTATCTCTAAAATAGAAAATAAAGCATAAGTAAAACAAGCTTTCATCTATCTACTTATCTACATTATAGAAACAACAGGTTACGTATACAGGTTGGACAAACTTTCCCCTTCCGTTGGAGGCCGTAAAGCCATAAAATTTAGCGCTCGAGCAACTACCATCTCCCTTCCTTGCTCTACTTGTTTTGTAGTAATGGGGACTATACCAGTTTTCATGGAGTTCAGACAGTTACCTTGATCTATTTCAGCATTATAGATACAACCTTTGAATATCATGCAGTCATGCAAGGTATCCCTTTCGAACTCAAGCCTCTTACTTCTTCCAAATAGGCAATTACTGCCATTATCTCCCTCGAGTGTACCTCTTCCATGGAAATCCTATGCCGGTACGGAACGGCCAACTCAAAAAAATTTACCTTTAGTTTCTTATAATTTTTATCCAAATGTGCGTAATGGGCCTTTGTTTGCTCTAAGCGTCCCTTCAAGTCTGATATAGCATCAGTCAATTCAGATACCAGTCCCATAGAATTCTCTTGGTTAACTCAATTTTTCCTTTTAACTCCACGAGTTTACTATGCCATGCCAATAACTCTGCCTCATGTACATTACGTCCCCCGGCACTAGCGTTCTTCAATATTTCATTCTTTTTCTTGATAGCTTCTTTCAGCTTTTTCTCTTTGATGAGAGAAGCCTCTAACCTATAACATCTCTCAGCTCTCTAGCTCGCTCATTAGCTTTCCTTGCAGCAGCTTGAACGACAACCAAATCTGCCTCCAACTATATAATTTGTGCCTGGGTACTAACCATATCACCCTTCGCAGTCGCCACCTCGACGTCACTCTTTCTCTTCTTCGATCTCTCAATAACCTCTGCCCTCTTGCCATGCAAACTTTCCAAGTTTGCCTTCAACTTTTCCATACGTTCATTAAGTTTATCATATTGATTATGAGTGCTCTGAAGGCTAACATCCTTTACTTGAATGATCTAATTCAGCTTCTCCACTTCACTTTTGGCACTCGCTAAATTAGCTCACGTTTTAGCTAGTTCGACTTCTTTTCTATCCATTTGCCCCCACAAACTGACAGCATTGCCATTTAGCTCATTTGCTTCCACCTCAAGCACTCTAATGCATCCCCCAATAATTCTACCGTACAATTTAACTTCGTTACTTCATTTTGAACACTAACTAGCTCCCCCTGAAATATTTCTTTTTTTCATCATTACTTTCAATCTGATAGGTCAGATCGTTCACAATATTTTCTGCCTTAACAAGACTGATCTCCACTTTGACATATTGATCCGCGTTATCTTCATTTTCCTGTTTAATCCTATCAAATTTGAGCGAAAACTCATAATTGTATTGAAGAGCATGTTCTTCACTCGATCTAATAGTTTAATTCAACGATACTTCATCGATGCGATTAATATACTACAGTTTATGACATTACTCACATATCTAACAGACAGTTATATATATCACAAGCCAACAAAATGAGATACTACTTAGCCCTCAAGCCACGAAGTTTTCTCACTCTGATGGTAATACCATATGCATCTCATAATCAAATGAAATAGTTGATTTTCTCCTATTTCAAGGTACATATTTTTACCGCTCCCATTCTTTCTCTTACATTCCAAAAATATTTAATTATGAACTTCTTAGGTTACTTTCGTTATCTTTATATGATATAGTAACTCCCAAAGATTTCAACCTATAATGATTTTTATTTGTCCTCTTATATTACTTTTCTTTATTCTCTTATGCCAACTCCAAAGAAGTTATATATAGAGAAAGTCTAAGATTTTGAACTATTTTCTAACATGAAGCTCCGTGTACAAAGTCAACAGAGTTGTTGAAAAGTTTGGCTCCTTAGCGAGTTCTTTCTCTAAATCCTCAATTATGAGGTGCAAACCTTTAAGTTCCTACAAATTAATATTTACAACATATCTTATACTACTCCATAATTATCCTCCAAAATGTATTCCATACAATAAAAGTCTTCAATTCACAAAAACAAAGCTTCCCTGTTTACTCTACCTTCTCATCTTCCCTTCCTTGGTTCTCTAACTCAGTCCTAACCAAAACTGTGTCCAATCCTTTAACAATCTCAGGCGGATCAGGGGTGCATTCAACATCAGGCTCATCCTCTGTATCGGGCTCCTCAACCTCCATAAATTGCCCCTCCATTATAACACTAATGTCGGATAGAGAATACCCAACCTCATGGAGTTTATGTCCGAGATTATCAAGACAAACTAAAACTTCCTTCACATTCTTTTTTGCCTCTCCTGCAATCACGAGCATAATTACTTGGAACGAATCCTTTAGGTCTTTTATCACAGAGCTCAAATGTACCCTTTCTTGTACTAAATCTGCCTCAAGCTGAGCAATTATCTTCCCGAGCTCCTTCTTCCCATCATCAAACCCGAGATAGATTCCTTTCAACACACAAAAAACCTACAACAAAAACACAATTCAGTTATAAGATTTTACACGAATAGAAAAAATCAAAGTGTTACACTTACCCTATATAACTCCAGTTTCACCATTGTTTCCAAACCCTCAGAGTCTTCTCGAGTAGCCACCATTAACTTATTCTCCACAACCAACAACTCATCCTCCATAATTGAACTGGTCCTATTTTCCTTTACCTCGCACACTGTAGCAAGAGTATCCACTTTTCTCCTTTTTGAACTCATCGCAACCTCCCCACTCTCTGTGGTCGTAGAATTTGAACCATAAGCTTTCACATTATTCCTCTTCGGATGCTTTTGAATTAATTTGTTTGATGTAGCCCCCATAGGCTTTGCCTTTAGGAATATCAGTGCAGCCTTTACTATTGTTGGGCATGCTCCCAGATCCGATGCTAATTTTCATCCATCCACTAAGGTTATGCCAGTTCCGGTCATTTTTCTTTTGGCTTGAGACTTCTAAACTTTTTTTAACCTGCTCTTAACCCTCTTGATCCTACTAATTTTGAGCTTACCCAATAAAACTTTGAGCTCCGATCCTTCTCGAGCTACTGTATCAATTAGAGATTCCTTTCTCACCACTTGAGAATGAGGATTTACATGTAAAACATAACATTGTTACATACACACAGGACAATAACACAAAACAACAGTTCAATATCGCAAATAACTACTTACATTTCTTCAAAGCTTTATATATAAGATTCATGGGTTCCTCATCCACTTGTTGGAGACAACCGTCTTTCACCCATATCATATTATCATTCTGAACTCGTCCTACCGAATTCAGGTAGAAGTATTAAGGTCAAGACGAACTGTAAGAGAAGTATGCGCCCCTAGTTATCGCATAGTATTTCACAGTATAATACTGCAAAACATCTAAAGGGGTTATCTTCCTCTCCACCCCCTTAAAGGCCCACTTCCTGTTCAAATTATCGTAAACATTTATCACCTCCCATATGTTTCCATTCAGTTGGTCTGGGCATGCCTCAATCGCATTCATAATACCTTTCGCAAAATTGCTTAAAGGAAACATTTACCCATAGTCTAACTGGGAAAGGTAGCATAGAAATTTCTCATCCAAATCACTTTTCACACCACCATTCAAGTACTCAAGAGAGATAGACTGGTCCACTTCTCTCTCACATTTCTCATGTTCCAAATCAGGCAGCAATAAAAAGTATTGATCACCATTTTCAACAATACACCCCCTAAACTACCTCTTAACATATTCTATCACCTCACCCTATACACCACCTAAGCTACCTTTAATTTTGTAAAATTGCCTGAACACATTTGAATCTATAGGATATGGTAAGTAGTCACCCAGGAAATCTGGAAACTCTAATTTATTCTTCCCTTCCACCTCTAACTTTACCACATCCGAGCTATTAGTTACTGGCTCAGTCCCTACATATTCTACAGTATCAACTCATATAGGTACATCATCAATCAAACGACCAGAGGTCGACGCCTCCATCTTCACAATATGCCCAAAATTGATACTTATTTCTACAGAGCTTTCTCACGCCTCTACCTACATACAGGTTCAGGTATTTCAATCAAATTTCTTTATAATTTTTCATTTATTTATATTACAGTTACATATTTACTTTTCAATTAGTACTCCACACTAAACCGAGAAAACAACATTTCACAAGATTCCTAATATAGTAAATTTTCAAAATTCAAATATACGCAAAAATAACAATCTTTACATACATCAACCTATAATAATTATCAACACAGAAACAATAAATTCAAAAGTAGCCCCCTAACCTTCAACATCAGAAAATAAATCAGGGATATCAGACGCCTCTTCTTTCACAACAGAACTACGCAACAAGAGTTTTTTTCTCAATCTCGACAATGGTACGCCCCTTTCCCTCTGGCAGCGATGACTACTTTCGTTTGCTCTCTCTCTCAAATCTCTGTAACTCAATTTCTCCTCTCTCTATTTTTTGAAAATGCCTGGATAAAAAAGAGGAGAGATTATTTATACTTTCTCTCTCTAACCGTTGGCAACAATTTTGTAACCGAGGCGTCCCTTCCACTATGCATTTCCATCATTACCCCAAGTCCTATATTTAAATATATTTCTTTTTCCTCTACCCAAATCCCTCTTACAACTTCCCACACTCACGATGATACACTCCCCTTACAAGCAATCGATCTATACCTCCAACAGCAGACGAATAATCATGATTCATATTCTCCTACTCTTCTTACTTATACAAATTCTAATGTTATTTCCAATGATACACAATTTCAAATTTCAAATTAATTTTTAACAGCATCCAAAGAAAAATAAGGAGCAAATTCAAAGCAGTAGTATTATAACTTTATTTTACTTATATTTATTTGAACTAACCAAAGTTCGCCCTCTCACACATAATTATACCTGAAATAACGAAGATGCCCTAGAGTACCACATCTAATAAGTACATTCCCAGAAATCCTCTTATCATCCTCAGCTATTTCATCCTGGGCAATTTCCTTCACCATAGTTTATCAAGCTTCAGGCTCAGCGATCGATTCATGGAATACCTCACACCAAAAGTGACGACCAACCTCATTCTTCCTTGCCCTCAAAGTCAAACCATCAAATTGTATTACAGATTCAGGCAAATTGGCATCATAATCTAGTAGCCCAAATAACCTCTCACAAACTTCAGCAACCTTTATCGCAAACGCCCCTCAGACGCATGCCGATCTCACTGAGAACGAGTCCTCACCATATTTCCTCATTTAAAAATACTATCTCCAACCTTATTTATAAATAAAAAATATGATCACTTACAATCCCCCCCCCCCCAATCATCATATACAATGATAAGTATCAAATCCCACTTATCCCTAAATTTCACACCCTCATATCATACTACAAATTTATTTGATTACATCTTCTCAGAGCGAAATCCATATATATGGGATATTCAACCTTATGCTTTTTAAACTAATTTCAAAATCTATCAAATCTTTCACCTGCATCATACAATAATTCCCACAGTTCAAGTTCTCCATTACAATACATTACACTCTACTACATACTACAAGGTCGTAATAAACAGCTCGATCAATAAAATTCTTTCACTTTGATACAATTAATTGTTTTGTCCATTCAACATATTTATCTCCCATTATCCATCACACACATGCCGATATATGGTTATTTCAATTTAACATGCTTATTTCTAGTTCGATATATTACACAGTATTACTGCCATAAAAATTCATTAGCTCAAAAATTCCTTACAGAATATTTTGCATAAAAGAAAATTTTTAAAAGACTTCCTACAGATCGATCTACAGGTTACAATAATATATAACAATTATCAGCAATGCTTCTACTTCGAGCACCAAAAGCTTCTCCTGCATGAAACACTTTTGCAAGAAACTTAAAATGGTTGTAACATACAGAAGCATACACCCAATCTGAAGGATAAAAGTATATTTGCCATCAGAAACCACCACCACCGTCTCTTCCTCCGTAACCTCCACCGCCTCAGAAAGGCAGATAAAGAAGAAGCGGTCACCTCATATAGAGTCCAATCGCTCGTAGCATAGCGACAGTACTTTCTGGGACATACAACGGCTTCCTCATCTGCCTCATTAAAAATATTCTTTGCAAGAAGACGAAGACATACCTGGCGTTGCTCATCTGACAGAATCAAATGATAGAATTGCCACATTTCATAATAGACATTCTCATCCTCTACTACTTCCTCATCCATCATCCCATAATATGTAGGACGAACAGGTATGGGAGTCGAAAAATCCAAAGGTTGGTTCCCAAAATATCAAAATTGGAGTTTATGTTCTACATCAAGAACCCTAGCTTCATATAATTGGCGTCTAGTAGTCACCATTATCAATACAGGGAGAAATTATAGAATATGTTAAGAAATAGAGTACTTTCACTGGGATAACCGATGAAACAATATCAACTGTATTTATAGAAGAATAGCATTCAATGCAAGGACAGAGTTCCAAGGCAGTTCTCATTCAAAATAGTACTTCCTGGGAAACCCAATAGCCAAATACATTAGTCCTCTCAACAAAATTAATTTCCAAATCTAATCTCCAATACAAAAGTTACAATTCCTAAACCATTCCCCTTCTACACCATGCCTTTCCCAATTCTAACACACAAACATTCAACGAATGTTTCCCAACTAAAGCCATATGTACCTTCAGTTGTGAAGGGGCGATTGTTGGGACCTGTCCCTCGAGCTGTGCCAAACTCGAGCTACCTCAATACCAGACTCACGCATTATCCACATGACATACACAATCAGCAATGACATCTTAACCATGAACTGATAAAGAACATAGATCGAACACTACATATAAAATAAGAACAAGTCAAAGATATTTGTCTTCGATGAACTAGCAGTTACACATTCAACTACTACCTACCCCATTATCAGGAGAACGTGCCTCTACATGATAACGAGCTGAGAGTGAAGTTTATAAAAAGGATGAATTCCAAAGGAGAAAGGATGATATTTTTAATATACTTGAAGACTAAGTATTTTTAACTCAAGAGATTATAAACTTTGCAATCAAATATCAGCCTCAAACAATAAAGTTACAGTTACTAAATCTTTAAGTCGAGGTTATGGTTTTTACCTATTCAAAGGTTTCTACGCTAATCACCTATACCATTTCTATTGAGTTATATTAATTCTTGTCACAGGTATATTTGGTGTAAGAGCTAATTTCGAGCTACTACGAAATTAGGCCATTACAGTTTTAGTGGCAACTTATAGAGATATTTAATGTTATATTATCTACTTTTTAAGGGGTTTGACTTTGATTTCAAGAAAGTTATAAAGATGTACAGATACATTATTACTCATGTTGTCCCAATGTAGATCATAGTACAGTATGATCGTGTTAATGTGTTTTAATGAAGTGCTTTGATATCTACCACTATTAAGTACTAAACACATCCAATATATACTAGTTTATTACGTTGTTATTTTGGTTTTCCTAAAGTTATGTTTATGATTATTCTAATTCGGGAAAGTTATACTTCGTATTATCGTCTTAACATGCTAGTACATATCGTTTTTACCTTAATTTTCTTAGCTTGGCAATTTGATCTTATGCTTTCATGATATGTTTTGACCATGTTTATATCAATTTGAGATCTATGTTTTTGGCCAGCTGGAAGTCACCAAAGTGACTTAACTATTATGATGCATGAATATCAAACCGAGTATGTATTACGATTTATTTGTCTCAAATATTATGAATTCACCCAAAGGCTTATTGACTTTTGCAAGATTAATAAATTAAAATAGGGTAATTGATATGTATTCTAGTTTGTATTTGGAACTAATAACCCAAAGGTAAAGGACCTTACATAATTTGGCACGCACTTTAAATTAGCCCTATTATATTAATGGTATAACTATTTGAGTGAACACTTTATAAATTACGGTTTAAGCCCAAAGGTTGACTTGTGATGATATTATTAGTTCATCATCGAAATATAATTTTTTTTTGTAATTTCTTATATTCTGACTTTATTTATTTATCTATAAATCATAGCATTAATATTTTGTGAGCTTTTAATTATTTTAGAGTACTGAACCTTATTTTATTACATTTGCATGCTTTGTTTGTTCCAATTCTCAATGGAACTAATGTTTCAGACTGGAGTAAACAAATTTAATTTTACTTAGGTGTTCTGGATCTTGATTCAGCACTCTTGGCTGAAAAAACTCTTTAAATTTTCTACTGAGAGCAGTGGGGATGAGAAAACTTTCCATAAAGCTTGGGAAAGGTCAAATAGGCTAAGCCTTTTGTTTATGCGGATAACCTTAGTGACTAATATCAAGTCTTCACTTCCTGAGTCAGAAAATGTGAAAGAATTTTAAACATCTGTGGAAGAACGTTTTAAAACTGCTGATAAGTCATTAGCTGGGACTTTAATGGAAAAACTTACTACAATGAAATATGATAGTGTACGAGGCATGCATGAACATGTCTTAGAAATGACAAATCTAGTTGTTAAACTTAAAATGTTGGGGATGGAAGTGAATGATTCCTTTATTATTCAATTTATTTTGATCTTTTTGCCATCTTAGTTTGGTTCATTCCAAATTTATTACAATACTATTAAGGATAAGTGGAATATGAATGAATTGACCAACATGATTCTTCAAGAGGAGGCAAGGCTTAAGCAACAAGAAAAGTATTCAGTTCATCTTATAACACAAGAAGCTATAAAGAATTAGAGGAAGCCTGATAAGAAACAAGGATCACTCAAGGTTAGGGAGCCTTCTAATATTACTAAGGCCCCTAAGACGGAACATGACAATGAACGTAATAGATGCTTCTCCTATAAAAAAGATAGGGCATGTTCAGAAATATTGTCAGAAATGCAAGGCTTGGTTCGAAAAGAAAGATAATCATTTAGCTTTTGTATGTTTTGAATCAAATCTTATTGAAGTTCCTTCTAATAGTTGGTGGATTGACTCGTGTGCTACTGTTCGAATTTCCAATAGGATGCAGGGATTCCTTTCAACCCAGAATACAAAACCAAATAAAAAATTCATATTCATGGGAAATAGAGTTAAAGCTTCAGTTAAAGCCGTGGGGACTGCTCATTTATTGTTAGATACTAGACATCATTTAGAATTACCAATTACCTTCTATGTTCCTTTAGTTTCCCGCAATTTATTTTCTTTCTTTTTTAGACTATAATGGATATATTTTTGACTTTAGGAATGGTTCTTTCAGTTTATTCAAGAATTTTTCTTTTATTGGTTCGGGTGTTTAATGTGATGGCTTATACAAATTAAATCTTGATAACATGTTCGCCAAAACCCTTTTGACCCTGTATCTTAATGATGAAACGAAACGTGGTATAACTAATGAAAATTCTTCCATCTTGTGACATAGACGATTAGTAAAAGACGGGTCTTTCCGAACCTAGACTTTAATGATATCGGTGTGTGTGTATGGATTGTATTAAAGGTAAACAAACTAAATATACCAAGAAGGGTACCACAAGAAGTGCGGAGAAAAGTATTTTACCACCTTTATAGAAATTTGTAGACATTTGTAGAAATTTTACCACTCCTTATTTTATGAGAGAAAAGTATTTTATCACCTTTATTGACAACTTTTCACGTTATGGTTATGTCTATTTATTAAGTGAAAAATCTCAAACAGTGAATGTCATTGGGGTATACATTACTAAGGTTGAAAGACAATTAGGCAAAATGGTTAAAGTTATTAGGTCAGATAGAGGTGCTGAATACTATGGTAGATATGACCAATCAGGTTAGTGCCCTGGCCCATTCTCCAAACTTCTAAAAGCTTGGTATTCATGCTCAATACACAGTGCCAGGAACGTCACGGCAGATGCATGGTATAGCTAAAAAGCGTTAAGAGTATAATAAGTAATTCAACTTTACCCGTATCTTTGTGGATTCAACTTTCCTTGTAAGACAATTTTGAAAACTCCATTCAAGCTTAGAATTATTATAGCATTGGTGGCTCGTTATGGTTTAGAGTTACACCAAATGGATGTGAAAACTACTTTTTTGAATAGGAGTTTGCAATAGCCTACTCGTAGCCTTCCAGTACTAGTCGAATACTCGAAGACTACATCGAAGCCTACCAAGAGCCTTAAAGCTCAGCAAGGAAGCATCGAATTCCATGAAGCCTTCCGAAATTAATCAAACATTCGAGTATTCGAAAGAGTCATCGAAGTAAGTCGAAGCAGAATCCAAAAATAGTCGGTCAATATTAATTCCAGAATAACTTCGACCATAGTAATGCATGGTCTAAGGCATACACACCTGACAGCCGCTCACCAGATAGAATAGTGGAAACAAGCTGCCAGATAGCTACAGTGTCATAACCGACTTCTCATATAGGACAGCTACCCCAAGGGATATACATGTAATCTGACCTCATATGGTGACTCACCCTTTTCTATCTCCTATAAATAGAAAAGAGGGAGCATTGTGGAGGGGTTATAAAAACTCTACCTATAACCCTTTCAGCATTACCTTCAAGTACCTAGAAACCTTATCTCAATTCAAACTGTAACCTAAATCAATATTTATACAATCTTCTATTCAAATCCTCGCTAGAGGTCGTGGAGAACCCCAATTCATGAACTTCACGCAAGTATGTTAGGACAGTATTCTAGTTTATTATTGTCTTATATATTTGTCAAAACCCTAGTCGAAAATAACTCTCATGGTATAAGGGCGAAGTTTCCCCTCTACGAAATCACGTTCCTACATTTGGCGCCATCAGTGTTATACCACCCTTTATACTCCTTTTTTTTCCTTTCCCCGACAGACTTATTCCATGGCTCACACCCTTCGCTCCACCTCCACCATCATTGGCAGCTTCGCTGACGGCATCACCATCCAACTCGCCCTTATTAGCCAGCAATTTGCTCAAGCCGAGGAGCGCCACAATAACCAGTTACGTATTGAGCATGAAGATCGCCAGCATGAACTCGAGGCTGAGCGGCAGCGCAGTTTAGACGATAATAATAGGCAATATCGAGCCCTGGATGAACTGCGCCACATAATTTGGGAACTTAACAAGTTCAAACCCAGGACGCTCCTATGCGTTCTCGGGTACCAGCCCCCTCACGCGTCTCAGCCCGCGCACAACATGTGTCCCACTCCAAATTGAGATCCTTCTGCTCTACCTTGGTGTCGAGGGTACCCCCACTGCCATACCCTCCAGATCGATCCATCTTGGTATCCCCATTACAGAGGATTTATCCGATTCTACCCTTTGAACTTCTCGACACCCCATATGGCGCCCTGCTCAGGAGAGCCTCGGAGAACGCAGCGCCAAACACACCTCTAACCCGTGGCCTTACCGCACTCAAACCCAGCATTCTCCCCCTCAACCTGCTTCCCTCACACCGCAGGAGCTCGACCAAAAATTTTATGCCGCCATTCACATCAGCGCGAGCCCAACCCTGAACTCATGGAGTCAATTAAATAACCCCATTTGCCTGGAGCTCCTCCTTGTCGAGGTGCCTCCGAATTTCCATACCCCAAAAAATCTACAAATACCGCAATACCGACCCACAATCTCATGTCCTCGAGTTTCAGAATACTCTCAGCCTGTATTCCATAGCCGATTATATCTTGTGTCACATGTTTCCCACCAACCTTACCGACAACCCTCTAAAGTAGTACCATAGCCTCCTTAACGGCTATATCCAAAGTTTTAAACAGCTTTTGAACCTTTTTATCTCCCAATTTGCCTTCAATAAAGGTTGTAAAGTCCGGGTAGATGTTCTTTTCAACTTCTGCAAATCACCCACTAAGACGCTTAAAAACTACACAAAGCGTTTCCTCTATGAATCGCGCAAAGTGGAAAATCTCAATTGCGCGAACACTGTCCTCGTCTACTCCAACGCCCTGCCTGACCATAGCCATGTTAAGGAGTATATCGTGGTCCAAAAGCCATGAACTCTTGAGGAGATACTATCCAAGGACAACGAATACATCGACCTCGAACGTCTCCGCAAATCTAATTGCCAGGGACAAGCCTCGACCACCAACCCTAGCAAACCTCGATCATCAAATACACCTATGGTTGCTCCCGTTTCCCAGGTGAACGACAACTGCAAATGCCCCGACTTCGATGCTCAATCTTTTGAACCCCGCAAAAAATGTTCCATGCCCGTTCTACCCAAACTCACTACTCCTATCAGTACCCTTCTCACACTCATCTAGGCTTATCCTATCTGGCGTACTCCTTTCCCCATCGAGGTCCAAAAGGATGAGCTCTACTTCCAAAACCTCAAATACAATTGTCACCCTACAAACAAGTGTTACGCTCTTCGACGATCGCTTAAAGTGATTCTTAAAGCCTATCATCTATACCAATACGTTGCCAACCTCCCTCCCTACCTCAATGGGTCATACCTCAGGCCCCAACCTGCTCTGAATACCGGCCCTGCCGAGGTACATATCTTCCAACTCCACCTAATTGATGTTAATAACATCGACAGTGGACACACCGGAAGCAAGCGTAAACGGGTCAAAGAATATTGTAAGCTTAACTATCAACAGAATTTTACCGTCCTTCTACTCGAATCTAGCCACCGCCCCCGACCCGAAGGTATATCCTTCATCGATTGTGACAATTCTCATGTCCGTTTCCCTCAATCAGACCCCTTGGTCATTATGATTAAGGTCGAGCGCCTCATCCTTTATACGATGCTCATCGATACGGCTAGTACAACAAACGTACTCTTCCTCCAAATCGTCCGCGCTATGCAAAAAATGGATCTCATTACACCAACCAATGTCGAACTCAAAGGTTTTAACGGCGCTACTGAGGTCACCTTCAGTTGCCTTAGCCGCCCTATCACCACCGGTCCAGTCACCCTCCGAACCAATTTTCATGTCATTGATAAGAAATCTGAATATCTGGGTATTCTAGAGCGTGATTGGCTCCATGCTATGAAAGCCATACCTTCTACCTACCACCAGACATTGCATTTCACTACCCCATGTAGAACGTGGAACATGAAAGGCTCAAAGCACTTAACACTCTCATGCGAGCATCCTGAAATCGACCTTATCTGGAAATTGGCAAAGCCATAGTAATCACTGCATCTCTCTCTCCCCACTACCTCAACTCCTTCTACAACACCTGTCAAACCTTTTGCTTATGTCGAACTCGACGGTCCTAGTCGAGGTACATTTATTAGCAGTTATTTGGATGCCACCGAAAGTTGTGAACTCACCATATTCCTTCGAACTTGGTCGTTCCATGAGATGTCCGGCGTTGACTCCACCCTGGCCTGTCATCGACTTGACCTTATCCCTAAATCTACAGCTGTAAAATAGAAGAAATGTACTTTGACACCTAAGATTCGAGAAGCAGTGAACCTCGAGGTTGAAAAACTCCTAGTCATTGGGTTTATCAGAGAAGTCAAGTACGCCGATTGGATCTCGAATATTGTCGTTGTCCCGAAGAAGAATGGCAAGATCAAAATCTACGTTGACTTCACCGATCTCAACAAACACACGCCGAATGACAGTTTTCCACTCCTGATCATTTCAGTGCTTCTGGACACGACAGCCGGCCATGAACGCCTATCTATGATGGATGCGACTTCGGGTTACAACCAGGTACCCCTCCTCCATGAAGATCAACTTAAAACTTTATTTATCACATAACAAGGGCTTTACTATTTAAATGTGATGCCCTTCAGCCTCAAAAATGCGGGTGTCACTTACCAGTGTCTTGTTACCACTATGTTCAAACATCTGCCTGGCAAGCGGGTCAAAGTTTATATTGATGACATGTTGTGTAAAAATCTCCAAAAACATACCCATATACAAGACTTGACTAACGTCTTTTCGATACTTTGATCATACAACATGAAATTAAGCCCAGACAAGTTCTAATTTGGCATATCCTCCGAAAAGTTCTAGGGTCACCTCATTAGCAAGCGAGACATCGAGATCAACCCTACCCAAATTCGAGCCGTCGGTTATATACCCTCTTCCCAAACCTAGAAAGATGTCCAAAAGGTCACTGGCAAAATAGCATCCCTGGACCGTTTTATCTCCAAATTTTCTTACCGTTGCGCTTGGTTATTCTCTCTCCTGTGCGACCAAGGTGTTTATAAAGTTAGAAGGAGAAACCCTGATATTAATTGGACACCCGAATGCGAGCGAGCTTTTCTCGAACTTAAAACTTAACTTGGCCAACCACCTGTCGGGAGTACCTCGGTCGAAGGCGAAATACTTACCTTATATCTTGAAGTCACTGAGACTTCTATTAGCTCGGTCCTTATCCCAATCGAAGCCGGTATTGAGAAACTCATCTACTTCATCAGCAAGACTTTGACCTCGGCCGAAACACGATATACCAAACTTGAACGACTACTCCTTACTCTTATCTATACATCTCGAAAGCTAAAATCCTACTTCCAAGCATACCACATACATGTTATCACCAGCTACCCTCTTCGAGAAATCCTCAGTAAGAAATATAAATCCAGGCATGTGCAAAAATGGCCCATCTACCTCGGTGAACATGACATAACTTTCAAAAAATAGGTTTCTCAAAAGGGTCAGGCAATCGCTGATTTCCTTGCCGACTTCCCGGTCGATGACATCGACTGGGAAGAACACAAAAACGATTTACCCGAAGATCAACCCGAATAGAATGACCCTTGATACCCTAACACGGGTTGGCATCTCTTTACAGATGGATTTGCAGTACCAAACAGTTCTGGGATAGGTATCGTCCTGATCACACCTTCAAACGACCGAATCGAAAAGGCAACCATTTTGAATATACCAACAATGAGGCCGAATACAAAACTTTGATACATGGTCTCGATCTCACCCTCAAACTTGGTATCCTCAAACTAGCCGTATTTACTGATTCCCAGCTAGTTCAGTGACAATATATCGGCGAAAGCCAGGCAAATGGTCGCATGGCTGAGTAGGCAGCATTCATCTACCAGCGCATGAATCATTTCCATAAAAAATTTATCGATTACACATTACCCTCGAGGAAAAAATAGACATGTTGACGCCCTCACTTACATCGCCGCCATGTTAGGCCAGCCCGAATCTCAAATCCTCACTATCAAAGTACTTGAACACCTAAGTATCGAGCAGATGGAAGTTAATACCATCAATACTGGGGATGAGAGTCTTGATCCCGAAGACTGGCGCACACCCTTCCTTGCATACTTCAACAGTTCCACTTTACCGGAGGGACCAAAAGCCAAACGTTCGTTACTGGAAAACTGTTGACGGTACACCATCCTCAAAGGTGGTCTATACCGCAAATCCCCTAACGGCATACACCTTCGTTGCATATCCCAACGTAAAGCTGCAACCATACTTACTGAACTCCACGAAGGTAATTACGAATCTCACACCGCTGGTCGATTCATGGCTCTCCGAGCAATCACACAAGGTCTATTCTGGCCAAATATGAAGAAACAGCCCAAAGCCTATACGAAGAATTGTGACAAGTGCCAGCGTCACGCCCCTAACATTCGCAGCCCCTCTCAAGAACTCCACTACAGCCAAGTTGCTTGGCCATTTAAGAGATGGGTTATTGCTCTTGAAGGCCCTTTTTCCAAAGCCTCGGGCATCAGAGAACATATCTTGGTCACTACAGACTATTTCACTAAATGGGTCGAGGTCATCCCTTTATGTCGAACAAGGAAAGAAGAGGTCACCAAGTTCCTTTGGGAAAATATTATTACACGCTTCAGCTGCCCGCTTATGATTCAATGCAGCAATAGTCCACAGTTCGTAGTAAAATATGTTTGAACGTTCCTCAAAAAATACAACATCATCCTCTCCCCTTCCACACCTTATTACCCATAAGAGAATGGTCAGGTCGAAGCAATTAACGAAACTATAGCTGATGGTCTTAAGAAGCGCATCGATGAGAAGGAAGGCCGCTGGGTTCAAGAATTATAACACATGTACTTTGGGCTTACCGCACCACACCCCAAATGATGAACGACTGTACTCCTTTCCTCTTGGCATATGGTATCAAAGCTATTTTTCCCACTCAATTTGAGGTACCCACAGGTGACCCTGATCTCCCCGATGAAGACAATGAGTTCAAACTCGGGTACAATATGTTATGGATTGACAAAACCAGAGACTGAGCCTTAGCTAATCTCGGACGATATCAAATCTCTCTCCAGAAGTCCTACAACAAAAAGGTTTGACCATGAAGTTTCAATATCGTTGATTTGGTACTTCGACGAGTCACATCCACCTCGAAACCTTACAATGTCGGCAAGTTAGCTGAATCTTGGGAAGGACCATATGTCGAGTACGATAAAACCAAAAACATATCGTATTAGTTGATGACTGAAGCTGAAGAACCCCTCATCAATCCTTGGAACACGATGCAGCTAGACTCATAAAACATACCACAACCACCCTCTCTCACAACTGATGTAACTGCAGTATAATCAATAAACATATTTTTTACCCTTGTGCATTTCCTCATATATCCTGTGAACTTCTTGATTTGGGCAAACCTAAGTATCCAGTCAACCCTTAGACCTGACTAATACTTGGGGGTAACCTCAAAGTTTTTTAATGTCCCAAATTTGAGCACCCCCGAGTGGTATGAATGGTTGACAGACCGGACACTTGGGGATGCATTGGGGCCGACCACATCATGTTTCGCGTAGGCTCAACCCCGCGGATAGAAATACCTGGGGGTGACCTCGAAGTCCGGTGAACTTCTTTATTTGGGCAAACCTAAGTATCCAGTCAACCCTTAGATTTGACTGATACTTGGGGGCGACCTCAAAGTTTTTCAAGGTTCCAATTCAAGCACCCCCGAGTGGCATGAATGGTTGACAAACAGGGCACTTAGGGATGCATTGGGGCCGACCACATCATGCTTCGTGTAGGCTCAAACCTGCAGATTGAAATACCTGGGGGCGACCTTGAAGTCCTGTGTACTTCTTGTTTTGTTTAATTTTGGTATCAACCTACAGTTTTCAACATTCTTAACTCTACATTCACCTTTCAGCCAGCTAGCTTATTCGAACACACAAATATACTTGTACATATAAAATTGTTCAAATCCACATACCACGCACCGTTTTAACATGTATTACAAACCGACATAGTTTATTACAGACACAAAAGCCATACAAGTTTCCTTTTCAAGATAAACTCCTTATACATAATTACCTATATATTCTACAGGCGCACTCACTTCTCCACCACCAGGGTCCTCTCCTATAGTCGCGGCCTCCGTATTTTCAATGCCAACACCTTCACCCACAAGATTCACTTTCATCCCCTCCATGCTTGCAACGCCCTCGACGACGGGCATCTCCTCAGAGGGTTAGAGTTTGGAAGTTGTAGGGTCATGCCCTAGCCCATCCACAAACCTCTTTAATGCTAAAGTCAACTCACACTCCTGATCGTACATTACCTAGAAGCGTGCATAGTTATTTTGAAGTTGCTCCTCTTGGCTTGCAACCTTCGCCTCCAGCACTGCCCCCTTCGCGTCATAACTTACGACCACCGCCTGGTTCTCCCTTACCGCATGTATAACTGTTCTCGTTCTAGCTCTCTGATTTGGGTCTCTAAAGATAGAATGGTCCTCTTCGTGAGCTCACTCCCGTCTCTCGCCTCCTTTAGCCTCTCGCTCGTTACCTTTTATGCCCTGGAATATGATATCACCCAAGCATACATCTGCATGAATCATAAATACCTTGACTATTTAGCAGTTCTTGAAACATAAATTTAATTTTAACCCACCAAACACACTTAACTGGCGCCAAACCTTCCTAGCTAACCGCCCTGCTTCCTCTGGATTTGTGGCACATAGATTTAGCATCGATTATGCCGTCGCTTGAGTATCCTTCTCCTGTTCGGTCGCGAGCCACCTAGCTTCTGCCGGGTCATCTCCTTCTGCCATTTTTCATGACTCCTCTTTCTGGTAGTTATCTTCGTGAACTACGCGGTCGACCCTCCGGCCGTAGCTTTTCCCTTCCCTTTGTGGGCCTGTTGTGCTACTTCTGGAACAACCTCGGCTACGCTCGATCGAGTCAATATGAGCACTCCTCGACGAGCCCTCGGTACAAAACTTGACTTTTTCTTCAGATTGTTGTAATCCATATCACCTACCTCTGCAGAGGTACCCGCCACTTTTCTCCTCCTCGATGGACCATGTGCAACCGGTACGTCTCTCAACAACGTGTCCGTCTTCTTCTGTCTTTTTCTTACAATGCCCAACTTTCAAAATACCTTATTCACCCAGTCCTCACTCTCATTGATAAGTTCATCGATATAGGTCCTCGGTTGCTTTAGTCCATTATTGGCAGGATCTTCAAAATAGTAAATTAAAGTCAAAAGTCTATTTAAACCAACACAACAACATAATTCGAGTATCAAGTTACTTGTTTTGAACAGCCTATTCATCAGCAAAAATTCAACCTCCCTATGGGCATTTTTATAATTCTCCTTCACTACAACCATGTCTTTATCCCACCCGCGCCCAGTCGAGCACAAGTCGAATAACCACGGCTTGTCCGAGTGGCACTGGATTTGATATGTCCCTACTTTCTTATTCACTTTCTTCAAATAGAATGACACTACGTCGAGCCACTCAATTAAAAACCTCCATTTGCGCTTCAGCTAAACATTCATACCTTCGATCACCCTCATTATTTCATAAAAATTGTCATTCATCTAACACAGAGCCACATCCCAAAAATTTAGCACCTGCTTTACCAGCCTCCAGATGGGTAGCTTCATACCTAATCAAATTTTCCCTCTGAACGCCATGATTCCCTCATGAGGCAAATCCATAAACGAATAGTCGGCGGCCCCTAAAGGCACCAGAATAATCCCCTTACCTCCCAGCCCATATTTATCATAAACCACTCCAACCTCACCTTTTCTTGAGGTGAGACTTGGCCCACATATGTCTGCTCCTCTTCTGTATCTTCACTACTCTCACTTTCTTCCTCCACCCCTTCCCCTTTGTCCCTATCATCCCCCAACCACTCAGCTTCAACCCCACAACCCCTTTCCCCCTCTTTCTCTTCTTCTTCTTCTTCTTCTTCGTCACTTTCTCTGACTATCTGAGCCCTACGCTGACTCCTCCAAATTGTGTTGGCATCAGGCTCCACTATGGCCAGAGGTGCGTCTATTACAATTTGCAACTCTTCGACGTCACTGTTCACCTCTCCTCGATCAGATGTACTAGGTTTGTTCACTTCGTCATCATCGTCATCTACCAGCCTCATCCTCGAAGCTCGACGGGTATGCATTATACCCTACAAAAGAAAAGGATTGACATTAGCTCGATATATTCGAGTATCAAGTTTCGGGTCCATATTGAACTCTTACCTACTCATCCCCACACATCGACTGTCCCATGACCGAATATTCGAGTACTATCTCCTCTACTCTCCATAATCATACCACTCCGCAATTACTTTTTGCCAGACTTCCCCGCTGTGTCTCTTATGCCCCACCCCAGTTCCACCATTACCAGCTTCACAGCAAAACCCCATACCCACTCCCACCCAAGACCCAAGACAGACAAGAGGAATTCTATTTAACATAGTATCAAAATACATACCTCTTTGATGTAGTTGAATGTATCCAAGATGAAATCCATCAGTAACAATGACGTCTCCTGCTTATTTCTCTGCAATAACACAAACAAGGTAGTTTTCTCTCTTCCCTGTGCCTCTCTTTATCTCTCTCCTATTTAAATATAGCCCCCAAAACCTCTCAGTTTCCCCAACCATCACCATTACCACTACCCCCATTCCTTCTCCCATTCCCCCCCCCCATTTTTAGGTACTATAAGTTTTTACTAGACTACCCCTACTTATACACACGTGTGTGCATACTACATTTCCACTAATCAAAGAATTTTCCTCATTTTCTCGAACCCTCGATTCCTTCTCAAAACAAACGACTGTACATAGTCATGCCTTTCGACAACCATCTTCCTTTGACAACATGATCCTGACACCCTATTCAAGTCTACCACATCAACTTCAACTAACAAACACGTGGCCTCCACCCCATTCCCATACCCGAGAAAACATAATTATGACCTGCCCCGGGACACTGCCCCATGCACAGTATCCCCTCTAATGCCTCTGCCATTCCGCCTGTCAGTCTTTGCAGTCGAAGTCTCACATACCCTCGTTCTTCGAGCCATCGTATAAGCTCAACCATATTCGACTACATTTTAACCTTTCGACCATCGATCAATGACCTTCTCTCCTACCAAAGTTTCAAATTTTATTATTATTGTCATTCGCTTTTATATTAAAGCATAGTCGCGCCTACATTATCATCGACCTAAACTACCTACTACTATTATACATGAACACGTCGATCACCAATTCCTTGTTTCATTTCAAAAAAAAAGGGCGGGAATACAACAACAATAGATAAAAACACTATCCCACTCTACAAACCCCACCCACAATATTGAAAGAACCGCCCTATTTACATACAGGGCAATTCTTCAAGTACTATGGGCATGCCTTAACAGTGTCCTCAACGTTTACCAGCTGCTCCGCCAGCATCCTCAACACATAGGAATGAGCAGTCATGCTCGGTAAGCACTATTACATTAGTCCCCACCAGTGAGTGAATGGCTACCCGCTGATCATATCTCTTTGCTCCAACTCCAGCTCTACCAAGTGTGGTATCGGTGCACCCAAGTCTCGGTCCCCAAAATATTTTTGCCTCAGAACCATAGCCTTGTCCCCCACTTGGGCTTCCTTTTCCTCTATTCTCCGCTGATAACGAGTGTTCAGGGCTAGTTTTATTACTTTATTAAACAGGGAAGAAGATGAACAATACTTGAACATAATCTCCCCCAGCAACCCTTATGTATACCCTATTTAAGGAATATTAATTACCTCCTTAATTAATATCATCATCATTAATGATCTTGGAACTACCCATATTCACGCCAGTCAACTTTCTAACTTCCCGCGCCTAACAATTTTTCTTTAAACGCGCCGTCTACAATAATTTCTAAAGCACTAGCTGAGAGGGGGTGAATGTAGTAGCCTACGCACAGCTTTCCAGTACTAGTCAAATACTCGAAGACCACATCGAAGCCTACCAAGAGCCTCGAAGCCTTCCGAGATTAATCTAACACTCGAGCACTCGAAAGCATCATCGAAGTAAGTCGAAGCCGAAGCAAAAGACAGTCGGTCAACATTAATTCTAGAATGAATTCGACCATAGTAATGCATGGCTTAAGGCATATACACCCGACAACCAGCTCACCAGACAGAACAGTAGAAATAAGTCGCTAGACAGCTACAGTGTCATAATCGACTTCTCGTACAGAACAACTGCCCCAAGGGATATGCATGTAATCTGACCTCACATGGTGACTCACCCTTTTCTATCTCCTATAAATATAAAAGAGGGAACACTGTGGAAGGGTTAGAAAAATTTTGCCTATAACCCTCTCAATATTACCTTCGAGTACCCGAAAACCTTCTCTCAATTCGAACTGTCACCTAAATCAATATTTATACAATCTTCCATTCAAATCCTCACTAGAGGTCGTGGAGAACCCCAATTCATGGACTCCATGCAAGTATGTTAGTGCAGTAATCTAGTTTATTATCGTTTTATATATTTATCAAAACCCCTTGTCGAAGATAACTTTTAAGATGTAAGGGCGAAGTTTCCCCTCTACGAAATCACGCTCATACAAGTTTAGATGAAGAAGTCTATATGAATCAACCTGAAGGTTTCTCGGAAGAGGGGAAGAAAATATTGTTTATAAGCTTAAAAAATCAATATACGGTCTTAAACAAGCTTCCTGCCAATGGCACATTAAGTTTCACGATACCATTGTTCCTTTTGGTTTTAAGGAAAATATTGTTGATCGATGTATATACCTCAAGGTTACTGGAAGTAAGTTTATATTTTGGCTTTTTATGTTGATGATATCTTACTTGCTAGTAATAATCTGGGCCTGCTTCACCAGACTAAGAAGTTTCTCTCTAAGAATTTTGAAATGAAATATTTAGGTGAGCGTCTTACGTGATTGGATTCAAAATCTATCAAAATCGAACACGAGGATTGTTAGGGCTATCTTAAAAAGCCTATATCAATAATGTTTTAGAAAGATTTGATATGGAGAATTGTTCAGCTAGTGATGCACCAATTCAGAAAGATGATAAATTTAGTCTTATACAATGCCTAAAGATTGAATAGGCGCATACACAGATGGAAAAGATTTTGTATGTGTCTACCGTGGGGAGTCTAATGTATGCACAAACTTGTACAAGCCCGAACATAAGCTTTGTCGTTGGTATGCTAGGTAGATATCAAATTAATCCAGGGATGGACCATTGGAAAGCTGCAAAGAAGGTTATGAGGTACTTGCAAGGAACGAAAGATTACATACTCACATTTAGGAGGTCTGATCATTTAGAAGTGATCGGTTACTCAGACTCAAATTTTACCAGATTCCCTGATAGTAGGATGTTTACTTTTGGTTAAGTCTTGCTACTGGCTGAAGGGGCAATTTCATGGAAAAGTGCAAAAAAAGATAATATATCTTTATCTACTATAGAGGTTGAGTTTGTGGTATGCTATGAGGCCACAAATCATGATTTATGGTTGCAAATTTTTATCTCAAGACTTGAAGTTGTCAACTCTATTGCCAAGCCGTTGAGAATTTATTGTGATAATACCGCATCAGTCTTTTTCTTCAAGAATGATAAGTATTATAATGGCGCTAAGCACATGGAGATAAAATATTTATCAGTCAAGGAGTTTGTTCAAAAACAACGAGTGCTTATAAAACACATAAGTATAATGCTTATGATTATTGATCCATTGACTAAGGGATTACCGCCAAAGACATTTAAGGAACATGTTCTGAGTATGGGTCTTAGGTGGATTCTATGATGCTTTCCTTTTATAGTTATGGATTTTTAGTTTGATTGTTTTCTTTAGACATCTTATTAAGATCTTATTACAATAAGTTTCTGATATTTTCATGTTTACCATTATGTATACACATGTATGTGATTGGATGAATGATAACAGGAAAGTCTTTTAACAAGACATTATTGATGAACATTTTATAGGCCTATTTGTTAACGCATATAAACCTCACTTATGAACCAAGTTTAATAGTTCATTATTGTTGTAGTACATGGAAGGAAATGTGTCGTAAAATTGTATGAGACCGCCATGACTCGCTTTAATAAATTGTTTGATTTTGGTATTATGATGACCAATAAAGATAACATGTTTGATATTTTAAATCCCGCACGTGTTAGTTATTTAATCGTTGAGCCCATTTTAAGTCAATTTTTTTTGTAAACTAAGTTTTATGGAGTATGATTTTCAAAACAACTTCATATGGACCAAGTGAGAGAATGTAAGACTTATTATGGCCTACATGAGTAGAGTCTTTTAATAATTATGGGTTTCTAATTATGATGATCCAAGTCCTAATAAGAAACTAATCCTATTGGTTAATAAAATTAGGGTTTCCTACAACTCTCTACTTTGATGGAAAGTTGTCTTAATTGAAATAGGAAACTAGGTTCTCTCTCTACCTATATAAGTCTTCCTAGCCCATCAACTAAAGTACTATCTCAAAGAAAAGATTAAGGAAGAGAAAACCTAGTTGTCACCGCTCTCCAGCGCCGACAAACACAAGGACATGCCTCAATCAATAAAGTTATGGATCAAGGTATGTGATTATGTTTCTGCACTATTGTTTATCGTGATTATCGCATTAAGTCCTACGTCCTTATAGATCTTTAATGTTTATAGATTTTGTCATATTTTATAATTCTATTACCCAATTTCAAAACTAATCAACTAAGTATCAACTATCCAACCATAAAACAAGCATTAAAACCAAGATATTGGGCAAAAACTCTGTAACCTAATTAAAAAATCAAGCTAAATTACCATATTTGAGGATTGGTAAGAAAAAATAATTAACATGAGGTTTGTAGAGAGAGAAATTAACATAATATTAGTGTTGACGTCGGCATGAGGGTTGTTAATGATGCCTTTGTTGTAACTTCCTTTGTTGTTGATGTTGTTAATGATTCCTCACATTTCCATTACTACTTTTGCTACCATTATTACCCAAACCTTGCAAAATAGGTGAATCCCATGGTTTTGAATGAAAGAATGGGACTAACATATGAAACTACGTTGGATCATAAGCATCAGGTTTGGAGAGAGAGAGAGAGATAGAGAGTTGTTGTTCGGTGTTGATTTTAGGGGATTTTTTATGATGGTTTTGAGCAATTGAAGTAGGATTTTTCCACCCAAGGTTTGGAAGGGAGGGTGATGATGCTTCACCTCTATCGTTCACGGTGATGGGTCTAAGAGAGAGAGAGGGAGAGTTTGTGACTTCCATTGAATAAGAAGGTATTCCCGCTGATTTTTGGGAACGAGATGAAGACAGTATCATCATTTTCTTGTGTCAAGATTATAACAATTTTCACGTGAATGTCACGTGTTATTTTCAGGAAATTGGTTTTGCACAAGTCAACACATAGTCAATTACAGCTGACTCTCAAAACAACAAAAAAAGGATCCAAGTATACTAAGTGACAAACCGGGGGGGTCCTTTGTTAATTGGCCAATAAACTTAGGGGGTTTTATCAAATTTGCTCCAAATGGAAACAAGTTTTTCACCCAACAATAAGCTAATTATTAGGAGTTGGGTCCAAGCCCAGGAACCAACTGGGTTGGGGTGTCGTATTAGACTCCTAACAAACCTATTCAATAGGGCTATCTTATTATGTACTACGTACAGTCTTACGGCTCTCCAGATTATCAATAAATAATCATCTCTCTCTCAATTACTCTAAGATATAGAACTGGTAATCCTTCAATAGTAGATTATTACTAACACTTATCACCTTTTTTTTTCTCCTTATGCAGTACGCGGCCAAATTCCCCCAGGAATATTACAAAGCGAATAGACAAGGCTATGTTTGCACCGTTTTGGCCGGCCAAATAATAGATATTTTCCGCATTTGAACAATAAAATGCCAAGCCGTATTTGATGAGTATTTGAGGTAGCCAAAGCTCTAAGGTTGTTACAAGGTCCCAGGATTGATTCACCACCAACGGGCGATTCATAAGGATTTATTCTGATTACTCAGGGGGTCTTAGGTGCACCAAAGATTAGTCGCAAGTGGTGAAAAATTATGAACCGATCACCCTGGTTAGCGGGTAAAAAATATATGAGATTTTTGCTACCGGTATGTAAATACCCTTAATGATCAAGTCAACAATTTTTTATTTTTTATTTTTTGATGGAATTGATAAGACTTTTTCTTATTATCGCAAATATTTGATTTCTACACTATTAATAGAATAAACATCCTTTCGTTTATCTAAAAATAAATTTTTTGTATATAAATATGGAATTTCTAAAGGAGATAACTCATTCTTATTCCTTTTCTCTGTCTTTCTCGAATTCGGAATAAGCAAGAGACAGAAAACTTAGAAGAAAATGGCAATGAAGGGTGTTCAAGTGTTTCTTATTTGCGCTCTTCTCATCGCAACATTGTACATTGGTGAGGCTGATGCAAGACCGGTCCAATGTCGTAATAAATGCGATAGGAAGTGTTATCAAAAGTCGGGCTTTAAAAAAATGCTTTGCTTGGGCAAGTGTACTCTCGGTTGCACCCCGATCTTCAAACAGAAGCCTGACCCAATTGGTGACATCAGTAAGAATACACAAATCACAACTAACCTGGATACATAGTATATATTCGATAGTAAACACAAGTGTACTCTCGGTTGCACCCCGATCTTCTAATGTATTCTTTCAGGTTAGAAGACATGCAAATTCATTTTAGGGCATACGGCTCTGCTTGGTATCACGTCCACAAATTAAATAATTTTGTTTATTTCTTTTGATCCAATGGTTAGCAACAGCTGGGTCAAGAGAACTAGAATTCCATCATTCATTTGTGGTGGTATTCCAGGCAATATCAAGCAGATCCTTAATAAGCAAGCATTCATCATATTGTTTCACCCTGACCCGGAGATATTGTCCTTCTTCCGTCTAACTCATTGTTTGATGATTGTTTTGCAGCGCCTGGGGTTAACCACTCTTAGGCCTTTGACACTTGATTCAACTCTTGTTTCCGTCTGACAGTGCATGATCTGGGAAGATAGTCAGGTTATACCTATTTGAGCGATATGTTTTATGGTTCCATATGAGTATTGGTAAAAGCAAAAATGAGAAGCGTAAAGTAATTCATTCAATGGTACGAAATCCAAACATGCACTGTTCTTGAGATTTGTATTGAATCTTTACAATATTATGAAGTATAATTACTATTTTTCTCTCTGAAAGAGCAAACATGTTCCAATAGCTATTAAAAGCGTTACAGCTTTGCACACGGCCACATTTGTAAAAAAAACTCCGTTACAATTTCTACTTGCTTGATATTCCCCACGGAAATAAATTTCGTGTTTAGGCACTAAATGAGTGCTTAGTCCATCCCCACAATCGGGTAATAAATCGGTCTTACATATCTTAAACCTGTGGAAGGAAAACCTCCAGAAAATACTATTTCCGGTGTAGTAATGAACATGGCTCGGACATTATTGGCAGAAAAATATCGACCCCAGTATAGATTAATTTTGAACCCAAGATTCCAAGTGAACTAGTCCAAACCGACGTTAGGAGGTCTGTTTTTACGTTAGATATGGACAAAAAATGTACTTGTGACGTCAGCAACGTGTATACTTCCGAAAATGCCCTCCACAAAATAGTCCAGACCAAAGATTAGAGAGTAGGAGAAGACTAAACTTTCAATCTCTTCCTTCTTTTGTCCAACTTCGATTTTGCTCTTCATCACTCTCGATTTCAATATCTAAGATTTGATTTAGAGATGGTTTCGATCCAATTTGAGTTCAAGGGTTTGATTAGGATTGAAACCCTAAAATATACTCTTTCTCCTCAGATTTTCTTTGATTTCGAGGGTTTCAATTTGAAGATTTAAGGTTTCTATCATTCTTTGCGATTTAGGGTTTTGTTTTGATTAATGGGTTGCAATTTTAGTCTTTGTTTGGTTTTGAGTTTTGACTCTATTTTGTGGCTTGTAGGGGAAGCAATTGTTATGGGGTTTCAACATTATATCTTGTCTTTAGGAACAGCAGTGATGATTCCTACTAATGGGAGGATCAGATGTGAGTAAACATAACCCCATTTTTAATGGAGTTTTAATTTGTAATTATTTGGAGAAATGCTTCAATGGAGTTGTTTTTTGTTTTTGTTTTTTTTATGAAATTTTTATGTGGGGGTTTGTTTTTGTTTTGCAGGATGATAAAGTGAGAGTATTTCAAAATTTGCTCTTTGTTGGATGATAAAGTTTCAAACTATATTTTTCTTTTCCTGCTTTAAGAATAATATAGTAAAAACCGTTTCATTTTATTTTATTCTTCTTGAACCTCATTTTGAATGTTAACGCCAAACTTCTCTAATGTTTTATTCTTCAGAGGTTTCTTCAAACACTTAAAGCGATCCAAGGTGCTATGATCGTGTCATCAAGTGTACAAATTGTTCTAGGCTTCAGTCAGCTGTGGGGACTTTACTCAAGGTACTCCCTCACTTTCTCAGCTATAATTATATGTCCTCACAGTAGTATGTGTTGCCCTGGAGCACAATGTTACTCTTTCTATATAGTTTTATCTAAGACTTATCCTTACGGGTGATTATGAGTTAATTAAAACCGAGTAACAAAGGGGGTGTGTGATAGATAAATTCAGTTTGGTGCTCGTAGCTCTTAAACATAGCCATTAGACTACGTTAAAAAACTATCATGTTATCTGATGGTATTTTCTTTGACAAATCATATTTTCACCAAAAGTTATTTCATGGAAATGATAGATACGTAAATTATTGGATTGAAAAATTAGTCTTTTTATTTTCGACGAGGAGTAACAACGTCATCTCTTATAGAGGCTTTTATCAGCAAAAGATGTTTCATGGAAGTGGCAGATGTGCAAATTGTAGGATTGAAAACTCTGTATGTATGTTATTTTCGAAAACCTCTGCCATGGCAGAAAGTCTGAGTACTACTTCTAGATGATTTTATCAGCAAAAGGTGTTTCATGGAAGTGGCAGATGTGCAAATTGTAGGATTGAAAACTCTGTATGTATGTTATTTTTGAAAAAAACTTTGCCATGGCAGAAAGTCTGAGTACTATTGCTTCTAATTGTAGAGAAGATTTGTCACAGGTTACAAGTCTTTTTTGGGTATTTCACAGATTTGTCACATGTATCTTTAATCAAATTGTAGGAGGTGTTGCTGTATGAATTCTGATGTTTTTGCTTACTATTTATTTTCTTACAGTTGTGCACTGGTTTGGATGCTCAATTTCTATTAATTGGGGTTGACAACGATTCTTTAGAATTGGTGAGTTCATAGATCTAGCAAACGGTTATTTGGTTAAAGATACATGCATTGTATTAGTAATGTTATAGTCACGTGTAAGTGTGTACCAAGTTACGTAATTGGCTAAATTTTGTACACGCATTATTTGGGAAACTTGAATTTTTGGATAACTGATAAATTTATTTACAATACTTGCAGAGGAAAACCAGGTGTACACTTGTTATTATCATTTGAGTTGTAGGAGTATGATGGGTCGTCACAAATTACTGCGGTTTGGATAAAATATTTGAATTTAGTTTTTTTTTCGCATTCTTTTCCGTCTTCTCTACATTGTAGTAATAAACTCTATCATTTATGTCATTATTTAGATTGGAGTTATTTAATATTATGAAAAACTTAAAACAGGCGTGAAAGTATTTTTGTGCATGTTGTATGGTGTAGTTGTGTTGAATGATTGTTATACAGGTTTATGAATGATTTGTGTGTTGTTTATATTCTATAAAATTGGGGAAGTGTTGCCCAATTTTCTTTGATTAGTATACAGGTGTATGAAATGGTTTGCAGGTGGTTTTATAGTCTTATAAAACTGGGGAAGTATTACCAATTTTTTGTAAAATCTATCAATTGCAATTTTTTTTGTGAAATTAAATGAGTTTCGAAACTAAATAGGGCATTTGTGGCTTTTAAAAAAACATTGCATCGGTCTCCCTACCGTTTAGGAGTAATACTAGTACTAAATATGTGTACCACCACGCAAGACTAAATTGGAGAATAGTCAAAGTATTCGCCCATGTGTGATACCAAGGAAGAGCCATTCAATTTTGTACAGTACCAACATTAACAAAACCATGGCAAAACTTATAAGCAACAGTTTGTGTCTTAGATCAATTTACAAGTGAATTAACTGAAAGAGGTCAAGTATATTGGCCTATTTACATGCTCCACTCCTCACTTACGAAAGCAGAAGCAATCCTGTCAAAGATCGAGCAGAGTACTCAAGAAGTTCATACAAGATGAGAATAAAAGAGAAACATGGCGAAACAGTTACCAATCGAATAGCCAAGGCCATGTTTATAGCTAGTCTATCCAAATAATAGACATTTCCTGCATCTGAAAAGAAAATACCAAACAATCCGCAAACCGCATTTGAGCAAACCAAAGCTCTAAGGAATTTACTAATTTTAAAGGGTTGTTAATAGTTGGCATGCTTTTACTGTAGTATGAATTTGCTGCATGTAAGGGGAGCTCTTCTGTTCGAGGAGCTCTAAAAACGTATCGTTTTGGGTAGAACTGGCAAACAGGTCGGGTTTGGGTTACATGGGTCGGGTCATAACGGGTTCGTGAGTCAAATAGCAAACCCAAACCCGACCTGTTTAACTAAACGGGTCGGGTATGGGTCGGGTTTGTGGGTGCTAAAATAGCAGTTGAGTAAAAGTGTAAAACAACTCATCAAAATGTAAAAGAGCAGTCCAAAAATAATTTAATATAAAATAGCAGTTCAGATTCAGAGCAGTTCAACAGACAGATTCAAATTCAGATTCAGTTCAAATTCAGATTCAGAGTAGATTTAGTTCAGATTCAGACAGAGCAGTTCAAAGCAGTTTAGATTCATAATGTAAAATACTAAAATGACTAAACTGAAATAGTTAGGCTAGGCAGTTCAAAGTAGTTTAAAGAGTAAGTTTAAAGCAGCATCACAAGTTCACAACAACATCACAATAGACAACAGACAGACAACATCACAATAGACATTCAAAGCAGTTTAAACTTTAAACACAGTTCAAGTCACAACAGCATCACAGCAATTCTGTAATTCAGCAACAATTGATAACAACAACAAGCCAACAAGGCAACAATTGATAATAGCAAATCTGCAATTCAGCAAATCTTCAGCAATTCAACAAGTCAACAAGCCAACTCACGACAGTGATGACACACTTTCGGTTTCTCTCAATAGTACTCTCATTTTCTGATTTGAGAAAACCCCATGTGTTGATTATTTGATTTGAGGAGGAGAGGCTGCTGCGATGATCTTTGAGAAATGAGAAATGAGTTTGAGAAACAGACCAAAAGGGAGTTCGGATTTGCCAACCCTCCTTAACGGAGGGTTGTGCAAACCCTCTCTCTTATTGGCTAGAGAGTTAGCAGATGTTAAACACTACACCCTAAACCCTTTTAAATCCCTATGGTGGGTTGTGCCAACCCTCTCTCTTATTGGCTAGAGAGTTAACAGATGTTAAACACTACACCCTAAAACCTCCACCCTAAACCAATAAGAGAGAGGGTTTGCACAACCCTCCGTTAAGGAGGGTTGTCAAATCCGGACTCACCAAAAAGGTTAAGGGTTTGGTTGTGTAACTTGTGTTACCAAAAGGGTATTGTGTTACCACATATTTACAAATATACCTAAACCTAAACGGGTTGGGTCGGGTCGGGTTGGTGGGTTGCGGATCACTTTGCTAGCTCTAGTTTTGGGATTCTATTGTCACTCTAACAAGACTTTATCTTAATATAGTAAATATTTTATTTCAACCCTAGTGATAGAATAAACAGCCTCCCGTTTACCTAAAAATGAAATTCTGTGCATATAAATATGGAATCTCTAAAGGAGGTAACTCTTAATTCTTCCTTCTCTTTTTGTCCCTCTTGAATTTGGAATAAACAAGAGACAGAGATAACCCAGAAGAAGATGGCAATGACGGGTGTACAAGCGTTTGTTATTTGTGCTCTTCTCATCGCAACATTGTGCATTGGTAAGGCTAATGCAAAACCAACCCAATGTCAAAATTGATTGCGACATTAAGTGTAATCCATTGCCCGGGTGGACCAAATTTAAGTGCTTGGTCAAGTGTTCTCTTGACAGCATCAGAATCTTCAAACAGAAACCCTGCGCACAGGGTACCTATGGTAAGAATACACAAATCACAACTAACCTGGATATATAGAATATATTGGATTGTAAACACAGAAAGTTAAAAGAAATGTAAATTATTTTATGCGCAGTAAAAATATAATCGTAGATGCATATATGATTTAATCAGCATTCATCAAATTGTTTTTTTTTTGTTTTTTGTAAGCAACGATATATTAAAAACTAAACCATAACAGGCAGAACAGAAATAGCCGAGTCAACGAGGTTCGATGCCCCTAAGGGCTCAAAAATGGAAAGTGCAGGGGAACAAGCTCCCAAGGCAGCTAACGCATGCGCCTCAAAATTAAAGTATCTACTAAAAAATTGAAAGTGAAACTCAAGGAAACGGCCAGCAAGAAACATCTATGGAGCAAGGGTGAGGGCTCCCCAAGAAAGGTCAGTAGATCCTGACTCGAAAGCATTGACAAGGCGCCGACAGTCTGTGAGAACCATCACTCGCTCCATACCCCTCCCCAGAGTAGCCTCCATGCCTCTAATCACTGTAACCGCCTCTGCCTCTTCGGAATCAGCTGCCCTGGAGGCGTCGTGACCTGCACCCAAAATAGATAAATTGTGAGATTTTAGAACAAAACCTGATCCCCCCCAAGTAAGTCTTTTGTCCTCCAGGCTCCGTCAACCAGGATGAAGAACCACCCTTCTCCGATCGTGGGAGGAGGATAGGAAGTCCCGACCCAGACCGGAGGCAGAAGGAGGTGTCGCGGGGGAGGGGGGTGTAGTAATTTTTGGCCCTATTCACAAAAGAAACTGGATTAGGATTAATATTGTTAAAAATAAGGTCGTTTTTGCTCATCGAGATAACATAGAAAATAAAGCTGATTTTGCCCCATAGGGAGAGGTCAGGGGCAGCCATTCCCTGTCTGGCAATCTTGCCAATGATGTCAGACAGGGAGTCGGAATAGGGCCATAAAGAAAAATTGTGAAAGGGGTCAAAAGTATACCAGAAATCATGAACTTTCTTACAGAAGAAAATGGCATGCGTTGTGGTTTCTTCTTCTTCGCCGCATCTGAGGCACAAAATGTCAGAGTCAGCACCCCCGTGCCAGAGATTAGTCTTGGTGGGGATACTATCCTGGATGGCTTTCCAAAGGAAGAGCTGTATTCTAAAAGGGACCGCCATCTTCCAAATGGTTGTCCAGATGGCTTTGTCAAAATGTTGTCCGTTATCATGCGAGTGCTCCAGATTTGTCTGAAATGATGAGAAGTAGGCTGATTGCACCGTAAGCATACCATTATGGGTGTTTCTCCACCTGAACGTGTCTTTTGTCAGATACTTGATGAGCGGGATACTAAGAATAAGGTTAGCCACATCAGGATGGAATAGGTCACGAATGAGCGCCTCTTTCCAGCTGCGCTAGGTAGGGCAGATAAGAGCCAAAACTTTGGAGGTCGTCTGATGAACAGGCGCTGGTCCATGAGGGCGACCAAGGAGGATGCCCAGAATCCAAGACTCAAGCCAGTAGTCGACGCTTTCTCCGTCCCCGATATGCCAAATGAGCTCTGGCCATATGTTATTTCTAGCATTTAAAATCTCTTTCCAAATCCAAGAATCGGAGGCTTTAGTAGTGGAGAGTATAGGGGATTCTTTGGGCGAGTAACGTTTGATTAGATTGTGAGCTCAAATTTTGTCGAGTTCTTTTATGACTCTCCAGAAAAGCTTAACAAGAAGGGCTTGATTGTGGGCGAGGGATGTCCTAATGCCCAGCCCACCTGTACATTTAGGGAGACAGATGTTCTTCCAGCTAATGAAGTGGGTCTTGTTCGAGCCGGCACTATTGGTCCCCCACAAGAATCTAACATTAATGGAGTTAAGCTTCTTACAAGTCTTGATAGGGAAAGGGAAAATGGACATGTGGTAAGAGGGAATTGCTGAGTTAACAACTTTTATGAGGGTAATTCTACCCGCTTGGGAGAGGTTTTTAGCTTTCCAACCATCGATACGATTCGAGACACGATCTATAATCTCTTGGAAATTAAGGGTTTTCTTGCGGTCAAAAGTGATAGGGGCTCCAAGGTATTTGTCCCTACCCGAGTCCCGCTTAATGTGGAGAATGCATTGAATGAGCCTGTGATGCCGTTGGTGGCCATTTTTGCTGAATAGGATGCAAATTTTTTCCAAATAAATCTCCTGGCCCGACACTCCTTTAAAGGTGACAAGGGCGTCTTTAAGAGTGTCCACCTCCTCTTGGGTAGCTTTGCAGAAGATGAAGCAGTCATCAGCAAAGAGGAGGTGAAAGACTGGAGTGTTACCCCTAGCAGTCTTGATGCCATGAAGATCTCCTTTACTTTCTGCTTTAAGAAGGATACGCGAAAGAACCTCCGTACATATGAGGAAAAGGAGAGAGGGTCGCCTTGTCTGAGGCCCCTTTCTGGTTTTAGGAAACCATAAGGGGAGCCATTAAGATTGAAAAAGAGGGTAGTGGTGGAAATGCATTGATGGATCCAAGTGCACCATTTCTCACAGAAACCCATGACTTTCATGATGTCGCCCAGGAAGCTCCACTCCAGTCAAAAGCTTTGCTAAGGTCAAGTTTCACCGCCATGCTACCGGACGTTACTTTCTTTTTAGCTAGGGATCGGAGGATCTCTTGGGCCATGATAATATTGTCAAAAATTTGTCGACCAGGGACGAAAGCGTTCTAAGTGGGGGAGATGAGTTTGTTAAGGAGGGGCTTCAGTCTACCGACCAGAATTTTGGTAATGATCTTAAATTTGACGTTACAGAGGCTGATAGGACGAAAATGAGCAGGACTCGTAGGGTTCTTGATCTTAGGAATAAGAGTAATGTTGGTATGGTTAAATTCTCCCAGCATGTGGTTCGTCTGAAAAAAAAAACTTTGGATGGCTTAAACGAGGTCCAGTTTGACGGTGTCCCAGGATATTTGGTAGAAGAGGGGCGTAAAACCATCTGGTCCCGGGGATTTTCTGGGATTCATGGAAAAGAAGGCTTCTTTAACTTCTGCCATGGAAGGAATCTTGATCAGGGTGTTATTGTCTTCTGTCGAAACGATCTTTTCCATAACCTGGAGGTCTCCAATCTTAGTATGAGGGGTGGAGGATTGAAACAGGTTTTCATAGAAGTTAAGGAAAGCCTCTCCAATGTATTTTCTATCATGCGCCCAGGATCCGTCAGCTTTGTGGATGTTCTGGATATTGTTCTGACGATGCCTGCATAGTATAGCCATATGAAAAAATCTGGTGTTGCGGTCTCTTTCTTTGAGCCAGAGCTCTCTGGATTTATCTTTTCACAAAATTTTCTCCTGGGTGAGGATGGAGTCCAGCTTTGTCTGAAGAGAACTTTCCGCCAAGGCAGTCTGCTCAGTAGTAGGTTCAAGCTGAAGCTTGCCTATCTCTTCTCGGAGATCCTTGGCCAAGTTAGAATTGGCGCTGAAGATATCTCTGTTCCAGGTTTGTAACTCTCGTTTAATGTGTCGAAGCTTCTTACACAGCCGGAGCGGCCGGGAGCCAGTCTGCTCTACCTCCCAGGTTTTCTTGATAGCCTCTTGGTAGTCAACGTGGTTGGGCCAAAAGGAGAGGAAGTGAAATTGTTTTGGGAGTTGATGGGTGAAAGGGGCCGTATTAAGGAGGATGGGACCGTGGTCGGACCCAATGATAGGGAGGTTCCTAATCGTCGCCTCAGGAAAGTTGGTTCTCCACGACCCCGAGGCAAGGCCCCGAACTAATCTAAGCTTAGTCAAATCCCTCCCTTTTCTTTTGTTGGACCAAGTAAACGGGACATCCGAGAAGCCCAAGTCAATCATAGCCGAGTTGAACATGAATTCTTCCAGGGGGTTAGGGAGGGATCCGTCGAAGGGGATTTTCCCAAATTTTTCTTCTTTACAGACAATGCAATTCAGATCGCCGATAATGAGCCATGAGATAGGGATTCGGGTATCCATTTGCGAAATAGCCAACCAGTAAGGGAAACGATTCTGGGCTTCCGACGGACTATAGGTAAAGGAACACATCCATTGAACCGGCGGGGACGCCTGAGAAGGGTTGTGCCCAAGAGAAGAAATAAGAGCATCAATGCCTCTAGGAGAGGAGGCCAGAATGTGAATATTAATGTCCTTATTCCACGCAAGCCAGAGGCCTCCCCCATTATTGATAGTCGTAGCCTCCATATGTGAGTGATCGTAGCCCAGCTTGGTGAACTTCTTAAAAGAGTCAGGGTCGAAGGTCTTGGTTTCAGACAGGAAGATCACGTCTGGGTTGTGCTTACTTTGGATGTTAAGGAGTTTCTTAAGGGTGGCTGGTTTCCCGCTACCCCTGCAGTTCCAAGAGAAAACTATCATTAATCACCGAGGGCCGGTGTCGGGCCCACTTCCGAAGGATACTGAGTGTTGTATGGACGGTGAGTGCTGGTGGGGCGAGTGTATTTACCGGTGCCAATTATTCTAATTTTTCCAATGGTGATGGCAACCACAAAACAAGAAAAACAGAGGGATGCGGCGAGGCAATGAGAGTCTGTGCTGAAGCACGAAAAGATCTACAGATTTCTGCAAAGCCCATCCCTACCCCGTATGCGACGTAGGGGACTTGCCCGCCTTGCCCCTTATCACTTTCAGAGTGGTCCAGGCCGACTTGATACAACGATGAAGGGCTACGCTAGTGTTCAAACCATAAAGCCTCCTAATATAATTTGAACCCATAGTCCAATAACCCCTCTCCACAGACTGGGCGAATCCAATCGTGGGGGTCTTGATTCTAGCGTGCACGCTAAAATTTCGTTTCGGAAAATAGGTTTGGTAAGTCTAAAGCCTGGGAGTCTACCCCGGCCAGGTTGGGGTCTACCCATGGCGGTTCCAGCAAGCCAATCACGGTCAATCTTATTATTCTTACGTTTAACGTGAGCACAAAAATAACCCCTAAAATATCTAAATCTGATATGACGGTTACCTGGGGGCCTTCCCCGGTCAAGTTGTGAGGTACGGGGAACGTAAAATCTAGATTTGTGTCGTCTATGCCCAGGGGGTCTACCCCGATCAGATTGAGAGATAGGGGGACAGTACATAACATAGGAAATAACGAACTAACAGGTATAGCAAAATTTCTACCATAATCCTGGAAAGTAGCAACAAAAGTTAAAGGAAAAGGAATAATGCGAACCTTGGCTGATAGAGAGTCTCCCGTACCTTCCGCTGCGTCTGAAGAAGCTGTGTGAATGCGTTTCCTTTTTCCTTGATTTTCGGTGTTGCTCCCAATTCTGTTGGCCGATCCATCTCCAAAGAAGTCGTTGTGAGATGGTGTAACCCAGCCCGAGCGGTCCGAGAATGAAAATCCAATCTCAAGTGGTGAAGGCTCCATGGATGAGAATGCTGGCATTGAAGCTGAGCTAGGTAAAATATTAACCGGAACAGACGAGGGAGTCTTTTCGATCGGGCTGAGAGGAAAGAGGAAATGTGTTGAAGCCGGTCTTTGATGGGCCTTTGGTCCGATCAGCCTCTTCTTGAGGGGTTGGAAAAAGGGAGTCTTCTGGAGTGGGGAAGTAAAACTAGAACACCATGATCTTTTGTCCCAGGCCCATTACTGAGCTCGGCCCTGGTAGCGAGATGTTCTTCGCAAAATCTTGAGAGGGGTGCAGATCAAGTATGGGTTTATGAGCAGAGAAAGTTGGGCTTCCCATAATGAGCTTTGTTTTTTTTGAATCTAAACCGTAAGACTGGCTTGAGCTCAGCATTAATGGGTTTTTCAACTTTGGATCCGTTTGTTGCAGAGACTGCTTGTGGCCCAACTCAGAATTACGACCGTTATGATGGTTTTGAAAGTGGGTCCCCAGCTCGATCAAAAAGTCAGACTTAAAAGATTTGTTTGCCGAAAAATTGGCTTGATCAGAAACGAGATGTGACGCTGCGGGCCCAAGAACCAGGTCGTCATGTCGTTGGGTACGTTGCTGCCTCCATGCATGTGTACTGTTAATGAGAGAGAGATGTGATGGGTTACCCCCAAAAGAACTGATTTGTAATGAGTGGGTGAGGGTCCCATGTGTCCCATGTACTCCTTTCCATGGCGATTTTGACATAATTTTCCAGCGGCTCATCAAAGTTTAGAGTTCTAGCTGTTTCGGACCCACCAAAAACTGGGACGGACGAATAGCTGCCATCCTGTTCGGCTTCCTTGTTTGATTTATATAGGCTTCCACTGTATCGAAACTGTTCATTATCCGTTTGTGATTCCGGCCTGAACCGAAACTGTTGATGCCAATCCGAGATATGTTGCTGATTGTGAGTCAAATTGTGGAGGTAGAGGTTATAGGAGGGTTCTGTGACGGACGGTTGTAACTCCGTTTCCGTCAAAATTAGGGTTTCATCTCTTTGGTTATTCTGTCGATTCATCGTGGTTCTTTGGTCACCGTTCATGTCCTGTTCATGTTGGGAGGGGTCTTGGTGTTTGTGTATAGGGGGATGATTGTCAGAGTAGAAATTCTTGAAACGTGAAACGGTGATATTTTTCGGTGGGTTTATTTGGATGTGTGAACCGTAATGAAACCCGAATTTATCGTGTATATTAAGGCGTTTCCTCTCTTGTTTCACCTTCGCGTACCGATTGCAAGTGAATAGTTTCACCTGGAGATATTGTCCTTCTGTCTATCTCATATTGTTTGATGAATGTTTTGCAGCCTCAACGGCAAATCACTCTTAGGCATTGACGCTTAGTTCAAGTCCCACGCTTCATCTGATATTGCAAGTTCTAGGAAGATAGTCGGGTTACACCTATTTGAACAATCTGTCCTACCGTTCCAAATAAGTATTGGCAAAATAAAAAATGAGATGCGCAAAATGATTCATTCAATGGTACGAAATCCAAGAGTGCATTTTCTTGTGTTTTGTATGAGTGTTTCTATCGATATCGCATTTGAGTCTCCATATGTACATTGTCTTTACAATATTACTTAGTTTAATCGTTTTTTTCTCTGAAAGAAAACATGTTCCAATAGCTATTAAAAGCAGTACGGCTTTGCACACAGCCATATTTGGTAAAAAGAAATGAATAAAAAGCAATTTGAGACTTCATAGGGTATTAAATCAGTCTCACAATTGGGACTTCATAGGGTATTAAATCAGTCTCACATATCTAAAACCAATGTGGTAGGAAAACCTTCAGAAAATACTATTTCCGGTATAGATTCGAACGTGACTCAGATATCCTTGGCAGAAAAGTATCGAACCCAACATTACTTAATTCGATCCCAATATTCAAAGTGGGACTAGTACAAAATATGTACACCACACAAGACCAAATCGGAGAATATTCAAAGTAATCACCCATGCATCTTACCAACGAAGAGCCGTACAATTTTGTCCAGTACCAACATCAACAGAACCATGGCAAAACTCACGAAACCGATTTTAAAATATCTACTTACAAGGGAAAAGAAAGGTATTTTCTGCCCATAAAACTTTCTCATAAACATATCCTCGGAATCTTAATCTATTTCTCACATTAAACTTATAAGTAACAGTTACTCTGTCTTAGCTCAATTTTCATATACTCCTCACTTACCAACGCAGAAGCAGTCCAGTCAAACAATTTGACTAAGATGATGGAAGTTCATACAAGGTAAGAATAAAAAGGAAAAAGGCGGAAAGAAAGTATGCGTAAGTTGAGGGATGGCGGAATCAAAATTATATGGTCAAGGGAGACTGGTAGAGTTATAACAGCACTTCAGTATGTGTAAGTTGGTTTCCGTCCACTCTGCAGAAATGGATTAGTTGTCTGGAACCCAGTTGAAGTTCTCATTCTATCTCTCTCTGTACTTCATCCCGGTAAAAGTGAATTTCTGAGTTAGCACTTTTTTCTGTTAGAAGATTAATTACAGACCTAAAGCTGAAGCCTGGGATTTCATCCCAATTGGGATTTCCCTGCAAAAACCTGTGTTATGTATTTTATACCAAACCTTCAAGGCTACCACCATCGATGGCTGATCAAAGCGCTCCTCTGATACAGTCTGTGACATTTCTTCTCGTATACCATTATCTGATAAACAGCTCTTATTGCAAAAGATAAGGATGAGTTTCATCATCAATTCTTTTTGGACATGCCCAATCAAAATAATTTTGAATCAGAAAGTTCATATACTAGTTTAAGATGACATTCTCCAGCTATGGCAACGGATGGTTAACAGCTTCCTTTACTTAAGACTCAAAGCGGCGAAGAGCTGTAACAGTTCACCCTTATGGAATTCCTTATTACTTACTTCCATTTATTTATATAAATTCATCTCCAAGTCTTCCATAATCATTTAAATTCTAGGACTAATAGATTTTGATGTCTCTTATTCTCTAAATTCATGCTCAGGTATTCCCAGGGTATATACCCAAACTCGGTTTTTTTCATCTTTTTCTCCTCAACTTGGAAGGGCACAAGCCTTACACTTGAAAATGCATAGCAAAAATGTATTTCCACTCCCATTGTCAATGAACTGCAATGTTGGTTGCTCTTTTCGTAAGACATGGAGATGATTATAACTTTCACAATGAGGGTGTAGAAGCAAAATGTGTATGTTAGAGACGATCTAATAGTAGGCAAGAAGTAATTAGCATTCTAATCAACAATTTCATAGTAAAATACTCTATTTCCTCTATTTTTATCTTTCCCATAGCAGTTCTTTCTCCAAATGTCCTTGAGTGATGATAGATTCAAGCAGCTCGAGTTTACATAGTTTAACTGAAACTGCACTTCATCCGTTCATCTACACAATTTTACAAATCTAAATGGATTAAACTACATCTCGTCCCTCACTTTTCCTTGTTCAAATGAAGGCCATCTCGCAACGTAGTATAGATTTTCCATAGAGCGTTCCCTTTGAGGGATTTACTCCTCTCGCCTAGTCAGAACCCTCAGTGGCTTCTTGACATATGCTTTCCTCCAGAATGTCAACTATGTGGTTTGCAATTTCACTAGCCAAGCAGCCAACTTGGAGACGAGGAAGGACAAGAAGGGCATCGGCAAGCTCGGTGGCAGGTGTCAGGAGTGAATTGTGCCAACAATTGAAGATAGCCAACATACTATTTTGTGTATGAGAGGCATGCCCACCCTACACTTGGATGGCCAATTGGAGAGTCAAGATGACTAAAAGTTAATATGTGACTATTCAGGGTAAATTCCTCCCTGTATCACAAATCCATTTTGACCTCCCTAAAATAGCAGTTTGTTAGTATATCCCCATATCAGTAAGGCACAAGAGAAACTTTTCTCCCTCTCTTTTCTAGTAAATAGTAATAAGATGGGTAGTACGAGTGCAGGAGTTGTGCTTTACATTCTTCTCCTCGCAACCTTGTACCCTCATACAGCTAAAGCTTTTGATTACGTCGCAGCGTGTGAGCACAAATGCTATGCAAAATGCCCTCACAGCTTTTTTAGCAAATTGAGGTGTCGTTGGGGATGTCAGATACACTGTGTTCCAACCCTTGTACCAGTACCACCCGTTAAGTTCAGTCAACCCCATGGATTGCACCAGCAAGTAAATGTTTTTATTTTTTAGGGATTAAAATAAATCGTATTTTTTTTAATACTTTATAGGTAAACCATCTCCAATGAAGATGGAAATTTTTAGATTACCATTCGCGTGCATAAGATGCAAATATATATGGTTTTATATGACAGGCATGGTGCTGATGTTATTTAGTACTGGGGACCTGGAGGAGGAAAGGTGAATGGAGCCGTTGGGCATATTTAGGTAATTTATGAATAATGCTAGGAGTTCCAATTAGTGATCGGGGGAATGCCTAAAACAAACACGGGATTGTTGTGAACGTGCCCGAGCATATTGGCGAAGCTCAAAGACTCCTCAGAAGATTGAGATATATAAAACAATCTCTTCAATGACTAGGATAAGATCTAAAGCTAGAAAATCCATGGAAATTTTTACTCTAAAACCGGAGAGCTAATTAATAAAGACTTCTGAATTAAGTAAAACTACTAAGTTAAAGAAAACTATTAAAGTAAACCTGATAGAATAGTCTAGAGAGATAGAAAGAAAAACCCAAAACCGACAAGACCTCGGTTGCCCACCCTTGCCATGTTATGGTGAGGCATGGCCCTAGGCCGTGACATATCAATCTTATTCTCATTCATCTCGGACTTTAGAGACTATTACCGAAGCCGTAAACTCGTGGAATGCTAGGATGCAACTCTTTTGCACCGTGCTAGTTGGTAAATGTAATAGCACGATACTGTGTATGGTTCAGTGAATGCAACTTCTCGCAACCGGCAATGAGTAGAAGTGATGCCTTCAACACTTTAAATAAAATAAATGTAACAGAAATTACTAATTAAAAGAAGAAGTAATAATATAGTTTCATATATGTTTCAGAAAATGTGACAAATATCTCAATAAAGTTGGCAACTTTTCTAATATCTAGTAGAAAAACTATACAAAAGCTTTAAATCTTTTAGAAGAAACAGTATCAAGTATCGAATTACGGATAATTCCAGATATACTATAGTTTTATTAGTTATTTATCATCATATCAAATCCTGAACTTAGGAATATCAACGAAGTAATTTTGGGCCCGAATATGCAAAACTATGAGTACAACTTATTATTTGTTGAATGCAGGGATAGGTTACTAAATAAACGAGGCGAAAAGCCAACAGTTGTCTAGAAAGACTCTACCACCCCAGAACGAGAAGTCAGCCCCATCACCAGCTCCAAGTGCAACATGAATACGGCAAACTCTGTCCTTATCTCCAATACTGTAGGGATGGTTATTACGAGATTGACCGCCAAATTCCATATAGAGCATCTTTAATGGGTTCTCTTATTGTGATTTAATAGCTGTGTCATAATATATAAGCTTAATTCAAATATATGACTTTATTAATTCGTTCTCTCATGTATTCACATTAGGTGCATTGTGTAGACAACTCACTGTTCACATGCTTTTTAAAGGGGTTGGTGGGATAGCTTTATCTCTAAAGTTTGCAAAGCTAATACTGCACTCCATAATTAGCATCACCAGCAAGTTACAGGATTTCCATTGTAACCCTTGCAGTTTCACTATCGGGTTTCGCCCCATGAAAATACTTTTTAAGGTCTTTTGTAGAAGAATCCTTAAGTTCGTGTAAGAATCACTGTAGTAGAGTCGTATAAATAATCTGTAAGTCTTAGGGTGTTGTCATAAATCAGTGTAGTGTGGTATAGACAAAATCCCCTAAAACAACAGATAGGAGCCAAAATACTTTAATGAATTAATCGAGGAGAAATACTCAAGATGTAAGGCAATCACCATACAAATTTACCTCTAAATCCAAGGGAACAACTTCCAAATCGTAAAAACTAAAGCATTAGTATAATGACATACCAAGAATTCAAGATTGTATCGGCTACATTTCAAAATGGAGAAGCTCAAACAATTATTCTTCTCCACCTGCAGGACCTACAAGAACTCCCTGAGCAGAACCTTCCTTCCTTCCAGCATCATCCTTGACCTCCCCGTCAGATTTTCTAATCTTGATTTTATATTTTGCCTCAAAATCAATAATTTCCTTTTTCTTCCTTTCTAAGGCCTCATTCAACCGAAAAATCACCTCCTCCAAACCTTCCTTGTTGCGCTGGACTGCAGGAAGAACCTCATTGATAGTTCTTTCTACTAAAACACCACCAATCATCCTGTAGCAACGTCTAGATGGATCAAGTGGTTGTATGGCTCCCATTACCAATGAGTGCTCGCTCACTTCCATTTCTAGCTCTGTGATTTTTGAGTAAAGTTGGTTCAAGTCTGATCTCATGCTCCCGTAAATGTTCGCCACAGCCTGCTCGTTCATGGGTTCCTTCCCATCAGCTTCAACTTTATTGGTCATGATCCTAAACAATATAAGGAACATATAAATAAAAAAGATGACCTCGCAAAAGTGTATAAATAATGAAAATAAAGAGGAAACAGACAACTATACGCTCGAGAAAAAAAATTCCTCATTTTCTGCTACATGAAGCCAAATGTTTCATTGTAAGGTTATGCATTATGAATTATACATGCTTAATTACCACCGTTTGATCGAGGCACTTGGAAGAACTTGTAGATCATGCAATAAAAAATATTTTGAGAAATTGTCGAAAACATTTGATTATTAATTTAACCAAGCCATGATACAACTATCAAATAAAGTAACAGTGCGATATAATTTATTTTTGCGCAAACACTCGACTGCGCCATTTTAAATCCATTTATTGTCATTATTGACTAGCACAAATCATGTAATCTTCCCGTGGATGACGACAACATTCGTTCTCCCAAGGAAAAAATGGTCTGCACTTTCGGTACGTTTTCTCAAACTTTATTTAAGGCTTCAGAAACCAAACGAAACCACTTTCCAGAAGTTGGATAAAAAATTAGATGCTGTAGAAGGAGGATTAGACCCTGTTTCATCAACATAATCGCATTCCCACCTAAGCCCAAAATCATCTAAGGAAGAAGCACTCTGCTAAGCTTGCTCAAATGAAGGAGGAAGACTTCTTTGCTATGACTTCTGGAGTCCAAGCCCCATTAGTTCTAGTTTTGGCATCCCTTATTTGGTTATATTGTGCTTTTACTTGACAATAATAGTATCCTTTATTTATTTTAATTTTTCTCAACCACGAACAGCTTTAACTCGACATAAAAACTAATGTTATAATCAGCTGCAAGACCTTGTAAACTATGAGGATAATAAACAATGGAAAATTATGTGATATTCTAACGCTAAATCATTAATTACAACAATAACAAACCTCATATGAACCGAAAGCCTAAATCAGTTATTACAACGTCAGATGAAGCAGGATATGAAAATGAAATCTCTGTCAAAATCCAAGTTCTACCTCCAAACATTAAAGATAAAAGTAAGGAAAACCAGCCACCGCCGCATGATACAACAAAATAACATCCAACCCATGAAGGAACAAAGAGGTCTCTACTGAAATCCAAAATCTCAAATCATAAGCCCGAGTTTGACCTTTTGTGTATCAAAATACTGGAGATTTGGATTCCTCTACTGAATGCTTCGTTGAAGAGGATCTGAGCCTGAGCCTGCATGGACTGGAAACCTGGGCAATCAAGACAGTAATGCCACAGGGACCATAACGACCGCCGCGAACATGGTGTTACAAAAAGAATTCCACAGTAGTGTAGAAGAACGAAAGCATTCAGAAGAAGTTGAGTCTGTGACCCAACATGTATACATCTCTACTTATAATCTATTAACCATTACCACTAACAACTTTTTCCTCAAACATGGATATCTTATCAAGGGAGTTTTTACGAGATTGGCAATTGTACGAAGCACTGCGGTTGGGGCTCGGACTTCGGGGTATCGGAGAGAAGGGTGGTCCAAGAGGAGGCAGTGAATTGGGATTATGTTGAAGGGTTCTTAGTCGGGAGGGTTAGGGCTTAAAGCCGGTCCATTGACCCCAAGGTCGGACCACTGCGGTTCTGCTCTCTGGCGAAGGCTCATCGTATCTAATCTAACAGAAGAATGAGTTTTCCAAAAATAATCTACACTTATTGTATAGACAACATTCAATTGAAAGATCTTAAGGCTTTTCTCAGGTACTAGGTACTAGCGGAGTTACGATGGGACTGAAAATTTTGTGAAGATATGCGATAGATCATAGACATCATTATCATCATCTCTTTTGAGCAGAGAAAACAACATGATGGAAAATCAAATAGAAAAACTGACACATTCCTGATCGAACACGAGCTCTTGCTATACATATGATCATTTACAATATTTCTTCGCAAAGTTGTTCTTACAACTAACAATCTCCTTTGTCTCTTGGGTTTCAAAATAATGTTTTATTTTTTTCTTACCTGATCGTCCTCTCTTACTGAAATATAGATATTCCTGTGTGAACAATTATCTCATACGTCATGGAGCTGATCTATTTCTCATGCAGTGACTTTCTATCTTGAAGATCTCCCTATCGAACTTCATAGAGGGAGGCCTAACTGTTTCTAGTTATGTTTCGCATCATTTTTAATCACTGCCACCAGTGTGTTTCTAGCCTCACTCTCTTTTATTCACATTTCTTCTAATGTTGGCACATCCTAAGTGGAAAGAGGTTAAAATAGAAGACTTACGGGTGCTCAAAATATATTAAAACATGAGATTATCCACGCAACCTCCTGGAGCAAAAGTTGTTAGTTATTGCTGGTTATTCATAGTCTACTGTAATAGGGAAGGTTCTATTGCTCGTAGCTTAGGGGTATGGACAGACCTAGGGGTTTGATTACCAGGAGACTTATTTTATATTATTTCAATAAGAATTAGGGTTTATAATTATTTGTTAAGTGACAATGACACGGATACGGGTGTTGGTGTCCGACATGGTGACCTCAATGAGTGAAAACGAGGACACGACTATAATAATAAACATTATTTATAATTTTCTATTTGTAACGTATCTCAAGGAAAATAGACTTAATTTAAGACATAAATAGATAACAAGCATATGATACAATCTTATGTTTTTACTAAACTCGAGGTAGATGGCCTGTAGTAGTTTAAAGAGTATATAATAGTCCATGTGCTAGTTACAACAAAATAACTTTCTTAATAAAAAGAGAAGATAAAGGGTTTTACTCAAAGCCTAGAGTCATTTCTCGCGATAATACCATTCATGGCGGCTACATCGTCTTCTACTTCGTTCTTCTAACCCTAGAGATCGTAAACTTTAACTACGACTACACCCCTCCCGCTAAGGCACCAAAGATTACTGTAGGTAAGTACAATTTAACCCTTCGATCCTTCTTCTTCGCTCTTTTTTTTTTCTTTGGTTGAGATTGCCGTGTCCAACCGTGTCCGTACGCATATCCGTGTCGGATACGTATGGACAGAGATTTTTTTGGGCAACTGTCGTGTCGTTGTTACGTAGATTATATGCTAAGACCTCATTCTCTATAAAACGAGAACACCTAAATTAGGAGATTTTATTTTATATTATTTCAATAAGAATGAACATAAGAACTAGGTTTTTCTTTTTTTCTTTTTCACTAGAGGTATCCAGGCCACTGCCAGACTGTCAATTCCTGACTAGATCGAACCCCACACAGTGGTGAGATTTGAACCCTTGACCTCCTGGTAGGTGTTACCCTAACATCACCATTGGAGCACAAGGTAGTTGGTTTAGAGGTAGGTTGGTTTGAGTAGAAAGGATTTTCTAGCGGTATGGGGAAAATCTTGAAACCTTAAGTCTTCTAGACCTTTCAATTCAATAAAAGAGAGAGAGAGGGATTTAGTTTATCTGTTTAATTGTTCTTTATGTTGAAACGATCGCTTCCGCTAATTCCTATTAGTAGAACATAAATCTGAACATTTTTAGTATCGAAACCATTTAATGTTACATTTATACTAAGAACATCGAGTATGTGTGGGCGCAGAAGATTAGGGACTAGGTCAGAAATGGTATAATGATGAAGGGATGCTTGCGCGCAAGTTGTTACTTCCAGGACTTGAATACGAAACAAGTGGTGTGTGAAGGTGGTTGAGGGTGATATAACACAATTGGCTATACAGTTTCAAGATAAGCTTGGGAATATTTGTGAGGGGTACACTGATTTTGCTGTTATTAGGAGAGAATTGCCTAAACAGCTTCGACAAGAGCACGCGTTTAACATAGAGGCAGGAAAACAAGCTCTGAGGAATATAAATTTGTTTGATTTGTTTTCGAACATTGAAGTGAATCCTCGCCCTGGCGACAAAAATGATGGAGGAATTATAATTGAGCTTATAGAACTTGAACAAAAGACAGCTGAAGTCAGTACAGAATGGAGTATTGTACCAGGCCGACAAGGTCGCCCCACCCTGGCTTCAATCCAACCTTCTGAAACAGTTAAAATTGAGCATCGGAACATCAAAAGGCTTAATAGTTCCATTATTTGTTGATAACTACTAATAATTTCCTCAATCACCAGAATGATCTTTAGTTCAAGTTTGAGTATGTACATCCATATGTTGATGGAGTGTATAATCCTCGTAATCGAACCTTTCGCTCAAGCGCCTTCAACAGTTGCAAATTGAGTCCAGTTTTCACAGGAGATTCGGAGACGGAGGAAGTTCCGCCTATATGGGTTGACTGGGCAAGCGTAAAAGCTAATTTTACAGAGAACTTCATTCGTCATAGCAAATTCACTTATGGATTAGTTGCGGAAAATATCACAACACTCGATGAGAATAGTAACATTTCTCAGAACGGTCAGTGGCAGTTGCCAAATGAAGGAATTAGTGCAGACGGGCCTCCAACAACTCTATGTGAAACTGGTGTTGATCAAATGGTTTTTGGACATGCAAATATTACTCGCGATAACACCAAAGTTCCTGTTCTTCAACCGCCACCAGCTAGCAATGACCCGGTTCATCCAATTAAAAAAGGTTGAAGAAGGAGGTGGTAAACCACCACCTCCTGTGCTGGTATTGCACAGTCACTATGGTGGTTGTGTCGGAGACCTTCCGAGTTACAACGCTTTTAATCTTGGAGGCCCTATTCTGTGAGAGGTAACAACAATATGGGGGAGTTTGGAGCTTGCAGAAATATCCTTGAGCTTGTAGCTTAACTCCAAGTCCCTGTGAAGAACACACATGTATATTCTTTTGCTAAACATGGAAATGATTTAAGAAGCTCAAAGGATGTAAAGGGCAATCCAACAGTGTTCTACAGAAGACTAGGTCATGGCTCTTCGCATGGTGTGGGAGTGAAGTTAGGCTTAGTATGTGCTGAGTATGCTATCGATCATGATGCTGGGACTGGTGCTGCATTTTTGCGGTTCGGAAACACATTTTGAGGATGAACTTTTTCTGGGTTGCTTAAAGATTAGGATAGACCCTGATTCTTTTAAATCCCTTGTGGCTCACTTTAGCGATACTGGGTTGCTTAAAGATAGCATGCATATAGCTGTTGAGGAGAAGCAAGCTATTTTCATGACGTCAAACCGAGCTGTAAATTCTAAGATTCAGCATTCAGCTGCTACTACGAGCAAGATATTTCATGAAGTTCTTGATGCTATGATGATATTCCAAAAGGAGATGACAGTGCCTCCTAAATTTGATCAACCACCTGGAGAAATTACACATAATAAAGCATTGAGGGAGGGGTCTTTCAAAGGAGCTGTAGGGGCAATTGATGGTACACTTATTAGTGCAAGCATTGCAGAGGATGACAAAACTCCTTATAGGGGAAGAGGTGGAGGGGAATGCTTCCAAAACGTGATGGCCATATATGACTATTAAAGTAAACCTGATTTTTTTTCACTACTCAATCTGATCAATAACACCAGTCACTATGCATGCTTCGATCAACAATGTGAAAATGCAGAAATCGATTAATTTCAAAGCATAGAGTTTCAATGAAACACTTCAATTGAAAGATAAATCAAGTAAGAATCGAGATTATACTAGCATCATTGTGTATACTTCAATGAAAAACCAAATCAGAATCGAGATTTAGTTGCAGATTGAGAGATACCTTTGGGAAAAGGATATGAGAACCCTAGACCGGTGACGAATGGTGCACAATTGCTCACAATCAAAAACTAAATCGAATTAGGGCTTCAATTCACGCAGAAACTAGATCAAATTAGGGCTTCAATTGATGCAGAACCCTAGCTTCATGGCTTCAATCAGTCACGGCTTTAACTAATGAGAGAGAGAGAGAGAGAAATTATCTTCAAATCTCAGTTGGGAGAGATGAGGAGTTTTGGTTGTGAGAGAAAATCAATTGGAGCTCGGATTCGCGGACCCTAAGAAACTTCACCCAAGCAGACCCTAAACGAGAGCCATTTATCTCATATGCATGAGTGGTTCAGATAAATTGAGGTTTTCCTCTTTTAGTAATGAAGTGGTATTTCCCTAATGAGGTGGGCTCTCTCTGATAAGATGGCAGTCTCTGATGTGGTCCCACTTTAATTTGAATTATAAAATGAGTGGCTCTCTCCCCAAATTCTCTCTCTCTCTCTCTCCTGTGACCAACCAACAAGTGTCTCTCCTTCTCTCACCGAAACATAAATTAAAAAAACACCGATTTTGAAAATAAAGAGAAGGGATTCATCAATCTAACTCTAAAGGAGACCAATTATCTGTATGTAAATTGTTGAGGACGAAATTTGGGGGTGAGAAGTTCATCACAGCCGGCTGTTCAAGGAGGCAATTTGGAACGGATTTGAACCCCATCAGAGTTGCGATTGGTGAGCCTGAGACCATAGGAACTGCGAGGAACCACTGGAGGTAAACACAAAACCCTGATAATTTTTTTAAATTTATGTTAGGATTTGTTGTTCTTTGTTGAAAGAGTAATTTAAGGTTTCGGGAACCCTTAATTTGTTGTATTTCATCAAATTTGGGGTTAGAGTGGTGTGTTGTTTGAATAGAGGGGATACTTTGAATTTGTGTTTGTTTTACGTCATTCCCGCATAATTTGTTTGCTCCTTTTTTTTATTTTTTCTTTAATAAAATACTTTGTTAGGGAATTCACAATGTACTTTTTACGGCATGTGATGTTGGGGAACATATTTGGGGATGTCCCCACATCTCTAACACCCATAAATTACAGAGATAACTCTAAAGTATATTTTGCATATTTGGAATTTTTACTGCAGTGAATCCCAGATGTTATTTTGTTGATGAGTATAGAATAGTCGACAATATTTGGTGTAGTTGTTTGGTGAAGTAGTTAATTCTTTAGTAGATTTTAATGTATCTTGAAGTAGTTAATCCCATAGTAGTTGTATCATAAAGTAGTTAATGTTTTAGTAGATTCCAGTGTATCCTGAAGTAGTTAATCTCATATGTCATGTTATATGTTGTTCAGAAATAGTAGATTCCAGTATGAAATATTTAATTATGTCGAGCACATGTCATGGTTGATAATACTGTTAATGGTGTTTAAATATTTTTAGTACCATGTTGACAACATTTGTTTTATTTTTTCTTACCTATGAAATTTGGGATTATATTTTCAGTACTAAGCAATGGAAGGAAAACTATCTCAAACAGCCTCAATTACGAAGAAGTGCAAGGCAGAGCAACAAGATCCAGGATTCCCTAACTTTAACAAACCACCACAAAGTTATAAAAGATGGAAGGACATTAATGAGGGAATAAAAACTGGTAAAGACCCACAATATCAATTCACTGAGAAGGATAATGCCATTTTAGATGGGGATGAGATTGAACAATTTGCAGATGATGGTTTAAAAACTGTAGATGTAGACTTAAATTATGAATCTGCCCCCCAAAGGAATGATTTGGGGTTTATATATGCTGAAAAGGCTTTGGGAGCCCAACCAACTAAAGGTGACCATATGAATAAGGACAATGTTGAAGCTCCTTCAACGGCTGATTCACAACAAACCGTTATGTCCAAAAACCAGAAAGAAACCTCAGCTCCCATTGACGATACTTATATATCTAATAGGAGTTTGCTATTGAGTTTTAAATTCCACTGGGTAAGATCTATCTACCTTGGGCAGGTAAAGTTGTTGTGTTCAAAAGTCAACTCCTTTTATGCTTTTATACAGTTAATTGTATCAAATCATAGGTGGACAACCAAGTACAAGTCCAACACTATGATACATGATTAAAAAATCGCAACCCTCATAAGTTGCCAACCTTAAGGGTTGTTTTCGAATGTTATACTGCAATGAATAGTTAATCCCTTGTTGAATGGCATACCGTGATTGTAGCATAACCAACTCATCATTGTTGAAGAGATGCAGAAGACCCTTGAAGTTGACCACTGTGAATGGGTATGCCCGGTTTACAATTGTTCATACGCATGACAATATTGTTTGTATCCCCATGCATTTTACAGTAGCTGTCATTTATTGTTGTGCAGGAGGTTTGGCGTCAAGCAATGAAGAAAGAATTTTAGAGCGGAGAATTGGCAGATAAAGACGATCTAACCTTTATTGAACTATTTGACCAATACGATAGATTTTACACTATAGCACAATAAGGGCCCAAAGGAGATTATGAAGATGATTTCTCACTTAAGAGTGAAAATCAAGACAAGGTGATGGATGTTAAGAGGGCGAATGTTGCAGTGAAGAAGAAGATAAATGAAACCCTGTTCTAATTGTATGTGAAGTTTCATTTAGATGTGCGTGGTTTCCAAAGTAAAGATGGTAATTATGCTTTTAGGGTTCCATTAATAATTAATCATCAAAGTCAAAACTGTTAGGAGTTGGGTCCATGCCCTTCTTAGGGGCCCAACAGGGTTGGGGTGTCTTATACAGACTCCTAACAAACCCATAGGCCCAACAGGGTTATGGGAAGAGTTAGAGTAGAATAAGGAATCATTTTGGGTTACTTTCTCTATTTCTCTCCTATTCATGCTTTACCATAGTTCTGTTCTAGATTGATCATATCCCAACACGTTATCAACATGCTAGCTCTAGGAACGAGAAGAACACATCTTTTCGTCCAATCAGAGATTTCACAGAAACAAAGCGATCAAGAGAAGAGGTATTTTACGTTTTTTATACCTATATTAAGATCTATAATATATCATAGATCCTCATGTTTTGAAAGCCTATTTTTTCCCTATTTTTTTGGATTAAAAACTAGGATTTTTAGTGTTTTTTTACCCTTGATAAAGGACTATTTTAGATCGTGCATATCTTTCACTATGGAGATCGGATTGAGGCAAGGCTACTTCAGCTGGATAGCCTACTCCGAGAGCTTTCTAACGATATATAGCACGTCTCTGGGAGATACCCCAATCGCCAGAAATAGCTCGTTGAAACTAGGCAGTTTCATGGCCAAAAAACGGCAATTTTTTTTTGTCGCTGACGTCATATATAATTTTTAATTTTTATCTTTTCTCTTTATGACGTCATCCTTATCCATAGTGACGTCAGCTGTAGTACGTGTCGAGGACACGTGGCACGCTGACGTGGCATAGCACTTGTGGCATGCATGTCACATGCGTGGCACGTGAGGCATGTTGTCATAATTATGACATGTGGCAGTCGCCGGACTATCACCGGAGATCGGCCACCGGACTCTTGCTGGATCTTTGCTAAAAAATTTGACTGGACGGTAGCTGGAATATTCTTCTCGGTAACTAGAATATTCCATGCCATTTTGGATCAGTGTACGTGTGTGACACGTGACAGTGTACGTGTGTGACACGTGGCAGTGCGCGTGTGTGGCACGTGTGTGTAGCACATGTGTGGCAAGTGTATGTGGTACGTGTGTGTTTGACACGTGTGGTGCATGTACGGGGCACGTGTGACCGAGTCAGACCGGTTCAGACCATGTCAACCCGGTCCAGACCTTGACCCAGACCGAGTCAGACCAGTTCAGAACCGGTCCAGACACTAAAACGGCTTTAAAAAGCCCAATTTTTGGTCAAATTGAGCCTAATTTTTTTTGAAAAATTCCTATTTACTAGACCTACCCTATGGGGATCCATTTTTGATTTTTTATGCAAAATATATTTTAAATTTTTTTGGGAATCGGTGCCTCGTCTAGGAACATTGGCTCACTTATATGTGATATAAGTACTCTGACTAGAACACCCTAGTTCTCTGACTACGGGGCACACACATCTTGTTGTTTTAAATAACACTCATGACTAGGATTCTATTTCACTGCACACTAAGATTCCGATCGTCATTTTACAGGGTATAATTTGTGATTTGATTCTTTTCGAGGAATTTCATGTATTTTAGAATATGAACAGGGTTCACCTTTAATATGATTCAAAATCATTTTTAGCTTTATTCTTAATACAATTATTTGTCTTCCATGTAATTGATATGTTTTGTATCTCATTACGATATCTCTTTTGTATTACAGATGTCTACGAAGCTTGAAAATGTTGAATTCGCACCATTGCTGCTTACTGGTGCTAATTACCTTACTTGGTGTATTGACGCTGACTTGTTCTTGAAGTCTCTCGGTCTGCAGAAGACCATCGTCATTGGCAACAAGGAAGAACCTGTGAACAAAACAATGGCTTTGTTTATCCTCCGTCATCATATTCAGGATGACCTCAAGACCGAATGCCTCAACAAGGTTGAGTCGGCTGACCTATGGGCAAGTCTCAAGGTGCGTTATGGTCAGCAGAAGACTATAATGCTCCCCAAGGCCATGCACCAATGGAACAACCTTAGGTTCCAATATTTTAAGACAGTCCCTGAGTACAACTCCGTAGTCCATAAAATTACTTCTACACTTGAGTTATGTGAGAGGAAGGTCACTAATGCTGAAATGGTAGAGAAGACTCTATCTACTTTCCATGCTAGTAATATTGCGCTTTAGCGGCAATATCGACGTGAGAACATGAAGACTCATGAAGCCTTGATTCAGGCACTGCTCCTCTCTGAGCAGAATGATGAACTTTTGATAAAGAATCATGGTATGCAGCCCTCTGGGAGTGTGCCATTGCCTGCTTCTAATAATATTTGGTTTCAGGGAAATAACTCTGCACGTCAGGGAGGCAGAAATGGAAAGGGTAGAGGAGGATACCAAAACACCAAAAAGGGAGGGCACCAGAAACCCTTTGGCCCTCATAGAGGTAACAGATTACAGCAATCTGGAATACCAAGAAATGTGAAGAAGGACAAGAAGCCAGATCAGGGATCCATTTACTTTAACTACGGTGGCAAAGGACAATGGGCACGAGACTGCCAGACACCAAGGGTGGCTAAAGCTAACAAATTCTGGACCCATCGTACAGTTGTTGACACCAACTCTACCCCCTATGGCGTTTGGAGTGTCAGACTTCTTTGGCGACACTAATGCCGTCATGATTCAGTATACAGAGTAATCCGTCACGATTCCCCAGTAGACATGGAATGTCACATTAGAGAGAGCATTACTAGTTTCTATTCCTAGTATAAATTTACTTTACTTTTCTTTGTCAGTATTTTTGATTTTTTTTGGAACATATCATTTATCTTTCAGTACTGTGCTCGTGACATACATGATATTCTATTTTGTTCTATTCCATGATGATTTTTTTTTCGCTATTCGTTTATTTGCATTTATAGTTTTTAATCTGCTATATATACAGGTCGCCCATGGATCTTTCTGCTTATAAGGCACTAATTGATAATAGGACGAGTCGTGACACATGTCTAGTAGACAGTGGTACCATGCACTCGATCCTTCTCGATAAAAAGTATTTCTCGCAATTAACCGCGTATGTCGGGGACATTCACACTGTTACTGGGTCAGCCAGTATCATAGAGGGCACAGGGAGCGCCATGCTTTTACTCCCTAACGGTGCGATACTGAGTATCCAGACCGCGTTATTTGCTAGTAAATCTCCTGAGAATTTACTTAGCTTTAGAGATATCCATGATAATGGTTATCAAGTCCGGACGATAGGAGATGATGCGAATCAGATTCTATGCATCACCTATTCACCTAACGATCAAGAACTTATATTAGAACGGTGTCCAATGTATTCCTCAGGGATTTATTCTACTGCCTTTTGGCATGTTGAATCATATACAATCACAAATTTTTCTCCGTTACAAGAGAAAATATTTAAGATTTGGCATGATCGTTTCAGACACCCTGGACAGAGAATGATGAGGAAAATTATCAATAGTATCTCTGGACATTCACTGAAGAGCAAAAAGATCAGAATTTTGCAAGATTGTCCATGTAATGCCTGCTCTTAGGGAAAACTTATAGTCCAACCTAGTAAGACCAAGGTAGAGTTAGAGTCTCCAGCCTTTCTCCAACGTATCCATGGAGATATCTGTGGACCTATCCATCCACATTGTGGTCCGTTCAAATACTATATGGTCTTAACATCTGTGAGATGGTCTGACGTTTGTTTTTTATCGTCTAAGAATATGGCATTTCCACGACTGCTTGCCCAGATTATACGATTGCGGGTTCATTTCTCGGATCACCCGATCAAATCTGTGAGATTTGACAGCGCTGGCGAGTTTACCTCAAGGACGTTTCTTGATTATTGTTTGGCTAATGGGATAGATGTCGAGCATCCAGTACCTCATGTCCATACCCAGAATGGGATGACGGATAATCTAATCAAACGATTACAGTTAATTGCTCGACCACTGATATTACGATCCCAGCTTCCCACCTCTGCGTGGGGCCATGTAATTTTGCATGCCGCCGCCCTGATTAGGATTCGTCCAATGGCCAATAATCAATATTTCCCATGACAACTAATAACTGGGTCGGAGCCGGTGTCGCCCATCTACGAACATTTGGATGTTCTATACAGGTGCCCGTTGCACCACCACAATGTACGAAGATGGGACCCCAACGTCCGCTCGGCATTTACGTTGGTTATAATTCACCATCTATCATTCGATACTTAGAACCCACTACGAGTGATATATTTACTGCGAGATTCGCTGATTGTCACTTTGATGAGATGATTTTCCCAGCATTGGGGGGAGAATTGACAGTCAATGCTGCGGATGTTTCCAAGATTAGTTGGAACACACCATCATTATCTCAACCAATTATGGTGACAAGGAGGTACAGCGGATTCTATACTTACAGCAGATCGCTAATGAATTACCTGATTCATTCAACGATGCTGTTAAAGTAACCAAGGCGTACATACCTACAGGTAATGTACCTGCATGACTGGATGCTCAGGGAACTGGTGTGCAACCTGCTAATAAATCCAAGCCGTACATCACGAGAGGATGCCCCGCTGCAAAGAAGGACACTGAGCCAAGGGCTAAGAGACAGCGTACGAAAAAAGAAAAGACTAATGCTGTAGTCAGTCCATCGGGGATGACGCCACCCACCAATAAGGCTATCGTAACTACGTACCCACGTGTAGCATTAGGAAACAAGCCCAGCGAGGCACATATACATGATAATTGAGAGATCTCGATTAACTTTGTTTCTAATGGCACTACGTGGGATCGCTCAGAAGTAGTAGTTGACGAAGTATTCACTTTCGCTATTGCGCTCGCCATCAAGGATGATGATCCAGAACCACTCACTGTAGACGAATGTAGAAGTCATATAGATTGGCCAGATTGGGAGTCTGCAATCAATACGGAGCTTAGCTCATTTGCTAAACGCAAAGTATTTGGACCAATAGTCCTTAGGCAAGATGCCATGAGGCCTGTCGGTTATAAATGGGTATTCGTACGGAAATGTAATAAACTTGGAGACATATTAAGGTACAAAGAAAGACTAGTTGCTCAGGGCTTTTCGCAAAGACCTGGAATCGATTTTGATGAAACCTACTCTCCAGTCATGGCCGCTATAGTGTTCCGCTACTTGATCAGTCTGTCAGTCGTTGAGAATGAGCTAAACATGCGTCTTATGGATGTAGTTGCTGCATATTTATATGGGAAATTAGATATGGAGATCTACATGAAGCTGCCAGAAGGGTTTAAGCTTCCGGAAGTGACAGTGCCAGGCACATGGGGTACCTACGTAGTAAAACTGGATAAGTTATTGTATGGTCTAAAACAGTCAGGACTCATGTGGCACAATAGGCTGACTGAATATTTGAAGGCCGAGGGCTTTACAAATAGCCTTGTTTGCCCATGCGTTTTCATCAAGAAAACGAATACTGGTTTCACCATCATTGCAGTTTATGTAGACGATTTAAATATTATCGGAACTCCGGGGGAGATCGCGAATGCTGCCGAATACCTTGGGAAGGAATTCAAAATGAAAGACCTTGGGAAGACCAAATTTTGTCTCAGTTTGTAGATCGGACATCTTGGTCGCGGTATAATCGTACGTCAGACGACGTATACTGGAAGAATCATAAAATGTTTTGGTATGGATGCGGTACATAATGTCAAGACGCCTATGCATGTCCGTTCATTGGATGTGAACAAGGACATCTATCGTCCTCTTGACGAGGGGGAGAAACTTCCAGGGCCTGAAACGCCATATCTAGGAGTTATTGGTGCTTTGCTATACTTAGCAGGGTGTACTCGACCCGACATCTCATTTGCAGTAAACTGTTTGGCACGCCATAGTTCTGCACCTACACAAAGGCACTGGAATGGGATCAAGCACATTCTGAGATATCTCATCGGTACGAAAGACTAGGGTCTATTCTATCCACAACTTGGTAAACAAGAACTTATAGGATATGCCGACGATGCATGATATTTGTCAGATCCACATAAAGGCCAATCACAATCGGGTTATGTATTATTGTATGAAGATACTGCGATTTCATGTAGGTCAGTCAAGCAGACGATGGCTTCTACATCCCCAAACTACACGGTGATTCTTGCATTACATGAAACAGGCAGAGAATGTTTTTGGTTGCGTTCTATGATCAACCATATATATCAACGGAAGTTGCGGTCTAAATTCTATCTAAGATAAACCGACGACACTTTATGAAGACAACGCAGCTTGTATCGTTCAAGTCAAAGGCGGATTTATTAAAGGTGACAAGACGAAGCATATTTCACCAAAAAATTTCCACATACACGAGTTGCAAAGGATGAATGAAATCAACATTGTTCAGTCCATTCAGCAGATAACCTGATTGATCTATTCACGAAGGCTATTGCATATCCTACATTCTAGAGATTAGTTCATAGAATCGGCATGCACAATTTACAAGATTTATTATCTCAGGGAGATCGACGTCAAGGGGAGTAGTCCCAGCCTGATGTGGACATATGCGTATTGTACTTTTTTTCCTGACAGCGCAGTTTTTATCCTAGGAGGTTTTAATGGCTGGAGGCTTTAATGAGGCAACGTATACGCATCCACAACCTATACAGGGCATATAATTGTACTATTTCCCTGCACAGCTTTTTGCCCAAGGGGTTTTGTTAGGCAGAGGTTTTAATGAGGCAAGTCGTCCTAGTATGGAATACCCCAATGGGGAGTGTTAGGAGTTGGCTCCAAGTCCTTCTTAGGAGCCCAACAGGGTTGGGGTGCCCTATACAGACTCCTAGTAAACCCATAGGCCCAATAGGGTTATGGGAAGAGTTAGAGTATAATAAGGAATCCTTCTGGGTTACCTATATATATCACTGTACTATGTACAGAGAACACAATTATGATATTCAATAAATCTCTTTCTTTATTTCTCTCATGTTCATGCTTTACTATAGTTCTGTTCTAGATTGATCATATCCCAACAAAAACCAATAGAAGAAGGTAATGAAATTGTTGGAGTCTTTGATGACCAAAGACCTAACATTTTGGAATTTTATTTTCAGTTAGTCTTTGGATGCCCGTTTCAGTTCTCAAGGTGAGAAGGTCTACGATTCGTTGCACCGTGCTTGTTTAGATGGTGGTCAACATATGGAATATAGGCGTATGGGATATTTGCTTGCTACATGCTATGAGAAGATTGTGGTCTTTATCAGCAATCATGAGGTATACACATTCTTACCTCTATTTTGGCTTAGGAATAACAACCAAATATCTAATGAGAAAAGTGTTTAAAAATCTTGTTAGAGACACTATTAAATTTTGGTGGAATGTGTTGGGTTCAGACAACCAATATGTCCGATTGTTTACAAGGTACCAAACACCAATGCCTCCTGTTTATACTCTCTGGCTGACTCATGTAGATTTGGGCCTTCGTGGTGATTTCCAAAAGGACATGCTGCATAAGTGGTTTGGTGTAACAAATAAGTTATTCAAGGCTTTGCTCAAAGAGAACAACGTTAAGGGTTATAAAGTGAATGACCTCATCTAGTAAGCAAGAATGGGAACTGTATAGTACATTTGGGGGAGGGGGTGGTAACCACTACTAACCTATTTTTTTGTTGTAAATATTTTGGGATACTTATTGATGGCAACCTATTTGGTTTAGTGTGAAATCCTAATTTTAGAAGGGATGCATTTTTCTATTTTTTGGGATAACCATTGGTGGCTGTAGTTGTTTGATTGTAATATTTTTGGGAGACTAAATAATGGGAGTATACTTGGTTCAGCATTAATTGTATATTTAAAATTACTGGTTATTTGCATTATATGTATGTTCTAACTATTGTTGTATTGCCGATCAACTAGGCATCTGACAGCATGCTATTTGAAGATTGTCGATTATTTAACGTAAACGGCAATTTAAACAAATTAGGTAAGATGGATGTATGTTGGTCACAGGTGCATGCAGTTGTTTGATTGTAATTTTTTTGGGAGACTGATTAATGGGACCTCTTGATTAATATACTTGGTTTGGTATGAATTAATTGGTTCTTGTTCTCATTTGTCTGCTGTTGTATTGTCGACCAAGTAGGCACCCAACAACCTGTTATTTGAATATTGTCATTTAGTTGGCATAAACGATAATTGCTACAATTTGTACAAGACTCGACAATACCTAGGCACACAACACGATCGACCAAATCGATCATTCCAGAATTTATTATCATAACTGCAATTCAATATTATTATAATGGATTCCAAGTCATAGTATGAAACGATCACAATGAAAAAACTGCAATGAGTTATGGTTATTTATTAAATGTGGTTACAATACCATACAATAAGATGGTTACTTAGTTTTGGACATGACACTCATAAAATGCATTGATATTGAAGCAAAAAAAATTCAACACGTTGCCTTCTTCTTTCTCTAAATGTTGTTGTTGTTGTGGTTGCCTTGCAATTGTTTAACTTGTTTCTCATAAGTCCCCCCCCCCCCCTGCATGGAGACCACCATAATTTAGGGAAAAAACAAATGGGATACGGTTATAGATTAATCAAGCAAAATATGGGGAGTTGTGTATAGTATCGAAGTTACACTTATTTGTTTCAAGTATCTTTGTTTTAAGAAGTGGACATGCCCATTTGTCGTGGTTGCGAAATACTCTACATCTTGTGCATGTTCTTTTCTTCTTCTCAATAGCTTCTTCTATCCCCCCCCTTCCATCTCCATCCCTTCTTGTGATCTAATTTGTCTCGGCCTTTTATTTGAACCATTAGAGGGTCTAAAATAGGAGTTTCTAACATCATAGATTCCACCAAAAGACTTGTCATAGCTAGCTCCGATACATCCAAGACTGTCAAAGACTCATCATAATGGTCATTACTCAATCACATCTAGCTTCAGAACCGTGAATTCAAAGTTTTATTTAGTATTTGAAGACCTATCAAATAGTAGCGATGCGCGAAGTGACAAGTAGCTATGGCGTAACAGTTATTTTAAGTTCTCTACCGATAAGTGACTCTCATCATACGATTGAAAGAATTTGTTTGCACCTATCCTCCACCTTGTCATAATGAAAGCATCTGGGTTTTAAGAATGTCGTATTTCAAGAAAACTTTTAGGAGGTGCCGACATGGGAGTCCAACATACTCAAATGACTTGCATCCACACTGATCAGTTAGCTTTTCTAAGTCTATATGCAACTCGAACAACTCTGGATGACCACTATGTGATTTCACAGTAAGTACACATAGGTTGCCTTGTACAAATATTTATAATGCCACGAAGTGAACTACTTGGTCGAACTGTTGTTCAAGTTTATGGAACATTGTTTTTGTATATATCTTTGCAGTGTCTTTGAGATGGGTCTGATGAGGAGCTACTTGGTGGTATTTGTGTTTAGAAGCGTAGTCTTCTTCCTTCTCTCGTTCATATATTTCTAAGAGGGTAGTGCTATACTTGGTCAGAAAATTATACCATGCCTATGAAAAAGGTTGATCGACTCCATAATGGTATCCATCTCTCTCTAATATTGAAGATCCCTTGTATCTAATGGTTATCATCCAACTTATTTTTCTTCATTAGTTTCATCCACCTTGCATCGAAAACCACGGGATCGTAGGTATTGTGCATTATCGAATCAATATATTACTTGAACGAAGATGGGACCAGATAAGCATGACCTATTTTCTTTAGGAATTTGTGTGTGATATGCCATAGACAGAGCCAATGGATGGTGTTTGGGAAAACTTGGAAATCAATAAAAGCAGAACTGAGTAAACACAAATTAAATATGCCCAAGAATATATTGTCGATTACATCTTGTATACGACAATATACCATGTTTAACCCCAACACACCGACAATATATATTTTCGGGGACATCTTGCATACGACAATATATTGTTGTCGATAGCATATTATTGACGACAATATGTGCTTGAAAGCACGCTAACTCATTCATGCTTACCTTGGGTACCACCGCTCCCATAGCTGCATCCTGATCAGTGATAATTGAAGTAGGGTATTTGTTGTTCATTGCCTTCAGCCACGTATGAAATAATCATATAAATGTTGATTTTTGTTTATTCCTTAGTATAGTACATCCGTATTGAATCCTTTGGTAGTGGTTGTTAATTCTGACAAATGGGGCAAAAGGCATCTTATACACATTGGTCTGGTACGTAGTATCAAAGGTCACCACATCCCCGAATACCTCGTATGCACACATTGACCGTCCATCAATCCAAAAGAAATTTAGTGCTCGGTCCTCTTTGTCCAATTCAATATCGAAATAGAGCATTGGATCTTTAATTTGTTTCTTCCAAAAACTACTCCAACGCCGCTTGTGCGTCACCTCTTGCTAGCCTATCTTTGTTTACCTTTGCCTTGTGGTTGTAGCAGTCTTGTTTGTTAAAAGTTTTGTCTGAAAACAAACTCGGTACCTTACTGACTGAAATGTTATGGAGCTCAAAGGTCTTTGTAATTTTTTTTGCTGCTTCTGGGAAAAATTGGTTCACCTTCATGCGATGATGATTGCGCGGAGACATAAGTTTATGGGTATGGGAATCAAAAAAACTTGTCACAACGTATTTACGGAGTTTGTTATTTCAATTGATGTTCAGCGTAGCTTTTTTACCCGTACTTATCCGATGATCTTCTGCTCCTATCTATTTTACTGGTCTCTGGATCTATCCCATCTCTTTCACTTTACTATAGCTACATCCTCTAATCTGTCTCTCTTAGTAGAATTCTACTTCTTCATGGAAAATCCTTGAGCTCTTCCATATTGTTCAGAGCAAACACGTGTATCTTCAACAATCTCAAAATGTTTGCCCTTGTACGGGGGGTCTGCCAAGAATGGATAGGTAGAACATTCTAGAAAATCAAATGGAATACCTCTTGTAAGTTCATCTTCAGCCCTTTCTGGTGACTCTTCACCAATGACTTTTGACCAATTTTCATCAATAGGGTCCTCCATTGTATGTTGGTCACACTGGCACATTCATAGATAAAACATTCAGAACTATAAAATATTTAGTTTGGAACAAGGGGGAAATAGATTTTATAGAGTAATGAGTCAAAATAGTAGTTCTTTTAATTCCAGAAATACTGCGATTACATCATGTAGCAAAAATGTTAGATTACAAAATGCATACTACGCTAACCAAAGCAAAATACGACCCCCTTCTTATACTAACTAGATGTTCTACCCCCAAGACACACTATCTGTCATAACATCTACTTGCAGTCACATTCCTCCCAACTATATGAACCCTTCTACCAACTGTCTGATGAATTATAAGATGAATCGTAATCTGCATTCATATATTTTAAGTACCTCATTTTCCAATACTTAGTTTATAGATGGCCGAATTCTAATTCGAATTAAATTTTAGCTTGTACAACCTCTTCTACCTCCACTTGTTCCAGAATCTCATCTCGCTTTTTGCCAGGTGGGGAAACTGGAATGTGGACATCATCCTGGCTCTCGGTGTCATCCATGCAAAAATACCTCATAATTAATTTATGTACCCATTCGATACATCTAAACCCCATTGCTATTCTGAAGGTTCTGAAAGATGAACACGACTTAACACATTACAACCAACCCCAAGTGTAATTGGTTATGAACTACAGAGTGTTGTTATGTCTAATTTGTAATAACTATCTGTTCATTGTTGTTATCATATTTACTGCTATTTTCTCTTAGACATGTTTATTGATTATTTATCTTGTTTTTAATGTTTCTAAAGTGTAGTTAGAAAGTGTTCTTTGAGTATTTAGATAAATACAAATTATTTATTAGTATATTGTTTAATACTTAGGTTTGAAGTTAAGGTTCTTATTAATGATATATTCTCTATATTTATTGTTTATAATTGTTTTTGTTGCAAAGCTATGGGACGAAGGAATGCACCACAAGTTGATGGAGAAGATAACGAAAATAAGGCAAAAGGAGTGTTCAGGGGGAATCCAATTATGAAGATGGCTTTTATGGAGAAATGTCAAAAATAGGTAAACAAGAAACGATTACAAGGGACTTCTTTGAGTTCAGCCGCTTGAAAAGAAGTGATAGAGGAGATCAACACAAATTTTTTGACTAACTTCACTCAAAAGGACCTCAAGACCCAATGGGATTACTTCGGGTGGAGCTATATGTTGTGGTGGTCCTTGACCACTAGGACAGGTCATGGGTATGATGACGCTTTATGGACGTTTGACTGGCCAGAGGAATATTGGGCTGGCATTTTGGTGGTAATTTTTTTTTCGCAACCTTTTCTACTTATGTGAATTTGGTTTATCTATATTATATATATATACTCATAACAGGCATATTCTAAAGCAAAGAAGTTTATGACAACTCCACTTGCAAATAGGGAGATGCTGAAAGGCCTTCTTGAGGATACAATTACTACAGGAGACTATGCATATGCAAAAGGTTTAGAGTATGTCCCTACTACCCAACCTACTAGTGAGTTTGTTTACATAGTTGATGGTGACATCCCCATGGGCACAGCTAATTTTGGGGATAGTGGAATTGATAGCCCATGGGATGTGATGATTATATCCATGGATGATATGCCTATCAGTCCTATAACTTAGCCCAGTCCTACTAGTGCTCCACGCACACCAGCATCTGGAAATGGATCTGCTAAAGGAAAGAAGGCTACTGCAAATGTAGAATAATCTCTATTCAGTTTGATCACTGAGTTGATATCAGCTTTTAGCAACAATGGCCCAGGTTCTAGTTACAGTAACAATGAGAATAAAATATATGAGGTAATGAATATTTTGGACAAAATGTTGGATACTAATAAGATAGAGGAATCTTTTTTCTACTTGGTGGTGAAGGTGTTGGGAGGAGCAAACCAGTTTAACTACATGACTGCTTTTTTAAGAATGGAGGAAAGACGTCGTCGTGGGTTTTTGAAAATGCTTATTGGGTGAGTATTATAGATGTGGCCTTGAACTCTTTCTTAGCCTGTGTGGTAAAAAGATTATTTTTTGTTATATGAACTTCTCTTTTGGTGATGATGTAGATCTATTTTAATTTAAGGTAGTGCTTCAACTTGTGTTTGTGTTGTTAAGTACAATTGTTGTCCAGGTTATGTTTAAATTTTTGATATGATATACAGGGTGTATGTGTTGTTATTTTTGATGTTATCCAGGTTATGTATTATTATTTTTCATATGATATCCAGGGTGTATGTGTTGTTATTTTTTATTCTATCCAGCTTATGTTTTTTTTTTTTTTTTTTTTTTTTTTTATGATATCTAGGGTGTATGTGTTGTTATTTTTGATGCTATCCAGGTTATGTGTTGTTATTTTTAATGTTATCCTGGTTATGTGTTGTTATTTTTGATATGATATCCAGGGTCTATGTGTTGTTATTTTTGATGTTATCCAGGTTATGTGTTGTTATTTTTGATATGATATCTAGGGTGTATGCGTTATTATTTTTGATGTTATCCAACCTGGATAACATAAAAAATTTAGGTTATGTGTTGTTATTTTTGATATGATATCCAAGGTGTATGTGTTGTTATTTTTAATGTTATCCAGGTTATGTTTAATTTTTGATGCTATCCAGGTTATGTTTAAATTTTTGATATGATATATAGGTTATGGCTATATATTTTTATGGCGGTGGTTGGTGGAGGTTATGGTGGTGGGAGGTAGAGGTTATGGTGGTGGGAATGGGAATGGGAATGGGGTAGTGTGAAGGTGGTGCTTTAACTATGGAGGGAATGAATATTTGAGCTTTTATTAGGGAGAGGGGTAATTCAGTAATATATGATTTTAGGGTTTTAAGTTAGTTCTAACTGTTCTAAAAAAACAAGTAGATTATCATCTAACTGTCATGACTTAAAGGCTGAGTTAGAACTGAAACACTCCCCTCTGATTTAACCTCTAAGTTGACTTAGAGAAGAGTTAGATGTTGGAGGATTTACCTCTGACAAAAGCAAACAGACTCTAGAGAAAGGTTCTGAATAGTGGCACGACACGATCGATCAATTACTACTTTAGAAATTTACCATGAAAATGCCACCAAATCCAAAGATGCCTCATTCGGTATTAGGTAAAAATTATACTCAGAGCGATACTTGGGTACACTAATTACTACTCTGACGTACAAACACACGTAGTAAAATAATACCACAGTAAAAATCTATGATATACTTTTGTTATATCAAAACAAAGAGCTATAGTTAAAATGTGGAGTCGAAAGTTTCCCTCCCAATATAATTGGGTCATTTAAACTTCACTACCTCCTTTTACTAGAAACACTACCTAGATGAGCCCTCCCTTGGTTATATAAGCCAAAATATGGTGGACTTTAATCATAACAAAAATCTATCCCCCTCTCATGGGTTTATCTCCCTCTCTCGTGAGATTTTTGTTCCTCTCTCTACAATTTCACTCTCTTTCTCACTCATTCTCTCTCTCCACAATTTTTGTCTTTCTCAAATTTGTTCTTCAAACTCTAGAGAAATAGAAGGACTCCGCTTGAGATTTTTGTCGTTGCCGTCATCTCTCTTTTGTTCTCTGTCTTCATCTCTTTTTCTTCTTCTTTATCTCTATAGCCATATCTCAACTCAAAATTTAAAAATTATGACAACACCACTTATAGTCAAAATTAAACTTAAGAGAGAAAGATTAAGTCAATTGGGTATATGTTTGTGGGAAATTTTATTAAAATTTATGTTTGAATGTACTTTTGAGAAGAAATTTGCAAAATTAATTTTTAGGTTTTTTCCCATACCCTATATTTTGTATATTATAGATGTTAGGAAACCGATGGGGCAAATCGCAACGCAGAAGCACAATACGATTTAACAAGAACTTGAAGAACCAACTCTAACCAAAGAGAATTTAAACAAATGCAATAAAACACATACACGAGGTTTAAATTAGGTGGAAACCCTAAACAGGATTATAACTACCCCCGACAAGCACGACGATTATATTATCACACTAGGGTTACAAGAAGTTCTAGAGATCACTAAAACCTTACCTCTACCCTTACATATAATCCCCAACAATAAACCCTAGAAGAACACCTGAAGAAATCTCTCCAGAGAAAAACCCTAGATTTCTCCATTTTATATCTCTAACTCTTTTTCATAGTAAAGAGGCCTTTAAGATACACTCAATATTTATAGGCATTCTATTAGGTCATCTTCGAAGTACGCATCACGAGATAATCCATCGCTATAGATTAAATCTCATTCGAAACAAACTTAGAAACAAACAAACAAAGCCATTTTTGTTCGAACGAGTCATTAGGTCATTTGAGCAACCATTTGACAATCCTCTGGAATTTTGGCCCAAGAGCACAATTCGTTCGAACGACTTCCCTACTCATTCGAATGACTTTCCCCTATTTTGAGCAGTAATCTTAATAATACAAACACTGGGATAGTAGCTTTCAATATTACCCATCAACGCTAGGTTATTAGCTTTAGAAACTCAAGAGTGTGTTTTTTTCTATATTTTTATTTTTTTCATTTTTCCCCACCAATGTTAGGAACCTAATATTTTGTATGTTATAGAAACGCAAGGCCAACAACTTTAAATATTACCCATCAATAATAGGCCCCTAGCATTTTCTATGTTTTAAAAACGCAATGCCAATACTTTTAATATTACCCATCAACACTAGGATCCTAGCGCTTTGCATGTTATAAAAATACAATGCCAATAACTTTCAATATTACCCATCAACACTAGGACCCTCATGTTAGGAACTTAGATTTTTTTTCATGAACGTTAGGCATCTATTGTTGATAACTTAGAGAATTTGTTTATATCCAAAATGTTGAGGATAGTGAGATTAGCAAAAACAAGTTTTTGTTGGGGTGCTCCTCTTTTTAAAGAGGATGGCTACTAAGCGTACTAAGCGTAGTGACCCATAAAAATTTCCTTTCATCTACATTGCATTGTCCTTTGCATTAATATTTAATGTGTCCAGGTATTTCTAATCATCTGTTATTCCTTTAGAAGTTCTATTGTTTCTTTTTTAAGTTATAGGGGTAGAATGACATTTGCAGAAAAATGGAAGTCATCTAATTTAAGTGAGGAGTTCGTGCCAAAACATCTTTGATTACCACATTTGAGGAGTTTGTGCTAATTCTCCAGCAAACAAGTAAAATATTTAAGAGAGCTTACATTTATAATATTGTCAATGGGTATCCCTTAACAATTTCTAACGACCAGGATTACTCCGTAATGATCACCATGCATTCAATGATTTATGGCAATCCTTTTTACATAAGGTTGACCCATGAGGTTAGCAACAAAATCAAGCAACAGCCAGGGTAGACATAGGGGACGTTTCTACAAGCTTGCCTCAAGTAGTAGAGGTGGGGTTGTTAGTGGGGAGCTTCCCAAAATCTTGCTTTACAAAACTGGCTTCAAATAATACTGCATTTGAACTCGGTAAGCTCCATACGCTTGAAATAAAATTTGTTTTCACTTGAACTCGGTACTTTCTTACTATAAGTGATCCCGGAGGATATATATCCCTTTATTTTTTGACTTCGCATTTCGGCGCAGATTGGGCCAAAGGAATTATGGTTCTATGTGATATTTTACACTACAACCAACCTATTTTTGGACTTGGATCTATGTAATTAGCATATGCATAGTTTAGGTATTTTTCATAGCCAAAAACCTAATTTCTATTATGAGTAGGATTCTAACTCCCCTCTATAAATAGGTATTGTAACCCAGAAATAGGCAATCAAGTTTCTCCATATTGTAATCGTTTTAGAGCAATAAAGATAAAACCCCAGGGGAAGATTTTCTCGAATTTGTTCTTGTATCTATTTTTCTTTTTTCATTATTGTCTTCTATCAGATTGTGGATTAGTAAGTTTTTCTCATCTGATTTAAATACAGGAAATAGTAATCCCATTGTCGATCAAAACCTAGATATTGTCGAAACAATAGGCGTTGATGCTACGGTACTAACCATTGATTTTTGTCTTACAAATGTACCTTTAGAACCCATATTTGATGACATGCCTCTCTATGATGTGCCTGATGTGTCACCCTTACATGCACCTTCAAATGCACCTTCACATGTACCTTCAAGTAAATCTTCAAATGGACCAAGATGTGTTCCGTCATGACGGTTACATTATTCATGTGTACTGATGATGTTTATCATTTATCTAACCACCTTATTGTCATTTACACTAGCTTTATGTACAGTTTAATTAGTGTCGGAGAAAGCTTGCGGTTGGAGATGGACGCAGAGTTTGCCAATGGCCTCTTTACATTAGACCCCACAACTTATACTAATGAGACATTGCTTTGAGAAAGAATTCATCATAGGTGATATCTTTCGAGATAGGGTGCAACTTAATAATCAAATAAGAGCATATTCTATTTTCCAATATTTTGATCACAAACACACATAGCAACTCAAACAAATGTTGTGTAAGCTGTAAAAAAAAAGATGATTGCATTTGGCGTATATACGTCACAAAGGTGTCGGGTACTTCCGAGTTCCAGATCATAACATATTATCCCTTTTTCACCTGTTACCTTGAGACCCACACTGGAATTACATACAAACTCTAAATGGCATATATCCGTAATCAAGGCTAAATTAAGAAATGACTTGAAGAAGAAACCAATAGCACTTAAGGCCAATATGTTGTACAATCATAGAGTTGCGATATCATATTGGTTGCTTACAAAGCTAAGAACAAGGCCTTGGAAGAGGTATGTTTATACTGGATCTCAAAGTTTATGATTGTCGTTATTTGTGTTTCTAACTTGTTTCATCTATGTCTTTAATGATATATTTATCATCTTGTTGCCTATGCATTTTTGTCATCTATTCTAAGGATAAAATTGTCATCTAAGTTATTCTTAAATTTGATATGTATGTCACACCTAACGATCTGATGATATTGGCAAATAACTTATTATCGTTTCTTTTGTTTTCTAGATTTAAGGAAGTTTTAGTCTCCCTTATTAGCTCATGACAATTTACTTTCAGGATCTTAAGAGAGTAGACTTAAAGTACAACTTTGACATTTAAGTAACCGGTGAGGAGAAGCGAATCTTACGTGTTTTTTGGTGTTTCTTAAAAAAGACATTCCTTCTCCTAAGGCCCATTATGATGATCGACTAAACTTTCATGAAAGGAAAATTAAAAGAAACTTTACAGATAGGCCTCGTGACGGGTGAAGAAAGTCATTTTGTCCCTCTTATATTTGCAATTGTTGAGGGTGGGCGATCTAGGAGGATCTAGACATTAATCCCCTTAGAAATAAACAAAAGGTAAACTCTGTTTGAATGGACATTTGTTATTTTCGAATAGAACAAGTTCTGAGTCTTCTATTCGAACAGAGAAATGTTCTATTTGAATAGAGGTTGTTCAAATAGACTTTTGAGTCTATTAGAATAAACCCAATTTTGAGAAGTCTATTTGAATAGACTCACAATATTCAGTTCCGAGTATTCTGTTCGAATAAAGAATTGTTCTATTCGAATAGAGGCGCGACTTATTATAGTTGTAGGTTGTTTGAAGGGCATTTTTATCTTATGTTGTAACTAAGGAACTTGTAACTTTTAAGAGGTTAAGGTTATGCAATGTAAGAGGGATCTAGAGATCCAGAGAGAGATCGAGAGTAGAATTTATTGTAATCAATTTTGAACAATTAAAGCTCTTTTTGGGAAGTTTTATCCACCAAATTGTGTTCTTCGTTTAATTTCTTTGATTAAGATAATATCTATTTCGATTGTGGATTAATGGGTATCAGATTTTTAAGTTACAATTTTTGGGGGGTTGTTAGTTTATGGTCTCCACACGTGACTAACTCAAGCAAACGAAGGAGATTATTATGAGTCCATTGAAGATTCACAAAAATCCTAGCTAGAAGGAGGTAAATACAAAAATAGGCGATTCCGAAGATAACCTCACAAAATTTGAAAAAAAGGTTCTATCCTAATTACAATTCTAGGGGCGTTTGTAGTACAATTACACCACGTGAACCTCATGAAAGTATCCACTTTGATGAAGCGACAAGAGCGCAAGAAGAAGAAAGGAGTTGCGGAGGTGAGAAATGACAAGGGTAATGAGAAGGAAGATAAAGATTCTAGTAATGCCAAATTCGACGAGGAGAAATCTGTTATTGGTAAGTCCATGAATAATATGCATAATCTTTGTATCAATTTTAAAATTAAAATTCCAGTATTCGGCGGTTTAATCGATGCTAAAAAATTAGATATCTAGTTAGATAGGTTAGCGGCCTACTTTTCAGTTTATGAATATTCAAATGCTCAGAAAATATAATTTTCAGCATTGAAATTCATAAGTTATGCACTCACGTAGTGGAAGTCCTATAAAAAATGTCACATTGTATAAAGTTTGAGTTGGAAAGAATTTAAGGTTTTGGTTCGGAAGCAATTTTATCTGATTGGGTATGAGTAAAAGAGATGGTTCAAATGGCATTATTTGCACAAAAAGTATGAGCTATCCATATAAGAATTCACTAAGGAGTTTCATAACCAAGCTTTGGTTTTGAATATTGATCTAGAAGAGTATGAGGTATCCATGAAGTACACGGGGTTTGTTAGAGTTTGTTAGAGGGGAGTTAAAGCTCTTTACTGTGGAAAATATTAAAGATGCTACCGTAAAAACAATTTCTATTGAAGACAAGTACTTGAAGAATGACAAGAAAGACGATAAGAGCATGTCGGGGTACAAGTCTAGTTGAAAAAATGAGAACAAAAAAGAGTCCAAAGGAGAGGGGTCTTCATCTAAGGAGAATTATTGCAGTCATTGTAAGGTGAGTTGACATATTTTAGATAAATATTAGAAACTTTACCCGGAGCTTAGGCTGAAGGAGGAGACGAGCAAGAGGGAGAATCATGCACTAATCGCAATGATTGTTGATCATCCAGATTTAAATAAACCAAATTCTAAGCAAACTCTTATGTTAAAGAAAACTATGGCTACCAAGGAGGCGAGTCGGGGAGGACTTTTTGTGTCAGTATTCATATGAAATAGAGCTTAGTAGAGGCCATCATTGATTCGGGTTATCAGAAGAATTTGATTTCTGAGGCGGTGGTGAAGAAGATGGATTTAGCTACTACAGCTCATCCTAAGCCGTATGGTTTGGGGTAGATTCAGAAAGACGTAGAGTTGAAGATCACGAAGTAGTGTACATTTAAGTTTGTGATTACTAATTTTTGTGAGGTGGTTCCTTTAGATGTGTGTCATGTCATTTTGGCTAGCCCTTATTTTTGAGACTGGGATATGACTCATTACTGTAGAGCTCACAAGTATCATCTTGTGAAGGAGGGAAAATAGTTTTCTATCAGTGTTTGTATGGAGCATGCCGCCACCAATAATTTAGTAACGATGACTCAGGTAAAGAGGTTGGTTAGTGTGAGTGGCAAGTTTGTGTTGTTATTGGTATGACCAGTTCAAGAGAGTCTGTTTGTTAAAGTATTGTCTACTATGGTTGTGTTTTCTAAGCAATAAACCGAAATAGGAAAGTTGTAAGAGGAGTATTAAGACTTGTTTCTTGGAATAGAAGGAATACTGCACAAGAGTGATGTAGAACATGATATCACATTGGTGAATGGTGAACCACTACCAAATAGAGGTAAGCAGGAAACTGACCAAGCCAAAAACCTTACCGAAACCGAACAATTTTTTTGGTTTGGTTCGGTTTGCAAAAGTTTTGGTTCGGTTTCAGTTTCAAAATTTGAAAATCGATAAGTTTCGGTTCAGTTCGGTTTCGGTTCGACTACAGAGAAACTGAACCAAAACTGAACTGAACCAATTATTAGTATGAGGTAACCCTTAAAAATGCCACCTGGGTCTGTCTGGAATAAACTTATCTCCTATATAAACATCACCCAAACCCATACCTTCACAAGCCCTAGGTGCTGTTTCTCACTACTACTACTACTACTACTACTACTACTACTACTACTACTACTACTACTACTACTACTACTACTACTACTACTACTACTACTACTACTTCAACCTCATCTATCTCTCTTTCTCTCTCTCTCTCACACGCACACAACTCTAAAGCCCTAATTTCACCCATTCTTTATCGGATCTCAGGTAGCAATACTCTAATTTTTTCTACTATATCTTTCTTATTGATTAAAATATAATCTAGGGTTTCTCCTCTACTGATTTGATTTTATTTGATTTGATTGTATTTTCTCATAGTTAGGTTTAATCGATTGTTGACAAGCTGTTTGATGATGATACCAAGGAAGAGAAGAAGCTTGATCTCTCTTCCCCTGAAGTCGTCACCAAGTACAAGAGCGCCGCAGAGATTATTAACAACAATTATTTCCCTTTATCTTTATTTGTGTGTGTGTGATTACTAGAGAGAGATCTGTTGTTTGTTAACTATTGTTCTAGGTTGGGGTTTGTACAGAGGCGTTACAGTTGGTTTTGTCAGAATGCAAACTTGGTGTGAAGATCGTAGATATTTGTGAGAAAGGGGATTCTTATATCAAAGAGTAAGTGTTTTTAGATACCCAAGTTCTAATTTTTATTGGGTTTTGGTCAAATTATTATGGCTTTAATTTTATGTATGAAAGATGTTATCTTTGTATCGGTAGGGATATCAAGACCGTTGTTGTTGTTATTGATTTATAGGTAAATTGGGAATATGTACAAGAATGTTAAGTGAAAGATTGAAAGAGGTGCTGCATTTCCTACATGTGTCTCAATAAACAACACCATATGCCATTTCTAATTGAAAGAGGTACTTCAGGATGGGCCAGTATAAGGCTGGGCAGCTGATGTTATAGCTGTAGCAAATACGGCTGCTAAAGTTGGTTTGAGTCTTGTGAGACCTGGAAAGAAGGTAATATACTAATACTGATATTTGATGTTTGTGTTGTTAGAATTATTTGGGATATGTAAGTTATACTACAAGACTATTTATAAAGATTAAAAGAATGGTATTTTTACTCGATGAGAAGGGTTGGAAATGTCTTAATATTCTTTGACCTATGTGTTTTTCTGAATTGGTTAACTCTACATTAATTCATTTATTGCTTCTAGGTTAGATCTTGTGACTCTGAGTTCCATGTTATACACCCTTTAAAAATTTGGTTTGGTCCAAGCTTGTACTGTTTTACCTCCACATGGTCTGCCCAATTCTTTGAATCAAAAAGATGTTTCACTTCTTCTGTTATTTTTTCTGCACTAGTAGGTTCCTATGCTTGGGGATCTTTTTCTTCTTGAGGTAGTATAAACCTGCTACTCCCTTTTTAATTTTAGTACTTTCTATGTTTTCCTCCTGGATATCTCTTTCAAATAAAGTTGTGTGCTTAGATTAGTTTGTATTGCAATGGTTATCATTAACTAGGATACATCACTGTTATTTATGATATCTGAACCTCTTTTATTTTGGTTCTCAGTTTCAAGAGTATTAGCATTGAGTTCTTCTTTGCAGCAACACTTGGATTATACGCTTGGATAGGTATTTCCTTTATCATTTTACTTCAAAAGCAATTTTGTGAATACAAAATACCACTACAACTACCATATTTATTCTCCTTATTTCTCTCTTCCTTCATGCAAAAACACATATAAATTACAAATTGAGATTATTTGTTCTTGGAATTATACTTGTGAAATAAATTTCATCTTAGTTATGCATGCATGTGTTATTTGCTTAGTTAATGTTGATATAGTCAACGTAGGGGGACAAATTGATCAGGACCGTATATTTGCTTAGTTAATGTTGATATAGAAATGTATTATTAATCCTCTCATTGACTATATTTTTTTCTTATTTCTAATGTTATGCTACTTTACTTTAATTTTTGATTTTTGAGATGTGGGTGCTCAAAGTTTTTGCTTGCAAGTTAGAGTTATTTTTGTTAATGAATGCGAGAAGAAGGCGAATGAAGTTCAACTCTATTTTTGTTTTTAGTGCTAGTTAAGGATGATTTTATTTTTCTCTTAGTGGCATTTAAATTGTTTATGTTTTGACGATTGTATCATTCTATATAAATTGGTTATTTTTTCCTTTTCTCTTTGAATTAGTTATATTTTGGAATTTGGATTCTTTTCTCATTGTCATGTATTTAAAGTAATACTATGTCTTTATGTGAAGTAATGATTTTTGTGAGTAATGTTTAAGCAAGGAATTGGACCATATAGCCCAAATTTAATTTTATTGGCTTTTGGTTCGATTTCGATTTTTATTTTGATTTTCGGTTTTGGTTTTGCATGACTTCCTGTCGGTTCGGTTCGGTTCGGTTTAGCCATAGTTCGGTTTTGGTTTTAATATTCGCAAACTGAATATTTTAGTTTTAGTTTCGGTTTAGGCCCAAAACCGACCCCCACAGACCCATGCTCACCCCTACTACCCAATATTGGGTTGTATAGAACTTCTGAAATCGAGTCTGATAAGATCAAGAAACAGGTTCAAAAGCTCCTTTGCACAGATTGCGGCACATTTCCATTCCTTGACAAAGGTCACTGTAAAGTTTATGTGGGAAGATCACCATGAGAAGACCTTTTAATTACTGAAGTGAAAGATTACAGATACACCAGTGTTTGCATTGCAGAATTTACAATGTCCTTTTAAGGTTAAAATAAATGCGTCAGACTATGCATTAGGGGTAATTTTATTGTAGGATGGGAAGCCAGTTGCCTACATTCTAAGATTTTTATAGGAGCAGTGTACAACTATCCTACCTGCGATAAGAAGTTCTACGTATTATATAATTCAGTGAAGCATTGGCAGAGTTACTTATTAGGGAAGGAGGTTATGGTACATTCCAATCACAAACTGTTATAGTTCTTATTTACACAGTCCAAGCTACAACAAACTCACCATATGAAGTGGATTTCATATCTACAACAATTCACCTTGATTATCAAGTAGAAGAATGGAGTGGACAACAAAATTATTGACATGCTATCTCTACCCCCATTCTAAGCATCCTAAGACTTGGGATGGGAATTTCTTTGAGTCTTCTTTTCGAATAGAGAAATGTTCTATTTGAGCAGAAGCTGTTCTGAGTAACCTATTAGAATAGACTCAAAAGTATATTCGAATAAACCCATTTCTGAGAAGTCTATTCGAATAGATTTAAAAGTTTATTCGAATACACTCAGTTCTGAGTGTTCTGTTCGAATAGAGGCACAACTTATCATAGTTTTAGGTCATTTGAAGGGTATTTTTGTCCTATGTTGTAACTAGGGAACTTGTAACCTTTAAGAGGGTAAGGTTAGGCAATACAAAAGGGATTTAAAGATCTAGAGAGATCGATAGAGGAATTCATTGTAATTAATTTTTGAGTAATTGAAGCTCTCTTTGGGAAGTTTTACCCACCAAATTGTGTTCTTCGTTCAATTTCTTCGATTAAGATAATCTCTAATTCTATTGTGGATTAGTGGGAGCATTTCAAGATGGACTTCTTTCATGGAGAATTTTGGGGCTAACTTTTACGGGTTTGACATTATTCATTATCGTTTCCAATGGAAATGTCTAAATTCTTGTTGCGGTACCAAAAATATTTTCTTATAAAGTTGTCCATACATATTGTACCTACCGAATAATAATTAACATCCCAACTAAATTTGACTCTACAAAGAGATCATTCCACAAGGTTGTGGACACTATTATTTGAAACACTGTATTGACCATTATTCTTAACCACATTCATCTTTAGTGGCTCATATTAAAGAGGAAATGGCAAATAGAAACAAGTAGTAATTAGGTAGAAATGATGTGTCTCACTCACTCTCTCTCTGACGTGCCTCTTTCTCCTCTTCCCTCTTTCCAGTTCTAATTACAATTGAGACCTCTCTCTCTTTCACTCATTTTGGATTAGATCTGTCTTTCTATCTTTGTCTCTCTCAACAATGGCGAAAATTAAAAATTGAAGACTCTCTCTCTCTTAGTCAAGAACTAAAGTAAAACTTACTAATTGAAGATGGTTTGCTCCATTTCTCTCTCATTAACCATTTAAAGTTTGAAACCCATATATCTCATCTCCGGGAACAAATCCTAATTTTGAATCTTTGAACCCCTAGGATTCTTAAACGTAATTTGTGGTTGCTGTCGCCAAAGAGGTAAGTAATCACTCTCTATTAAGGCGGTGTTGTAATTTTCTTTTGGGTTTTACTTCTTTTTTGCCTTGCATAGTACCAAATTGTTGGTTATTGGTGTGATTGTAGATGATTTCCTGATGATTGCCTTGATTGTTCTTGTTTGAAATGTGAATCGACAACTTTTATACAAGGCCAATCGATAATTTCTATACTAATTTTTAATTGTCAATCGACAAATCTCATTTTGAACCGGACTCTTCGACAATCTTACATTTAATATTAATCGAATATGGTGTCTATCGGCAATTATGAGTTTGAGAATTGTCAAATGATTACTTGTTCGACAATTCATTTACACGGTTCACGCATGCCCTTTCTTGTTAACTGAATTTGTTTTATGCTCTGCTTGATTTACATATTACCATCATATTAATGGTACCCAAGAAGGATAAAACTAAAGAGGATGTCACAAAGTCACCGGAGAAAGTCCCTCAAACTGCCTCTTTTAGAAAGATAAGTGTAGAGGACAAGAAGATCTTGAACATCCTAACTGTAATAATCCATTACTCAAGCCAAAAAGAAAGAAAATGAGAGCATCAAAAACTAAATTGTCCAAGGAAAAATGAAGTTGTCGAGACTGTTATGCCTCACTGAAAGCACACAAATTGAGATGGGTGATATAGATAACAAAAATCACAATGAGCCAACTTTATCGAAGTGCTAGAGTATCTTTGTACATCGATGTTTTTTGGGTTTTGTGAAGATCAATAACTTATGAAATTAGGGTTTACGAATCGTCCTTGCAATATTGTCGATTTATGCAGTGTCAACAACTACTATATTACATATTACCTGTATTATAATGTGTAGCTTCTTTTCTTATGCAAATAGTTTACAATAAACCTCTGCGGATTCTAACAAAAGAAAAAAGTGCAAACCACGAGTGTTTCTGCATGTCCAATAGTTTTGGCTCAAGACATGGACGATAGTCAGAATAATGCCACTGAGCCTTTACTCAAAGGAGATGACAATATGGCACAAAAACCATGGAGACGATGTCGTTAGAATAACGACCAAGAGTAAATGAAATTAAATGCTTAGTGATTCTTCTGTATTTCCCTTCTTTTTTTTACTATGAATGGTATTTTTTTATTCTTTTTATGTATGAGATTTCTTTAATGTCTCTCACTCAATTACAAACAATTATATTGTCTACTTCATATACAATAAAATATATTCTTTACTGGGTAAATTGTCGACATCTGAATTTATCGATAGCCCTTCCAACTTTGGTATTCAATATTGCAATTAATCGACAATATATATTGTTGTTTACTGCTTTAGTTGACAATTTGATATTTAATGCATTATTTGACAATTTTTCACTTCACAAATTGTCGAGTAATGCATAAATCGGCAATTTTACTTGACAATTTTGGTACTTCACAAAATTGTTGGTCAATTCATAATTCAACAATTTAGGTTATTCACAAAATTGTTGATCAATGCATAGTTCGACAATTTTGGCACTTCATAAAAATAATCAATCAATGCATAAATCAACAATTTTGACACTTCACAAAATTGTTAATCAATTCATAATTTAACAATTTAGGTTATTCACAAAATTATCGATCAATGCATAGTTCACCAATTTTGGCACTTAGTAAATTGTTGATCAATGCATTAATCAACAATTTTGGTACTTCACAAAATTGTTGATCAATTCATAATTCAACAATTTAGGTTATTCACAAAATTATCGATCAATGTATAGTTCGATAATTTTGGTACTTCTTAAATTGTTGATCAATGCATAAATCGACAATTCATTGTCGAGTACCGAGTATATTTTAAAAGTAGTATATAAAATGTTGATTGGTTATTGTAGGAGTATATTTCCCAGATTCGACAAGGATAAGCTAGTATAACATAGTCATAAACTCTGGGGATTGGGACCTGAAGGACATGGAGACTTTGATCTACAAGTTGCAGCCATACTAATTCCTCCACCACAGTTCATCACCTTGGACGACCTAAACTATAGAATTCGAGCCATAAACTTTAATATTCCGGGCTGAAGATCCACTCTCGATAGAATTGAAACAAACCCCATTTCTCCTCATTTCGAAGTTATGGCTATACCAGATGATTTCCACATGCCAAAATTTATTCAGTATGCATGCCTCATTTACCCTCTCACCCACATCCGATACTTCAAAGCCACAGTTGGATTGTACTCCAAACTCGACCACATGCTATATAGATTATTTTACATGGGCCTAAAAGAAGAACCTCTCAGATGGTTCCATACATTCCCTGAAGGCTCTATCGTCACATTCAGCCAATTATAGCGCCTCTTTAAGTTCAATTATGCTCATGCTAAGGGATGAGAGATAACTGTGGATTATTTATTTTTCTTCGAGCAGAGGGTGAAAGAAATACTAGAGAGTTTTTACAAGATATTCTTACAAAAAACTAGAAAGATTGGGAACTCAGATCCCAAGATCATCGTTCCCGTATTCACCTCAGCTCTGCATATCGATTCTAAAGTTCAAGAAGAACTTACCTTACACAAGCCCAGAACGGTGATAGAAATGACTGATATTGTTTATAACTACATCGAATTAGAGCGGTCTAAGAAAAATAAGATGAAAAGCTCCTCTGTCATCCAGTCTCGTGAAACATTTACATCTCAACCCCACAAATTAACCAATAATGAAGCACCCAAGCAGTACGGAAGAAATACCGACAATGCTAGAAGAAGAGACGGAAGGCCAGACAGACCCGTCCCAGTTGTACCTTCTATGACAACCACTCTCTCTGCTATCTTACCAACAATAAAGGAAGATAAGTTCTATCGAGCAGCACAAACAATTCCTGATATCCCCAACAAGCCTTTGTGCTAGTATCACAACGTGCATAGTCACAAAATTGACAACTGCTACTCTCTCATTTGAATTTTTCTCCACATGCTATTAGCTGGAAGACTTCCTAATTATGTGATCGATGTTCAAAAGTTTCTCGAAGAAGAAACTAAAAATAAAGACATTGACCAAGAGCAAGGCCAAGGGCAAACTCTCCATCTTTGTGATACTAGCACAAAGATGATCGAGATTGAGAAAGGAATGAAAAGAAAACAAGATGATCGAATTACATCTTGTTGCAAAATGACTTCCTCAGACAAATCAACAAAACTTCTCCATAGCTCCAGCAAGTCAAAGCAATTGTGTTATATTATCTTCGAACAGGGGTAGGCCTATTGTTTTAGAGCAGGGGGGCTGGGGTACATTGGGGGTTCGGGGGCGGAGCCCCCAGAAAAAAGAAGAAGGGTGTTTAAGGGTATTTATGTAATTTCAAGTATTTTTTTGGTAGAGTTTTTTATAAATCAAATACCCATAACATGTACTAATACATATCATACTTACAAATAGTCGAAATATCATACGAGAATATTACAAAAACATAATTAGTTAACTTTAACATAATTATAGAAAATATAGAGCATTATACTAACCTTACCTAAAAGTGTCTCCCATAGTTCATAAAAGTTTCGACTTTTAAAATTTAATACTATCAAACTCGTCAATGATTGAATCTATACTGAACTTTTCTACGATTTCTCACTCAATATAGATCATCATACTATCTTCAAGAAAATCATCATCCATCTTGCTGCAAAGCCTAGTCTTTATAATCTTCATTGATGAGAATATTCTTTCATTTGTAGCTGTCGAAATTAATAAAGTCAATATAAGGCGAATTATTCGATCTACAAGAGGGTGATTTTCTGATTTCCCCATTTGCGCCATTACTTGACAAAGTTGAGAAATACTTGACAAATTCTTGAACTCGAAATTCTCATTAATATCAATTTGATAGTGTTTCAATTTATAAGGTAGAAGATTATTTTCAGTTTCTGTGAAATCTTTAGAATAAAACTTGTCCACCAATTCGTAAATATTATCAATATTAAACAAGCGGTAATTATGTTTAGGATTCAAAGCTGCAGTAAAAACCAAAAGTTTCATCGTTTGCTCGTTAAACCAGCTATTTAACTCCTACAATTGCTTATCCACCGCCTCGTAAAATATATCATATCGATAATGATGTTCATTTGTATCATGACTTTATTGTTGATGACGAAACCGGCCTCGCCCAGCAACATATTGGCTCATCATATCTAAAACAAAAATATCATGTTTATCACAAAAAAGTTTAGCCTTCTCCAAGAGAGCATCCCAACCATCATCTCGTAATTCTTGGATTAAATTTTTTGTTGAATTAACAAAGTGTGTTGCACCCACAATGTTTTGAGTCTTACTTTGCAAACTTTGGCATAATTGATGAGAAATTAACATTATCTCACACATAATATGCATTACAAATACAAACTCAAAAGATGTAATTTCTTCATATGATGAACCAGCTTCCCCCCTTTAACTGTAATTCGAACCATTGTCCTTGATATCTTTCAAAACCTCACATGTAGAAATAAACATATTCAAAAAACTCGAAATCAATTTAAAATGTGAGCCCCACCGTGTGTCTCCAGTTCTTTGCACAATACCAATCTGATTAAACCCACAACCAGTTTCCAGCTCGCCACTAGCTATTAAATCTTTTACATTCTTTACATGCGCCGCATGTAATTCATCTATACATTTGGAAGACGCACTAGCAATATTTATAGCGGCAATCAATTGTTTCAAAAATTGATATACAAGACGCACTTCTTTGGATGCAGCAACCAATGTCAATTGACGGCGATGAGCATAACAATGAGTGTAATAGGCATAAGGACAGTCTTTAAGAATTAATGCTTGCAATCTATTCCATTCACCCCGTATATTACTATCTCCATCATACCCTTGGCCTTGAATATTGTGGATACTGAGATTGTTTTTATGGAGAAACTTTAATATTTCATTCTTCAAAGTAAGTGCTGTAGTATCTGGAACATGAATCAGTCCAACAAAACGCTCTTGCAAAAAACCATTTTCATCCACAAATCTCAACACTATACCTATCTGCTCTTTCTTTGACTCATCACGTGCTTCATCAACCATAATACAAAATTTTTGCTCACCAATTTCCTTGCGAATTTCTTTTCGTATTTTACCGAAAAGGATATGTAATAGTTCTTTTTGAATTGACGGTGAAGTATATTTGGCCCTTAATGGGGCATTATCTAAGACATTCTTCACTTCTTCGTTGTAAGAACTCAATAAACTTATTATCTTAAGAAAATTTCTACGATTTATAGAACCAACGCTCTCATCATGCCCTCTAAGTGCGCACGCTTGGAATTTTAACCATCTAATAGAGTCAATTATGACTTTTAGTCGTAATTGATATTTTGCAACTTGTTCTGGAGTTACTTGTTGAACGATGTTTTCAATGTGTTACGTCTTCTTCATTAGATCTCTACAAGCTTGTTTATTTATATGATGCGTAGAATTAACTTGACCAATGTGAAATGTGAATGTCTCAAGAGCATTCTTCCAATTATCGAAGCCTATTGTAGTAAAGACATTTGATCCTTGGCAGCTAACTTTGCCTTTATTAAAAACAAAGCATGGAAGATAATATACTTTGTAGGAAGAACTGGAAAACTCTAACCATGACAGATATAACTGGTACCACGACTCTTAAAATCGACGCCCTTGTTCGTTTAATGGATATTCTGGCATCCGATGTTGATATGGTCCTTTTTTTACAATGTGCAAGTCGAATTTCATCACGCCGATCTACATGATAATCATATACTTGTTGTCGTTCTACAGGATCCCATACTAAAGAACCTATATCGAAATCCTTAGATTCAATTCTTGCACGTTTCGGAGGTTGTTCTTGATTTTCTGGGATGTTTAAACTTTGTGATGGCGAATTAGATTCTAAATTTGAAGATGCTTGTTTCTTGAAGAACGCATGCATAGTCCATTTATGCTTATCCTTGTTGATGTTCATTTTACACAAATCTGTAAATTGCATATACTAAAATAAAGAAGAAATTTGTAGATTTGGATTCGTCTATCTCATTTACAAACAAATTTACTAGTTAGTAGCAAGATGGCGTAAAAACATTCCGAGTATGCTGACGATAACTCGCATAGCAAACACTCGTACTATCTCCACAATTCCTCCATCTCATTCGCTAACAAATCTAACTTGTTAGTAACAAGATGGCGAAAAGACAACCCAAGCGTGCTGACGATAACTCGCATAACAAGCACTCGTATTATCTCAACAATTCCTCCATCTCATTCGCTAACTGCAAAAATATATGTATATTAAATTACCCAATTTGAGTAAACAGCTAACAAAATTATATGCACATTGATTAAATTTATGGTATAAGTCTAAAATTAAAATCCATAAAACAAAACACCCTATCAAGCATCATCAAATATATTAGCATTCACCAAATTAATCACATAAAAATCACATCTTTACAACTATAAAGAAAATTACTGAATAAGAGATCATGATCATACCAGTAGTTATAGAGATCACTCCTTTCTAGTGATATTGATACTTGATATTTGATAATTTGCAATGAGGTTGAAGGAATCAAGGAAACAACGAACTCAATTAATCAAATGAACCTTCAATAGAGAGAGAGAGAGAGATGCTTGGAGAAAATGTAAAGATAAATTTTGGTTGGAGACTTGCATATTGTAAAAATGCTTGAAGTTGGAGAGATGCTTGGGGAATGGAGGCAGAGAGTTAGAGTAGAGATGCTTATTGTTTGGTTAACTTAACCTTGTTTCCCACTTCCCAAATCCCATATTTTCTATTTATGGATCGGGCTGGGCTTTAGGTGGGAGTTAGAGATGCTCTTATGTTTGGTTCTCACATTTTCTGGGTCGGACTGTGAGCTGCCAGGGTTGGGCTTTCGGTGGGTATGTATAGTTTTTTTTTTACAAATGCTATATTACCCCTTTCTTGGCAAAAATCAAGGGGGGGGGGGGGGGCAGTTGCCCCCTCTTCCAAGCTTGTAAATCCGCTCCTACCTTCAAAGACTGTGATACCAGTCATGTAAAGTACCCCCATAATGACTCTCTAGTCATTATGCTCAAAGCGGAACAAGACTACCTATACACGCTTCTCATCGATATAGGAAGCGCTACAGATGTTTTCTTTAAAAGGGCAATTTTACTACAGGGACTCAAAGACTTAGCTAAAGCTTCGATAACCACCATCACAGGTTTTAATGGATTACAAGAATCGACCACATGAGAAATCACCCTGCCAGTTTAGGCGGGATCAGAAACCACTTTCATTAAATTCGTGGTCATCGATACTGACTCCAAGTATTTTGGGTTTTTAGGGCGGAGTTGGTTACATTCGATAAAGGCAGTCCCTTTGATATATTATTTATCTTTGTAATTTCTAGCATATTACGAAGTCTATAAAATCAAAGGAAGTTAAGCGGTTATATGTATGTGCGAGAATACCACTATCAACTCTCACACAACGAAACTGCTAAAAGTATAGTAACTACAGCTGCAAACACCCCTCACATTCGAGCAGTATGATACGAAAGTAGTAGACTCAATTGAACTCGATGGTCCCGGGCGTAACACCTTCATTGGCTCTAAGCTGTCAGCTGATGAAAAAGAAACCATGATTCAGATCCTTAAGAAAAACATCTACATCTTTGCACGGTCTTTCCAAGAAATGCCTGACATTCATCCATCGAACGCTTGCCACAAACTGGACCTCCTTCCAGACAGTAAAACAGTGGTATAGAAATGTCAAAATTTAGCTCCCCGCTTTCGCGAAGCCGTGAATGAAGAAATTGATAAACTTCTACTTGTAGGATTTATTCAAGAAGCAAAATACCCAAAGTTGGTTTCTAACACTGTGGCAGTCCCAAAGAAGAATGAGAAAATTAGGGTTTGCGTTGACTTCACAGAACTCATCAAGTTCACGTCGAAAGATAGCTTTCCTCTCCCATTGATCCCACAACTCCTTGATTATGTAGCAGGGCATGAACTTCTTTCCAAGATGGATACAGCTTCCGGATACAATCAAGTTCCACTCACCGAAGAAGATAAAGAAAAAACAACCTTAGTCACTAAAAAAAGTCTTTACTGTTACATAGTGATGCCTTTCGGATTAAAGAATGCAGGAGCCACTTACCAACAGTTTATTACTAAAATGTTCAAAGATTATCTGGGCAAAATCATGGGGGTCTGCATCGATGATATGATCTACAAAATCTTAAAGCGTGAAAATCATTCCAACAACCTCTAAACTATCTTCGATATCTTTCGAGCCTACTAGATGAAACTTAACCCAAAAAATTACCAATTCGGTGTTGCATCCGGTAAATTTCTGAGATACCTGGTCCGCAAAGGAGGAATCAAAATTGATCTGGCACAAATTAAAGCACTCATGGCAATGCCATCCTCTCGAACAAAGAAAGATGTACATACATTTGTTGGAAAAATTGTAGCTCTTTACAGGTTCATCTCTAAGTCATCTGATCGATATAATCTTTTTTACCTCCTTTGTGGGAATCCCACTATACTTTCAAAAAAATGGCCCAAAGAAATTATTTAGACCCCTGACTGTGAACTGGCTTTCCAAGATCTTAAATAATACTTGGGGCGTTCTCTAATAATTAGTACTCCAGTTAATGGTAAAACACTGACAATGCACTTATCGATAACTGATGATTCCATTAGCTCTATCCTAATTCGAGAAGACAATGGTGTAGAAAAACCAATATACTTCATTAGCAAAACCCTCATGCCTGCTGAAAAAAGATATACAATAACTAGAAAGCAACTCCTCGCATTGGTTTACAGCTCTCAGAAACTTTGACCTTATTTTAGAGCTAATCCAATCAAAATCATTACCAAATATTCTCTCAAACAGGTACTCTCTAAAAAAGAGAAATCTCAAAGGGTTCACCAATGGTCAGTATTCCTCGGTGAATATGACATCTCCTTCGAGCTTCAAATATCTGTTAAAGGACAAGCAGCTGCTGATTTCTTGGCAGATTTTCTAATCGAAGACCCCAATTGGGAAGAACTCAATGAAGTCTTCATGGATGACTCAATTGAAAAACCAAACGCATGGTCATGAAGCACATAATGACGACTATTTACAGACGGATCAGCTGGACTGCGAGGATCAAGAATTGGCATCGTCCTCGCAGCACCTTCCATTCATTGAATCGAGAAAGTTATTAAACTAAAGTTCTATGCCACACACAATATAGCTAAATATGAAGCTATCCTCCACGGACTAGATCCTGCAATAGCACTTGGGGTGGAAGAAATAGTAGTTTACTTCGATTCCTTGCTCATTGCCAGCCATTATAATAAAATGTTCTGAACATCAGGAAAAATGGTTAATTATGCAACCCTGTGAACGAATTCAAAACAATAATAATCACTTACCTACCTCGAGCCGAAAACTGTCACGCTGATACATTAGCTTACATCGCTGCCATGCTAGAGGGCAACGAAAAGAGAACTTTGGACATCGAGGTCATAGAACATTCTAGTCTCGATATCCATCCCATGATGCAAATCACTGTTACTGAAGATGAAGACGTTGAAGACTAGAGAAGGCCATTCTATGCATACCTCAACTACAACATCCTCCCGAGTAATAAGGAAGAGGCTTGATCACTCTTAGCTAAATACCCCAGATTCACAGTTTAAGATAAAGTCTTATATCACATCACAGGAGGAGGACCTCTTATTGAATGTATCTCTAAAAAATAGGCTTAAATCAAAATCAAAGAACTTCATGAAGGAATCTGTGCAGCCTACATTTTGGGATGATCATTAGCCCAATGGACATTCATACAAGGACTATACTGACTGAAAATGCGACAAGACTGCGAAGATTTTGTACGTAAGTACTGCAAATGCCAAATCCACGCTCAAGACATCAAAAGCCCAATACTTGACTTACACATTAGCAACGTTCTCTAACCATTCATAAGATGGGGAATCGATATTATTGGACCTTTCCACCCAATATTAGGAAACCAAAAATTCATCTTTGTGGCCACATATTATTTTAGCAAATTGGTCGAAGCAGTTCCTCCATGTCATACCGAATAAAATAAAGTCATCAAGTTCCTTTGGGGGTACATAATCGCCAGATTTGGCTGCCTACAAATGATATGATCTGATAACGCCAAGCAATTCATCAGCAGTAAAGTCCTCACTTTCCTTTACAAGTACAAGATTTAACTCTCAACTTCAACACCTTACTACCTACAAGGAAATGGGCAAGCCAAAGCCATTAACAAGAACATAAAGTCAGGATTATGCAAGTGCCTCGACGAGAAAAAAGGCAGATGGGTTATGAACTACTAAGTGTCCTATGGGTATACCGGACAACTCTTCAAACATCCACAGGCTGTACTCTATTTATGATGACCTTTGCTACTGAATCAGTCATACTTTCAGACCTCGACCTACCGAGTGGTCGAAGAAAAGTTATAAATGAAGGCAATGAATTAGGACTCCTCTACAACCCCAACTGTATTGAAGAAACCCGAGACAAAGCCATAGCAAACTTGGGGCGATACCACGATACCCTAAAAAAAGCTTACAACAAAAAAGTTTAAACTCGAAAGTTTAACATTGACGACCTTGTCCTTCGACGAATCTAGGACAACACTCGACCTAAAAATTCTAGAAAGCTATCCAAAAACTGGGAGGAACCATATATTATCAGTGACAAAACCTATGGTGGGACTTACTGGTTGATGACCGAAGACGAAGTACAGCTCAAATTTCCATGAAACACTGCCCAACTGATATTTTTTACAGATGACAAACTGTAACCACTTTTGGCTGATTCCAATAAAGTTACCTTTACTTTTCAATACATCTATCACACAATCATCTTTTCCATCTTTACTTTTATTTTGTATCGACGCATACTAACAAATATGTATCGCGAACTGACATTCCTCTCTTCGACAAATACTATCCAATTACAGGATCTCATTTACAATCATTACTAATCGCACAAAACATGTCATGTTTTGTCGATTCAAATCAAAACCCAGATGTCCTATCGGGAATAAATATCTGGTAATCAAAACCCAGATATCCCATAGAGGAATCTCATCTGGTCATCTCAATCCAAACCCAGATATCCTAGTGAGGAATAACATCTGGTCATCGTTTCCTTTTTAAGTTATCCCATCGAGGAATAACATATGGTAATCTTAATCAAAACCCAGATATCCCATTGAGGAATAATATTTGGTTATCATTTACAAGCCATTACATGGCCCTCTTTCTATCATTCTATATGCTTGATTCCAAGATATACTAGCACAAACTACATCATATTACATTCTATTCATTTTATCAATCATCAATACTTAGCATAAAAATAACACAATACTGTTTCGGTCCCATAAACCATTTTTACATCTCTCGTCAAAAACACTAGTTTTTTTACAATAATGATTTACTCTATAGGAGGAGACACTACATCATCAATCTTTACAAAACCACCTGGAGCGAACTCATCCACTACTTCTTCAAGAGAAAACCCCTCAGAAATCATCATGACAAGCCCCTCGACAACCTCCATACCACGTTGAACCTCAGGGGTTTCCGGAACTTTGCCTTCCGCCTCTGAATCATCAAAAACCAAGTTCACCGCAATGACCAATTCTTTGTAATGATCTTTTCTCTGCTCTATAACAGCGAACTGCCCTCCATAATTGGCCCTCACCTTCTTACACGCCTTGAGACTGTCTCGCATAAGTTAGGCCTTTACCTCCTCCAAAACTTTCCTGTACTTCACCTCTATCGCCCTTCGAGTATCATTTACCTGTTCCCGTACATCCTTCTCAAAATTTGATCTCAGCAAGGCCAATGCCTCCTATTTATCCTTCGCCAGGTCAGCCCTTATCTCCTTGACCTGCTTATCCCAAGCCTTCTTTGCATCATGAAGAGAAACTTCCTTCGCTTTCCTCGCATCCATCTTGTACTTATTCAACTTTGCATTTAGCACTTTCTTTTCCTCGATCAGATCTTCTTTCTCCTTCACCAGATCTTTCTCGATATTCCTGTAAGCAATCAGCTGATTTGCCAGAGTACCACCACCAACAATGCAACCTTTGGCCTCAGTCAGTTACTTTTTGATCTGCATGACATTTATAATATAAGTATTCGAATGGGGTACCAAATTCCTTAATCGGAGCAAAACAGAAGAATTTCTCACCTTCGACATGTTATGGTGGCCCTCGCTAAGAAAAGTTATCAAACTCTCTACCCCAACCAAACAATCGTCCACTTCTACCTCCAACACATCCATCCCAGACACATATGCATCCATAGTCCTTTGAATCTTAGTCTCGTATTCCTCGACGTATCTCTTCTTCGACAATTCTGTTGACGCCTTCTTTTTTGGCAGCATGCTCATTGAAGCTAGGGAGGTCGCCCATCAAGTACAGTAATTGGTATCTCGACATTCGCCCCTTCCTCGAAGGCTGACCTTCAAGACATCCTCTTCGGGGGTAGCATAGTAGCAAAAGCTTGACAAGCTGCCCTTTTCTTTTTCCCCTTCCCCTGAGTTCATCGTATACCCTGCCAATGAAGGATTCTCTAAAGGCAAACTCACCTCTGCAGTTCATTTGTTCCTCGCAGGCATCTTTATGTCAATTACTAGAACTTCTGCCCCTTTTGCCCTTGATCTCTTCAAACTTACCTCTTGAAACAACGTCTCAACTTTCTCTTGATTGATAACAAGGTTGCCAATCCTCCCAAAATAATCTTTCCAAATATTAAATAACTTTTATTTCACATCTGAACTCCTGTCAATCTCCTTCAAATGATGATAAATTTTTAACCTTTGCAATGCAACTTCTCTCTAATTTATTAGATTGATCGATAATAATAATATGGTAAACATGGATGCTCTTTCCATGAATCTACTCCAAATGATCCTTAACAATGGTATTACATTAATACTGAGGGTTTACTAGAGAAGATCAATCCCACCCCAACCGATGCAATAATACATGGAGATATTCTAGATTCTGGGAAAACTTCAGCAGATGATCGAGCCACAATAAAGTTAGGTGAAATCCCCAAGGAGTCCGATCTTAACTTTAGGATTGTATGCACATTGGGGTTCTTGGGAAAAGCTACTGGCGACGAAATGAATCAAATCAAACCAGTTAACACCATCGAGTCCACATCCAACAATGAGAAACAATGCCAATGGGGGGTGATTCAACAAACCAGTGTAAAATTTTGGATGGCATTGACAATGATAATACAAGCAGTTTTGTAGATAAAGTCAGAAGGAAGCAAAAAATAGCACAACCACCTACGTCATTAATCCAAACAGGGATTAAAGGTGATATCCCTATTCTTTCAATCTCATTTGATGATATGGCCAAAAGAATAGCTGAATTCAAGTCCAGTCCTATTGGTAGAATGGACCTCCAAAAGATTAAGTTTGTGGAGGTACAACAATTTGCTCGAGATCACTGGAAAACTAAGGGGCTCTGCAAACTGATCCCAATTAGTAAAGGATTCTTCATTATCCCTGTTGAAAATGAAGAAGTTAAATTCCACATTTGGAGCAAAGGACCATGGATTGTTCAGAATCTCCCCATGTGGATTACGCCATGGAACCCCAAATTCCCTATTGATAGACACAACAATACCAATGCTCTCATTTGGTGCAAGTTTTAAGGATTGCAACTAGAATTATGGAGCCACAAGATCATTATGTCTTTGGGAAAAATGTTGGGAACACCTATTCAATTAGACCAGTCCACTATGAGCAAAGTATATGGTTACAATATGTGTGTGCTTGTAGACATTGATCTATCAAAACTGATACCAAAGCAAGTTTTGTTGGAGGTGGAGGTCATCAATCAGGAAGTCATTCTCCACAGGATTCCTAAATATTATGGACACTACAACAACATTGGGCATATAATAGCAAAATGTAAAGTGATACAAAGGGTTTGCAGACAGAATAAACAATTCCAGAAGATCAGTAAAAAGCCAGTGAACAACAACACTAACCAAGTGGTGAAGATCAAAGATGTGCAACAAATGAAGAAAGGAATCAATGAACAACAACCCCATAAGCCCAACAAACACATTTACTTTCAAGAGACACCAGCTAAAAGTAGTGAAGCATCACCAAGTATTCACTTGAACAATGCAAAATAGGTGGTTACATCCAGGGCAGCCGATGAATGGTTAACACCTAAGGCAGGGAATAGCAAGCAAGGGGCAGTTACCTCTGCTAACAGCTTAACTACATGCCTCATTCAGTTCCAAGCATTAAGTAACAATGAATATGAGCCTAGGCAAGGGGAGTATTCAGGTACACAAGCTAGTGCAGGTGCAATATTACAAAGAGGTTCAGACATAAATATATCAGATGTTGACTTATGAAGATGGCCACGAGGGAGACGATGATAGATCTAGTGCACAAGAAGAAGTACGTACACTACTGAACCCTGAGAGTTGGGCAGATGCAATGGAATTAAAGGATAGCATTCAACCCACCCTAGGGCCAAGCAAAGTTTTCAAAGGAGGTAAGGTTTACACCTTAGATCTTAGAACCACAAGATCCCAACTCAAAGCTATTTGATGAAAGTCCTCTTTTGAAATGGACGAGGATTATGAAACTCCAAAAATCCATCCTATTTGAAAAAGAAAATTGGATCACTTAAACCCTAGATAATAGGTTTTTCTGAACCAAAGATTTTCACCAATGGAGTATACATTCCAGGCTTTAGCTCAAAGATTATATCCACTGAATCTATAGATAGGAAGGGCAATATTTGGATACTTTGGGATGAGAACTCTTAGGAAACCTAAGGTGATTAGGGATCACTAAACAATTATTACAGTCAAATACCTGAATTACTGCCTTTCATTTATCCATGCCGACTGCCTACGCATTAACAGATTAGAGTTGTGGTCACAGCTGACCAGTTTTTCACTGAGCAATAACAAACCGTGGATATGTATAGGGGATTACAATGTGATACTTCGACTCTCAAAAAGGAAAGGCAAAAGACAACCTTTGGTGAATGTTATCTCTAACTTTGCTAATTTCTTGGATAGTGCCAACTTGACGGAGAGTAGTACTTTAGGTATGAGATTCACATGGTGTAATGCCCAAAAAGGACATAATAGAATATTCAGTCTACTAGACAGGTATCTCCACAATAAGCAGTGGATCGACTCATTTCATGGCTAGAGAATCAAAGTATACCCAATAACTAGATTAGACCATTCTCTACTATTTGGAGAATGTACCAACATCCCCAAACCACACAACATTCCTTTTCGTTATCTGCAGGTATGGAGCAGATATCCTAATTTCTATAAAGTTGAAGAGCTTAGTTGGAAAAAATCTCTGTATGCCACCCCGCTTTTTACGGTGATGCTTAAGCTACGAAGGCTCAAGGTCGATATTAAAGAATAGAGACGCTCGGTTACTGCTCCCCAGATTATAAAGGATGACCTGGAGCGAGAACTTCTTTATATGCAACTGAAGTTAGAACAGGACCACACAAATGGCGGTCTAGATCATCAAATGGTTATGAAAGAAAATTTGCCTGCAGACATTGAGAATATGGAGGGTATTACCTAGAGGCAACGATCCCGCATTAAGTGGCTTTATGTTGGGGAGAAAAATACAAGATTCTTTCATTCTTCAACTAAGATGAGAACAGAGAAAGCTCTTATCACTAAAATTTCCACTCCAAGGGGACTGATTCTTATGGACCAAGAGGATATAAGACAACATATAGTTGAGTACTATACCAAGAAATTTACTGCCCACGAAGTCATTCATACCCCCTCTCTGTTTGCCAACATGATCCACAAGGTCAGACCAGAGGAAAAAATCAGTTGACGGATAGGCCGACACAAGCAGAGATACAAGAAGCTGTGTTTGCCCTGGATGGAGATAGTTCACCCAGACCGGATGGATTCCCTGAATCATTCTTCAGAACATACTAGAATGTTTTAGAAGAAGACATATACTCTAGCATCACCTCCTTCTTCCATGATGGTATGATCCATAAACATTTCAACACTAATCTTATAGTGTTGATTCCTAAAGTTAAGACTTCAGTGAATATAAAATAGTTCAGAGCCATATGTCTTAGTAATTTTATATTCAAGATTATTACTAAGATTATAGCTACTAGATTATCTCTTATTACCTCTAGAATTGTCTCTAGAGTCCAAAGTACATTTATCAAAGGCAGAAGTATCCAGAATAACATTTGTATGGCTTCAGAGTTGGTGAATGAAATAAAAGATAAAATGAAGAGTGGAAACATTACACTCAAGTTAGACATCTCACAAGCTTATGATACTCTGAGTTGGAACTTTCTTATTGCAGCTCTGAACTCTTTTGGATTTAGCCCTATATTTTGTCAATGGATATCGACTCTCGTCCGTAGTAGTATGATCTCAGTTTCAGTGAATGGTAGATCATCAGGCTATTTTGTCATGAGCAGAGATCTAAAGTTAGGGGACCCTTTATCCCCACTGCTATTTATGATAGCTGAAGATATACTGAGTATTCACCTCTACCTACTGCTAGAATAATGGAAGATCCTCCCCATGGTTACTATTAAACACTATCAAGCCCCAACACACCTCTTATTCACAGATGATATTCTCATCTTTGTAAATGGTAAAATCAAAAACCTGAAATACCTGAGAGCAACTCTTACAAGATACCAGAAAGCGTCAGGATAGGAAATAAGCTTCGACAAAAGCAATATTTTTCTCAGTGGTGTACCCCTCACTCGGAGAAGAATTGTATTGAACATATTCGGGTTTTCTGAAGGCACTTTTCCGGCAACCTACCTGGGAATTCCCCTAAATTGCGGTAGAGTAACCTCAAATACTATCAGACCTCTAGTGGAAAAAATTAGGAAAAAGGCTAATAGTTGGACAAGAAAACTCTTATCATTCCAGGGTCGAGTAGTCCTAACAAGGGCTATCTTAAATAACATCCCCATCTACAATATGGCTATATATAAATGGCCAAGATCGCTCATAAAGGAAGGGAACTCTATCATAAGAAACTTTATTGTGATCGGGGGTCCATCAAAAAGAAAGGGAATTACAGTAAAATGGGAGAAAGTCTGCAAACCACTGAAGGAAGGGGGTTGGGTATCCGAAGCTCGAAAGAAGTTAATGATGTTATGTTATGCAAACTACACTGGGCCTTCTGTGACAGGAAAAGGACTGGTCTAAATTTGTGCAAGCTAAGTTCGCAAACAAAGCAGGTGACTTCATCCAATATCATAAGAAGTCCACTATATGGCCAGGTATTAAACTAGCAGCTAGATTCTCTAGACCATATATGGGCTGGTTAGTAGGGATTGGGGAAGACATTGACTTCTGGAGGGACACTTAGGCCACAGAGATACCCCTGAGGGAATATATTGAGATGCCTCAATCAATATGGACCAAATGCACAGCTAAACTTAGGGACTTTATCAACTCAGATGGATGGGATATACCTACAAATATTAGGATTCTTCTATTGGCTCTAGGGATCAATGTGCTAGAAATACCATGCAACCCGAATGAAGCAGATAAAAGAATCTAGAAACCAGATAGCTATGAGAACTTCACTGTTAGAAATGCCTATGAGACATTACGAAGCAAAGAGAATCTAGCATGGTGGTGGAAGAATACATGGAGGGGCAGCGTTCATCCTAAACTCGGGGGGTTTGTATGGAGACTAGTCAATCAGATCCTAACTTTGGATGACATTGCTCAGAAAAAGGGAATCCACATCACTTCCAGATGCACTCTTTGCCAATCACATGAGGAAACTAAAACACACTTACTCTTGCATTGCCTTGCTGCTGCTAATATCTGGCAATGGGCAGCTAATTCTTTTTATTTGTCATCTATCTCTGGTACAGACACATAGAAATCCATTATGGAAAGGAACTAATTAGCTAGCAACTATATTAACGACCTATGGATCACAACTATTTTTGCAATCTGCCACACAATATGGACAACAAGGAACGTAAAGTGTTTCAAAGATTCTAATCCATCCATGCCAACAATGAAAAAGGAGATTCTCAAACATATCCAGCATACATCTGAACTGTCCAAAGAAATGATGCAAAATAACATCCAGGAGCTACAAATCATCAAGATTCTCCAAGTACAGTGCAAGGGCAGAAGAAATACAGTTGTTCAATGCAGTTTCTGGGATCTGCCTATGCTAAATGAAATTAAAATATGTTGTGATGGATCTAGTAATAGAAACCTAGGTATTGCCGGTATTGGTGTGGTGTTTCGGGACAGTGAGGGAGCTGCTCTAGGTGCACTAAGCAAGGCGATCGGCATATCTACAAGCTTCGTAGTATAAATACAAGCGATAATTATAGGTATTCAGAAAGCAGCTGATAGAGGTTGACTTAACCTATGGGTGATATCTGGCTTAGAAATAGCAATTCGAGCATTCAAATCTGATAAGATACCTTGGAAGTATAAGGTACAATGGAGTCACCTCAAGAACAACATCCAGCAAATCAGATTTAGCCACACTCGGAGAAAATGCAATTTCTCAGTAGACATTATGGCTAGGAAAGGATCTGACAATGCAGAATCTTTTGAAGAAGAATATCATGGACGTCATGCATTCCTCACAAAAATTGAAGTTTCATTCACTGAGTACTTCCAATTCCGACCTAGATGACCTATCCTTTTGCATTTGCTTATCTCTCCTTCTAGTAGTTCATACTTGTATGTTTTTCTTTATATCAATTTGGGCATTCCTTGTTAGGTAAGGTCCCCTTTGCTGTATGTTTGAAGGTTCTATATAATTCTAAACTTTTTGCAAAAAAAAATCCTGTCAATCTCCTTCAGAGCTGCACAAACGCAAAACTATAGTTGCAAGACGCTTTAATACATACAAAAAATCAAAAACATCGACAAACAGTTACCTAACCACAAACTTAAATGGAAAGACTTTCATTTTAAAGGTTCCCCTAGATTCTTCTTATTAAACTCATTGTTCCCCGACACAAGAAGGCGTTCATCACGGTACTGCCCTCCTGTTGATACCATTTTATTAAAGAGAGGCTGTAGGGACTTATCCCTCGAGCTCAGAACACTCGATCTCATCTGTACCTCGATCTCTATAAGACTCAATCTTATCCAGTACCAGACTCACGCAGTTACAAACACGTTAATATAGGGACTTATCCCTCGAGCTAAGGACACTCGATCTCTATAAGACTCGATCTTACCCAGTACCAGACTCACGCAGTTATAAACACGTTAACAATTACACATCGACCACGAACTCAAGCAGAACGTGGATCATCTGCAATAGATGTAAACAGAACAGATCAACATACACCTGTTTCCCACGAGCTAACAGTTACACACTCAACTGCCCATGACTTCCACTTTCAGGAAAACATGTTCGAGAACGATGTTAAGCTGAGAGCAGGGTCTATAAAAGGGCAGAACTCCTAGGGAAAAAGGGGAAAGGGGGATATACAAACAATTATCTGATATCTAGCTGTTCAATCATTAGATTAACTCTCGTAATCAGATTCTCCCACTCTCTCAAGCAATAACACTACTTTCACAAAATCCTCTACTCGAGGTCGTGGTTTTTACCTATTTACAGGTTTTCCACGATAAATCCCCTGTGCCAAGTGTTATCTCTTATTTAATTCTTGGCATAATAGTTCCTGGTGTAAGGATCGATTTTAAGCCAGTTCGAGCTTTACAAAATCTGGTCCCTACATTTGGTACCGTCTGTGGAAACGTATGGTTTTTCCACGTACTTAAGGACCACGATTAATACTCATCAGTCGAGTAGTATCCAACTATGGCTCAAACACGTCAATCTTCAGGAGCTCACCCTGAAAGTTCGAGGGAACCTGATCGGGTTGCCGAGCTTCGGGCGAGCTTAATTATTGAAGCTGAGAAATATAGTCAACTCGAGCGCCAGCTATTGGAAGATCGAGAACTCTACGAGAAGGAATCAGATCGAGAGCATCAAGCTCGAGTTTTAGTGAAAAAGAAACAAGAAGCTCAAATGTTAGCTTTTCAAACAGCTCTGAAAGCATTACAGAGCAGCCAACAACCACCAGCCCTGAGAGAGTGTGAAACAGTACCAACAATCTTAAGTGTTTTCGTTCACGAGAGGCTAGGGGCACATGAGGTAAATAGTACAAACATTTCAAGGATTCATTGTGAGGATCCACCAGCACTGATAGTCTCAATTCATTTGGGACAAGAGGCGCAAACAGATATCAGTAGAGATTGCAGACCTTCCAAGTAGCCCGAGGAAGCCTTGCAACCTCCTTACCAACCCCCACTTCCTGAACGTGTGAGCGAGGAAACAGGTAACCACGTTCCCAGACTCATACGTCAGACAATTCCGATAATTCTAGCAGCCCCGGTAGTTCCAGCGGCTCCGACAGTTCCAGTAGTTCCAACAACTTCTATCCTCAGCATTATATCTCTCAGGAACTCACGGACCAGCATATCAGGAAAATCATCGAAGCAAGGGCTTTAAACGTGAAGGATGACTCGCACAAATTACAATTTAACCCAATTGCTAAAGAATTATTTGATACGAATGTTCCAACAGGTTTTCATACACCCAAGATCATCAAATACAAAGGAACCGATCCTGGTCAACACGTTCAACAATTCCGCGACTCATTAGGTTTGTATTCTAATTTGAATCACATCAGGTTTCTGAAAGACGGGAGTTATCTGAAAGAAGATGACGTGGCTCAAACAACAGAACAAGCAGAGGAGAAGCATCTATATCATCTCAGAGTCAATCAGGTTTCAAATTCCAACAGTGTCAAGAGGAGGAAGTTGGGCGAGTGCTGTGACCTTGCCTTCCAAGACAAGGAAGCCACGCTCCTCCCAGAGTCAAGCAGTCATCGAAAGGGAATCTCCTTCGAGGACTACGACACAGGACATATGAAGTATCCGCATCATGACGCACTAGTAATTATGCTCAAAATGAGGAACTTCGTAATGCACACTATGATGGTCGACACAGGAAGTGAGGTTGAGATCTTTATTCAAAGCACAATTGACCAAATGGGACTCTCAGATCAGGTCGTTTAAAGTGAGACAGACATCAGTGGATTTAATGGGTCCAAAGAAGAACGAGTTGGGAAGATCACTCTCCCGATCACAGCAGGGCCTACCATTATCGGCATTATTTTCTACGTCATCAACACCAAATCAAGGTATTTAGGGATACTAGGACGATGTTGGCTGCACAATATGGAGGCTATCTCGTCCACTTTCCACCAAACACTCCGGTTCAAGCATAACAACGGTATTTAAAAAATCAAAGGAAGTTGGAAACTCTCTCGAGCTTGCGAGAATACAGTCTCACCAGTTCTCGACCATTCAAAACAAATTACTGCATTGCAATCACAGAAGGCTAATCACCTCGATGGTCAGTCTTCTCCAGCCGAGCCCGTGGAATACGTCGAGGTCGATGGAGTTAACCGAGGTACTTATATTGGTACAAAATTAATTCAAACAGAGAAAGAAACTTTTATTTCTTTCCTTCAATCTAACAAAAAAGTTTTCGCATGGAACTTCCAAGAAATGCCAGACACAGACCCTTCAAAGTCTTGCCACATCTTAAACATTCGCGAAAGTGCCGCAGCAGTTAAGCAGAAGCAACGTAGGTTATCTCCAGCACTCAGAGACGAGGTGAACAAGGAGATTGACAAACTTATCAAGGTCAGTTTCATCCGAGAAGCCAAGTACCCAGACTGAATTTCTAATATCGTTGTTGTTCCAAAGAAGAATGGGAAGGTCCGGGTCTGTGTGGATTTTACAGATCTCAACAAACACACGCCAAAGGACAGCTTTCCTCTTCCAATCATTCATCAGATCCTTGATTCTTCAGTAGGTCACGAACTCTTGTCCATGATGGACGCCGCTTCGGGGTACAATCAGATTCTGCTCATAGAAGCAGATCAAGACAAGACTACGTTTATAACAGAAAGAGGTCTCTACTGCTACAAGGTCACGCCATTCGGCCTTAAGAACGCTGGAGCCAGTTACCAAAGGCTGGTCACGAGTATGTTCAAAGAACACTTGGGAAAAATAGTTGAAGTCTATATTGGTGACATGCTTTGTAAGAGTCTAAAGAAAGAAGATCACATCTCTCACCTCTCCACAGTATTCAGTATATTACGATCCTGCAGAATGAAGCTTAATCCTAAAAAATGTTAGTTCGGCATTCACTCAGGCAAGTTCTTGGGACATCTTATCTGAAAGAATGGGATAAAAGCAGATCCATATCAAATTCGAGCTCTTCTATACATGCCTTCACCATCAACAACGAAGGATGTACAAAAGCTCGTTGGAAAGATTGCAGCAATCAACAGATTTGTATCGAAATTCTCGGACCGATGCAAGTGGTTATTTATGCTGCTCAGAGGTTCTACTCAACGAGGTGAAGGCTCAAAGAATGACGATATCAACAGGACACCGGAATGCGAAGCAGCTTTTCAGGAACTCAAAACTTACCTATGGAGGGCTCCAATCATGAGTACTCTAATAGTCACCGAGGAACTGATTATCTACCTCACAGTTACTGATACATCTCTCAGCTCGGTTCTCATTCGGCTCGAAGGAAAAATTGAGAAACCGATCTTCTTCATCAGCAAGGCACTCACTCCAGCAGAAACGAGGTACTCTAAAATTGAAAGATTACTTTTAACTCTCGTTTATACCATACAAAAACTCAAACACTATTTTCAAGCACATCCTGTCAAAGTCATGATGAACTACTCACTTTGGGAAGTATTGTCAAAGAAAGAGAAACCAAGAAGAGTACAACAATGGTCCGTCAGTTTGGGGGAGCACAAAATCAAATTTGAGCAGCAAATTTCCAAAAGGGTCAAGCAGTCGCTGATTTTCTAGCAGACTTTCCAGTTTCAGATTCTGATTGGGAAGAACATGATCCAGATCTCGCCGTAGATGCAGTAGATGAGATTCTACCCTCCAAATCTTTTGATGATCGAGCATCATAGATATCTCAAGAAGGGTGGAGGCTCCTCACCGATGGTTCAGCGGGACCTTCAGAGTCGGGAATTGGGATCGTTCTCATTAGACCTTCCAACGACAGAATCGAGAAATCCATCCGTCTCGACTTCAAAGCCTCGAACAATATTAGAGAATATGAGGCACTTATTCACGGCCTGGACATGGCCCTCGAACTAGGAATCACTGAAATCTCAGCGTTCATAGACTCTCTTCTAATCGTTCATCACTACTTAGAACATTACAAAAAAAGTAGCATCATGGACGATTATGCAGCTCTGGTTGCAGAAAAACTAAACAAATTTCACAAAGCTACACTTGAATACCTCCCTTGTGGAGAGAATTGCCACACTGAATCCTTGGCTTACTTAGCCGGAGTATTGGTTACAGAATCATGACACCTTTAAATCGAGGTTATTTCTAGCCCCAGTATTAATCATACGACGATATATGCGATTAACACTGGGGGCGATGTGATGGCGGAAGATGATTGGAGGAAACCTTTTGTTATTTATCTCGGTCAGGATAACTCATGCAACAGACCACTGCCAGATGATCCACAGCAGCGCAGACACATCATCGAGAATTCAAAATGCTACACAGTCCAACCAAACGGCGATCTCTACAAACGCTCGGTCACTGGTCCATACCTCAAGTGCCTTTCTGAAGAACTTGCCGACAACATGCCTCGAGATCTACATGAAGGAATCTGCAGATCCCATACAGCAGAACGAACTCTTGCTAATGGAGCTATTACCCAAGGAGTGTTCTGGCCAGGGATGCGGAAGCAAGCTAAAGAATACTCAAGGAAATGCGATGCATGTCAGCGTCATGGGAATCAAATTCGGGCCCCTGCCCTCGAACTCCATGCAAGTAAGGTGTACTGACCGCTCAAGCGATGGGCACTCGATTTAGTTGGTAAATTCCCCAATACTCTGGGTAATAGGAAATTTCTCCTTGTTGTCACGGATTACTTCACCAAAGGGGTCAAAGCAGTTCCTCTATGCAGAACTCAAGAAAAAGAGGTCATTTCTTTCATTTAGCAGCATATTATCATAAGATTTGGTTGTCCACATTTAATATGTATCGATAATCGTCCTCAGTTTGTTGGAGCAAAGGTCGTAGCATTTCTCAACAAACACAACATAATCCATTCTCCATCAAACCTATACTACCCCCAGGGAAACGGACAAACGGAGATCACAAACAAGATCATCGTGGATGGTCTCAAAAAGTACCCTATGTTACAGAAGAAGGGCAACTGGATACGTGAGTTACCTCACGTCTTATGGGCTTATCGAACTATGCCCTGGAAGACTGCACAATGCTCTCCTTTTCTGCTCGCCTATGGAACTGAAGCAGTCATCCCAACAAAGTACCACCATCCTTTGAGAGACCACGAGCTCACAGACGAAGAGAATGAGTTCGAATTGGTTTGCAACCTCAATTGGATCGATGAGATAAGAGATCGAGCTATCACAAATCTTGGTCGATATTATCAAACATTGGCAAATTCATTCAACAAATGAGTTTGCACTCGGGAGTTTGCCATCAGCGATTGGGTCCTTCGAGAAATCCCAGATAACAGAAAAGATCTACATGCTGGGAAACTAGCGGAAAACTGGGAAGGTCCTTTCATGGTCATAGGTCGAACTGGTCTGGGTTCTTACTATCTCATGACGGAAGCTGGTGACAAAATTCCAAATCCATGGAATACGAGAAGATTGAAGTTATATCGACGCTGAACAGTTCCTCCATCACTGAGCATCGTTCAATCCACCTTGAGATTTCACCTCCAATGTATGTACAAACTCTTTTCAATCAATGAAATTTCATTTTATCATAAATCCCTATCAATCAATGCAATCTCATCCAAGAGTAAAAATACAGTTTATCCTAGCTCGATCCCTAAAGGTAAACAACATCCAGCATTAGTAATGGCATAGATAATACTAGCCTAACTTCTGCAGATTCTCATACATCCGAAGGCGGGGGCCATAAATAACCTCTTAGCCTGAAGATAACAAGCCTAAAGCATGAGTAAGAAAAAAATTTGCTCGCTGCCGCTAAGCTCTAACATCCAATATTGGTATTAAGGCATAGATAATACTAGCCGAACCCCTGAGTATACAAAACCTCCGGGGCTGGGGCCATATAGAGCCCCAGCCTACGGATCAGGTCTAAAGCACGAGTGAGATGTTGCTCGCTGCCGATAAGCCCAACTCTTCAATATGGTATCAAGGCATAGATAATACTAGCCGAACCCCTAAGGAAACACAGATCCGAGGTGGGGGCCATAAAGAACCTTTTAGCCTGCGGTGATCGCCTAAAGTACGAGCAAAGATAATACTAGCTCGTTATCGCTAAGCCTCCCTGAAGTCCAAGGGTTGAAGCACAGATAATACTTACTTCTACACCCACAGACTTCTTCTAATTCAATGGGTCAAACCCGAGAATAACTCTCCTGCGGGTGTGGAAATATTATTTTCTCATATCAGCATTTTAAATTACAACGCTCCTCTCAAAGTCTTACATCGAGCACTGAAGCATCAACATCTGCTACATACAAAAGGTACTCATTTTCAGAGTTCAATTCTATTTCATTTTAACTCTGCTGGATTTTCTTGATGGGAGAGCAGTCGACCTTCCTCCCATAATAGGAGAAGGTGAGACTACACTCGACCTTCCTCCCACAACAGGAGTAGGTGGGACTACACTCGAGCATCCACCTATTTTAGTCCTGGATGACATATATTCTGGAGCTCGTTCAGCAACAATTTCTCTCCCTCGAGCTATATGTTCAGCCGTCGTGGTCTCGATACCACGATCCATGACACCAATTGGATCTATGATCGAGATATGAAGTTTACATGCGCAAGTCCTTCCAGAGAAGAAATCTTGCATCAAATCTCTCTCAATTTGCAGGAATTTTATTTCCTCAACAAAAAATGCAACCAATACACTTAATTGCCGTTGATGCAAAACTTCCCCATCACATTTTTCTTGTTCATGAACTACTAGTTCCTTGAAGGCTTTGTGAGTAATAGCAGCGCGCTTGTTATCCATCCAACGACGAGCTTTCAATTTAGCCAGTTTAACATTTAATTGATCAATACGCTCACTCATCTGCCTTGTAAGATCTATCGACTTCTACCGAGAGTTTGCGAGATCAATACGCATATTCTCCACTAATTCTTCTTTTCGACGAAGAAATTCCTTCATCTTTCGACTCCCTTCACCAGAAGTAATTTCACAATCCCTTTTATCCAATTTAAATTTTAGATCTTTCTGATACTTCAATTCACGTACACGTAACTCCCACTCCGATTCAGAAATTCGCGCACAAAGTTGATTAATTCTTTAATTCATCTCTTTCTCACATTGCGTAGCCCTCCTCACGTTTCCGCGAGCATGGGCCAAATCATCCACCAAATTTTGGTTCTTGGCTTGAATATCTACTAAATCAGCCCTGCTCTGAGCCTCTTTCCCTTTTAAACTATGTAAATCAGCCTTCAAACGATCTAACCTGGTAATCAAACTATCAGGTATTTGTTCAGAGTTACGCAATTCTCAATCTTTACCCACAATACTACTGCTCAATTTTTCAAAATCATCCTTAGACACGACCAAGTTAGTTCGCGCAGTATCCAAGTCATTCTTTATCTTCAACAACAGCTCGTTCAGAGCACAAATGTTACATTTCATATCAGATATCTCTTCATTTAACGCTCTAATACGGTATTCGGCTAACTCAGCCTCGTGCCGAGAACCTGACGTAGCCTTTTTCTTTAACTTAGCAAGTTCGCTGGTAAGCTGGTTCAAAGCCAAATCCCTGCTCAAAATTGTTGCAATCTTTTCCTCGACTTGTTTCTTAGCTTCTTCGAGCTTTTAAGAAAGCTTCACATTATTATCCAATCGATCTTCATACTGGGAAATCAAAGCCTCATATTCTTCTGCATACTCAGCATTATACAAAAGAGTCTGCTCTTCTCTCTTCCGAGCAGTATCTAGCTCCTTCTGCATAACAGTTAGCAGGGACTCACAACATCAGTACCTAATGGAGAAACAGGTCTACAAAAGCATATTGATAAACTTGTAGTACAGACACCGACAAGCTCGAGACAACCAATTCTTCCTTAGCCTACTGACAATAACAAGTTTTGGGCACAAGACAGAGGATACATACGCAAACATTCTGAACTAGACTAAACATACAATATCTATTGTTAAGTTTCAGGGGTTCTTCATCAGACCGCTGAAGACATTCACCAAACACCCATAAAAGGTTGTCGTTCCACACTCGCCCTGCTGAAGACAGGTCGAAGAAGCATGGTCTTACAGAACTAGAATAAAGATATGCACCATTAGTTGCTGTGACATACTTTACAGCATAATACTCCTGTAAATCCTTGGCCGTAATCCTCTTCTCACTACCAGATGCAGCCCATCTCCTATTCAAGGTATCGCATACAAAAATAACTTCCCAAAAATTACAATTCAATTGCGCCGGACAAACCCCAATCAAATTCATCACACTCTTAGCCAAATTGCTCAAAGGCATAGTCAACCCATAATCGAACTATACTAAATAGCAACAAAACTCATCAGTTCGACTATCCTTCATAATGCCTTGGACATACTCCAAGGATACTTTGTACCCCAAACGCCTGCACTTCATTTCTTTGGCCAAATCAGGCAGCAAATACAAGTAATCCCCTCCTTGACTGACACTACAGGTCCTAAAGAAATTACCCCTATATGCAAAGGCGTACCCCCAAATCCCATCTATGCTACTTTTGGCCTTACAGAACTCCCTAAACCGACTAGAGCCTGTTGGGTACTCAACACGAGAACCCTTCAGACGAGGCCATTCTATCAATTCGGCTACAGTATCCTCCTCATCCCCTACCCCAATAACAGGAGATAAATGCCTAGGAGATCTGCTTCATCAACCTTTGCACAACCAGAAATCTAAGCCATGCTAATCTACAGTAAAGGGTCTACTTTAAACCGCTGGTCCAACAAAACCAACAGATAGGTTGAGGTATATATATCAATTTTTATCTCACACTATTAGATCACTTATACAATTACAAACTGTCTCAAAAGAATTTTTATCGCCTCACAGTCGTTATTCCTATTGTTATAGTTATTTCATTTTTATGTTTTGTAGGGATTACATCCTTATCCCGACACAATAAAGATATTTATACAAAAACACTTGTAAACCCAAATACAGACTTACCTTCAACACCCGAGTGAGAGTCTGCAGCGTTGGTCTGCACCAATTTGCTCAATTTTTGCAACTTCTTCAAAACCTCCTCGATATTAGCCTCCTCTCGTAGTTTGCAATTGAGACTCTTAATCACCGTTTTCCTCTTATCCTTTCCTTCTTCGGCGGTAATGGAATCGTCAGTTGAGGTCTTTCTTTCTCTAACCATTCTCTTCTTTTTTTGGTTTTCTATATTCTGAGAGGGAGAAGAGGGGGTACTTATGCACTTTTCCCTGAACCGCTGGCGGTTTGGTGCTTTCCAGTAACCAGTCCTCGATTCCTGAGTCGAGCCGTCTATTCGTTTGAACCTGTCAGACGTGTCGTACCGCTTCGGTGAAAACACCTTCCCATCATTACACCACATATTATATTTTAGCGTATCTCTCAGCCTCTTGGTCTCACTTTTTTCACAATACCTCAAACTCATGACCCTGAACTTTCTACTTTAAAAATTTCACGTACATTTGTTTGCCCTACTTATACACCTTGACTTTAATGTCAAAAATAGTTAGCAACACAAATTCAAAAATTCAGTTTCAACAAACAATCCTGGTCATAGCCTATTTTTGTGAATAGACTTTTTTGTCAAGTAAATTCGGGAAATTACATTTCAAAAATTTAAAAATACAACAGCCAATCACTCCAATCCCGGAGATACTTGCATTTGAAGCAACCGGTGTGCCCAACAACACCACAAGCCTTCAGCAACCCTGCGGCGACATCCATATCCTCATTAATGATCTCCTCTCTAGCCATCATCAGGATAAACTTTTTACGATCTTCAACAAACCGCTAGCAGATACGCATGGACTTGGACCAGTACACGCGATTCATTTCCTCGCCCCATTCTACGTCAGTCTTACCCTCGTAGTTCGCTCGGAATTCGAGCAGAACCGCATCATAACCTTGCTGCCCAAAAATAGCTTCCCTTATTTCATCAATCTTGAATGCTAAATGCAAGTCGTTCAGCACACGCGCTTCAACAGCCCTCAGAGAACGAGTCTTCACCATTTTTAATGAATAACCTTCTTAGAGAACAAGTCACACTTTTACACTGTTAAGTTAACATGACTAATTTTTTGATTGACTATACGCAAGGTATTTCAGTTTCTGTAACCCACTCGTCCCGGGTTCGAGCTACTTACTGTTATCATTTCGTGCTTAATCGAGCTCTTTAAAGATTATATTTCGAGCCTTATATTTACATCTGCTAAGCTCAATTCATTTACGAGGTAAAATAAGGTATGTTATACCACCAACTATTCCCTCCCATAGTATGTACAGCTCGATGACATGTCGACCATTTCTACCTTTTGCTAGTAAAAAGCAAACAAGATATTCTTTTATTACGCTCGATTTTTATCTAACAAGCTAGTTTCAGGACTATTCCTATAACGTTATTTTACAATTACTGAATCAATCTCTTCGAAGCTCGATACTACAAATACTTTCTCAAACACGAGGATAGGTCTCTAGTTCTTTTATCATTGCCGAGATACTCCTGATCTTCCATAGAAACCTCCACTACAGATCGCAAAGTACAAGACTGCAACAGGTCAGAAACCTCTTTCCCCTTCATTCTCGTGCAGGAAGAATTACAGGAAAAGCGATGGCACCGAGAGAGGCGATACATCTTCTACCTCCACCACCGCCGTCTCTTCCTCCTTATCCACACTAACCCGGAGTTTGTGAAGGTGAGAAGGACTCCTACCTTAGAAACCGGACCATTAGTAGAGACCAGGGATTTTGCATCACATACACCCCGGCCGCTAAAACGGACGCTACATAATACCCGGAAATATTTCAAACAACACTCCTTCAAGAAAAAAACAAAGGGAGTCTCTCTACTCTGATAACCACAAAACCATATCCAGAATCCCTCCATGATAAAAAAATACCAGGTATGATACACTTGATTCCTCATCTTAGCCATGATTTTACAAAGATACGCTTCCAAAAAACTCATTTTTTTTTCTCACTCTACAAAACAGGCATGTTTGTTTTTCTCTGCAGCGAATTGTATTGCAGGTTATTCGGCAATCAAATCTACTATTTATAGCAATACCGCATTTAATGCACACTGTTTCCCCAAACAGTCATTCGCTCAGGAAAACTAACAGTCCGCCCATGACACTCACGCGTCATAATGACAACCTATTCTTCAATACAGACGTTCCATTTTTCAAACGTTGCTTACGTCATCATAAGGTTTGCGTTTTAGGGTTTTTTCTCGACTAAAGCCACACGTGAGTTCAGTTACGCGGGGGCGATTGATGGGACTTATTCCTCGAGCTAAGGACACTCGATCTCATCTGTACCTCGATCTCTATAAGAATCGATCTTATCCAGTGCCAGACTCACGCAATTACAAACATGTTAATGTAGGGACTTATCCCTCGAGCTAAGGATACTCGATCTCATCTCTACCTCGATCTCTATAAGACTCGATCTTATCCAGTACCAGACTCACGCAGTTACAAACACGTTAATAGTTACACATCGACTACGAACTCAAGCAGAACGTGGATCATCCATAACAAATGTAAACATAACAGATCCACATACACCTGTCTCCAACGAGCTAACAGTTATACACTCAACTGCTCATGACTCCCACTTTCAGGAAAACATGTTCGAGCATGATGTCAAGCTGAGAGCAGGGTCTATAAAAGGGCAGAGCTCCTAGGGAAAATGGAGAAGGGGGATATACAGACAATAATCTGATATCTAGTTGTTCGATCATTAGATTAACTCTTATAATCAGATTCTCCCACTCTCTTAAACAATAATACTACTTTCACAAAATCCTCCACTCGAGGTCGTGGTTTTTACCTATTCACAGGTTTTCTACACTAAATCCCCTGTGTAAAGTGTTATCACTTATTTAATTCTTGGCATAATAGTCCTTGGTGTAAGGATCAATTTCAAGCCAGTTCGAGCTTTGCGAAATCTGGTCCCTACAGAGGCTTCTTAAGAAACCTCACAAAGTATCTAAACCCTAACTTCTGTGGGTTTTGCTTGAGTGCGTAGTACACACATAGATCATCCACTGTGATCAATGCTTCTTCTCTGGTCTTTTATCGACTGTTTATCACCCTACATACGCGGAAAAGGTCATAAAAGTTTAGGTTAAACAGACCTGGAGCTACATCAAAAAAATTAAGCAACTTTTTCTGATCAGCTCAAAGAGGATGCCTCAACTCTTTTTTAATATATTCTCGATGAACAAGAATCCCATCTAAAGGAATTTTCTGATCAGTCATATCATGCAGATATTCCTCCAACCTAATATCTTGAGGAATCCTGTACTTCCCCTTAAAACTCAATATCTCTTTTGTTTCTAGACCTTCTCCATATCAAGTCTCTTCACTCTCCTCGACATCTTCCTCTCCTCCCCCACTACCTTCTCGATCACTAACCTAAGATTTATGATCCACATCCATTTCAGTACCTTAATCATCTGAAACTTTAATGTTTCTGTATGCCACCTTAAATTGTTCAACACTAGCTACGTTTGCACTACTCGACCCCACCCTATACCTACTTCCCAATTATTAGGCACAGGTTGTTACATCAATTATCAGGGGCTCTACATCTTAAAGGTTATTGAATATATCTTTATCATCGATATTGAAGGGTTCAACCATTTTTATGAGCTTGAAAATCAGATTCCATTTTTTTAACAACAATTAGTAGTTATCATATCTGATACATTATATATGTTCTTTGCTAATGTTCATATCGTTGCCAAGTTTCACCTCCAGCACATCATTACTATCATTACTACCATTATTATCATTACTATCTGAATGATATCATTACTATCTGAATACAAAGTTACTACATTAAATTCTCGATACAGTTATTCTTTACTATTTTTTCTAAGTCCTAATATCGATTACTATGCTAATGTTTGTTGTCAAAGTTTAGGAATTTCAGCTTCTCGAATACGCTTTACTTGTTTCCCGTAAAAATGAACCGAATTCATAAAATATGGGAATCTATCTTATCTGGCATAAAACCTGGCCAAATCACACCTAATCTGGCGCTCCATTACTGGAAATCTCCCGAATATCACAACAAACCCTATAATCGCGTCGTACTTGCAGTGACACCCATAAATCACTCTCTCCAATCATCGCCTCTCATTTTCAACAACCTCTCTCTCTTAAACACCCTATAAATATTTTGATAGTATTGCCACAATCCACAGAAAACTTTATCCATCAATAACGTGAATTCTGTCATTAAAACCCTACCACAGTAATTTTCTAACAACTTTAACTACATCCTTCCTTCAAATTCCTTCATATACTATCATTAACATATATGCATCTGCACAGGTTTAAACATAATCATTTAATATCAAGCGAGTCAACAAAAACTACTAACCTTGAATTTGTGCTGCCTCAGTATCCCTCTATTTTGCCCACTTTACCCGCTCAATTAGCATACTGATATCTTCGTTCCCAATTGTTAACAGTGATTTAAGCGTTGAACACAACGTATTCTCACTTGAAGAAATTTTTTTAGAGTTTGCAAAATGTTAACAGTCGCATACCATGGGGATATTTATAGACCCCACGCGACTGTTCATCGCACCACTTCACGACCGTTCGAGTAGTCGAGCATAACGCCTTCTCCGTCTTTTCTCGAAGTCTTTTATTCTTTGCCTTCTCAAAACCAAAAAACCCATACACTGTTGCTCCAAACCTTCCATATCTCTTTGAACATCCTCTGATATATCCATATTCGATAAAGCACAACTAATTTTATAACAAATATGTTGTATATCTATTTCCTTATACTTTAAAATATCACCCACATGAATACACCTAGCCATTTAAATTCTTTCTTTACTGAAACAAATTTTACCTTATTTATAATTCTCCTATATTCTCGTGAAGATCGTCCACAAAATTCTAATTTCTGATTTTACTCGACAATTCAATTAACAACATGCAAAATTGGGTTTGTAAATTTCATTTAATCACACAAGTCACAAAATAATTGACAACATTTATTACTACAAACATCGACAAGAAAAATCTAACAAACAAAAATCTTTCTACTCCATAGTACAATGCTTATTCGATCGTTACATTACCCTGCTTCAAAACAATAATGTCTACAACAATTCCAGATAGCAGCAACATCCTCCTCCCTAACCAACAGTTTAGTACGAGTATACATATTACGTACTTATTCCGAAGGACTCAAAAGTTCAACTCGGCAATGAAAATGAAACTCCGCTTCGGCATCCTTCGCCTCAGCCACACTCATCTCTTCATAATTCAGTTTCACTGGAACTTCCATTTGAAAATTGACGTACCAGTTTTCGAAGTAACGCCTATACATTTCCCAATACTTAGCTTGAACACGACTGAATTATTCCTTATGTACTTGCGCCCTAGTCCTCACCATTTCCTCTAACACAAAATCTCAATTTTTCTAAGTATACGGGGTACTTATAGTACAACAAAGTCGTAAGTCAATCCAATCCCACATTTAATTTTTTTTGGAACTTTACACATCTGAGTCAAATTAAACATCCTCAAAATTCATTCCTGGCCCCATACAAAACAAACTATACTTCAAAATATATTAAACTCAAAAATCATATACATTCAGTACAATCTACCTCGACATCAAATAAATTTGATTACTTGTTTATTTCAAACTTAGAGATCGCAAAACTATAAACACAATAAAAGATTGAAGAATACTTTTTATTCATAAACTCTCTATTACATTTTACATTCGATAATTCACTCTTTCGATTACATTACATCCAACTACAATTTAAATTTGTTATTCGACATAAAGAATTAAGTGTTACGTGTTTCTTTTTACCAAAATTTGACCTTAGCTCTGGCAAAATGGGCAATGATATCCTAAGAAACTCATTGAATCTTAGGTAAGGGAACTTCTAAACAGACCTACATACATACAAAGACAGCAGCATAAAATTGCAAGAAGTTTTTTGGGTCGACAAGTTCGATGGGGCACCAAACTAGCCTTCGCATCATCATCTTCAATATGAGCATTGGCCACTTCTCTGAACATTTGAAGACCTCAACAACCTTTTGAAATAGTAGCTGACACTAGTTCCATTGGATACACCGCGTGTAAATGCTTTCTACCTCCACCTCCTTCAAATACCCCAACCATCATCATGACCACCGATACCAAATCAAGCAACAACAAAGACTTACAACCACACTTTACCTTAGTATAGTCGTCATGGTTACCATCTATAACCTCAGGCCACTTGCTACGCCACACCTGGGGCTACATCATTACCAAAACCACCGAACAAATCATTCTTTAAACCATATATTTATAACCTCTACTTCCAGTAACAAAGTTTAATGTTTTGCATTAAATGCTCCTCATGAAAAACATGACCCAATTCACTTGACTTTGACATCAGAAATGATAACATAAGGTCTTTTGTAAACATTTGAGAACATCTTCAGATTCTAATTTCTTCTCGACACAACCATAAGTACTTATGTCGAGAATGGGGTAATTATAGTAGCATATTTCCCAGATTCGACAAGGATAAGCTAGCATAACATAGTCGAAGACAGTCCAGTATTCGAGAAGGCTCCACATCTACAACCACAATTCCTTGACCTAGTAAAAATAGCCATTGTGTTTCGTCAAGAAAGAGCTGTTAGAGATTCGCAAAGTTTGCCTACTATCCCCAAAATAGGAAACTATTTTTCATTTTTATAAACTGCCTGTATCTACTATAAATACAGGTAGAGAATAGATTATTTAGATCCACAACTTAACTATTCATTCTTCTTTACTGTACTACCACCCCTTAAATCATAATAACTAGCGAACTATTAGATTTTACATCAAAATCCTCCTCAAGTTCATGGTTTTTCTCAGCTTTTACTATGTTTCCACGTAAAATCTTATTCATTTAAGCTTATTATTGCACCATCCTTACTAAAAGTATTGACAAAGATTACCGTCCCAGAAGACATGCAATTACAGTTATGCTTAAGTGTTTTGTCAGTAATCCTTAGTTTAATGTCTATTTTGAGTATGCATTATTCTTGATAATGCAGGCTATTAAAGGTTAATTTATAGTAGTGCATAAAATGTTGATTATATGGATGGGTCAACAATTAGTTGTCGAGCACTACAGACACTCGACAGTAATTGGGTGTCTCAATTGTTGTCAATATGAAGGAATGACAATGGTGAAATGTATATTAATTTTTTTGTATCAGAAACTATCAAAGTTAACGATGTCTAGAGGATAAATTGTCGCATATCGCACTAATCGACAATACCTAGGTAAAGAAATTGTCGTTCTCACAGTGTTTCGACAATAGCACCTGTCGCATATCACCTGTCGTGTGTAACCTTCACCTCATATTCACGGGTTTAAAAACACATATTCACCTAAAGGCAGCATATACATGAAATAGTACAAATATGTGCTATGTGTCCGTGTTCAAAAATTGTCAAATAATACATTGATTGCTGACAATAAATTGTTCACTTTTTGACAATATGTAACACATGTGGATTGTCGATTACTATAATGTTTAGCAATATATTATCCGTCGTATGCATCTATCAACAATTACTTACAGTGATCAAAGCATAAAAAACAAATCATAGACTGCCAATAGAAAATGCAACATATTCAAACCATAAACTATAAGATTTAACACCCAAAACCCAACATATTTAAACCAAATTTCAGAAATCACAGTTGTTAGGGTTTTCATTTTCTTCTACATTTATTGGATCTTGACAACTTCAGTTTCCATCTTATGGTGGTCTATACCCCAGAAAAATGAAAAGATATAATTATCTTAGTTCGTAACTTCAGTCGCGCTCCAATTTTTGTAAACCGCAAATCAAATTGTTCTTGAATCAGAGGCTAAAAACAAAACCCAAAATGGTTCATAATTGCAGAAAGAGAAAGAGAGAGTGTGATAAAAGGGATAAGCGACCAATCGATTTTTAGGGAGAAAGATCAAACCCTAGTAGTCACTTTTGAGTGAGAGTGAGAGTGAGAGATCAAAGCCCAATAATCGTTATTTATTTTTAGGAAGGGATCAAAACCAACCAGTCATTCTCGCGAGTGAGAAAAAGAGAGAGAGAGACCTTATCGATGTTTGGGTATAGAGAGAGAAAAAGTAGGTTTATTTTCAAATTAAAGCATATGACTGAGGAAGGAGGTGAGTACATTTTATTTCCGCCTAATTACTATTTTTTTCTATTTGCCATTTCCTCTTTAATATGAGTCACTCATCTCTAGTTAAAAATTATGGTCTATACAGTGTTTCAAATAACAGTGTCTACGAATCCTCTGTTAAAATATTATACATTAACTATGATCTATAATTGAACAAGTAAAGGAGATTATACTAACCTCTTCACCTACTCTCTGAAATATCCTTTATTCTTGAGTGGAGTCTTTCCTTGGATTGGCAACAGATCTTAATGGGATGGTTTTCTATGTTGTAGCCTCCAAGTGAGACTTCCTCTCTATTTAACCTGATAGGGCTAGGATAGTCTTCCCATTATACTCTCAATAACACCTACTTTAACTTGGTGTAACAATTGGGCACAATCAATAACACCTATACGACCAATTAACATGTGTGCTCGTAAATCGAAAGATAAAATAATGAGTAGTACTGTTATAGATGGAAAATCTAACAATCTCCCACCCAGAGCTAACTCAATTTTAAGTATATATATTAGCATGATTCTTAATTTTTTATAAAAAACGGATGACCATTCTTTATTTTTTTAAAACCATACATGATAATTTGTCGAAGGCAATGTTAATCGAACTTGACTGTCACTCTACGACTATAAAGATGGCTAAAATGGTTCCCAGACAAATTTTGGTCAAGTCTTTGAGCACATGCCTAATTCATATCGTGGACATCAGGCTAACATCCTTAATAACTTTCAAGTATAATTTCTTTACTGGTGGAGTTTAGCGTGTGAATGGCAAATGTTTACCTTAATGATGTGCTGATATATTTCCATTAGTGTCCTATAATATGTGTTTACCAGACATATGTCATTTTAATACTTGGACAAATCGTCATGCGAAGACCATCGCTTATGCTGAAATGAAGGCCAAAGGATATGGAGCCTACCCATATCTAGCCCAAGCAAACTTGATAAACCTTTTAGTATTCTCTATAGGTACTTGATACTTAGACAACCGTAATATGATGAAATCACTCGTATCTAAAACTTTATTGTAATTGTATAATTTAAACTGAATATGTACACATATAATAACGGATCCAAATATAATGACAACTAAATAATCAAAATCAAATCTGAATTTTGACCAAAATAATAACCGGGAATAACTCCCACATGGATAAAGAATCCTAGTGCAGTAATAGTAAATGAAATAAACCAATAACTACTCCCAGGTAAAAGAGTGGTCCTCAATGAGACTCCAACAAAATCTGAGTCAGAGTAGCCCAAGACCATAAGCTCATCCAATCACCTATAAACTATTATATATTCTCTTATCCTCTTTAAATGGCAAAGAACCTTCTTGGCTGGCTGCCAGTGAATAATAGAAGGGTTCTATTGGTACCTTTCTAATATCCCAACAATAAAATTAATGTCTAGTCTCATACATATCATGCCATACATGAGGTTTCCAACTACTAAAGCATACTCCTTAGCGATGTCTGAAAAAACCGTCTCGTGTGGCATCATCTTCCTAAAGATATCTCTCTTGACATCATGAACTGTACATGTTTTACAGTCTTGCAGGTCATACATCTTCAAAACTATATCAATATATGCACTCTTAGATATGCCAAGTATCCCTCTGGTCCTGTCTCACTTAATCTTTATGCCAAGCATATAACTGACATATCTCATATCCTTCATACCAAAATGCTGAGATAAGAAAGCTTTCATTTCCTGAAGAAACCAAACGTCACTTCTAGCGAGTAAAATATCGTCGACATACAAAACCATAAATGTAAAACGTCTCCCACTCTGTTTGATGTATATACAATGTTCCATTTGTATACAACTGCCTTAGATCCTTCAGGTAAAGGTGCCAACTCCCACACATAGTTGTGAGACATAGAATCTATCTCCTCTATCATGGCATTATGCCATTAATCTGCAAAACTACTAGCCATAGCTGTACTGAAAGATACTATATCCTTGAAATCAAATAAATCTCCTTCAACTGAATAAAGATGATAACCGAAATAAATAGTTGAACGCCTCTCTCTAGGGTATCTTCGAGTAGGAGAAAGAGGTTGGACTGGAGGTGGAACGACATGAAATTAGGTAAGAGCGGGTGGAGGAAAAATCTAAGGGAGGACTAGTGCTACGATGGGGTCTAGAATAGGGTCTGGAATCTTACTCGTCACAGTGTCAATATCAGATAAACGTGGAAGCATAGCAATGCTGATCAAAATAGCAATTGGACTATGAGTTTTAGAACCCTTCTCAAAGAAAAACTCTATAGGAACAACACTGGTAAAGTGATCTCCCTCCTCTATGAACTTAGCCTGAGCACACTCAATAATCTGTAAGGATTGAGAAGGACAATAAAACATAAAACATAAAACATTTTAATCTCTCTGGGAAACCAATGAAGAAACAACTTATAATCCTCGAATCTAACTTTTCGATATTCGGGTTAAACAATTTTGCCTCTGCAGGACAACCCCAAGTACGTAAGTGATTAATACTAGGATTTCTCTCATTCTATAGATGATCCAGGAGTAGTATACTGGGCTACAATACCCTAAGCAAGTAAATACTAATAAAAGGGTCCCTAATGTTAACCGTTTTGATTGATCTTACCGTAATACTCACCTCCTCGGTCTGATCGGACAACTTTAATCTCTTACTTCTTCCTAGAAATATGTTATAGTCGTTTGTGCTTTAACATCGAAGATTGCTCAGAACACTAGTGCATTTAAAAGTAAAAGAAGTACTAGCCTTAGTAGATAAACATAATAATAAAGCCTAAAAGAATGTCAAGAGATATACGATATAACCCATAAAATAAAATAAAATAAATGATTAAAAATATACTACCAAGAAACTGAAACAAGAGATCGTCTTATCGATGGAACATAAGAGATGCATGTCAAATCTACAGTAACACCCATGTCTAAAACCAAGCAAAAAATGCCAACAAACTCAATGGGAAAGCATCAAGCATCACCCAAGAAAACTTTCTCCTTAGGCTTTGTCGGCCGCCTGCTAATGAACCCCTCCTTTCTTATTTAGCCATTTTTTGTAAGAATGACAGCCCTACTTCACATGGTCCTTCTTCTTACAAAAGAAACACTCTATAGCTGATAAAGTAGTTATTGACGAAGTCGCATTCTGCTTCCCATTCTCATTTCCTGAATGATAACTCTTCCCTGAACCAGACTTAAAATTTTTCTTCTTCGCAGAACCTTGATTCTTGAACTTCTTTTTTCCTTGATAATTAATGGACAACCTCTTCATAGAAGTAGTCTGATGAGCCGATTCTGTTTTACCTTTCTTCTATAATTCTTCCCCAGAGACCAAAGCTGCAATCAACTCATTTATTTCCCAAGTCTTCTCCTAATTTTGGTTGCAAAATTGAAACATCTCTAAACTTATTAGAAAAGACCAAACTGCTAAGTGAACCACCAACGTATCATCAATAGTAAGACTAAGTTCTTTCAAAGTAAGAACTAACTTAGAGATTTTAAGAATGTGCGAGCGCACATTTCCACTGCCATCATACTGCAACGATAAAAGCTGAGATAAGTTACTGTACTTCCTTCCCTTGACGGAACCCTCAAACTATTTTTTAATGACATCTAACAGTTCCTTTGCGGTACCTTTCTCAGTGATACCGCCGCGCATAATAGGATCGATGGAAGAAAGAATGATGAGATTTGCCATTTTATTGGCTTTAACCAATTTAGCATAGGCCACTTTCTCAACATTAGAAGAGGTATCCGTGAGATCCACAGACTTAGCTTTAGTAAGAGCGAAATCGAAATCAAGGTAGCTTAGAGCAATCTGGATTTTGAGCTTTGAGTTAGAGTAGTTAGAGTCTGTCAAGGTCTAAATATTAGTCAGTTGGTTCTTGATCATGGGGTCCATAGCTGCTGAACCAATGACTTATATTAGGGCTTGTAAAAATTAATTTTATGCGCATTTAACTTGATCTGTAAAAGATCTATAACTTGATTATGTTAATCTCGATCCTACCTAGGGTTAGGATGGTTGAGTTAGAGTGTATATAATATTTAAGTATTGATTTTTTACTCTGCGGGTACAGTGATGTATCATCGAATCCCTCATTTGGGCAGTGATTTAACATATATTGCCCCCTAGTTGATGATCACTCGCGCTCAAGACTAGACTGGCATCTTACAAATTGACTCGAGATACTTACTCACCTTTGGGCCGGGGGTTATCTTCATCTCCCCATACCATGTAGCCTATCTTGCCCCAGTAATTAATTAGAAGTTTCTTAGCCTCCTTTGGGTGGTATAATTATTTCAAGTTTAATTAGTGCAAAGTAGTTTTAATGAGTCTTTATGAGATAATCTAAACATTAGGAGAAACGTTCAACTCCATGGACAAAACTCTTTTGGGTGTATTTGCCAATTTTATATCCCGCCTTCCTAATGACTACTTGATCTCACTGAAACCCCATTGAAGATCCTTGGGCATTAAAACCCTATATCATGAATAATATATTATAGCTTATGCCAGATATAATTATATTAGAGTTTATTTTGATAACTTTTACTCATGATAATGTCTCGCTAGCTAACATATAACCATAATTTTAGAAATTCAACATGATCATAAACAAAGCATATATAAAGATTCATCTTTTTATAATAGTAAGTAAGAGCCAAAATCAATACAAAAATTACACAGAAAAATAGTAGTAACATGCGCCTGTAGAGGTTAAGGTCATGTCCAGAGATAGAAAACAAAGGCTCTCTTCTCTTATAAATGAAGTGATATAACACAACAATCAAGAGAAAAATTACACCATAGAAAAGAGAGACAATATTGGTGTTCTTCTTCGCCAACTGCTCTGGTGTGAAAGCAGGTGAGTAGTAGTATGCAAAGCGAGTACCAAATCAAAAAATATAATATTAACTTCTCTAAACTAACCCAACAGTTGAAAACCCTACATAACCCAACGTATTCTAAAGATTAAAGTGAACAATTTCCTTACTGCCAACCAAAGACTCTATTAACAAGAATAGGCCGAAATTTTAAGAGAAGTTGTTATAGATTCTCACAAGCAATTTTAATATTTAGCAACAACGCCAGCATGTTCCAAAAGTACAATTTACAACTTCAACATTATAAACTCTCCCATAATTCCTATAGAACAGATCTTGTTTAAGTAAGGTAAAACCTCTTAATCTTTAAGAATAAAGGAGAGACTGCAGTCAAAATTTGGTGAATGATTTCTTACCGTAAGATCACCAGAGCGTGATTAAAGGTTAGATCTCCATCTGATGAAGAAGAGCAGGCTGAGGCGACCGCCAATAGATCAATATCGAATTGAGGGGTTTTCTTCACTAAATCATAAAACCCAAGAATAACAGATAGCCTAATTGGGGAAGGACACCCATTAAATCCTTCAATCAGCCTTTGATCATGATTATGAGTATTGGGAGAATCTCAATCACTATTTTGGCAGAGAACAAGGTTGTGAGTTGAGCAATGAATTATGGCTGGTTTTGAATCATAAATAACACAGAGTTGAGAACGAGTGTGTTTGGAGAACGTCTTTAATTTTTAAACAGAAGAAACCCTTTGATTTCCAAAAATTAGAATTGATCACTTCGGTAAAATTAGAGAGTGACAGTGAGAGAGAGAGAAAAACTCGGTGAATATAGCTCTGATACCATTTGTTGTAATCAGATTCAACTCGTGAACAGTGAACAAGAAATAACTATAAAGTACTTTTACAAAGCCATGAAGGTACATAGAAACAATCAAATTTTTGATCTCTTTATTGTAAATAAATTATAGTATTTTATGTCCTAGCTCTGATACTAATTGTTGAAATATTATATAATAACTATGATCTATAATTAAACATGTAAGGGAGATTATACTAACCTCTTCTTCTGCTCTCTGAAAAATCTCATGTTCTTGAGTGGAGTCTTCCCTTGGATTGGTTGCTGACCTCAATGAGATGGTTTTCTATGTTGTAGCCTCCAAGAGAGACTTCCTTTCTATTTAACTTGATAGGGTTAGAGTGGTCTTCCCATTATACCCTCAAATCCTAATAAAGAGTAACACTAGGTCTCACCTACCTTAACTTGGTGTAACAATTAGACACATCCAATAACACTTATACGACCTATTATCATGTGTACTCGTAAATCGGAAGATAAAACAAAGAGTAGTATCGATATAGATAGAAAATCCAACATACACTTCCCTCATTAATCACTTATAATTAGTCTCTTGTATATACAAATCATAACAAAATTAGGATTTTAAATACTAAAAGATGCCAACTTTCCAAAATTGAACCCCGGGGAACAATAAATTTGAAAATCGATACTGGAAAGAGGAAAAACAAATTCTGCCCCTGCTAAAGTTTGAATATTACAGTAGACACCCATCTATTTTTGCATGCACGTGGGCTCTACAAATATGAATTTCATTTTTGAAATAATAAAAAATGTTTGAATCATTTAAAAATAATATATCACGCCACGTGTCTTGGAAATTTATTATTTGTCATTTTTTTCATGGGAATTATTCACTACTTCAGCCATTATTTGTTATTTGTTTCATAGGAAGAGTATCACGTGCGAGGAAATTCTAATTTTACCCCTACTGAAGTTTGAATATACGTCATTACCATTTATGATATTATTTGTTATTTGTTTCATAATAATTTGTCGGGACTTTGAAGAAATTACCCATGTAATAAGGTAGAATCTATCACCAATTTTGCTATTATTTTTTATTAGTTTCAGGGGAAAGGTTTGTTAGGTATCATGTGCAATACTGGCAAGAGAAAATTCTAATTTTGCCCCTACTGAAGTTTGAATATTACAGTAGATTTTCAAGCCGAGGGCTCCACAAGTCACTTCCGAAATAATAATAAAAGTTTAAATCATTTAAAAAATAATGTATTATGCCACGTGTCTAAATTTAATTTGTCGATGTACAGATGTCATTACCATTTCGAGATGTGTAAGGCAGACTCTGTCACCATTTCATGTATTGCTTGTCATTTGTTTTAGATGAATTTGTCAAGCCTTTAACCAAATTACTCTGTCGCCATATCTGCTACTATTTGTCTTTTATTTAGGGTTAGGCTATCACATGTGATTCACACGAGTTCGTTTGGTTTTTGGAGCAAAAAATGATCCATCTAGATTCTGATATTATTTGTGATTTCATAACTCTACAACCATTTTCTTACAATCGTCGAGTATTCTGTGTGTAATTTTAGTGCAATTTTAGTAGTAAATCTTGTGTGTGATTACTGCCTACCAAGTGTTTGATTAAAGCTTGGTTTTATATCTTTCACAGTGATGATAAAGTCTGATAAAGAAGTGAATAAACAATTTGATGAGGATAACCAAATGTAGGAGAGTAGAAAGAAGAAGGCCACCACCAATGCTAAAAATTATACCTCGGACTGAACAAAATATTAAGAGTTTTTCTTAATGAAGATATAGGAGCTCTTCGTACCACCTATTTTGCACCGTTACTATTGATTGATTCAATAGCGATGATGATGATATTGGTTGCAAAAATATTCAATCATCAACTCGATGATATGAAGTTCCAATTTGGGGGGACGGTAATTTAGATTTAACTTATTTATGTTTCCTAGATTTTGGGGCTGGGAGTTTCTTTAATTCATATTGATTTTGCATTTGAAGATCCTAAGCATGTAACAAATTTATGGAATAGGCAATTCTCCAAGAAGAAGAAAATATATGAGCTAAAGGAAGTTGAGGCGGCCTTAAAATCGGCAAAAATAGAAGGACATCATGGTAAGTTTCTAATTTGTCATTTGTTAAGACTGTTTTATCATTTTTTTTCTTTATTGGATTTGTCACCCCAAGAATTTTTGTATTGTATTTGACATTTGGAAATGCTCTTGTGTCCTTTGTTAAAGATATTTTAGTATTGTACTCTATATTGTTATCATTACTTTATATAAGTCCTTGTCATTTATATCCCATTCTCATTCTTTGTCATGTGTAGTTTAATTTTGCAGACGATTTTCTTCAATTAAATTTGTTAAACATTCTACTATCCTTTGTCCTCCCAAACAAGGGGAGAAATGTTGAGATAAAATATGTTGATCTGGTAGATTATCTGAAGTCATTCGCCAGATTTCCCTAGGGTCAGCAAGTCTATAATTTTTTATTGAGTCAAATAGTAGAGTTTGCCAATTATCGATCTGCCGATGATAAAAAATCTAGTAAAACATTATCATTGCATAGATGTACCTGAGTGTTGATGATATGGGTTTTCCTCTTTATTCCTGAACTAAGGTTTCCAAGCTACAGGGATGAAGGATGACATCATTTAATAGTCACCAAATTATGACATTTAAAAAGCTTTTTGCTAATCCAAAGTTGGTGGTACTAGATTTACAGTCGTCCGATACTGACATGCAGCAAGAACTTTTGCAAGAGGCCACGATAAAGCTCCCTTAATATCTTTTTGTCATTATTAAGTTCTTTTTTGTCATTTGTTTCATGCTTCTTGTCATTTCTTTCTTGAAGTTTGTCATTTGTTTGATTTGTTTCTCTATCATTTCCCATAATATCATTTTTCATTATTAAGTTCTTTTTAGTCTTTGGTTGAGTTTAATTGTCATTTGTATACTCTGTGTCTATCATTTCTAAATCACTTTTTGTCAATTATTTGAATGTTATATGTATTAGATAAATTACATCGAAACACCTGCAATCAAACCTATATTGGTTTATATATGCCATGAGTTGCAGAACCATAAAATTTTTTTGAAATGTATTTCGATGTCTATACTTGGATACAGAACTCTACGAGATGGTACTCTCCTCCTTGGGCAGTACCAGTACAATACTCCTGAGAAAATCAAGCAAATCGAGAAGCGAAAGCAAGAAGAAGAAGGTGATGAGAAATAAGATGGGAAAAAAAGAAGGTGAGGCTGAGAACATGGCAAATAGTGATTCAACAAAATAATCTAAAAATTAAAGAGAAGAAAAAAGTTATGAGAGAAAGGGAAGAAGTTTTCTTTTTGGGGTTGAAGGAAGAAGAACATGGAAAATAATACATCAAAAAGACCAATGCCAGCAAGAAGAACAAGACGGCTGAATAAACTAATATTCTGGTTGAAGGCATCAAGAAAAAAGATCTCATTGATGAACAATTTGATAATGTCCGACTGATCAAATGTTATCCTTAATCCTCAAGGGAATCAAGGGTAATAGAGAGCCAAGGAATAGATGGGGGACAATCCCAGATCTAAAGTCTAATAAAATTTCATCAACAAAAGAAAAATTGATTTTGTAGGTTCTAATACTCTTTTATTAGCATATCTTTAATCATTTCTTCGCTTACACTTTATCATCTCATTCATTTGGTTTTATTATTTGTTTAAATAACTATCAGAAAAAGTTTCCCCCGAAGAGGGAGTGGAGGTGGAAAAATATTTAGAGGTTGGGGAAGTGAATATGAAAGCTATATCTATTGAATATGGTGGCGAACTTCCAGAAGTATCATTTTTTTACAACTTCTGAACATTTGTTTACCACTTCTTATCTTTGTTTTTTTGAACTATGTCATTTATTTTCTTGAATTTTGTCATTTCATTTCATTTATTGTAAGTGAAGTTGCATAAAGGTGTAGTGGAAGAAGAGGCACCTCGAAAAGAAAAAATATAAAGATAATGAGGAAGATGGTGATGATGAGAAAGCTAAATCTATTCAAGAAGAGGAACCTCAAGAGGTATTTATCTAATATTTATTTTGAGCTATCTACCCTATCATTGTTCATTTAATTTTAACATTTGTAGTATGTATATCCTATTTACTGATGGAGGATTCAGAACAATAAACTGTAGTAATGTATTATGTTGAAAAAAAGATGTAGTGGAAGAAGCCAAAACTGATGATGTTCATGAAGCTAAGGTAACTTGTCATTTGTTTCTGATTACTTTACCATCTAGTAATTAGTCCTTACACCAATGTACCTGTGACTACAATCTAGTGAATTAGTCCTTAAACCAATGTACCTGTGACTACAATCTAGTGAACAGGAAATGACCCAAGTATTTAGCGTGGAAAACCGATGAATAGGTTAAAAAACTCTGACCTCGTGTTCCTATTCATCGGTTTTCCGAGGTCAGAGTTAAAAAACACGGTTTTTTTTAACCTCAAGCAATAAAAGTCACTCTGACCCAAGTATTTAGCGTGGAAAACCGATTTTTTGGGGACCACTCGCTGGAGGATCCTGTTCCTATTCATGTCCCTCTGACGCATAGATAAATGTTGGCAGATGAAGCGGCTGAAGCTGAGGAGGATTTTTATTGTAGATGGAGATTTCACCACATTGTCTTAATAGGCGATCAACGTTGGGCTTGTCTCTGCATTCTTGCGGAGGACAAGGTTAGGGAGACAGATGCAGGGATAGGCGTGACTACAGTGTAGTTGTACTGATCTTTTCTGTCGCAATGGTTTCTAAGGTCGGACCCTCTTCATATCTACCAACTCTGCGGAGGTGGCAGTTTTAGAGGAGGCGGTAATGGTAATGGAGGAGGGAGACAAACAAAGGAAGTCTGTTTCTGTATCTCTATCACTTTCATGCGCTAAGAAGACCTCCAGTTTGAAGAGTTGGCTCCAGCATTGAGTTTTTTGCTTGCATAGTTTATATTTGAAGCTCGACTAGAATTCGACCAAACTCATGTGAGGGAAGCTTTTTGTTGTTTCCAATTTCTGCTTTACATCAGGGTGAAAAATTACTGAAGCAGGACGAATTTAAGGATTTGATATGTCAGAGTGCCTGAATGACATGTTACTTGAAAAGGCATTGAAAAACTTGTTATCTGTAAAGTACCTTAAGTTGGATGCTGGACAGATTATGTATCTGTAAAGTGCTTGAGATCGATTACTTGAAAGACTTGTTATCTATAAAAACACGTGTAATCATTATCGACAAGAATAAAATTTGTCATTTAATTTCTTGTGTTGATGTAGATATAGAATATCTTTTAGAAATTGAGTTGAAGTGTTTTGAAAAATGTATGAAATGAAATGAAATGAAATGAAATGTATGAGTGCCAAAATTACAGTTATTGTAACATTCAAACAAAGATATATATGTGTGAAAATTTATGTTGTGATATAAGTATGATTCGTCCTGCGTGCTAGAAATGTAGGAGAGAAAAATTATAGGAAATATGTAGAGCAAAAATTCGATCTCATAGAGCTCAATAAATAAATAAATCTTGAAAGAATAAGCTCGATCTGGAAAGTTACGCAATGACTAAGTTCGAGGGAAGGGATAAGTTCAAATAATTTTTCTCAAGATTCAGGGTTTTTTGTTACGAGATAAAATGTCAATATCAAAATTAAAGGGGAAAGTACAATAAAAATATATAAATAAGGGTAGAATGAGGTTTGAATATGGGGAAGAGATAAGGATGGTGCGGACTCGATCTTAGAGTATACGTCATGCCGCTGAAGGACGATTGGCCATAAAGATCACTGAAGTGTGGGAGAGGATTTTTGGATTATTTGCTTATGATGTTGAGTTACCAGTAAGGGAGTGTCAGCTCAAAGTTTAGATGCAAGGGATTGGGAATTTGAGTATGCTCGTTATTTCTATGAGGTTTGTTTTTGTGAACCGGTAAGGGATCCTACAGATCGAGAAGAGGTGGTTGGATTGATTGTTGAGGTGGAGATCAAATTTGAGGATTTGAGGATTGTTGTAGGTGAATTGGTTTGATGTGGTTCCCCAGGTAATCAAGGCTATTTTTTATGCATCTATATGTGAGGTTCATGGAATGGATGTAAAATAAGGGTAATAGAATAGAATTGTGATGAGTTTCAATAAATTTGAAAGAAATTGTAGAATAAATCCTTTATTCGTGTGAATGTTGTTTGTTACTGTAGTGTAAAAATGAATTTGAAAATATTTGAAACTCTGTTATGGTAGCTTTAGAAATGACATCATTATTGCTATAAGAGTAGAAGAGGAAGCATGTACAGAAAAGTAGGGAGGTTATGAATTTATCTCTTGTGAGAAGTTGTAAAAACTCAATTGCGTGTAAAGAGTGAGTCAATATGAGTTGGACGAGGTGAGAGGGTTATTTGGAAAAAAGAGATAAAAATAGATTAAAATATAAGGAGAAAGGTAATTATGGGAAATCATTTGTACCTAAAAGGTGCAAGACGTCTGACATGGATAGTGGAAGGGACGTCTTGGTTCCAAAACTGAGGACGGCTTGTGCGAGGCTCAATAGCTGCCAGTAGTTAGAGAGAGAAAATATAAATACTATTTTATCTTTGTCAATCAAACATTTTTCAACATCTATAAACTTGAAGAGCAGTGAGATAGGAAGGAAAAAGAGAGGCAAAAATAGTACTGAAACTTGTGTAGATTCAAGCAAGAGGGATCATCAATCAAAGCGTGAGAGAGTTGTTAAATTTGAGTCACGAAGGTGGTTGTACAACAGTGTGGTGAGGGAAGGATACGGCGCTGCCTCGGATTCACATTCCGATATATAATGTTAGTAGATATATGTAATATGTGCATGTGTTTTTGAAAATCAATTTTTTATTGTTAGGAAAGTGATAAATTACTATTTATAGCAATCTAAGAAAATCAGTTGTTATAAGAGATATGAAAGATATTTGAATATGGCTGACGTATATAAATAGAAGATAACAATAGATACCTAGACCTTTGTGTAGGTCGATCGTGAGGAGTGTTGTATAAGATAAAAATCTTTACTTGTAGTTGAGATGAGGAATTCCCCTGTAAGTGAGGCATCGACCTCTGGTAGGGCGATTGAATCTAAGATTGAAGCTTCCTGAGGTGAGGAAGAAGTAGGTGTTGATCAATTTCCAGATTTCCCCAAAAGATTGGTATCCTACCCTCCTCGCTCGAATACATTTAGAAAGTTTTGTAAAGCCATGGCTGCTACAGGAGGTAGATGGGAGAACTGTATTGAGTATGCCAGTAGGCATTTTAGGGGTTTTACCGTAGCAATGGGAGAAGAATACTTTTATTTGCTAGCTAATTTGGGGAAGGAGAAGAGAGATAGGGGTATAGATGAATCGATCCTTTTTTAGTACTATGATGGGGATGTTCAGAGCAAACTCTCAGAGGGTTTTTTGTGTTACTTGTCTCAGTTGGAGTATGAGTTGGGGCTTCTCCTTAGCAATCTGGAGAAAGGGATATCCCCTGAGGATGTATTGCAATTTTATGGTATTAAAATTTTTGGCCCAAGTGGAGGGCTTATTTTTGCACGAAGGCAACTCAACTTTGCTTCTTCGATCAGAACTCAGCAGGTCGACCTTAGAACGATAATGTGATATGGGTAAAGGGTGACTGCCTTCACAGAGATGATGGAGAACCCATGGAACTTCTGTTTAAAACTATAAAACAACATAAGTATAACAATGCATAATGCATAAGATTGATAGTTGAAGTTGTAAGATGTTCACTGATGTTGATATCCTGTGTATGACAGGTCCCAAATCACAGCTAGAGAGGAAAGAGTTGTTGTTGGATAAAGTTGCTCTAGAGGAGACTGAGCTCGAGGCTGTATTAGAAGATTTTGGTATCAGCAGGAAGAAATGTGTTAACAGCCGAGTTGAAAAGGTTTTAAAATCCTAGTCGACAAGGCTAATGACGAGTGCTGATAAAAGCAAAAAGAAAGGGACTGATGGGGAAAGGCAAGTAAGCTTGCCAAAGATCTCAGGAATGGACAAGGGATTACCAGAGTCCATTACGTCGAGCAACTTCACTCTAACGTTCCCCAAAAGGCAACAGTTGTAGCGTCCTGCGGCTTCGGGAAGTAGTGCAGCCGCTGAGAAGGCAAAGAAGAGAAGGGTTGATCCTTCTGAAGTATCTGGTAGGAAGGTCGTTGAAGATCGACTTGATATGGAGGACGACTAGAAAGAGGTGGAAGAGAAGGCCAGGTTGGCAGCTCTTCGTGGAGAGGAGGAGTTCAGCAAAATGGTAGGATCATATGCTCGATTATATATTTGTAATGGATTTTGTACTATGATTTGAGCTAATCAATAAGGTCGATTTATTATTTTGCACGCTGCTCAATTGATGAAAGGAATCTGCCTAGGGGTTGATGAGGAGTAGAGCTTAAGAGGAAAAATGTTGAGCTCGAAAGGAATGTAGCTCGGTTAAAAAATGATTAGAGCAAAGAGGGGAAATAGCTTAAGGTGTTGATGGCTTCCCAAGTTGTTGAGGTTAATAGGCTGCAAGCGGATGCGAAAGTGGGCCTGGAGGAGGTGGGAGCTAAGCATGACAGGCTTGGGCGTCACCTTATGTCCAAAGAATACTCGGAAGAGGAGGTGGATGGCATTAGGGCTGACACCTATGTGGAGGAAGAGGATGAAGAGTTTGAAGATGATGCCGTTTGGGTGGTTGATGGGCTGGATGGTATATCTCCTCAGACGGTAAGGAGGTGAGGAATAACTAAGGGGATGATAACGAGTTCCCGAAGACTGAAATTGAGAAGGTAGGATAGTATGATTGTACTGTTATTATATGGATATACGGGATGTTTGTAACTGGTTGGAGATATTTTGGATAAAATTCTGCAGGCTAAGTTACTTTATGTAAACCTTGTTGTAGGAGCTTAAGGACATACACCTCATAATAAAAGAGTTAGAGGTTGAGCTTACCAAGGAGAGAGAGACTTCAGCGTCTCTGTTATCTTCGCAAGCAGAGCTGCAGGTTAGAATAGAGCAAGAAATTTTAATTTGTATGGTACATTAGTATAAAGCTAAAAGCAATGAATTGAATGTGGAGACAAATCAACAACTCGTTACCGATTTAGGGGTAAACGGCATTGGAATGGTGCTAGACATAAAAGAATTTAGATTTTTGGCATACTCAAGTATAGAGAATGCGGACCTTTGGGCTTGCAAATATATGTTATGGAGCATCCACCTGCCATTATGGAGCATCCACCTGACATTGGAATGTTGTACACATTGAATGTTAAAAAAATAGATATCTTGTTTGACATGAGGAATGTAGTGTTGGATGTTCTAAATCAAACTAATATAATATATTTGTAATGTGCAGGTCAAATTGGGGTCAGTTCGCCTTCGCGAAGATGAAACTCTCCAATGTAACCAAGAATTTGCAGAAGAGATTGATAGGATGAGAGAGGCGAATGAAGATCGAGAAGATCAACACGTGAAGGTGCATTTCAAATATGTTCAGGCAGCACAAACAGCTGTCGACCTATCTCGAAAGATCGATGAGAAGGATGCCGAAATAGAGAAAGGACGAGAAGAGATAGAGGAAATAAAAGAACGTATAACAAAACTTAAAAACTAGAATGATGCATTCTTGGCAAAGAGCAAGGAGGCAGACAAGGCCCGTTACCGCGTGCATGCTTTAGATATATCAGAGGATGATCTGAATCGATTGGTGGCTGGTTTGAGAAGGGACCTAGCCAGGAAAATGAATTACCAATAGAAAATTCAATCTGATTTAGCGAATAGCAAGAGCGAGCTGGGCTGATTTAAGAAGAAATTAGTCGATAAAGATAACGGCATAAAGAGAGCTCGAGACGATCTAACTAAGTTAGAATTTGTAGCTGAGCAATTGACTATAGCTATTTCTGTGAAGGATATAGAATTGCAGTCAGTCCAGCGGAGATGCAATGAGTTAAATAAAAGGGTGGCACACCTGAATGCCGAATTGGGCCAGGTCAACTTGCCTGCCAGGAATGTTGAGGCTGGGGACCGCTCGAAGGGGAAGAAAAATGATGGCAAAAACACTCTTGTTCAAGGTAACGTTATTAGCTTATCAACTCGAATAAGGGGGCTAGAGGAGGATGTACATCGGATTCAAGGGAATGCGCGCAGAGTGATGGAGCAATTACGGGCGTGTGAAGGTAAATTGGACATTTCTCTTACCAGGGAGATAGAGTTAAAGAGTATTATCAGATCGAAGGAGATCGTGATAATGGACAAAGATGAATTATTAAAGAAAGTTCCTGATGCGAGCGAACTGAAGAAGGAGATCGAGACACTTCATGCTCAAGTCGTTAAATTAGAGGCGATTAATTAAGCTGAGTCAACAAAAGCTGATAAAAAATCTGTAGAGAACATAACCTTTATAGATTAGGTAGACAGAGAACAGGAGAGTCATAAAGCTAAGTACAAAAGGTTGGGAAACCGCCTTCAGAGGGCGAGGACATCTTGGTCTCACTCAGTTGTAATTCAACCCTTGCATTCAGACTTGTTGAGATCTGTGATTGCTTATTTCGTAGAAGAGGTTAAAAGAATTGAGTTAGAGAGAGATACCTTGTTTGACTGTATATCAGGATGGAGATGTATCTACAGGGTTGACATAGATCAAGGAGATTGCACTTGCTCCATGGAAGCAGATTTGGGTTCTCGAACTGCTGAATTGATAGAGGAGGGCAGGACTGTTGTCATTGCTCAAGCTAGAGAATTTATGGCTAGTCGACCTCCTGTTGTGGGGGCAAGCGAAACTGGCATCCCCACAATAGAAAAATGTCATTGTAGTGGTTGTATATAGACCTGAAAAAGAAATAATAATGGTTGCAGTCATGTTGAGAGATGAAAGCTAGTTTTACCTTTGCTTTATCTTATGTCTTGTTAAGCTCTTCGATTAAAAACTAGTATTACCTTTGCTTTAATCTAAGAGTTGAATAGATATAGTCAACACTAGCATAACCTTGATCAAACTGATAGAATGTCGTAGACATAGTGAAAGAGATGAAAGCTAGTATGATATTTGCTTTATTATATGTCTGGTAGAGTCCTTTGATTAAAAACAAGTTTTACCTTGTTCAAACCGTGAGAGATTTAGTAGAATAAGCCAAACTAAGTATATTCTAGATTTAACTAGTATGATGTCACAGACATATGGAAAGAGATGAAAGCTAGGATTACCTTTGCTTTATCTTATGTCTGGTAGAGTCTGCTGATTGAGAACAAGTGCTACCTTGCTCTAATCGCAGAAGATTTAGTAAAATTAGCCAAACTAAGTGTATTCTTGATTTAACTGATATGATGTCGTAGACATATTGAAAGAGATGAAAGATAGTATTACCTTTGCTTTATCTTATGTCTGGTAGAGTCTGCTGATTGAGAACAAGTGTTACCTTGCTCTAATCGCAGGAGATTTAGTGGAACATCCAAACCAAGTATAATCTTGATTTAACTGATATGATGTCGATTGAAAGCTAGTATTATCTATGCTTTAATCTATTTATTGTCTACAAAGTAGAGAGATGTATGAAGAAAACTTGTAAGTTTCAATGATTTCAGAAAAAGGATATACATTTGGTGGAGATAGAAATCTCACTTTTGGAATGAAAAAAGAGAAACTAGAATGGAGTAGTAAGGGAACTAACGATAATATCGTTTTAGTCACCTAGTATTCCAAGGACTAGAGATGTGGACACCCTCTTCTGTCATGAGGTAATATGATCCCAGGTCTTAGAGACCAGTGATTTGGAATGGACCCTCCCAATTGTCTGCTAGTTTCCCAGCATGAGACTCTTTGTTGTGTTGAGGTATTTCTTTGAGGACGAGATCATCGATTTGAAAAGTACGGCTTCTGACTTGCTTGTTGTACAAACTGGCTAGTATATGGTGATATCGACCTAGGTTAGCGATGACGCGTTCTCTGGTTTCATCGATCCAATTGAGGTTGCAGGCCAATTCAAACTCATTTTCCTCGTCAGTTAGCTCGTGATCTTTGACTGGATGATGGTATTCAAAAAGAATGACGTCCTCAGTGCCATAAGCAAGGAGGAATGGAGTGTAGCTGGTTGACTGTCATGGAGTGGTACGATATGCCCATAAAATATGAGGGAGTTCCCGAACCCAATTCCCTTTTTCTGATAGTGTAGCCTTGTTTTGAGGCCATTAACGATGGTTTTGTTAGTGATTTCGGCTTGGCCATTGCCTTGAGGGTAGTAGGGGTTAGATGGTGAGTGAATGATGTTGTGTTAGTTGAGGAAAGGAACTACCTTTAATCTAACAAATTGGGGACCATTATCGATACGAATTAGGTGAGGGCACCCAAACTGAGTGATGATGTATACCCAGATAAAAGAGATGACCTCTTCTTCTTTGGTTCGGTAGAGTGGAATTGCCTCTACCCATTTTGTAAAATAATTGGTATCTGCAAGGAGGTGGCGGTAGTTACCTGGAGAGTTTGGAAATTCACCAACCAGATCGAGTGCCCATTTTTTAAATGACCAGAACACCTTGCTTGCATGGAGTTCGAGCGCAGGGGCGCGTATCATCTTTCCCTATCATTGACATGCATCACATTTGCATGAGTACTCTTCTGCTTGCTTGCGGATGTTGGGTTTGAATACTCCTTATGTTATGGCTTTGTTTGCTAGTGATCGACCTGCAGCATGAGAGCCACAAGTTCATTCATGTAAATCGTAATGCATCTCGTCTTCTTTCTGTTTGGAGAGGCACTTAAGGTAAGTCCCCATGACTGATCGGCAGTAGAAGGTATCATTTTGATTGGTGTAGCGCTTCGAGTTGTTTATCAGCTGTCGGTGCTCCTTCGGATCTGTTGGAAGTGGTCATTCACATTTATTGTCGACACCATGATAAACTAAGAAAGGCTTTCGCCAATCGTTGTCTCCCCCTTTATCACCCTCAATATTGATCGCGCATACAAAAACGAGATCAATACTGGGGATTGAAATCACTTCGATCTGGAGATATCGAGCTTTTGTACCCAAAACCCCAGCTAGATATGCCAAGGAATTGGCGTGTTTGTTTTCACCTCGAGGAAGATAATCGAGAGTTGCTTGCACAAACTTGCTTATCCTATCTGCGACGAGGGCAACATATTCAATCATCTTGCCATTTTTCTTGTATTGCTCTGAGTAATGGTGGACGATGAGTAGTGAATTTGTATAAACGGAGAGTTCGGGAATGCCGAGATCGAAGGCGTGGTCGAGTCCGTGAATGAGAGCTTCGTACTCGGTGACATTATTTGAGGCCCCAAAATCCAGGCGGATTGATTTCTCAATTAGTACAATTCAAATTCCTGACCTTGCGGGTACTGCTGATCCATCTGTAAGAAGTTTCCACCCCTTCTTTATAATCCATTCAGCTCGCTCGTCAAATGCTTTTGGGGGTGGATCCTCTGAAAGGTGAGGATCGTTCTCTTCCCGTTCGGGATTTTCCACTGGAAAATCTGCGAGGAAATTGGCCACAGCCTTCCCTTTTTTGGAATGACGTTGTTCAAACTTAAAATCATGTTCTCCCAAACTGACTGACCATTGTTGTACTCTTCTTGGTTTATCTTTCTTGGATAGAACTTCCCGAAGGGGGTAGTTCGTTATGACTTTGACTAAATGAGCTTAAAAGTAGTGCTTGAGCTTCTGTGAAGTATAAAAAGAGTGAGAAGAAGCTTTACAATTTTAGGGTACCCTGTTTCTGCTGGAGTGAGGGTTTTGCTGATGAAGTAGATTGGCTTCTCGATTTTCCTTTCAAGTCGAATACGAACTGAGCTGAGTGAAGTATTTGTAACTGCGAGGTAGATAATCAATTCCTCATTATCTATTGGGGTGCTCATGATGGGAAACTTCCCAAATAGGTTTTGAGATCTCAAAAAGATGTTTTGCACTCTGATGTTCATTAAATCTCTACATTTGGCTAAACTTTTCCTCGTATGGTACAACCACGAAGTAATAGAAAAAATGAGCGACAACGGTTTGAAGATTTTGAAACAAAATTTTTGATAGCGGCAATCTTGCCAACAAATTTCCAAACGTCTTTTTTTATTTTTGGAGATGACAAGTCAAGGAGAGCCTGAATCCGATATGGATTGGCCTCAATCCCCTTCTTGCTGATGAGGTGGCTTAGAAATCAGCCTGAATGTACTCTGAAATGACACTTATCAGGATTGAGACGTATCGTATTTAATCGAAGTATGTTGAATATTGTGTTTAGATATGAAATGGGATTGATGAACTGTAAGCTCTTGCACAAGAGATCGTTAATGTAGACTTCCACGACTTTCCCGAGATATGCTTTGAATATAGTAGTCATCAATCGTTGATAAGTTGCACCTGCATTCTTGAGTTTGAAGGGCATGACTTTGTAGCAATAAAGTCCTCTTTCAGTTATGAAAGTGGTCTTTTCTTGATCTTTATCCAAGAGTGAAATCTGATTGTATCCTGAAGCAGCGTCCATCATAGATAGGAGTTCATGACCTGTTATAAATAAAGGATCTAATGAATGTTGGGAAGAGGAAAACTATCCTTTGGAGTATGTTTGTTGAGATTGGTGAAATCTACACAAACGTGGACCTTTACATTCATTTTTGGGACAACGATGATGTTGGATATCCAGCCTTGATACTTGGCTTCTCAAATGATAGACGTCACTATTTTTTTATTACTACGGTGGGGTTGATGTTGATTGCCAATTTGTGACATGCCTTGGCCGGATCAACCCCTGGCATATCTTCGAAAGACCATGCAAAAATGTATTTATTTAGTCGTAAGAACAGAATGAGAGCATCTTTCCCGTGTTAAACCAACTTAGTACCGATGAAATTACCTCTGCCTTGCCCATCAATGTTAATTTATTCGGTGGGCTCCTCCATGGGTGGCTAATAATCTGGGTGATCAGCTTGCTGCAATTGCTATGCAGCAAATCTGTTGGAGGTATCTAGAATTGCAGAAATAGTATTTTTGCAAGCTCGAGAAAGCTTTTGACTACCCCTGATTTCATAAATACCATTGTCGCGTTTGAAGCAGAGTGCTTGATGATAGATGGAAGCGATTGCTTCCATATTAAATCTAACAACGGCCCATAATCTCGAGATAATAAGATTTGACATTGATCACATAGAAAATAACGTCGATGGTTGTTGGTCCTGCGGTAATAGGTAAGGTGATCTTCCTTTCTCGTTCTTCTTTTGAACCATTGAATCCGCTGATATCAGTGTCACTCTGAATAACTTGATCGGCCAATCCCATTTGGTCGATAGTGTTCTAAAAGAGGATTTCAATATCGTTGCCAGTATCGATCATCATTGTGTGCGTGACAAACTTTTTCATCTTGAGAATTATGACTAAGGCATCATGATGTAGAAATTTGACATGGCTAGTATCGCAATCTTCGAAGGATATTCCGAGTCGACGATTGCTCGACTCAGACAGAAGTTTGGCTTATTTATCTTGAGGTGTGAGATCGCAGGATTCTGACAATCTCATGCGCCTGAATCTGTTTGAGTTGGTGATCTGATTGATCTCGATCATGTTGTTATGGTACATATGGTAAAGATGCTTCTCCTAAGCTTAATCTTCGACCTGGACAATTTCAAGTTGCTTCTTATAGCTGCCATCCTTGTATGATTCTAGGTCGACAATATATTCGAGCATCCGTCCCTCCTTGAAAATAAATTCGAGCAACATCAGTAAAGCATAACAATTATTAGTAGAATGATGTTTTACCTTATGGTGCATGCAGTACGGTCGGTTCTCGATTGGTTCCAATGGTTGGGAGAGACGGTAGAGCTTATCTTTCGTGAGAATTAGAAAAATTACAGAGATTCAAACATTCATCTTTGGGAGGATAGGTTTGACTTGTGGCCCGCCTTTCCGAGGGTTGCCAGCATTTCCCTAGGCGTACTTCTGGTCACCCTAGTCCTACTTAGGTTCTGTGTTCCGATCTGTAAAGGGTTCTTTTATGGTAAGGACAGATTTAGAAATTTTTTTGTCTTTCGGAGATCACCCTTTCCAGGTCGACGTAACCATTGACCTTGGTGATCATATCCATCAAGATCGCAGATTTGTTGAGGAAGAGATACTTTTTGGCTTTACAGTCCAGTTGGAGTGCATTGGTAAAAGCAGCACAAACGGTCTTCAGATCAAGATTGTACACTTTATGCGTGAGTTTCAAGAACTTATTTGTAAATGCTTTGAGCATCTCTCTGTTGGATTATTTGAGACTAATAAGAGAATACAGATTTTCTTCTTTGTCTCTGTTGTGAGCATATGTCTTGATGAATTATTTTTGCAGCTGGTCGAATGTGCATATGGAGTCTTCAGGTAGAGAATGGAACCATCAGAGTGATTCCTCCCGCAGACTTGTAACGAACAGATAACAGAGAATGTGGTTGAGATTGGAGTACAACCTCAATGAATCATGGTACTGTTGAATGAGCTCCTTAGGATCGGTACCCTTGTATTTGCAAATTTTCGGGATATGGAAACCTTTCAAAATATCCATTTCGAATAGTTCTTTGGCAAGCGGACTTCTTTGTAACTTTGTAAGGCCGTCGGTTGTGCCCAGAACTTGTACTTCGATCAACTCCTTAATCTGCTGGTCCATATGCTCTTGTATGACGTAGTGACGGATCGGTTGGGCGGCTTGACGAGGTAGTTGCGAATTATGAGTACCGGTACCTTCACTCAAACGATTTCGCGTAGAAAATCGAGGTAGGGGTTCTATTCTTTTTCTTGACAAATGGAACATCGGTGACCTTGGCTAATTTTAGATTGAATCTCCCCTCCCAAATGAGTGAAAGGTAGCAGTTTATTCTTGATATGTCTGGAAATAACCTTGTTGATGGCTCCTTGAGGTTCCAATCTTTCTTACACAAAATTTCGGGAGGCTTCTGGCATTAGATCACGATCTCGTGGTGGAGGAGCCTGCTGAATATTCTGTAGAGCTTGCAAGGCAGTCTATATTGCTATCATTTGATCTTTGTGTCGTTTGAGCACTGTCAAACAAGCTTATCTTAAGGCGTCGAGCTCTTTCTCATGGAGCTCTCGGTCGCAAGTTAATTGTTGTTCGAGCTCGTTGCGCTTCTCTGTTTCAGTGTTGAGATTTGCTCAGAGCTCTGAAAGTTGCTCCAACTCAATTGAAAGATCGAGCTGGACTCCAGGAGTTGGTCGCCTGGATGTGACCATGATTGAAATGTTGCAGTAGAGTGATTTAATGTCTTAGGATATCGTAGAAAAAATTTCTTTCCCACAGACGGCGCCAAATATAATGGCCTAATTCTGTGAGCTCGACGTGGCCAGGAATTAGTCCTTACACCAATATACATGTGACTACAATCTAGTGAACAGGAAATGGCACAGGTATTTAACGTGGAAAACCTTTGAATAGGTTAAATAATCACGACCTCACGTTGAGTGTTTTGTAACAATGACATTTTTGCTTGTGGCTGACGATATCTTTTTACAAGTTATCTCTAGAATTAGAAATATTTGATCTTGTAAATAAGACGTCTTGAGTGTTTGAGAATTTCAGAAGATATAACCTTCTTCGTGATTTCTCGTATTTTTTTTTGCCCTTGTCTATCTTGGAACTTTTCCTTTATATAGGCCCCTTTCGCAGCTCTTCATCGTGCTGGAGCACATTCTCTGAACAATGTAGTTAGTAGCTGTTGACTGAGTAACTATTGAGTTCATGAGAGACAGGTGGTTTTGACTTGCTCAGGCTTTTTGGTTTAAGCTCGACCCATATTTATCATCAGTTCCTAGAGTATGTGGCAATGTTTGACTGAGAAGTCATGTGGAGGACGTGTGAGCCTGATATGGAGGTAATTCGAACTGGGGACAACTCGATTTTAGGTGAGATCAGGGGATAGGCCCCTACAATATGTAATTTTCTTATTACCCAAGTAATTCTTCTATTCCAGATTGTTTTAATGGAGTCAAAAGTGGACAACACCTTAAAGAAAAAGGCATACACTAATTGACGATGAGACTAATAATGGAACCTTTACATGGGTTTGTAAAATAAGCCTATTGCATGATCACCTTGATAAGCTTCTTCTTAGAGTATTATTCAATTTTCTTACAAAAATACTCATCTCCCGGGATGAGAAGAACCTGGTAGACTATGTTTGGTCACTCAGGAAGGATGAATTATCTACTGAGGATAGGGAATACAACAAATATACTTATAAGAGGATAGGTGACAATACCGTTTGCCTTAATGCTCTTTACACCTTAGCTCCAAAGCAATGGTTTGACAACGAGGTATTTATATCATGTATTTTTGTATCCTCTATCATTTGTTTTTACTAATATTTTAGAAAACTATAATTTGGTCATCATTTGTTTTAATAGAACGAATTTATCATTTGTTCAGAAGTCTTTGCCATTTATTTTTATAGAACTTATCATTTTTTGCTTAATTTTGTCATTTATTTGCTTAACTTTGTCATTTATCTAAAAGTGTTCAGAAGTCTTTGACATTTGTTTTCCTATAACTTATTATTTGTTCAGAAGTCTTTGTCATTTATATTTACCTGTATTAGCATTTGTTGTTGATAATTTGTCATTTTCTTTTAATGTTCAGGTCATTAATATTTATATTAAAGCCTTGAGTTAATATTTGGTTTCACAACATCGTGCCCACCCAGCACCTGAAAGGATTATTTTGACGGATATGTTTTCCCATTAAATAATAGACAAGGCTTTCAATGTGTGGACTCAGATTATGTCTTTTCTAGAAGGTGAGGAATTAAAGCATAAATCAAATTAGCTTCAAATCAAGTCTTTGGGATGGGATTCTACAGTTTCGCATTACTTCGATCGAGAAGATTTCAAAGTAAAGAATTCCAAATTAATACTCTTTCCTTCGAATCTGAATGGCAACCATTGGGTCCTTTATGTTGTGTCCTTCAAGAAAAGGCAAATATGCATCTACGATTCACTGGTTGATTCAAAAATGGAAAATAAAAAGAAGTTATCTCCTATATGCCAGCTTATCTATGATCAGCTCTTAATGGTGCTCCTGAGAATGTGGTTATGGAATGATTTTGGTGGTCCTAAGCTACCTACTGGTTTAGAGGTCAATTCTTATGGCATTAACTCCACTTGGACAATTCGTTTTAGGGAGTATTCAAGATAGCCAAATTTTAATGACTGTGGGATCTATCTTATTGCCTTTTAAGACAGTATCGTAAGGGGGATGAGATTTCCAGGCCAGAATAATGGTTATGAATGTCGTTATACTATTGTTAATGACATATTGAGACGAGGAGTTGAGCTAGAGGCTGATTTGTAAAATTTAACATCCATTTGTTGTATATTAACATTAACATCTTCTGTATATTTATAAACTTTAACCACATTCCATTATGATGGCGACTCTAATAATGGTGGCGACTTTGATAATGTTGGTGGTAATGGTAACCAATGTGACAGTGATGCTACAAGAACCCAGAAGGCCAGAACTTGTTTGTAGTGTCTGTCATTTTTATGGTTTTTCTCATCGAATGGATTTGTCTGTATATGTCATTCATTTATTGATATTTGTCATTTGTTATTCTTCCGTAAGTCATTTGTCATCCAGTTATTAATATTTGTTATTTATTATCTGCTTATTTGTCATTTGTCATTGACTTTCATGTCATTTATTATTCATCATTTATCATTTCTTTTGTCTTCCAACTAATGTTTTCAACAAAATTTCTTCTTAGTTCCTGTTTTGTCATGTCTTTTTGACTCTAAAAAATTGTTTAACACGTCAAGGAGGTTTTTTGATTTCGTTACAAAGCTTCAATCAACTATCGAGGACATTGGTAATATGATGGATGCTAGTTTTACAACCATATATTTGAATCTTGAGTGCATTGTTAAAATACATGAATTGCTAGAGGAGAGGTTATCCATTCTTGAACCATATATTTGCCTATCATCTGTAATGTTACTGTTAAATGAAATTTGTAGTTTGATTATCATTGTTTATTATTTACAAGTGTACTTTTAATTATTTGTTACTAAAGAGTTTATCATGCAATATCCAAAAATAAACGTCACTTAAGATAACAAATATTATACTTTACTCATACATATTTGACAACTTGTTAAGATCTAGAGATTTTAACTTAGACATAAAATCTTGCAGCATCTTCATTCTAACCTCAGAGATCCTTAGTTGAGTGTAAGTTTCATTTGAAATAGCTTCTACTCCCTCGACCAAAATTTGCGATTTCTTCTGCCATTATCGGTTGTGGCCTCCTTGAATTATCTGGTGTAGGCGCTTCAAGAAACCAAATTTTGAACTGACAATGATATTATGGGCAATGGTAGAATCTCATACCGGGTAGTTTAGAGACTCTGGAAATGAGACCATAGTCGTACTTCTTCATCTCATCTACCTATGCCCAAAGACCATACCCACCATATTTGTGTAAGTATTGACAAAAATAGCAGTTGGGGTTGAGGCTTGTGCGCGAGAGACGAAGATCATAATTTTTACCACACGAACAAACAAGGGAATGCATCGTAGTTAGGAAAGTATGTAATGTTTGCGAACTAGATTGAACTAGAAGCAAGTGTGTAGGTTATGTAGTAAGCACACAAAATGACAGACCTGGAGTGAACTAGAAGTAAGCATACACGAAAGAGGTTCAATGAAATGGCAGAATATATATGGCAAAATATAAACTACTGGTGACAACTATTCGATGAAGCAATGACAAATCTTTTAAAGAGAATGACATTATTTATATGGTGACAATTCAATGAATTCTAATGATAGTCCATGTATGAAAAAATAACAAAGAATCACATTCAATTCTGACATATTCTTTCCTATACGGTCAATGTGACAAGTAAATCTTTAATACGTGATTAGACAACTCAGTTTGAAGTCTCTTTAATTATGAATTACTTGTACAACAAGTTATCCAAAACATCCGCATGTTGGCTTCCACCCTAAACTTTAAACCCTGCAACGCATGATTCAAAGTCTCTTCCCAATACATTTAATTCCCCAGTATATAAAACCCTAATCTTCTCAATTATTCTCAACTCTTTAACTATTCTCAACTATTCAAACCCTAAAGCCTAAATTTTTTCTACTTCTCAACTATTCAATCCCTAAACTCTTTTCAACTTTTAAAGAAATGTCACACTCTACTAGATTTAACTATGTCTTTTCGAGCACTCCACTCGATTGGTTTGAGGTGGTAGGGATTCAAGAAGATCAGGGTGACAAACGTCTTTATAAATTGAATAAAATATGCCTAATGGAGAAAGATATCTCTGGTGACAAGGCGCAACTGCTGAAAGAACATTATGAACAGTTAAAGGAGAAATTAGGGGAGTTCATTGAAATAGAGGAAGAACTGGATAAAGTTATAGAAAACAAAAAAGGCATTTTTAAGAGTTCAATTCCTATATCCGTTTCTTGGAACATCAGCTCTACGCCGTAAAGTTGGACCGGGATGAGCACAAGAAACTGTGGAAGGAGTCAGTTTGTAAGATTAGCTATCTCGGGCAGCAGATCAAGGCCATGGAACTTGATCGGGATTCCTCAAGTGAGGAGTTGTAAACATTTATTTTATTTTGTTTTTAGTTTTTAGTTTTTTTTGTAATAGTTTCCCTTGTATGAATATTTGTTTTGTTTTGTTTCATTTTGTTCGTTTTTTACCTTCAAATAGTAATTTTCGTCTGATATAAGGGAAATAAACAAAGAACAGTTCTATTCTAAAAATAATGGCATGAGGGAAACAACCAAATGATAAATTATTTATGGAGAATGATAGTCAAGAATGATAGTTAAATTGTGAACTTAACAAAACTGATGATAAAAGATCAATAAACAAATGATAAATTCTTCATGATGAAATAACAGTAAACTTGAAGTAAATGATATGTGCGTAGCAAAACTAAATATCATATTTAAATGAAAATTTATCTCTGAAAAAAATTGATGATAAAGATCCACCAAACAAATAATAAATCAAGTTAAAATGCCCTAATTCATATATGTTCTAGTGATAAATAGTGTACCCAAAATCTTCAGTGCAAACTGATTACAACATCTTCATCTAGGATTACAGGTGGATCAGTACTCATCGTAAAAGATGGTGCCATTGTCAGACGTGTATTGTTGTCAGATGGGATTGTAAGAAGCTTACATGAACAATGATTGTGCCTATTTTTTGGAACCTAATGCAAAATATAAATTTAGTGACTAGACCTGGCATTTTTTCCCTTAACTTCATTTGGGTGCATGGACGATCGGCTCAAACTGTTAGTATAGGGGCACGAACACGTGGATCAATTTTTAAAATTTTCTACTGCTTTATTCCTCTGATAGGAATCCATATCGGTTTATAAACAGCCTTGTATCTATCATTTGTGAAGTACTCAGAGACGCGTGTAGTTCGATCAACATTAGCAAGACCAAGAGTACATACTTCGTGTTCACAAGGTATCCCTATCGTTTGCCACCAACGACAAGAACAAGTACTATCTTCTATATTTACTGAATCGGTTCTGCCATAACTAGTCATCTAAAAATGGTAACGTGTTGTATGAACCCTGCAGGCAAGTAAATTTGCCATAAACTTTCTATTCTTATAGTGATCCGTAGCCCATGGCATTAAGCGAGCTTGGTTCTTCTCAGCTTCCTCCCTATACTTGTAGGATATTTCCGAACATATTCTACGCAATTCCTTAATAAACACATGAATAGGAAGATTTCTCATTTTCACAATAACGTTATTCAAACTCTCGACATGATTAGTGTAAGCCACTCCATATCTGAACTAATGAGAAATAATGGCAATCAAATGACAAATGAGTATGAAATGATGACAAATTGAAAAAGAACAACTGTAAAGGAGTAACAATGACTAGTCTTGTAATAATTAATGACAATTTTATCAATTGAGAATGATAACATACCTACTCAATGGAATGTATAGATTAGACAAGGATTCCTTGGGAATACCTAGTATGTATTGGAGACCCACTGGATCTGTATTTTAGATAAAATTTATTTGTTTATCAAAATCAATGCTGGTTAGAGCCTCTGTTACCATCCTAAATGCGATCCTCATACTTTCGAGGGCAGTTTTAATGTTATTCAATATGTGGAAGGCATAATACGTATGGATAACATATGGAAATACCTTAGGTACAAAATTAATAATTCCAGGGTTACTGTCAGAGCTGACGACGAATCTAGTGCTAAAATCGTAGAAATTTGACCCAAACTTCTCCAGGAAGTATGTCTAACTTTTGAAAGTCTCCAAATCTGTTATTGAAAATGCAAGTAGAAAAATATGATTGCTTGGGTCAATGGCGATACCTGTTAGTAGAGTCCCACTATATTTTCCTTTCAAAAAAATTCCATCAATCACTACAACGGGTCTCAATAGTTAATAAGTTTTTTGGGGAGCACCAAAACACCTAAAATACCTTGTGAATCTCTTATCCTTACAACTTGCAGTTTGTATGTCAAACACCAAATTCGGGTCTACTAACCTCACTTCCACAAAGTAGCTTATAAGTAGTTAGTATGCGCGTTCAAAGTTGCCTAGCATCTAAAATAAATATGCTAGATCAAATAAAATTGCGGAACAAACAAATGATAACTATCATAGGACAAATGGCAAATTGCTTCGAACAAATGATATTTGATAAAATGATAAACATTATTGTAGAAATGACGAGTGAGGAGCGAAAGAATGACGAGTGATGTGAGAAAAAATGATATTACCTTAGAGTTGGCTTTTTCTTTCGCATGCTAAATAAGATATTATGTTACATCAATATTGCGATTAGTTTGCATATCGTGAATAATTTTTGTAGCTTTATAGTTTGGGTCTTTTTGTAGTTTTTGCTTGATTATAGAAGCAACCCATCAACTAAACGTTGCCTTATATGCGTTCCCACTCTTAGTTTCTGCTATGATGCATGTATACACGGAGCAATATGTACTTACCCTATATAGGGCAGAACCAAGCAATATTATCGCGTAAATCTGCCAAGAACCATTATGACATTTGCAATGTACCACGATTTAATATTCGTTGCTCAGAACATATACGAGATTGATTTTTTTTTTAATTGCATAAGCACTTATGTGATTCTTTAGTACAATCCTATCTGGATATAGATTACCAATGTTAAACTCTTTACTGAAATCATAAAGATCCACCGTGTAAGCAGCAAAGTTAAACCAGAAATCCAGGAGATCTTTCACATTTTGGGGTTGTGACTCAAACTATAATTCAGTTGAACAGATGAGAAAAATGCATCTTAGCATGATAATAATATGATAATAAATGTTAAAACTCTCATTACAAATGAAAATTTTGGTGTGCTTACCTGAAGGTTAAATTTTTCTAATAATAGGTTCAAGTTTAATTTAAAAAGGAACATTAGTTAGCATAGGTTCATTTGAAAGAGGAACATTTGTTAACATAGGTTCATTTGAAAGATGATCATTAGTTAACATAGGTTCATTTGAGAGATAAATATTTGATTGAGAAGGTTTATTTGAGAGATGAACATTAGAAGGAATAGTTTCAAAATATTCATTTGATTAAGGACCATCATCTACTAAAGGTTCATACCTACGTGGATCAAGCCCTCTGTCGTTTGGTTTAGGGTAACCCCTATATTCAGGTTCAGGATCAGTAAAGGAGTTATGAAGCAAAAATCCCCCCCCCCCCCGCTTCAAACATCCAAATATCCTTGGTGGTGGACAACCCTTTACCTGAACCAATATATTTGGAGTTGGACAACCCTTTATCTGAACCAACATCTTTGGTAATGGCCAACCCTTTACCTGAGCCAAAGTTTTGGGAGTTCTGGGAAGGTAACCTACACTCATTAACAATCCATATGTTAAAGTGTATGTCGGGATTGCTTTTATATATATTGATCATTACGGTAAAGTCCTGGACTAATAAAATTATGCATACAGAATAATGGACGAAGTTGCATATCTTACAATCATCATGATGTATTTCGCTTATTTCTTCAAGGAGTCTAACAAAATCTTTATATGATGTATGTGCTCTTAGTATGGTAAGTTTCGTACTTCCTCCAACATAACAAACAATTGATCCCATCTTTGGAGGTACAATATCTCCCAAAAAAAAAAATGAACTGTAATGGCCTAATTCCGTAGCTTGAAATAGCTCAAAATTAGATCTTATACCAAATGTACCTATGAAAAATATTAATGTAAAACAAGAAATGACACAGGTGATTTAGCATGGAAAACCTTTGAATAGGTAAAAAACCACAACCTCGAGTTGAGGGTTTTAGTAACAGTAACTTTTTTTGCTTGAGGATGATATCTTATTACAAGTGATCTCTCGAATTAGAAATACTTAATCTTAAATAAGATGTTTTGTGGTATTCAGAGTCTAGAAATTCCTGTGTTAGAATCTAGAAAATATGGTTTTTCTTGGTCCCCATCTCCTCCAGAACTTTTTCTTTATATAGACCTTACCCGCAGCTCGTTATCTTACTGAAGAACGTTCTCCGAATAATGAGCTAAGTGGTAGTTGAATGTGCAATTGTTAAGTTCATGGGAGACATGTATCTTTGACTTATTCATGTTCTTCTGTTGTGTTAGATCCATGTTCTTTATCTGTTCGTGGTTTAGGTATCAATGCTGACTGTTCTTGTCATGTATAAAATGCTTGAGTCTGATATTGAGGTAGATCAATTTTGGACTAGGTCGAGGGATAGGTCCCTATAATCGCCCCCTCGCAGCTGAAGGCACGAGCGGCTTTGGTTGAAAAAGAACCTGTAGATTATTGGTGTTGGGAGTTGAAAAGATATGAAAAATTAATTAAAATTTGACTGGTTGGGTACTCGGTATTATTTATGGAGGGATGTATCTGACATTTATGAGATGGAAAGGATGGATGTATTTGATACTTGGGGTTCTGAGAGTGGCTTTGCTTTGAATGATGACTGCTTTGGAAACGTACTTGCACATTAAATGTTAGATTGATATAAATAGTACCTGTATCAGAGATTCGGGCAAAGTACTCTGTTGCAATATTATCTTATGTATTCTCTGAGCGATAATGGTGAAGACTCAGAGAATGGTATACGAAGAGAGAGTATCTTCTGAAATACAAAGGTTGAAGTTGTGATACTTTGGGGACCAAGCTCTCGAGATGCCTACGCCCATACCTGTATCACCGACTTACCATGGGATATCGGAAGATGAAGCGGTTGAAGCTGAAGATGATTTTTACAATATGTAGAGATTTTATTACATTGTCTTGACAGGCGAGCAACGACGGAGGTATCTTCGCAACCTTGCGGAGGACAAAGTTGAGGAGACAGATGCAGGGGCCAGCGTGTATGCGAGTATTACTTCCAGTAACCTCTGAGAGACTGGATTCTAAGGTAGGACTCCCTTTGATCTATACCAACTCTCCGTTGGTGGGGGTTAAGGAGAAATAGACAGTGGTGGCAGAGGAGGAAAACAAAGATTGGAAGTCTTGCCTCTACATAATTATCGTCTCTTGTTATGAAGAAGGTTCTGTTGTTGAGGGTAAATTCAAGCACTGACACCTTTGCTTCCTCAGTTTCTTGTGGAAGTAAATGGTGTGATGGGGGAATCAGGCTCTATGATTTCCAGTTCCAACTATACTTCAAAATATTCTTGGAGTGAAACATTAGTTAAACAATCATATAACTTGTAGAATAAACTGTAATAGTATCTGAAAGACCTGTTATCTATAAATTATCTGAAAGACTTATTATCTGTAAAGTATCTGTAATTGATATTTGAGCTAATAAAATAGTTTTTGTTCAAACTCTATTTTGATAGATGGAAGTAACTATTTTCACTGAAATCAAACTAGTCAAAATTTATATAGATGAATGTTAGATACAAAAATGTAATATTGGAAGTCGAACTAAAAAAAATAGAGCTTTATTTAGTCGAACTGTAGAAAATATATTTGAGTACATGTAAAAACTAAATTTGTGTAAATCGTATATGTGTAAAAATATGTATCGAACTGAATAAATTATAGAATCATAGAATATAATATCATTTCAGATATAGAATATGCAAAAGTTTAAAAATTCAAACTTGTGAAGATCGTGTTTGTAAATACTATATAAGTGATCTAGGGAACTGTAAGGAGGATAATGAGAAGGTAGAGTGAAGTTATTGTAGTTTGGCTGTGTATTTTTGTGTGGTTTAAGAACTGTAATTTTATGGAATATTACTTTAGAGGATAAATTTTGGATAGGCTAAGAGATGATTGTAAACATTGTTTATAGGAACTGAAAGATATGCGCCTCATAATTGAGAAATTAAAGAATGAGCTTGCTAAGGAGAAACACGCTTCAGCATCCCTGTTGACTTCGCAAGCAGAGCTCTAGGTTAGAGAAGAATAAGAAATATTTGACTTGTATGTTGCATTACTTTTGAGTTATAAAGTAAAAATTTAAAAATAGATATAGATCAAAAACGTGTTAGCAGTTTAGGGACGATGGTAATCAAGCATGTCCAGATAGTGCCTAAGTGTTTAGAAAATCAGAAGATAAAAAATATGTACCTTAAAATCGGATATAGATGTTATTATCATCGAATTGGGATCATACTTTGACCTTAAGTTTAGAAGTACTTTCATAACAATAGAATGTTAGAAAATAGAAATCTGTCAAAATTTTGAAACTCACATGTATTTTGAGTTGATTACATTTGTGGAGTGTTGTTTAATCGAACTTGATATATCGTATCAGTGATATTGGTCGAATTGGAGACTGTTCGCTCGAGTGAACAACAGACGCTCCAATACAACCCAGAGTTTACGGTGGAGTTTAATCATATTAAAGAGGCATCTGAAGATAGGGAGGATCAATATGCCAAAGTCCATATCCAGTTTGCCAATCTAACAAAAATTACTTGTGACTTGACTCAGCAGATCAAGGTAAAAGATACTAAAATAGAAAAAGTGCAAAAAGAGTTCCCGAAGGCGATGGATGAAACCGCAATGTTCTAAATCCAGAATGATGCGTTGATATTGAAAAGTAAAGAGGCAGACATGGCTCGATACCGTATCTAGACATCAGAGGAGACAGAAAAAGAGTTATGGGGTTTTGCAGCCGGTCTAAAGAGCCAAATGATTAGAAAAACAAACAAGCTTGAGAAGGTTCGAGCTGATCTGGTGAGTTCCAAAAGTAAACTATAATGATTAAAGAGCAAAATGACTGGGAAAGATAACGAGCTTGTAAGAGTACAAGCTGACCTAGCCAAATTTAAAAGTTCGGTTGAGTAGATGGGTGAAGCTTTGCCTGCTAAGGACATAGAATTCCATATGGTTCAAAAATGTTGTGATGAACTGAATGAGAGGGTGGCCAAGTTGAAAGTTGATTTAGATATAGCCAATTCCCGTGTAAAGATGGCCGAGGCCGGGGAGCGGTCAAAGAAGAAAAATATGATGTCGAGGCCTCTATTTCTAAAAGGGGATGTGGCTGACGCTTCAGCTCGAATTAATGAGCTGGAGGGGGATGTAGTTCACATTCAGGCTCATGTACAGAGAGGAAATGAACGTTTAAGGGTGAGCCAAGTTAAGTTAAATATCGCTCTTCGTAGAGAGCAAGAGTTAGAGGGGGTGATCAAGGGAAAGGATCGGCTGTTGAGGAAAAAGATGATTTGTTGAATAAAGCTCCTATTGGGGGAAGTGATGGGAATGTTCGGAAGCTAGAGGAACTTCATACTCAGTTGGCAGAGTTAAGGACGACGAACGAGGCAAAGCTAGATAAAGCAATAAAGAAGATGAAGGAGTACCATGAGATCATGCCACGCGCAGATAAACATATGAAGTGACAAGACAAACGGTACAAAAGCTTAAAAGATCGTCACCAGAGATTGCAAACACATTTTTCTAAGGTAGTTATGCTTGATCGAAACTCTTCTGTCTAAGAAATATTTTACTCACGAGTTATTACCTATTTTATGGAGAAAGTAAGAAGGCTTAAGTTTGAGAAGGATACCTTGCATGACTGTCTGTTATCCCGAGGATATATTTGTAAAGCCGATATAGATCAAGGAAATTGTATGAATACCATGGAAATGGAGCTAGGTTCTCGACATGTTAAATTGGTATAGCAAGGCAGGATTATTGTTGTTGCTCGAGCTCCAGAATTTATGGCTGAACGTCCTTCTGTTGTAGGGGAAGACGAGGCTGACCTCCCACAAGCAGAAAAGAGACTTCATAAGTATCTTGCAGAAGTAACCTGTATAAGTAATATGCATTTGCAGACATATTGAGAGATGAAAGCTAGTTTTATCTTTGCCTTATCTTATGTCTGTTAGAGATCTTTGATTAAAAACTAGTATTATCTTTGTTTTAATTACAGATTTATGTATAGAGGGGTGATTGAAAGCTAGCATTACCTTTACTTTAATCTGTGTATAGAGGTCGATTGAAAGCTGGTATTACCTTTTCTTTAATCTATTTAGAGATCGATTGAAAGCTAGTATTACATTTGCTTTGATATGTTTAGAGGTCGATTGAAAGCCAGTATTACCTTTGCTTTAATCTATTTAGAGGTTAATTGAAAACTAGTATTACCTTGGCTTTAATCTGCTGGATTTAGTAGAGTCTACATAAGTAGAGAGTAATGTGGGAAAAAACTTAGAAGTTTTTATTAAGTAGAATAGAATGTACACTGTATGGAGATATAATCTCACTTTTGGAATGGAAAGAACGAGAATATTGAAATGGAGAAACCAAGGACTTAATGATAGTATCGTTTCAGTCACCTAGTGTTCCATGGATTTGGGATACGAACTCCTTGCTCCGTCATGAGATAGTATGATCCCAGACCAGTTTGACCAATGATGAATGGACCTTCCTAATTTTCTGCTAGTTTCCCAGCAAATACTTCTTTTATGTGTTGCGGGATCTTTCTGAAGATGAGATCATCGACATGGAACTAACGGCTTCTTACTCTTCTATTGTACGAACTGGCTAGTATATGGTGATATCGATCTAGGTTGGTAATAGTGCATTCCCTAGATTATCAATCCAGTTCATATTATAGGCTAATTTGAACTCATTTTCTTTGTCTGTAAGCTCCTGATCTCTGACGAGATGCTGATATTCTATTGGAATGACAGCTTTTGTGGAATAAGCTAGGAGGAAGGGGGTACAGCCGATTGATTAACGTAGAGTGGTACGGTATGCCCATAAGATGTGAGGAAATTACTGAATCTAATTGCCTTTTTTCCGTAATTGAAACATTTTCTTGATTCCATCTACTAAGGTTTTGTTGGTGATTTTGGCTTAACCATTGCCTTGAGGGTAGTATGGATTGGATGGTGAGTAGATTATGTTGCGTTTGTTGAGGAAGGCTATGACCTTTTTACCAATGAATTGTGGCCCGTTATCGATCTAAATCAGGTTGGGGTAACCAAACTTTGTGATGATGTGTTCCCAAATAAAAGAGATTACCTCCTCTCAAGTTCGACAAAGAAAAACTGTTTCTACCCATTTTGTAAAATAATTGGTTGCTACGAGTAAGAAATGTCAGCTACCTGAAGTATTAGGAAATTCTCCGACGAGATCAAACGCCCACTACTTGAATGCCCAGAACACCTTGCTTGTATGTAGTTCGAGTGTAGGGATACGGATCATATGTCCATGTCGTTAACATGTGTCGTATATGCGTGAGTACTCTTCTGCTTGCTTGTGCATTCCTTGCCAGAATACTCCTTGTGTAATTTCTCTGATAGCGAGTGACTGCCCTGCAGCATGGGAGCCATAAGTTCCTTCATGTAAATCCTTGAATATTTTATCTGCTTTTTTCTTCATGATGCACTTGAGATAAAGCCCTGTGACTGAGCAACGGAAAAGATGACCGTTCTGTACTTTGTAACGCTTTGAGTTTTTGATCAACTGTCGGCACTCTCTTGGATCTCTTAGAAGGGGCCCTTTACATTTGTTCTCTGGGCCAAGATAGGCAATAAAAGTCTTTCGCCAATCGTCGTCCTTCTCTTCATCGCCCTCAGTATTGATCGTACATACAGAATATAGATCAATGTCGGGGGTTGATATCACTTCAATATGTAAATATCCAGCTTTTGTACCCAAGACTTTGGCTAAATAAGCCAAGGAATCGGTGTGTCGGTTTTTACCTCGAGGAAGATAGTCGAGAGTTGCTTTCGCAAATCTGCTCATTCAATCGGCAACGAGGGCTGCATATTCGATCATCTTACCATTATTCTTGTACTGTTATGAGTAAGTAGAGAATTTATGTAAACAGATAACTCTGGGATGCCAAGATCGAGTGCGAGGTCAATTCCATGAATGAGAGCTTCATATTTTGTAACATTGTTGGAGGCTTTGAAATCCAAGTGGACTGATTTCTTAATTCGGCCGTTGGAAGGGTTAATCAGCACGATTCTAATTCCTGACCCTACGGGTCCTGCTGAACCATTTGTAAGAAGTGTCAACCCTCTCCTTGTAATCCATTCAGTTTGCTCGTCAAATACTTTGGTGGGTGGATCTTTCGTAATTGCTTCTGTAAGGTCAGGATCGTGCTCCTCCCAATCAGAATCTTCCACTGGAAAATCCGTGAGAAAATCAGCAACAGCCTGACCTTTTTTTGAATGCCATTTTTCAAACTTGATATTATGTTCTCCCAAACTGACTGACCATTACTGCACTCTTCGTGATTTTTTGCTTTTGGACAAAACTTCCTAAAGTGGGTAGTTTATCATAACTTTGACTAAATGAGCTTGGAAGTAGTGCTTAAGTTTATATAAAGTATAAACAAGGGGTAGAAAGAGTCTCGATTTTAGAATACATTATTTCTACCGGACTAAGGGTTTTACTGTTAAAATAGACTGGCTTTTCGACTTTTCCCTCAAGTCGAATGAGACCGAGCTGATAGATGTATCTGTAACTGCCAGGTAGATGATCCGTTCCTCATTATCTACCAGAGTGCTCATGATGGGAGACTTCCCAAGATAGGTTTTGAGTTCCTGAAAAGCTTCCTCGCATTCTGATATCTACTGGATTGCCTCGTTGGGCTGAACTTTTCCTTATTTGGTACAGCCCTTGAGTAGTAGGAACAGCCAATGACAGTAATCTTAAGAAGTATAAATAAATTGGTTGATAGCTGTAATCCTGTTGGCAAGTTTTTGTACGTCCTTCATTGTTTATGGAGATGGCATGTTGAGGAGATCCCGAATTTGATCTGGATCGGCCTCAATACCCTTATTGCTGATGAGATGGCTAAGGAATTTACCTTAATATACTCCAAATTAGCACTTATCAGGATTGAGTCGCATCCTGTAAGATCGTAGAATGTTGAATATTGTGGTTAGATCTGTGATGTGGTTCTTTGACTGTAGGCTCTTGCACAGGTGATCATCGATGCAGACTTCAACGATTTTCCTAAGGTGTGCATTGAACATAGCTGTCATTACCCTTTAATAATATGTGCCTATGTTCTTTAGCCTGAAGGGTATGACTTTAAAATAATAAAGTACTCTTTCAATGATGAAAGTAGTCTTTTCTTGATCTTCCTCCAAGAGAGGTATCTGATTGCATCCTAAAGCAGCATCCATCATATATAAGAGCTCATGACCTGCTGTGGAATCAAGAATTTGATGGATGATGGGAAGAGGGAAACTATCCTTTGGAGTATGTTTGTTTAGATCAATAAAATCTACACAAACTTGGACTTTTCCATTCGTTTTTGGAACTGCGACGATGTTGGAGATCCAATCTGGATAGTTGGCTTCTCGAATGAACCCCACTTTGATCAATTTATCGATCTTAATGTTGACTTCATCCCGAAAATGAAGTAAAATCGTCACTATTTTGTTTAACCGCTGTGGCATTGATGTTGATGGCCAATCAATGACATGCCTTGGATGGATCAACCCCAGGCATCTCTTCAAAAGTCCACGCAAGGATATCTCAATTTATTTGTAAAAATTAAATGAGAGCATCCTTAGCGTGCTGGACCAGCTTGGTACCAATAAAAGTACCTCGGCTAGGTTTATCAATGCTTATGTACTCTGTAGGTTCTTTTGTTTAAGGCTGATCATCAATGTGACTAGCTTTCAGTAATTACAATATAGCGTATCTGTTTGATATATTTAGAATGGCAGAGACGGTATTCTCGTAAGCTCTGGAAAGCTTTTGACTGCCTTCGATTTCGTAAATGCCATCATTGTGTTTGAAGCCAAGTGCTTGATGATAAGTGAAAGTGATTGCTTCCATATTATGAATCCAGCAGCGCCTCATAATCTTGAGATAAGGAGATTTGGCACTCATGAAATAGAACACGATGTCGGTTGTGGCTGGTCCAGTAGTGCTAGGTAAGATGATCTTGCATACTCGTTCTTCTTTAGAACCATTAAAATAACTGATATTTGTGTCATTTGGAATGACTTAATCAGCTAACCCCATCTGGTCGATTGTGCTCTGAAAAAAAAAATTAATACCACTTCCAGTATAGATCATCATTGTATACATGACAAACTTCTTCATCTTGAGCATTATTACTAATGCATCATGACGTGGAAATTATACATGACTGATGTCATAATCTTCAGATGAAATCCCAAGTCGGCGATTGCTCGACTCAGGAAGAAGCTTGGCTTCCTTATCTTGTGGCGTGAGATAGCAACATTCTGATAGTCTCCTGTGCTTGAATCTATAAGAGTTGTTGATCTGATAAATCTCGATCATATTATTGTAGTACATATGGTACAGATGCTTCCCCTATGTTTGATCTTCGATCTACGTCTTGTAGCTTCTATTTTTGTAAGAGTCCAAATCGACAATGTATTCGAACATCCTCCCATCTTTGAAGATATACTCCTACAGCCTCTGTAAAGCATAGTAGTTGTCAGTGTCATGATTATTTACCTTGTGATGCATGCAGTATGGTTTGCCTTCGATTGGTTCCAGTGGTTGAGATAGACGGTAGAACATATCATTTGATAAAATTGGGAAAAATTATGGAAAGTCAAACATTTATCTTGGGGAGGACCAGCTTGGGTAATAAATTTCCTATCTGTTGTTTGCTAGCGTTCACCTAGGAACGCTTTGATCACCCTAATCCTCCTTCGGATTACTATTTTTTTCTGTAGTTGGACCTTTAGTTATTAGGACGGATTTAGTAGATTTATGCCTTTCGGATATTATCTTTTCCAGGTTGACATACCCAATTATATAGGTGATCATATCCTCTAAGGCCGCAAATTTAATTAAGAAGAGGTGTTCTTTGGCTTTGCAGTCGAGCTGGAGCGCGTTGGTAAAAGCAATAACAACTATTTTTTATCAAGATTATCTACTTTTTGCACGAGCTCCAAAAACTTCTTTGCAAAGGCCTCAAACTTCTCCCCTTGTACTGTTTAAGACTAATAAAAAAATATAAATTCCCATCTTTGTCTTTATTTTGAGCATACGTCTTGATGAATTGCTTCTATAGCTGATCGAATGTGAGGATGTAATCTTCAGACAGAGAATGGAACCACCAGAGTGGTTCTCCCTGTAGATTTGTTGAGAACAGACTACAGATAATATGGTTCAGATTAGAGTATAACCCCAATGAATCACGGTATTGTTGAATGTGTTCATTTAGATCGGTGCCCTTGTATTTACTTATCTTTGGAGTATAGAAACCTTTCAGAACTCCTTGATACGCTGATCCAAATTCTCTTATGTAACGTACAGATATGTGGCCTGAGTGTCTTGGTGAGGTGGTTGAGAATTATGAGTACCGGTACCCTCACTCAAATAATCACGTACTGGAATTCGAGGTTGAGGTCGTTATTCTTCCTCCAGACGCTTAGTAGGCCAGAGACCTTTGCTAATATCAGACTAAACTTTTCTGCCCAAATGAATAGAAGGCTGAAGTACGTGCTAAACAATTTTGGAAATGGCCTTAATGGTGGCTCCTCGAGGTTCTAATCTTTATTGGGCAGAAACTCAGGAGTTCTACAGAATTTGCTCTTAATCTCTAGTTTGGGGAGCATGTTGAGTATCTTCCAAAGCTTGTAATACAGTCTGTATGGCTTTTATCTATTCTTCATGTCGCATGAATGCTGTCAAATGAGCTTGCTACTCGATTTCGAGCTCTTTATCTCGGAAGTCCCGGTCAAGAGTTAACTGACGCTCGAGCTCATTATGTTTCTCTATCTCAGCATGGAGATTCGCCCGTAGTTCAATAAGTTGTTCCAGCTCAACTGAAAGATCAAGCTAGATTCCTATTGTTGGTCGCTTGGAAGTAACCATGATTAGAGATGGATAATAGAGTGAATGTATGCCTTAGGATATCGTGGAAATGTTGCCCTTCGCACAGACGATGCCAAATATAATGGCCTAATTCCATAGCTCGAAATTAGCTCTTACACCAAATGTACCTGTGACAAAAATTAATGTAAATCAAGAAATGACACAGGTGATTTAGTGTAGAAAACTTTTGAATAGGTAAAAAATTATGACCTCCAGTTGAAGGTTTTAGTAACAGTAACTTTTATTGTTTGAGGTTGATATCTTATTACAAGTGATCTCTAGAATTTGAAATGCTTGAACTTGTAAATAAGAAGTTTTGTGGTGTTCAGAATCTAAAAATTCCTGTGTTAGAATCTAGAAAATCTAGTTTTTCCTGGTCCCCATCTCTTCTAGAACTTTTTATTTATTTAGTCCTTACCTGCAGCTCGTTATCGTGTTGAAGCACGTTCTTCGAATAATGAGTTAAGTGGTAGTTGAATGTGTAACTGTTGAGTTCGTGGGAGACAAGTGTATTTAACTTGTTCATATTCTTCTGTTGTGCTCGATCCACGTTCTTTATCAATTCATGGTTTAGGTGTCAATGCTGACTATTCATGTCACGTGTGAAATACGTGAGCGTGATATTGAGGTAGCTCGATTTCAGACTAGGTCGAGGGATAGGTCCCTACTTGACCAATGGTATAAAGCTTAACTCCATCCATCCCTGAAACGTACAAATGATATAAATGAACAATTCTGGTGATAAAGTAGTAGAAAATAAATAATACAAATAAGTAATACAAATGAAATAGTTGCACAAGACAAATGATATAAAGCTCAACTCCAACCATCCCTCAAACAAATGATAGGCATCCCTAAATAAAATTATATAAATGAACAATTCTGGTGATAAAACAGCATAAAATAAATGATATAAATTACACAAAACAAATGATAAAGCAGCATAAGACAAATGATAAACTATCAAAACACAAATGATTAAGTAGCAAAGGACAAATGATTAAGTACTTATTAATAACAATATACATTATTTTGCATAACATCTTTTCTAAAGATAAATAGGAAAATCATGATGCGGATACAAAGTTAGAGATGATGGATACAAAGTTAGAAGATGATATTTACTTCAACGGTTGGAAATACATATAACAACGATCTTTAACAACGAGAATAACTTAGGTTAACAACGATCTTTTTTACCTCTATCACCTCTGTGTAAGGACTTCAGCGAACGCACAACGATGGTTGGAAGACTTGGTACATCAAGGAGACAAACATTACATCAAGGAGACTCTTCTTTGATTTTTGTAGAAGCTTTGTTGCAGAATAAAAAGAAGCTGCTTTGATTTTTAAGGTTGGTAGTTTATTTATTTTGGGGGGAATCTTCCCTCTAATTATTGTAGCATATTAGACTACTCATTAGCATTTTCAATGTACACTTATCATAAAATTATGTCATTTGTTCAGAACACTTTGTCATTTTTTTTAGAAAACTTGTCATTTTTTCAGTAGTCTTTGTCATTTGTTCATAAATCTTCTCTCTTGTTATTGTAGCTGATTAGACTACTCATCAATATTTAATGTTAGTGAATAGAGGTGGCAGATAGGTAGTAGTAGGTGAGGCCAGTATCTATTTGGTAATTTTAGCATCAATTTTGGAACCGCCTTGCCAAAGTATCAATTTTTGAAAGTTTGCATCTTTTAGTATTTTAAATCCCAATTTCCACAAATCAAAGGTATGACACGGTATACATAAATCAGGAGTATACTTACTAATTGGGCTACAAACCTGATCCAAAAAAGAAAATACAAAGCATGCGCATTTAGAAACCCAAATCAAACAAGCTCTTACCTATTTCAGATTCACAAATGTACATGTTTTTATAGATGGTGAGATACAATAGGTATACCCTGTAAGCACGATATTGACACTCTCAATATGGCAGTAGTTAATTCAAGATTAATACTGCATAATTATTTTTGTATTGAATAATTGGGAGCTACCTAAGAACATATATGGGTTCCAAAGAGAGGACGTGAACAACAGAATGGTTAAAAATAGTAAGATGGTATTGCAGCATATGCAAAAGACATGGTTACAATTACAGGTTCTTTAGGGTGTTTTTATTCCTCTTGACAGAAGATAATACACGACATGTGAATGTTTGTTATATTTCAATGACCAAGGACCCAACGACAGTGCCTGATCCATTGCCGGATGAAATGGTGGAAGATGTACCAACAAGTCTGAAGGGTCTACCTGATGAAATCCAGCAAATAACATTTTGAATAAGCTATTTCAATACTGCTTTAAAAACACTTCTTCATATTTTTTGTGATAGTTGTACTCCCTAGCACTATTAGGCTGAGCCAAAAGGAGTTAACTAGTTGCGCCGATCTAGCTCTTTCGGTGGTAATACCTATAGGGTGAAATTATGTGCCAGTAGGTTGGAGCGTTTCCCCGCTAACGCGCTATCCACGGTTGGCTTTCCTTATATGATTTTGCCTCATGGACTGAAATTGCTCCACTTAAAAGAATTTGTTTGCTTGAACTATCTGGACTGCATTGCAGGATTCAACCCAAATTGCATGATTTGTGTCACTTCAAATCTTTTGATCCAAGGGGGGTAGTGGTTATGTCTATAGTAAGTGGACCATTATGACTCCCATTTTCACCACTATTCCCTAATCTTTTTGTTAAAAGCTATTTTTCTACATACTAATCACTCTTGGAAAAAGCTTTTGGGGGAACAGCAATGAGATTCACTTCGATATCTTTTTTTGTAAGATGATGCTCCTTTTGTGAAGTAATATATACCACTTTTGTCGAATGATATTGGTATATATCATTTTGTCAGATGTTATTGGTGCAAGTAATAGATGATAGCTTACCGAATAACAGATGATAAGAAACATAAATGATAATTGGAATAACATACGAGATAATACATATGAAACGTATGAGAAAGACCAAACAATTCTGCACCTTTTCGTTGAGAAAATTTTGAAATTACCTATAAAGAATTCCTCTTATTCTACGTTATGCACACTTGTTTATTCTCTTAAGAGCTTCCACCTCTTACTTGAGTGCTTCAATAATATTCCTTAACCATGTATCATCTTCTTTGAGTTTGATAAATAATTCTTTGAACTCACTAACTCTTTCTTTAAGGGGCATGCAGTTACGAATAAAGATAAATTCTGCAGCATTACACCTTTTTCATCATTTGTTGATGGTTTGCAGCTGCTGCGTCGTGGAGAAGCAGCGAGTCGTGAAAGCTTTCCAGACTAGTCTAAATTCAATGAAGTTCTCTCATCTAAGACAAGATGGCCTTGTCCTAGGAAGTTGTTCTTATTAAACATTCAACAGACTTTGATATCTTGGACCCCCGCTTTTTAAAACCAGTTAGCCATTGTCGATTTATGACAGTGATGAAGAGCAATAAAGCTTTAAAGAGTTAGTTGGAGAGTGTTAATAGTTTTGGTTGAGGCTACTGATAAACACATTATTGAGCATAATTTAAGCCCTTTTTATAGGTATTTTTGGTCATCCTAAACATTATTTTAATAAAATTATTGCCCAGTTACCTCACTTTCAGTTTCTCTACTCTACTGGAAACAATTTGGCAAGAAAAGTGTCAAATCAGAGCAAAAATGACCACAAAACTGTACTAAGGTTCTCAAGCAGTTCAACAGGTCAGTTTCAACCAGAATTGGGCTAGTTAGGATCTGTAAGTACCAAAGTCATCACTGAAGCAAGAAATCTATAGGCTGGACCGATATTTATTATCTATCAGGCAAGGGGAGTAAAACCTAAAAAGTTGGAGAATTTTGGCCATCACCAACAGGCGATTGCCATCGGCCACTTGGCGGCTAAAATTGTAATTCTTTGGCATGGATCCCTAGGTGACCTATTTAGATAGAATCTTCAGAGAACACCCAAACTTTACTTCTAAAGAAGACTAGGGCATTTCAAAATCATAGTTTCTCTATCTAATGATCAATTCTTCCTCTCCAAACTCACTTTTCAATTTTATAGGTGTAAGGACCTATCCCTCGACCTCACCCAAATTCAAACTACCTTAATATCAGACTCACGGATTTCACATGTGACATGAATAGTCAGTATTGACACCAAGACCGTGAGCTGATAAAGAACGTGGATCGAGCACAACAGAAAAATATAAAAAAGTCAAAGACACCTGCCTCCCACGAACTAAATAGTTACACAGTCAACCACCACTTACCTCATTTTTCTAAGAACGTGTTTTAGTAGGATAATGAGCTGCGGCTAAGGTCTATATAAAAAAAATGTTCCTAAGAGTCAGGGACCAAGAAAAACCAAATTTTCTAAATTTTAACACAGGAATTTCTAGACTCTGAACACCACAAAACTTCTTATTTACAAGGTCAAGCATTTCTAGTTCGAGAGATCACTTGTAATAAGATAACAACCTCAAGCAATAAAAGTTACTATTGCTAAAGCCCTCAACTCGAGGTCGTGGTTTTTTACCTATTTAAAAAAATTTCACTCTTAATCACCTATGTAATTTCTTGTTTTACATTAGTTTTTGTCGCATGTACATTTGGTATAAGAGCTAATTTCGAGCCATTTCAAACTAAGGAATTAGGCCATTACCTTTGGTGCCATCTGTGGGAAAGAAGACAATTCCATGATATCCTAAGGCATACATTCACTCTACTCTCCAACTCAAATCATGGTCATTTCCAAGCAACCAGCAACAGGAATCCAACTCGATCTTTCAGTTGACCTGGAATAGCTTACAGAACTATGGGCGAATCTCAACGCCGAAATTGAGAAATGTAATGAGCTCGAACGTTAGTTAACTCTTGACTGAGAGTTCCACGACAAAGAGCTCAAAGTCGAGCGATAAGCTCGTTTGACAGTATTCAAATGACATGAAGAACATATGACAACCATGTAGATTTCATTATAGGCTTTGCAGAATACTCAACATGTTCCCCAAACCAGAGATCGTGATCAAGTACCGGAGAACTCCCGAGTTTCTATACGAGAAAGGTTAGGACCTCGAGGAATCACCAGCAAAGCCATTTCCTGAAATGTTTAGCACGAACCTCAACCTTCCAATCATTTGGGTGGCGAAGTTCAGTATGATATCAGCAGAGGTCTCCGACCTTCTAAATGTCAAGAGGAAGAACAACGACCTTAACCTCAAATTCTAGCATGTAATCGCTTGAGTGAGGGCACCGGCACTCATAATCCTCAACCACCACGCCAAGCCATTCAGGCCACATGCCATACGTCACACAAGAGCATATGGATTAGCGTATTAAGGAGTTGATTAAAGCTCAAACTCTAGGCAATAAAGACGATCTTACCAAGTTACAAGTTACTCTAATTGCCAAAGAGTTATTCGATATGGAAGCACCAAAAGGTTTATATACTTCAAAGATACGTAAATACAAGAGCACCGATCCAAAGAAGTTTATTCAATAATACTGTTATTCATTGGGGTTATACTCCAATCTCAATCACATTTTCTGCCATCTGTTCGTAACAATTCTACAGGGATAAGCGCTCAAGTGGTTCCATTCTCTACTTGAAGATTCCATCCTCACATTCAATCAGCTATAGAAGTAATTCATCAAGACGTATGCTCACAACAAAGAAAAAGAGGAGAATATAAAGTCACAAGGGGAGAAGCTCAAGGCCTTTGTAAAGAATTTTTTGGAGCTCATGTAAAAAGTAAATAATCTTGATCAAAAAATAGCTGTTACTGCAAAGCCAAAGAGTACCTCTTCTTAAACAAACTCGCGACCATGGAGGATATGATCACCAAGGTCAATGGGTATGTCGACCTAGAAAGGATGATGTTTTTTTTTGGAAAGGATGATGTTCAAAAGGCATAAATCTACTAAAACCGTCCTAACTACTAAAGGTCCAACTACATAATGAAACAGTGAACCGAAGGAGGATCAGGGTGATCAAAAGCATTTCAAGGCCAACACTGGCAAACCTAGGAAAGATAATTTATTACCTAATTTGGTCATCCCCAAGATGAATGTCTGACTCTCCATAATTTATTCCAATTCTATCGAAGGACAAGTTCTACTGTCTATCTCAGCTATTGGAACCTATCGAAGGCCGCTCGTATTGCATACATCATAAGGTACATCATCATGATACTAACAACTACTATGCTTTACAGAGGTTTCTAGAATGGATCTTCAAAGATGGGAGAATGTTTGAATACATTATCGATCTGGAATCCTACAAGGATGGCAGTTATATAAAGCAGATCGACGTCGTCCTGGTCGAAGATCAAGCTGAGGAGAAACACATGTACCATATGTACCACAATAACATGATCAAGATTCATCAAATCAATAATTCTTGCAGATTTAAATGCAAGAGATTATCAGAATGTTGCTATCTCACACCTCAAGATAAATAGGCCAAGCTTCTTCCTGAGTCGAGCAATCGCCGGCTTGGGATTTCTTTTGAAGATTGCAACATCAGTCATGTAAAATTTCAACATCATGATGCATTAGTAATAATGCTCAAGATGAAGAAGTATTTCATGCACACAATGATAATCGATACTGGAAGAGGTATTGAGATTCCTTTTCGGGGCACGATTGATCAAATAGGATTGACCGATCAAGTTATTCTAAGCGACACCAATATCAGTGTATTTAATTGTTCCAAAGAAAAATGAGTTGGAAAGATCACCTTACCTATCACCGCTGGACCTGCCATAATCAATGTCGTATTCTACATCATCAATGCCAAATCTTGTTATCTCAGGATTATGGGCCACTGCTGGATTCACAACATAGAAGCAATCACTTCTACTTATCATCAAGCACTTCGCTTCAAACACAAAAATGGCATCTATGAAATTAAAGGTTGTCAAAAGCTTTCAAGGGCTTGCGAGAATACCGTTTCTGCCATTCTAGATATATCATACAGATACGCTACATAGTAATTACAGAAAGCCGGTCGCATCGATGATCAACCTTCCACAAAAGATTAACAGAAAGCTTGTCACATCAATGATCAATGTTCAATGGAAGAACCAACAGAGTACATCGGCATTGATGAACCAAGCCGAGGTACTTTTATTAGTACTAAGTTGGTCCAGTATGAAAAGGTTGCTTTCATTCACTTCTTATGAATGAATCAAGACATCTTTGTATGAACTTTTGAAGATATGCCTGGAGTCGATCCATCAAAGGTATGTCACTGATTGGCCATCAACCTCAACGCCACTGCGGTCAAACAGAAATAGTGGCAACTCTCACCTCATCTTCAAGATGAAGTCAACATTGAGATTGACAAATCAATCAAAGTAGGGTTCATTCGAGAAGCTAAGTATCCAGATTGGATCTCTAACATCGTCATTGTTCCAAAGAAGAATGGAAAGGTTCGAGCTTGTGTAGATTTTACTGATATGAACAAACACACTCTGAAGGACAGTTTCCCTCTTCTAATCATCTATAAAATTATTGATTCCACAGTAGGTCATGAACTCCTACTATGATGGACGTTGCTTCTGGATACAATTAGATTCCAATCTTGGAAGAAGATCAAAAAAATACCACTTTTATTACTGAAAGAGGACTTTACTGCTACAAAGTCATGTTCTTCGAACTTAAGAATGTAAACGCAACTTATCAATGGTTAATGATGGCTATGTTCAAAGCACATCTTGGAAAAATTATTGAAGTCTACATCGATGATCTCCTGTGTAAGAGCATACAGTCGAAAGACCGCATCACAGATCTAACCACAATATTCAAAATTCTGCGATCTTACAAGATGCGAATCAATCCTGATAAGTGTTAATTCGGAGTACATTCAGGCCGATTCTTCAGCCATCTCATCTGCAAGAAGGGGATTGAGATAGATCCAGATTAGATTTATGTTCTCCTCAACATGCCATCTCCACAGACAACGAAGACGTACAAAAAATAGTCTGGGATCATAATATCTCATGACGGGGCAAGGAGTTCGAATCCCAAATCCATTGAGTACTAGGCGACTGAATTGGTACTATCGTTAACTCCCTGGTTTCTCCATTTCAATATTCTCATTCTTTCCATTCCAAAAGTGAGATTTCAATCTCCAAACAGTGTACATTCTATTCTACTCAATGAAAACTTCCAAGTTTTTTTTCCACATTACTCTCTACTTACATAGATTCTACTATATTACATAGATTAAAGCAAAGGTAATACTAGCTTTCAACCAACATCTATACATAGATTAAAGCAAAGGTAATACTAACTTTCAATCGACATCTATGCATAGATTAAAACAAAGATAATACTAGCTTTCAATTGCCCATCTAAACAGATTAAAGCAAAGGTAATACTAACTTTCAATCGACATCTATACACTAATTAAAGAAAATATAGAGCTAGCTTTTAATCGCCCATCTATACATTATCTGGGATTAAAACAAAGGTAATACTAGTTTTCAATCAATGATTTCTAATAGACATAAGATAAAGCAAAGGTAAAACTTGTTTTCATCCCTTAATATGTCTGTAATAACAGATACTTCTACAGGTTACACTACAAGCCACTTCTAGGGGCTCTTCTCTGCTGATGAGAGGTCAGCTATGCCTTCCCCTACAATAGGAGGATGTTTAGCCATAAAATCTGAAGCTCGAGCAACTACAGTAATCCTGTGCTCAGCCAATTTAACAGGTCGAGAACTTAGTTCCATTTCCATGGCATTCATAAAGTTTTCACGATCTATGTTGGCTTTATAAATATATCCTTGGGATGACAGACAATCATGCAAGGTATCCCTCTCAAACTCAAGTCTTCTTATATCCTCCACAAATAGGAAATAACAGCCATTAGCACCTGCGAGCGCGTTGCTTCGAGAATAACTGCCTGGGAAAAATGCTCTCTCAATCTCTGATAATGCTCTTACAAGTTTGTATACCATCTGTCTTGCCACTCCATGCGTCTATCTACGCGTGACAAAATCTCATTATGCTCCATTACCTTCTTCGCTTCATTATTTGACTATGTTTGGCTCGTCGTCTTCAATTTTTTTAACTGAGCACGACATTCCTCAAGCTCCCTATCTTTACTTACTGCAGGAGACTTCTTTAAGAATTTATCTTTCTTCCTTAACAATTTATCCTTACCACTGATCATCCCCTTAAACTCACGTTTTCTTCCAAGAGCTATGTCCAACTTACCTTGGCTCTCCCCTAAATGCCCATTTCTTCTTTGTACATAAACTTGAATGCGAGCTACATTTCCCTCCAGTTCTCTAATTTGAGCAGATAGGTCAACCAAATCCCCTTTTACAATGGAGACCCCGGCATTGCCTTTTTTCCTCTTCGACCGTTCTCCAGCCTCAACCTTCTTGACACGCGAATTGGTCGTAGCCAAATCTCCCATCAATTGGGTCATCCTCTCATTTAATTCATCACATCATCTTTGAACCATCCGGAAATCTATATCTTTAGCAGGTAAAGCCTTACTCAACTAATTAACCACAATTTCAGATTTGGCTAGGCCAGCTTAAGCTTTCTCTAGCTCGCTATCCTTCACAATCATTTCACTCTTTAATTGTTCCAGTTCACTATTGGAACTCACTAGATCAGCTCGTATGTTCTTTCTCATTCATTTTTTTAATTACTTATCCCCACTGACTGGCCACAAAACCCCATAGCTCTTTCTCTGTCTCTTCTAATGATTGGATACGATATCGAGTCATGTTTGCCTCCATACTCCTGAACATTAACGTATTATTCCGGCTTTTGAGCCTCGCTGTCTCCTCCTTCACCTCCGCAAGATCTTTTTTCCCTTTTTCAATTTCGGCATCTTTTCCCTCGATCTTCTGAGTCAGGTCATCAACAATTTATGTTGCCTCGACAAACTTAAAATATACCTTGACGTGTTGATCCTCCCTGTCTTCAGTTGCCTCTCTCATCCTATCAAACTCCGCTGCATACTCTTGGTTATATTGGAGTGTCTCTTTTTCACTCAAGCAAGAAGACCCCAATTCGACATACATCACAGATACAATATATCAAGATCAATTCAGCTACAATCTGCAAATACATTCAATCATAATACAGGAGACTTTTGAAATTTTAACAGCTTTCTATTTTCTAACATCCTATTGTTGTGGAACTGCTTCTAAACTTTAGGTCAAAGTATGATTTCAGTTCGATGACAGTTATACCTACATCCAATTTCAAGGTACACATTTTCAATGTTTTAACTTTCTCAACACTTGGTATTATCTGGACACATTTGATTACCATTGCCCCTAAAACTTCTAACACATTTGAGATCTATTCTAATTTTTCTAGATTTTACTTTGTAACTCTACAGCAATGCAGCATACAAGTCAAATATTTCTTGCTCTTCTCTAACCTGTAGCCCCGCTTACAAAGTCAACAGGGATGCTGAGGCATTTTTTTCCTTAGCGAGCTCATTCTCTAATTCCTTAATTCTGAGGCACATATTCTTAAGTTCCTATAAATAATGTTTACAAACATCTCTTAGACTATCTGAAGTTTATCCTACAAAACCATATTCCATAAAATTACAGTTTTCCACACCCATATAAACACATAATCAAAAATTCAACAACTTTACACTACCTTATAATTATCTTCTCCCTGGTTCTCTAGCTAGGTTCAGGGAGAGATACCATCCAACCCTCCTACCACGCCAGGGACATCCTCTTCCACCTCGTCCTCTTCGATGTAACTACCTTCCAAAATAGCTTTAACTTCAGTTTTTTAGTACCCTACTAAAAAGAGTTGGTGCCCGAGTCTGTCGCACTGAACTAGCGCATATCCAGGTTCTTTTGCGCCTCCTCTGTCAGCTCACTAATCAACACCTCCAACGCAGTCTTCACAGCATCCAATCACTTCACCTTCAAAACTAGGTCAGACTTCAGTCAACCACCTTCTTCCCAAGCTCAACTTTCCCATTCTCGAACTCAGCCTTTCCCTCCTCGATCCCAAGGCAAATCCCTTTCAACAAGCGAGCAGCCTTAATAAACCAAACACATTTTTAGTTCAAATCAGATGTAAAGTTTAGCAATACACAAGTCATCAAAACTTACCATTTTTCTTAACTCTGACTGTGCAGAGGCACTCATTTCTTCAGTACCCTTGCGAACTGCAAGCCTCACCCTGCCCTCCACAGCTCACAGCTCATCTTCTTCAATAGGTAAACTCTTCATGACCTTCACCCCTACTACTTCAGCAGAAGGATCTACCCCCCCCCCCTTTTTTCACATCCCCCTCGAACTCACTACATTCTGTGGTTCCAAAGGTCGAGCCACGCTTCCCAATTTTCTTCTTTTGGAATTTCAGAGCTAGCTTGCTCGACGTAGTAGCTTCTGGCACATCCGCAAAATCTAAATCAGTAGCCTTCGGTAAAGCTGAACGCTTCTCCCCACCAGCCTATCAGTTCTTGCTGACTCCAACCCCCGTCATTAGTCTCTTCGCTTAATGCTTTTGTACATTCTCAAACCTATTGTTAGCTCTTTTATTTCTGTTAATACCGAGCTCCTTCAGAACTATCTCAAGCTCAACCCCTTCTCGAGCAACAGTATCTAACAATGACTCCTTCCTTGTCACCTTCGACTGAGGACCTGTAACACAATCATAACACATTATCAAACAACAAATACTCGTAAATTACAGTAGTTTGATATTATACATTATTACTTACTTTTCTTTGCAGCTCTATACAAAAGTTCCATTGGTTCTTCATCTTCCCTCTGAAAGCAATCACCTTTCACCCATATCGTATTATTATTCTACATTCGACTTGTTGAAATCAGATCGATGAAAAGTGGTCGAGACGAGTTCAAACAGAAGTATGCATCTCCTGTTACAGAATAATTTTTCACACCATAATACTGCAAAACATCTTCAGAAGATATTCTCCTCTCCACCTCATTCTCCCCCCAAAACCTATTCAAACTCTCACAAACATTGATCACCTCCCATATGTTCTCATTTAATTGGGCAGGACAAGCCCCAATGGTGTTCATTATACCTTTAGCAAGATTGCTAAACGGTAAACTCAATCCATATTCCAACTGAGATAGATAACACAGAAAACCCTCATCCAGGTTACCTTGGACATTTCCATCATAATCCTCCAAGGAGATCGGTTGTTCCACCCCCCTATCTGATTTTTCCTTCTCTAAATCAAGCAACAAAAAGAAATGTTCTTCCTCAGATGCTGCAGTACAACCTCTGAATTACCTACCAGTATGTTCTACAATGTTGCCCCATATTCAACCTACAAGAACCTTATATTTACAGAACTCTCTAAACATATCAGAGTTTAGAGGGTACGATACCAATTTACCAGGGAAATCTAGAAATTGAACAAGTACTACTTCGTCCTCCTTATCATACTCCACATTTACAGATTCTACATTATCAGACTCAGCCGAACAACCAAAGGTCAACACCTCCATATCGGGTGAAGTCTCCATCTCAATTACAAGTCAAAGGATGAGGTCTGATTCTACATAGATATTCCTCACGCTCGACCTACATATAGGTCCAGGTATTCTATCATTATCTTTTAAACATCCATGTACACATTTACCATACATCTACCATACATATACGTATATCATATCATATTTATTTATTTAACACATATATCAAACAATTTTTTATAGGTTACCATAAATATTAATTTCTTAAATTTTGAAAACCACAAAAATCTTTCAAACCCACATTCACATTCACAAAATCATAATCATTTACTAACCTTCAACGCCTGAATACGAATCTGAAGCAACGCTAAATCATTCCTTCGTAACGTTGTTGTATAACCACCATCGTGACTCTGTTTCCATAACTTTTTCTAACCTTGATTGATGATCACTCTCGTTTAATCGCTCACATAAATTTCTACAAAATTTTTTCTTTTCTCTCCCACTGTTTCTCAGTTTTTTTGAAGTTGATAAATGTTTGAATGAGAAAGATAAAGTATTATTTATAGTTTCACTCTCTAACTACTGGCAGTTATTGGGCCTCGCACGAGCCGCCCTTAGTTTTTGAACTGAGCTGTCCCTTCCATAATTAATGTCAAACATTTTGTACTTTTTCAGCGAAAACACCTTCCCATCATTGCCACCGGTCCTATATTTTCATATATTTTCATCTCTCCTATCCAAATCTCTCTCTGACCTCCCCACAATCATGATGACTAAACACTTACACGCAATCAAACTTTCCCTGCTATTACACAAGAGACAAAAATCAAAGCTACCTAGTTTTCTATTCTTACTTCTGTTACTTATAAAACTGCTGACGTCATTCCCAAAGCTATTACATTTCAAATTCAAATCTATTATTTGTTTACAACAGTAACAATCAACATATGCTACAAAGGAGAACAGATTTAAAACATAATTCTAACTACATTTCAATTACAGTTACTCGACCTCAATCAATTCACTCCCTCACATATAATTACACAAAAAAACATCATAAATGTCCTCGAAGACCACACCTAATCAGTTCGCCCCCAACCATCCTCATATTTTTCTCTTTGATATCTTCCTCAGAAATTTGTCATGTGCCCTCTTCCTCAGCTGCGGGCTTCAAAATCACCTTACGGAAAATCTCTGAGTAAAAATGGCACCCAATCTCAAGTTCCCTCACCCTCGAATCTAAGCCTTCGAACTGCAACTCAGATTCAGGGAAGTCATAATCATAATCAAACAAACCAAATATCATCTCTCGTACTTCTGCAATCTTTATCACCAATCGTCCCTCAGCAGCTTGACGAACTCTCTCAGAACAAGTCCTCACCATAGTCTTTTTCTTCCTCTTTAAATCACATTCCCAAATATTTATACAATTTTCAAGATTACTTCAAATCCCCCACATTCCGTATATATTATAATTAATTTTTCCATAACTGGAAATACTAAGATCATGATAGAAAGTTATTTGAACTTATCTATTCACATCGACCTCTTTGGATTCGTCCTTTTTCATTTTGACCTATTCTTTATAATCTCTCCACTTATAAAACATTTTTAAACAAACAACTCCATAAGCTCAAAAATTTTAATTCCTACATATTCTATATCTGGAATGATATTCTTCCCTCCGAACTCAATAACTTGTTCAGTTCGATACATATTTTCACATATCGGCATACTTACACAAATACATTTTTAACATGTATCAATATATATTTTACATAGTTTGACAAAGTTTAACACCTTTTTTAGTTCGACTTCCAATATTACATTTCGTCCATTTAAACATAAATATCTATATTTCTTCTAGCTCAATTTTAGTCAGAAGTGTTAATTTTATCTATTAACACAGAGTTTGAACCAAAAATTTTCATTAACTCGAATATCAATTAAAGATACTTTGCAGATAACAAGTTCTTCAGGTACTTTACAGATAACAATTCTTTCAGGTACTTTATAGATAACAAGTCTTTCAGGTACTTTACAGTTCAATCTCAAAATCATATAAGTTTTCAGTGATATTTCACTCTGAGAATCTTCTAAAACAAAGTTGGAACTGGGAATCACAGAGGATCCTTCTTCCTTTACACAATTTATTTCTACCAAAAACTAAGGAAATAAAGGTGTCAGTGCTTAAGCCAACTCTTTAAACAGAAGGACTTCTTTACGCCAAGAAACAATTATTGTGCAAGGGTAAGACTTCAAATATCCATCTTCCTCCACCACCACCATCGTCTCCTCCTCCATAACCTCTACCAACTGAGAGTGGATGAAAACAAAAAGGAGTCCTACCTTATAATCCAGTCCTTCGCAGGATACCGGAGATACTGCCTCGCAGACACGTCGGTTCCCACATTTGTCTCCTTAACCTTGTCCTCTGCAATAATGCGGAGACACCTCCAATATTGCTGGCCTATCAAGACAATGTAATAAAATCTCCACATATAGTAAAAATCTTCCTCAGCTTCATCCGTTTTGTTTGCCAACATACTGTAATACGTCGATAGTACAGGAATTGGGGTAAGCATCTCCAAAGATTGATCCCCAAAGTATCGCAACTTTAATCTTTACATTTTAACAAAGACTTTCTCTTCATACACTATTCGCCTAGTCTTTACTATTATCACTCAGGATTACATAAATTACGATACAATATACTTTACTAGACTCTAGTACATGTACTATTTTTATCAAACTCATATTTAATGCGCAAGTACGTTTCCAAAGCTGCCATTATTTAAAGCAGAACCACTCTTAGAACCCTAAGTGTCAAATACATCAATCCTTTCCATCGTCATAAATGCCAGATACATCCCTCAGAAAATATATACCCAACCAGTCAAATCACCATTAATACATCATTTCTTTTCAGCTTCCAATACCACAATCGACAAGTTTTTTCTCAACCAAAACCCCTCGTGCTTTCAGTTGCGAGATGGCGATTGTAGGGACCTATCCCTCGACCTAACCCAAATTTGAACTACCTTAATATCATACTTACGTATTTCACACGTGACATGAACAGTTAGCATTGATACCTAGACCACGAGATGATAAAGAATGTAGATCGAGCACAATAGAAGAATATGAACAAGTCAAAAATACTTGTCTCCCATGAACTAAATAGTTACACAGTCAACCACCACTTACCTCATTATTTGGAGAACATGTTTTGGCACGATAATGAGTTGCGGGTAAGGTCTATATAGAAAAAGTTCCAGAAGAGGCAGGGACCAAGAAAAACTAGATTTTTTAGACTCTAACACAGAAATTTCTAGATTCTGAACACCACAAAACTTCTTATTTACAAGGTCAAGCATTTCTAGTTTAAAAGATCACTTGTAATAAGATATCAACCTCAAGTAATAAAAGTTATTATTACTAAAACCCTCAACTCGAGGTTGTGGTTTTTTACCTATTCAGAGGTTTTCTACGCTAAATCACCTGTGTTATTTCTTGCTTTACATTAGTTTTTGTCACAGGTATATTTGGTGTAAGGGCTAATTTTAAGCCATTTCGAGTTATGGAATTAGGCCATTATAATAGGGTTTTGGAGAGCTTGAGAACTGAGTTTGTATCTCTAAACTAAGCTTTAACTTTAATAAAAGTTAACTCTTTTTCTTTAATTTTCTGTAATTATTATGATGTTGCAGGGCTTATCCCTTCATACTAGATATGAGAAGGAAACCTTATAAGTATATGTTAAGATTTTCTTGTATGTAATATGTCTGACCTAGATATCATAGATTACTCTTTAGGGTTATTTTTCAACTCTTTTGAACTGGATAAGTTAAGGGAAATAGAGAATAATTTTAACCTGGTGAGAAATTGATGTATTGAATGAATAAGGAATTGATTTCTCAGACCACTTAGTGACCTCTAAACCTAGGAATTGTTCTTATTTTCATTAAATGAAGAATAATCCCCAAGGTAGTAACCTAGAGTTTAAGCTTTAAACCCCTCGAATTTGATTCAAAAGAGAAGATTCAAGGAGAAGACCAAAAACTTAATAATTAACACCTAATATGCTAATATGAGGTAGAATCCAAAGATCTAGTTAACCTTAATATTTAAAATTTTAGCACCTAGTTGACGTAGATTTTTGACAAAACAAGCCCCATCTCCCTAGATTTTAGTTTACCCTGGAATAACGTGCCTCTCCATGGATTGACACCCTACTTGCCATTATACTACATTAATTTGTTAAGTGGGATTTCGATTAGACTAACGACGGTTAATCAAATGATGTCATTGCCCGGGAGGTAACGGTAACTTCTAGATTAGAATTCTAAGATTAGGCTTTACATAGGATTTCTCTAATTTATAGTTTTTATAGCTTAAATTAGTCACTGTCAGAATATAAATTCAGTGCGATTGACTTTGATTTAAGGTTTTCAAGACCTTAGGAACAATCAATTTTGTTTAGAAGACAAGGGCTCCAACAACCAGCGATCGCCGCGTGCCCTACGCTTACCAATAGCGATCATCGGCCACTAAGCCTACATGATTCCCATTTTTTTTTTGTTCCCCTGACCCTATTAAGTTAAAATTTCTTATTAGTACATTGTTTTTGTTCTTTTAGGTTGCAGGATAAATCGATCCTTATTTTAAACCTATCTCCATTTTCTCGCTTCAAAGGTATATTTCTTTTACTAGAGCATAAAAAGGGATAAAAGATCGTTATACCCTAACATATGACAAAAAATTAATCTTTTTTTAATTCATTAGTTATTAATTAATAAGAAAATGGTTAGATACATGTATTTATTTTCCTAGGATAACCTAATATTAATAATTAATTATTATTTTAACGCTAATAATTTATTATTATTTATAATAGTAAAAGTAGTGTGTCATCTTATAAATTACTAATAATTTGTAAATTACCCTAGTATTAGAGTAAAATTAGGTAGAACTCCTCAGTTTCTTTAGCTTCTAAGAAGTTTGTCTTGTGAGGGAAACCGTTTAAACGTGATGACCCACCTTTAGTTTACTTCATGGTAGCTAGAAAACCCCGTGGTTTGGATAAACAGTAGCATCTTCTAGAACAAGCCAGATTAATGATAACCAAAACCCTAACTGAATATTCCAGCTCTGTACCCATGATAAACCCCTATTGTATTGCTTTGCCTGTACTTCCCGATGGAGCACAACAATTTAAGCTACAAATTAGCATCATCAATGCTTTACCTTCTTACCACAGTCTTGATCATGATGAACCTTATCTTTACCTCATTGTGTTAAAAGAGTTGTGCGCTATACTTCGCTATAATGATTACACATATGATTTTATATAACTACATCTCTTTCCTTTTTCTCTCAAGGTTAAAGCTAGGATTTGGTTATACTTTTTTCTACCTGGAACTATCATACAACCTTTGAGATGTTATAAAATACGTTCTTTAAAAAATTCCTCCCTATTCATAAGGTGAACCTTTACGTAACGAAATTCATACTTTTACTCAGAAAGAGAATGAACACTTCTACGACAGTTAAGAGAGATACATGAATCTTTACTCAAGTGCCCAAAAAATTGACTAGATCTATGTCATTAAGCACGCATTTTCTATAATGGGTTGCCTCAAATTAACAAATGCATGATAGATGTCAGTTGTAGAGGTTCCATAATGTGTAAGTCATCAACTGAAGCATGAGAACTCTTTGAAACCATGGGAAAAAATTGTACGAACAGGACTACCCTACTAAGAGAAAGAATGAACCTAAGAAGGGATGACTTTTGATTTATACACTAGCACCACTATTCTAGTTATTATCCATTCACAAATAAGCTAGCTACTCAAAAAAATGAGCGATGCCTTTAGTAAGCCAATTCCATCTCCAACTCAGCAAGAGGTATGTAGTCGTTGCAGCAGTACTACTCATGTCTCAGAATCCTATCCTACTAGCCAACCTGAATAGGAAATTTAAGAAGATGAAGTTCAAACATTCAACATATATAACCAAGGGAATCCAAGCAATTCGTATCGATCCTTTGACCACAACATCCCAACATGTCTTCCACATTAAGGAGGACCTGTTGGTAACTCAAATATGAGACAATAGAAATGTCGAAGGCCACAACAAGAATATATGTAACCCTAATAGCAAAAGTACCATTTGCAACAATATTAACCGAATTAAACCAAAACTAACATGATTGGGAATCTTGAGCAAACATTTAGCATATTCATACAATAAACGAATCTCTACCTTAATAGATTGACTTAATGGGTAGGCCACATGGACACAACTATTTTACAATTTGCAAAATATTTTGCAAGTCGTGAACAAAGAAAACTACCGAGTTAACCTGAAGCAAACCCGAGAATTCTAGTGAGAACACTAAACCAGATGAACAACGTCATGACATAACCACTCTCAGAAGTGGCAAGGATGTCGATAATAATGTATAAATTCCCACCAATGAGCAACAAATGGATGTACTAACTGACAGTGAGCTAACTTACACACGGACAAAGCACCTCTCCAGACTCCACATATAGAGTACACTTCACCTATCCCATACCCTCAGAAACTACAACCAAGAGCCACAAACCCACATTACGACGAGCTAGAAGAAACATTTAAACACGTACACATCAATAATCCACTGCTTGAGACTATAAAGCAAGTCTTTTCTTCATATACTAAATTCTTAAAGGAAATATGCGCACACAAGAGAAATGTCAATATCAACAAGAAGGTTTTCCTAATAGGGATCATAACTCCGCAAAAGCTTAGAGATCCCGGATGTCCAACAATCACGTGTACCATAGGAAAGCATAAAATTGACAGAGTTCTTCTAGATTTAGGAACGAGCGTCAATGCCCTTCTATATCATGTTTAACAACTACTAGGACTCGGGGATCTAAAGCCAACAAATATGACATTGCAAATCCCAGATTGCCCACTCAGGTACTCAAGGGATATATTAATAGACGTATTTATATGAGTTGAGGGTTTAAATTTCCCAGCGGACTTCATTATTCTAGAAACCGAAAAGGCCTCAGACCTAGGAAATGATATACCTGTCACATTAGGGAGACCATTTCTTACAATTGCATACGCGGTGGTGAACTGTCAATCAGGCATGTTAACATTATCCTTAGGTAGCATGAAAACAACACTGAATGTCTTCAACAACAAAAATATAGCTTCTACGTCAGACGAGGCAAAAAGATTGTAGTGTAATCGATATCTTAATGAACAAATCATCCAAACCTAGGGAAACGCACGATACTAAGATCCATAATAAGTAGCGAACAAGAAACGTTATTGTAGATTGCCTCTCTAGAATGTCAGTGCACGAACAACTCAACTTCACCCCACCATTAACGCGACCATGATATGAAGAAATATAGAATTATCTTATGACATGTAAAGTACCTTCACCAGTTCCTAACAACTATGCAAGATTTCCTACAAGTGGTTAAGAATTGTGCATGGGATGATCCATATCTTTACAAGATAAGTTCATACCATATTAGTCATAGATGCAAACCTAATGAGAAAATTTTGGAGAGTCTTTCACGCTACCACTTTGAAGCTTGTGGAGGATTTCATGGTGATAAATGAACAGTTGCAAAGATACTCTAAAGTGGATTATTTTCACCCTCATTGTTCAAAGATACCTACATATACTATCTGAGTTGTCCAGCATTTCATGTTTCTGGGATAAGCACAATAAGGCGAATGACTCCACTAGAGCCTATACCGGCTGAAATCTTTAAAGTATGGAATGTAGGGTTTATAGAACCATTTCCCCTATCTCAAGGAAACTCGTTCATATTAACTTCCGTACACACTTAGTCGAAATGGTCTCAGGCTACTGCATGCCCCTTGTAACATGTCAACTATGTAAAAAAGGTTCTTAACGCAGTTATTCCAACAATTTGGCATGCCTTATACTGTCATACTCTGTCAAGATGAACATTGCCATGAGTTGCAACAATTTTTATAGTAAGCCTCTATGTAATATGAAAGGACTAATTCAATAGAGGAAATGTGCGAGGGATAACAAGAACTGGTCAAGGTGTTGTACATTCTAAGTGAAAGCATCCATAAACATTCTAACGGTTGGGCCTGCAACCTAGATTATTTTGTATGGCCACACAGAATGCTATATCTTGACAACCCTCTGACCTAATCTCTAGGAGCGAATCCAGAGAACAAGAATCCTAATGTTGCCAAAATCTAAGTTTAATTTGGGGGTAGTCACGTCTGGTTGAAGAAATTAAACTTAACACTTTTTGGGAGGAGACTCAAGTATGATTGTCTTTGTGATCCCTAGCATTTTTAGATTTTATTAGTTTAGTTATTTATATATTATGACTATTTTTATATGAGTTGTGGTCGTTAATATAAGAATACACCATGGTCTAGCACCATGATGCACATAATTTAAAGCATGGATATACTCACAAAGCTTCTAGAAGGTGAGAAAATAAGTAAAAATCAAGTATACCCCTCCACTTCTAATTTGAATGCAAAAGCCAAGCATTTGAATTTTCTACTCAAATCATAGGAAGAATCTTAGGAAGACGTCCATGTGATTTGGTTCACATGGGGACATAGGGTTTAAAGTTGGTCTCCTACTACTCAACCTTAGGTTCCCTTATTTGCATAAATGTCAGTCTCTCATCAAAAATTCAAATTGCAAGAGGCTTTCCCTATAAATACAAGGGGGATGTTCATCCATTCTACATCATTTTCATCTCTTCTCTCTCTCTCTCTCACACACACACACACACACACACAAGCACCCTGTAAGAAGCAGAGCACTAACAGAGCTAGCCCACCAGTGATCGCCGCCAACCCTAGGCTTACCACCAGCGATTGTCAGCCATTGACAGCGTTGGACTTCTATCTTCTTCCTCAGGCATTCTTACTCCCTCTCAATTTTATCTCAGGTTTAAATGGGTAAAGAATTTATTGTGGAAGAGCTCAGTGGAAGAATGATGGTTGAAAATGCTCTGTTCTACCACATCAAAGTCATCCGCCATCCGTCGTAAATAGAGACTGCTCTACTACCATGTTGAAGTTATCAGTCAATAAGAATTTTTAGTTCAGTTTCCTATTCATGGCTTCTTATTGGCGACATACTGTTAAAGTAGAGTTAATTAGTTTATAATTGCGCATAACTCTAAATAATCTTCTAGATTACGCAGTTAGGAGAATAAAAAGAACCCTGAGAGTTTTAGCTACTTAACAGGATTATGGAATAATATGCCAAAATTGATAGAAAAAATTAAATGCAAGATATTATAATGGATAATAATAATATTCTCAAATATAGAGTTAATAATTTCTTAAAAGAAACCGCACTTCACACCATAAATAGTATTTGTCCAAAGAAGTTATTAAACAATCCTTAACCAATCCAGAGAGAGTAACGAACTCACTAGTTGAAATAGTTGATTAACAAATGATACTGTATAATACAAAAGAGAAAAAAATCAAAGAAGAAACACTATCAAAGTATAAAGTTAAATAAATAATGGTGTGGGCCTAAAGTGTAGGGCATGAAGGGACTCCAAATCCTGGCACCCATAAACAACTGGTATGAATTGTCGACCAATTAGATACAATAGAATCATTATAAAAAGTGATAACGAAATATAAGTGTTCATAATCCAACTAATAAAAATAGACAAGTGAATGGAGAAAGTAAAATACTCTCCTCCTAACAACTCTATAAGGAAGAAGTTAAGTAGTTGAGTAATAATCTTCTAACATATGGTACTAAAACTGTGACAACACACACTCATAAAAATAATCTTTTTTGCGGGGGCATTATTGGCAGTTATTGTAGTATATAATTTGTTTTCCCCTTAGTTTTGCCTAATTATTTTGGTAAACCTTCTTAACTCGATAAATAAACTAATATCTTTTTAGGGAACTATCTACGATATATCTAGGATTAATAAGAGTTATACAACAAAATAATTAGTTTGAAACACTGATAATACTGAGTTGTACATTTTTGTGGATAAATATACTGAAAACTCACATGGACAAAACTCGTCTACTAGGGGCACCTGAGGGTTTAGTAGCTTATTGCATACGTTAAATGCAATCACGAGACTTGCGAAAGTGACTTAAATTTTCTTAACTTATTTTATTTTACTCGGGATGAGCAAAAAGACAAGTTTGAGGGTATTTGATAAGCACATTTTTGTAAAGATTTTAAGCATTTTTTGTTGCTATATTTTGCTGTCGTGAAACTCCTTTTATCTAATTCTTGCCTAGTTACCTCATTTTTTTAGGTTCTCTACTCTACAGGAGGCAATTTTTCAAGAAAAGTACCAAATAAAAGCTAAAATGACAACAAAACTATATTGAGGTTCTCTAGCAATTCAACAGATCTGTTTCAATTAGAATTAGGCTAGTTGAGATATTTGAAAGCCAAAATCATCACTGAGGCAAGAAATTTATAGCCTGGACCAAGCAAGTGGAGCAAAACCCAAAAGGTTAAAGGATTTTGGCTACTACCAACCGACGATCGCCACCGGCTAAGGGCATCCCACCAGCGATCGTCGGCCACCTGGCGGCTAAAATTATGATTCTTTGGTATGAATCCCAATGTGACCTATTTAGATAGAATCTTTAGCGAACGCGCAAATTTTACCGCCGGAGAAAACTAGGGGGCAGTTAGGGTATTTCAAAATTAGAGTTTTTCTATTTAATGATCAGTTCTTCCTCTCCAAACCTATATTTTGATTTTATAGGGTTTTGAAGAGCTTGAGAGCTGAGTTTGTATATTTAAACTTAGCTCTAACTTTTAATTAAAGTTAGCTCTTTTTCTTCAATTATTTGTGATTGTTAAGATGTTGCATGGCTAATCCCCTCAGACTAGATCTGAGGAGGAATCCCTATAAGTGTATGTCAAGATTTTCTGGCAAGTAATAGGTTTGGCCTAGAGGTCTTAAATCACTCTTTTGGGTTATTCTTCAACTCTCATGAACTTGACAAGTTAGGGGGAGTGGAGTGCAATACTAACCTGGTGAGAAATTGATGCCCTCAATAAAGATTGACTTCTCATACCACTTAGTGACCTCTAGACCTAGAGATTATTCTTATTTTCGCAAAAGGAAGAATAAGCCCTAGGTCAGCAAGCTAGAGTTTGAGCTTAGACCTTGATGGGTTGATCTCTCTAATTTATTCCATATGGAGAGATCAAAAAAGAACTTTAAACCCCTCAAGTTCGATTCAAAAAAGAAGACTCGAGGAGAAGGCGAAAAGCATTATAATTAAAACCTAATAAGATAATATAGGGTAAAATCAGAAGGTCTAGTTAATCTTAATATTCAAAATTTCAACACCTAACTAACGTAGAATTACGACAAAACAAACTCTATTTCCCCTTAATTTTAGTTTACCGTAGAATTACGTACCTCTTCATAGATTGAGCCATACTTGCTCATTTATTACATTAATTTGTTAAGTAAGATTTTGATTAGACTAACAACGGTCTATCAGCTTCTAATAGATCTAAGCAAGGACTTGATGATTTATGGGTCTTACACAATTCTGGAAAAATATCAATGGTGGATATAATTTTATTTTGTCAAGGTAGATCGATCCCCATGATAATCAACATCCAAAAAAATAATTGATAGGATATAAGCTTATCCTAATTCCCTACCTTACAGAAGTTTTACTAGGTCATAATGATATGTTCAGTTATAAGATAATTAGCTATGATAAACAAAAAAACCCAAATCTCATTCCCGAAAACTCAAATTCCATATACCACAACTCCACCTAAATTAGTTCCATTGATTTAAAATTCACCAAATTAGCCTAAAACATTTACACCAGTCAAAGACATAATTAATTTTCAAATTTGTAAGAAGAGCAAAAATTAAGACACCCCAAGTCCAAACAACACATCCTTCCATTTTAATTAAGCTTAACTTCGTCAAAATTGAAAGGTAAAGCAGAATTTAGTGAGTAAAAATAGCCAATTTATGCTCGAATTTGAACTTAAATTGAGAGTAGATAAACTTTATTAAAGCGCAAACACAAATTATATAATAAATATAATCTATATTAAGAAGAAAAAATAGCTCAATTTCTATGGCTAAGCCATAACCGTCCATCTACGCGATGTGATTTTCGGGGATTATTTCAATTGCCTAAATAATGTTAAGCATTAATAAAAATGATCCTATCTATTAAAAAAATTGTGACAAGGAATTAATGCGAACCCTACATTTGGAATATAATACAATTCTTGAGGCATAATAGTTGAGAGACCCAGTTGAACTTTATATATCTTTGGGTCTCCTCTCTCTTCTCCCTCTCATATCTCTAGTCTCATCTCTCATATTATCTAAATTTTAATCTCTCTCTTCAATTCTCTAAGCTAAGATTTTTTATGTTAGGGTTTATTCTACTTTTTATCTCTCTCACGTAGGTGTCGGCTATGGTTGTTTATGTTGAATTTGATGCATGGGAGTGCAACATTGGCAAATAAATTTACGATTTGGAGCATCACAGGGGTGTTACTATCCGATGGATTCATCATGGGATTAGGCATATAAGGAATTTAAAAGGTAGGGTTGTGGTTGTTGTTGATAAAGTATTGTATAGGAACGATTATTTGGTTAAGTGCTTCGATGAGAGTGAGGGTAAAAGAAGTATGAGCTTACGGGATTGGAGAAGGCTACATACAGGTTCATTGTTGTGCAACCATTGTTAACATTGGAGGGATTCTACTTCCGGTTTGGGTGTGGAAGGAGATCTTTTAAGCATCATATAATGTCGAGTGGGTCATAAGTTCATTGTATGGGTGTGGTGTGCAAATATTCATTGAGATAGGTTGGTATGTATATTGTTGTTGTTATTGTTGTCTTTAGTCGTGCTATTATATATTCCTTATGAACTCACTTGGTATATATGAATTCATTAAAGTATTACTTAATGTAGCATCAAACAATTTCTTATAAACATCAAATAACCTTTTAAAATCTTAATAGAAAGTGATAAAGGCCAAACTTATCTCTAATCTAACCTAACATAGAATTTTCAATAGAAAATATAGCTTAAACATGAAGATTCCCTAGCTTGCACTCCACCAACATTTGCTAGAGTATCTATACATGAATATCTTTCAATGTAGATATGACTAATGTAACTAACCTTAATTTTCATAATATGACCTTGTTCTAAAACTCGTTCCAAACACTTCTTTTATTCTAAGGAACCTAGGTTTTGTCATGAAACTAGTTTTCAAGAAATTTTAATATGTTCTCTACCAAGAGAGAAGTTTGAACTACTAAAGGACTAGTACATGGAATTAATGATTAGACAATATCAAGAAGATTTGGGCGTAAAACATCATCTGCATGGATACATAAGCCATAAATTAGCTTTCAGAAAAGCTGCATGATACACAGAGTGAAGAAACAAATGACAAAATATTGGCACACAAATGACAAAGAACGGTAATGATGTTTCCCACCCGACAACGGTTTTGAATTATGAGGTACTTACTGTAGGGACTTATCCCTCGAGCTAAGGACACTCGATCTCATCTATACCTCGAGCTCTATAAGACTCGACCTTATCTAATACCAGACTCACGCTTAAACAAACGCGTTAACAGTTACACATCGACCACGAACTCAAGCAGAACGTGAATCGTCCACAACAAATATAAGCAGAACAAATCAACATACACTTGTCTCCTACGAGCTAGCAGTTACACACTCAACTGTCCATGATTCCTACTTTTAGGAGAACGTGTTTGAGCACGATGTCAAACTGAGAGCAGGGTCTATAAAAGGACAGAGCTCCTAAGGAAACAGAGGGAGGAGAGGAAAAGAATTCTACACAGATAATTATCTGATCTCTAGCAATTTTATTCTAGATTAACTCTTGTAATCAGATTCTTTCACTCTCTCAAGCAATAATACTACTTTTACAAAATCCTCCACTTGAGGTCGTGGTTTTTACCTATTCACAGGTTTTCCATGCTAAATCCCATGTGTCAAGTGTTATCTCTTATTTAATTCTTGGCATAGTAGTTCTTGGTATAAGGATCGATTTTAAGCTAGTTTGAGCTTTACGAAATCGGGTCCCTACATTTGGCACCGTCTGTGGGAACGCACCATTTTTTCCCGTACTTAAAGACCACGATTAATACTCATCAGTCGAATAGCATTCAATTATGGTTCAAACACTCCAATCTTCAGGAGCTCAGCCTGAAAGTTCAAGGAAACCTGATCGGGTTGACGAGCTTCGAGCGAGCTTAATTGCCGAAGCCGGGAAACGGAGTCAGCTCAAGCGTCAGCTATTAAAAGATCGAGAACTCCGTGAGAAGGAATCAGAACGAGAGCGTCAAGCTCGAGTTTGGGAGATAAAGAAGCAAGAAGCTCAGATGTTAGCTTTTCAAGCAGCTCTGAAGGCATTACAGAGTAACCAACCACCACCAGCCCTCAGAGAACACAAAATAGTACCAACAATCTCAAGAGTTTTCATTCACGAGAGGTTAGGGGAACATGAGGTACATAGTACAGATATTTCTAGGATTCATTGTGAGGATCTACAAGCACCGATAGTCTCAATTCACTTGGGACAGGAGGCGCAGACAGATATCAGCAGAGATCGCAGACCTTCCAAATAGCCCGAGGAAGTCTTGCGACCTCCTTACCAAGCCCTGCTTCCAAAACGTGTGAGCGAGGAAACAGGTGACCGCGTTCCCAGACTCATACGTCAAACAATTCCGATAGTTCCAGCAGCTCCTATCCCTCAGCATTATATTTCTCAGGAACTCATGGACCAGCGATTAGGGAGACCATCGAAGCAACGGCTTTAGACACGAAGGATGACTCGCACAAATTACAAGGTAGTCAAATTGCTAAAGAATTATTTAATATGAATGTCCCAACAGGTTTTCATACACCCAAGATCATCAAATACAAAGGAACCGATCCTGGCCAGCACGTTCAACAATTCTGCGACTCATTGGGTTTGCATTCTAATCTGAATCACATCCTTTGCCGGCTCTTCGCTAACAGTCTTCAGGAAGAACCTCTCCGTTGGTTCCACTCTTTACCGGAAGGTTCAATTCATACCTTCAAGCAGTTACAAAAAATATTCATCAAGGTTTATGCCCACAACAAAGACAAAGAAGAAACTTATATTCTCTTATAAGTCTCAAACAAGCACATGGGGAGAAGCTCGAGGAGTTCTCCAAGAAGTTTCTCGAACTGGCTCAGAAAATTGACAATCTAGATCAGAAGACTACCGTGTCCGCATTCACAAATGCTCTGCAGTTCAATTGCAAAGCTAAAGAGTATTTCTTCCTGAAGAAGGCCAAGACTCTCGAAGATATGATCGAGAAAGTCAACAATTACATCGATCTGGAGTGGATGATGCCCAAACTAAATAAACCTGCAAAGGCAGTCCACAATACCAAGGTTACTTCTACAGATTTCAACAACAACCGCAGCTCGAGCGATCCAGGCAATCCTAAACGAGCAAAGACAAAACCAGAAAGAGACAACAATCAGAGGTCGCAAAAACCATCCAGAACAGTCATACCAAAGTTGAATGCTAAGCTTTCCGTGATCTATCCTATTCTCCAGAATGATAAATGTTTTCGTCCAGCTCGACATCTTGATCCAATAGCAGGTCGACCTTATTGCGAATATTACAAGATTAAGCACCACAGCACCGATAATTGCTATGGTTTGAAAAAGCTCCTGGAAGTCATTTTTAAGGAAGGGAGGATGCTCGAATACATCATCGATCTTCCCAGCTATAAAGATGGGAGCTATTTGAAAGAAGATGACGTGGTTCAAACAACAGAACAAGCAGAGAAGAAGCATTTATATTATCTCTACTACAGCAATATGATCGAGATCAATCAGGTTTCAAATTCCAACAGTATCAAGAGGAAGAAGTTGGGCGAGTGCTGCGACCTTGCCATCCAAGACAAGGAAGCCAAGCTCCTCCCAGAGTCAAGCAGTCGTCGAAAGGGAATCTCCTTCGAGGACTACGACACAGGACATGTGAAGTATCCGCATCATGACGCACTAGTAATTATGCTCAAAATGAGGAACTTCGTAATCCACAACATGATGGTCGACACAGGAAGTGGGGTTGAGATCTTTTTTCAGAGCACAATTGACAAAATAGGACTCTCAAATCAGGTCGTTCAAAGTGAGACAGACATTAGTGGATTTAATGGGTCCAAAGAAGAACGAGTTGGGAAGATCACTCTCCCGATCACAGCAGGGCCTACCATTATCGGCGTTATTTTCTACGTCATCAACACCAAATCAAGGTATTTAGGGATACTAGGACGATGTTGGCTGCACAATATGGAGGCTATCTCGTCCACTTTCCACCAAACACTCCGGTTCAAGCATAACAACGGTATTTAAAAAATCAAAGGAAGTTAGAAACTCTCTCGAGCTTGCGAGAATACAGTCTCACCAGTTCTCGACCATTCAAAACAAATTACTGTATAGCAACCACAAAAGGCTAATCACCTCGATGGTCAGTCTTCTCCAACCGAGCTCGTGGAATACGTCGAGGTCGATGGAGTTAACCGAGGTACTTATATTGGTACAAAATTAATTCAAACAGAGAAAGAAGCTCTTATTTCTTTCCTCCAATCCAACAAAGACTACGTTTATAACAGAAAGAGGTCTCTACTGTTACAAGGTCATGTCATTCGGCCTTAAGAATGCTGGAGCCACTTACCAAAGGCTGGTCACGAGTATGTTCAAAGAACACTTGGGAAAAACAGTTGATATCTATATTGACGATATGCTTTGCAAAAGCCTAAAGAAAGAAGATCATATTTCTCACCTCTCTACAGTATTCAGTATATTACGATCCTACAGAATGAAGCTGAATCCCGAAAAATGCCAGTTCGGCGTTCACTCAGGCAAGTTCTTGGGTTATCTTATCAGCAAGAAAGGGATAGAAGTAGATCCAGATCAAATTTGAGCTCTTCTGGATATGCCTTCACCATCAACAAAGAAGGATGTACAAAAGCTCACAGGAAAGATTACAGCAATCAACGGAAAGATTGTAACAAAAGCTCGCAGGAGCTCTTGGGACATGTTTATTTTTCTCTACAGCGAAGATGCGTTGAAGGTTATTCGGCAATCAAATCTAACCATTATTTATAGCGATACCTCATTTACTGCACGTTGTTTCCCCAAACAGTTATCCGCTCGGGAAAACTAACAGTCTGCCCATGACACTCACCCATCATAATGGCAACACACTCTTCAATACAGATGTTCCATTTTTTAAGCGTCGCTTACGTCATCACAAGGTCCGAGTTTTCGGGTTTTTCTCAACTAAAGCCACACGTGACTTCAGCTGCGAGGGGGTGATTATAAGGACTTATCCCTCGAGCTAAGGATACTCGATTTCATCTATACCTCGAGCTCTATAAGACTCGACCTTATCTAATACCAGACTCACGCTTAAACAAACGCGTTAACAGTTACACATCGACCACGAACTCAAGCAGAACGTGGATCATCCAAAACAAATATAATTAGAACAAATCAGCATACACCTATCTCCCACGAGCTAGCAGTTATACACTCAACTACCCATGACTCCCACTTTCAGGAGAACGTGTTCGAGCACGATGTCAAGCTGAGAGCAGGGTCTATAAAAGGGCAGAGCTCCTAAGGAAATAGAGAGAGGAAATGAAAAGAATTCTACACAGACAATTATCTGATCTCTAGCTATTTATTCTTAGATTAACTCTTGTAATCAGATTATTTCACTCTCTCAAGCAATAATACTACTTTCACAAAATCCTCCACTCGAGGTCGTGGTTTTTACCTATTCACAGGTTTTCCACACTAAATCCCCTGTGTCAAGTGTTATCTCTTATTTAATTCTTGGCATAGTAGTTCTTGGTGTAAGGATCAATTTCAAGCTAGTTCGAGCTTTACGAAATCTGGTCTCTACACTTACGCTCTTGCTTTATCTCGTGCTGCTCGTAAAACCAAATATCTTCGGTCTTCAATTTCTTAATTGGAAAGTACCTATTTCTAAATGCAACGATGAAGTTGTAATCGGCATGCACATGATCCGCACGACGTCCCAGTATTACTGCAACATCAAGAGTCTGAATGGTATCGTGACGTTTCAAAGTCAAACTCCATGACTCTAACAGATTTCAGTACATAAACTAGTCATTGTTTCGATTCCATCTATTCTTAATAAAGATGTATTTTCATGAACTAAATTTTCATGGAGCGGAACTAAATTTCCTTCCCTTTCTCCGGCTTTTCGCTCTTTCTTCACACTTATTTTCTTCATCTAATGAATGTTGCTCTTCTTCAGAGTACTCGAATGATTTTTCATCATCTAACATAGTGCCTAAACTAAGTTTGAAGTTAGATACAAAATAATAACAAACACACAAATAAATATTTTCTTTAAACAAGTTGTGTGCACCAATAAATAAACTATAATCATCGTAGTAGTGCAAATATGATTGAATGAATGTTTGATTAGAGATCTATTCATCATAGGTGAACACAAACTGAATGAAATTCAAATTAGATATTTCAATTTCAATTATCGATTCGAATTCAGATTTGGAAGATAAAGTGATAAAATTCAAATAAATGAAATAAATCAACTAAAATTATCAGCAGTAGATTACTAATATGATTTAATGAACCCTCGATCGGTGATTAAAACTAAATTGATGTAGATTAAAGCTGAAGTATGAAGTCTGATTTGTGGATAATGAAGAGTGGTTGAGGAGACACTTAAGTTATCAGTTATATATGAAAGGAGTCATCGATATTTGTGATTTATGTCATGCGTGAAATTTCCTAAACTAAAGTAAATTTAAATACAACGAGTGGGGAGAAACATTTGGCACCAAAAAAACATACACGTAGTGGTCTTGTTTTCAATAATCATAAGTGTGTGTTGTTAGCATACGTGTGGTGTTCCAATTAACAAGACATCGTGCATGCTAATTTGCATATGGTAAACTAACATATGATAAACGGCTTACTCCATACATGCTAATGATAGGCCATCGTAAACCTAATCAAAATCCCACTTAATAAATTAATATATTAATAGGCAAGTAAGGTGTCAATCCATGGAGAGGAACGTTATTCTAGAGTAAACTTAAATCTAGGGGAAATGGGGCTATTATTGTCAGACTTTTCATTTAATCAGGTGTTGTAATTTAGATATTAATGATAACTAGACGTTTAGATTCTACTCTATATTAGTATATTTGGGTTTAATTTAATAGGCTTTCTGGTCTTCTCCCCGAATTCTCTATTTTGAATCGAATTCGAGGGGTTAAGAATTCCTTTTTGATCTCTCCGCGAAGAACAAATCAGGGCCTATCACGATCCTAGGTTATTGGCCTAGGGCTTATTCTTCCTTTTTCAAAAAATAATAGCAATCCTTAGGTCTAGAGGTCACTAAGTGGACTGAGAAACTAGTTCCTTATTCATGACCCCAATATCTTTTATAGATCAGAATTTCTCTCCTCATCCACTAATTTGTCCAATTCATGAGAGTTGAAGAACAACCCTAAAGAGTGATTAAAGACCTCTAGGTTAGACCTATTACCTGTAAGAAAATCTTAGCATACACCTATAGAGCTTCTTCCTCAGATCTAGTCTTAGGGGATTAGTATTGCAGCATCTTAATAATTACAAATAATTAAAAAAACAAGATCTAACTTTCATCAAATCTTAAAACCAAGTTTAGATATACAAATTAGTTCTCGAGCTCTCCAAAACCCTATAAAAATGAAAAATAGTTTTGGAGAAAGATAACATAGCATTAAATAGAGAAACCCTGATTCTGAAGTATCCTAACTACCCCCTAGTCTTCTCCAGTAGTAATGTTTGGACCTTTGATGAAGATTTCACCTTATTGGACTTTCTAGGGATGTGTGTCAAAAATTTGCAACAATCGATGCTAGGTGACCGACAATCGCCGTTGGGATTCCTTTGGCTGGGGTGATCGCCAGTAGGCAGTGGCAATAATCTTTCCCCTTTTAGGGTTTTGTTTCTCTTGTTTGGTAGAGTATGAATTAAGGTCCATCATCTTAATCCCTTATCTCAGTAGTGATCTTGATTTTCAGATATCCTAACTAGACCGATTCTAATAAAAATTAATTTGTTGAATTGATGGAATCCCTCAGTGAGGTTCTTGAGCCATTTTAGCTTCTATTTTTGGCCATTTTCTTACCAAATTGACTCTAGTAGAGTAGTGTTCCTGAAAATGAGGTAATTATGCAATAATTAGACAAAAAGGGTTTCAGGACGACCAAATATATCAATAAAAAAGGTTTAAATTTTGTACAAAAATATGCTTATCATCTAGTATATGGTAAATTGACAGATGATAAAAAGGCTTACTCCATACATGATAAAAAGGTTTACTATACATGTTAGCATATGGTAAACTGACAGATGATAAAAAGGCTTACTTCCTACATGATGACATGCTTACTCCATACTTCACTAATGATAAAATGCTCAATAATACATAAATGATAATAAATCAAGGAATAATTAAAGGAAACAATTTTGGGGTTGAGTGTGAATGCAATTTAGATCTCGACAGTTTAGATCTCAAGGAATTACTTAACGATTAAGATTAAATTATTTGACGGTTTTGTTTTGGAGTGGATCGTATATCGAAGAAAATTTAAACGGTTGAGATAAATTCAATGGCTAACGGGTTTAGTATGTATTTTGCCAGTTTGATGAGGGGTATTATGGGTATCTGTACCGAAAAAAGGCTTTCTTCAAATGTAGTACCAGAATGGGATATTTCCGCATTAGGTGGCATTTTCACAATAAATTTCTATTACTACTTTCAAATGGTTTTAAGATTAATGTGGTTGATAAATGCCTATATTATAAAGTATATGTTGATTCTTGTACTATGATATGTTTGTATGTTGATGATTTGCTTATACTTTTGAGTTATGTGGTGTTTGTTGTTTAAGTCCCGAATGCTAAAAAAAAAATCAAGTGTTGAATGGTAAATGTTTTGAAGTGCTAAAAAATGAAATGCTGAATAAGTTATGGTGTTTTTTTTCCTAAGAAGTGCTGAAAGCTGGTAAATATCTTAAATACCCTTATTATAAATGAACACAACTTGGAGCATCACCTCAAAATTGTCAGTATATTTTGGATATTCATTTTAGCATTCGTCAAATACCCCAAAAGCTTCATTTCTTGAAGAATAACCAACACATCCGAAAGTTTCTTTTGCGCATCTTGTTTTGCCAATTCTTCTCACACACCATGCATCTTTATAACCTCAATCAGCTCATCTAACTTATTCAAAGTGTCTTCAGTTTTTTGTTTTTCTTCCCACCGCGATGACTACTTTCTGACTGAGAAGCGGATAACATTGCTTGAGGTGCAGACTGTGCAAAGTGATAAGGTGTATATTGCACTGATTGAGAGATGGAGGGCTCGGCTTGAGACCAGTAGGAAATGAACCCCTAGATGGTTCAAAATGATGATCAGTATAGTAAATAGGTTCAAAATGATGATCGGTTAACATAATAATCAGAAGACTACTATTGATAAAGGCATCCCAGTCTTTGGGTGGACGATAAAATGTGTGGGTTCCTGCATTATAACCATTCCCAGTCCTTCTCAAAAGCCATGTCTAAGCATTGTACTTCGCTTTTTGGTAAAAACGTGAAGTACAATGCTTACGTCTAGATTATTTTGATAGTTTTTTAAGAAAAAATGTGAGGCTTACGTCTCACTATTTGTGAGGCTTACGCCTCACACCACCTCTGCCCTTTTAAACCTTCATCGTAAGAGTAACCCACTTTACTCAACTTTAGTTACCAGACTTCGGCTCCTCATTCTGAATCGTCAACTACATATCACTAACTAATCATGTTTCATCTATTGTCAATGCCTAACCTAAAGGCCAAAGCCTAAACTACACAATCCCTCTAAATCGTATCGATAATCTTAGGTAATTATTAGATACACAATCTTATTTGTTGTACTTCTTAACCCTCATAAACAACTAAACACAAATACATAAATCATTCTTTATTTAATTAAGCTAATGAGAATTAATCTGAAACATGGGTATCAACATAAATATCTGAAGTACTGAGTAAGGAACAAAAGAACCCCATACCATTAAACTCCATATAGATACAATTAATTAACCCCAGATCTCAGAATTCAAAACCCACTTCAAAAATTGATTTTTAAATGAACCCTACATCCTAAATTTTATGTTTCAGTAACAACAAATTAAGAAAATGGGTACCTGAGAAAATGAGTACATGAGACTGGTGCTTAGTGATCTAGGAGCAGACCATGAATGGATCACTTCAATCTCTTGCTGAGTTTCTTCCATGAGAAGGGTAGATTTGGAATAAAGGAAGAGATGTGGTGCTAGAAACAAAAATCAGCTTGCCTCAAGTACTGAATCTCAAGTGCTGAAAAGATGAATCTGATTTATTTTTCAGCAAGAAAAAAACATAAACCAAGTGCTGAATTTGGGTTTTATGTTGTTAAAAAAAATTTAGCAGTTAAACAAACACCACCTTAGTGTTAAATACCAAGAGCATGCCTAATGAGATATTTGACATGAAGGGGACCTAGGTGAGGCTAATGTAATTTTGGGTATGCAAATCACACATACAAACAATTGGGATCTCTTTAGATCGGCCTCATTATACTTTGTAGATCTTGAAGAAGTACAACTATTACGGCTGTAAACCTGCATGTACATCTTGTGACCCTCATTTTAAATTACTTGAGTTGTTAGACAACAAGAATATGTTAAGTATTATTGGTAGCGTGAGATGTGATACAAAGTGTACAAAACCTGATATATAGTTTATATTATAGGTGTTCTTCGTATATTTACATGTAAACCAAGTTCGGAGAACAGGAGTATTATTGAACATATAATGTGGTACCTGAAAATAAAAAACCATGAACTTATACATTCCTCACATAAGAGGAGTGTATAGTTGTGTCTGTGGGGGTGTTTTATACCTTCACATGTATGGACATCCCTCGGGCAACCTAGTGGATCGGGCCGGTATGGGCACAAGCACTAGCACGCACTTGGCTTCAGGATTTGGGTTTGGGTTTGGGTTTAGGTAATTGGTTCATCTAGTTCTGGAGGCTCAGGGGTTCATGGGATTTGGCTAGGCCTTCTTTAATCTTTTGGGTGAAAAGTTCAAGGGTAAACTTGTCATTTAGAAAATTGTAACAGTAATATTAATTACAAACGGCTAGTCTGACTTATTAAACAAAAACGTTTTACAACGACTCTTTACATTCCGTAACTTACTCCCACTAAGGAATATGAAATTTTAATCTCCATTTTTTTTTACATTTCTTTAGGTGAATCTATCATAACCAGAAATTCTTACCTTTGTTCACCATGAACTAAAATACCCCATATATGTTTTACCATAACTGAAGTGGACCACACAGTAACTTAAGTAATTTCAATTTTTATTTACCACAATTAGCACAAGCAATTTTGTTTCTTCTCTCTTGGCGGTGGCTTTCAGTTAAAACAGTATACGAGTAAAATTTTCAGAGTGAATCGGGCTATGATCTTATTATCCTAGAAGTTTTTCCAAAATCATGAATCAAAGTCTTTATACCCTCCATCCCGACATTCGCCATTAACAATTCCTTCATCAATCTTCCAAGATAGCGAATCAATCTCACCCTCATCGTCATTACCCTTCCATTGCTACCTTTTTGTCTTAAATTTCATGGAATTCGTATATGTTATCCAATTTCAATCCCTTGTTTTGATGTCATTCAATCTCTTTGAACTTTTATTCAAAATTTGTATTTTTACACAATAAATCCTTTAAGGATTGTTTGGTAACCAATAATACTAGTATATCCTGCTTTGAACTAGTTCCAAAATGTTATATTAATGTATGGATGGAGCAGTTATATATGAAAGGAGTCATCGATATTTGTGATTGATGTCATGCGTTGAATTTCATCGACTAAAGCAAATCAACCAATAAAACTAGTATACCCTATTTCAAAGCAGGATGAAGTGTGGGGCCAATTTTCGGTTCCTACTCATCCAAGCCTGCACCAAAAAATGGGTTCTTTTTCAAAATAGAAAAATGAGGATTCAAAGTAGAATTAATTCTGGTAAGATGAAAAATCGTGATTGACTATTTTCTCTTCTCTATTTACCGACTGTTGCTGCAATATTGGACAATAATGAAGTCTCTCCCTTGAATTGAATCTTGAAATCCAGAAAATACTTTCTTTAGGACTGAATCTTTACAACATTTTCCGTCTTTCTCCTAAATTGATTATCAAGGTCCACTAAAACAATGGATTTTATCATCAATGAGTTTGGAGATATGAAGGAATCTTTTATTAATTATTGTTGAAATTAGCTGGACTGATATTTCCAATTTTTTCTCTTATCTTTTTCCCCTCTTTTTAAATTAGCTTAATTATGTTCAGTTCATGTGACTCTCTTCAATCCATCTGTATGTCTTTGATCATATCTTATCTCACTTGTTCATGCATTTCACTTAGTTTTTTTTCTTCTTGTTTTCACATTCCCAGAAACTTATTTCATCTTTGCATTTTTGCTATATTTGAACAACAATTCCACTTCCTAATAGCGAAGGAAGTGTTCCTACATTAGGCACAGTTTAACAAATGTATGAGACGTTGATTTTTTTTTTCTGTCTTCTCTCCAAAATAACTAAAGCCTTCTTTCTCCCTTTGGGGTTCAATCTCTGCCTCCTCTCTCTATGTCTCTCTCTCTTGGTGATTTTACGGATCGACATGACTGTGATTCCTGAGAATTCAATCAACTAGATTTCTTTATTTCAATTGACCAACTGGGTTTCTTTGTTTCGATGAAACAACTAGATTCTTTAATCTTGATTCACAGGATTCATCGGGTTTCTTTATTTTGATTGAACAACTAGGTTCTTCAATCTTGATTTACAGGATTATTAGTTGATCTTTTCTCGTTGCGATTCAAGGTACGCAATTCGAGTTTTGCAATATGAAATTCTTCAATTTCGAAATTCAATTCAGATGAGAAGGCAATTGGGGAAGGTCGTTTAATTAATACCATTTTGCGGTTTACTATATATAGTAGGTTTTTCCGATATTTCATATTTTTCAATATTGAATATTGGCCAGGTTCAATGTATGGGCTGAAATTGATAATCTCTCAATTTCAATTTAGATAGGGCCTATCTTTAACCTTTTCTAGATGAAGTGAATTTATAGGCCTCACATACAGCTGTCTGATAATAGTATTGTACTTTTCAAAGCCGGCCGTCGTTATCTCTATAATAATTTCGAACGTTGCCACATATATCAATCAAACTTTGTGTGCTTCAAAGATAACGTTCTTCTAATACTTTTCAGGTAACAATTCTACCATTTTTTATGATTTTAATTTCCTTGATTTTGATTTTGCTCTTATGGAATGTTTGAATCTCAATTTGGATCAAAAGGGTTTTATTTTGGTGATTTTTAGACTTAGTGAAAGGGTGTTGTGTTGTGTTGTGTTGTGGTGATGATTACAATGTTATTTTCGAAGGGTTTATGGAGTTGTTATTAATCTAAAATGGGATGCAGTGATTTGAAGGAAAGAAAATGGTGGAGGAGAAGTCGAGAATTGCGAAAGATGTTACTGAAGTAAGTTATCATTCTCCATTTGGTTATGATTAATATAATTATTTGTAAATGAAATGAAAATGTTAGTTTGAGATTGATATGATTGCGTTTTTGTAGTTGATTGGTAATACACCATTGGTTTATCTCAATGCTGTTGTGGATGGGTGTGTTGCGCGAGTTGCGGCGAAGCTGGAGATGATGGAACCTTGTTCCAGTGTTAAAGATAGGTATTATATATTTGATGTGTTTTGAATTGATATAGTTGTGTATATGAAAGTGGGGATTCAATGAGAAGCTTCATTTTTATCCTGATGTAATCTATTTTGAAATTGCAGGATTGGGTATAGTATGATTACTGAGGCAGAGGAGAAGGGTCTTATCATTCCGGGAAAGGTTATTTTACTTAACTTTAATCAGATATTTTATGCTGTTAGTACTGGGAATTTTATGTTATCTCCTGATTAAGGTTATTTTAAAGTTTAAAGCAGGTTTGGTTATCTTCAATTTAGTTTTAAGCACATAAATTGGAGTCCCTTCAACATGTACCTCCTAAATTGACTTAATCAGAGGCAAGAAAGTATTATGGTTCCCCTAAATTTTCAAAATTTTGAAAGTGCTATTAGTGGGTTTAGGCACTGTAGTATCCCAGCGGAAGACCATCCCATGGTCAGTTTATTGTGGATATGATCCTGGATTTGGTTGTGCAATGCTCTATCTAGTAGACACAAGATTCTGTTATCTCCTGCACGCCTATTAAATCAAGAGATCCTCAAAGCCTGCGTTGTAGTTTCCCTCAGATTTGCCTTGCCAATAAACTCATGGAAGTCAAATATTGATGTTGCAGAGTGAGTTCTTCCTTCTTTCTTCTCTTCTGTATAAGTTGTGGGTAAGGCCCATCTCAATTAGCTATTTATATGAAAAACTAGTGACATCCTAGTGTGGATCTCACATCTAGCATGCTTTACTAGTTTAGTGAAATGTTCATGAGTCAAGGAGCTGAGGGTAGTACACTTTCACCTATTACAGTAAATAAATCGAAATAAGTGTGTACACTAGTTTGATTTTCTAAGCTACCCTAGATGACGCATGCAATGGGAGCTTAGTCTTGGGATGTGCAAAGGGCATTTGTTACGGGGATGCATCCTTTATTGAATAAAGGCAAAGGTTTTGCAACAGGCAGCTATTCTCTTTGAGCGCCTTGTTTTGTATCCTCCAGCAAATGGCTAAGCAGGTGGCTCCTGCTGCAAGACCTTTGATTTTTGTTGGGTCCCTTTGTTTATGCTTTGTGCCTGAGGCCTAACCTGATCTATTGGGAGTCTGGGACATTGTCGGATGTGGGCGGTAGCAACCCTGGTGATATCATTGATCTTGATAAAAATCCTGTGCAGCCACTGTTGGTGACAGGCGCTACCAAAGGGTATAATACAAAGGTGTTTGATATTTCTATTTCAAATATAAAACGTACTAAAACACATCTATGGTTTTAGCAGAAATACCCATCTAAACAAAAACGTAGGATGGCGGTCGTCCTTAGTACATCATTGAGAAATATGCACACTGCTGATTTACATACATTCTCATTGGGGCCGTTCTTAGAGGAAGTATGCACACTGTTGATTTACGTGTATTGGTGGAGCAACTGAGTGAGGTCAACTGCAAACATTATTGAGAAATGACTTGGTGCCTGTCAGATTTGAACAATTCCAGAGAGGCTTATCTAACCAGTTTGGTGCTTATTTATGTTTATTTGGTAACCTTTTGATAAGGCTTTAGTGGCCGTAATGGCATTCTGTCACACTATCAAGGATCATGGTCACATTTAGGTTGCAGGTGGGACGGTGTTCCCAAATCCCCATATCTTATCGATTCAATCGTTTGTAAGGCTTTGCAGTCAAGCTGAGTTTTTGCCTCTCTCAAAGTGGTTTTTGGAAAAAAAATAGTACTCCCTTCCATCTAAAAATGTCTATGGTAAAGATTATATATGAGTGAAAAATCCTAGTTGAATTAATTTCATTAATATGTATCAAGGATCATGGTCACATTTAGGTTGCAGGTGGGACGGTGTTCCCAAATCCCCATATCTTATCGATTCAATCGTTTGTAAGGCTTTGCAGTCAAGCTGAGTTTTTGCCTCTCTCAAAGTGGTTTTTGGAAAAAAATATAGTACTCCCTTCCATCTAAAAATGTCTATGGTAAAGATTATAAATGAGTGAAAAATCCTAGTTGAATTAATTTCATTAATATGTAGTACACTTACTAATTTATCGACCCCCTAAGCTGCGTTTTATTCCAGAGACTTAGAAAGGATTATAATCAGATTATTTATCAATATTATGCTATCAGTTGTTATTGCCAATCATTGTTTTCTATTAAAGTATTTTTACATAAGAATGCTCCTCTTGTTATGGATTTATTAATAATAAGAAGTCTTGCAGAGTGTTCTCATTGAGCCTACTAGTGGTAACACGGGCATAGGTTTGGCTTTTATGGCGGCAGCTAAGGGCTACAAGCTCATCATTACGATGCCAGCTTCAATGAGTCTTGAGAGAAGGATCATTCTCCGAGCTTTCGGAGCTGAGTTAGTCCTCACAGATCCAGCTAGAGGCATGAAAGGGGCTGTTCAGAAGGCTGAGGAGATATTGGCAAAGACCCCAGATTCTTATATTCTTCAACAATTTGAAAATCCTGCCAACCCAAAGGTATCATTCAGATGAGTCAAATAGTAAATGGCTTGTGCAGATGTGCACTTTTTGGAATGATTTAGTTATCATTTCTCATGTGTTTGTAGATTCATTATGAGACGACTGGACCAGAAATTTGGAAAGGCTCGGGTGGGAAAGTTGATGCTTTTGTTTCTGGGATTGGGACAGGGGGAACAATAACTGGAACAGGAAAATTCCTAAAAGAGCAGAATCCCGATGTCAAGGTTAGTTTGATCCTTTCGTAGTTACCTTTGATAAATTTGGTCTCTTTTATGATTTAATTGGATTGGTAATGCTTACTTCTTCCTGTTCTTTCTCATGATTGTGTTTCTGGTCTTTTTTTAGCTCTATGGTGTAGAACCTGTTGAAAGTGCCGTGTTATCTGGGGGAAAACCTGGTGAGCTGTTTTTAATTTTTTATTTTGGCATCTTTTGTTCTTTCTTAGAAAGTAAGGCACTTTTGTTGGCTCTGGAAAATATGGAATTCTTTAGGTTTTTCTTTCTTATTTGCGTATTCTTGTGGTTGTGCTCAAATATTTCCAGTTTCCCTATTACTTTTCTTACTTGACTGATGGGTTACATGTTATATTCTACATCTTAATGTCTTAGGTCCGCACAAGATACAGGGGATTGGTGCTGGTTTTATTCCCGGGGTTTTGGAAGTTGATCTCGTTGACGAAGTTATTCAAGTAAGCCTTAAAAGACTCTTAACAAAAGATGTCTCCTGAAGAATTCAATTTTTATTTTTTTATTTATGTCGTTAAGTGAAAATGTACTTATCATCTCAAGTATTGTCTTATTTATTTGTTATTAATTTTTGTTGTACTACAGATATCAAGTGATGAGGCTATTGAAACTGCAAAGCTTCTTGCACTAAAGGAAGGTTTGTTGGTAAGTTGTAAATCTTGTTAGCATATTCTCTTATTTAATTTGGTCAATATAAAAGAACTCTTAGTAATATCTTATCAACATAAAAGCTGGCACTTGGAGTTCATTTTGTGCACTAGTTTTCTAAAATTCTAATGATAAAAGTAACATCTATGACAGGTTGGAATATCATCCGGAGCAGCCGCAGCTGCTGCAATCAAAATTGCAAAGAGGCCAGAAAACGGGGAAGCTTATTGTTGTAAGTTGCCGACGTTACTAAATTTAACCTTTAATACAATTAAAACCTCATTTATTTCACATATTTTACGTATATTTTTATGGAGTACATCAGAAAAATTGATTCTTCCTGAAGATTTATATACGACTTCTGCATAATGATGTATATATACACAATCGAGGTTAATGGTCCAGAAGTTTCAATCGAAGATTCTGACGGACCATAGCAAGGTCAAAATCAACTTGATACAAATGTATTGAAGGAGTAAGAGTGGTAGTTTGATCGAAGCTTTTTCAACTTCTACAAATGAAATGCAACACAGATCTAATGCAATAGAAATAGACCCTTCTCCTTTTCCCATTTTTCATCCTACTGCACATATGATATAAACTAGATGTGCGGAAGCGTTTAGCGCAAATCGTAAACGAAACAAATCACTCTTATTATTTAACCCTACTTAACAAACCTCAATTCTCACAAAATTCCACCACCATGAACACTAACCCCAACCCTCTCTTTTATAGAGACCGAGTTTCTAAATCCCATACCACCTAGCTTTCCAATTACAAAGATTCTCCTCTATCTTCGGAGTTCGTAATATAATTAGGATTCTAATTAAAACATAAATAACGTAAAATAGAAAGTGTGTCGTAGTAGACGGGAAATAACCCAACGTGGTCGCCCACGACGGTCACGTAACCCATCAACGCTTCCTGACTTTGAAAAATTCAACCTCAAATTTAGGGTGAAGGATAACCTTCCTCCAAATCTGTTATCGCAATTTCCACATCTAACTCATCCCACATTTGCTGTACTATGGCCCCGAAACTTCTAGGTAAGCAATGCAACGTGTTTTTTAGCGTTAGGACAATCACGCCTCATGTGACTAGTCTTGCCGCACCCAAAACATTGTACTCCACTTCCTCCCCTGCTGAGCGTACTATTGTTGTAGCCGTAGTTGCTGGAACTGCCGCAACTTTTGGAGTCATTTGGAATTTGGCTTTAGCTCTCTTAGTTAGTTCAACTGTCAACCTTTGGAATGTTCAACATGGTTAACTCGTCTTGAATTTTCTTGGACAACCCACTCTTGAATCGACTAACCTTTTGTGATTCTGACTCTGTAGTGGATACCCGTGAAGATAGTAAATAGAACTCATTTGTATAGATGTCCACAAAAAATAAATGTTATCGTAGATTTTGTAAACGTGTAAAGCTTTCCTCTTCATAATTGGCTAGTACAAAACATTTCATCATCTCCCACTTCATTAACTACCATTTTGTAATATTAGCCAACCCTCTGTAACGTCTCCCCTTTTGGAGACTATCCCACCAGTTTAGAGCATATTCGGTCAACTTGGTCTTAACTAACATCACTTGTTTCGGTTCGCTGTACCTTTTGTACGCAAAAAATTTCTCTACCCAATTCATCTAGTCAATAAAAGCATCAAGCATCAGGATCAAGCTTACTGTCAAATTCTGGAGGTTAAGCTTAATATTCGGATTATTAGAACGTAAAGCGGAAATGAGAGCTATAGCGATAGAGTTACCTTTGTTACAATCACGAAACCGTTGCCTAGCATGATCCGAATCACTCCAATAGTTGTCGTAGTAAGTTCTGGAAGCGAAGTTTGTAGGCAGAATACTGCATGCTCTACCCCGACATTCTTAGGGAGGTACATATCAATCATGGGTAGTCCTACCATGCCCACTCCCAACATTAGTATTGAATGGGACCCAAACGTGTCACGAGTACCAGCATAAGTGTTGTTCAGTATTTCGTAACCCTCTCCCTCCTATTGGTACATGATCACGATCATGGAGACCCTCATCACCACCAAAACCCATATTGTTTTGTTGTTCCCGCTGCCCCATACCCCTTGAGTCACCACTGGACCACCTAATTCAGGTCGAAATTGCCGTTGGTCGATTTCCCGTGATAGTCCATCAGTTACTCGTCGAATGGTGCTTAAGTGTGGCTGTCTTTAGTCGGGCTTGAAGCCCCCATCAGCATATTGAACCGTGGTGGAGTCGAATCTGTCTTGGGTCTGCATCTTACGAGTTTAGCCCACTATGGGTTCTGCTTAATGTGGCTGTGTGGGTCTGACCTATGTGGCTAGTTGGGGCTGCACGTGTGGTGCTTGGTCTGCCTTGAGTTAAATCTGGGTCTGGCAGATCTGTCACTAAGCCCAGCCCACCTTGAGTAAAATTTGTTGAGGTGTAGACCCTTTCCATATTGCATGTGTGGACTGATGGGTGGGTGGCCCAGATCATTGGTCGGGTCCAGACCCTGCCCACTATTGGGATTGATGTTCCCTACTCCAAGCCCAGCCCGAGCTTGGGTTCTCTCTGCCGCTCTCAAGTCTGTCCGTGTTCCATCATCGTGTGGATGAAACCAACATGGGTGGTGTGTCGTGGCATCCCCGATGTAACCCTGTGTACGTTGCCGATAGGTACTTGCCGCGAGTCACCTTCCTCGCCAATGTAGTTGTTGAGATTGGTCGGATAATCCTCAAATTTGTCTTAGGATTCCTTGGCATGTAACGGTGCAAACACATTAGTAAAACGAATATCTTCATCATTAGTACTTACCTCGGATCGGGGTTGCGGAAAAACCGATTTCTCCCCACGCCTAACGACTTGAATCGTTGAACTAGGCGATTTAGCGGTTGTTTGATTTTGCATCATCTTTAACATATCACCCAAAAGCTTCTCCATCGCATCCAATCTATCCGCCGATGTTGGCTTTTTCGTTACTTTATTTGTCATCGTCGTAGTAGAAAAAAAAAATCTCCAAAGAAGAACCTCGCTCTAGATGCCAAGTTGATATAAACTAGATGTGCGGAAGCGTTTAACGCAAATCGTAAACGAAACAAATCACTCTTATTATTTAAACCGTACTTAACAAAACTCAATTCTCACAAAAAACACTACCACCATTAACCCTAACCCTGTCTTTCATAGAGATACAGTTTCTAAATCCCATACCACCTAGCTTTACAATTACAAAGATTATCCTCTATCTTCGGAGTTCCTAATATAATTAGGATTATAATTAAAACATAAATAACGTAAAATAGAAAGTGGGTCGTAGTAGACGGGAAACGACCCAATGTAGTCTCCCACGACGATCGCATAACCCATCAACAAACCACTCCATTATCTAATTGCAAACCTGTGCACAATTCCTCCCGTCATTAATTCCAAACCCTACTCCCCCATTTACTTTAACACCCGACTCGTTTCGTTATACACAAATCTTCCCCAAGCCAAGCCTTCCTAAATAGTTAGGTAATATTTAAATGTGCAACAAAAATTTAAGAAGTCCCCGATGTGTTTCCGTACTTAATTTAAATTTTAGATTTTCTTATAGAGTCTAGCTACCACCAAAATTCTATTGGATCTCATCGACTCAATCCCTTAAATTTTTGTAACTTATTTCCTCCTAATTTTTTTAAAGGCAAATATTTGATTTTATTCATAGTGGAAAGAAAATTACAATTGTTGAGGTGGACTAAAGCCAGTCATGAAAAATACAGATACGTCATTTTCTAAAATAAGCAGCACCCATTTTATCCAGAATTTACAGGGCCCTTGCATTCCAAGGCAAAGCAATGAGATTCCAGAATAGTTGAGTAATTTGTTCACTGCCTATCTTGGTAAAAAAAATCTGCCAAATGATTGCCTTGCCTGTAGATGTGATTTAATGCACACTGTAGGTAGTCACGTTATTCTTCTATTTCTTTCCAGACAGCAGAGAACCAAGCAGATATGCTATTTCTCCTGTAGAACCATTTGGCAATCACCTGTGAGTTCACCTCCACAACCAAGGGTAGCAAATTATGTTATTTGCAAATCTTGAGCCCGTGAAGTAACCCATACAACTCAGCAATGGAGTAGGCCATGACTAGCTTGCCTTCACAATTTCTTATTACAGCCCCTGCACCACACAAACCAGATCTAAGAGCCGAGCCTTCAGAATTTAGTTTGTAAATCCGATAATTAGGTCTCATCCAGCTCACAACCTTCACAGGTTGGGTGATAATTCTTTTTTGTTTGAGTTTGAGAACCTCTAGAGAAACATGGCCTGAAAAATCTGCAGCTTTATCAACTTTGAATTTAGCATTTATATCTTGAAGCCACTGTTGATCACCTGCTCAGTAACAACTTGCATCTCATCATATTTGAGCCTGCACCTTGCTCTCCAAATCACCCACGTTATGATACTAGGTAGAAACCCCCTGACAATACCCATATGAGACTTGTTATCAGCATGCAGGAGCCATGTTGTTTTGCCCACTACCCACATTGTTGTTGACAACTCCACTACCCATATTGTTGTTGACAACTCCACTACCAGCACTGAAATATCTCCACACTTATGTAGCAATATCACTGTTGACAACTCCACTACCAACACTTATGTAGCAATATCTCCACACTTATGTAGCAATATCACTGTGTACAAACAGTACTCTCTTCATTAGGCACAGTGCAACAACAGCATTTAGAAACGAAAGCTACATGTTTTTAAAATCACTGTATCCACAGGCACAATGTTCTTCCATATTTTCCATCCAAACACTTGTATCTTGGCTGGTAATGCTGAATGCCAGATCCATTCCATTATCTCTTGCTTATCAAACTCCCCCTCCAAAAATTCCATGCAGTTTTATAAGAGAAAGCTTCATCTTGTGCTAGGTCGTCCCGCAGGCCTGTTTAGGTTGTGGAGTTTGTTTGAAACATGGGTTGGTGAGAATATCTAGAATAATTAGGAAGGAAATAAGATAAGATAGAAAGATGAACGTGAGCAAGTTGCAATAGATGTGGGTATGGTGTAGTTTGAAATCAAGAAAAAGAGACTGAGTTGTATTGATGCATCTGCCATGGCAAAAAAATATATAGGAGGGAAAGTAGAGTTTCTACTTCAGTCTAGTATACTTTGAGAGAAATTTTGCTGTTAGGGGATTACCATATCACCCCCACTAAATATGGAGATGCGACTATTGTTCAAAGAATATAATAGTATATAAGATGAAAAGGGAAATAAATATAGTGTTTGTTTGTACCATGTAACTGTATTTTGAGAACTCTATTCACCAACATTCTGTAGTCTTAAATTTTATATTTTGATATTCATCGAAGAACCAATATGCTAAAGTACAAATCATAACGCTTCAGAAGAGGAACACACATTTAGTTGAAATCACTTCCAGAGCAATCAAATTAGGAATGAGCAATAGTTTGTTGAATTCTCGTATCAGGGTTGCCTTTTGCTTCATTACCAAATAATAGCAATAAGATTCCACATAACGTTCGTTGCCATTACTATTGACTAACCCATCAAAGATCTGTTGAGACTAAATCACTTCTAAGAGATTCCAAATTGGCGTTCCCCTAGAATTTTTCGTAAATGTCATGTTTGGTTTCAATTTCTAAAATCATTTGTTTCATTTCCCTAACTCCCTTACCTATCTATATACAGGTGATTTTCCCCAGTTTTGGGGAACGTTATCTGTCATCCGTTCTGTTCGAGTCTGTTAGGCGAGAGGCGGAGAACATGGTCTTTGAGCCCTGAGAGATTTCTCTAGACTGCGAAGAGTACACAGCTGTTGTTGATTCTGGAATAAATTGTAGATGAAAATGGTTTCCATATAGTTAAACCTGAGTTTATATGTTTCTTATTGATTTCTTCATAGAACTTTAGCTGAAAGTAAATTATGAATTTGGAAGCATAAAGAAAGACGAGAAATGTAGTTCGTAGTTCTTAGTTCTTAGTTCTTAGTTCTTAGTTCTTAGTTCTTATACATTTCATATAAATTGGTTGTCCCTACATTTTACTCCAAGCTCTAGCATAATAACAAAAGTTGTTACTGACTAGTGATGGAAACACGGTAGCGGATTCTATTGTAAGAACATATATGGCACCTAGATTGTTGTTTACATGGAAACAAAACAAAATTAGATCATCATCAAATCAATGTATAGAAGTTCTAAATCTAGAATTGGGATCAGTTAATGGTGCCGTAATACTTTAAGAACAGCATAATCCAAAATACAAAATACAAAAAAAATTAAAATTTGGCCAAAATTTGTTGCCCTTAGTAGACTGGAGGCCAAAGCCATTGCTTACTAGTCTGTCTTTGCCCCAGAGCCGACCATGGGTATAGACCTCCGTCATGTTAGGATTATACAACCCAAAATTTCGTTCAAGCCTGGGAGGCTTAAGATTTTCATTAAACACGGCAAACACATAAGCCTCTATACTCTTCCCTGGTCTCTTTGAAGTTCCCAAGTTCCCCTGATATTGGTTGATCAATTTGGTATTATACCGTCTAGTAAGGTAAAATTGTATCTAAGTGAAGCAAAATCGTATCTAATAGGATCAAATCTAAGCTAAATCTTACAAAACTTGGGAACTAGGGTAGACAAATTCTTGTTAGTTTGACTAATAAGTATACTGAAGTTGTCAAAACTTAGATTTCAGCGTGAGCTTTAACCTATATGTGGCTCAGTTACTATATGCACAACTAAAACCAATGACCAATGATCAATGATCAATATACATACGGAACGAAAAACAAAAAGGCGTGATAGTGGTACTAAAGCGTGATAAAATTTACTACTGGAGATACTTAGCCAAACATAGACTTAATAAAACTACCAAACTACCTTAGGGAAGACCCTGAAATTAACCTCATAAATATTAAGAGTAAATAATCCGGACTGTATAACATTACTTCCAACAAGAAGAAATGAAGAAAAAGTTATGAAATAGAAGATATGGTCCATTGAAACACTTAGAACTCCGAGTCTAAGAAACTAAGCCCCAATCTAGCTCTTGAATAATGAAGTTACAATGTTTAAGATGACCTATATTCATTAAAAATAAATAAATTTTACATTCCACTAAAGAAACTTATTATCTGAGAATTAAATAAAGGGTATGCTTCTAATTCCAATTATTTCATATATTTCCTGAATGCCAAAAATACCTATCTATATAAACATATATACACATAAATATTTGGGTTTTTAGTAAATAAAAATATGTTTGTGCGCCAATTGAATTGGTGCGGTGTTTTTTTTTAAAATTTTATTTTATTTTATTTTATTTATAAATAAAATAGTTAATGTTGTAATATATGTTTTTAAAGTTAGATCCAACGGTAACAAAAAACCCAACGGTCATCACAACGGTCACATTATGCAACAACGGTAACAAAGAATAGTAAAATCTCTTTAAAATGCCATCAACTAGTTAACTCTCAACTATCAGCTCTCCTTTCTACTCCTCCTGTTAAATTATTCAGCCTCTCACTATTTTCATTTCAACAACAAATGGATAAGAACAATCAGCAGAATAGCTGGTACTACTTTCAACATTTTTTACAAAATAACTCAAACTCACTCCCTCTTCCTCCTCAATTCTCTCGAAATCAATTTTATCAGTCACAATTCTCTCAATCACAGTATTCTCAGCCACATTACCCACAATACTCTCCACCTCATAACCAATTTTATTCAGCATCAAAAGCATCTATGTCGGTTGGCTCTAGCAATCCAACTCCGCTCGTGTCACCGTCAATTGCGCGAAGAAACTACGATGAAGACGAAGATTTGTTAATTGTATCAGTGTGGCTAAATTCGTGGCACAGACCAAAAGGCTACAAGTTTTTGGGATCGGGTTCATAATTATTTTGTACAACATGGAGAACTTGAGTCACGTCGTACTGCTGGTTCGATACAAAATCGGTGGGCAAAATTCAAAAATATGTAAACAAATTTTGTGGGTACTATGCTAACATTTCAGCAAGTCGTAAGAGTGGCGAAAATCTCAGTGAAGATGGCAAGGTATGTCAATTATTATAAAGTAGTGAAATATGTTAATGCAATAATTATTAATATAGGCAATTGTTCTATTTTGTAACAGATAGAGAAAACGAAAATCATGTATAAAAAGATTGAGAAGAAAAAATTCAAGCTAGTACGTTGCTGGAAGGAACTTAGATTGCACAAAAATGGCAAGATTATGTAGAAAAAGCTAATTATCAACTACGTCCACAAAGTTCTACTTCATCTCGTAGACGCAATTCAAGTAACAACTCATCTCCAGCAACTAACTTGAATGAAGATGACGATGAAGTGGTGTCGCCAAACAAGAATCAGCGCCCTAGGGGAAGGAAAGCTGGAAAAGAGTTAAGGAGGCGAAAGGGAACAAATTATGAAATTCCCAGAATCTCAGAGCTTTCGGAGCTCATGGGAAGCTACGTTGAAGATAGGAAGAACGCACATGAGAGGAAGCTTAAACTACAAGAGTTTGAACATGATGAACGTATTATGCGTATAAATATAACATAAGATATGGATGAGATGACAAAGCAGTTCTATGAGCAGGAGAAGAACATTATGGCAAGGAGAAGTTTGTTTCCATGATTAATTATTTTGTTGCAATTCAAATTTCTATGTTTTATTTTTATGTATTAGTGGGTCGCAGGATTTTTTATTTTAAGGTGCCAGGCTAGTACCTCTTATAATGTTATATTTTCCTACAAATAAAAATTTTGGGGACACTTATTGCAATACAAAAAACATTCTCGACAATTAATAATGTGACATTATTAAACGTTACAAAACACCTAATGTACATTTCAACCAGAATAATTATCATTGTAGTGGTTCCATACATGTTTCACAAGCTCGGCTTGGAGAGTACAATGAGCAGCCTCGTTTCGTAGTTGAAGGTGTCGATCAACGAATTGATCAAAATTCTCATTTTCGTTGGAGATAACTTCTATCGGTGGGACAGATTCAATTTATTCATAGTTGAAATCGGTAATATACAGCTCTCTCTCATCCTCGACAATCATGTTATGCATTATAATGCACGCCATCATTATTTGAGTAAGATCATCGGGATCCCAATAACGTGCAGGTCCCCGTATAATTGCAAAATGTGCTTGCAATACTCCAAATGCTCTTTCTACATCTTTCATTGTTGATTCTTGTTGTTGTGCAAAGTATTTATTCGCAGCTCCACGCGGGGAAGGAATAGTTTTCACAAATATAGACCATGTCGGGTATATCCCATCTGTTAGGTAATAACCCTGAGTAAACAACATTCCATTAATCTTGAAATTGGCCTTGGGGGCACGACCTTCTACGAGGTCAGCAAATAGGTTAGATTGTTGTAAGACATTGATGTCGTTGTGAGATCCAGGCATCCCAAAAAAAGCATGCCAAATCCACATATCGTGCGGAGCAACTGCTTCTAGAATGATAGTCGGTTAAAAACAATGGCCCTGGTACATCCCATGCCATGCAGTAGGACAATTCTTCCATATCCAGTGCATGCAGTCGAGGCTCCCCAACATTCCTGGAAACCCTCGACGTTCACCTTCAACCAACAATCGTGCGACATCATCACTATTCGGTCTCCGGAGATATTCCCCGCCGAAAACTTCTATAATCGCATGACATAAACTCTTTAAACATTTTGTAGCCGTGGTTTCCCCAATTTTTAAATATTCGTCCATGAAATCACCAGAAACTCCATAAGCAAGCATTCTTAAAGCAGCAATTATCTTCTGAAGGGAAGAAAGACCAAGGGTACCAGCATTATTTCTCTTCTGTACGAAGTACGGATCGTGAGCAGCAACAGAGTTGTGAATTCGGAGAAACAAATGACGCCTCATTCGAAACCTCCTACGAAACAGGTAGTTAGGGTAAAGCGGTACATCGACAAAATAATCATGAAAAGTTGGAGGTGAGCGGCAATTCTATTTCTCGGTATGGACCTGCGAACGCGCCTACTTTCATGGTGGAGTCTCTGTGTTTCCGCAATCGCCATCGTCATTAGGATAATCATATCGTCATCAGAAGATGATGAAGACATTAAAGAGGTGAAAAGAAACAATAAGTGGAATGCGGTTTTGATGAATCACCATTTCCCGAGTAGCAGTTATTTATAACTAGAATACCGAAATTATTATTTGCCAAAAACAAGGCGAGAAATAAGATAAAACAATAAATATTTGTTAAAAACAAGGGCTATTAAAGACATGACATTAAATATTTGCCAAAAACAAGGCCTCGAAAGAAAATATATTAAATATTTACCTCAAAAAACAAGGCTAATTAAGATGACAATAAATGTTTGATAATAAATATTTCAAGTGTTTTAAAGATGACAATAAATGTTATGAAGCAAATGTGTTATAAATTTTGTTTTTTATTAAGTTACTATAATACTACATTCCATTTCATTCCATATTTGATACAAATATATATCAGTCATAATGAAGATCAAACATATAATTGTTGTTTTTCAATCAACATAAAATCTGGGAGGCTTTTCAAATAAAGAATGATTCAATGATTCAATCCCGAAGACGGAAAAAAAGTACAAAGTTCTTAACTATGGACTAATGGTTCACTTACTAGACATAATTATACTTTGAGAAAAAAGCACTGAAATCTCTTGTTTAATCCTCAACTTCTGTTTAACCTGGTTCCTGAAGGCCACTAATGCAGTAAGAACGGGTCGTCGTGATGGACTTTCTTCATTCGATAGGCCTCCATATCTTCAGTAGTTACATGTAGTACATAACGTAATTCTATGAGAATTAGGTTAAATATACTTAAACTTTGCTACTTACATTAATATTTTTTTGAAGAGAAAAAAAAAAACCAAATGGCATACCTCATCATTTCATCTCACATTATATTTGCAGTTTCTTTCATTCTATTTTTCCTTCTTCTTTTCATCCTCCTGTAAATAATCATGATGACGGGTCTGTCAATAACTGCTAGCCACTTAACAAAATAAAAATAAATAAATATCGAATGACAATAATCCCATTATGAGATTTATTAACTATATATGCAAGAATTCAGATCTCAAATGTAAGAATGAAGGACAATTCATCATTCACTGGATTAAGAATTTATCACAAAAAGATAGATAGAGTACATAAAGACATGTAAAATTATAATGAAATAAGAAACCACAATGAGGCGAGGAGATCCTTACCAAAGGCAGAATGAAGACTAGTTTGAAACTTCAAATCCCTCAACAGCAGAACATGAAGCCAAAATCTTCAATAACGAATTTTACTTTCTAGTAGATTTTGTAGTCCTTGATACACCACTGATTTCGAATGTCCATGGCCAAATCCCTATTATTTTAGGTCGACCTTTCCTAGCTACTTCCAATGTTATAATCAATTATAGAAATGGAATAATGAACCTAACATTCGGTAACATGACCTTGGAACTGAACATTTTTAATGTCATGAGGCAATATCAAGATTCTTCTGAAGAGTGTAATATGATAGGTACCATTATCTCCGAACATTCTAAGGACGACCTCTCAGAAGATTGTTTGGAGGATGACATCTTTGGTATTTACGAGTCAATCCTAAAAGATATTTCAATTGTTCTTGAAAATAATCCTCCAGCATACACTCCTCCTCAATTGTATACTCCCAATTTCGAATCACTCCCTATGTCTTCTAGCCCTCCAGTTCCTTCTATTGTGTCACCACCAAACCTGATCTTAAAGTACTTCCAGATAATTTAGGATATCGGTTCCTCGGGCCTAACAAGACTCTTCTTATTATCATTTTATCTTCATTGGACTTAGATCAGGAAAATAAACTCCTTGCCGTACTAGACACCAACAAAAAAGCAATTGGATGGTCAATAGCAGATATCAAAGGAATAAGTCCATCAATAGTTATGCATAGGATACACTTAGAGGAAGGATCCAAAATATCTCGAGAACCACAACGACGTGCGAACCTTCCAATGAGGGAGGTAGTAAAGGCGGAAGTTATGAAACTACTTGATGCGGGTATTATTTATTCCATCTCCGACAGCTCTTGGATAAGCCCAGTCCAAGTGGTACCTAAGAAATCAGGTATTACTGTCGTCAAAAATACAAACAATGAACTAGTACCCACCCGTACTAAGACAGGATGGCGAGTTTGCATTGATTACCGAAAGCTAAATGCGTCCACTCGAAAAGACCATTTCCCATTACCATTCATGGATCAAATATTAGAACGTTTAGCTGGTCATTCATTTTACTGTTTCCTAGATGGTTATTCAGGATACAACCAAATTTTAGTAGCCCCCGAAGACCAAGATAAAACAACTTTTACTTGCCCATTTGGAACTTTTGTCTATCGTCGCATGCCTTTTGGCCTATGCAATGCACCCGCAACCTTTCAACGGTGTATGTTAAGTATTTTCTCAGATATGGTAAAAAAGTTTTTAGAGGTCTTCATGGATGACTTTTCCATTTATGGCTCCACATTTGATGAATGTCTTCTAAACTTATAACTGGTCTTGATCCGGTGTAAAGAGAAAAACCTAATCCTAAATTGGGAAAAATGTTATTTTATGGTAAATCAAGGAATAGTACTCGGCCATTTGATATCATCTAAGGGGATAGAAGTTGATAAAACAAAAATTGATTTGATTTCCTCTCTACCTCTTCCTAAAACAGTGAAGGACGTTCGCGCATTCCTCGGGCATGCAGGTTTTTATCGACGATTCATTAGAGACTATAACAAAATCTCGCGACCGTTATGCAATTTACTTGCTAAAGACGTCCATTTTGATTTTAACGATAAATGTTACAAGTCTTTTGAAATACTTAAGTCCTCATTGACCACATCACCGATTATCCAGCCACCCGATTAGACCCTACCCTTCGAAATTATGTGTGACGCTTCAAATTATGTTGTGGGTGCCGTGTTAGGACAACGTTTTGAAAAAGCACCCCATGTCATTTGTTATGCGAGTAAAACACTGAATGATGCTCAAATTAATTATACGACGACTGAAAAAGAGTTGTTAGCCATCGTCTTCGCGTTAGAAAAATTTCGGTCATACATTTTAGGGTCAAAAGTCATTGTGTACTCTGACCATTCAGCCCTTCGATATCTTCTTCATAAAAAGGACGTTAAACCACGTCTTATCCGTTGGATCCTTTTACTCCAAGAATTTGACCTCGAAATACATGATAAAAAAGGAAAAGAAAATGTTGTTGCCGACCATTTGTCGTGTTTGATAGTCGACCACATTAACGAAGACCTTCCTATTTCTGAGTATTTTCCCGATTAACAGTTAATAAATATTAATAGGGCACCATGGTTCGCCCATATTGCAAATTACTTAGTTGCAGGGTAGATACCACTAGATTTGAGCAGACAAGATAAAAAGAGATTTGAAATAATCTCTAGGCGATTTATTTGGGAGGATCCCTATTTATTTAAAGTTGGCGCTGATCTAGTGATTCGTCGTTGTGTCCAAGAAAATGACATTTCAAATTTTTTAAAAAGTCTTCATGATGATGGTGGTCATTTTGGTCCCTATAGAACAACTAATAAAGTACTTTAATATGGTTTCTATTGGCCTACTTTATTTAAGGATACTTACGACCATTGTTCACGATGTGATCGTTGCCAAAGGGTTGGCAACATGGGTCGTCGAGATGAGATGCCTCTTAACAGTATTTTAGAGGTTGGAATTTTTTATGTCTGGGGCATTGACTTTATGGGCCCATTTCTGGTATCTAATAGTTATTTGTGGATTTTAGTAGTAGTTGACTATGTGTATAAATGGGTAGAAACTATACCATGTCGGAAAAATGATCACGTTGTCGTAATTAATTTTTTAAATGATAACATTTTAGTGCGATTTGGTACAACTCGTGCAATTATAAGTGACGGTGGAACTCATTTTTGTAACCGTTATTTTAAAAGTCTTATGCACAAATATGGCATTACTCATAAATTTTCTACCCCATATCATCTGTGGGCAAGTAGAGGTTTCAAATATGGAAATTAAAATAATTTTAGAGAAAATTGTACGACCAGATCGTAAAGATTGGTTCACCCGTCTTAATGATGCTATTTGGGCCTATCGTACTGCTTATATAACCCCGATTAGAATGTCACCTTATAGATGTATTTTTGGCAAAGTTTGTCACTTGTCTGTAGAATTATAACATAAAGCTTACTGGGTAATTAAGACAAGAGGCGTACGATAATGCTAAAATATATAAGGATCGGACCAAAACATATCATGATAAACATATAGTCCGAAAAGTTTTTTCACCAGGACAAAAAATCTTTTTGTTTAACTCAAAACTGCGTCTTTTTCCTGGAAAATTACACACCCGTTAGCATGGCCCGTTTGAAGTCATAAACATACACCAAAATGGTTGGGCTGAAGTAAAAAAATGTCATACTGGGAAAACTTTTAACGTCAATGGCCAACGTCTTAAACCTTATCTCGAGACAATCCCTTTAGAAAATTTCCCTGATATAGATCTTTGTGAGCCCAAATACAGGGAATTGCCCATCCCCGAATAATTCTTTGACTTCACATAAGTTTGGAGGTACGGGAGTTTTGTCTGGCTGAACATGGTAAACTTAACGTTTTCTGAGAGGCAACCCACGGCATATTCAGGTAAGAAATTCCAATTTTCCTTTCCATTTTTATTTTTTGTTCTCCAATATTAGGGGCAATATTTTATTTAAGTTTGGGGGTAGGAAAATTATTTTTTTGAAGAAAAGTGAAATAATGACACTCTTGGCAATTTATGATGTACTTTTGATAAATTTCTAACATTTAGACTGAATTTATTTTAACATAAATATTGGGTGGGAAACCCGAATAAATCCAAAAAGAAACCAATAACTTAAAAGTTTACAAGTATACACTAAAATATTTTTACACCATCTTATGTTAGATGTACTATATTTTAATTAGAGACTAATTCAAGTTAACGTGGTATATTTTGAAAACTTGCACTTCACTATAGTTTTGTAATTGATGCATTCGATAGATTATTGACCAGTTTTAGGGAAATCTAGTATTTATGTTAGGAATAATTCACTCCAAGGAAGACAACTGCCTAAGAATAAGTTTATTCCCGAAAGGAAAAAAAAAGAAGCCAAAGTTGTTCCTAAAACTTTCACACTGCAAGGCTACTCGCAAGATTAAGAACTGAAAGAGGAAAAATTATCACCAATCTCAAGTATGACCATGAACTATGTGAAATGAGCACAAAAAAATGTTACTTGTAAGAATCCTGAGTCTAGGTCACGAAGGGGCACCAAACCCCGGCAACCCTAGTCAACTGGCGGGGATTGTCGACCGAAAACTCCTTGTTACGGAGGCTTCACTAAGAAACAATGTGCACAAAAATGCTATGAAAAATAAGATACCGGGGAGTAAAATTGACTAAGGCACTTGTCAAACTGACCGTTGAATTTATTCCAGTAAGTACTCGACTACCATACACTGACTCAATGATTCTAGACAATACATTAAGCAATAAAACTATCTTCACAATATACTCAGATATATCTAGTAAAATACTTGAATTTCTTTCTAATCATGAGGTAGTATCTCTAGTTTCGGATAAGTATAATATATTTTATGGTATACTCAGGGAATAAAAAGTTTTAAGGAATTTTTTGCTTGCATATTTTTGTTATAGCTAAATAAGGATAAATTGACATGAAATGAGTCTCTTGTTATTTAGAATTGTCATAATGTCATTATTGACTTTTGTGGGTATAGTCACTGTAAACCCTCACGAGACAATACTCGTCCACCAAGGACACCTGTGGGTTTAACGGCTTGTTGCATACGCTAAATGCAATCGCGAGTCCTGCGAAAGTGGTTTCCTTTCTTAGTTTAATTTTATTTCTTTATTTCACTCGGGACGAGCAAAATGGTAAGTTCGGGGGTATTTGATAGACGTAGAAATACGTAGGATTAATGCGCCTAAAAGTATCATTTTGTTAATCCCGATTTATTAAATTCTAATGTTAATAGTATTTTCTTATTTTTAGGCACTTATTACTGTTGGAGTTAATAAATAGAAAACGACATCTAATAGAAGGTATAAAGAGTTGAAGCATCTCCAGCAGTCTCTCAGGCACAAGGAAGATGCCTACATTCAATATACTTGTAGATTTTCTCTATGGAATAAAGATGATGAAAGACTCTACAAGGATTAACATGAGATAGGATTTATCTTTATCTGATAGAGTTTTAAAATTATAAATAAGTCTCTCCTATCTCTTATAAATATGAGGGCAATTCTATGTATTTGACACATCTCAATCTCAGGAAGGAATAAAGCTTGCATTTTTCAGTATCTTTATTTTTCCCTCTCTTTTATTTTATGCGTTTAATTTATGTTGTGATCAACACCATTAATGGAGAGCTAATCTCCTTAGCTTAGGCTAAGGATTAAACCTCTGATGAAGTAAGCTAAATTGATGTTAATAGTAGTTTAGATCTAGAATTAATCTTCAATTCTCTAATTTGAAGTTACGAAGAGTTGACCTAGCCATGACAACTCTAAGTTACTACAGATATGAGAAAGATGTCGAATTAGCCATATTCGATTGTTTTCACGCTCAAAGAGAATTCTAGATCACTAGAGTTAATACTCTCCACCTAGCCATGGAAAGGAGTTTATAAACCCTAGATCCGATTGTCCATGAACAACAAAGTTTTTACTTAAGGTTTTAGCCACAAACCCTAGATCTTAGACCCGAATAGACCTAACCATGGCTAATACGTGCAGATAGAAGCTACCGTTTTCATATCGTTTAGTAAACTAAGTCGGAGGTGATCCAAAGCCTAGGTTCTTTTCCTTATAATCGTACCGAAAGTTAGTAATTTAGATTTATGTTTTAGATCAAAACTCTTTTATCAAAATTAGTTTAGATTCGTTTATTAGTTAATTAGGAAATTATATTTTTAATACGTTTACTCCCATTGGATTCGACACCCGCTTACCCTTATTATATTACGACACCCGTAGTTTTGAGCGGGGTATTTAAAGACTGAGTTTTTCTCGCATCAGGTACTTATCAAAATATTGCGTAGAACCATGCATTGATGAAGACATGATAAGAATATGCACCTGACCTTATAGTGATACCTTGGAAAATGAACAATCTTGCTTCATTAATTCTATTTTTCTGAATTTGCTATAAAACACATTGAACAAGCAATACATTGTTAAAAGAGCAAAGAGAGTGGGATTTTTCTATCCTTATTCACATAACCTGGAACAACTTTCTCACAAAATTTTACCCAGTGCAAGACTAGAAAGACATTGAAGATCGTTCAATTCAAATGTTCAAGACAAAAAAAGTTTTAAATGTCAGTCTGATTTAACTTAATTTGTAGTCATCGTAATGAATAAAAAGTACCAATTTATTCTTTACTTCAATGAACATGTTGTACCCAACATAAAATATTGTGTACTTAATTTATGTGTTATCTCAAAAATAAATGTAAAATGATCAAAAAAGTTTGTCTTACATTAATGCAAACATGTAAGTTAATATCAAGAATTTTAGTATTTTCTTATACCTAGAGTTTGTGCTAAGCACAGGCTAAAATGGCTAGTAAATATAAAGATACACAAAATATGCCAATCTCTCTAATATAAATAATAATAATGCCAGTATAGAATTTTTATTAAATTTGGAGATGGTTATTTCTGTATATTTATAAGAAACTTTTGAATAATGTCTTGTAAATAAAACACTATTTTAGAGGAAACTTTGCCCTAGGTTTTTTACCTAAACAAAATTTCATTTAGGTATATATATATATATATATATATATATATATATATAGACACTCAAAAACGGGACACTCAACTCTCACTCAAACTGAACCACACATCTCTAGAGATGAGTGGTCCTTATAATAGAGGATGTAGAAAAGAATAAACAAATAATATTAGGTGAAAATGAGTTGGCATACACTCTCTCTCTTCAGTGGGCAGATATTTCTCTCTTTTCTCCAATTTTAAATTTCAAACCAGATCTGACTCTCTCTCTCTCTATCTCTTTCTTCTCACCAAAAAACTTTTTTTTTCTCTCTCTATATCTCTCTCTCATAGTAAAAAACATTAGCAAAAATTGAGAAATTGAATAGTCTATCTCTCTTTCTCTGTCTCAGTCGAGACGAGCAAATTTTCTCTTAGTCCCGTTAGATTTCACTCAAGAAACAACAATTTTCAGTTCAAATAGGTTGGTTTTGTGGCTAATTTTACCCTCAATCAAATCATATATGCCCCTCTACTTTTTCTATATCTCTCTCATCGAAGACTAGTTGTTGGTTATGAACTCTCTTGAATTTTAGTGGTGAAATCAGATTTGAAGATGGGGTGTTTTCAAAGTATCGTCTTCTTCGATCAGTCTTTCAAACTACCGCAAAAGAATAATGTCGGGTTCGACAATTATTGTCGGGTTCGATAACATGAGGTTCTTTATTTCTTTGGCAGCAAGTCATCAACAACAAACAAACATACAAAAATGCATGATAAAATCATATAAACAACTCCAAAACATGAAAAATAGACATGAGAGTTTCCTAATATCGATGATTCCAAACCCTATTAAACAAAACTTGTACCTATCTGTGATAGTTGCTGACAATTTACCCATCCATATATTGTCGATTTTGACAATTTACCCATCTATATAGTGTCCCGTTTTCGACAATACTTGTAAGGCAATTTACCCATCCATATATTGTCGATTTCGACAATTTACCCATCTATATAGTGTCCCATTTTCGACAATACTTGTAAGGCAATTTACCTATCCATATATTGTCGATTTCGACAATTTACCCATGATCGACAATTTACCTATTCATATATTGTCGATTTCGACAATTTACCTATCAATATATTGTCAATTTCGACAATAATGTAAATCGGACCATATATAATAATAACCCACTAAGGGCTCATGCGACATTGACTGAATCTTCTAAGTAATTTCTTAGACAAACAAGGGCATATGATGTAAATCGAACCATATATAATAATAGCTCACTAAGGCACATGCGTCATAGACTGAATCTTCTAAGTAATTTCTTAGACAAACAAGGGCATATGCATCATTGACTTAATTTTTTAAGTAATTTTTAGACAAACAAGGGCACATGCGTTATTGACTGTGGTCTAGCTATCTTTAACAATTATTGTTGAGAGTTGCTATATATTGCCGATTTCGACAATTTACTCATTCATATTTTGTCGATTTCGACAATTTACCCATCAATATATTATCGATTTTGACAATAATGTAAATCATACCATATATAATAATAGCTCACTAAGGGCACATGCGTCATTGACTGAATCTTCTAAGTAATTTCTTAGACAAACAATGACATATGATGTAAATCGAACCATATATAATAATAACCCACTAAAGCACATGCGTCATAGACTGAATCTTCTAAGTAATTTCTTAGACAAGCAATGGCACATGCACCATTGACTTAATCTTCTAAGTAATTTCTTAGACAAACAAGGGCACATGCGTCATTGACTGTGGGCTAGCTATCTTTAACAATTATTGTCGAGAGTTGCTATATATGCCAACCTTATTGTCGAAATCGACAATATATGACAATCTAAAGACTGTGGAAACTTATAATGTTGACAATTCCATAATCGATGCATCAACAAAATTACAATCTGGGGAGGCAACATGAACAAACAGTTGGGAAGTTATGATGCCAGAAATCACAAAATTAAGAAAACGAACTTGTAGAGTGATGTACTTCGATGTTATTGAGTTTAGAGAGGTAAACCATGTTTCATAAAATTATTTCGAGAGAGAAGATGATATATCAACATCGATAAATTCATAGAAATAGGTTGCAAAGCAATATCATTTTACATGGACATTAAAACTACATGTTAAAACCACAGTGATGCACAATCTATACAAGAGCACTCCAAACCACTAATGCTCCACCAAACCCTAATTGCAATGAGCAACAACACTCCACACGCTCTACAACCAACCAAGGGAGAGAGAAACAAATCCAAATAGCAGTGATCCTCGATTAAACCTTAAAAAAGATATTTGTCACGACACGAAGGCAAACTGAAATTTTCTGCCATTGTTCTTCACTTAGGTAGAGAGAGAGAAAAGAGATAAAATAATGAGATCTAAGTGAAAGAGAGAGAAGATTTGTTTTCAAAATTAAAACTGCAGAGATGAGAGAGAAAGAGAGAGAACCCACTTGAAGAGAGAGTACGTGTGTCTCTGCCAACTCATTTCCACCTGGGTTTCCTTTTCCACCTCCTCTATTATAAGGATCACTCATCTCTAGAGATATGTGGTTCAGTTTGAGTGAGAGTTGAGTGTCTCATTTTTGAGTCTCTAAATCCTCCCCCTATATATATATGGGGATGATTTTATTGATGAAGTAGAGTACGATAATTACAAGCAACCAGAGTAGGAAATAACTAGAGTAGGTAAGTAAGAGAGAGGGAGGAAAGAAAGATGCCTGAACAAGCCTCAGGGCAGACTATATATAGAATCCACCAAAGATCCTATGCGGACTTCAAAATAAGAATTTGAAATCCGAAAACGTTATTACAAAACTATTTAATCAAAACTATGGACTAAAACCACAGGCGCCCCTGGTTTTGTTACAGTAATGGAAAGACAAAAGTAAAATGATTATATTTTGCATTTTCCCTTGTTGGTAGCCTGTCTTTTAGTGGACTGAATTGATATTAAAGCATCGAAGAAATCTGAGACATTGGGCCCACTAGATTTAGTCGTGCTGGCAAAAAAACATAGTATCATCCAGATTGTCCTCATCTTCAAATGGGTCTTGTGATTATTCAGCTGGGTGCACAAAATCTTTACTTGTTGGTGTATTTAATTGTGAAGCCAAAAATTGATCATTTAATAATTTCATCACCTTGACATGTTGATCTGGTATGGAGAGATGGGGATATTTATCTTTAACAGAATCTAATAATATAGTAAATAAATTACTAGACTCCATCATTGTACAAGTAGATTTCTGGGTCTCTGATTTATGAACTTCTTCATAATTCTTCACAGTAGCTTTAATGGTTTCTACTGTCTTGGACATTTCAAACTTGTCCCACCATCTAAACCAAAATGTCCTCTGAAGAACTGGTATTTTTAATTGATCATATCCAATCTGGAAGTCTCATTTCCAGATCCAAACTAGACGAAATATTGTAAAGAACCATAAAGTATTTCGTCCAATGGGAGAATTATTTGCTGTTTTGCGCTTTAATTTTGGGTGGAATTGATAACATGTAAAAAAAAAATCTCTTATAGCTTATAGCTTATAGCTGGAGGTATAATGTTTATATATATTTTTTACTTTAAAGAAAAGCATATGATATGATGACCTTATCCTCATAAAGGCCACAAATTCTCCTAAGCAATCTAACACTTCTCTTCCTTCTTCTTTTCACTCTTGAAACAAAACATGGCAACTCTACACTTCTCTACATATCTTCCCTCTTTAACGATTTACAAACCCACTAACCTCCCCACAATATCTCTTAGCCATTGCCGCTCTCGCTTGACAAATATTCGAGCATACAAAGTTGTGATAGAACATGAAGGGAGCATCAAAGAACTCGAGGTGGACGAAGACGAGACAATACTCAATAAAGCATTGGATATAGGGTTATCGGTGCCACATGACTGCAAACTTGGTGTGTGCATGACATGTCCCGCAAAGTTAATGAGTGGGTCGGTGGATCAGAGCGAAGGGATGCTGAGTGATGATGTTGTGGATAATGGGTATGCATTGTTGTGTGTAGCGTACCCTCGTTCGGATTGTCATATTCGAACTATACCGGAGGAAGAGTTGTTGTTAATGCAATTAGCCACTGCCAATGACTAAGTCGAGTTTTTCGGGTTTCCCGCTTTTTCTTATAGAGTTTACCAGAATTACTCTCTATGTAGAGTTTTTGTTTTGACAAGTTTGAATTGCAAACATAGAGGAGAGTTTACCTAATGATTTTCTTCATTCACTTGTAATTTAGTTAGCTGCTTGATTTGTGCAATTTCGAGGCCCGCCTTGTAACACTGGAAGTCCGGAATGTTTGTGATCGGAAACAATAACTGGCCACTGGATTAGCTAAGTGTTCCTCTCATTCACAAATCTAATGGTAAGCAGTTTTCTAAATATCGCAAACATTTCCTGTGTACCTAGCGGTTGATCTCATGATGCTAACGAATAAAAGAAAGTAAACTCAACTTGCAAGTTATTTCAAATGAGAAACCGCTAATCAAATAAAACCACCAGCATCGATGTAAGCTTTTACCTCAGAAACAATTGTTTCATCTCTTTGACAATCTTGAGAAGAGGAACATTTCGTGTGGAAAGATGGAAAATGCATACCAAGGCAAAGATCTTCCTCTAAAGTCGGAAAAGTCGGAAGAAACATTTATGCTTTCTACATATTTATTACATAGATGGTCCACGTCTTTCAAATTTTCCTTTCAATTCAATTTCTAGCCCAAATAGAGAATTTCATACAAAAGCTTCAACTAGTTTCTCATTTAACACAACAAGAACACGATATATAAGCGTAACGAAAAACTTCTATTACACTTAACCAAATCGAAAGTAAAAGTGACTGGCAATCTTATTTTCTTGTATTCCCACGGAAGAAATTGCATTGTTTTTAAACGGGGAAAAGTACTTTCTTAGCATTTCACTTCTTGATCTTCACCTTCCTATTAATCCCATGCTCAATAACACACTGAAGTACAATTTGAAGCTTCCCCTCCAATTTCTTTCCTTTTCGCGGAGTATAAACAATGTCATGGATATCATCTTCTGACGCCCGCTGAGCTAAAACTTCCCCTATAGCAACACATGCATTAGAGTCTTTAGTCGAAACCAAGTATGATTTCATGTCCTTAGAGATTGAATGTGCCACAACAACCACTTTACTTGTCACCCTATGAATAATACAAGCTCGAACTGAGCTCTTTGATATGAAAATGTCCAAACAAAACGGTTCGTGGTACAGGTTCGTAAGTTGATTAAAAGTTGGAGCTCTTAAATTTTTCTTAGTTTCAACCGGCGGGGATATAATCGGGTGGTCTTTCTTCTTCTTCAACTTCAACTTCAAGGCCATTTCGGTGATCACCGTACCCGTCTTGTTAATCTCCTTCACTTCTTCTCTACTCGTTTTCGAAGATTTTTTGCCATGGAAGTTTACATTGTACTCTTCAAACTCTCGAGAATCTTTTCCGATTTTGTAAAAGAGTGTACGTTTCCAGCCATGTTGATCAAACCAAGTTAAAAAAAAAAAAAAACTGATGAAGAGAATGCTACAGGACAGATGAAGAAATTCCCTCTACCCTACCCCCTTTTATACCTACAAACACACCACAACTTTCCCTCTTCCCTAACCGAATTAATGGCAACCTTTAATTTTCAACCTCAAAAAGTCAACATACAACCTTTCCAACTTCCTAGACGTAACTGATTTGTCGGTACCTTCATTCAAACCTCATTCCCGAGGACTTCTAGTCGAGTGTACCTCCAACATCGAGCATTCGTCCATTATAACCATCGATCATCACAAACAACATCTCATCATAACCTTCGACTACCATTATCCTCGGTCATATCATCATTCCTCGACACCACTAACAGTTCGATAGCATGTGTGTGCTAAACGCGCCTGCAAGAGTTTTGTCTCCATTCGTCTACATTACCAATCAAACACAGTAATACCAGTATGCAGAAAATATTATGTCCATTCCAAATATCCGATCAAACAAACAGATTACATTCTACTACCACCCCAAGCAAAAAACCCCATACAAAAAAACAAAAGCATGCCAAAAATATAAATGTCTACTACATCAACCAGTAGCCCTACGTCCGGAAGGTCCAGCTCCGCTTGCTGCGTTTTGCTCCTCGATGATCTCTTCTGCACAAACAAGACTTCAGCCAGAGTTATCAGAAAGAGATAGCGCCTCTCAGCAGTCGTAAAGTGAAACCTCAGCTGTTCCCACAGATAGGCATAAGGATCACTATTGATGAACTCCTCAGGTCCTACCTCCACAAGGTCCGGCATGTCCCAGTTCAGATCATGCTGCCCAAAAAACTTCATATGCAGTTCCGCCATCTTCTGCCCCATTCGACGATCGCGAGTGAAGCCCATCCTCTTCTGGTAACGCGTGTTTGGTGTGGTATCTATTCAAATGTTCAAAATCAGGAGAAAGAGTCGAAGACTACTGCAAAAGGGAGAAGATACAACATCCCTTCACAATAACCCATCTTTATAGCCTTCACCTCATTTATTACCCTACAACCACCTACACCTCTTAATTACCCTCTTTTATTACTTACCCGAAAACCAACAGTCAAACAGCTCAGATTCCAAGACTGAACAGTTTTCTCAGCGAATACCTCTCCACCCGGTTCGAGATCTTCACTGAGAGGGGGCGGATGTAGTAGCATACTCGCAGCCTTCGACAGACAGTCGAAGCCCACTTCATAGCCTACTCGAATGTATCGAAGCCTGCTCAATCCCTAACACAGACTCCCCAGAGATCCCCGAAGATGAAGCATCGACACCAGACAAAGCTTCGAGGATGGACTAACACGTCGCGACAGATACTCTTCGACCATATCTACACATGGTCGAAGTATGACGGGACAGACAGCCAGCTCACCAGACAAGTTGTCGTAATGATTGGCCTTTATAACTACAGTGACAGGCTGACCACTGCGCCACAGTGCCGAAGTACAGAGACACATCAGACAGTTGTCACAGTGATAGTGCAGACAAAGCCGACTCCATAACTCGCCGGGATTTCTTGGCAGTAATCATCTAATCCTGACCCAGATTTGGTGACTCAGCTTCCTATGACTCTATAAATAGAGAAGAGGGGAAACCAAGTGGGGGTTAGAAAAATTATCTCCGGCCTCTTGCATTTTACCTTTGATCTCCCAGCGCACACTGTATTCAAATCCACCAATTACTCTTTAGTAATATAATCTATCTTAAAAATCTTCATCAGAGGTCGTAGAGAGTTACATTCGGGCCTCTACGTAAGTGTTTGTTTGTAGTTAGTTCTTATTCTAGACCAATTGCTTGCATCCCTCTGATTGAAGATTGATTCTACATTGTAATAACCAACTTCACCTCCAAACGAAGTTAGGTCCCTACACCGCGAAGTCTCATATCCTCAATATCTTCATGGCTAGACTCATTTTACTACATTGCCGATAACTCTCGAACTCGTAAGTTGTTTCTCCATTCTATTAGTATTATTTTCTCTCTATGATTGGGATAAACCCGATGAAATCTGCCAAGTGTCGAGATCCACGAGCTCAATCTTGATATCTTTATCCGAGGAGGAAGATGTATTGGGGTTGAGCAATGATGAGAGGGGTGTTCAGGACTGGAAATTAGTGATATAGAATGTGGGAGTTATAGGTTTGCAGGAAGGGAATGTGCATTCTTAAGCAAATCATCAAACATATTGTGTTTGGGGTGGTGTTTTTTTTAAGTTCCCAACTGCTGAATTTTTTTGCTGAAATTTTTTTTTAGCTTGCTTCAACTGCTGAATTTTTTGCTGAAATTTTTTTCAGCACTTGGAAACTTAAAAACAAACACTACCAGTGTTTTAAAAAAAGTAAACAAAGAGTGACTACTGCTGTGCTCTCTAAGTTGCCAGGATTTCCTTGGTGGGTTGAGTAAAACTACTACTTGTTGGGGTTATAACTCGAAAATTGGGATGACTTCCACCCCTGCTAGGGATGCTCTAAATTTCAATCTTCAATAGACAAAATTCAAAATTCTTTGATAGTGTAACAACTACTATAGTGTCAAGGATTCAAATCTCACCACCATGGCTGGGGTTTGAGGTTGGTATGAGCCTGTGGGTCTTGTGTCAGCTTGCCCGATTCGTGTGGTTTGCGGGCTATTGCACGAGCCCAAGCGGATCTAGTTGGGAATTGATAGTCTAACTCGGATACTCTAGTTACAAGAAGAAGAAAAAAAATAGAAAAATTATGATGAAGACCAGGATGACCTTGGGTTCATAAAGTTCCATTGTTTGCCAATCTAATCCATGGGGCACGTGAGAATTGAGATACCGCAGCACATATACCTGGTGAGACCTGATCCAGCAAGGCCCCTTTTATGCGAATTTTGTCTTTTTCCTAAGAGCATCTCTAGCACTTGAAAAAACGAGTTTGGTTTGGGTTTTGGTGTCTCCACATTCGCAACCCGCACTATTTCATTCCTAAGAAATCAGAAATGGGGGTGAATTGCTTCCGTGGCGTTGTCAGAACACAACCCTGTAAGTAACCCAAACTCCACAAAAAATAAGACGACGTTTGAAACACCGCAACTTGGTTGTGAAGAGAGTTAGAATTATGGTGAAGAATGTTAGGGCCATGAACCCCCATTGCACCGATATTATCCCCATCTTGACCACCTAATATGGGTTAAGTGTGAGGTTTTATCTGAAACGACATCATATCTCTTTATATCATTATATTAAACCACATCTTTAACCAATGTGGGATTAACTTTGATCCATCGATCTTAAGAAAGATAGAGGAGACTTCGATTTTGAGTATGCAGGAAACGCGGCAATGTTGCAAATACCATGCAACATTTGAAACAAGGTCGCATAATATATATATTTGGCCACGTCAGCAATAACCCACACCCAACTGTTGGAAATGCTCTTATTTATGGAGTATACAAGCATTCCCTCTAAAACTTCCAGAAACTATTATTGAGAGAGAGAGACAGAGAGACAGAATGGAGAGGGGGTTTTTGTTGAGGAATTTTTCAAGTGTGGCTAAGAAGAAGAGACCCAATGTTTCAACCATTGGAGACTCTCAAGTAGAGATACTCTGTGACAATGGCTCTAATGGTGAGACTACTGTAATGGGGTTGTCCAAAAACCCACAAATGTCAATGGGTATGGTGGAAAATTTCAAAACAAAGAAGCTCTGCAATGGTAGCACTAGTGGTAGTAGCTCCTCAAGTGGCAATGGTGAAAACTGGGAATCAACCAGTCCAGAGATACTTGCTCTCATATTCATTCGCATTGTAGCCGATGAGTTGATGCGAGTGGTGCCTTTTGTGTGCAGTTCATGGCTAGACGTTGTGGATGGACCTTATTGTTGGTTGGAGATTGATATTGAAGAATGGAGTAGGAGATGTGATACTACTAGTCGTATTGACTCAGCTGTTCGTAAACTAATGCGTCGAAGCAAGGGAACTTGTCGACGTATCAATGTCTACAAGCTTGGCAATGATGGTTACTCTTCTGTTGCATACAAGTAATAACATTCTCTTGCACTTAATCTTTTTGAATACAAAATATATTCATGTTATATATATTTATGTCTAAGTAATTAAGAATGTTTCGGCGATTCATGTTTATGTAAGAATGCTTATGTGATTCATGTTATTGTATCAGTGTTTGAGGTTGTCTTGTATTCTCAGTATTTTGAACATTTTGCCCCTTTTTTAAGACAAAACCCAAGTTTTATTTATCCCATGACTCTGCTTGGTATACAGGAATGATTCCCATTGTGAACATTCCCGGTGATTTAAGCAAATGCTAGCCGATGGATTCATGTGCGACATTAGAGATATGCTGATCCAATGGTCTGAAATTGCTTAAATCATCGAGAATGTTTACGATGCAAATCATTCCCCGTGTACCAAGCAGAGACATAGAGTCGAGTAGAAAGATTAGTGTGGACTATAGAGAGTAAAGGCCGATATGATCATAGTTCATTTTTTTGGTGGACTAACTTTCTCGCAGTTACCTTAAACAAGTCTGGTTGAGAGAAATGTGGCCGTAGTGTATTTTATAATGGGCGGACTAATCTGCCTTTAGTTATTTTGGATATGTTTCATCGAACTTGAGTGATTTGGGGTTAGATTAATCAAGACTAATATTCTGTTACCTTAGATAAGTCGGATTAAGCTTGGGTATTGACTAAGTTGATTGTAGGGAGTTAAGGGCAGTGCCTTTTTGCTGTAATCACGTTATTTTAGTCATACGCTTGGACGTTTCTTTGGGAAGGGTAAGACTAACTTCTTCAGATGTATTTGGTTTTACATATATGATAGTTGTGAGTATTTTCCATTTCAATATGCTTTTACATTAAAATTTTCGTAGATGGGGCTTTCTTAACGGCATATATTGAGAACATGAAACCCCAATGTTGAGATGCTTTATGATATCCAAATATATTTGTATGCACTTCTTTAAGAAAACCATTGCTAATTCAAGCAGGATTTTCTTGAAAATATTTTTGATTGTTATGGTTGAAATCTACATCAAACTGCTTTGCGTGTTATCTACTGAAGTCTGTACGTTATAAAGACACTACTGGCAACTTGTAGAAATAATTTGTAAAGAAAACCTGTAATTAGCTTTCCCTTTCCTTTTAGTAATTCACGAATGTTAGGTCGAAGCAACAAAGAGATTCGATCTTAGGTAGATAACAACAGCAACAACAATTTCAAACTTCGCAACAGCAACCACGATTGATCTGAAAGAGTAACAAGATGATTAACGCTCGAGGCGTGGGTCGCACTCTCTTTAAAGAGTATCTCAAGTACTCTCCCAGGATACAACGAGCATATAAGGTAGCTTCGCTAGAAGTCTACGTAAAAAACTGAATGAGTTTGCACCTCAAGTATGAACCGTTTTTAGAGAGAGAAAGAAAGAAGACGATGAACAGTAGTTTTTGTTGTGTTAATAGTAGGAGGAAGGAAGGTATTTATAGATGTAAACACAACGGTTATCATCACGTCTCACGTCCATAACGTTCTTTGAATGCATGCGTTACTCCCTGAAGATCAGGTCTTCTAAAGGAATAGCCGTTTGAAGAATGAAGTAGATAAAAGACCCACTTTTAAATGATAACAAAAGCCTCAAGCCCATGCCCAAACTTAAGCCCAAGTCCAAGGTCAAATAAGTTTTTGAAATAACCCAACAATCCCCCACTTTTAAAAAACTCTCCGAATGAGAAAAGAAACGAGATAACGGTTTTGATATATAGAGATGTACATAAGTAAAGGTGTCCTTAGACTTACCTTTACGTAGTGGACAATCTTCAACGTATAAGAATAATAAGTGATCAGAGTCTTGAACTCATTATTCGCTTTTATACAGTGAGGAAAACCACATACAACCCTACCAGGTGCAATTCCTAAATGCCAGCACATTTCGGCCATGTGCTTAATCCCAATATAGGTGAAAGCTTTAGAGAAGTTAGCCTAATTTCTCATAGGAAGCGGCCGCACTTCCACAATCACCTTGGTGAGTCTATTAAGAGTGTTCTTGTAGCTAGACACCCCACTCAAAGAATGAGATATAGAACTCATTAAGAGTTTAAGAAACTCAGCCTAATATTCGCTTCAAGATATCATGTATATTTATATTTATGTACAACGAGATGAACTCTGGAGTGACAAGCTCCTTATTTGCATGATTCTATATCACAGTGATTTGTTTTCCCCATTAAACCTATTTCTTGGGATTTCCAGTCATTTAGGTTGGGTTCCCACCACTTGTGATTCTATAACAGGCTTTAGCCCCATCACTAAGGATGTGCTCCACACTTTGTCACGAGACAGTCCTTTCGTCAAAGGATCTGCCAAGTTGTTTTCCGATCTTATAAAATCCACTGTAACAGTACTAAATGTGAGGTAACCTCTTATCGTACTGTGCTTGCAACGTATCGCTAACTTCTTACCATTATAGTAATTGTTCTGTACTCTGGCTATTGCAACAGTACTATCTGAGTGGATCAGTATCGGCGGTATAGGCCTACTCCATAAAGGAATATAAGACAAGAGGTCTTTCAACCAACTTGCCTCCTCACTAGCTGCAGCTAGTGCTACTAACTCAGACTCCATAGTCGACTGAGCTAGAATCGTCTGTTTCTTGGATCTCCAAGAAACTGCCCCTCCAGCTATACTAAACACGTATCCGCTGGTGGCTTTGGAATCATCCGAAAATGAATTCCAATTTGCATCGCTAAATCCATCAAGGACCACAAGAAACTTATGATAGTGTAAACCCAAGTTCATGGTCCTTTTCAGGTACCGCATAACTCGATCAATAGCACCCCAGTGCGCCGAACTTGGTTTACTTGTAAATCTACATAGAACCCCTATAGCATAAGCTATATCGGGTCTAGTACAGTCCGTAGCGTAGCGAAGGCTGCCAATAATACTTGCGTATTCTTTCTGTCTAACTGCCTACCCCAAGCTCTTTAAAAGTTTAACTTGTGGATCACAAGGAGTACAAGCAGGTCTACGGTCAAAATATTTGTACTTCTTCAAGATCTTCTCAATGTAATGAGATTGATCAAGAGTAATACCAGTGTTTGTGCGTGTGATCTTCATGCCTAAAATTACACTAGCCTCGCCTAGGTCCTTCATATCAAAATTATTGTTAAACATGGTTTTGGTCTCTAAAATGATATCAAGTGTAGAACCAAAAATAAGTAGATCATCAACGTATAAACATATCATAATGCAACTTTTACCAGATACTTTATAATGTAGGCATTTATCAACAGTATTAATCTTAAAACCGTTTGTAAAAAGTAATTGGTCGATTCTGTCGTGCCACCAGGTACCACGAAGCGTTCAGGTTGATCCATATATAATTCCTCTTCAAGCTCTCCATTTAAAAACACAGTTTTTACATCCATTTGGTGAATAAACAAATCGTGCACGGCAGCAACGGCCAATAATACTCTAATGGTTGTCACATTAGTAACTGGGGAATATATGTCGAAGAAATCAATATTTTCCTTTTGTACATATTCCTTTGCTACAAGTCTTGCTTTATATTTATCTATAATACCATATGGTTTAAGTTTTCTCTTTAATATCCATTTACACCCAATAGAACGACTACCAGGAGGTAAGTTAACTAAGTCCCAGGTTTCGTTTGTAGTAAGAGAATCCATTTCATCATCAATGGCCTCTTGCCACAAATCAGCGTCACTTGAGGTTAACGCTTCCCTGATAGTATTGGGGTCCGATTCTAAGGTATGTACAACAAGATCATTACCAAAATCCTAAGCAATCTTTAAACGTTTTCCTCTACGAAGTTTTGGGTTTGTATCATGAGAATCAACAGCTCTAGGAACGTTTACTTGAGGTATATTAGGGGTCGAAGGTGTAGAAGGTTGAGAACCCCCACTACTACCCCCACTGTCCCTCAGTAACTTGGGAAACTTGTCCTCATAGAAATCAACATCTAGTGATTCAATAATTACATTATTCTTAATATCAAGAAACCTGTAAGCTTTACTGTTAATAGCATAGCCAATGAAAGCACATTCTAAAGCTCTACTAGCTAGTTTTATCCGTTTAGGATCAGGTTTACGAACATAGGCTAAACAACCCCAAACCTTAAATAGCTAACATTAGGTTTTCTTTTTCTCCAAATTTCATAAGGTGATAATTCGGATGTGATTTGAGGAATACGGTTTAAAACATGGCAAACAGATAATAAAGCTTCACCCCATAAATATTTGGGTGATCCAGAACTAAGTAAAATAGCAACTATCAACTCAGTATAAGTTCTATTTTTACGTTCAGCTTTACCGTTAGATTCTGGAGAATAAGGAGCAGTAGTTTCATGTATAATCCCTAAGGATCCATACAAGTTTTGAAATTCATGTGAATCATACTCTGTGCCTCTATCACTACGAAATCTTTTAATGTGTCTGTCAAACTGATTTTTCACCTCTGTTACATATGTCCTAAACATATCTATAACTTCACTTTTGTGACGCATTAGGTAAACCTGAGTATAGTTTGAGTGATCATTTATAAAAGTTATAAAATATCTTTTACTATTTCTAGTTAATGTACCGTCCATTTCGCAAATGTCAGAGTGTACTAAATCCAAAAGTTGTGATTCCCTTACAACACTTTTATGTGAGGTTTTAGTAATCTTAACTTGACTACAAGATTGACATTTATTAAAATCATTAAAATCTACTATAGGGATCATACCTAGTGTACTCATATTGTGTACTAGCTTCTTGTTAACATGACATAGTCTAGAGTGCCAAATATTAAAAGAAGGCAATAAGTAAACAGAAGCAGATTTATCCATTTCAATACTCAATTTGAACATTCCATTACAAGCAAAACCCTTTCCCACAAAAATCCCACCCTTAGTAAAAATGTACTGATCTGAGCCAATGGTCTGCTGAAATCCTGCCTTGTTGAGAAGATAGCCAGAAACAAGATTCTTCCTCATTTCAGGAGTGTGCATCACATCCTTCAGTCACTGTCCTTCCAGAGGTAAATACCAGTTCAACATCTCCAGTGCCTAGCACTTTGGTGCAATGGGAATCTCTAAGTAGCACCTTCTGGTCTTCAGTTTCCTTATAGGTCTTGAACCAATTGCGTTCATAGCATACATGCCTAGAAGCGCCCGAATCAGCCCACCACCCGTCGGTTCCACCGACCATGTTGATCTCCGTGATCATAGCCACTAAGGGCTCTTCGGTAACGTTCGCCTGAGCAGCAGGTTTGCGGTTCCGGCAGTTTCTAGATATGTGTCCAGACTTGTTACAGTTGAAGCACACAATAGAAACTGTTTCGTTATTTGGTGGGGCTTTTTGGTTCGTTCCCTTATTAGGATTCTGGTGTCCATTTTTCTGACTGTTATTCGAATTACCACCGTTAGGACGGTTGTTCCAATTACCGCCATTCTTAGCCTTGAAAGGTTTCCCTTTAGGTTTCAGATGGACCTTCCATTTGGCTTGAACCAAAAGGATTTCCTCTTTCAGGTCTTAATTTCTAGATTCTTCTTCAACCCTAAGACGAGTAATCAAGTTCTCCATGGTAAGTTCTTTTGACTTGTGTCGCAGGATATTTTTATAGTCTTTCCAATTAGGCGGTAATTTGTCAATCATCACGGCAACCTGAAATTGTTCATCAAGAGGTATCCCTTCGGACACGATCTCATTCGCAATTCGTTGCAACTCATGTGATTGGGTAATTACTGACTTATCGTCGACCATAGTGAACTTGAGATATCGGCTTACGGCTAACTTTTTAGAGCCTGCCTCTTCCGTATCATACTTCCTCTGTAATGCTTCCCAAACGGCTTTCGCTGTTTCAGACTGTAGATAGTAATCGTACAGTTCGTCTGCTAGACCGTTCAGAATGAAATTACGGCATTTGAAGTCAGTCTCAGTCCAGTTCGAAATTGATTATAAGGTTTTGTCATATTCGTTTGTAATCAGGTCAGGGTCTATCGCAGGTACAGGAACGGGAGGTTCAATAGGGCATTCTTGTTCTAGAACATAAGCCACTTCCTTAAGTGTGAGATAAAAAAACATTTTGTTCTTCCATCTCTTGAAGTTGAGACCATCAAACTTAGAGGGTTTGTTGGAGTCAAACTTCAACACTTTTGAGGTAAGAGCCATATTACAGATAGTAGATACTCTTTAAAATTGTAGAAATAATTTGTAAAGAAAACTGAATGAGTTTGCACCTCAAGTATGAACCGTAGCTCAAGTACTCTCCCAAGATACAACGAGCATATACGGTAGCTTCACTGGAAGTCTACGTAAAAAACTGAATGAGTTTGCACCTCAAGTATGAACCGTTTTTAGAGAGAGAAAGAAAGAAGACGATGAACAGTAGTTTTTGTTGTGTTAATAGTAGGAGGAAGGAAGGTATTTATAGATGTAAACACAACGGTTATCATCACGTCTCACGTCCATAACGTTCTTTGAATGCATGCGTTACTCCCTGAAGATCAGGTCTTCTAAAGGAATAGCCGTTTGAAGAATGAAGTAGATAAAAGACCCACTTTTAAATGATAACAAAAGCCTCAAGCCCATGCCCAAACTTAAGCCCAAGTCCAAGGTCAAATAAGTTTTTGAAATAACCCAACACAACTCGTTTGAGGCGTCAGTTCGCGGTTATGAGTAGCTTGTCTGCAAACTACACACTAGGATAGTTTCCGAAAGACTCGTCGATTCGTGGCACGGTTTTCTTACTGGTTCGGATTTCTCCCCTTTCCGACGCTTTAGATCCCAATTCTGATTAGCTTGGGTACGAACAACTCGTTTGAAATCCAGAAGCAGCTAGTGAATTGGCACTTGGCAGAACATACGCTTTTGTAGCTGGTCACAAATTTGATAAAAACTACACTTTTGCATAATTTGATTCAATAGAATACTTGTGTTCATGTCTTTTTAAACAAATTTCTCTATATCCTTAACCTTCTAAGTTGACTGTTGCTAAGATTGAAGAATATATTAACCAAGACTTATAATCCGTTCTCTTTCTTTTTTTGTAGTGGGAAATGCCTTAAAACATTGCAGATGCGAATGAGTGAGGTGACTGACTGGATGGTGTCTTTCTATGACATCTCATTTGCAAATTTGACATTCCTTGACATCAGTAGCTGTTTGCAAATTACTTGCAAAGGACTCGCAGTTTTTGGGAACAACTGCAAGTCCCTGGTCCATCTCAAAAGGAACATTCCCCCACCACAGCCCTCAGAACCATCAGACGACGGAGAGGCGATTGTGATAGCTGATACAATGCCAGGACTTCAACAACTTGAGATGGGGTATGGTCGTTTCACTGACATTGGCCTAAATGCCCTTCTCACCAAGTGTAAAAACCTAACTCACCTTGACATCTTGGGGTGCTGGAGTTTAAAATTTGAGGGAGATCTTGAGGAGAGGTGTGAGCGACTCGCCGAGTTTAAGGGTCCTTGGGATGATGATTATGAAAATCCAGACCTTTCTGGCAGTGATGGTGATGATGTTGATGAAGGTGTAGAAACCTTCCCCGGAGACTTGGAGTTTTCAGATTTGGATTTTGATTAGAAAAGGTTCTATGGTTATATGGTCGAAAAGAGCTACACATTTTTTTGAGTTCAAGTTCTTATTTTGTCTATAAGTGTCATACTGGGGATGTTGTCAGTGTATATTTTGTTATAATATCACCAGAGCTTATTTTCAGTTCACCGTCAGCTTACTTTCATCTGCCTATGCTCTTCTGCTTGTTGTTGATTTAGATTTTTTGATGCCTTGCTTATCTTACTTGATACCTTCCAATGTCTTTTAGGCATGGTCATAGATTTTTTAACGTTAATGTCCACGTAGTGTTCATAGATTTTTTAACGTTAATGTCCACGTAGTTCTTTGTGGGGCATTATGTCTGTAACCTACAATGTTACAGAAGTATTATCTTCAATGTGTCAATTTTAGCTGGCTGTTGTACAATTCTGTTGTATTTTATTTTTTTGCTGGGATGGTAAGGAATGCTTAGTTTGCGGAAATGTTTATTCTCTACTAGAATTGGGCAGTATGTATTAAACTTCATAGTTATAACACATGAGTTGTGATTATTTATCGATCTTCATTGGTACGTGTGGTGGTTTAAAGGGAGCCGTTTTTGATACTCAAACATAGCAATACTGGTTGTCATAAATGGTGGATAAAATTTATCACCAAAACATAATTTCAAGCATAAATTTTCTCCTCACAAGTTTTTGTATATGGACCGTTTAATTTGAAAACGATAATATCTTGATTAGGGATTTCACATGTAAGTGTAAACTACGTATTGTTAGGAGTTGGGTCTGGCCGAAAGGTGGAACCCAACTGAGTTGGGGTGTCCTACTGGACGAACAAGCCCAGATAACGGGTTTATGGGGAGAGTTTGAAAGCGAGTATATAACCCTATTAAGGGTTTAGTATTTGTAACCATAGAGAAACGCAAACAACTATCAATAATATCTCTTTACTCTTCTCTCATATTATGTGTATGTTATGATTGTTCATTAGAATAAAATATTATCCAACGCGTTATCAGTATTATGAAAAGCAAGTGGATCAAAAAGGATAAAAAAACTCTCCAAGAAGCGTTTTTGGATTTTTTTTTTTTGCGTTGCGGAAATGTATTATTTCTTTAAAATTCGTTTTTACATAGTAATTGCATGATCAATCGTATATGATATGTAGACCCGAGTATGTAAATTAATATCTATTTTTTTCGAAATTATTAGACCTATTTTTAGTGATTTTTACCCTTGTGAAAGTGTTGTTTTCAAATTAAAATAGTAATCGTTCTATTTACCGGATTGATGTACTTATAATTTTTATTGCGTAGCCTACTCTCTAACGATCATGTCCATATATCACACTCCTTCGAGAAATGTCCCTGTAGTCGAAAAAACGACAATTCACGGCCAAAAACTCATTATTTAACGGCGTATTGGGTTAGGATGACGTCAGATAGGTTTTTGTTTTCTTTATTTTATTTTATATTTTATAAATTTTTATTAAAACATCATGATGAAGTCACCAGGGTTGACCTGATCCCAATCCATTTTTTTAAAAAAATTGGACCTAAATCATACTTAATCCACAAAATTAGACCATATTAGGGTACTGACGTGGCAGGTATGGGCCCACAGGGACACGTGGCAGAGGGACCCACTATATGCTGACGTAGCTAAGGGACCCACCATACGGACGTGGTAGACACGTAGCATGCAGACGCGGTAGGTGGGACCCACCCCCTGCTGACATGGCAGGTGAGACTCACCCCATGCTAACGTGGCAGCTGGCGTGGCAGGTAGGGCCCACCCCGTGTATTGTAGTAGTGACACGTAGCCCACTATAGCAGTGACATGTGACGTGTCACCACAGAGTGATGACACGTGGCAGACCAGTTTGATTGAGTCAAACCAACCCGGTCCAGGCCTTGACCCAGACCAAGTCAGACCAGTTTAGATACTAAAAATAGCTTTTAAAGCCCAATTTTTAGTCAATTTTTTTTTGAAAAATTTCTATTGATTGGACCTACCCTGGGGAAGGGGCCTTTTTTTTTTAAAAAAAAAAATTAATTTTTTTTTAGAACGGGTGGCTTACATAGGAAAAATAATAAACTTATATGTGATATAAAAAAATAGATTAATACCTATTTAAGAATCTTACGATAGCTTATAGCATATTAATGATATGCCCGTAAGATACTAATTATCCTGACCAGGGATCACATGTAATACGAAAACCAAGACTAATTTAACATACTATTGGGAGTCATATCTAAATCACGGTTAAATGTAAGGACAATAATTAGAGATCAATTGGGAATTGACTTAGTCTTATTTTCTAAAAACTTAGTGTCTGAGAAACCAATTTTACGTATCTAGGTGCAATTAAATGTTACTTGATAACATTTATAGGTATATAATCACTAATAACAACTTATAGTACCCTAGAATGTTAGTTTAAACATATGACTAATCTACCTATCTTGTGAATTTAGTAGACTTCGGGGTGAGACCACTTGTTAGTTAAATATCTAATATCCCTCATATTCGTAGCAAATAGGGTCATTTGGCTAGAATATACAAACCTTATAGAATTTTAGGGATTAGAGCACTCTAGGCCAGAATAAAGATCACAACATCTAGTGGTTTTGAATAAACGTCTTGGCTAAGACCCTATTAAAATGTACTTTAAGGTTAAGATCACTATTTTATAAGGTAAAGTTGGGATTTGACGCTTAATAAGAACTCGTGAGTATAAAACCATGAGCAAGGTTCACTTGCAAGTAATGATTGGGAATTATGTATTTCATTGTGTTGTGCTATATATCATGAACCACAAGTAATGATTGGAAATCATGTAATTAAATATGATTTCATGTGTAATATGATATGAACACGGTTCACCTACAAGTAATGATTGGGAATTACTTACTTGAATACTATGAATTACCTTAATGCAAAGAATGTTTATTAAATACTAATACTAGTATTGATCTACATACATAATAGATGTTGGCGACACTTAGAACATTGAGTACCTCCCATACTGTAACTCTATTTCGGTACCAATAAACTTGACCTCTTTGGATATTGAAATCCATTTGCTATTGCAGAATCTGAAAAAGACTATAGTTGAGAATAACGAGTCTCTAAATAACAAAATAGGAGCTTTGTTTGCACTTTCGCCTCCATACTTAGGAAGAACTGATAATGGATTACCCTATACTATTCTACTATTGTATGACCGCAATAAAAATTTTATTTGGCAGTGCAACTCTACTATAATGTTATGTGGAGAAATAGTTGAGGTAAATAAAGATATTAGGAATATTCTATTAAAATTTTTACACTTCAAATATTGCGCTTTCGAGGCAATATTCGATAGATTATTATACACGCAGACCTGATTTAAGTTTTCCTTATTTCGAAGTAAAACAATGTACTACTGGTTAGGAACCTCAAGCTTATTTTTACTAAAAGTAAGCATGTGTCAGGGTCGCACAATGTTGGATCTAGTGACAGGGGAGGTTATACACAGGGTCTAAACCTTGGATAGACGAGAGGTGGTAATAACTATATGATTAAAATTCCAGCCATCAGTAGCCTAAGGCAAGGGGAACGAGAAGTTCACTAATGGACCAAAATGGAATAGAAAGAATTCGTAAATGGATACGAGATAGTCGGGCACGGGATTACAAGGCACCCAAGATGATCTGAAGATATCAGCCCTAGACTTATCACGTGATCCCCATGACAGAGTCTGTGGCCATAGATTTCTCCCATGATACCAATACAGCTTTGGATCAAGTTAAAAGAATTAACAGTAGTAAATTCTCAATAGATGAATGATGTAACCTAGAGAGCATTGCCAAGTAGTAACTTTACTTGTTGTATAGTAGTAGTTTTGCTTTATTAGTACTATCATTGACTTAGTTGGGAACTATTCAATGGTTAGTTTAATAGAATGCTTGTGACATGCACTGGTTCAGTATCCCATCTATGAGATTGTTCTTTATTTTTTTGTGAAATTATTGCTTAAGAAGTATTTAAATTCTATGTAAGATAGTTGATCTACTATATACAACCTGCCTATGGATCTATCTGCTCATTGAACATTACCGATAATCAGACGAGTAGCGACACATGTCTAAGAGATAATAGTACCACGCACTCGATCCTTTTGAGATATGAACATATTTCTTGTCTCTAACCTTGTACATCAGGGATGTCACGAATATTATTAGCACGACCAACATGATAGAACGCACAGAGTACGTCATACTATTACTCCCTGACAGTACGATACAGGGTATCTAGTTTGCTTTATACACTAGTAAATCCAGCTAGATTTTACTGAGTTTTAGGGAGATACATGATAATGCTTATCACGTAAAACCTATCAGAGAAAATGACAGACAAGGTTCTGTGTATTCCCTCAGTGTTTAGAACACGCTAATAGAACAGTTTCTAATACACTCCTCCTGGCTAGGATAATGAGGAGGATTATCGGGAATACAACTCGACTTTCCTTAAAGGGATAGAACATGTAGAGAATGTACGTGTAATGATTGCTTTTAAGAAAAGTATATTATTTCGCCCAAGTATGACCAAGGTGGAATGGGATCTCCAGCCTTTTCTCTAAACGCATCCATGAAGATACATGTAGACCTATCCATGGAGATACATAGTATCCTACTTGAATATTTATGGTCATAATAGACGCATCTTGGAGATAGTCTTAGGTTTACCTGTAATTAACATCTTGGAATGTAACATTAGCACGACTTCTCACTTAGATTATTTGATCGCATGCTCAGTTCCTGGATTAACCATTCAAGTCGATCAATACGACTTGACGGGGGCTTGCAAGTTCGAATCACGGGTTTTTGATGATTACTTTACCGCTAAATAGGATTGATGATTGAGCATCGTGAGTACCCTATACCATATGCAACTCGGGATTGGCGAAGAACCTAATTAAGTGATTTAAGATAATCATTAGGCCACTGTTATTATGATCACAGCTTCCGGCTAGTGTATGGGCTATACACTCTTGCTTCCACAACACTGATTAGGGTTTATCCCATAGAAAATCATCAAATCATTCCCAAATTAAGCAACTAGTTACTGGGTCGGAGTCCAGTGTTACCTATTGACAAACATTTGGATGTTTTGTACAGGTGCCAATCACACCACCACAATGTACGAAGATGAGACCTTGGGAAATCAAGTAGTATCTCGATTTGCAGATTAAACATCTTGGTAGTGGCATACTCGTACACCAAACAATATATAACGGGAGAGTTATGTAACACTTCAGTATAGATGTAACACACGGTGCTAAGTCATTTATTGTACATCCATCGCTTGGATGTGGACAACGACATCTTCCACTATCCTAATGGAGGGAGAAACTCCTAGGGCTGTGACGCCATAGCTAGGAAGTGTTTTGCTATAGTTAGCTGGGTATACTTGACCTGGTGACTTATTCGCAGTAAATTGTTTGGCTTGTCATAGTTCTGTTCCTACCCAAAGGCACTTGAAGGAGATCAAGCACATTATGAGGTATCTGATCGGCATAAAAGACTGGGTCTGTTCGACCCAAAAATGGTAAACGTAAAATATAGGGTACGCCAATGCAAAATTCTTGTTAGACCCACATAGAAGCCATTGTTAGATGGATTATGTGTTTATGTACGGGAATACAACAAACTCTTGAAGATCGATGAAGTAGACGACGTTAGTTACATCTTCAAACCATGAAGAAATTATTGCACTTCATGAAGCTGGCAAAGAATGATGGTTACGCTCCAAGATACATCACAACAACTGAAGTTGTGGCATGTTCTATCTAAGATAAAGTATCGACTCCGTATGAAGACAACTCGGCTTGCATCATTCAAGTCAATGATGATTTTATCAATGGAGATAAAACGAAGCACATTTCATAGAATTCCATACTTATGAATTACAAATGGCGAATGAGATTAACGTTATTTAAGACATTTCAGAAAAATAACTTTGCAAACCTGTTCATAAAGACTCTTGCACCACTTATGTTCAAGCAGCTAGTACACAAAATTGGCATACAAAAGTTTGTATTAACCATTATCTCAGGGAGATACATCTCAGGGAGATATATCTCGGGGGAGATCAACCTCAGGGGGAGTAGTCCCGCCCTGACGTGGACACATGCGTGTTGTACTCTTTTTCCTGATAGTATAATTTTTATCGTAGGAGGTTTTATAGAGTAGAGGTTTTGATGAGGTAACATATACGTGTCCATAACCCATTCAAGGCATAGAATTGTACTCTTTCCTTACACAATTTTTTCCCAAGGGGTTTTGCTAGGTAGAGGTTTTAACGAGGCAAGTCGTCCTGGTCTGGAACACCCTAATGGGGAGTGTTAGGAGTTGGGTCCGGCCCAAGGTGGTAACCCAACTAGGTTGGGGTGTCCTACTGGACTCCTAACAAGCCCATATAACATTAGGGTGTTTATGGGGAGAGTTTGAAAGCGAGTATATAACCCTATTAAGGGTTTAGTATTTATAACTACAAAGAAACACAAACAACTATTAATAATATCTCTCTACTCTTCTCTCATATTATGTGTGTGTTATGATTGTTCAGTAGAATAGAATATTATCCAAACGTATTCATTTGTTTTGCAGTAGGAAATGCTAAAAGTGAAGATATCCAAAGGAAAAAATCTCGATATACATAAAAATGATAGAAGATAAGCAAAAATTGAAGTTAGCGTTTTGCCCCAACGATGCATGCCCACCTGTTTAATGCTTCTTTGGCTACTTTTAAAAATACGTATGTTGCTCAGTAGTATATAAGAACTATTCAATTAGCTTTAATAATTGGCATAAACACAAACTTCATTATATTATACTTGATCAAATCGAATGTCATTAATATGTCACGGGTTTAACTCAGAAGAGCAATTTGGATTATAAAAAAACTCATAGTTTATTTGCATATTCACGAATGACCCCTTGGTTCCTCACTTATTCAATCCGAGTCCCTTTTCAGCAGATTATGACAGTCATAGTTAATTAACTAACGGAAATTGTTGTTAATTTTAAAAAAAAATGCATACCTACCCTTTTCATTTAAAAATCAAGAATAGAAAAAAGAAGATAAAATAGGCAGTCTGCAACAAGATACAATGAAGGTATTTCTAACTCCATTTGGTTTATTTTGAAATTTTACATTTTTTTTAAAGCTGAAAATATAAAACACCATTAATGTCTTTATTAAAGCTCGAGGGGGGGGGGGGTATATCCCAGATTGTACAAGTCAACCGTTGCTCATTTGACTTTGACTGGTCATAATCTATTGAAAAGGGACCGAGATTGAATAAGTGAGGAACCAAGGAGTCATTCGCGAATATGCTAAGAAACTACGGGGTTTTTTATATATATCAAATTTATTAAACTTAGAATGTTCCTATAGGCACATAAGAGACTTTGAGAAGATATGTGCACTTCCGCGCTATTAAAACGTCACGAAGGAATTTACCCACCTCCATTTTTTTCCTTCCTGTTAAACTCACCAGCTCCTTCCTTAATTAAAACATGGTGTACTTTCAAAGAAGTTTATATCAAAACTTGAGCATGACCAAGACTCTAGCTGTTAAGAACAAGATTATCGAATTCTGCCAAGATGAGTCTAAGCCATTCTACGAGGCGTGGAGAAATTCAAGGATCTTCTCATGTGAGACCTGTAGCAAATTCTCCTATATTGAGCGAAATTGCCCTAGATGATCAAGTCATTGCTTCATATTAGAAAACACCCTGGCAGAACAACCCTAATTTTTCTTGGAGAAACGACCCAGCAAATCCTATTCATATTAATTATAGGCCTATTCTAGTAGCATATTCCCTAGATTCGATAAGAGTAAGCAAGCAAAGTGTAGTCGAAGACATGCAAAGGCAGTCATTTATAGTCAAAGATAGCTCAGCACTCGTAAGCCAGCACGGTGTAGTCGAAGATAGCTCAGCATTCTAGAAGATACTATAGGACCTCGACCTACCAAAAGTATCCGTTGAAGCCTAGTCAAGAGAGAATTGTTAGAGATCCGCGAAGTTCACCCACTTCCCCCGGAATAGGAGACTATTTCTTTCTTTTTGTAAAACTGCACAGGCAGAGAATAGATACTACAAAGCATAATCTTTTACTATTCTTACTTCAAACACCTACCTTTACTTTAAAACGTATAATAATTAACATCTTACTTGATTTTACATCAAAATCCTCCTCGAGGTCATGGTTTTTCTCAGCCTTCACTGAGTTTTCTACGTAAAATCTTGTTCATCTAGTCTTATTGCACTCTCTTTACGAATAAGTATTGGTGAAGATTCTCCTTTCGAAAAACACGCCACTACAATTGGCGTTATCTGTGGGAATTACTTTTTTTATCGTCACTGATCTAAGCGTCGTCCAAATGATAAACATGAACCTAAGAAGCCATTCCAGTACCGTCAGAGATCAAGAAAAACTAGGAACTGTTGATCTTCACGGTGCCGTACTCGAGCTTCAGCAACAGATGGCCGCAGAAAAAGTCCAAAGAATGGAAGATCAGCGTGTCCGCGTTCAAGCTCTTCAAACAGAGAGAGACGAATGGCGGAAAGCCTTAGATCAATAGAGCCAAACATATCAGAAAGAAATTGAACAACTGAGAAGAACGCAAGATCGGCTTACTGGTCGACAAACGTCCCCTCCACTCGCTCGAAGAGAGCATAGATCAAGAGCAATTCAACGTGATGATTCACCAAGGGAAGACGAGCTACGTGTTTCTCGATCCATATTTGGGAACCCAAACAGAGCCTCTCGACATTTTGGTTTAACATCCTCAGCATCGACAACTCAAGGAAGTCGACGCACTCGACATCCAACTCCCCTGCCTAAAAGAAGACCGATCAGGGATCGATTGGGACCAGAAGGACAGATAGATTTTATTCATCAGATGGCAGCCTTACCATTTCCCCCACAACAATTCCTCATATTGGACGACCTAAGCAACAGGATCCAGACCATAAATTCTGGCATTCCAAGCCGAAGGTCCACACTTGATAAAATCGAGATAAACCCCATCTCCCCTCATCTCGAAGTTATGCCCATTCCGAACAATTTTGATATGCTCAAATTTATTCAGAACGCAGGCCTGACTGACCCACTTACACATGTTTGACATTTGAAAGCCGCAGTAGGATTGTATTCTAAACTTGACCATGTGTTATGCAGGCTATTCAACATGAGCCTAAAGGAAGAACTGCTCTGTTGGTTCTATACTATTTAAGAGGCCTCCATCACCACGTTCAGCTAGTTGGAGCATCTTTTCGAATCCAATTACGCTCATGCCAGAGAGCGAGATATCATTGTTGACTCTTTGTTTTACTTCGGGCAAGGTACGAAAGAGACCCTGGCAAACTTTTATAAACGCTTCCTGCATGAAACAAGGAAAATAAGAAACTCAGACCCTAAGATTGCCATTCCCGTATTCACCCCCGCACTGCATATTGACTCAAAATTTTGAGAAGAACTTACTCTACACTAGCCGCGTACAGTCACTGAGATGATTGATGTGGTTAATAACTATATCGAACTGGAACGATTAAAATAAGATAAGATGAAAAGCTCATCTGTAATCCATTCTCGAGAAACATCTTCGACCCCGATTCAATGAACTGTCACTCCTGAAGCGCCTAGACAATGCGATAGAAATACCGACAACAATAGAAGAAGGGAAGGCAGACCAGACAGACCTGTCTCAGTTTTTCCGCCAATGACAACAAATCTTTCCGCTATCTTACCGACGATAAAGGGAGATGAGTGTTATCACGCATCACAGACAATTCCTGATCTTCCCAATAAACCACTATGTCAGTATCACAATGTGCATAGCCATGAGACTAACACCTATTACTCCCTCATACGAATCTTCCATCGCATCTTATTAGCTGGAAGACTCCATATTTATATCATCGACATCCAAAAATTCCTAGAGAATGAAGCAAATAATAAAGATGTGAAGCAAAATTAGGTCTAAGGGCAAGCTCGCCACCTGTACATAATTGAGATCGAGAAAAGAAAGAAAGGAAAACAAGGCGATCGGATTACATCTTGCTGTAAATGACCTCCTCGGATAAATCAGCAATACTTCTCTTCTTCCCAGCACAAGTAAATCGAAGCATTCTTACCAAATCACCTTCGAAGACTATGACAATAAACCACGTCAAATACCCCCATGATGACCCTCTCGTCATTATGCTTAAGGCCGGGCAGGACAATTTACATACACTTCTCATCGATACTGGAAGTGCTACAAATGTATTGTTCAGAAGAGCAATTAAAGTCCTAGGCCTTGTAAATTCGGTAAAAGCTTCGACAACAACAATCACGGGCTTCAATGGTTCGATAGAATTAGCCACAAGAGAAATCACTCTACCAGTTCAGGCAAGTTCTGAAACTACATTCGTCAAATTTCTTGTCACCGATGCAGAGTCTAAATACTTGAGAATTTTGGGTCGAAGCTAGTTGCATTGAATCAAAGCAGTACCTTCCACTTATCATCTAGAACATGCCGATGCATTAGCTTACATCGCTGCAATGCTGGGAGACAGTGAAAAAAGATCTTTGGAAATCGAAATCATCGAGCATTCCAGCCTCGATATACAATTAACACTCCAAATCACCATTGCTGAAGAAGACGATCCTGAAGACTAGAGAAGACCATTATATGCATACCTCAATTCCAACATCCTTCCCAGTAACAAAGTAGAAGTTCTATCACTTCTAGCCAAGTGCCCCAGATTCACTGTCCAAGGTCACATCTTATATCGAATTACAGGAGGGGGACCACTTATCGAATGCATTTCTCAAAAACAAGCCCAAATCAAAATTTGAGAACTTTACGAAGGTATCTATGGAGCACATGTTTAAGGAAGATCGTTAGCCCAACGCGCTTTTAAACAAGGGTTTTATTGGCCCAAGATGAGACAGGACTGCGAAGACTTCTTCGAAAATGCTACAAATGCCAAATCCATTCCCAAGGCATCAAATGCCCAGCCTTAGACTTGCATATCAGTAATGTTCTCTAGCCATTCAAACGATGAGGAATCGACATCATTGGACCTTTCCATCCAGCATCAAGAAACCAAAGGTTCGTCCTGGTTACACTGATTACTTCACAAAATGGGTTGAAGCAGTTCATCTCTGCCATAATGATGAAAACAAAGTTATCAAGTTCCTTTGGGAGCACATCATCACCAGGTTTGGTTGTCCGCATATGATGTGCTCCGATAATGGCAAACAGTTCATCAACGCCAAAGTAATTACTTTCCTCCATAAATACAAAATCCAGCTCACAACATCCACACCATATTATCCTCAAGGCAATGGAAAAGCTGAAGCCATTAACAAAAACATCAAATCAGGATTACACAAGCGTCTCGACGATAAGAAAGGACGATGGGTGGATAAATTGCTTAGTGTTTTCTAGGCCTACCGCACCACATCTCGAGTCTCAACAGGCTGCACTCCATTCATGATGGTTTTTGGCACTGAAGCAGTCATACCTTCGGACCTCGATCAACCCAGTACTAGACGAAAAATTCCAGACGAAGAGAATGAGCTCAGTCTTCTTTACTACCTCAAATGGATGGAGGAAACCAGAGACAAGGCCATCGCAAATTTGGGACGATACCTTGAAAAAAGCATACAGCAGGAAAGTTCGGGAACGGAAATTTGGTATTGGAGACCTTGTCTTACAATGGATCCAAGATAGTACTCGGCATAAAATTTCTGGAAAATTGTCAGAAAACTGGGAAGGGCCATACATTATCAGCAACAAAGCAGATAGTGAGACTTATTGGCTGATGACTGAAGATGAGATACCGCTTGAATATCCATGGAACACGGCTCAACTGAAACTGTTTTACAGATTAGATACTGTAACTGTTTTTATCAATTCAAATAAACATCTTTTGTTATCAATTTAATCTTTACTGTTCGATTTGATCTCGATCTATACTTGTCAAGTATACATCAGACAAACAATATCCTTACTATTTGATTTGATCTCGATTTATACTTGTCAAGTATACATCAGACAAACAATATCCTTACTATTTGATTTGATCTCGATTTATACTCGCCAAGTATACATCAGACAAACAATCTTCTTACTATTTTATTTAATCTCGATCTATACTTGTCAAGTATACATCAGACAAAAAATATATTTACTATTTGATTTGATCTCGATCTATACTTATCAAGTATTCATCAGACAAACAAAATCCTTACTATCTCGATTTTTTTGGTTACTACTTGATAAGTATACCTAAAGCCTATCATTTGAATTCTACGTGAACAATATCCAATTACAGGATATTCTACTTCGCACTCTTTACTTATCAAACAAACTCTAAAAGAGCTCTTGTTCTTCTCAAATCTAAATCCAGATACCCATCTAAGGATATATATTTGGTACTCAATCTCTTACTTGCCATTTTCTGGCCATCTTTCACCTACCACGCAAACAAGAGTTCTTTACTTATCTGCTCGATCTTTAGTCACATTTGATCAAAATCACTTTATCAAATCCACTAGTTAGAACTATTTACAAAACACGTGCACATAGTTATTTCACAAATAAATATATGTTACTTAAAACTATCTACTGTTCTAGAAAATGCGCCCTTACTTCCATACATTTCTCCAATTTCTCTTCATTCATCTTCGCCCTCACCTCATCGAGAAGTTTGCCCTACTCTTGTTCCACCGCTTTACGCACATCGACATCTTGTTCCCTTACATCTTTTTCATAGGCAGTTTTCTGCAACGCCAACGCCTCATTTTTCTCTTTCTCTGCCACTTTTTCGTTTTACCTAGCGCAGCTTCCTATGCCTTCTTGGCATCGTGCTTATACCTATTTAATATGGCATTAAACTCGGCCTTCTCTGCGATCAAATCCTTTTATATATTTTTACAGGCAATGATCTGGTTTGCCAGCTCTCCACTGCCCACAACGCACATCACCTCAGTTACCAACTTCTTAATCTGCATCAAAGTCATATAATAAATATTCGAGTGACCTACCAATTTTTTCATTCGTAGAAAAGCATTAAAATTTCTCACCTTCGACAAATTCCTCTGACCCTCGCTGAAAAATGTATTCAAACTATCAATCCCCACCATGCAATCCTCTAGCTCCGTCTTCAGCTCATCCATCCCAGACGTATAGGTATCCATAGTCTTCTACACTTCCATCTCAGACTCTTCAACATATTTTTTCTTCGACGCCTCGCCACTGGTCTTCTTCAGGACCACACTCCCAAAACCCCGTGAGGGACGCATATCCACAACAACTGCTGCACTAACAATACCAGCCACCTCCTCCATTGTCGATTGTCGAGTTTTCCTTTTATGAGAAAGCAATGGAGGAACATCAGAACTCGTCGCCCTCTTCTTTTTATTTCTTCCCAAAGACTCTCCTAGCATAGCGTCGATCTTTGTATCAGTGTCGTACCCAACCAGGGAGTGATTTCTAAGAGGTAAGCTAGCATCTGTAGCTCTCTTATTCTTGGCTGACATCTTTAGACCGGCTTCTTGGAAGAGCGTATTCACAAAATCTTGGTCGATAACTAGGTTATCGATCCTACCAAAAAAATCTTTCCTCACCTTATACAATTCTTCTTTTACCTGTGACTTCATATCGACCTCTTTCAACGCTGCAAAAAACAACATAAACAAATTAGAAACTCTTACATCGCATTCACACAATTCGAACATCGAGAATTACATTTACCTAATTACACACCTAAGTGAAATGTTTTTCTCTTTAAGGGTTCCCCGGGCTTTTTTTATCGAACTCGTAATTTCTGGAAACAAGTAAAAGTTCATCGACGTATCGCCCCCTAGTTGACACCATATCATGAAATAATGGTCTTTTCAGGAACCTTGCCAAATACCAGCAACCTAGCTTATGCGGGTTCATCTTGAGTGTGTAGTATACACATAAATGATCAACAGTTATTAACTCCTCCCCCCTGGTCTTAAGTCGACCATTTATGGCCCCACAAACCCTGAACAGATCATACACATTCAGATTGAACTGCCCCAATGCCACATCAAAGAAATTCATTAATTTCTTTTGGTCTGCTTTGAGGGAAAGCTTCAATCCCTTCTTTATTTGTTCTCGATGAACCAGAATACCATTCAGAGGTATTTCCTGGTCGATCATTTCATACTGGTACTCCTCTAACTTTATATCCCCAGGAATACCGTACTTCTTCTTGAAGCGTAGTATCTCCTCGGTCTCTGGACCTTCTCCATAACATGCCTCCTCGCCTTCCTCCACATCTTCTTTCCCATCCCCACTACCTTCTCGATCACTCACTTGAGGCTCGTGATCTACATCCGCTTTCGTATCCTCCTTCTCATTTTGTTCGATAATACTAAGTGCCACCCTAAACTGTTCCACGCTACCTAAATCTGCACTACTCGATCCTACCCTATACCTCCCTCCCAATTATTGTACACAAGTCCTCACATCAATCATCAGAGGCGTTACATCTTCCAGACTCTCGTATATGGCCTTTTTATCAATTTTAAATTGGTTCAGCCATTTTAAATCGAACTTGTACAACAGATTCTATAATTTGCACATTTAGAATCTATCATATGTGATACATATATATGTTCATAAGTTCATATATTCATAAAAATATTGTTGTCGAGATAACTCTCCAACACATCATTCGCTTTACTATCTGCTACTATCATTTACATTTATACTTATTACCACAGTTCTCGAAATAGTTCATATCATTTAATTCATATTGGTGTCTTTCATTAAAGTAACACATCTGTTCAGTTCTCAATGTTTTTCTATTTTTAATAAGTAACATCGATAACTTGTTAATTTCGTTTACATTTTGTTGAATTATAAGAATTTCAACAGCTTCTCGAAAACACTTTACATGTTTCCCGCCAAAAATACTATTATTCAAAAATTGATACTTCCCCTTCTCCGGCATAAAATCTGGCAAAATCCCAACAACAATAACGTCCCCGACAATCTAGCAATATCAAAACAACGTTTTCCTCATCCCTACAATCGCGCCGTAACAACAGCACCACCAATCGAGACTTCTCTCCACTCCTTTCCACCCATTCATCATCTCACCCAGACCATAACCAATCTATAAACACCTAACGATACCAGTTCTTTCACCCTCACACAGATAATAGTCCTAACTACTTCATAATTTCAAAACCCTCTGTCCAACCCTAAATTTGTCAATTTACTAAATTCCTTACAACTAATTCCCTTTCGATCTAATTTACTATATGACATCATTCACTTTACTTAATCTTATTCGTCTATCACATAATCAATCAAAACCCAAACAACAAACAATTAAAAATTGATTCACTAACCTTATTTTCGTGCTGCTTCTGTATCCAGCCTTTGCTCGCTTGGCTCTTTCAATCAACACGCTAATTTCCTCCTTCGTAATCGTAGACAACCAATCCAACGACGAGCAATAGCAATTCGCATTAAATAAATTTTTTATGTATTTGCAAAGTGTTAATAGTCACCCACTTCAGAGGTGTTTATAGACCCCACGTGACTGTTCATCGCACCACTTCACGACCGTTCAAATCCTCGAGCATGACGCCTTTTACTTCTCTTCCCAGCCTCTTCGATACTTCACCTTCTCAGAGCCAACAAACGCTTACACTCCCACTCTAATCCTTTTATATCTCGACGAACTTCTTTGGCTACATTCACGTGCAACAAAGCACAAACTATATTGTCACAGAGATGGTATACATCAATTTCCTTATATTTCATAATCTCCCCTAATGGAATACATCTTGCCATAATTATTAGTCTTGGTCCATAAACCCTTTTTTCTACTTTGCCTACAAATTCCTATCTTTTGGGACATATCTTCGACAACATACACATTATCATTATATTCGACATTCAACCAGAAACTTGCTTAAAACTATTTGTCATTACCAAATTTCAACAAGTACATTATCCATTCGACAAGTAACAACAAATTACTACCATCGACAACACATCCTACACACTCTTTTATTACATTTCATTAACCTTCACAACTCTTTACACAGACCTACTCCTACGAAAATTACAACTTTATAAACCTCTCGCTGCAGCTTCATCCTCCCTCTTCACCAACAACTTGGCTCGAGTCCACATTCCACCACAGCGTTCAGGTGGGCGCCAAAATTGTAGCTTGACCCAAAACTCAAAGTCTTCCTCGGTCTCCTTCGCTTCTGCCTCACTCATCCCTTCATAATCAGGTTCTTCCAGATCTTCCATATGCATATCACAGTTTTGAGTTTCAAAATATTGAGTGTACAGGTACATCGCTTGAATACGTCTGAACACACCATCACGGACCTGAGCTCTTATCTTCACCATCTAGCATGAATGCCTCATATCTGCAGCAACAAGACTTATTTATTATACCCCCTTCAGTCATGGTCCAATTCACATGCATTTACTCTGCCTTGGAACTCTATAATTTCAAAGTCAAATCCATCAACCTCAAAATCCGTTCTGGGACCCATTCAGTCAAATACATTCGAGATGTTATGACAACCCATCAACAGTTTATGTGCATTCACGTTCGACATTTTACCTTCGATTATTTAAAACTACTATTGCTACTCAAAATATACATGAATAAAATATCAAAGATATTAACTTTATTTATTATTATGAATATGTTACAATTCATATTTGACAACTTCCTCCTTCGATTTTGTTACATATACCATCCGTGACTACACCCTTCGATTACATTGCATCAAACTACATCTATTTTTACATTCGACTTAAAAAACTAATTACTATGTGTTTTCTTTTCACCAGAATCTGACATTAAAGTCTCTTTCTCGTTCTCGAAGCTCAATGAATCTCAAGTCAGTGAACTTCTGAGAGATGCTTCAGCAGAAAAGAGACAACAAAAAATTACAAGAAAACTCAAACGTTCGGCAAGATCCCTGGACGCCCATCTAAGCTTCAAATCTTCATAATCAACACACACAGTTATCCCTTCTCCCCCAAACTGATGCAATCCATTACCTTCACCCTTGTATGACGATACAATTGTTTCCAACAGATACATATCGTCTCTGTTTTGACCTTGTTCCCACCCCAACGATATGACACGATTACATGTCGGCTTAACGCCGCTCGGATTGTGCCAAATTTTTCCTTCAGAATGGCCACCGTCTTCAGCCCCAAACAACACCATAGGCCATACTTGGGGTAGAATCTTTCCACAAACCATCACCATCCCACCTTCAATAACCCCCTATTTATACCCATAATCCTTCCGCCAAATTCAATGTACCGCATTAATTGCGCCTCAGGAATGACTTGACCAAATATAGTTCTTTTGACCTCGGAAATAACACAAACGATTCATCTTCTCATTCGGCAACCTCTTCAGATTCCAAAATTCTTCTCGACACAACCACAAGTGCTTCTGTCGAGAATGGGGAGATTGTAGTAACATATTCTCCAGATTCGACAAGAGTAGGTAAACAAAGTGTAGTCAAAGACATGCAAAGACAGTCCTTCATAGTCAAAGACAGCTCAGCACTCGTAAGCCAGCACGGTGTAGTCGAAGATAGCTCAGCGTTCTAAAAGATATTATAAGTCCTCGACCTACCAAAAGTAGCCGTTGAAGCCTGGTCAAGAGAGAACTGTTAGAGATCCCTGAAGTTCGCCCACTTCCTCTAGAATAGAAGACTATTTCTTTCTTTTTGTAAAACTGTATGTATGACTATAAATACATGCAGAGAATAGATACTGCAGAGCACAATCTTTTACTATTCTTACTTCAAACACCTACCTTCACTCTAAAACGTGTAACAACTAGCATCTTACTGGATTTTACATCAAAATCCTCTTCGAGGTCGTGGTTTTTCTCAGCCTTTACTGAAATTTTTACGTAAAATCTTATTCATCTAGTCTTATTACACTATCTTTATGAATAAGTATTGGCGAAGATTCTCCTTCCGAAAAACACACCACTTCACCTATCCAACAAGGTACGCAACAAATGAATGACAATGACTACCTGCCTAGAATTCCGCTCACAAGTCGATTCGTGGAATTTGGAAATCGAATAGAAGGTCGCGTAGGAGATTCTTGAAAACCAAATGAGCCTTCATTCTTAATCCCTAGCTAGAATATAACAACAATTATGAAACTTATTTGACAAATTTGGTAAAATGAGACAAAGGCAAATTGCATAGCCATCCAGAAGCAAGTCAAGGTCAAACATCGTCTTCAGGAACAGAATGAGTACATGCAATCACCACTCTCAGGACTGGAGTGGTAAAATAGTTAATAACTGGGTCGAGATGCTAAAAGAAGACACTCTGTTCCTCATATCAAATGCTTCAAAAACTGTTGGAAATGTAGGGGATGAACCCGTCGAGGTAGACTCTAGTGAGCCATTGCCAATAAGTAACATTTTGTTAACTAAGAATCCTAGCACAACACCTGGTGAACATGTAGCACGCTTCACTCCTGGAGTCCCTTACCTCAAGGCTTGGAAAGTGGACGTAGGAATATCAATGACCAATAAGAAGATGTCAAATAGACCCTTGTTGAAAACTTAAGGGCCCGTTGCTGGATCAGGACATTATCAGTGATTGGCACCCGCTGGCAGTGAGTCAATCAATCCTAGGACCTCTGCTTCTTGAGGCATGGTCCTAAACCGCGATACCAGCCCCCATCGGCTATCTTCATTAGAAGATGGTAAGAAAGGTTGGCAACAATTTATTTCAGAGCCACTAAAACAAAACTAAATCTTGAAATAAAATGAACAGTGGCAACGTATAACACTTTTTGTGTTACTCTTAATTTTAGGGTTACAAAAACTAAGGATTGGACAAATTTCATCCTTACAGAATACACTGCAACACAAAAGACGGGTAATGCATGTAAAATGTATAATTCAGCCGTACCATTACAAGTGAAGGAAGTGCTTTCCTAAATTACCAGCTTTAGCTTTCAGAGCCTACAATTCATCTGAAGACATACCCGATTACCCAGAGGACAACAAACTAAAAACTAGTATGTCCTAAACAAAATGGTTAGAGATCGCCTATCAAAAAAATAAGGTGGCCAGGGATCACAAACATATAGCAACATTAACAAACCAAGAGATTAAACCTTAATATTCCCCCATCTTTGGTCAAACTAAACTGGGTGAAAAGAAGCTAAGAGTCAGATGTCATGTCTTTAATCTGAATACATGAAAATAGATAGGATACTGCAGCACTTGTTCTCGTCGTCATGGAGGAGACCTTCAACTCACTATCTCATCATTTCCCTCCTGCTCTCAATATCACATCTCTTTCTAGTGTCATTGTCAACTTTCTCGAGATCAGAAGCGGTTCCCAGGTATCCATAATAGATTTTCTTTTTTTCCCCCGTCTTCTCATCTATCTTAACCAGGTATGGATTGTTTTCTTCATCCCGTCCTGATTGTGATGACAGGGCGCGAGCCCAACCTTTGAGGCCATGATTTTCCTTCTCAAAATGCTCCACCAGGCGTAAGGCCTCCATAAGACCCAATTTGTCATCCGCAAACTTCACCAACGTAACGCCCTGATGACCTTCTTTCCCAAAGACGGACTTCGATTTTCCACCACCAAAACCGAGATCTGAACCACAAGAGATGGTAAGAAAAGAACAATATAAACTATGTGCACCATCAAAATTATAGTATGACGTTATTCCATATTTATACTGTTCATAAGCACACAATCAATTGGAGCGACACCCCAAAAAAATTGGACCATGATGTGCAAACACACAGTAAGAACCTCCCTCAATATACACAATAAGGGAGTTGTCTCAGTTTGCTAAACAGTCAGTATGTCATAAACTGACTATGCCTATAGAGATTTAGGAAAATAAATATTTCTAGAGCTAGTTTTCAGCTTCGTTGCAATGCAAACCATTTACAGAAAATTATCCCTTACAATCAAACCAAGAACCAAGGCATCAATTATGTCTCAAGCTAAAGTGTGTGAGTTCCAAGCATATCAAGTAACAAATGCTCTAACAGTCAGCATTTATGCAGACTGTTATTTTGAGTTTTAGCACCCTCACCTTCTTGTCATCATCAATACCGAAGCAAGACCTTATAACCATCTTACAAATAACAGTAATACGATAATGCTAATAAATTGAAGTCCATACTAATAAATCCTGTCTAAATATACACTCATTAAATGCACAAATGGTGTTGGTTTCTTCACTCCGGACCTTACTAAATTGAAAACTGCATGGTGCAATGCACAATTTTTGCATGTTCCAAATTATATTCACCCCCAAACTGCACGACTACAACAATTAATTATCGAATGCTCAACTATAAGATCCCTTATACAAATATTCCAAGGAAAAGACTACTTTAACTTCTCAAAATGGAACTGTGGTGACGTAACAAGTGAAATCTCAAACAACCGTTTTTTACAATTTTCATGACTTTCTACCTCTAATCTGTATGGCAATACAATATTCCAAGTAAAGGAGTAATAGTGAACTAACTTAGACATCCTATTTCACTTGGCATAAAATATACGATAAAAATAGTGAGATAACATTACCACCGTCCTTGCTTTTATCAAATTAGTGCACGGCATTCCCATTTTTCTTACAATTGAACATTCACTTGCTTTGGATGCTTCAACTTTGGCCTTTCAAAAATAAAGCCCCATCAATTACCAAAAGCAACCTAAATCAATATTGCTTTTCTAATGGTAACCTATAAAATAACTTCACAGTACTTTCCTTACTTGAAATGATACCCGATAGAAAGGTAAATGTGTCTAAATACCACCACTAAAGATAGCAAAGAATTGATATTGGCAGTCATGTGACTTTGTTAACACACAAGATTTGCAAAAGTATCAATACCATCGTTTTTTCTTTTATCAAATTAGTGTACGACAGTCCCATTTTTCTTACAATTGAAATTCAGTTGCTTTGGATGCTTCAACTTTGGCCTTTCAAAAATAAAGCCCATTAATTACCAAAAACAACCTAAATTAATATTGCTTTTCTAATGGTAACCTATAAAATAACTTCACAGTACTTTCCTCACTTGATATGATACCCAATAGAAAGGTAAATGTGTCTAAATACGACCACCAAAGATCGCAAAGAATTGATATTGGTAGTCATGAGACTTTGTTAACACACAAGATTTGCAAAAGTATAAATACCTCTCCAAAATAATTACTAGTACGTTCACTCTATAAAATGGAGCATCTTATAAGGTAGATGGACCATTTAACCTCCAAACATATGAAAATATACTACCTCCATACAAGCAGACAAGAAACATGTCTCGCACATGTTCACTTCTACCTATGTCTCATTGTAATTGATAAATGCCAGATGTGTTTTATATAAGACAAGGAAATAGTGGTCAATTTTGACTGATAGTAGTTATTTAAATATTCCATAGCTTCGGTTTAATTTACTCAAAATGGGTGGGTTGTCATTCATCAAATTAAAACTTCTCTCAACTAGAGTTCTTTGTTGAAATAGTTCTTGTTAGTTTTTGCAGCGATTTTAAAAGGATCTTCAAATGTTAAAATCTAATTTCTACCGCTTCAAAATTGTTTTACTGGTTTTCTTTTCTAGCCTAAACACTTTTCTCTGGACAATCTCATATTTTTAGGACCAACAAATTTGTTAACACCCAACACTTCCAACTCAATTTTTTGAAAACACGTAAGGATCCCCTCTTCCTCATTTATATCAAAGTCAATCTCCAATGGATTTCTAAAGCACCTTCATAACTTTGTCTTCAATCAGGTAATTATTAAAAGTTGATAGCGACATACTCGACATGTTTCCCTCATTCTATAAGTTGACTTATCCCCCTTAAACATTGCTTCAAACACTCGGCACTTCTTTCACGACGTTCTCCTCAACGTAGAAAATAGGTTAACCTAACATAGGCTTTTCGTGCCTTACACTAGATTTACCTATATTTAGCCTCTATAAAGAATTCACTGAAGCTTTCTAAGGCTAATGGTGATCGGTTTTTTCTGCTTTGGCTACCCTTTCTCTCCTGAAAGATAGTCAGGAATGAAAAATAATATAGCAAGCCACATCTCGACAGGGACTCAAGTGAAAAGTAAATGATTTGTTGTTCACTGACCACAATGTAGGGAAAGAGAGGAAAGAAGAGAAAAATCTCTTGATGGTGGGAAGAGAAAGAGTTTAGAACTACTAACTTGCTGACACAGATCATTATTTTGAGGACATTATTATGTTGATTGATTATAAATATGGTTTCCACGTCAAACTACTAGCTATCTTTTAGCAAGACTGTAATGGATGCACTTTATTCCTTCTCCTTTTCTACTTAGGTTTTGCCAGGTGATGAAAACCAAAAAAGAAATATATAGAGTCAAATGGCATCTATTTATTCATCATAGAACTTAGAAATGATTTTATAAAAAGGTTCAAACTACAAACAAACAAACAAACAAAACACCCACAAACTAAACACTATATTTCACTCACAAAGACCGCTCTTTTGATATCTAACACTGTAACAATGAGATTCATCTTCCTCTAATGGAAGTGTAGCATCCTCCAACAATCTGACCCTTTGGAAACAGCTTTACTGATACAAGGCGCATAACCAACACATATCTCGATATGATCATTCTTCTTTAATCCTAGCCCTGTGGTTTTCTTTTTAAGTTTGGTTTTTATGTTAGTCTTTTGCGTATTCTAGTATTTCCATTTATCTCATAAATGGAGGTAGAGTTTAGAAATCAATTTTAGAAAAAAGTTTAAATTTTTTAAAAGTAGAGCTTTGCTCCACAATTGTAATTTGTCAAATTGAGAGTTCAAGTTAAGGATCTTTTGAACTACCGAGCTTGAAACTTCTGTCAATGATGCAAATCATTTAGCCTAGGCCAGATAAAATCAAGTCCATAAGTGAACTTAGCCTACCCGAGTACAGTAACTAGGATTCAAAAACCAGCCCAAATGCTTCATTTAGCCTAGGTCATGCTACAACCAAGTCCACAAGTGAACCCAACCTACGCCCTCAATACATCGACTTGAATCCAAAAATCGACCCAGAAGTTAAAGGACCTCATGGACAAGTTGGTGATGGTACGCATATAACAACTATTAGCAAAAGTTTAGATATCCACCAAATTGAAGTTTTGGTGAGGCACTTGGCCAGTTCAAAAAAAAATGGAAACATATAAAGACCTCACAAAAATATCAGTGTTGGGATCTATGCATATAGCAATTGAGAACAAAAGTCCAATATCTACCAATCTGACATCCCACAATCTAGAATTTTACTCAGGATTATTGTCTAAGCAAAGATACTTATTTTAAGAGTAGCATGGGATACCTAAGTTTTGAGGTGTTGGTGGAACAAGGGATATCAACTCACAAAGCTAGAACGAGATTAACCTGACTATATATTATTTTCAGACCAGTCCTAAATCCTTTAGTCTTCCCAATGATGAATGTGGGTTGCCTAATCCACTCTTTCTAGGATTTACTCATCCGATAATCATGAGTAGGATTATAATTCCAAAAGGAGACATAATTAGAACATTAAAATAGCGTGATCCTCTAGCAAATATAAAGCACTAAGCACATTGACATTGACATATCAACTGAAGATGCTTGGATAAATTTATGCTGGCAAGCCTCTTAGACTTCCAAATGAAGACCTATACTAAATAGCAACGGTAAAAAGCTTGATCTAGGGACACTTTACCTATGATATTACCATCTTTATTTTTTTTTATACCCTTTAAGCAATATTATATACTAAAGCCTATAATAACTATCAATACTTCCACCTTCCTGGGGAAATTTTCCTACACCAGAAACAGCAGCAATGAAGTAAATGATGAAGGAATACGAAATACCTTTAAGCTTATTATCCATCATTTTGTTCCCCATACCCTCCATACGACCATCTTTACCCCTTCCTATGCTTGTGTTATGGATGATTACGATTGGTGGCCACATGATAAGATCTTCCTTGTTTACAGCTGCCTCTTCAGCAGATAATGACCGGTACCCCTTCGAGTGGTCAGGAACTTTTGCATAGCTCCATCCCATTAGAACACACAAAGCCTTATGCAGACCAAGGTGCTCAACACGTGAATCAGGGCAATTGAAGGCGTGCATTACAAGAATGTGCATGTCTGGAAATTCTTTAGAATCCCTGTAAATATTGTTTGCACCATGAACATTAAACAACATACAATTCAGCATTTTCCCTCACATTTCTAAATTCATAAAGAACATTATCTTATTTTATTTAAGGGAAATCTCTCAAGATTTTCAGGAATATGGTGGTGAGTAAAGCGAGAACTTTAGTATAATAGGTTCCAGTCCTATTCAACGTAACACAAGTATGTGGGGTCAGTGTACAATATGGTACAAAGACTTCAAAATAAGTGAAAGGTAGACAAGTCCTTATACTTAAAAAGACTTTTTTTTTTCACTTTTACTATTATCTCTGGTCTTATTTTACAACCTTTTCTTATACTCTTGTCTCATTACCCACATATATATTACAATTTCAGACAACTAGGATATCATAATTTAGTTAAAATGTGACAAACGCATAAATCTGATAATCATAACAATTTACAAGGGATACCAAAAACTGATTCAGAAACATGCCTCAGGCTCACAAACACATGCAATTACGCAAACGGGACAACAAAGAACAATAAAAGCAAACTGTTGATGACAAGCATGATTATGATATAAGATATGAATTCCTAAAATTGGGTTTTATTTGGTTTTTGCCCCTCCTCTGCACCAACCTCATATCCCAAATATCCCACTAATATAAGTTGAACATGTAGTACACAGAATAAATGACCAATTAAGTGAAACTCATTCGGATGTGTGATGATTGGCCTTTAAAGCCAAAATCATTTATTTAGCTCATCAAATAAAATAAGCACCATCCAAAAAAACCAATAATTATAAGGCAAGAATAGAAAAGGAGGGTGCATAAAAAATAAAATAAAAACATCTGAAACCTAATAGGAACTTTTGGTTGCAGCATGCCTTGGTTGCAAGATGCTAAATGAACCTTCATTCTCCATTAACCATATTTCTTACCTTGTTAAGAGAGAATGCTAAAGTGAACTCCCTTATAGGAGTGATCACGAACAAACTAAATGGGAAAACTTGACGAGTCAACTATTGTACTCTATAAAATCAGTTACCTTAGCTAAACTCAAAATAACATTTACACAAGAATAAACTGAACCAAGTATATAGAAACCTACAAAAAAATTCACGCATCTTATATGTATCATAATTGGCGAAAACAATTCGGCGGAAACAAAAGAATTGATGATCAACAAGTATAAAATTCAGTTTCACTCAAGAAACTAAGAATTCTATTAATACTCCAAATAACAACTACTCTACTATTAATACTCCAAAAGAAACATAATCCGTGTCCAAACGTGTCGGATACTCGGACACAATGACACTCGCTTACACTGACACTCGCTTGGACACACCATTGGATACTCCTTGTTCATATCACCGCCATTTTGACATATAGTTTAATATTTTTAGTTCTTTAGACATGTTACTCGAATCCTGAGTATCGTTGCTTCTAGCGTCATAAAAATAATGATTCATATTGCATATGTAGTTAATATGACATAGAGTGCAAGAACACAAAAAAATAGTAAGTATAAAGTCGTATTTGCGTTTTGACCTACTTTGCAGTCAGTGTGTCCAACATCTCGTATCCGTGTTGGACAACGACACACGTACCCGTGTCAATGTTACATAGGTAGAAAACCAAACAAAAACTACTTCTAAATCAAGAAATCTCCAATTCCTAGTGGAAATTCATATTAGAATCTCCCCTTTACTTGAAAAAACAAATATAATCCTATTAAAACTGCTAAATTCAGAAAATAAAGAAAAAAGTTGCCTCAGAGTGGCATAATCATGTGCGCTTACATGAATAATAGGTAAGAACTTAGTTCCTAGTAGCATCTAAATAACAAGACTTAAACGATTGCATGTATCCACATCCCACCAACTCTACAGCACGAATTGCGTAGTTGTGAATTTGAACTAGAAATATTACGGAATCCAAGTCTCTATCTTAGATGATAGAAAGCATAGAATTGGTAACACTAAGTAAGTCTACATATCTCGTACTGTGGTTAACGAACTCTAATTATTAAGTGGTCTGGAAAACTAGCCGATCAACTTATTTAGTTATGATTTATAGACCAAGGAAACACAGATATTCACATGTTCCAGAAAAGGTCTTCAAATCATGAGTCCCTAACCAACAGCAACGTCAATAACTCAGTTCAAAAATTGGTACTCATAAAGATCAATACAACAATGTCTGTATACATGATGATTGCATTGGAAGCTAACATTTACATGGCTTTCTTACTTTACAAAGCTATCAGCGCATAGTGGAGAACCTCAAACCCATACTTGAATTAAACAGAAGATCAAGATAAGGAGTTAAGTTTGCTAGCAAAAATTATTTAAAAGAAGCCAATTCCCAATTTGCCTGGTGCGAAAAGGGAAGGAAATCCAAAATATGAGAAGCAGATATGTATGACTGAAAAAATACAATACAAACTATTTGGTAAGTGGACCCTAAAACAAGTTCACTTGAAAAAAGTAATATGAACATGTAGAAATAATTGTGATCGAAAGCGTTCATCTTATTTGTAGACGATGGTGTATAATAACTTGGGTAGGACTAATTGGATATTACGCAACTAAGACCTAAGAAAAGGTTAAAAAGAAGAAAACATGAAACAAAAGACCTGACAACTTGGAATCTTTCTCTCCTCATGAGGCAGATTTCATTTGATCTAGCCCACATACTCAGATACACCCTTATACACACTCCTGATACTTCTAGAGCAAGGGATATTTGCCATGTGTGGGATCTTGCTCCATCCTTTGTTTCGCCCCAGATTTCTTACAGCACTTGGACTCCACCAGAACAGGGCACTGTCTTACTCAGTACTCAGTACTGATGGTTCTTTTACTGAAAACTTGGGTGGTCATGGTGGCCTTTTTAGAGATTCCTTGGGTAATTACATAATTGGTTTCAGTGGAGTTATTTCTCCTTGTTCTGTCACTCTTCATGAGATGCAAGCCATTCATCAGCTGCTGTTGAGGGTTCAAAATGGTTACACTAGAATCTGTGTTGCAACTGATTCCAAGCTTATGGCTCTTAGTTTAAAGATGGTTAGGATCCACCCAGGGAATGCTACCTCACAGTTAAAGCCATCAAGAAGCTCATCTCTAGTCTTGACTACTTTTGCATTTATCATCTGTTAAAGAAGCAAACAGATGTGCTGATTTGCTTGGCTCTTTTTGTACTGTAGCTGATTGTATTGTTCACACCCCTAGCTCCTTGCCTAGTGATCTTGATGTTATGTTAGAGAAAGATGCTAGGGGTAAAGAAATACCCTAGGATGTAAATTCTTTCTATGCAATATACTCTGGTGGTGAAGGGGTCAACGCTTTAACCCCAGTTCGCCTAGCAAAAAAAAGACCTAACACCTTTTCTAAGAGCAGTCAACAAAATGATTATTCAATGTATGTTCAATAAATGGAGAGTAAAAGGACATCTTACAAGGTTAAACGATGATAAAGACAGATACTGATATATCACACTTGAATACAAGAGAATAAAACTTATATCAACCAATTCAAGTTGGTAAAATATTCCTCTATGTCGCGTTTCCATACTTATAATACTAGTCGAGAAGCATTTGACACTACGAATAGCAGCTTTAACACAAAACATGCACCTCAATATGTTCCTACTCACTGCAGAGGGACTACAACAGTCCAGTGTTCTGCAAACTACAAGCAATTATTGGACGTTTCTCAAAAGGAGCACAAGCAGAACATCTTGCAGTTATGCTCTTGGGAGTTTCCAGAAGAATACATATGGTATGTAGTATATCTCCACGACAAAGTCGCTTATTTATTGAATGCTAATAATGATCCATATAAAATCTTATACCACAGTTTAAAGTAGTACTTTAGTCTGTCAAGGATCTTCAATCGACAGTAAGCATCTATGGATCCATATATATCTTGAAGAAAGCATCAAAAGCAAGCCAGTTGTATGTAATCAATCAAAAGATACCAGTTGTAATCTTGGCAATTATGCTTACACAAACTTAAGCTAGGTTCAATCACCCCTGAGAATGGACTCAAACGTCATAGAGGACATCTCACATCAACATCTAACATAAATCTTGACAAGAAAGTAGACAGATGAATATGTCCCTTTTCAACTTCCTTAAGTTATTATCAAGTCTCAACCCAGAAACGCACTAATACCTGAAGAATTCCCAAATTCACACATCAAAAAGAACAAAAAGGACACCTAGAAAAACATGTCCTTCATAGTTTCATCTAGTCTTTAAATCATTTATTAGGAAAAAAAAAAGTGGAACGATTCATAGAACAAGAAGATTAAAAGGGAAAAAGTTCGAGGCCACCAGATCCACAATATGGCTATGATTCAGAACCAGTCCATAATGAATACCATAATCTGATCATGCATGCAGCAAAACAGACAAGATATACGCCTAAAATTTCATGCTTCCCCCTATAAACTCACATGCTCTTCTTGATTATTCAAGAGAAGAGAAGGTTGAAATAGAGTCAAACAACAAGGAAGCTAAAGAGAAAGTGAATTAATGGTGAGAATGCCCATTACTTCTCCCAACCCTCCCAAAGCAGATTAAAGTGCCTTTACATAGGCACAAGAACCCAGTAATGCAAAAATTTCGTAACTTGACAAACAATCTCAAGTACTATACACCTCGTTGTTTGCACACATAAAATCTATTAAGAGATTTACCACAAAAAGGAATCAGAAGCTACAATCATGACATTTTGGTCCAATAATTGACCAACAAGGAAGCACGGTGAAAATGTCATAACAATATGTATACCTACATCAATCCATTATTATTCCGTAAACATAGAAAAAATCAGCAGGTGACGTAGAGTTGTACTCCATCTTGCAGTATATATTTTATTAAAAAAAACTTAGAAAGAAATAACAGCATTATACTGTTTTCTTAATTGAAGCACATACACCGAAGATGCATACGAAATTTTATGAAAAAAAAAATTAATCAAAAAACTTCCCTACAAGTAAACAAAACATGGCAGCTCCACAAGTGACTAGTAAACTGCCTATTGGTATGCTAATCTTACCATTCAGCACTGAGTGCAGATTTCTCTGACTGCCTAACAAATCAATATCTTTTTGAAAATGAAAAATTATAAATGAACGTAAAAGAGAAGACCCTCATGAAAGAGATAAAATACATCAAGCGGGATATCAGTCCGCTAACCGCCTCAATCGCACAACAAGATCCTCCTTCCACCACTCTCATAACCTTGATGCCAGAAGCCCAATAATAGACAATTGCATGGATAACTAAATATGACATTTACAGTCTTCACTTTCCTTTCAAAGTGCCGAGCACTCATTTCCATCCACTATATGATGGCATAGGGTGTCAGGTTCACAATATTTTCCATATCCAAGCCTCATAGAGTACTCATAAAGTCTCCCTGAAGCACCCAATCCACTGTGAAAAGCTAAAGAAAATGATTTCACAACATAGGCTGAAATAGGAAACCGTGGAAAGCTGGTCAATCATTTCCCTGTTGATCGGGTACAACAGAATTGAATTGCACTATGTCTGATCAATGAGTAATTCCATAAACGGCTTCCAATCACCAACACAAGGAAGATGATTTGAATTGCTTCGTTTTCTACTGTAGGTGATATCATCCTATTCCCTAGCTCCAACATAATGTAATTGTGTCATGATTGAGTACGATGTTAGGGGTAAAATGTACCTTAGACAGTAACTTTTCCTATAATTGGTATCCATTCTCATCTGTAGGATCCTGCCGGAACCTAAGTTTGCGCAACAAAAAATGTTTTATTTATTTAACTGTGTTTACTGTTCCTACTTCAATGGTTATAAATGTGTGCCACAGAGAGAGAGAGAGAGTATAACATCACATACGTTCTAGGCTGGAGAGAGAGAGAGATGATAAAGGTTATAAAAATCTTTTCAGTTGTCTGCTCAAACAATCAGTAAAAGACATAAATAACATCACATACATCATAGGTTATATGTCCATCTAGAGCCTAAACAGAAAAGAAAAAAAAAATTCATCTCTTGTCAACTATGACAATGTAAAAACTCGTTACTTTCATCAATTTCACTTCCAAGTAAGAAAATAAAATAAAGAATTAGCATAACTTGGCAAATCCTCGCTTACCGATACTCTTAAACCCTAGATTTACTACACGGCTAGACCATATGATACTCAGACAAAAGAAAGCTACAGGTTTTTTGACACAATTCTAAGTTTACACTCGACAACATGTCACAGATTGCTAACAGTTCGGCGTGAGAACAGCCACACCTTCATTAAACTCAGGTTTTTTAAGTAACTACAGGGTGTCCTCAGAAGAAGTGTAGTGTGAGACAGATTTCACTGAAGATGTGTCGTCTCACTTCAGGAGCTACGCATTTTATATCTAAAATCATAGAAGCAAAGCTACAATAATGCATTTTAAGTAAAACTCAAAGCAATGCCTTTCGTAAAAAAAATTCCTTTTCAAATTTCATTTTCTGTGTTTTTTGCTACAAACATAAAGCAGAAAGCAGGTCCGAGAAAATAAAGAAAAACTCAATAAACACTCATTTTCAATTGTCATTAAACAGATAAAAGGGACGAAGATGATAAACATGGGAAACTAGTAAGTTTTGATTCTACTTAGTGACAACAAGTGTTGGCATAGGTCAATCCTTATTACCATCTATTTCCACAAACTCAATATTATACCTCACCTGTAAATGTAGTCTATCCTTTCTCGCCAAAATTAGCTGGAGTAACTTCAATAAACTTAAGAGATGTAGCTATTTCAGTGGGATTAGAATAATTTTGCTTTCTTTCTTTTAGGCGAGTTCAACTTATATCATAATTCTACCAGTTATATTGTCCAGCAGGCCGAGGAAAGGACTCGCATGATTCGCCTTCCAAAACTAGGTAAAATTTTAGTATGAATATAGCCAAGATTTATAGTGAACTAAATGAAGTACTTCACATACAAAGTATGGGAAGGTATCTATAACTTCTTCAAGTAGAGGGGGAAATTTTGAAAAAAACCACTAGGGGAAGATATGTGGATTGACGCTGAGGTGGATAGAAACATCCTATCATTGTCCAAGAAATGGGTGATGCTGCTAAAGAGGTCCCTAAACCTATAAACTAATGAGCCAAAGATGCAAAGGAAGTTGAAAGTTACAAAACAAGGGCTCAGGGCTATATTTAGGACTAGTGCTATATTTATAACTCTCAGACCTGGTAAGTTATGTCATATAGGGGGCACCACCATAAAAGAGGTTTGGGGAATATTGGTAAGGACCTAATGCTCTGAAAAAACCAGTGAATTATTTCAAAGGTAGAAATTTTTGGAGCATCAGATTTCATGTTTGTTATTGGGTTTGGAAGGAAAGTGCTTCAATCTAGAGAGAGCTAGAAACTTCAGCAAACATCTCATATGAAATGGAGCAGAACAAGGCTTGATTTGACCTGTGGCACAAAAAATAGCATTTTACTCGGAGAGAGAGTTCAAAGGCTTCTGCAAGGCTATCATCTTCAGAAGAAAGCCAGAGTTAGCAATGTCATTAGCACAGAGGGTAACAAATTCCTCAACATCTTAAAAGTGTAAAGACAATGTCAGCAAAAAAAATCCTCCAACTCTCATTGTGAACAATAATGCTGAAAGATTAACTGGTCCCCTTCTACAGTAGCTAAGACCATATAAACTTCCTTCTATGTTAAAAAAATAGTCGATCCTTATTTATGTAGTTTCGTTGAAAGACACTAAAAGGACTCAAATGAACTAAGCTTCATGCGATTCAAAAGCGATTCTACGAAACCTAAAATTCGGACAAATAGAAGCCTATAATTACAAACTATTGTAGGTGAGATACAATATAAGTTGTGGATTGAGAACTTAAATCCTAAAAGTTCACCAACTCTTTTCAAAAACCAAATGTCCCTCTTCCTTCTTCTATTCCATGACCACACCCAGAATCATCAACAACAATCATGGTTGGACAACTGTAGGTTTCTCCATCTTTTACTTCTTCTCACCACCTCACCCTCATCACCTGCCCTCTCTCTTCCTTTTCTCTTTCCCCCTTTAGACCTAGCCTTGTTCCCCTCCACCATTAGGGAAAATTAGAAGCAAGTATAAGAAACAGTAGAACAAAGAGCACGTTTTCTAAATATATACATTGAGATATTATTAAGTCGAAGATCACTTTCATGAAAAATGTAACTTCATCCTAACGCTATCCAACATTTGCTCCATAGCTCCACTCTACTCTAGTTAGAGTCAAAACAAATAACAATTACCTATCATTACTCTTCTAATATGTCTTCTCTTCAGATTATGATTTCATAGGTCTACCGTTCATTTCCACACACACATGAAAAGTAGGGCAAACTACTAACTATATATAAATAAAGAAGAATTCCCGCTCTACTTATCCTTACAAAATTAATCAGAAAAGCAAGAGCCTCAGCAGATAAATTGAAATGTGTTCCTAACGCACTAGCAATATGATTATCTAAAAGCATATATTAATAGAAAATTTAAATAAAAGCTACCTGCCACAGGCGACACACTCCAAAGGCCTTTGCTTCTTATCCTCCAAATACTTCTCCTTGTTCTCGAATACAGATTTCACGTATTTCAAAAATGCATTCTTCAAAGCCTTAGGATCCACATCAGGATGACTCAAGTTCGCCTCACGTCTGGATCCTAAATCATAATCTCCACTAACCCTCATTTGCCTCGAAGATGATCTCATATCCTCAAACGGGTCACGACGAAACGGACTACTACTAGTTCCAGCCAAGTAATCATTATTACTAGTATTAGAATTAGGATTCCCATATTGCAATAACTGTTGCCTATGCCACGCAAACTTATCTCTCCCTTCTCTTTCTTCCCCATCTTCTTCCCCAAACTTCCTCTTTTGAGAGCTTTCTGGGACTCTCGCGTCAAGTCCCAGAGACTTCCAATAATCACTTTGCCCGCCTCGGCCATAATTCTCCTCCCTCTCATTCAAACGATCATGGGCACGCTCGTAAGGACGATCGGGAGGACTCATTCGACCACCACCACCTGGAGGAAAATGCCTCTCGAGGCCAAAAGTCGGACCCCCAAATGGCAAGAACCTGTCCCTCTCCCGCTCCCGCTCACGTTCCCGGTCGAAGGGGCGAATGGGGGGAGCAAAATCTTGGTAATCGGGAGGAAGGGCGAAATAAGAGCGAACACTCGAATCGGCCAATGTAATTGACCTTCGGTCGAGCATCTGAAACCCATAAGCCGCGGCTGGAGCTGGGGCTGGGGCTGGGGGCGGAGGAGCAAACCCCGCAACAGCGACGGGATCGGGGAATTGAGGTCCAGACGGGGGCGGGGGCGGGGGTGGCAATGGAGTTAAAGGTGGGATTGAATCAGACGAAGGTTTTGACGGACCAGGTCCTAAGAGTGAATCTTTACCCTTTGGAGTGACGATTGAAGTTTGGGGTTTTTCAGATTTGTTAGAATCAGCGACGAACTTGTTGTTGTTGTTGTTGTTGTTGTTGTTGTTAGGGTTTTCCCATCTGGATTTCCTGTGAGAGGATGAAGAAGAAGATGACTTGTTGTTGTTGATGTTGTTTTTGTGAGAGGACGATGAGGAAGGAGCTTTAGGGTTAGTACCACCAGTCATTTTTTTTTTGTGTTTGAAAGTATGTGGGGAGGCTGATGATGGTATCACTGTGACAAATAAATATACTAAAATTTTATGGGTTGATGATCTCCATTCTCCAGCAGTGGTTTTTGATTCCCAAAAGACCTTTTTTCTTCTTCTTTTTGGTTCCGATGGGACTCCACGTGGAATACTGCAATGTTATCGGATGGTGCTGCAAACGGTCAGAAGAAAATGGTGGTTCTGATTGTATGAAGGGGAGAGAGAGAGAGAGAGAATGTATTTGAGATTTGTAAAAGACGTACCTATTGACGAGGAGTTTGTGTGCCTGCGTAAAACACCAATATCTTCATTTGAAATTTACTTTTCGAAGGGACCAGGAAAATATTTTAAACATCCCATATCATTGAGGTAAGTGAGACAACCCAAATTTTTCAACAAGAGGCATTGACTCCCCAACTAGTACTCCTCAAAATACTCCCTACCATAGCCCTAAGATTTATTAGATCTACGGCTAATAAAAGGGATGATGTGTCATCTCTAACTACTATGCAAATATTAAAAAATTGGCTTGGCTCGGCTCCAAGTCTACACTCTCTCTCTCTTATCCGGTAAACCTCCAAGTTTATATACTCTCTCTCTCTCATCCATACTCCACTTTTAGAGTTTTCTTTTTTCCCTTTCCTCCTGAGCTCATACTTCAAATCTGAAAATTGAAATGGAAGAGACTAGAAATCAAATTGAGGACTACCGAGTTTAAACTCATGCTTTGGTGAATCTACCGAGTTTAAGGTACTAACCCATATTATCTCATTTTAGGACCAAATATCTACCCCTAAAACTTCAGAAAAAAAACAAGTTATGTTTGACACCTTCATCTTAACTTGATATTGTTAATGATCTTTGTTTACTAAGTTGTTATTATTTTTTGCATGGATACGCCTTGAGGAATAGTGATCCCTGAGAATCTCTATGTGCAGCATGAATGATGCAATAACTAAAATATATGAAGAATCCCCCTATGTCTATGCCTTTTATTTTAGGAATTTAACAATGCAAGAACCTACGAGGCAATAATATCACCTAAAACTAGAAATCTAGACATAGAACCAAATTTATGTGATAAAATCCAAAGCACAAAAGTTTAAACCCTTATGTACCCTCCCATCTGTGTCATTGATACTAGTTTTCCCCTAGCATGTGTTGACAAGTAAAGACCAATACTTAAGGAGCACCCCCACCAAGAGTATGTGAAGGAGGGAGTCCTACAGCTATAGAAAGAGAAGATGGTTTGATAACAGAAAAGGAGGTCCTTCAGTCCAATAGGAGGGTGAAGAGTGGTAAGAGCTGCCACTTCATGAATTCAGCTATACTTGGTATGGTGCATCTTTCATCTAAGTGTTAGCCATTTGCATGGTGTGGGAGTAACTCCTTCCGCTCTCTTATCTCACCAATTGGACTGAAGGGACCTCCTAACTCATCTCTTAACGATCTTCATTCTAGTGTAGTTTCCGCAAACACAATCTCTGGTTCAGCTTTACTGATATTGTGATACTTTTGCAGGAATCTTGTGAAGAACAAAGGATTGCAGCTAAAGGCATATGAGAAACTATAAGTTCTTATAAAGTAGTCGGGGACCTGGGAGATGAGAAAACTAAGAAGTTTGGTTCACCCCTTCTTCTTCTTTTTTACAAATGTATGAAGAAAGAACTAATACAATTATTATTATATCTTCTTCACCTCATCCAAAGAATGTGATTATCTTCTTCTAGTCAGATATGTTGCTTCATATACAGAAGAAGTTATAGAAGTCCTATTAGATACACTTTGCGAACAGGACATCCTTGACAATAATATAGATAAACACTTGTACCTCTTGAGAGATTTTTTATGCGCCTAGTCGAGGTTATGGCAGACCTGTAAGGGCTATAACATCCTACATTCTCCGATGTAGATCCTTGTAACTAAACAGGCTTTATATCCTAAAGTCTCCTAGTTAAAGTTTATCAGGTCAGGCCAGTGTTTGTTTATAATTCGGAAACTAAGCCTTGAAGTTGTCAGTTACTTTGTATACTTTACTTAATCAGACTAAAAGGCCAATTTTCATTTTTAACTGATCTAGTATCTATTAGTACAGAGCAGAATTTACTTAGGGCATTACACTATCCAAAGTCTAAATTAATGAATGTGCATCTATTGCATATATGATACTTTACTATTGAGTTTTTATTTGGCCGGTAACTAGGGTAGTAACTACTTCTTAGAGTTTTCACTGCAAACATTAATCATTTGCACCACTTGAAACTACTTTCAAAAAGTTTTATTACTTCTCCTATTCTATAGAATTTTATTCACAAGGGATTGAAGTTTAAAAATACCACCTTTGGGTTGGCTAGGAGTACTTGTCAAGGTATGCCATCTGGTGTAGCAAAGGAGAAAGAGAGAGCACAATGTTTTGTTACTTTTGCAGGAACCTGGAGAAGAACACAAAGTTGCAGTTGCAGCCAAAGGCATATGGGTGAAGAACAAGAAGCTTGGGTAAAGATTTTAAATCCCTAAACTTGCTAACATTGTTCACATGCTCATTCTCCAACCTGCAGAAGTTCTATTGGAGTAGTTGCAGCCAAACAAGCCTCAATACTAGGTTCAAACCCATGGAGAAATATATATGAACTTTCCTCGAAGCAAAAGTTTATTCCTTAGCCAGATATCAAGAATAAAATTGGAGCAAGCCGCATTCATTGACAAGCATCACAACCTTTTATTCAAGACTCTGAAGCATGGGCACCTGACTATAATCAGCCAAGCCAAAATCAAGTATCACAACCTTTTATTGAGGTGTTATAATGATGAGGATTCTTTATCACTCTGAGGACAATAATATTGTGATAAAGAATATCATTAAAATACATAAACAAGCTAAGAAAAATGTTGTTTTGGCTGTTTGGTCATCTTTAGAACAAAGTAAACTTTTTTCCTTTGATTGTTATAAATTCTCTATAATTACATCATTTCTGGTGGGGTTTTTTTTTTTTTTACTTTGTACAGTGCCAAACTCAGTTTCATCTGAAACATCTAAAGAGCCTCACAGTAGTAAAGAACAAGAGCAAGCAATTGTAGTAAGGGTTCTTTCAAGTTTTGACCAAAGATGTGAAGAAACCATTGAGACAAACAGATCAAAGCAACACAAAAAGAACATTGTTGGGTTATGACTAAAATTATCAATCATCATCTCCTGCCAACTCCAAATATCAACATTGGAGTTCTATAAAGAGATTGCCAGATTTCTCTCCAATTTATCCATCTCAACCACAACAACCCCAGACACAAAATCACTTCTTTGCTCCTCCAACAGCTTTAAAGATTTTGCCACAAACTTCAAATATGTCCATCTCAGTACAAGTGAGAACATTACCCAAAGTTCAGCCACAAGAAATCCAGCCTATACTGCTAGAAGAACATCTAAAGGATGAAGAAGAATGGCTTAATGAAACATTATATGCTAAGAAGATATTGATAGAACCAAACACCAAGAATAAAAATTCAAGCTTTGTGTACAGGCCAAAACGAGTTTATCAGAGATTTGAACCAAATCTTCCTAGAAATTTTAATACTGGAAGGTTCATCTATGCACACAATATTGCTCTAGCAATCCATATTAGATCAGTTATCCCAGTTTGTGCTGCACCACCTATGAGACCTCCATCATCATCAGCAACATAACTATGCAAATATTAGCATAGTTATCCCAGTTTAAGAGATAATAAATATGAATAAGAAGTAATGAAATTATTTTTGGGAATGTCAACAGCAGAAATAGATGAACATAACTATGCAAATATTAGCATACACTCAAAATCCGAAGAAAAAAAATGTTTAAGTACTTTTACTCTAAAGCTAAACAAGTCAAACCAAAACTAAATCGTCTTCAAAATTACTTCAGTAACACTCTTAAACTAACCTGTCTTTAAAATCACTTCAGTAACACTCTTAAAAATATCTTAAGGATTTTAGTTCTTCATGATATCTTTGGTTAGAATTGGCTCTATATCATCATCTTCGCTCCTGAGTTCCCTTGTTTCATCCTCCAAAGCTGTAGAAATTGTATAGAGATATGACTTATACAAGTTTATTATGCTTAACAAAAAATTATTTATATTAAAATTTGCTTACATTGCTCTCCAAGTTTATGTGAATTTAACTTCAAACATTGTCTCTTGTCGTGGTCGGTTTCTTTACAAACACTACACTTCCTTTTCTTAATTTGTGCCACCTCGACGCCCCTAATAATTCTGCCGTTAGTGCTAACCCTTATAGCCTTGTCATTTCCCTTATCATCTTTCTTTCTTCCCTTTATTTAAGAGACATGAGGATCTAGGAGTATAAAATTAGATATAAGCAACTCATTAGTAGTGTTGCCTACATCTTTCAAACTTTCATGTGGATCATCCAAACTTTCAGCAGTTCCCTCATTTTTCAACAGGTCAAGTACAATATCTAGACATTTTGTGTATTCTTCTTCAATATAATCTTCATCAACCTTATACCCTGTATCTGACTTGGCTGCAATATGTACTAACTGGGAAGAATGCCTACATATATCACTGATTCTCCCCGCCTCAACTATCATATAATTATCATCCTTCACAAAACTAGCTCTACTTGGAAGCTGAGTTCTATTTGCTTGCTCTGTCCACCTCTCCAGTATGAAGTGAGATGGGATTTCATCCATATCAAGTCACTCAAAAACTTTCAAAACATGCCTACACAATAGCCCAATGAATTCAAATTTCAATTTCTTCTACCTTAAAGCGGGGGACATCATTATATTCCTTCTGAATCATCTCAAAGATATTTCTTGTATACACGTCAGTTGCATGCTTAAGTATCAAGCTCTTAGAATTCAATATTTACTTCTTGTAAATGGAATTATAGTCGTCAGTAACCTCTGTAGCATATATTTTATCCAGGGCTTGTTCATACTTAGCAACAAATTCTCTTAAATTAATCTTTGATGGAACAAATTTATCAAAGAAAGAATTAATACTTTCACTTCACTGGGCAGTATTCATCCCAGTAAGAAAAGTACTTTGATTGTATGCGGGAATCCAAGACTCTTGAATTACATACTTTCGCCAGTTGTTACCTTCCAAATCAAACTCTTTTATCATGGAAATCCAATGCTTTTCAAACTCCTTTGGTTCATAAATTCGGTAAATACAATAATTAATTGCGAATTTGAACTTTGGCTCCGTGGAATATATATGTGCAAGCTTCTCTAGGAATTTATTCATGATATGCCAACTGCAAAGCTGATGACGTGATGTAGGAAATACCTTTGCAATAGCTCCTCCCATGGCTTGATCTTGATCAGTAACAATAGAAATTAGATGTTTTCCCCTCATGCATTCAAGCCAAGTCTCAAATAACCACTCAAATGTTATTTGTGTTTCATCTTATAGTAATGCGTAACCATATAAAACTGACTTATAATGGTGATTAATACCTCTAAAAGGGGCGAAAGGCATCTCATATTTGTTTTTCCTGTAAGTCGAGTCAAAAGTGATTGCGTCTCCAAATTGTTGGTAACTCATTCGTGCACGCGCATTTGCCCAAAAAAAATTCATCGCACGTCCAACCTCAGATGTTTGAATTGCATAAAAGAAATTATAATCTTCTAACTGTTTTTTTCGAAAATATATTAAAACTCCATGTGTATCTCCGATATCCAAATCTTTGTACCGTACATTTTGTCGATGATTCAAACAATCTCTTGGGAGAATACTAGCATTGGAATATCTGCCACTCATAATAGATGCAACTTTCCCTACTTTAATGTTCTCATTCCTAAAAGTTTCCACCAAGTTTTTAGCCACTTTTGTCATGCGTCTGTTCGACTTCATACAAATCTTTGACTTCGGAGAAACAAGTTGATGGCTATGTTCATCAAAGAAAATTGTGATTTCCCACTTTAAAGTTCCTTTAATATTAATGATTGCCATTTTTGCTTTACAACCACTTCGCATGGTTGACCCACTTCTCCTAATTTTCTTTACATCATCAACATGATCCTCGACTACCTTCTTTGAATGTTGTCCCTCACAACTACATTCAAATGTTACTGATGTTGTATCAGATCCACGACGTCCTGCTTTTGAGGATCGTTTTCGAATCGAAAAACCTTTTATTCATCCATATTCTTCATAATAGTTACAAGCTTCATAAATTGAGCAAAAAATCATCCCAATGTAAGGCTTTTTAAATTTCTTAGCATCACCAATTTTATCGACATTTTCATCATTTTTAACTTCTTCTGAATGTTCGATAGTTTCAATGGCTGGTTTTTGTATATCTGAAATAAAAATAAATAAATAAATTATTCTATATAGAGACCCCAAGAAATTTAAATAATAGAACCAAAATATTGAACTTACCATTTATTGAAGTTAGATTTTTCAGTTTCATAGTCTTTTGAGCATCGGCAAGTGATTTTTCAAATTTTTGAATACATTCATAAGTGGCAGAACACTTGGAGTATATGGCATAGTTTAATGGATCGTGATTTATCGCTTCAGAGAAAAGCTGAACAGATTCTTCGTACCGACAAGCAATAAACGCCTCATTTCCTTTAAATAAAATTTCTTCATTCATCTTCTACAAACTACAAAATTTAAATGTTAGATGCATAATTTTTTTTTTGAAGGCTTCTACTATTGGAATTAACACCGAGTGCAAGTAAAAATTTAAAAATAATTTCTCATAAATTATAAAGACGAAGAGGGTTAGGAGAAAGACATGGAACTACAACTTCCCGTAAGAAAGATTACTTCATTGCAATTAACATCAAGGGCAAGTAACAGTGAGTGAGATATGAGAGTTTAGGAGAGAAAAAAAAGAGGTTTAGTTGTGTTCAATGACTAAGTGGAGAAAAAATATAGGAGGAATATGAGAGAAAGTGTAATTGTTGATTGTAGTCCTCAATTTGATTTCTAGTCTCTTCCATTTCAATTTTCAAGTTTGAAGTATGAGTTCTGGAGGAGAGGGAAAAAAGAAAACTCTAAAAGTGGAGTATGGATGAGAGAGAGAGAGTATATAAACTTGGAGGTTTACCGGATAGGAGAGAGAGTGTAGACTTGGAGCCGAGCCAAGCCAATTTTTAATATTTGTATAGTAGTTAGAGATGCCACATCATCCCTTTTATTAGCCGTAGATCTATTAAATCTTAGGGCTGTGGTGGGGAGTATTTTGAGGAGTACTAGTTGGGGAGTCAATGGATCCCTCTTCTTTGTGTATAATACTTCTCTGTTGCCTATGTGGATACGCAAAGAAGACTAAAACAAATTTAAAAAGGGTAAGTTCTACGTAAGCTACAACTCCTTCTCATGTCCAGTCTGCTCCAGTTTAGATATTCATGGGTGGGTTCAGTGTTTTTTGTACGGTTAGTAATGGCACAAAAAGAAGGATTGGCCACATAAAAAGAAAAGTGTAGCCCTTATTTCTGAGCAAGTTGCCAAAGCAATTGAAAATATGTGATGTCAAGATGTTCAAGTGTGTTAACAATTTTTCTGAAGATGGATACCTAGCTTACCCAATTTGAGCCTTTAAAATCCATGGTCGAATTTATATGTGTGTGTGTGTGTGTGTGGGGGGGGGGGGGGGGGGGGGGGGGGGGGGTTATGCCCCTACACCACCAATCATGTCTTTGTGGGCCTCCCTGGGCCTTCATAATTTTGGGCATTTTCTTTTTCCTCTCACTAGAGGATACCCTACTTCTATTTTAGCTTACTAGTACTACACGTGACCAACATCTTATGCCACGTAAGACATAGCGGCCATCATAGTTATCATTGATACGTGTTTGCTCTACAATATAAATAGATTTCAAATGTTATTAATACTTGTTTGAAGAAGATGATTACAATCATTTTGGTGTTCGATTTGTAAAGGTTCAAGCAATCATATTTGTAGTTCAACACTACAAAGTATATTTAAAACTTTTATATATCTAATATCTTGGAAGGGAAAATACAATTTTGACTTAATGACATGTTTTGGCACTACAACAACACAATGGCTTGGAGTGCCTTTGGCACTACATAGTTATTGGACTGTACGTCACCAACATTAACAACATAACAATACTTGTATTCACCTGCATAGTCATATTCTTAAATATCATATATCAACATCTTCTCTTGTTTCATCATATCCGGTAATGAAGTTCTATATCCATCATCAACGGAAGTTGAGATCCTTACATATAATCTATATGTAGTAAGGAATTTTTTTCCAAGTAATAGTAAAATGCTCAGTCTTCAACAAATATGAACGTAATCATCAAAATTTATCACCTAATCCATGTGTGACAAATTTAGATATTGAAGAGGCAATAACAACTTGTCCATGAATGAGTTTATCCACCGTAGTTTTACCCCTTCTTACCAAGTAGTATTTCAACTTCTCATACAAAGGAAACTTAATGGTGGGTCACCCAGTAAGTGAATGAAGTAAGCTACTATATGAAGGAAGTAAACTTAAATCCCCTGTTATACCCACTTTGTGAACAATCCACACCAAAGCAGAATATACACTCTTATATGAAACAACTAATAACCTCATTCATTGTGTTTGGAGTCAAGTTTTAACAACCTATAATGGATTTGTGGCAACAGCTGTTGCTACTCCTGCGCTTGAAGCAACTATAATGTTATCCAGAATCAAAAGCTCAGTATTCTCATCAACGTGTGTGAAGAAGGTCTTTGATTTGCTCATATAATGTAAAGTAGACAATCCAATTTGGAAGTAGTGCCAATATAGTTGGTGAAAGGTGCGATACATTCCTTTCACGCCGTCATTCTTTACTATGTTTTCTTAAGACTTGAAATAATGAGACCGCATGCTTATCTTATAGTAGATCCATGCATCTGAAGTCTCGTCTTGATCATCAAGGGGAAAACAAAAGTTGCAAAAAAGCTCCTACATCAGCATTAAAAATTATAATAGAGTGCGATAAGTGAGACTTGAGGGGGTATGAAAATCACCACAATCAAATTGAACTCCATTAATATCTACTGCAATCACACGATAAACAAAAATGCTTTACGATAAATTCAAAAATCAGAACAAATAAGAAGAAACCTTACAACCTTAGAGACCCCATAAATTTTACTTCAATCGTTAAAGATCATCTTTGCTAAAAAATCCTGCAAAAATAAAAAAACCAATAAATTAAAAACTTTATCAACCAAATATTTATAACTTTGGAACATTGAAATAGATCTTGTACAATAACACATTCTATGATAAAGAATCAAAAAATTCAAGAGTCTTAAGTAAAAATAGAGAGTGAGAACTTGAAAGAGAGGTTGCAAAAGCAACTTACATCAAGAAACTTAGATGTCTACATAAAATCATCCTATGAAAATTTAGAGAAAATAGCATAAACTCATACCCTCAAATCCCTCCATCCCCACCGACAGAAACCTAATCATCATGGACAGATATTAAGGTAAATTTGGTGGGAATCTAAATTTTTTAAGTAAAACGATTTACATCATTCCAGTATGCAAAACCATTGACATCGTAGTAGTTATTATGGTTGCTAATCACAATTGCAATATGCAAAATTTAGAAAAATGGAATGTCATAGAAGTAACACTTCAATTAATAGATATGAAATCATTAAAATGGAAAATAGGAATGAATTTTATAGTATTGGCAAACAGGTAACATTCAAAAGCTTGAGATCAACAATTAGATTCTATGCAACCCATTATCTTAGATTAATCTTTTCATCTTTTGTGTTTAGAGCCTAAATTTCCCTGGAAATAAAGTTTGCAACAGAGAGAGAAAAAAAAAGAGAGATAGAGAGAGAAAAGAAAGAGAAAAAGAAAGAGAATTACTCATTGTGATCACAACCTTGCGCAATAACCTAAAGATGGAGGCGTCAAGACTCAAGAGAACCAAATAGGAGGGTGTCTAGAGAAAAAACGTCCCAAAGCAAAAAAAATTTTTATAAAGAAATGTATAGTGATTAAAAAATATGAGTTAGTGGGCAGAGGTAGTTTTATTTTTTTGTGAATGGGTGGACACTTGGCAGGATTGTTGATATGTGTCAGTTTAGGAAAAGAGCGGTGGAGGCAGTTAGAAGAAGTTAGGGAGTTCCAGGATTCTTGGTTTTTTTTTTAAATATAAAAAAAGATGTCGACTGGACTTATGACCGAATTTGTGACTGGACTTCCCTATCATAAACTCCTATACGTAGGACAATCCTCCTCATTTGTAATATAGATTGTAATAATTAATTGTTTTTAGTAAGTCTTGTTCAACAAGAAATAAGGTTTATTTGCCTTTTAAATTTGAACTAGTTTAAGTATCTGCACTTTACACTGATTTATGTCTACATACGCTATTTTTGTTAGCAATTTTAATTTGTTTTAGGCTTTACAAAAACTACATGAATACAAAGTTATGGGATTTCACTGATGTAAGAGATAGAAATTAACATCATAAAAATCTTGAATGAACTATTGATAGATTAATTGCTTATATAATTTAACAATACCCGACCTTAATTTCCTAGTCATGCATGACTCCTAGTATTATGATTTTATTTTTATGGTTATAGGATTTTTTAGTGATTTAATGATATTATGACACAAAATGGTTGATTAAGAAATTATGAAAGATCTCAGATTATGATTTAGAGCATCTCCAACAATCCCAATATCAAGTTTCAAATATGAAACTAGGGTTGAAAACAGCTCCAACACGGGTATAAAATCTTGATACTCCTAAAAGGTATTCGTTTCCAAAAACTATTTGGCGTATCCGAATACCAGTTTTAAGTGCTAGGCATTGAACATTAAGGCGCCTCCAACTTTAATAATATAAATTTCCCTCTATGGTAAATTCTATCTCTCATTTGAATATTGTGAAACTTTTGGAGGTAATGGAATATTCGATTTGGATTGGCATCCGATTCCCGAACCGCATAGTCCAACTGTTTGAGATGTTATCAAAAGAGAAAGGGATTTAACTTTTGTTGAAGATTTCAAAGAGGGGTTTCACTTTAATGTAGTGAATGACTTTAGGAGATGCTCTAAGTGTTTCTCGAATACATAGTGGATTCATTGGTTTGTTAGGTGTGGACGTATCCCTTCAGAGGGAACCACGATTAATCTTTATCTTGTGTGCCTGGTTTGTCTATAATTTCTTCTTATGATTTTATACTATAATTAATCAGAGGATGCCAAGTATCGCATAGGGATGTATTCCGCTTTAAGTCCCCCAATAACCATCTATTTCTCTTTGCAAACTTTTGTAACAAATTTTATAGAAGATTTAGGTTACAAAGAAGATTTTTGTTTGATTTCGTTTATGAAGATATGCAGGTGTCCGCGATGTGGTTTACAATTATTTCTTACTCAATGATGGTTGAACTCCGATCGTTGTTTAACTATCTATATAACAATATAATTCTGCATGCATCTGTAGAATTGATTGCAGTGCTGCCACGTCATCTATTTTCCCACATCTAGAAAATGACACATGACACATTTTGAGGGAAATTCTAGCATTTAGGAGGTGACATGTAAGAATATTTTAAACCAAACTCTTTTGACGGAACCAAAACTCAAAAAAATTTCACTCTTCTCAGCGAATGCATCTCCTGCTATGAAATGGTACAATAGGCGAATCTCTTTATCATGCCAAATGAACACAATTTTTCATAATTTTTTTTCTATCAGGCTCCATCTCTATCAAGGTCTTAGAAGGCAATGGGTACATCTATCTCTCTCTCTATATATAGTTTTCCTTTGAGACCTCTAGGTTTCAAACAAGTCTTCTTTCTCATTTGCGACTCGTCCTTTCTTCCTGCAAATCGGTTTTTTTTCTCTTCCCAAAATAGTTAATCCATGTCGCTCTATCGGCCTCTCAAAAATGAACTTTAAACGTCTCTCTATCTATCTCTATTACTGCTTCTCTATTAGAAATTCTACTGTGATTTTTGGTTTAAAGATGTGTAATTGAGGAAGAAGTTTTGATAGAAGATTGGGATATAATATTTTTCAAGAAGTACGATGACTTCCTACGCAATCTCCAGGGTTCCTGAAATCAGTTTAATTGGGAAGATTGTCATTATCTCTGGGCAGGTAATTCTTCATTTTTTTTTCCTCTCAAAAGCACCATTAGTTGTCCCTTATTGTTTTATTTTTAGATTTTATTTTGTTGGTCGATTGGGCTTTAGCATTAGTTTCAAAAAAAGCTCTATTTAACAATATAACTTATTTTCTCCCTGGCGAAATGCCAAATAAAAACTTTGGCTCATGGTCACCAAAGAAATTTGGGGTTTTAGAGTTTGATCTACAATTTACTCTACTTTCGCTTGCCTGTCTATGCGAATTTTGTTCCAATTCATTTATATTTTTCTTATTATTATTTGTTGTTCTTTTGTCATATTAAGCAGATTTTTTTCTTCGTTTGCTGTGTCTTTGAGAGTTGGTATGATGATCATGCTTCTGAACTGTTAATCCATCATACCCCCACCATTTATGTATGATTTGTTTTACATCTTTTGTATTACAATTGATAAGATTTGAAGATAGCGCAAAAATGTAAAAATAGATTGTATATATAAAAACATGAGTACAATAAATCCTAATTATTTGGCTCGATAGATACAATTGATTATTTCTTGATGGATATATTTCCTACTCAAACGTTGCAAATCTTCATTCTTTCTAAATAGTGTGATATACTGTACAACTATTATCTTTCATGCTCGAACCATTTCTAGCGAATGAACTGTTCGTCGGTTGTCATCATTGATCTCTCTCTCTCTAGCCCTATGTTCCTTATGATTCATACTCCATGTGAGAGGGACTCTTCTCAGCTATAAAAGGTACCAATTCAATCTTAATCAATAAAGTTTTAATTAAGTTCCATTTTTGGTTTCTAGGTTATACTAATTTAGGCTGAAATCGTTCTCTCTAAATCAACAAAGTTTCAATTGATCAAGATGTCCATTATTTGTTTGATTGGTTTGGGTTTTAGAATTATGTTATCTTTTTTGGTTTATTTGGGCATTGAGATTAATTTCTTTCCTCTTAAATTTTTACTTTCTAATAATTATTTGATTGTGAGGTATTTCTTATATGATTGCGATTGCGACTATATTAGAGTTTCGATAACGTTTACAACTACTCTCTTTAACAACACAACATTCTAAATTTGTATATCTCTTATTACATTTCAGTTTTGCGTAACTAATATCTCAGATTTACCACCCCAACATTTGTAAATTTGCCTTCTTCAGTCGTCTATCTCTTGACCAATTATCTCCTTAAAAAGGTACACATTTTTAACAAGCCCCTTGTGTTATGCTTCGATTGTTGAAAAAAAAACCTTATAGTTTTATCCTTAGTTTGAATGGTTGATATCTAAGTGGTTTATTTTTTTTACCACATTGGGTATGTAGGTTACACAACTCTAGATTATAAGTAAGAGTGTACTTATGAGTTGTAATATGCATAATTTGAGTTGTCCCCAACAGACACATCATGAGGTGCGTCTTAAGGTGTGACCCTTGGTGAAGAGTCGTGTCTTTAGATGTAACCTTTGGTAAAGAGGCACTAACTTAAGGTGTGACCTTTGATGAAGAGGCACTAACTTGAGGTATAACCCTTGGTGAAGAGTCACATATACTCTATATAAACCCAACTTCGTTTTCATTTTTTATGAGTCAGTTTTTCAGATTTCTTAAGTCATTTTCAAAAGAGAAAATAGACGTAATCAAGGTTCGTTTGGCAGAGAGATAAAAGTGTTTTATTCTCTATGCGGTTGATCGTTGTATCATGGGAGACAGGGGTCAATTATATCTTACAAAGTACTGTGGCAGGGGTGAATCTGCCTTAAAGAGATAGTGTGCATGTACTAGACTCGATCATATCCCGATAAGTATTTTGATATCTTTTTAATCTTCTTAACTTATTTTTGATGCTGCCAATTTTTGAACACTGGCTAACAATAATCTAAAGACAGATTTAAATATTTTTTTAGTGTGTTTAGATTTTCGTGTAAATTAACAATTACTACTAATCGCATGGTAAAATAGAGATTTGTTTTCATTTTAACAGGGACGAACGACCCTCTTGCTGAACAGTCCTTTAGAGTTGAAAATAGTGACTCAAAAGAAAATGGTTTTTCATTTCCGTGAATGATGGAGGGTGAGAAAGACTTGTAGAGCCAGAAAAAAGACCGTATTTTTTTAAAGAAGAAAATATAAGGCAGAAAAGAAAATTTCAGAAGAATTCTATTGCGGGAGAGGATTATCGAGACTCTCCTAATCTTCATCGTGAATGGTCAGTCCAAGATACGAGATTCAGATTGGTACTTAATGGTTTCTTTTCTTTTAGTTATTTAAAGTACGGAAGTATGATGGTGGGTTTTAAGAATTGGGTAATTGGTTTTTGTTCTCCCTCATTCTTCCATCCCAATTCAATCTATGTCGTTTGGGTTTTGTTTGGTTGATGTATCAAAAGTATTAGTTTGATCCCTTTGCCAAATTATTTATATATGAGGACAAATTAGGGCTTTGAAGAGTCAGGAATATAAGAGTCACTCATTGAAGAGTTGAGATCTAGGTGTTGATTTTAGAGAGTTCATTTTTAAGAAGATAAACTCTGTCGAATGCCTACTAAAATCAAAATGTGGTAGGCATCGCAGCGTTGTCTGTGATATCGTTGATTTTAATGATGGGGTTTCGGGTATTTCTTTATTGTTAAATGGGAGCGTTGAACAACACTTACTCGTGTATTCGACAGTCCTAGACTTGGGGATTATTCTGAGTTAAACAGGAGATCATGCTTATTGATGATTGTTGGTTTCAAAGGCTTGATTTCTCAGCGATGTTGTTCTGATTTGCCTACTAAAATATACCTTAAAAGCATTGAATGTGGCATCGTATTCATGGGTTTTATTGTTTTGAGGAATGCTGCAAGATACATTCCAATCCCATGACAACATCTATGAAAGAAGAGTTTCTTTGCGGGATTCTCTAATTATGGAATGACTTTAATTTGTCGAATAAAGTATTTGAGGAACGATTCAGGGTGAACTCATTCAAATTAGTTGAAATTAATAAAATTGGTTTTTCTACAACGCATGAGAATTAACTTGGAGTTTCTTTTCGGTTTCGTAATGATCATAATTAGAGTGTTTATTTTTTAGGACCATTTTATGAGTAGACTAGAGACTGCAGAGTGTCTTTTTCTAAATTATTGAAAATTATGGGGGAAACCTTTATTTATAGCAGCTTTGTTTATGGTATAGTTTTGGAAAGGCAGAGTGTTTTCCTATAAATTATTGAAAATGTGGGGGATGTTATGCATATTTAAACAAAGAAGTGTTAGTCAGGGTACTAAGGTACTGGGAGTACACCCTAGAATACGGTTTGTATTATACTTTATTTCCAATGGTAAATGAGAATACATGTGAATTTTAGAATTTAAAAGTCAAAATCTACTATTGGGTTATGATTTTACACTTCATAGTGTACTCGTATTTTGGAATTCCTCAAAACAAACTTATATAATCAAATTTATAATAGAATTGAATTCATTATTATTGATAAAGCCCGACCGAATAATTATTGGGTGGTTAGAAAGTTTATTAATGAATTTTCTTTTGGTAAGTCAGACATTATTGTCGTCAACATAGTTCCGTGAGCGGCTACTTGCGAATTGTGTTATATTGACTTTGTGAATTCTAAAGACAATTTAATGGATCCGTTTACAATGAGAGTTATCAAAGTGCAAGTATACCATATATCGAGGGGAATGAGATTAAAGCCTTTAATTACGAGTAACCTCTGCGGAAACCTATCCTAGTTGATTGGTACTCCCATGATCTAGGTTCAATAGGAAAACTGGTTGTGAGTTACTCACCATAAGCATTGATAAGGAGATTTAAACTCCTGCTCATTCCATGATGTAAACAGTGCAACCTGTAGCGATTTCCAATGTAGGCTATTTAAGCTTTTAATGATTCCTATAACTTGTATTTACATGTGAGGTACGATAGGGTACTTTTAATAGCCAATTACCTATGTGAGTGTGAGGTGGGGCCGCTTCTATGAAAATTTAATAAGGCAATTTTTTTTAATAGCACTCATGAATCTAGGATTTGTTCAGGGCCGAATTAAACACAACTGTGAGAGCCGATTGTGTTTAGAAATGTATTGTGTGAAGACTATTGTCTTGGATTATGCTAAAGCTGACAGTTCAAGACATATGTTTACTAATCAGCGTAAATCCGATAGTTTTTTACTAGGGAAGGTTCAAGTCCACAAGACACCTCTCTCGATGGAGGATCATTCCCTATTTTTCTCTTCTTCTTTTTTTGTTTGGTCTGACTTTATCTATTACTATTCAAATATGGGGGATTGTTGGAAAAAAACCTTGTGGTTTTATTTTTAGTTTGAATGGTTGATATCTAAGTGGTTTATTTTGTCTCACATTGGGTATGTAGGTTACACAACTCTAAATTATAAGCAAGAGTTTACTTATGAGTTGTAATGTGTGTGATTTAAATTATCTCCAGCATACACATCATGAGGTGTGTCTTAAGGTGTGACCCTTGGTGAAGAGTCGTGTCTTATGGTGTGACCCTTGATGAAGATGTACTAACTTGAGGTGTGACCTCTTAGTGAAGAGGTACTAACTTGAGATGTGACCTCTTGGTGAAAAGATGATATCTTAAGGTGTAACCCTTGGTGAAGAGTCGTGTTCTAAGGTGTGACCTCTTGGTGAAGAGACACTAACTTGAGGTGTAACCCTTGGTAAAAAGTCACCTATACTCTATATAACCCAACTTCGTTTTCACTTTTTATAATCAGTTTTTTCAAAGTTTTCGTAAGTCATTTTCAAAAGAGAAAACAGACGCAATCAAGGTTTGTTTGGCAGAGAGCTAGAAATGCTTTCTTCTCTTTGCGACTGATCGTTGTATCCTGGGAGAAAGGGGCCGATTATATCCTGCAAAACACTATGACAGGGACGAATTTGTCATAAGGAGATAGTGTGCATGCACTAGACTCGATCATATCCTAATAATTATTTTGATCTCTTTCTAATCTTCTTAACTTTTTTTTAATACTAGCAATTTTTTAACACAAGCTAACAACAATGCAGGTTTAAAAGTTTTGTGTATTACGATGGCTCATCAGTGGTCCAATTCGGTATCCTTAAGCCTCAGTGAAAGAACCATTGCTATTTTACAGAAATGGTCGATCTTATTCTTAATTTCTATAAAGATTAATTTCATGTATTTGAATGAAGTATGAAGAATATATAATTGTTTCAATTCAAGAAATTAAGTATTTTTTAGTGACAAAATGTTTCGGTTTGTTAATGCCTCTGACAATAGTTTCACCTCTGTCCTAACCAGTTGCATACATTTTAATTTAAAATTTTTGAGTGAGTATGCATATGTTTCTGATGCAGGGGGCAAGATTGATGTTTTTATGATATAAATAATGCTTTTGAGCACTTACTGCTGAGGTCTTATACTAGGACTACCATTACTCCGTTGCATGTTTGGAGCTTATATCTAGAATGGGACTTTGAACTATCCAATGAGGTTGACTTCCCAGGACTAAGGTGACAATGGAAGCATGGTCTTGGAGATATGTTAGTATGGTGGTACCAATGACAATACTAAAAAGGTAATTTTATTCTGACAAATTTGAACTGGAACTATGGTTGCTAATGTAGCTCAAATTTCCCTCACTTACCTTTGCAAGTTACCTATTCTACATTGTATGACAAGATAATAAAATAATTACCCATTTCTTGATATTGAAGATATTTGATAAGTTCATATCATACATTAGTATATGATAAGTTGGGTCTATTTAGGTGTTACTATTTACCTCCAATATATGAGTGAGCGAGTGAGAGAGAGAGAAAGAGAGAGAGAGAGAGAGTGTGTGTGTGTGTGTGTGTGTGTGTTTCCCAATATCGAGGTCTTTTACTAAATATTATAGTTATAGATGGGAGAAATTGAAATCCTCACATTTTTAAATCCAACATCGCATGATATATAAGATATTAAAAGTAAGATTTAGAATAAGAAGAATTAATAATCAGAAAAGTTCACTAAAAAATATAAGATAGAAGATTAAAGATGAGCTCATCAAGTAGTTCCCTCAAATTTTTCCCCAAAGCACAATACTAAATGAGTAAAAAGGTATACGTGGCGAAATATAATTAACCAAGAAAGGATGACGTGGCTTTGCGGAATTATATTGTTACCAGGTAAGGATAATGCACAACCAACGTAAGAACTTGCACAAACCTCAAAGATTCAATTGATACATCACTTACTCTATAGATTTAGTTGTGGTATACTTTTCAAATAAGATAGCGGAAATATTTAGTGTAATGCGCATTAGCTTGTGCATTTCAATAAAATCAATCACTTTCATCACCTAATTGGTAACCATGACTCTAATTTAAGCACGTAAAATTAGATATATCAACTTGCACCCAAACACTCAACAATACTTCTACGTAGCACCAAAACAAAGCATTCAGTTATACAGGAACACACAACCAAACAATAACTGTAATTGTATAATAATTATTCAACCAAAGTACCAAACATACATTTATTTCTTGGTGCACCAAAACATTAACTTTAACTTTAAATAAGCACGCATCTAAAGTGAGATAGTCAATTACTGGAGGCAGGATAAACCTAAACCCTCTCCGATATCGGTTTGCTATATTGGTTTTATTTTTTTTTGCAATAAGGAAAAAAGAATGGGATTGATATATTGTGATGATAGCCATTGATTTAGATTTTTATATAAGTTTTCTTGTTGGGTTTGAATTTCGTGAAACCAAGTGGTGATGAGCGAAAGATGAATTACTGAAAACTAAGAAAATCGAGTGAAGAGAAATATAAAATACATTAATAGTAATTTGAGATGAGAATGAATAAGACTGATGGAAATTAAGTAAGCATGAAAGAAAATTGGTCAGATGTTTAAAGAAACACCAAAATAATTTTGAAACAGAAGTATCCTACTATAAGAAAATTTCACAAATTCAAACTCGACATCTCAATTCCAAATTGATGATCTTTATTACAAAATTGGGAGCATCCAAGAAGAACTGGCTAAGAAAATTCGATTAAAGTTATATACCTTCTTTTTTGCAGAATCTGTCATAAATACAAGAACTAGCCAAAAGTATGTTCTTTTCTTAATAGAGTTCCTATGATGGAACTTCAAATATAGGCAGGACCTTTGGGGCATCAAATATTTTTGTGTAGTAGAGTTTGGTAGAGTTATATGGATTTGGTTGTTATATGCTCTTAAAGAATTCAGAAATTTATTCACCTTTGTTCTTTTATTTCATTGTTGTTGCGACTTATGTTATTTTATGTTCTTAAGGGGCTAAGGTTTAACTATTTTGTAGCATGAGAATTTCATTGTATTAATTTGAATTCTGTAATCAAAATTGATTTCTACTTTAAATGATTCAACTCCCATATGATACCGCTATGGAACATGTTATTGTTGTTAACTTCAGAAGTAGAATCCAACCCACATGAATAGAACTGAAGACCATTCGGATTGCTCTGAATGTAATTGTGGAGCTAAATATTGAAAGAGTTCCTTGGTGTCATATGGTATGATGAGGATATGTATAATTAGTTTAAAATTACCGTATGAAGTCCTACAATGGTGAAAAGCATAAGACATAATTTATATTTACCGTTTTTAATTATGCTTATGTTTTCATTCTAAATGTGCATGTCGAGTGAGTATGTGTCACGACCCTACTCTACGATTACTGATATTGTTCCCACTTAACCACTGCGGATCTCCAGTAGTATGGAATTTTTATTCCTAAGAGAAGGCCTCGATAATATGTAAAGTGAAATCTTAACTTAAGGACCATACACCTAGTAAGATCTTAAGCGATGTGGGACTAAACCATTAGTGTTAATATCACCGCTAATAGCCTAGGTGCCTTTCCAATACCCACTCAGTCTGGGTGTTACAGTCCCCCATCCTTTAAGATTGAGCCGTCCTCGGCTCTGATACCATTTTATCGCGACCCCATTCTACAATTACCGATATTGTTCCCACTTAACCGCTGCGGATCTCCAGTAGTGTGGGATTTTTATTCCTAAGAAAATGCCTTAATGATATGTAGAGTAAAATCTTAACTTAAGGACCATACACTGGTAAGATCTTAAGCGATATAGGACTAAACCATTGGTGCAACCATCAACACTATTGGGTTAGGCGTATTTCCAATACCTGCTCAGCCAGGGTGTTATAGTGTGCATGTCATTCTAATTCATGGTCAAGATTGATGTTTCAAGCAACGAGGATAATGCTTTTGAATATAACTTTAGTGCATGGTGCTAAGGTCTTATGGATTGTAATTATTACTTTACAGGTTTGGAGCCTATATCTGGAAGGGGTCTTTTAGCTCTCCACTTATGTTGATTCCCAAAACGAAGTTTGACAATGGAAGCATTGTCTTGCAGATATATTAGTAAGAGGTCTCAGCAATAATATTAAAGAGGCAATTTTCTTTTAGAAGCGTGGTTATGCCTGTATAGGACAATGTTGTAGGCTTTGAAGAATACTAATAGTTAAGATTTTTGATTTAAATGAAAGTAAATTTTAAAATGACCATTATTTTGAAATCATTGTGGATAATAAACCCCAAAATTGACTAAGCTCAGTTTTAGACCTATTATTCGTCAATAATGCCTTATATATTAATAACATCTCTATAGTAATCGAAAAGCGTCAGCCTTAAATTTGTACTAAAGGATATAATAATAATCCCTCTATAGTAATAGAAGGTGTTCAATAGTCTTCTAAGCGCTAGCATGTTCTAGCAAGTTGTATATTACTAGGCAAATTGCATTTTGGTCTTCTTAAAGCTACCTTTGGACTCTTCGAGTCTTTGTTAATTAAATATACATGTCTTCATGATATGTAGCAAGATCTAAGAACTTCACCTTTGCTATAATTGTTTTTGTAGCATTTGAACTCGAGGTAAAATTTTTTAGTAACCTAAAATCTTCGTATTCTTTTACAGGGTCACCATGGTTTCTGGATGCTTGCCGACAGCAGTGCTCATAGAATGGTCTTATATCTGTCGGTAGATGGATTCATTTTTATGGTGAGGTTTGTCTTTTTACACTAATTTCTCCTCATGTTTGGTTTTAATGCTTATGTTTGTTATGGCCTATAAACTTCCCCACATTCGCGGCAGTGGTTGTTGGTTTATGCAGGAACCGAGGTTAGAAATTTAATAAGAGTTTTTGGTAATCTAATTGTGGGATTTCATCAAATTAGGTACTCTATTTTCCTTGATTTGCATTTTGATTTATGTTTTACTCACTTCGAAATCTCCTTGTCGAATGGCCTGTTCTCCTCGGTCGGAATAGGTGGGTCAATTCCTTTCCTTAGAACCGTACTAGAGAGTTTCCTACCTCATACGACTAAGCAGTCAATTATGTTTGGTGTCCCATCTTAGTTTCCTCTATTCCAAATAAAAAAGATTTTTCGTAAATTTAGCAAATTTTTTATTGGGTTAACCAAAATTAATTAATTGCATTTACATAAGTTTCAAACTTGAATTTTGATTCAATTAATCAATTCATAATCAGTTTTATCTTTTCTCCCACCTTCAGAAGAAGGAAGCATAGGCATCGCCCGCTATCATTACAATTTTCTGAAAGGTAACTATCTCGATTTCATATAAAAATTTATATAAAATCCTTGAAAAAGACCTTCCTTCAAAAGAAAGAAAAAACTTACTATCTTTGGGATATGATGCTGCACCGCTGCTCACTATCTTAGTGGATCAACTCTATTACATTAGTGGATTCCTAATTTTGATCTCATATCATGAGATCAAAATAAGCAGTTCTTATTGTATCGGCCCCAAAACGCCATAATACAATACATCAATTTGGTTACTGTTTTGTTCAAATGTCTCTCTTTGTTTAGTTTGTCAACAATTTGGGGTTTTTAGTTTGTTTATTAGATGTTGATTTTGTTACTGGGTTTACTAAATGTTTTGCCATTTTGAATAAGTCACGATTTATTTTGTTAGTGATTCAAGTTCCTAATTATTCATGTTTTCGACAATTCATGTTCCCGGTGATTCAATTTCACAACCACGCTTCTAAGAGGCATAGTCTAAGACCATCATCCCAACTCTCATTATAATATTATGCTATAGATATTAACTCTAATTTTGGTAAGTTCACTTTTGAATAGGTTATGTCAAGGTAAATGTCTAGATGTGGTGATATTCTTGGTTAGTAATGTTGGGTTGGTGATTGTCCGGGAGATTTGATAAGTAGACGGGGGAGTTTTATCCTGATCAAAGGCTTAAGATTAATGAGTTTATTTTAAGTACAACGATCTGTATGGCTTGATTGTTTTGAAGATTATCTCTATTCTATCCCTTTATCTCTTCAATTTTCTCAACCCTATGATAAAGATTATCACAATCAGGAGATACCAAGCTAACAAGAGGGGATCTTCTTTTTCTTCCTCTGCTCTATGGATGTGGCCATCCTCATACTCCTCAAAAACTTTAGTCTAGGTCCAAGTTACCTATAGAGGAGGAGCTATTTTTTACCTGTTAGAATGAAATTGAACATCAACGAGCAGAACTAACTCTTCTCTAAGGTGAGGAAAAATTCATATGTTGTAGTTAACTTCAGTTCACATTTTCTTCCTTTATTAGATATATGCTTACAAGATGAGATAAAAGATGTAGACAAGCTTAACAACATCAATCAAAATAAAAGCATTTTGTCGTAGATTCATAGTATACATCGACCTCACCTGATGTTTGACATGTTTGTTAGTTGTCACAAAAACAGTGAAGAAAATAGAACTTTGAAGTACCTAAATTTCCAAATTCTCTTCCTCTCTACCATCCTTGAGCCCTTGACCTTAGGTACAAAGTAAAATCCACACAACCATCAAGGCCAACAGGGTTGGTGTCAAAAAATGTAACTTTCGGGATAACATCATGACTGCTCTCAGGATCCCAAATAATGCCTCATTATCTAACCTAAAACCTTTTCAATATATTTAAGTAAACAGTATGGAAATATGGAATCCAACACAAAAGAGTTGAACAATCAGAATGTATATTGTTTATGACACAAAACATTAAAGCATTCCTGAAAATACTCAATAAGCGAAAACACAATAACCACTTAGCCAATACTACACATTTATGGATTACAACCTTCAAATTATTCTGTAACGGTAATAAATTTATGGGCATAACACACTCCGCTAGCTTATCTTTGTAGTATTCTGCTTATAAAGTTTTATTGTACATCTGACACCCATTTAACCTTAATATTTGGGTCTTTTTCGTAACCTTAAATCTTAGTTAACTAGGTGGAGAATGGTATTTTCAGTACCATTCTCTGAGCTAGCCATGGCCTTTAGGGATCTGGATCGATAAAATAATGCAACAAGAATGTACTTTAAAGAGTGTGTGCCTTAGAATATACTTTAAAGAGTACACTAAAAAAGTGTGAGCCTTAGAATATACTTTAAAGAGTGTGTGCCTGACATTATATATCCAATATTACTGATTATTTGACTTTATCACATTTGGTAAGGTAATTATTGGATAGTAATGTGGTGGCTCCAATGATTTTTTTGGAGCTATCTTTTCTTATCAGTGGAGGTCCTATAAGTACCAGGGACCTGAATTGAAGTGATGTAGGTAAAAACCTCCTAGGGAAGATTCAGTACAAACAGATAGAATGACTCCCTCAATAGTGAATCTGGAGGATGTGTGGGGTTAGTTTCATGAACTAAAGGAGGTGTTCTGTGTGGCTCTCCAAGAAGACAACCACGTGTTTCAGAGGTCCTTAAGATCTAATGGAATTGCAACTTTGCTAGAGTTCACAAATATCAGCATTATTACTGGGTGACTGTTCTATTTGCAAGGCTTGGAGACCCCTCCTCTCCGCAAGTAGAGAAATTGTTAGATATCAATTATACTAAATCAGTTTGAGTAGAATGTTTCATGGATTTAATAGGTATGGATTGAAAAGGCAGGCATCTCACCTTTCTATATAGAGTGTGGTGCATCTGAGTCGATCCGTGATGTATCACAGTGTTTCCTTGAGATAAGGCATATAGCTATAGATTACATGCAGTCTTAGACTTTCTTGCTAACTTTGATTTATGCTCAAGTAGTGATCCTTCTGCCTTATACTTGGAAGCATTTGCCTGTCCAACTTGAAAGGAGGCTGATCCTTTCTAAATTTGAGAATCATGTATAAGATTTACGTGGAAAGCTGTTATCGATACAAGAAAGTGATTAATGAATCAAAAGTCTATGTGCCAGAGAAGAAGTTGTGTCGATGGATTACAGTTAACGATGAATAGGGGAGTCAGCTTTATGTAATCATAGAGTCCAAACCGTTTCAGCATGCAAGCAGATGTGCATTTGGCAATATTCTTAGATGATGTATATAAGTTTTATACTGATGGTTTTCCAAGAAAATGTTAGTTTGTTTGGATGAAACTCTCAGATGATGTCTATCTGTTTAATATTGTTGGTGCTCTCTTTAATTATAATGTGTTATTTCCATGTGTTCTTAATTGTGAGATGTATGTAAACCCGTTTATGTAGTAATGATACTTACCAACTAATAAGCTTCATCTCATGTAATTATGCCATGATTTCTTAATATTAAAGTCCCATTGGTATTCAAGATGACAATATTGTAATCAAACAGTTCTTTCCTTTGTAACATCAGCTTAGCCATAATCTTGAAAATAAGATACATGTCAAGTATAGAATACAATTTAAAGGACTATCAGTTGAGGTAATTGAATGTCTTTAACGAATTTTATATTATGATGTTCTAATGTCTATTTTAATAAGAAAATTTCAAATGAGCGGATGTTTGCTTATGTAAAAGAGTTCTCAAGTTCTAAATGACTTAATTAGAGTTTGCACGATTTGTGCCACTAGATGCTTGCGTACAAATGCCTTTAAATCGGGAATGGTGTTTGGTGATTAAATGAAAGTTCACTTGGGAATTTGATTTTACATGCGATCTCACCAATGCCAATTTTTTTTTGCAAGGCCAGGACTTTTTTTCTTTACTACTGTTTGCTATACATTCTCCAAAGGAAATTGTTCTAGATAAAGTTTTCATCGTAGTGCAGTTTTTCCAGTTTCACCAATTGTGATCATAATGATATTGAATTATTACAATTGTCAAAAATTTTTTTGCTTAAATACCACAATAAGTTTCATTTCCTTATTACAAGTTTTAAACAGGCTTCATATTCTAATCGTCACATTGTGGTTTATCCTGTGCGAGCACGGGCTTATTGCTACTAGTTTATACGTAGCAATGGAACACTTTCTTAATTTTATTTTTTATTTCCAAAAAGACATGTCTTGGAGAGTCCGAAGGAGAGGCAAATTTATACGCATGAGAGGAAGTTCACTAATTGGTACCTAGAAGAGAAAATGATTGATCTTTGTAACAGGTATCAAGATCATGGATTGGGTTCACCACTAACATATGCTAACAATTAGACCCTTTTTTGGCTAATACATAGGGTCATCGACAATGGCTTGGGTTTTCCACCAACATATGTTTAACTCAACCTGGAAACTTGATTAGTCTAAAGTTATATGTTCACAATACATCAAAATATTATGCATTAAGGATAATACTTTTACAGTAAACTTCTCATAATCAATACATAGCCTCCTTAAATATTTACAAAACTTAAGATGGAATGGATTTGCAAAAAATATCATTACAGAGGCAAGTTCCCTTATGAGATGCAATGTTCTTTATAGAATTCATCCTCAATACATATCTTCAGCTAATAGATCATCAACATGTCTTTTTTGTTTGCTAGACCTTTTCGATAGTTTGTTTCCAAATGGGCATGGAAGATAAACAACAACAACCCCTGGAAACACATATATCCATTAAAAGGGATCTTGTTAATCCTCAAAATTAACTTTGTTATGTACTGAGGCCTTGTGGTAGGTCCAACCCATGATAAGGTTTGAGAGCACACATAAAAGCATAACAGGGAGTTGATTAATTGGTTAGGGTGGTTACCATAACCATCCCTTTATAAATAATAAATATGGCCTGAGGGACACTTGTAATAAAGTTATCTTTCTCTCCTTGACCTTTTGATATCATGCTATTTCAGTCGATCCTGTCTCGAAGTACGAACCAAAAGCAGATTAGGAGTGCAACAGACTAGTTTTTATAGAGAATCTAAGGAAATCTATCCACAAAAACTCACCGTGAGAATCCTATCCTTTTATTTTGGTTAATTTTAGATTTTTTTTGAAGAGTACTCACATTTGGAATTTTTTCAAATTTTGTGAAAACATCCTTAATGTGATTTTCAGCACTTTGAATACGCTGGATTCTGGTGTTACTGGCAGACGATGAACACCACGTTATCGTGGGGATTTAATTTTTACCGATTTGATTTTCAAGTTTTTTTTTTTTGGGTTTCTTGGGTTAACCCTACACTGACAGAACGATAACCCCCAAAATAGAACTGGAGGCATGACAAGGATGCGGTCTGACCCAAACGCGACCGTCGACATCTCCGTGTTGCTCTCCATTGACCAGAACACCAGTCCTAGTCACAACCTGTTAGTAAAAAAAATATGTTTGGGACGGTGATACGGGGCTTTACACCGTACAAATCATCCCCCATAACTGTCTACCACGTGTCACTGTAAATTAAATTTGGAAAAAAATATTAAAATTCTTTAAGTTCTGACATGTGGCAGCGATGTGGCCACATCAGTTATTTGAAGAAGAATAAAATAATAAATTTGAGGCATTGACACGTGTCACACACGTGACAACTAGACTCGCACTTGTGTAGTACATGTGAATACATCACGTTGATAGATTGTCATTAGTCGAATCAAAATTTTACTTAGAAAATTAATATAGTAAATGGCAAGTAGGGTATCAATCCACGGAGAGGTACGTTAATCTAGGGTAAATTAAAATCTAGGGGCAATGAGGATTTTTGCCAAAAATCTACGTTAAACTAGTTTTCATAATTCAGATATTAAAATTAACTAGATCTTTGGATTCAGCCCTATATTAGCATATTAGGTTTTTTAGTTTTCTCTACGAATTCCCGTTTTTGGGTCGAATTCGTGGGGTTTAGAGTTCTTTTTGGATCTCTTTGTTAGGAGCAAATTATAGAGCTCAACCCGTCACGGTCTAAACTCAAACTCTAGGTGCTGACCTAGGGTTTGCCCTTCCTTGTTCGAAGACAAGAACTAATCCTAAATCTAGAGGTCACTTTATAACTAGAGTGAGAAATAATCCTGAGAAATCAATCCCTTATCCACAAAAATGGTTTCTTTCCAAGTTAGAATTGCTCTCCAATTCCCCTAACTTGTTAGGTTCAGGAGAGTTAAAGAACAACCCTAAAAGAGTGATCTAAGACCTTTAGGTTAGACCTATCCCCTGCTAAAAAAAATCCAAACATACACTTATAGGGCCTCATCCTCAGATCTTGCATAAGGGCATTAACCTTGCAACATCTTAACAATCACATATAATTGAAGTAAAAGATCTAGCTTTCATTAACAAAAAAACTAAAGTTTTGATATACAAACTCAGTTTTAACACTCTCCAAAACCCTACAAAATGAAAAGTAGTTTTAGTGATGGAGAACAGAACATTAAATAAAGAACCCTGATTCTAAAATGTCCTAACTACCCCCTCACCCTCCCAGTTTATTCCTGCAACGTTGCGCATGCGTTCGTTAAGGATTTCATCTTATTAGGCCTCCTTGGGATTTGTGTTAGGAGATTGCGATGTTCGGAGCTTGGTGGTCGACGATTACTAATTTTCATGCCTTGGCCGGAGGCTATAGTTGGCTGGTGGTGGTCATAGTCTCCATCTTTTTTGGTTTTTCTTCCCTTGTCTTGTAGAGGCTAAATATAAAACAAGCCTGTTGGTATCATGTCTAAATGAATAATTTAGATTTAAGATATTCTAGTTAGTCCTTTTATGACTGAACTTGTTCTACTGAACTACTGAAATACCTCAGAAGACCCTTGTTATCATTTTAGCTCTTGTCAAATCATCTTCATTAGAGTAGAAAATTTGAAATAGAGGTAACTAGGCAATAATTTGATAAAAGGTTTTTGGACGGCCAAAAAACCTGATAAATAGGCTTAAATTTAGCACATGAATGTGCTTATCACACGTGTATGCACAATGCGATTGCCTGAGTGGGTGGCATATAACATGTATGAGTTGCATGTGCAAACAAGGGTCAAGCCGACCCTGAGGTTTTCCCCATCCCTAGGGTCATCTCGACCCACAAACCAATTTGACTATTCTAGTCAAAACTGCTTGACCAGACTTTACAAATTCATTTCAAACGAAATCCAGACTAGCCTAGATCATATATAGACCAACCAGACTAGCCCGAATGGATATGGATAGACCGTATGGGTCAACTAACGATCTGTGAACAATATTTTTAGCAAATAATAGAGAAATATTTGCAGAAAATAATAGAAAATAGGATAAATCATAGAAAATCACAAAAAATTGGAAAGGATAACAGAAAAACACAATTTTTTAATAAAAAAAATCATGGTTGACATAGAAATTTTCTAGAAATATATGCTTTCTATTTTCATGTATATTTAAAAAAATAGCCTATATATTTTGCACTACATTAATATATTGATAACTATATATTATATATAGTATTAGTATACACTATACCAACATGTTAAATATAGACAACATATTACCTATGTATATATAGAGTATATGTAGGATTGATTAAGGGAATAAGCTTATCAAAGTATAAAAACACTATTATGACCCTATCACTATTAGTTATCTGGTCACTGGATTTGGATAATCCTGAGAAGTTTGACAACTAAAAATTCTAGATGCTTTATAGCATAAGACTATATTAATCAAAATATACTACGATAAATAGATAGATATTATTGCCAACAGTATATATTCATTTATATCAAATGGCATGTGTCATAAATGTAAACTTCAATCCCTTCAGTCAAACATAGGATAATTACTTCTCATGGACATTAGATGCTAGTACGCATCTAACTTCTGATTCCATGCAAATAGCCATACAAGCACCAAAACCGATGCTCCCTCTCACTGTAGTTGCTTTTGGGGCATACAAAGTAATAGCCGAGGTAGCAGCAGATGCCAAAGCTGCATAGCTTACACCAATAAAAGCTAAAGCTTTGATTATCCTTAGGCATCACATATGTAATGGTCTGAAGGCTGAATATGTCTTCGTAGAAGATCCGTATGATCTTTAGACTGCAATAGCTTGTAGATTTAATACTCAGAAGGCTATTATGTTGCCTAAGGACAAGTTTCGATGGCTTAATATGCAATTTCAGGACTTCCCATCAATCTTTGACTATTGTTTTGAAGTTTTCAGGATTAATGCCATCATGAAATTATGTGGAGAGACTGTCAGAGATAGTGACTTAATAGAAAAGATTCACTAGTTTTCATGCCTCGAATGTTCTACTACAACAACCGAATCAAGCTCAGAACTATGAGTGTTATAGAAAATAGTAATGATCTGCTTCATCAAATCCATGAGCGATGCCGTCCTACAGGAAGTGCACCTATACCAGAAGCTCATATTGTAGCTAATGCTTGCTTTAAGCATGGAAAGGGGAAAACCTCTAAGAGATAAACCTGCAGAGGCAAGAACTGGAACAAATGGTTAAGGGAAACAAGGGGAAGAAATGGTATAGCCGAGATGGGTAAATCTCGACCTCCCATTAGTAAGCCAAGGAACAAGAAGAATAATAATAACTTATGCAACAAATGTGGTCGCCTTGGATACTGGGCACATGACTGTAGATCATCTAAAGTAACTGTCATAAGGTTCCAACGCTCCGAGAAACATTTTCCAGAGATACATATGGCCTATGTGGAAAACATGGACAATTTAATGGAGGCCGCAATTTCTTCGAAGATTCAAACATACCGGGACCATCTACTCGTGAGAAGTCGCAACCATTTATTCTATCTCATTCATTGTATTACTATTAGTATATGTATTTTCTTTGGAAGACTCTGAATTTATTTTCAAATAAATGCATTTATCTTTATAATTTATTGTCTCTTAGCTTAAACAAAACTAGTTGTAGATTTGTGTTTCTTAGCAAGTAACTATCTCATTCAGATCATTTAAACGCATTTGTTAGTTTTTTACACCATTATAAACAATTTAAATGAACCGTGTCTTCTAAACAGCGGTACACCCATTCAATATTTAGAAGGACTACTTCACAAATTTGACTTTAGAAGGATGTAGTATAACCATTTCTTCTGGTACGACCAGTCTAATAGAAGGAGCAGGAGATGCTTGCATTATGTTCCCCTCTGGCATGATATTACATATCAAAAAATCCTTGTACTCCTCTAAGTCTTCAAGAAACTTAATAAGTTTTAAAGATATACGTCTGAACGAATTGTAGTAGCCTACTCACAGCCTTCTACCCCAGTCAAACACTCGAAGGCTACCTCGATGCCTACTCGAACATCTCAAAGCCCACTCAACCCATAAACAAGCCTTCCAAAAATTATCCAAAGATGAAGCCTCGACTCTGAGTAGGCCTCGAAGACAAACTCCACATCAACATCAGAAACACTTCGACCATATCCGTACATGGTTGAAGTGTGATAAGACAGATAACCAACTCACTAGACAAGACGACGACGTTGTTGGTCCTTACGACTACAGTGACAGACCCAATAACTGCTACAGTGTTAGAACACAGTAACAGACCCAACAACTGCTACAGTTCCAGACCTGATATTTTCGGCGTCAACACCAACTCCGGGATACCCGCTCGATATCCGGATGGTACACTTGTAATGTGACCTAACCTTGGTGACTTAGCCCTTCCTATGTTCTATAAATAGGAAATATGGGGAACCAATGGGGGGTTACAAAATCTCTCCCCTGAGTCCTTACTATTTACCTTCGATCACCCTGTAAAACATGTAATACTCAAACCTTCGACTACTCGACAGTAATACAAAATCTCTTAAAAATTCTCATCAGAGGTCGTGGAGCATCATATTCTAGGCCTCCACACAAGTATATTGTCAGTAGATTACTTACGCTATAGATTTTATACTTGAACCCCTTAGATTGAGGATTAATCCCGTGGTGTAAGAGTCGATTTCCCTCCGTACGAAGTTAGGTCCATACACGAATATCACATTGAAGCAAGTAAAATAGAAGATTTTTTTTCTTCTTATCACCTCCTTCACAAATGATCATCGATCTATTTTGGAATGATTTGCAAGTCAGTCGTCCGGTATATATCAGACATATATACATATCATAAAATCTTATGCAATTACTAATTTTGTGATTATTAATGAAAATGTTTACATGACTTTGCATGGTCTCCTTAGACACCTAGAATTAACTATGATGAGACAAATTTTTAATAATTCGATCAGACACCCTCTCGGTGGTTGAAAGATAAACTTACTCAAAGGAAAGCCGTGCATTTCCTATCCACAAAGGAAGCTTGTCACTAGACCATCAATCACTAAAGTAAGATCAAAATCACCTACCTTCCTTCAGAGGATACACATAGATATATGCAGACCAATCCAACCAGCTTAAAGACCTTTCCGATAATTTATGGTTATGATTGATGCATCGCTGGTCACATGTATACTTCCGTATAGAAATAATGCATTTGCACAATTACTTGCACAAATAATATGCGTACGCTCTCATTTTCCAATCTTCCTATTAAATCTATTAGATTGGAAGGTACAGGAGAATTTAGTTCTCAGACATTTGGTGATTATTGTTCATCAATGGGAATCGATGTAGAACATTATATCCCTCATGTACATACACAAAATGGTTAAGAAGAATCGTTAATCAAGCCATTACTGATGATCGCCAGACCGATGTTAATACGTACTCAAATTTTATCGTCTGCTTGGGCACATGCCATATTTCATACTGTAAACTTAATGCGATTACGATCAATAACTTATCATTAATATTCACCAATACAACTGATGATTGATATGAACCCAATGTCTCCCATTTACGCACATCTGGATGCCCAATGCATGTTCCAATTGTACCAACAAAACGTATAAAAATAGGACCCCAGTCTAGGTGTGTAGGTTTGATTCTCTATCCATTATTTGATTTTTGGAACCTATTACAAGTGATATTTTCATTAAATATTTTGCAAATTGTCACTTTGATGAGACAATATTTTTTGTTGTAAGGGGAAAATAAGACTAAAAGTATGGTATGAAGTTCCAATGATTCATATCTCATAGAATACACCACAACTTTTTCATCTAGATCCATTTACTTCCCAAAGTGACAAAGGGAGTTCCCGAATACTACATTTACATAAGATAACTCTTGCACTACCTGATTCGTATCCAATCCTGCATGGACTACCTTTTCATCTAAAGTAAGTAAATCATACGTACTTGCAAGGAATGTACCAGCTAGGGCTGTCAATGAGTTGGATTTGACCCTGTATTTGACCTAGTCCTATCCGTTAATGAAGGATCAGGATTGGAAAATTATTGATCCTCTACGACCTAATCCGCTAATGACTTGATCCTTTACCTAACAGATTGGGTAAGGGTTTACCATGACCCGATCCTTTTAAAACTCGATCCATTAACAATGGTATTATATACCTATTGGTTACTTATAATTAGTTTTCGACTTTGACTTATTTCAGTATATATAATGCATCATTTTTTAGTTTATTGCTATGTATTGTCCATTAAAAGTATATGTGTTTTTTACACATGCTTCTTTGTTAATTGCTAGTACTTAATATTGCAAGGATTTAAATTTACAAAACATTTAAGCATAACGGACCGAATTAGATCGGATAAAGATCACCTAAATCCTTAAAGGATCGGGTCAGGATCACAAGATTAATGATCTTTTAGAATCACAGATCGGGTCAGGATCTCTATATTTCTTAACGAATCAGGTTAGGAAAAACCAAGATCCTAGCCCGATTCGGTCCATTGATAGGTCTAGTACCAGCACATATTGACATACTAATAACTATTTCTACAAACATTCCCGCTGATCAATCATAGGTTAAATGTGGACGTGGCAGACCATGGAAGGACTCAGAGGGCGGTAAACGACCTCAAGTTCCGTGACACAGATAATATAAGGCTTCTATTAGACGTTTAATAAAATGTGCTAGGGGATCAAAGACTGATGGTGATATCAGTGTCGCAGAAGAACACAAACCATCGATTAGGGGTGACAGTCAGCGTTAAGAAACAACATAGAATATCATTACATTTCCATGCACTTATATCTACACGACCAATTGTACCTGTCGAGATTTTACATAATAAAATAACCCAAATTGGGTCTAATGTGCATGTATAAAACTTGATCGATTAAAGGTAGTTGTTAACAACAAATTTTTATACGCAATCTTTCTTTCCATTTTGGACCAAAATCTTGATTAAAAAACTATTGATGAGTGTCAACAATGGAAGGATTGTTCGTCTTGGGAATCAATGATGAAATGAGAGTTAGACGCTCTTGTAACTAAGTGAAAAATACTGATTAACAACGAAAATATATGTCGTTAATTCTAGATTAACGACATATAATTTGCAATAAGAGACTATTGTAATAAATGGTGTCGTTAATGAGAAAGACAGATATAACTGTCATAGAAGAGCAACATATACATATGTCGATCTTTAAATTATTAACAACAATTGTATATGTCGTAATTTACGTCATTTTATTGTAATAAATTCATTCCAATTGTTAGTTCATGACAATTTATATGTCGTTAAACTTTACAATTCCAACAGATTATTCTGTCGTACTTTCCTATATATGAAATTAATTTTGCAAAATCTAAAAGAAAAAAAATACTAGTATTTAATTCACTAGACTAGATTGACTCGAACCATCATTCCTCTTAAATATTTTGAGCGCTCTTGCCATTTAGAGCTTATAGTCTATACAACATAAGAAACTAATAAGTAAATCATTGTTCAAATTTTAGCTATATGCCTTCTACTATACGAGAAGAACCTGAAAGCAACCAAATATATAGTAGTTTGCTTGAACAATACTAATTACATGAGTATTACCTTGGCGGCTCCAGTATGATTGGAATGATTGAATAAAGCAGGTCTTCCACTTCCGCACCTTTTAAGACTTGGCAGATGCCTATAAAAAATCTTTAGAGTGGTTACAATAGAGAAATATGGGATAAATATAAGGCAATCTGCTTAAAGAATCATCAAACACATGAAATTGAAACTTAACCATTAATTATTCTCTTATAACGCAAATCTAAAGCAAACCCATTTCCACCAAAGACAGTTACTCCTTATTAATTCATGAATCTAAGTAACGAAGTACGGTAAAGGAATGACATACATATTAGAAGAGGATGTTATGGTAGGTGTAGATCTATTGAGCTATATGGGTACCCAAAAAAGATCACTCCTGGTTTCTACTATAATAAAAAAAACTTCCTACTATGCTTCTTCTCATAATGTAGATGTAAGGGCCTAATTTCATAAATCGAATGGCTCTTACACCAAATGTACCTGCGACACTATAAAAAATGACACATATGATTTAACGTAAAAACCATGACTTCGGTTTGAGGATTTAGTAACTGTAACTTTATTGATTGAGACTAATATTTTAATTACAAATTATGATCTCTTGAGCTAGAAAAATTTGGTTGGTCTCTTCTTCTTCTATGCTTTAGTCCTTTAATAGACCTTACTCTCAATTCGTTTACATAAATCATCACGTTCTCTTGAATTGGAGAAAGAGTGGAGGTTATATCTATAATTGCCAGTTCGTAGAAGACAGGTGTCCTTGACTTATTCTGTTTTACTTGGAATACTTGAGTCACATTATTCTAAAGTTTATAGTCCAGGTGTCATTGCTGAGCGTATGTCACGTACATGTTGCAAGAGTTTGGCATTGTATTAGCTCGATGATATCCCAGCTTGAGGGATAAGTCCCTACAATCGCCCCCTCTCAATTAAAAGTACGTGTCTTGAGTTAAGAAGGTACAATCAAGGTCTGTATTGGAATACGAAGAGATTATCTAACATTGGCATGTAGAATTTAACCTTGGAAGTGTAATGGACTGTTGGGAATTATAATGTTGTTAGGACTGTTATTGTGTTGAATTTGATGTTGGGTTTCCCATAAGTTTTCTTTGAATGATGACTACGTTGGAAATCTCCCTTGCATTGAATATTATGTATCTATGCCATTATTCTTCTACAAGTTTCTATCTTTTCAAATCTTCTGTAGTGAGAATGGTGAGAACCAGGAGTCAAGTGTATGAATCGAGGGTTCTTGCCAAAGTTAAGGAACTCCAGCTTCATTAATTTGGGACTCGGTCATTAGATCTCCCTGGGCCCATTTCAGTGTATCCAGCCTATCATGGTATGACATACGAGGAGGCAGTGGAGGCAGATAATGACTATTACCTGATGGCACGGTTCTATTATCTGGTGATAAATGGGGAGCAGTGCAAGGTCTGTCTTTGTCTGCTTGTAGAAGATGCCATAGCTGAGGAGGATGGGGCTACTGGCGTCAGTACCAGGAAGTTTCGCCGCTATCGTATGAGTGATTGGGTTCTGTAGGAGGAGGTGGTGGTAGAAGTATGCTTATGTTACAACCATCTTCATTTTCTTGCCGAGGTGGTGGTTTCAGAGGCGGTGAAAGATCTCTGTTACAAACATCTTTGCTTTCTTGCAAAAGTGGTGGTTTCAGATGTGGATGAAGCTGCTGGTGCTCGTACTTAAGATCTTGCTGATATCTGATAGTGATTGTAATATGTTGAAAAATCTGCAGGAAGTATATTTAACTTAATGTTTCTTGTAAAGTATTATGTAGTGTGCAGTTTCAAGCTAATGAAAAAGATTGTTGTGATAAAAAACGTCTTAAACTCTGAATTAGTATATGAAAAGGATTATATCGAAGTGTAGAATATAGTATGATTAGATTGAAAGCAATGTTGGTCAAATTGTGTTCTGTAATATGTGAAAAACAGTTATTTTGTGGAGATAGATGAATGTAATATTCTTGAACTAAAAATGGCAGATCGTGTGAACTGTGTATATCTTGAATGTTACAAATCGGAATATCGAGTTGATGAAAATAGTAATTATGTATGAAAAAAAAAAAGGATGCACTGCTCGAAGTGATTTAATAAAAGCATAGTTTGTAAATAAATATGACAAAAATATGACCAAGTAGTATGAATTTTTTGATCTAAGGCTAAGAGATAAGTATATGTTTGTTAGGGTAGATAACTATAGTAGTTGTAGTGTTTATCAGGTAGTATCCAAGAGGCGTACAAGATGGGATTGGATGATATTGTACTCTATGCTTATAAATAAGGAGTAGATGAAGATGTTAAATTAGTAAATATGGTAAGGACTCGCTCTCAAAGAGTTTGACATGCTGTTGAGCGGTGTTTGGCTATAAAGGTAGCTGAAGTTCATAAAAGGTTATTTGGGCAGCTCGATTATGATACCAATTTGCCTCTTTCTGTATTGCAGGTGGATGGGCTGAATGCAAGGGTGAGAAAGAATGAGGTTGATCGTCATTTTTGGTGTGAGGTATTCTGTAAAATGATTGTCGAGCCTGAAGTACGAAAAACTGCTGTGAAAGAGATTGTAATGGATGAGATAGTTGTTGAAGACGAGATGATTGTTGGTGGTGAACTAATCAAATGTGGTGTTGCAGGGCACCTTGGTTGTTTTAGATGTAACAATCTTTGAGATGTCGATCATGTGTTTAGGTCGAAATAATGTAATGGTATATAAGTTAATAACATTTCTGTTTGGATTATTTTCCTTACTTTATGTGAAAGTTGGTTAGGATTTATTTGAATTTCAAATGTTGGAGTATTAGGAATGACGGTGAAGTTGTTATTAGTAAGTAGGAGAATATGAAATTAAAAGTATGTGATTTCTTTTGGAGGTATAGATCAAATTCGCATGCAGTGATTTTATCATCATGGATGTAGGAAGGTGTGAGAAAAGGATGGGCAAGAGAAAGAGATCGATACATTTAATTATAGGGTTTGGGTTAATGATTAAAATGTATTTTTACCTAAAAAGTATGAGTCGTCTGACAGGAATAGTGGAAGAGATGCCTCGATTGCAAAATCGAGGGTAGCTTGTATGAGTCCCAAAGACTGCCAGAGGTTAAAAAGAAAAATTATAAATAGTCCTTCTCTTTCTTTTTCCAAACGTTTACAGAAAATAAAGAGGCAAAATTTTAGAGAGAAAAAAAAATTGATTGTAGAGATTTTGGAGAGAAAAACCCAGAGAGTAGGCATCATTTTTGGAGGGAAAAGGAAGTTGCCATTGTTGGGGTTGATAAAAAAATATTGTTACTTAGTTTTGTTGCAAAGGAGGAAACGTTCACGGTGCCTGATTCCTTTTCTGACGTTGAAGGTTCGTGTTCTTCGTGAATGTCATATTTGTATTCGATATGAATGTCTGTGTATAGTTGTGACGATTCCTCATTTCTGTGTCTATGGATTATTCCCTCTAGTTTTATGTATTTGAATTTTGAAAGGTTCATTATATGGGGAAATTTTGCTTCTGTACGGTTTTGAGGAAAAATTGTCCTTTTGAAATCTATTTTCCTTTTTTGAGTGATAAGTACTGTAGAAGGATGAAAATATTATACTGCATATTCTCTCTCTATATATCTATAATTGCTCGAATGAGGTCACTCGAGATGTTGAGGGGGAGGTCAACTCAGAGGAGAGGGTATGGGAGGAATAACTCGAGTTTCCAAACTTCCCTGGTAATCTCTGTAGACTCAGAAGTGTTTAATGAGTATTGTAAATGTAAAACTAGTATAGTTGGTGCATGGGGGGATGTAATAGAGTATAATGGGAGATTATTTAGGGGGTACTCTGATGGAAATAGTGTGTGTGTGTGTGGGGGGGGCGTGAATGCACAATTTTCTTGCTGCCTGACTTGGAGCATGAGAAAACTCGTAGGAAAATACTAGAGTCCGTTACTCTTGAGTATTTTAATGGGAATATTGGAGGTGATTTGGATAAGGGTTTTCTATATTATTTTGCCCAGTTCGAATATGGGTTGGTGGTGCCCTTAAGCAACCTTGAGAAAGGCATCATGAACACGATCAAGGCGTGCCCTGCTGAGTTAAATGGTAACATATGTGAGGTGATCAATGTATGTGATAATTTAAATAGGAGGTGGGCCCATGAGGGGAATGAGAGAAGATTAACTCCTTCAGATGTGTTGAAGTATTATACCGTGAAATATGTCACTTCATCTGGGGATGCGTACTTCTCTTCCAGCTCGACCCGACCCCAATTTTTTTTACCTTAATTATGCTGGAAGAGTATGGAATGATAATGTGATTTAGGTGAAAGACGAGTGTCTCCAGCGAGCTGACGTAGACCCCATGGCTCTCAAATATAAAACTTTTAAGAAACGTAAGTAAATCTTACTAAGTTTGAACTGTGCATGTTAGTGCTCTATTTGATTATGACAATATTTGTGTTGTATGCAGATCCTCATTCTAAAGTAAAGAGAGGAGAATCTTTGATCAATATAGTAGCCTGAGAAGAAGTCGAGCTAGAAACTGTGCTGGGAAAACTTGAGATAAGTAGGCAGAAGAGGGTGAATAGTAAATTTGTTAAAGTCTAGAAGTCACAGGCGATGAGAAAAAGAACAGGTGGGATTTCATCTTCGGTGGTGTCTCAAATTGCGGTGGACAAAACAGGGGCCAGTGATTTGGCTTTTCCCTCATTTAGAAAGGTTCCCTTACCTGCCATGAAACCGCAGGCTGGTGCGGCTTGCTCGGGAACCACCAACAGCAAGGTTTCCAAGAAGAGAAACCTAAAAACATTTATTTCGACCTCCTTGAACACAGAAAGTATGGAGGTCGGGGGTGGTTTGAGAAAGAGGACAATGGACAATCCCCCTCGTTCGAACAAGCTGAAGGACGATGTTGGGGCATTGAGCATGGAGGATGAGCTGCTGGCTTTAGAAAATAAGTTTAAGATAGTAGTGTTGGAGGATGTTGAGAAGGTGAACTCCGTGGTGCATGATGAGTTGTGTAGGGTAAGTCCGATTGTCGAACTAGTGTGAGTAGTTATTTTCAAATTGATGTATAACGGTTTTTTGTAGGTTTTTTGCGTTATGAAAGGTATCTGCCTTGGCTTCGTGGAAGGGAAATCGGGGCTTAAGAAACAGGTTGCTCAGCTCGAGAAAGAGCTGGAGGAAGTAAAGAGGTAATCGATCATAAAGATTGCGGATTTCAAGAAGTCTTACCAGGCAGCAGTGGATAAGGTCGTGCTTGAGGCTCAGCAACAAAATAACAAGGTGATTGCTGCCCGGAATAATCTTGCTCAACACTTATAGGACGATAGGTGTGATTTTGAGAATATAAAAGCTATAAAAGAAGGGTGATCCGACGATGTCCCTGGGCTGGAAGGAGAGGAAGAGGCAGAGGTAAGGGGGACCTCGCGTGAAGAGGCTATGTTAGGGTTAAATGTTGTTTCCCCTAGTACATACCACGAAAACTAAGGAGCTGATGAATCTGAGAAGGTAGAGTAATATATATATATATATATATATATATATATATATATATATGGAATGTTTGTATCAGAGTCTATTATTGTTGTTGTCAAACTTTGTATGGGGATATATGTGAGTAGCAAAACTTTTGAGCTTTAGAAGTTGTTTGATATGGAAATTGTTGTGTATGGACTTAACGAACTGTGCACCCCAATTGAGGGCTTAAAAGAAAAGCTCGCTATGGAGAAAAATTATGTATATGCAGCAGCTCTACTAATTGCCCATACAGAGATTCATGTGAGAAAATATAGAGAACTTAGTGAAAAGTATTGGAGTGATTTATGTACAGCTCATTTAAGATGGGCCAAAGAGAAAATAGAGAAAGATGAGGTGGTTAGAAAATATAGTGGTAAGTAGTTATAAATTCGACCTTTCCTGCCTGGTGGTATTAGGGAAAATACACACCAGAAGCAACCAAAGACTTAATGCAATAGACCCTCTTTTAAGATGCTGAGATAGATAGTGTGAGAGGGTTAAAAGAGGCATACCTTTAAATATTAGAGGATCGTGGTATTCATCCCGATCCTAAGATTATTAAGTGTATGGCCACTAGAGCGAGAAATTTACATAACTTGAAGGCTACGGAAGTATCAGCTCGTTATAGTGTGTCAATAATATATATAACCGACGGTAAGAGATGGGAGTAATGTATATAAACTACTTTATGTATGAACTGTTTATATGAGAAACATATATTAGATAGTGTTCCATGTATTGAACTTGAAATCGAACTATTCTGCAGGTCGAGCATGAAGCTGCACGATCAAGTGAGGAAGATGCCATCAAATGTAATCACGAGTTTAAACTCGAATTAGATAGGGTTCAATAGGCATTGGAAGAGCCTGTAAATCAGTATGTAAAATTGGAGCTGAAGTTGAAAAAGTCAGAAGCGACGGCTAGCGAGCTGACTAAGTAGATCGAGAATAAAGAAGCTGAATTGGGTAGCTGTAGTGGCATATTCCCCAGATTCGACAAGGAGAAGCTAGTACAACCATGTCGATGGTATGTGATCATTCGAGAAATGTCAAGTGTACGCCTACAGATCTTGACCTTCTACAGTAACCATCATACTTGGTCAAATAGAGCCGTTGCAAGAAATCCGAGAAGTTTGCGCACCATCCACTAATATAGGAGACCAATTATTTGTAACTGCTCATATACATTATAAATACAGGCAAAACTTATGTGAAGGGGCATCCAAAACTCTATTATATTTCACTATCTACGTCTATTCAATCATTGAACAATTGTAATAACTAGCATATATTGGATTTTACCCTCAAAACCCTCCTCGAGGTTGTTGTTTTTCTCAAGTTTTACTGAGTTTCTATGTAAAATCTATTATGTTCTAGCTTAGAATTGTAACCTCCTTACTGAATTATTGGTAAAGTTTATCTTTCGAAAAACACGTCATTACAATTGGCACTATCTGTGGAAATTTTCTACTTTTTCTTTACCAAATACTCATTCTACCCAATCATTTTCATGACCAACATAAACCTCAGAAGTTCCTCCAGTATTCAGAGGAACAATGAGGATATTTCAGTCACCGTCCAGCCAGAAACTGCAAATTTTCATAATTTTATTATCAAGCTTCAGAAGTAGATGGAATTTGACAGAAACCAGCGACTAGAGAATCAGAGGATTCACGCTCAAGCACTCTGAGTTGAAAGGGATGAGAGAAGGAAGGCCCTAGAACAATAGAGCCAAACTCATCAAAAAGAAATGGAAAGTTTGCGAAGGTAACAAGATCAACTCACTAGTCGACAAGGATCACCTCTGCAGGCCCGACGTGATCATCGGTCGTGAGTTGTTCTGAGAGAAAGCCTACTAAGGGAAGAGAAAATTCAAACTTCCAGGTCTCAATCCAGGAACCCAGACAGAACATCTCGATATTTTGGCCTTATGTCGTTAGCATCAACAACCCAAAGAAGTCGATAAACACGTCATCAAACCCCACTGCTACCTCCAAGACGACCAGTTAGGGAGCGATTGGGCCCTGAAGGATAAGGAGATTTTGATCCACAAGCAGTGGCTGAACTAAATGCTCTCCAACAATTAATTACTTTAGACAACTTAAACAATAGGATTCAAGCCATACATTCAAAAATCCAAGTCTAAGATCTGCTCTAGATAGGATCAAGACTAACCCGATTTCCCCTCATCTCGAAGTCATGCCGATTTCAGACAACTTCCACATGCTAAAGTTTTACCAATATGCAGGCCTCACCGACCTACTCACCCAGAACCGTCATTTCAAAGCAGCCGTCGGCCTATACTCCAAGCTTGGTCATATGTTGTACCGATTGTTTAACATGAGCCTCAAGAAAGAGCCTCTAAGGTGGTTCTACACCATTCTCGAAGGTTCTATTACTAGCTTCACCTAATTACAATGACTTTTTGAGTCAAATTACGCACATGCAAGTAACGTGAGATAACGGCTGATTCCCTTTTCTTTTTTGAACAAGGCGCGAAAGAAACTTTAGTAAACTCTTACAAGCATTTCCTGCAAGAAATAAGGAAATTTGGGAATTTAGATCCCAAGATTGCCGTACCGGTATTCACCTCTGCTCTCCATTTCGATTATAAAGTTTGAGAAGAACTTACACTCCACAAGCCTAAAACTGTCACAGAGATGATCGATGTGGTTAATAACTATATCGAACTCGAACGATCTAAGAAAGATAAGATGAAAAGTTCTTTTGTTATCCATTCAAATTATGTTCTCTCACCGCCACACTCAAAACTAACAAACAATGTTACTGCCAAATGTAATGGGCACCACAACAACAACGTCAAACAAAAAGGCAAAAAACGAGACCGATCTGTCCCAGTCTTGCCTCCTATGACAACCATCCTATCAGCTATCTTACCGATATTAAGGGAAGATGAACTCTTTTGAGAAGCCCAAGAGATTCCGGATGTCCCAAATAAACCTCTATGCCAGTATCATAATGTCTATAGCTATGAAACTAGCAACTGTTACTTCCTTATACAAATTTTTCACCGTATTGTCTTGGTAGGAATGCTTCACGAGTATGTAATCGATGCCCAGAAGTTTCTTAAAGAAGAAACAAAAAGAAAATAAGCTGAACAAGGATAAGGCCAGAGACAAGCTCGACATCTTTATACGATCGCGATTGAGAAAGGCAAGAAACGAAAGAAAGATGATAGAATTACATCCTTCTGCAAGATGACATCGCCTGAAAAATTTGCCAAACTTCTTCTCAGTTTCAGTAAAACCAAACGTCCATATCATATTTCCTTCAAAGACTGCGATACCAGCCATGTCAAATACCCTCATGACGATCCATTAGTGATAATGCTCAAATTAGGACATGACTACACACACTCCTTGTCAACACTGGAAGTGCAGCTGATGCATTGTTCAAAAGAGCGGTTAACATTCTAGGCCTTAAAAATTTACTTAAAGCCTCAATAACAACCATCACAGGATTCAATGGTTCAAAGGAATCGGCCTTGGGAGAGATCACTTTGTTTGTTCAAATAGGGTCTGAGACCACCTTTGTCAAATTTATTGTCATCGATGCTAAATCCAAATACTTGAGGATCTCAGGGTAATGCTGGCTTCACTCCATCAAAGTAGTACCGTCGACATATTACCTTTTATTATGTTATCCAACTGATCATGGTATCTATGAATTCAAAGGGAGTCACGCTGTAGCGCAAATGTATGAGAATATCAACCACAAACTCTCATGCATCTAAACTCCTGAAAGCATAGCAATTATAGCAAGAACAACCTCTAACATTCGAGCAGCATAACACTGAAGCAGTTAAATCCGTAGAGCTCAATGGTTTGGGAAGAAACACTTTTATTAGATCTAAATTATCATCAGAAAAAAAGGAAACCCCACTTCAACTTTTAAAGATGAATGTTGATGTCTTTGCATGGTCATTTCAAAAGATGCTAGGAATTGACCCTTCCATTGCATGCCATAAACTAAACCTTGTATCAGGCAGTAAGGCTATAGTACAAAAGCGTCGTAACCTAGTCCCTAGGCTTCGAGAGGTGGTTAACAAATAAATAAACAAGTTACTTCGTGTTGGGTTCATTCGAGAAGCTAAATATCCAAAGTGGGTCTCGAACATTGTGGCATTCCTAAAAAGAATGGAAAAATTAGAGTGTGTGTTGGCTTCACTGAACCAAATAAGTTTATACCCAAAGATAACTTTCCACATCCTTTGATTTTTCACCTCCTCGACTCCGTAGCAGGACATGAACTTCTTTCAATGATGGATACGGCTTCAGGATATAACCAAGTCCCTCTTGCCGAATAAGATCAAGAAAAGGCTACATTTGTAACAAAAATGGGAATTTATTGTTACACAGTCATGCCCTTTGGCTTAAAAAATACAGGAGCCATGTACCAGCGACTCGTCTCAAGAATTTTTAAAGATCACTTGGGTAAAATCATGAAAGTGTACATCGATAACATGATCTACAAGAGCCTAAAATGAGAGGATCATTTTAGTACTCTTCAAACCATCTTTGACATCCTTCGAACATACCACATGAAGCTAAATCCTGAAAAATGCCAATTTGGAGTTGTATCTAAAAAGTTTTTAGGCTATCTAGTTTGCAAAAGAGAAATATTAATTGATCCATCGCAAATCAAAGCACTTATGGCCATGCCATCACCATGAACCAAAAAAGATATCCAAAAGCTTGTCGGAATGGTTGCCGCTTCACACAGGTTCATTTCAAAGTCTTCTGACCGATGCAAGCTTCTTTACCTCCTTCTTTGGGGAAACTCATCACCTATGATAAAGAAACAACTCAGGGAAATCGTCTGGATTCCAGAATGTAAATATTTTTTTCATGATCTTAAAAGATACTTGGGGGCATCCTCCTATAATGAGTACTCCTATTGAAGGCGAAGCGTTAACAATGTATTTATCGACAACAGATGACTCAATCAGTTCTGTTCTTATTCGAGAAGACAATGGAGTGGAAAAATTTCTTTAGACGTAGTTAAATCGTCTCGAGCTATCTTTATGTCATTATCTTTATCGACTAATTTCTTCTTAAATCGCCCCAGGTCGCTCTTGCTATTTGCCAAATCAGATTGAATTTGCTCCTGGTCATGCATTTTCCTGGCTAGGTCCCTTCTCAAACCTGTCACCAATCGATTCAGATCATCCTCTGATCTTTCTAAAGCCTGCATGCGGTAACAGGCCATGTCTGTCTCCTTGCTCTTTGCCAACAATGCATCATTCTGGTTTTTGAGTTTCGCTGCACGTTCTTATAATTCCTTGATCTCTTCTCGTCCTTTCTCTATTTCAGCATCCTTCTCATCGATTTTTCGAGATAGGTCGACAACTGTTTGCATCTCCTCAACATATTTAAAATGCACCTTCACGTGTTGATCTTCTCGATCTTCATTCGCCTCTCTCATCTTATCAAACTCTTCTACAAATTCTGGGTTATATTGGAGAGCTTCATCTTCGCCAAGGCGAATTGACCCCAATTCGACCTGCACATTACAAATATATTATATTAGTTCGATTTAGAACATCCAACACTACATTTCTCATGTCTGACAAGATATCTATTCTTTTAGCATTTACTGTGTACAACTAATTCTGAACTTAAGGTCAAAGTGTAATCTCGGGTGGATGCTCCATAACATATATTCGCAAGTCTAAAAGTGCGCATTCCTTATACTTGAGTATGTCAAAAATCTAAATTCTTTTATGTCTAGCACCATTTCAATGTCGTTTACCCCTAAATTGGTAACGAGTTGTTGATTTGTCTCTATATTTTATTCATTGCTTTTAGCCCTATAGTAATGCAGCATACAAATCAAAATTTCTTGCTTTATTCTAACCTGTAGCTCCGCTTGTGAAGACAACAGAGATGCTGAAGTCTCTCTCTCCTTGGCAAGCTCAACCTTTAACTCTTTTATTCTAAGGCGTATGTCCTTAAGTTCCTACAGTAAGGTTTACAGAAAGTAACTTAGCCTACAAAATTCTATCCAAAATATGTCCAACCAGTTACAAACATCTCACATATCCATATAATAATAGTACAATCATACTATCCAACCATCTCAATTTTAGTCTCCAGGTGCTCGTTATCATCCCCTTGGTTATTCCTCGCCGTCTGAGGATATACACCATTCAGCCCATCAACCACCCCAGCGGCATCATCTTCAAACTCTTCATCCTCTACCTCCACATAGGTATCAGCTCTAATGGCATCCACCTCCTCTTCCGAGTATCCTTTGAATATAAGTTGACTCCCAAGCCTGTCACGCTCAGCTCCCAACTCCTCCAGGTCCACTCTCACCTCCGCTTACAGCCTGTTAACCTTAACAACTTGGAAAGCCCTCAGCGCCTCTAGCCGTTTCCCCTCCTTGCTCAGGTTATTTTTTAGCTGAGCTATATTCCCTTTGAGCTCAGTATTTTTCCTCTTCAACTCTACCCTCTCCTCCTCAACCCTCAGGCAGATTCTTTTCATCAATCGAGTAGCTTGCAAAATAACAAATTGGCCTTATTGATTAGCTTAAATCATAGTACAAAATCTATCACAAATACATAATCGAGCATATGAGCCTGCCATTTTGCTAAACTCCTCCTCTCCACGGAGGGCTGCAAACCTGGCCTTCTCTTCAACCTCTTCCAGCCGTCCTCCATATCAGGTCGATCCTTAACGACCTTCCCACCAGATACTTCAGAAGGATCAACCCATCTCTTCTTCGCCTTCTCGGCGGTAACACTACTTCCCAAAGCTCCAGCAGCCGTATGACGCTTTAGCTGTTGCCTTTTGGGGAATGTTCGAGCTAACTTGCTTGACGTAATAGACTCAGGGAATCCCTTGTCCATTCTATATGTCTTCAACAAGCTCGCTTTCCTTTCCCCATCAGTTCCCTTCTTTTTGTTGCTATCAGCACTTGTCATTAGCTTTGTCGACTAGGATTTTAAAACCTTTTCAACTCGGCTGTTAACACGTTTCTTCCTGTTAATACCAAAATGATCTAATACAGCCTTGAACTTAGTCTTCTCTAGAACAACTTTATCCAACAATGACTCTTTCCTCTCCATCTGTGATTTGGGACCTGCCATACACAGGACATCAACATCAGTGAACATCTTTCAACTTCAACTATCAATCTTATACATTATACATTGTTATACTTACGTTGTTTTATAGTTCTAAACAGAAGTTCCATGGGTTCTTCATCATATCTCTGAAGGCAGTCACCCTTCACCCATATCACGTTATCATTCTAAGGTCGACCTGCAGAGTTCAGATCGATAAAGCGAAGTCGAGTTGCCTTCATACAAAAATAAGCCCCTCCACTTGGGATAAATCTTTTTAACACCATGAAACTACATCACATCCTTAGGGGATATCCTCCTCTCTCTGCCATGTCCTTCCCACCGTGAGTTCAAAGCTTCACAAACATTTATTACCTCCCACATGTTCCCATTCATTTGAACAGGACATGCACCGATAAGATTCATAATCCCTTTCGCCAGATTGCTAAGGGGAAGCCTCAACCCATACTCTATCTGTAACAGGTAACACAGAAAACCCTCTGAGAGTTCACTCCGAACATCCCCATTGAAGTACTCAAAAAAGATCGATTCATCTATACCCCTATCTCTCTTCTCCTTCCCCAAATCAGCCAATCAATAAATGTATTCCTCTCCCATTGCTATCCTTAAAATACCTACTGGCATACTCAATACAGTTCCCCCATCTACCTCCTATAGCAGCCTTAGCTTTATCGAACTCTCTAAATGCATCCGAGCGAAGGGGTAGGATTCCAATCTTCCAAGGAAATTTGGTAATTGATCAACACCTACTTATTCCTCACCTCTGGACGCTTCAATCTTAGACTCAGTCGCCCTACCAGAGGTCGATGCCTCACTTACAGGGGAGTTCCTCATCTCAGCAACAAGTAAGGATTTGTATCCTACATAATACTCCTCACGATCGACCTACACACAGGTCCAGGTATCTATTGTTATCTTCTATTTATATACGTCAACCATATTCAAATATACTTCATATCCCTCTTCCTTGAATCTACACAAGTTTTAGTACTATTTTTGCCTCTCTTTTACCTTCCTCTCTCACTGCTCTTCAAGTTTTCAGATATTGAAAAATGTTTGATTGACGAAGATGAAGCAGTATTTATATTTTCTCTCTCTAACTTTTGGCAGTTATTGAGTCTCGTACTCGCCATCCTCTTTTTTTGAACCAAGGCATCCATTCCACTATTTATGTCAGACGTCTTGCACCTTTTCGGTATAAACACTTTCCCATCATTACCTTTCCCCTTATATTTTAATATATTTTTATCTTTTTTTTCCAAATCACCCTCTGACCTCGCCCCACTCATATTGACTAACTCTTTACACGCAATCGAGTTTTCGCAACTTCTCATAAAAGACAAATTTAGAACCTTCCTACTTTTCTGTACATGCATCTTCTACTACTCTTATAGCAACAATGACATCATTTCCAAAGCTACCATAACAGAGTTTCAAATATTTTCAAATTCATTTTTACACAATAGTAACAGTAACATTCACACGAATAAAGGATTTATTCAATAATTTCTTTCAAATTTATTCAAACTCAGCACAATCCTATTCTATCACCGCTATTTTACACCCATTCCATGAACCTCACATATAAATGCATCAAAAATAGCCTTGATCACCTGGGGAACCACATCAAGCCAATTTATCTACAACAATCCTCATATTCTCAAATTCGGTCTCCACCTCTGCAATCAATCCAACCACCTCTTCTCAATCTACAGGATCCCTCACCAGTTCACAAAAACATACCTCATAGAAATAACGAGCATACTCAAGTTCCCTACCCCTTGCATCGAATCCTTCGAGTTGATACTCCCTCACTAGTAACTCAACATCATAACCAAACAATCTAAAAATCCTCTCCCACACTTCAGCGATCTTTATGGCTAATCGTCATTCAATGGCATGACGTATTCTCTGAGATCGAGTCTGCACCATCCTTATCTCTTCCCCATATTCAAACCTCATTCTACCCTTATTTATACATTTTTACTATACTTTCCCCTCAAATCGCGATATTGGTCTTTTATCTCATAACAAAAAACTAGAATCTTGAGAAAAATTATTTGAAGTTATCTCTTCCCTCGAACTCAGTCATTCCATAACTTACCAGGTCGAGCTTATTCTTTCCAGATTTATTCTTCTATCGACCTCTATAAGATGATCGAATTTTTGCTTTATAAATTTCCTACAATTTTTCTCTTCCACATTTCCAGCACGTAGGACGAATCATACTTACATCACAACATACATTTTTACACATATATATCTCAGTTCGAATGTTATAATAACTATAATTTCGGCACTCATACATTTCATTTCATACATTCTTCAAAACACTTCAGCTCGATTTCTAAAAACTATTTTATATCTACATCAACACAAGAAATTGGATGACAAATTTTATTCATGTCGAAAAAGATTGCATGTGCTTTTACAGATAATAAGTCTTTCATGTAATCGATCTCAGGTACTTTATAGATACCTAATCTGTCCAACACCCAACTTCAGGTATTTTACAGATAAAAAGTTTTTCAATGCTTTTACAAGTAACAGGTTATTCAGGCACTCCGACACATCAAATCCTTCAGTTCGTCCTGCTTAAGTAATTTTTTACCCTGATGCAAAGCAGAAATTAGAAATAATAAAAAACTTCCATCACATGAGTTTGGTCGAAGTCTAGTCGAGCTTCAAATGGAAACTATGCAAGCAGAAGACTCAGTAATACATAATCTGTTCAACACCCAACTTCAGGTACTTTTCAGATAAAAAGTTTTTCAATGCTTTTGCAAGTAACAAGTCATTCAGGCACTCCGAGACATCAAATCCTTCAGTTCGTCCTGCTTAAGTAATTTTTTACCCTGATGCAAAACAGAAATTAAAAACAATAAAAAGCTTCCCTCACATGAGTTTGGTCGAAGTCTAGTCGAGCTTCAAATGGAAACTATGCAAGCAGAAGACTCAGTGCTGGAGCCAACTCTTCAAATTGAAGGTCTTCTTAGTGCAATAAAGTGATGGAAATGCAGAAGCAGACTTCCACTGTTTGTCTCCCTCCTCCATTACCATCACTGCCTCCTCTAAAACCGCTACCTCCGCAGAGTTGGTAGAGATGAAGAGGGCCTGACCTTAGAAACCATTATAACACAAAAGATCAGCGCAATTGTACCACAGTCATGCCTATCCCTGTATCTGTCTCCCCAACCTTGTCCTCTACAAGAATGCTGAGACAAGGCCCAAAGTTGCTTGCCTGTTAAGACAACGTGGTGAAATCTTCATCAACAATAAAAATCCTCCTCAGCTTCAACCGCTTTGTCTGCCAACATACCTCTATACGTCGGAGGGACAGGAGCAGGAACAGGATCCTCCAGCGAGTGGTCCCCAAAAAATCTCAACTTCAACCTCTGTATTTCAGAAGAAATTTGCTCCTTAAGGGCCATCCTACTTGTTTTCACTATCTTCAGATTTAGCAGATAATTTTACAATAGATCACAACGTACTTTATCACAATCCACGGTGCAGGAACCCTCTATATAACCCTACATTTATTGTGCAGGCACATTTTCCCAAGCGTTATCATTGAATAAGACGTAACTCTTCAAACCCTAACCGTCACATCCATCAATTCCCATCAACATTCAATACACATACATCCTCCTTTGGCATGCGTATTTTCCATACAGTTAACAAACGTCATTACTTCTTTCAAAATTCAAACATCCAACCCGAATACACAAATACCCAGATTCTTTCTCAACCAAATCCACTCGTGATATTGGTTACGAGGGGGCGATTGTAGGGGCATATCCCTCGATCTCACCTAAAATCGAGTTGTCCCTAGTTCGAATTATTTCCATATCAGGCTCACGCATCCTCTACATGACTTCTTAGTCAAACATTGCCATATACTCCACGAATTGATAATAAACATGAGTCGAGCTTAAACCAAATTACCTAAACAAGTCAAAGCCACTTGTCTCTCATAAACTCAACTGTTACTCAGTCAACAGCCACTAACCATATTGTTCGGAGAACGTGCTCCCACCCGACGAAGAGCTGCGGAAGGGGCCTATATAAAGGAAAAGCTCCATAAGAGACAGGGGACAGGAAAAATATACGAAAAATCACGAAGAAGGTTATATCTTCTGAAATTTTCAAACACTCAAGAATTCTTATTCATAAGACCAAATATTTCTAAGTTTAGAGATAACTTGTAATAAGATATCGTCAGCCTCAAACAATAAAGGTTAATGTTGCAAAACCCTAAACACGAGGTCCTAGTTTTTTAACCTATTCATAGGTTTTCCATGCTAAATACCTATGTCATTTCCTGTTCACTAGATTGTAGTCACATGTACATTGGTGTTAGGACTAATTCCAGGCCACGTCGAACTCACGGAATTAGGCTATTACAATAGCGATCTTCAATTATTGTAACTTTTAGCTTTTTAATCCTTCAGCATTATGTATAAACTGTGTGTCTCTCTCTTGACCTATAAATCTTAATTATGTATTTCATGTGCTTTAGGGATGGAACTGCAGTGACATATTTATAGGTAGAGAGAGGGACCCTGTTTCCTAATCCATGCTTTAATCTCGATCGTCCATCACGATTGAGAATATTAGGAATTATCTATTTCTTTAATAAAACCTTCTAAATCCATTACTTTCTTATTAAATCAGAATTCTTGTTATTGGCCATATATTACGGGTTGATCATATTGAGTTAATTAGACCGACCGTAGGGAGGTCTCTTTACAATAGGAAGCAGTTTTTGGCTTTATCTGTCTAACTAAAGCTTTTTTACTTGATAAAATTACCTTTTTCCCATCAAATATTTACTCAACTAAAAGTAATCGAAAAACCTACTTTCTTTCACTTTTAACTACTTTTTTTCTCTCTCTCTTTCTGTTTCAATCCCAATAGGAATCCCTGCAACTTATTTGTAATCTCTGCAACTTATTTGATTGCCAAAATTCTAATTTTTATTTCATTAATCAGTAGACTAAAAGTAATCGAAAAGCCTACTTTCTTTCACTTTTAACTACTTTTTTTTCTTTTCTCTCTCTCTCTCTCTTTCTGTTTCAATCCCAATGGGAATCCCTGCAACTTATTTGTAATCCCTGCAACTTATTTGATTGCCAAAATTCTAATTTTTATTTCATTAATCAGTAGCTTGTTTTAGATTTTCTAAGATTTCATTCTCTCTAAAATTAATCTCTCTCTTTTTTTTTCTCTCTCTAGAAATTAGATTGTAAGAGAAATGATGTTGAGGGTTTTAAGGTTTGAAAAAGAAATAGGGGGTCTTATGGGGTTGATTTTTTTTCAAGATGATGGTACCAATGAATTAATGATATGATGTTATGTTACAGTGGGTAAAAAGTTAGGCCCTGCTTGGAGCACAATTAAAAACCATTTCACAAGCTAATTTTGCCAGGTGATGGGATGAAAGTTAACTACTTTGTCACCAGTTCAACCATTTCATGAAAATATGAGTTCATTTGGTTTAAAGTAAAACTATGTTTAAACTCTTAATTGTTCAGTATAAATGATGATTATAACTTTAGAATCTCAAGTTATTTGATATACGTTTGGTGATTGTGTTGTGAAAAATTCAATAAAAAAAACTTCTGGTCAGTCCCACCGGTACCTGGTATACTTGTATATTTATATATATTCTTAATATTCCAACACTTCTCACTCGTATTGGTACGTAGGGTTCAAATATAATATTGTTCAAGGTTTTATATTATTAAATGAATATCTATTTATGGGGAAAAAAATATGTGGTGAAATGAATAAAATTTCTTATCGGCACTATGTAAAGGGTGTAATAGTTGGGATGTCCATTTGCGTGTTATGATTTTAAGAATCCAAGCCGGACTTCGAACATTTTCCCTTAAATTAACTTTCATCATTTCCATAACTCGATGTACATAGGTAGAGTGGATTTTTTTTTTCACCGTCCATGAGTCTGAGATACTTATATATAGGATCCAAAATATCTACAGTTCGCGCCACTGTATTCAAAAATTTGGAGTCTGCAATGATATTAACGACCTCTCTTGCTTATGATGTACGTGATTACTTCCGCTGCAACCACTCACTTGAGGTAAACATTTGGCGAAGATTCTTATTTTTGCCGAGTAGGCTTTTAATTAAGAGAAATATAGTTTGTTGTAAATCGAGTCACTGCAGGTCTTAGTATATCACCACCGTACTTTTCTCTCATCATTGCAAGAACCCTACAATATTTTTCAAAATATAACAATAATTATTATGTAAATATTTAAATGAAAATATACAATGTCAATGTACTATACTTACCGACCATGGTTGTATATATACTTCGTAATCTTGCTTGTCTTTGCTATTACATTCTTTATCGAGTCTTTACCAAGATCTTTCAAAATTAGGTCTATACAGTGACATGCACATGGAGCCCAAAAATATCTTATATTCGTCATCTTTCATCAGGCTTTGGCCCACTTTTTTGAATGTCGACCCTTGGTCAGTAATGATCTACACAATATTCTCCATCCCGACTTGATCAATCACATCTTTAAAGTGCCCTAGCAAGAACTTGTGATTGTTTCTCAATTGGAGGCATCAACCGACTTTAAGAACACTATTTTACCGTTATAATAAACCATAAAGTTGATAAGTGACATTCTTGCTGTCTCTATCTACCCATCACTCATTATGGTTACACCACAAGTCTCCCGAACCTTGCGTTGACATGTAATATATGTGTCAACTTTGTCTTCAATGTCGTCAAGTAATGGGTTCATCACCTCATCTACACTAGGTATTTCAAGATTTTGACCGCACTTCCCACCATACTCAAAAGTTGTTTTTGTGTATGGATTCTTTATAAAACCAAGTGGAGAGTACCCAACATAATGAATCATACAAGCAAACATTCCCTTAACTTTCTTGACCCTCGAAGTTTTTTTGACAATCTGCTCTATTGTAGGCTGAGTACCTACGCCACTTTGTAAATGTGGGTTAACACGAGGTATCCTCGCAGTGTAATCCTCAATTGGGGATTGATAATAAGTCTTGCTCGAAGTTGTCCGTAGCGTGTCTGACTACTATCACCTGTGTTGTATCTGTAGTAGCCTACTCACAGCCTTCCAAGACTAATTGAATACTCGAAGGCTACATCGAAGACTACCAAAGACTCGATGCCCAGGGAACCAAAGACATATGGTTTACCCGACTAACCGAACACTCGAAAGCCACATCAAAGCTTACCTAAGACTCGAAGTCTATTATACTCAAAACCACTTGGGCACAGGTCCCGCACGAAGCTTTCCATGACTAATTGATCACTCAAAGCCTACTGCAAGATTCGAAGCCAAAGGCATTCATGCAGCAAGCAGAACCGAACACAAGTTTCAAGATGACTTTGGCCATATTAGTGTATGGTTGAAGGTAGACAAACCAGACAGATAGCTTAGCATACAATTTAGGGCAGCTACAGTGGCAGAACAGACCTTCCATACAGGACAGCTGCGCCAAAAGGGTATACATGTAAGACAACCTCTTTATGGCGACTCATCATTTCCCGTCTTCTATAAATAGGAGAAGGGAGCCATCATAAAGGGGTTAGAAAAACTTAGCACAAGCCTCCCATAAGATTAGAAATCTTCAAGAATACTCGAGCTCCGACTAATCCAAACTGTAATCTCATAGATATATTCAGTTCCCCTTTCAAAATCCTCACTAGAGGTCGTGGTGAATCCTATTTCTTGGACTCCACGCAAGTACATCCACATAGTATAACCTTATATTGCTAGTCGACTTACGTAGATTAATCTCAATTCCACGGTGTAAGGGCACAAACTCCCCTCTACGAGATTACACTCTTACATTTAGCACCGTCTGTGCTATACCCACTATCCTTAATCTCTTTTAACTTTACCCATATCCGATGACCCCCACCCTCCATTCCACTTCAGCCATTGTTGATACCCCTACTGACGGTATTGCCGCCCAGCTAGCCCTCAAAAGCCACTAGTTCGCTCAAGCAAAAGATCGTCACACCAACTAACTTTGCCTCGAACACGAAGACCGCCGTCAGGAGCTTGAAACTAGACGGAAATGCCGTTTGGAAGAAAATGACAGACAATGCCGAACTCTCAATGAGCTACGCCACACAGTTCGGGAACTACAACAGAAACCCAAGATACCCTTGTGCATTCCTGAGCCCCTGTACCCTCGCACATATCTGCCCGTGCGCCACTGGGCCGCCACCCCTATGCTGAGGTCCTATCGATCCACCTTGGTACCGAAGGTGTCCTCACTAACATACCTAAAGGTTTGATACTCATTGGCATCCCCATTTTAGATGAGTCATCCGACTCCACTCTCTAAACTTCCTGATACCCCCAAGGCGCCTACCCTGGAATGCCTGGGACAATGCAGTGCCGAGCACACTCCCAACCTGTGACCCTACCGCCCATGACCTCAACGTTATCCCCCTTAAGCAACCTATCTTACCCAAAAGGAGCTCAACCAGAAAATCTACGCTACCATCCACATCAGTGCATGCCCCACTCCGAACTCTTGGAGTCGCCTTAATAATCTATCTGCCCGAAGCTCCTTATTGTCGAGGTACCTCCAAACTTCCATATCCCTAAAATTCAAAAATATTAAAACACCGACCCTCAATCCCATGTACGCGAGTTCCAAAGCTCTTTAAGCCTACACACCTTCGCCGACAACATCCTTTGTCGAATGTTCCCTATCAGCCTTCTCGACAGCCCCCTCAAGTAGTACCATAGCCTCCCCAATGGGCCCATTCGATGCTTTAAAAAACTATCCAATTTGTTTATCTCTCATTTTTCCTTTAAGAAAGACCGCAAAGTCCGAGTAGATGTCCTCTTTAACTTCAAGAAGACACCCGCCGAAACACTTAAGAACTTAAATAAACATTTCCTCGACGAATCGTACAAAATTGAGAACCTCGATTATGCGAATGTCGTGTTAGCTTACTCAAATGCATTACCCAACCACAGCCACGTCAAAGAATACATCATCCTCCAAAATCCCCAAACCCTCGAAGAGATGATGTCCAAAGTAAATTGATACATTGACCTCGGGCGTCTCCACGAAACTAATCGCCAAGGACAACCCCCCACCAACAACCATAATAAGCCACGATAACCAAACATAACCATGGTCGCTGCCATCTACAATGGAACCAACAACCAAAAATATAGTATTTTTGAAGGCCAATCTACCGAGCCTCATAAGAAGCGACCCATGCCAGTCCTACCCAAACTTACTTTCCCCATCAGTGCCATACAACCAATCATCCAGGACGATCCTATTTAAAAAACCCCTCACCCCATCAAAGTCTAGAAGGATGAACCATATTTCCAGAACCACAAATATAACTGTCATCCTACTAGCAAGTTTTATGCGTTCCAATGTTCACTAGAGATGATACTCAAAGCAGGGTGCCTGTACTAGTATATCGTCGATCTCCCCAGTTACCTTGATAGGTCGTACCTCAAGCCTCATGCCGCTCTGAATATAGGACCCGATAAGGTATACATCTTCCAAGCCCACATGATCGAAGTCAACAATATTGATAGCAGTCACATCCGAAGCAAACGAAAGCAGTTCGAAGAATGTTGTAAACTTACTTACCAGTAAAAACTCCCAGTCCTCCTATCCGAATCTAGTCATCATCCTTAACCCGAAGGTATATCCATCATCGAGTGTGACATCTCTCATGTTCATTTTCCTTATTCTGACCCCTTAATCATCATGGTTAAGGTCGAACACCTGGTCCTCCACACAATGCTCGTCGACACTGGAAGTACGGTTGATATGCTTTTTCTTTAAATAGTCAAGGCTATGCAAAAGACTAATCTAATCACCCTAGTCAATGTAGAACTAAAATGCTTCAATGGATCAACAAAGGTCGCCGTAGGAAGAATTAGTCTCCCGGCTGTCACCGCAGGCCCAATGGTCTTACAAACCAACTTCCTGGTCATCGATAAAAAATCAAAATACCTTGGCATTTTGGGCCGTGATTGGCTTCACGCCATAAATGCCATACCTTCGACCTATCATCAAGTTCTGCGTTTCAGCACCCCATGTGGCACATGGGACATGAAAGGGTCCTAAATATTTGCTTGATCCTGCGAGCATCCAGAAATCGATCTTACACGGAAACTGGTCAAACCATAACAATCACAGCAACTCTCCCTCCCCAACCCATCGATCGTATACACCAACTAACCAACAATGTATATTGAACTCAATGGCCCAGGTTGAGGCACATTTATTGGCAGCTTGTTGACAGATGATGAAAAACTTCACATTACTGCTTCCTTTGATCTAATAAAGATGTCTCTGTCTGGGCATTCTACGAGATGCCAGGAGTCGACCCTACCCTCGCCTGTCACTGCCTCGATCTTTTACCCAAGTCCATGATGGTCAAACAAAAGAAATGTACCCTAGACCCGAGGATTCGAGAAGCAGTCAACCTCGAGGTCGAAAAGCTTTTAGCCGTAAGATTCATACGCGAAGTTAAATATGCTGATTGGATCTCAAACATCATTGCCTTACCCAAAAAGAATGGCAAGATCTGAATTTGCGTCGACTTCACTAATCTTAACAAACACAAACCAAAGGATAGTTTCCCTTTCCCTATCATCTCAGTACTCCTCAATGCCACGGCTGGCTATAAACACCTCTCAATGATGAACGTAGCCTCTAGTTATAATTAGGTACCCCTTCTTCCTGAAGATCAACTTAAAACTTCTTTTATTATCGAACAAGGGCTCTACTGTCAATGTAATACCCTTTCGGCTCAAAATTGCGAGTGTAACTTACCAGCGCCTCATTGCTATAATGTTCAAATACTTGCTTGGCAAGTCAATCGAAGGCTATATTAATAACATGCTTTGTAAGAGCCTCCACAAAATTACCCATATACAGGACCTGGCCAAAGTTTTCTCTATCCTTTGATCATACCAAATAAAATTAAATCCAGGCAAATGTTAGTTCGATGTCTCATCTGGAAAATTCCTTGGCCACCTCATTAGTAAACGAGGTATTGAAAATGACCCCACCTAAATTAATGCCCTTATCGATATGCCCTCTCCTCAAATAAAGAAAAATGTTCAGAAGGTCAAAATAGTAACCCTTAACCGATTCATTTCCAAATCCTCTAATCGTTGCGCCTGGTTATTTTCCCTTTAACGAGACCAAGGCGCCCACAGAACCAGAAAGAAAAACCCCAACATCAATTGGACATTTGAATGCGAACAAGATTTCCTCGAACTAAAGACTTACCTTGGCCAACCACCTTTCATGAGCACCCCGGTCGAAGGTGAAATATTTTTCTTCTATCTAGTAGTTACCGACGAATCTATCAACTCTGTTCTTATTCGAACAGAAGCAGCCATTGAAAAACTTGTCTACTTCATCAGCAAAACTCTAATACTAGCCAAAACACGATATACCAAACTCTAGAGACTTATTCTTACCCCCGTCTACACTTCTCGAAAGCTTAAACCCTACTTCCATGCACGCCATATACGTGTAATCACTAGCTACCCCCTTCGAGAAGTCCTTGCCAAGAAAGATAAATCCTGACGGGTACAATAATGATCAATCTACTTTGGTGAGCATAATAACACTTTTGAGAAACATGTATCCCAAAAAGGCCAGGCAGTCGCCGATTTCTTGGCTCACTTCTCGGTCGAGGACACAAAGTGGAAAGAACACGAATACAACCTACCCGAAGATCAGCCAAAACATAACGATCCTTGGAACCCTAATACAGGATGGTGTCTCTTCACAGATGGGTCTGGATCCCAAACAGTTTTGGGATATGTATTATACTGGTCACACCATCTAATGACTGCATCAAAAGACACTCAAACTAAGCTTTAAATGCACCAACAACGAGGCTGAATACGAAACTTTGATTCATGGTCTCGATCTAGCCCTCGAACTCGGAGTCCCTCAACTAGCCCTCTTCATTAACTTATAGCTCGTCCAAAGACAGTATACCAGCAAAAACTAGGTAAACAGTCGCAGGGTTGAGTATGCAGCGCTCGTCCGCCAACGCATGAACCATTTCCATGAAAAATCTTCGATCACACATTACCCTCGAGGTAAAAATAGGCACGCCGATGCCCTCGCTTACATTGATGCAATGCTTGGACAGTCTAAACCCTGAAAACTCAATATCGAAGTACTAAAATGCCCAAGTATCGACCTGATAGAAATCAATACCATTAATACTGGGGGCAAGAGTCTCGATCCTAAAGACTGGCAAATGCCCTTCCTTGCGCACTTCAACCATTCTACCTTACCCGACGGGGATGACCTCAGAGCACAATGAACTTCTTAATTTGGGTAAACCTAAGTATCCAGTCAACCCTTCCACCTGACTGATACTTGGGGGCGACCTTGAAATTTTTTCAAAGTTTAGATTCGGGCAAACCCGAGTGACACGAATAGTTAAAAAACTAAATACTCAAGGGCGACATCGGGGACGACCACGTCTTGCTTCATTAAAGATCGAACTCGCAGATAGAGATACATGGGGGTGACCTCGAAGCTCAATCAACTCCTCAATTCGGGTAAACCTCAAAACCCCATCACTACAAAACCCCCGACATATAATAGCATTAAAAACATAACATTTGGGCATGATGTTATCAATTGTTCACATCTTATAGCATTTATAATATTAGCGCTATAGTACATCATACTCAATACTAAAAATTGAATTTATCGTGGGCAGTTGTTAGTAAATACTTTTGAAAGCATTCTCTTATGCTATGGTAATTGCATTCGCTAAAAAATCGCAAGTCAAATTTTGATCCAAAACTCGTTTAACCAGCTACATTTGTTTCATAACTCTTAACCCTATCTTTTTTAATTCCTTGGTTCATCTAAAGCCTCTCCATCTTCCTTGCCGTAGATTCTCTAATGGCGTTGATCATGCATCTCTCTCTCTTGGATTTTATTTCTAGCAATGTCGATACGAGATTCATTGATAATAGGTTACTCAAAAAGATTTGTAAAATACTGCTTTGAGCTATTTGGAGATTATGATACAGGATAAGATCAGACTAGCACACAAACATCACAACTCTCAGAGTTTTACTCTAAACAAACACATATTTTATAATCAAACTTGAATAATGATCTCTCACACCACACACTAATACCTTTAAATAGACTTAAAGTGACTCTTGGACTCTATAACTCACAACCTTAACTCACACTAAATAAGACTCTTAGCACTTGTAACTCCCATACTTAACTCACACACTCAAAACACTTATAACTCCAATACAATCTAAACCTCATACTTAATACTTTGTAACTTCACCATCTCCTGCATCATTCCCCTCCGGTTGAGAAAAATTTGCCCTCGAATTTGACACATCATCGTCAGAGGAATTGCCATAAGAAGGAAGAAGATGTTTCACATTAAAAACGTCTGAAGTACGAATATGATTTGGCAATTGCAACCGATTAGCATTTGAATTGATCTTCTCTAATACTTCCAAAGGACCGATTTTTTGAGAACCTAACTTGTTATAGTCACTGGCAGGAATTCGATTCTTTGTAAGAACACCCAAATAAAATCTCCAACCTCAAACTCAACATGTCTTCGATGACGATCAGCTGTAGTCTTGTACTTGGAATTAGAATCAAGTAAATTATTCATGGTAGTAGCAAGCACATCCTGAATTTGTTTAATGATATCCTCGGCCGTTCCATGAACTTGTTTTAAATCTGGAGCAGGAGCCAAATCAATAACGGAGTGAGGATTAAAACCAAAAACAATCTGGAAAGGACGGAAACCCGTGCTCCTATTAACTGAACGATTGAAAGCAAATTCTGCCTGAAACAATTATCGATCCCAAGTCTTGATATTCGAACCAGCCAAACTTCGTAGCAAATTTTCCAAAGAACGGCTCACCACTTCCATTTGACCATCTGTTTGTGAGTGATAAGCACTACTAAAGTTGAGACTAGTATGCACAAGCCTCCATAAGCTTTTCCAAAAGTAACTTAAAAATCGAGTGCTCCGATTGGAAACAATGGACGTGGGCAGCCCATGAAGACGATAAACCTCTTTGAAAAATAGTTGAGCAACATTGACCACGTCCGTGGTTTTCTTACAAGCAATAAAGTGACCCATCTTTAAAAATCTGTCAACAACCACAAAGATTGAATCCATACCTCGCTGTGTACGCGGCAACCTAAAATGAAATCCATGCTAACGTCAGACAAAGGGCGGCATGGAACTGGTAATGGCATATATAATCCTTCATTTGTAGCCACACTTTTTGAAACTTGGCATATATGACAACGTGCAACAAACTTTTGAACCCCTTTATGCAGGTTAGGCCAAAAATAAGAATTGTAGATTAGCTTCAGCGTTTTGTCCCTCCCAAAATGAACTTTACCGTGCAATTCTTTAATGATTTGGAAGCGTAAACTGCACACAGGAACACATAATTTCTTTCCATTGAAGAGAAAACCATCTTGTAAAAGAAAATCAGACCGCTTCCCTGATTTAATATCAGCCACCACAAGAGAAAAATAGGGATCATCTTCGTATAAATCACGAAAAGTATCGAAACCATGTATTTGTGTCTGCAAGGTAGGGAGTAGCAAAACACGCCAACTAAGAGCTTCTGCAACACAATTATGCGTACCAGATTTATGCTTGAGCACAAAAGTATAATCCTGCAAATAATTTGACCAGCGAACCTGTCGATTGCTGTATTTATCTTGTGTACTAATATATTTGAGAGCATCATGGTCAGTAAATAACAAAAATTCTGCATGAATCAGATAATGCCGCCAATGTTTGAGTGTCTGGATAATCGCATAAAATTCCAAATCATAGGCGCTGCAATTTTTGTTTGGCGCCATGCAACTTTCACTGAAATATGCAATCGGTTTCCCATTTTGACTGAGAGCAACACTAATTCCCACCTTAGAGGCATCAATATGAACCTCAAAAGGTAAAGAAAAGTTTGGTAAATATAGAATAGGAGATGTAATTAACTTTTGCTTGATTTGATTGAAACTCTTCTCTGCAACATCAGTCCAATAAAATTTACCTTCTTTCATGCAATCTGTGATAGGCGTTGTGATGGTGTTAAAATTTAGAATTAATCGTCTATAAAATGATGCAAAACCGTGAAAACTCCTAGCCTCATGCAAAGTTTTTGGAGTAGGCCATTGCTTCACCGCTTCTACCTTAGTTTGATCCACTGATATATCATCCTTTGAAATCACATATCCGAGAAATAAGACGTGATTGGTACAAAAGGTATACTTTTGAGGTGCACAATAGAATTGCTCGGCACGTAAGACTGATAAAACCTCTCACAAATGGTGTAAATGAGACTCCAAATCGGTGCTATAGATCAAAATGTTATCGAGATAAACTACCACACATTGACCAATAAAAGGTTTTAACGTTTGGTTCCTGACTCGCATAAATGTGTTCGGTGCATTCGAAAGGCCAAACAGCATTACTAGCCATTCATACAAACCGTCTTGAGTTTTAAATGCGGTTTTCCATTCATCCCCAATTTGAATCCGAATCTGCTGATAACCGCTTTTCAGATCTAATTTGCTGAACACCGTTGCCCCATGTAATTGATTCAACAAGTCGTCGAGTTGAGGCATGGGGAACCGATACTTAATTGTTTTCTTGTTAATTGTACGGCTATCGACACACATGCGCCAAGTACCGTCCTTCTTTGTTGTGAGTAGATCCAAAACGGCACACGGACTAAGGCTTTCTCGGATATGACCTTTCACAAGTAACTCCATAACCTGTCGTTTCAGCTCGCCATGTTCCCTTGGACTCATACGGTAATGGGGACGATTGGGAAGAGAAGAACCATGAACAATATCAATATGATGTTGTATGCCCCGCAAAGGAGGTAAACCATCAGGTAACTCTATAGAAAAAACATCTTGAAACTCGTCTAACACGCCCTGAACACAAGTAGGACTATCAACAACAACGACACCAGGACTCCCCATCAACAGATAAACCATTCCAGAATGCTCCATCACCTCAACAAACCTCTACATTGTTAAAAGATTTGACGTCTCACCCGTCTTTGGTTTTGGCAAAATGTCTTTGGCAGGCATGAGTATAATACGAACAGAATCCACCAAAAAACTATGTGTATTTTTCTGACTATCATGTGTAACACTCCTGTCAAATTGCCACGGCCTCCCCAGCAAAAGATGACAAGCATCCATCATGACCACATCACACCATACTTTATCTTTATATTTTGAACCGATGGAAAAGGTCACTAGGCAACGCTTAGAAACAGTTACCTCAGTTCCTTTGGTTAACCATGAAAGCGTGTAAGGTTTAGGATGTTTCTCTGTCACCAACTTCAGTTTCTTTACAGCTTCATCAGAAATCACGTTCTCGTAACTCCCCGAATCAATAGCAGGACGACAAACTTTTCCCCCAATTGTACACATAGAGTGAAAAATATTATGGCGCAGCCGCTCATCACCATTATCCTCTTTTGGAGTGAAACAAATCCTTCGAACTACTAACAACTTACCGCGGTCTCCATGGACAAGTTCCTCTTCCGGGTCATCAACACCTGTATCGAATATTGGAGGATCGTCATAATCGCCAGATTGTTCTTCTTCGATATCATCATATCAATAAATAAAGCTTTACCCGAATGACTATTCTTTTTACAATCTGTTGCAATATGTCCAAATTTGCCATAACGAAAGCACTTAAGATTTGACTTGGTCCTTAGACTTACACCTTGCTGATAGGTAGGCTTGTGCGATGGTAAAGTGTTAGGATAATTTTCCCACTTGTAGTCAGATCCAACAACGCTTCCACTCCTCCGGTTTAATTATTTTTCTAAACTTAAGGCTCTCTGATGTGCTTCTGAAACAGACCAAGGATCAAATAAATTCAAAGTATCTTGAAAGTTTTGTCTTAAACCCTCAATGTAACAAGAAACCAGCTGCTCTTCCGTCTCCATCAAATCTGCACGAGTAATTAACTGGAAGAATTCCTTGGTACTTGTCGATGATTTTGAAGGCGATGATAAATTTCTCGAGCATAGTTATAGGGCAAAAATGCAACACGCATGTGTTTCTTTAATTTCTCCCAAGACTCGATTTTTGATTTATCTTGCCTACTTCTTGTACTTTTAATTTGTTGCCACCAAGCTGCAGCCCTTCCTCGAAATCTAGTCACAACCAGGGGTACTCTTTTGAGATCAGGAACCTCCTTAAATTCTAAAATTTCTTCCACAGTACATAACCAATCGATGAGTTTATCAGACTGTAAATTACCGTGAAATTCAGGAATTTTAATTTTTAACCCTGATTTCCACCTCCTTGAATCTCGCGGACGTCGAGCTCCATGTGGAATGAAGTCCTCCTGAACTAAACCACGTCGTCGAGCTGCACGAGGGACATAGTCCTCTTGATCAACATCAGCAAAAGGGTTTTCAATCTCTTCATTAGCCCACTCATCCATAACAGGGGATGGGGCTGCTGCATAGCTGCCATTTGGCTGGTGAGCGCATCAACCTACCGTTGGAGTTCGGTCATACTATCTTGTTCCACTACATCGTTTTAGGGGATGTCACGAGTGACATGACCACGCAAATTTCTCCCACGCGGCATGCCTCAGAGCAATCTTTGCTCTGATACCAACTGATGCAGGATAAGATCAGACTAGCACACAGACATCATAACTCTCAGAGTTTTACTCTTAACAAACACACATTTCATAATCAAACTTGAATAATGATCTCTCACACCACACACCAATACCTTTAAATAGACTTAAAGTGACTCTTAGACTCTATAACTCACAACCTTAACTCACACTAAATAAGACTCTTAACACTTGTAACTCCCATACTTAACTCACATACTCAAAAAACTTATAACTCCAATACAATTGAAACCTCATACTTAAATGCTTTGTAACTTCATCATCTATCAGATTATATTCAAGCTCTTTCACGTGATTCTTTCTTTTCACTCTATCTCTGTATATATATAAAAATTCGGAAGCATTGATTTGTAAGATTTTTAAATTGTCACTTAAATTAACAAAATGCCCCTATTTTGTTCACTCCAATCTCAAATCCTTCGCAGATTTTCAAGTTCAGTAATAGTATTCTGGTTATCTTTACTTGTTGCTAAATCAGAAGAATGTTTTAATTGCTTGAACACAAAGTTTCATGTTTAATTATACTGGGGTTATGTTTGATTAAGTAAAATTTGATTTAGGCTTGGGGTTTAAATTAGGGGGAAAATGCAAAGTTCAGGGATTTCATTTATGTAGTAGGAGGAAATGGGTCCTATATAGTAGGCATCAAACACTTTCCAATAAAGAGTTGTCGCTTTGCCACGGTTGATTCGATTTATTTGTCATAGAAAAATGATTCTCTTGCGGAACTTTTTCTCATAGAAGGTACAAGCGAAGAACGGTATGAAATTTTTTAAGGAGATGATGTTAACATATTCAGGCATATTTTCTGACATAGCAAAAAAAATTGTACTTATGTTTTGGTGTTTTTTAATACTATGTGTTTGATATTTGGATTTTGTGAATTGAAGTCATTAATGTAGTGTGTTTTGCTGATTATGATTTGCTCATTTTGTTTAATTTTGCTAAGTTTCGTCGATTTAATTAGAGAACAACTGAACCTGATAGATATGATATTTCTCTGACATTTTATCAAATAAGTTATGACAAACATGTAATTGGCCTTCATCTCCATGTGAATTAAAGTAATGCGGAGTAGCATTTCATCTTACAAGTTGAAACATGTTGCTCGTGATTTGTATATTATGTATGAAAATAATGTGAGAGTGAGTGAGAGTGAGAGTGAGAGTGAGAAATGAAAATGTGTCAAGGCTAGTTAAGAAGATTGAAGGGTATCCATTTTCCTGTGTGATTTGATGCATTTGTAATTGTAGGGTAGTACTACAAATTTTTAATTGGGTGCGGGCTTGAAAGCAAAATAGAGAACAGGGTGACGTCTGGTGAAGGAGAGGTGATAGGTTACTCTGTGCTTTCACATGTATAATGATCATTCCTAATCTAGTCAACTTACACTTTATACCGGTACATGTTAGAATAGGCTTAGTAACTTTTGTATTTGTGTTTTGGTCAAATTAGGAATTTTTGAATCTAGAAAAGAGTATCGTTAAATCTTTTATGTCTTAGATCAGAGCGCACAAAACCATATCCCTAATAGCAGATTTCCAATTGCATTGCATCTTTTGCCATAAATAGCCAAAGGGATATGACAGAGGATGCATTTCCTGCACTCTTTAGCAGTTTCTGCGTGTCCTATAAAATCACAAAAATTCGTAAAAAAGTGAATGAAGATTGCCAGAAGATCCTGAAGCATTTTTTTTGCCTACTGTTATTTACGCTTCTCTTTATCCTTTTTCTACACATGCTCATTGTTTTTGTGTCCTAGATATTGATTTTTAACATAAGGAGGCATAAAAATATTACATTTATAGTTTCCATGCATTACAGTTACTTCAATAGACAGAGTTCATCAAACAAGCATTCTCCCATTCTCAAAGTTCATCAGTTGTAAAGCAACTCAAACACAAATTTGCTACCCATACTAGTTTGATTCTGAATGAAAATAAAAAAATTTTTAGTAGAAAGTAAACAAGTCTCCGAAATCTTTCTCCCATATATCTGACATGCAGTCGACTTCCCAGTACACTATCAGGGAGTCTGGAAATAGAATAGGTAAATATATTTCATATGGACTTGACCTCTTATCAGTAACTTTAATAGTTTACTAATTCGCCATCAATGTGAAGCAATCATGAGGGAAGTCAATAGAAGGGAGAAGCAAGCTGGAAGATTTTGACTCTTACATGAAGGTGATAATTCTTAAACCAACCATAGTATATACTTAAGTATCTTATTAGCTGATTTGACACTGTAATAACAAGCCGTTTTTATTAAAGGACTAGAGGGGACACTTCAACCAAATTTCATTCTGAAGGTAATGATTACTTGCACCAAAGATGAAATTTGGGATACCTTATCTGTTTTGAGTCATTTTATATTATAACCATGGACTCAGATCCTTTTTACGCTCTCTTAGAAGCTTCTCGTTTCGCGGCACATTGGTTATCATTTTGCAAGATATTCAACATGGAGCCTAGAGTGCCAGAAGTTTATTTTGCCGAGAAATCTGAACCCCGTAATGACCGTCAATGGCTAGCCATGAAGGTATGTGTTATTCAGCCTAAAAAAATACACTAGTACATAATTATGTCTTTGAATGTTTTTTTTCCAGAAACTATATGAAGAAATGAAACAAAGGATTGAAGCAGAAGTCAAATGTGGTACGATTTCTGAAGAACTAAGGAAATCACATGAAGGATTCTCTGAATGGAGCTCCAGAGTTAAAAAAGGCAACAATCAAACAATTTTTCATCTACTTATTTTGTAATTCGAGTTAAAAGTTTAGAATTTGAGTTCATGGGCTTAATTACCTATGTGGTATTTTAAGGGTTAACTTTTCTGTAGATATTGATCGACAGACAGAATAGAAATGCAGTGGATAATGAAGAATATGCATTGCCATCTTTGGTATACTTGGCACGTGAAAAAAGATCCCAACATCCTCATAACTTCAAAGCTGGAGCCATGAATGCGCTGGTAATTACTTACTAAAATTTCAAATATCTTCTTAACGACGGCAGGAGCACAAAATACGCCCTTTTTTAGGGAAAGTGTAGGCTTGAAGACATCCCCGCTGTCGAGGAGAATGAGCCAAAAAAGTGTCAAAGCAAGAGTACCTCATCTAAAAGAAACACGATCATTGCACAAATAAGGGATCTGAAATCTCATCTAGCTAGTGATTCTCTTGTCAAGTCTTTGCTAAGTGTTAATACTAGAGGAAGACTTGCAATTGGAGAGGGTGAAAAGGTTTCCATATTTGATGTTGGACAGCTGATTGGACAGGAAACTTTTGTGCCTGTGACAGCAGACAAGACCAATGTTAAGCCTCTCTCTAAGAATGTTGTTTGCTTTGAAGTTGTACATCTTATTTTTAACCCAGCTATGGAGAATTATCTTGTTGTGGCAGGATATGAGGAATGCCAGGTGCTCACATTGAATCCTCGTGGTGAAGTGACCGACCGTGTGCTGCTTGAGCTTTCTCTTCAAGGAGCTTATATCCGACGGGTGGATTGGGTTCCGGGATCTCAGGTTCAGCTAATGGTGGTCACCAACATGCTTGTAAAGATATACAACTTGTCCCAGGATAATACCAGTCCCATTCACTATTTTACGTTGTCTGATGATTATCTCATTGTTGATGCAACACTTGTTGTGGGTCATAAAGGACATAGTTTTCTTCTTACTCTTTCAGAACTTGGTTGTTTGTTTAGGCTCCAATTGTCGTTGGATAGTGATGTTGGGGCTAAACCTTTGAAACAAGTTATTCAGGTTTGAGTAAGGACATACAGTCAAAAGGCTTGTCTCTGTACTTTTCATCATCTTACAGATTACTTCTCATATCTTATCAAGATGGGACTACCTTGATTGGAAGGTTAGATGATAATGCATCGTCTCTTAGCGAGATATCTACTGTATATGAGGACGAGAAAGATGGTAAGCTTAGACCTGCTGGACTGTATCACTGGAAAGAGCTGGCTGGTAGTAGATTTTTTGTCTGTTCCTCAAGCGTAAAATCTAACGTTGTACTTATTGTATCAATGGGATTTTAGGACGTATTTGCACAAAACATGCATCATACCGCCTTGCCTTTGGTTGGCATAACTGCTTACAAGCCTTTATCCAAAGATAAATCCCACTATCTTGTTTTACATGATGATGGCAGTCTCCAGATATACTCACACATCCCTCTTGTGGGAGCAGATGGAGGAGGGACTGTGAGTTCTGGTCAAACAAAGAAATTGGGGTCTGATATTCTTTACAGTAAAGTTTATGATATAAATTCGGAGTTTCCTTTTGATTTCTTTGAGAAAACGGTTTGCATCACAGCTAACGGGAAGTTGAGTGGTGATGCCATCAGAAATAATGACTCTGAGGGAACTAAACAAAGTCTGGCATCTGATGATGGGTTTCTAGAGAGCCCCAACCCTGCAGGATTTAAGGTACTATTGCCTCTGTCTTATCTATTTTTGCTTTATTTGTTGGAGTAATGCTCCTTTTCCTCTAAACCAAATGAATTTTCATATGAAGAGTTCATTTCTTATCGTGTGCTGCTCACTTTCTTCTTTATAAACATAGTTACTTTGCTCAATTTCTTACAGTCTTTCTTTCTGTATTATTTGCTTGCTAGATGTCTCCACATTTGGGAAGAAGATTGACTTTTTGATTCTCACATACTTTAGTGAAAATCAAATAGACACATATATGCAACTCATTAAATAAAGTATCTCGCGTGGCACTAACTGCTGCGCTTTTCCTATTGTGTCGGATAGTTGTTTTGATCTTCTTGATTTTGGTTCACTAGTTTGAGCCACAAATACCGATTTATTTTTCCTGTATTTGGCAGGATCTCTTTTTACGCAATACATCGTAACCCTATCTCTAGTAACGTAACACAATGTTAATCTATTTTTTTGTCGTGTAACTATCATCCAATCAGTATTTCTTATGGCAGTTATACATAATATTATTGTTTGTTTTATTGTACTAAGTTCACGAGTTACGGATGCAAATAATTCCCATATCCACCAGATATTATTGTGAGGTGTGATATGTACCTTGGATATGTATATTATTGGTCGCGCAGCTGGGTTTACTGATGGATTTGAGCTACCTTCTTCGGTTGAGTGAATTGTTGAGTTTTCTGAAGCATTGCATATTTTCTCCGTTGATGAAGTGATTCAAAATGCATCACTGTAGGCTTGGAGCAAGACAAGGAGACGATAATGTAGTGAAAAGAAACAAAGCAAAAGTAGATTCTCGACCAAACAACAATTGAAGTTTTATAAAGTATAGCCTCTTAAAAAAATTAAGATGTGTAGTCCAAAGGTGCAATTTTTTCATCTCTTCTTTTAATGTATTTTTACAATTAATACACAAGTCTTATTAACATTTTTGCTTTTGTGTAGGTTGGACAATCGATATTGTTATAACCAATTTGATAGAATATTTGGGTCTAAAGATATTGTTATATCTACATTCATAGAAGTACCTACAGTTTTGTTTGTAGTTTTGTTTTTATATGTATAGAAGATATCGATCGATGTTGATTATAGTGTTTTTTCATAGTTGATTGTGATAATATGTGGTAAATCGGTTTAAAAAGATCTTCTTTAGATAATTGAATATTCTTTCAGTGTATGTGTACATCTATCTATTTTTTGGTTACTTGATGTAAATAGAGAGTTTGGGATTTTATTAAGTATTAGTTATTGAAGTTTTTCAAGTTATTAGTTATTTTCTACAAGGTTAAGTACTTATATGAGTTGTACTTGTAAGTCGATTGATTTATAGCTTAAATTGGTAAGAGCACTCATAGTTTGAGAAGATGATGGTTCGATCTATCTGGATCCGCTTAATTATTATAGCAGAAATTAAAGTATTACAAATTTTGGGTTGATTATTATTTTTGGCATAATATATTGCAAACTGCCTGTAAAATGGAAAATATTAATGCAGGGGATATATGATGGTGTTTACAAATGCTATTATAAGTAGACGATAATGTTTACTAAACGCTATTGAAAGAGTTTCAATAGCACAAAGTAAATACTATCTATTGTCGATTTGTAATAATAATCAGTAAATGTTATATTAAGTAAACAATAACAACCAGTAAACGTTGTTAAAAACATTTTTAATAGCATGCCGAAAAAAGCTATCGTTACCTTTCCATTGCGGTTCTTGACTACTATTATAAGCAAACAACAGCTTTCAACAACTGCTGTTAAAAAGTTTACAATAACATTCTTAAAATGTTATGCTTTCATAGTATGTGTAAAAATGCTATTGAAAAAAGGATAACAATGCATAATAAAGCAGACGAAAAATGCTATCGTAGCTTTTCATAGCGGTTATCGAATGCTATTATATGTATTTTTCTATTGTAGTGCATGGACAGAAATACCAAAGGGCGACTTCCAAACTCTAATCTGCTCCACCATTCGGTCAGACAAAATATCAACATACACCAAGTTCAAAAAAATAAAATAAAGCATCGTTTACACCACCATCACAAAAAGGGGTGGGAGAGTTTCTTACAAACATCTTACCAAGCCAACAACTTCACCAAGTCTTTTATAATACTCATAACAGCTTACATGACAGACTTACCTTGGCTCTCCTCAGAAATAGGAATTTAAGTAGTACCAAAAGTTTCCTTAATAGGTGTGACTTCCTCGTTCTCTACACTGGCCACCCTGACAACAGGAATCGGCTCCATCCCATCCGCTTCGACCACACCCTCGACACTCGAATTGGGTAGCTCTTTCGAAGGGTAGCATTCAAAGATGTCTGGATCATGACCTAACACATCTATGAACTGCTTCAAATACAAAGTCACATTGCACTCCTGGTCAAAGTTTGCCTGGAACTGCACGTAATTTTATCACCGCTTCACCTCTAATCTTGCCACCTTTGCCTCACACCGCTCGACCATAGCCAGGTTTTCCTTAGCTACATTAGATTGAACTTGAAATATCTCCCACTCTAGTTCGGCGACTCGGGTGTTTAGCGACATGATGGTTCCCTTCGCAAGCTCCTCCTCATGAACTGACTCTTTCAACTTCTCACCAGACACTTTCTGAGCCTTCTTAAAAGAGATCAGCCAAGCATGCATCTACACAATAACAAACACTTCGACCATTTAGAAATTTTATCCAATCCATAACACATTTTTTGGTTAACAATAACATATATTTGACGTCACACTATCTTTGCCTGATACCCTACTTCATACTTCATCTGGGTTCAAGGCACACAGATGCATCATCGAATCGCCCATAGCTCGAGCAAAATCCTCTTGTTCGGCAGCAAGTTGCTTGGCCTCAACTGAGTTCGATCCTTCTTCCATCTGATCATGTGACCTCTTTCGAGAAGTTGTCCCCATCACCTGAGCACTTGACCCATCACCTGTGCTTTTTCCCTTACCCTTTTACGCAGGTTACACTCCCTCCTGGAAATTTGAGCCTCGCCCCCTTGCCTCGGCTGTCGCCACTACTGCAACCCCACGACGTGTCCTCAGCGTGAAGTTAGACTTCAGCCTTGTCAAAGTGTTGCAATCCATTTTACTTACCGCATTGGGAAGGGCGGCCTTTTTTCTCCTCTTCGAAGGTCCAACTACGATCGAAGGTCCGTTGAGCGGCGTATCCATTTTTTTCTGCCTCTTCCTCGATATCTTTAGCCTTTGAAAGATTTTTCTTATTCACTCTTCACTCTCGTCAATTAGATTATCGATGTAATGCCGAGGGTTTTGCAGCACTCTTGTCACAAGATCTATAATAAACTTATATTAAAATTCAAGCAATGACCGAAGCAAAGCAATACAAAATACTCAAACATACACTTACTCGCATTGAACATCCTATGGGTCAGAGCAAGATCTACTTCACCATCTGCATATTTAAAAATTGCCCTTTACCACGACTAAGTCCTTATCCCACCCACGACCAGTCGAGCACAGGTCAAACAACCAAGGCTTCTCCGAATGACACTGAATGTGGTACATTCCCACCTTATTATTCCCCTTCCTCGAGTAGAATGACACCACATTGATGAACTCGATTACACGCCTCCCTTCACATACCAGATCTCTAATCAAGCCCTTGATAACCCTTATCATTTCATAGAAGTTCCCGTTCATCTAGCATGGCGCAACATCCCAAAAATTCAATACCTCCTTCACCAACCGTCGAAGGGGCAGCTGCATCCCCAGTCAAATTCACCCCCTAAAAGCCATCATCCCTTTACTAGGTATGTCCATAAAAGAAAATACCGACCCACATGGTACCAGAACAATTCCTTTCCCCACTAAATCATGCTTTAACATGAATCGACCAAGCCTAGCTTGCTCATGCGGCTAGACATCTCCCACGAAAGAGCTCTCGTCACCTGTCTCTTCGCTACTTCCTTTACTCTCGTCCTTCTCCTCCCAATCTCCATCCTCTCCTACATTCCCCGTACGATCGACCTCAACCTCCTCTTCCTCCTCTTCGTCACTCTCTCCAACTACCCGTTCTCTTCGTCGGCTTCGCCTCACCAAATTAATGTCGGGCACCATCACTGCCAGAGGTACATCAATTGCGATGTACAACTCTTTGACATTACTATCTCTCTTTCCTCGACCAGATGTGCTCAGTTCATTTATAGTGTCATCATCCTCATCCTCATCTATCAGCCTCATCCTCAAAGCCTTGCGGGCACGCATTATACCCTACAAAAGAAGAGGGAAGCAATTAGCTCGAGATATTCGAGTTCAAAATCTTTGAGTTCACATATTACTACTACCCCACTATCACTCGTCGAACATACTACAGTCCAAATAGTCTACTCCAAATCGACCACCGACTACTCTATTCCCACACCTACTTTCACCTCAAAGTCTAACCTCGGGGGATCTCTTAGTCCGAACTACCCTCCATATCACATCTACACCATTAATGGCACAACCCCTACTAGAAAATGAACCAACAACCATGGTCTATATTAGTTTTAGCCACAGTGACAACAGTAACTATATGTTATAAACCTAACCGTGGCCAAACCCCAAAATTCATGGCTAAAGACATATACCTATTTGTTTTTGGTGGCACTAATTTTGGTTTGTGGCCAAACCGTGGCGAATAACATTAAAAATGCGGGATCCCAAATTTGAGAAGTTCTATTTCCTTCGGGTTTTTTTTATGGAAAGTATTTCCCTCGACTCTCTTTTCCAACTTCACTTTAATAATTCTAGGGTTTTGAGCAGTAAATTTGTCTACAAAATCTTTGACCATATTTTTCTTTCTCCGAATCTCAAATCTCATGGAGGTAAATAAGTTTCAATTTCTTATTGATGGATGAGAGCCATAAGCTCTCAAAGCATATATAAGTCTGTTTCTCTAAATTGATTTGTTAAGGTAAACTCATAGGGTTTATTGAAGACTTGAATTTGCAAACCAAAATTGAATCCCTCGAGTTCTAGGTATTTATTCTTGATTTGGTTTTTTGTCACTATGGTTGTATGATTTTGCATTGGACGTTCCTTAATTCTATATCATGTTTCTCTAAATTTATTCCTGCTTATGTACTTGATTTTGGTGGTTATAGTAAGGGTTTTTATGATTTTGGTGGCTGTAGTTAGTGTTCCTTAATTCTGCATCCTGGATTTTATGATGTTGTTGTAAGCAAGTGTATCAAAACATCACAACATCACAACATCACCTGATACAGCTTGTTTCCCTTACTATAGGCAGTCGCAAAACCACGAATGCTAGAATGCTAGAATGCTTAACGTGCTTGATAAACTTTGGCATGGGTGTAAAGTCTAATGTGCTGGAACTTCTAAGTTATAAATTGCCATTCCCCACTGTATAGTAGTTTAGAAGGATTATATACAATTCAATGGATACAGAGCAACCCTCAGTTCCTAGCTATGAGTCCAATTAATATTAATCTACCACAAAATTCGTAGTAAATACTTCTGAATAATGTGAAAGGTAAATAAAGACGGGACTATGTACAGATAATTCTTGTTTGAAAGAGGCTATTTCTTCATAATACTTGTTTGAAGGAGGCTCTTTCTTAGAGACTATATAGGGAATGGTTGTTTGAAAGAGGTTCTATCAATGTAGAATAAATAATGTGGCAAAAAAGTTGGGTTTAAGCACCACTCTCATGGCAACTTCACATATGAAGAGCTTGGCGATCCTCAAAGAGCATATGCAGGTTAAAAATCTTATCATAGGTTTTGGCCCTCAAAGCTGTGCAATGGAGGATGTTGTTCCCTATTAATATTTCTAAGGTAATTTCTAAATTTCATAGTCACCAACTGAATTTAACGAAGTTAGAACTAATAGGCAATAGGCTTTGAATGTACACTGACTGATTCTAGCAAAGATGATAAGCTATATTGAAAACCCGACAAAGGGTATATTTTATGTCAAGTCGGTTTTTCATGATATTTGAGTGAAATATTCTAAATAGGTCTATGAAGGATCTTATGCAACTTTCTAGTCTCCTCAGTCCCTTAGTTAAGGACCTCTCAAAATTTTTTACTCTCATTTCTTTGTACAATATTTGGGTTACAAGGAATCTACTAGTGCCGCACACGTTGGGGCCAACCTAAGTATAGGTAGCTAAGCTAGCAGTAAGTGGCTTACCGAGGTTAGCCGAGGCAAGAGGTTAACAACATTATATACAACAATATTGGCGCCTTTTTTGGAGGGAGAAAAGTGGGATAATAAGCGACACTTACTGGAATTAGATGTTATAAGTTCGAATCCAACACCTATAAGGGATCTCAAACAACTCATAGCTATGAGAGTTATTTGGGTATGTTTTTAGCTAAGCTAGCTATTACTGGGGTATTTTAGTGTTTATAGTGTGTGTTGCAAGTCATTTTTGGTTTAATTAAAATCACAGCATTCTATAAATCACAACACATACAATAGTCTGGCTGCCCCTCTTGTGTGTATAGTGTTTATGTTAGTTCTTTTACTGCTAATGCTGGCTTGTTTCGAGTTTCTTTGTCTTTTCCCCTTCTTATCATGCACCTTTTTACTATTTCCCTTTCTTTCATAGAAGAAAACAAAGGCAAAAAAAACTCTTTTGTATTTTTGTTGCGCAATATATACTTTGAAAGCCCGTTCAATGGATAAGAGTTGGATAAACCTTCGACATCCTGACGCGGGATTTATAAAAGGCATGTACTGGAACCATTATTTGCATGGAAGCACCTTCATGATACTGGAACCATTATTTGTCCATGTAAGTGCTGCAGAAACAAAATGATTCCAATTTCTTATGACGATGTTCTTATACATTTAGTCAGAGATGGATTCACAGAAACCTATAAGGTTTGGTATGCACACGACAAAAAAGAAGTTCATGAGGATACTGAGCATGCAGAATTGTTCAAGCAACACCAAAACAAGATATTAATATAGGTAACCCAATACTTGCAGACAGTGGTGATATGGTAAATCCAATTTTTAAAGGTGGGGCGGCCAACGTATCGAGTGAATATCAAGAACCAAGTGAAGACGACTCTATTGCAGAGCTTAAGAAAAATATGTTAGAGGCCATAATAGCATTATATCCTGGATGTGAAGGTTTTACCATGTTAATTTTCGTCATAAAATTATACAAGCTGAAAGTTAAACACAATTGGTCTGCAACCAGTTTTACAGATCTCCTTAAGTTATTTTAAGAAGTACTACAAGCTAGAAACATAACCCCGACCAATAGTTATCATGCTAGTAAGATAATATCTCAAGTCGGTCTTTATTTTGAAAATATCGATGCTTGTCCTTATGATTATATTTTATGCTGGAGAGAAAATTCTTTGAAGACCAAATGTTTATGTGGTACCTCTAGATATAAAGAAGGCACAAAAGTTTCTTCTAAGGTACTACGGTATTTCCCAATAACACTGAGACTGTAAATGATGTATAAGTATGATTATTTTTTTTGGTTATAGTTTTATTTATTTAAAATTAATCAATTTGGTCTAATACTAAAATTGTAATACATGCAATTTGTGTCTCCCCCCCCTCTTTTGCAGTGTACCATGCGTGGCAAAAGACTTAACTTGGCATTCAACTGGAAGATTACCAGATGGAAAAATGCGACATCCGGTAGATTCTATAATATGGAAGGCCTTTGATAGAAAGTATGAAGATTTCTCTGCTAAATATCTAAATCTTCAATTAAGGCTAGCAACAGATGGAGTTTGTCTGTTTCGTATGTTCGGATCACCACATAGTTGTTGGCTCATCATGTGTGTGACATACAATCTCTTTCCAAATTTATGCATGAAACCACAGTTTATAATGTTTTTTTATTTATTGTTAAACATACATTAATAATTCAGAGGAGTTACAAAACTTGTCCCATCACACCTGAGCGGCTCCTGTAGCCACTCAGGTGGGGATCCAAACCAAGAAAAACATAAATTATCGCCTATCGGCCTACCAGCAATAACATGTGCAACATAGTTAACGCTCCGCGGCGCATAGTTAATACAAATATCCTCAAAAAATTTAAACAAAGAAAGAACATCTTGCAGAATCGCTTTAGAAACCTAGGAGATAGCAGTAACATCCGTCTGACAAAAAGAGGAGATTACCTCAGCATCCGTTTCCACTATCACCCGCAATAAACCCTACTCACGAGCCCAAGAAATACCACCCAGCACCGCTAATGCTCCCCCCTCTTCGCTGCTCGTAAATCTGCAGGATGATACTCGGGCTGCAACAAAGATATTATGAGCATTACGAGAAACAAAGCCAATGTGATTATAATATTTATCCTTACAATAAGAGGCGTCAACATTTATTTTGGCCCATCCTAAGTTCGGGGGAGTCCAGGAAACCTTGATATTCAACCGATCGAGACGAGAAAATGGTTCATCATATAACATTTTTTTTTTTTTTTGATAGCCGAGTCGGATCCAAACTAGTCGATTGAAATACCCAATCATACCGGGCCTTCCAAATAAACCAATAAAGGGAGCACACCACCCTAAACCAAACCTCCATGTCTAAAGGCCAAACCAAACGTGGTTCAAACAACATTGTGATCCACTCTAACGGAGAATTTTTTTCAAAATGGTGGATCATACCCCCCAGAGACGTGCCAAACCAAACCGCCCTCGTGAAGGGACACTTAAGAAGGATATGATTTAGAGTCTCCTCAGGGGTAGAGTAGAGAGGACAAGATATATCAGTTAAACCTAACCGCTCCCCAATCTTGGCCCGACAAGGAACCAGGTCCCGAAAATACTTCCAGGCAAATAATTAGGCCCGGGGTGTCGCCTTATTGTGCCAGATTTTCAACAGCAGAGAGGGAGGCCCCAACACCGCTTCAACCACGGTACCCACCAAGATCGCTCGATATGCAGATTTAATCAAAAATTTCCCATCCTTAGATGGGCACCATTTTAGGTCATTCGATTTACCCTCATGAGGGATAAAAACCTGAGATATCACATTGACCAACTCAACGTCACACCAAAGGCTTAACTCATCCCTGCGCCAAGTCCGCCCAATGGGGTCAATAAACTGGCTAACTCAAACAGGCCGATCCCCCAGACAGATATTCCCCCTAGGGGTAGGTTTCCAGCCAGGCATCGCCGTAATCCAAGAATCATTCCAAAAGCGAATCTGGGAACCCGTACAAACCTACCAGCAAGAATGAGAATTAATGATATCGATTGCAGAAAAAAATACTTCTCCAAGTCCAAGATACATCCGCTTTTGGGGGAGCCTGCAGAACACTAGACCTCGGGAAATATTTGGCCTTCAACACTCATCCCCAGAGGTCATCCGGCTTCTGATGAAGCCGCAAGACCAATTTGGACAAGTGTACCTTGCTTGTCGTCTCCACCTCTCTGATCCCTATACCCCCCCTTCCCTCTTCGGGCGACAAACCTCTTCCCACTTTTTAAGATACAAAGGTTTCCTCTCCTCTGCCCTTTTTCCCTACCAAAAATCCCGTTGAAGCCCATTAATGCTTTTGCACGTAGATTTGGGGAGTGCAAAACATGGCATTTGATACACCGGAATAGCCGAGGTCACCGATTTAATGAGGACAGTACGACCAGCCTGGGACAGGAGTTTACCTTTCCACGTTTGAAGGCGGCTAAAAATATGCTCAACAATCTCATGGAAAGTCTGTGCCTTTGACCGGGCAAAGAACAGGTTGGTCCCTAGGTATCGTTCGTCCGGGGGCATCACCTTTCACTTTAAGGAGACGGGCGATAAGGCGACCAAAATGGAGAGGCATGCTCTTACTGAAAAAGACTCCAGAATTGCTAAGATTCAGCTGCTGCCCAGAGGCTCTACAAAATCCATCAAGAGTTTCCTTAACTTCATTCTCTTCGTCCAGATCAGCCCGATAAAAAATGAGGCAGTCGTCCGTAAATAACAGGTGAGAGACTGGGGGAGCCTGGCGGGAAGCTTTAATACCATGGATCTTCCCCTTCACTTCTTTCCCCACCAGGGCTCAGGACAGACCCTCCATTAAGATTATTCAAAGAAAGGGGGATAGAGGATCCCCCTGTCTGAGTCCCCTAGTCGGAGTCAGAAAACCATGGGCTGGCCCATTAACTAAGACGGAATATCTGACCGTCGAAATATATTGTTCTATCCATTAACACCAAAGAGGGCTGAAACCTAGGGCTTTCAGCGTTTGGATAAGAGTGCTCCATTCAATCCGATCATAAGCTTTCGACATATCCAGCTTTATCCTCATCAGACCCGAGCGTCCTTGTTTGCTCTTCATCGTATGAATAATTTCATGGGCAACCAGGACGTTATCCGAGATTTGCCGCCCTCGCACAAAGGCTCCTTGGAAAGGGAAGATGATCTTGTCAAGAATAGGTTTTAGGCGAATGGAGAGGATCTTGTCAAATTGCAGAGACTAATTGGCCGAAAATCCATCGGATGCACTTTAAAATCATTCTTAGGGATCATCACCACATGGGTGACATTAATGAATTTTGGCATAAATCCAGAGGAAAAGAAATTGGTCACCAGATTACAAATATCAGGACCAACAACGTCCCACGCTTACTGAAAGAACAACGCCGGAAAACCATCAGGACACGACGCTTTTAGGGAGCCAATACTAATGTTGGGCTTACTAATACCCGGTCCTCAACAACCAGGAAATGACATCGATGTGTACCTGCAACCATTAGTAGCTGAATTAAAACAATTGTGGAAAGAATGGTCTATGACATATGATGCATTCACACGTAAAAAGTTTAACATGCGTGCAATATTGTTACGGACAATTCACGATTTTCTTGCATATGGAAATATCTCTTGTTGTAAGACAAAGGGAGGATTTGCCTGTCCATTAATGAGAATGATATGGGACTCGCAACAGAAGGACTCTATTCAACAAATGATGGTTTCCTTGCCTGGACCATCACAAAACTCCGGAAGAGTTGGGTCCAGTAAGGAGTACAATGTCGATATGATACCTAAGGTATTCAGAATTGTTTATTTGTGGCCTTAGTAAAGCTAATACTTATAACTTTTACTATTCAGTGGAGGCATTTTAGTGTTTTACCTCTACACATACATTAATCAAATTCATTATTTTTATTTTTTGGCAGTTCATGATGGCCAATGGTGCTCTGGTCTGACTTCTCATCCATACTGATGTTACTAAGTATCTCAACTTTAAGGCTGTCGACTATAGTTTTGTGTACAATATGTTTCTTTTCCTTGTTATATCTAAAACTGTGATATTTAAAGTTCTATCTAATTTTGTGGTTCGACGCCTTAGTTTCTTTTCCAGAACTGAACTTATTAAATATTTTCTTTTACAATTACCAGATTCACAAAGTGCCAGCTACTGATGTTGATGCACTGAAATCGCCGTTGATAAGATTGTTTGAAAAACATCGTGATCGGAAGTTCTTCATTTATGTGCAAGACTATGAAGACAATGACCCAAAATCTCAGGAAAGGCAAGACCTAACAAAAGTTGAAGCACGAGACGTAATTTCCTATGTATATCATATCATTTTTTTTAATTTTTATTTTCGTTTACGGTTTAATTGTTATTTGAAGAATACTTGGGTTATTTTTCAGTATGGTTGGTTAATATCATAATTTAAGCTATATCTATTTTATGTAGAAAATATGGTCTAAATGACAATACGGTTGACTTTATTGGTCATGCTTTGGCCCTCCATATTGATTATAGCTACTTGGATGAGCCTGCACTGGATTTTGTGAAGAGAATGAAGGTGAAAATCATGCTATACTTACTTAATTATGTAATTTTTATTATCAAGAGCTGGAAAATCACTTTTATATCTACTTTATGTATATGACCCTTCCGCTTAAACATTCTACTCAAATAAAATCTGTGTTCCTATGTACATTTACATGGACATTAAATTAGTTTTGTGTTTGTTTATCGTATGAAAATAAAATTGTTTTACTTATCTTTAGGGCAAATTATCCACTTTGATTGGTTAAGATGACCAACTTACAAGTAATTGATGCACATTATATTTTTATCACATGTAATGATATTGTATTCACTTTAAATTATATTAGTGGTACATTTTTAGGTATGAGAGAAGGTGAACTATCACTATTTCACTTTTATTTGTCTGTAATAGCTTATCCAGTTCTAACTTGAACACAGTTAGGATAAACAAAAGTTCTTGATTCTTTTCTTTATTATTTGACGTAAAAAGTAACTGCTATCAAAGTTTCTTGTGACTATATTCATGGTAAGTTTCTATATTAGTATTTTTTTTCCTTAGATCTTCTGACTCTACGAGCTCTTTTATATGAAAAGCTTTACTCTAAGCCTTTGGCACGCTTTTAAGGAGGTTCCCTTATATATATCCACTTTATGAATTGGATGAACTACCCCAAGTGTGTTCTAATCTTTAACTGCAGTTCAATTGGAGATTTTGAAGAAGACACACCTGGGGAACTTGATTTTGAAGAAGACCTCATTTAAAAAAAAACTGAGTGGGGGCAACTGCCCCCACAGGTCCTCATGTGGCTCCGCCTCTGCCTTGCACTATGGCTTGTTAAGCATGTAGGTGCCACCATAAACAAGCGGCTACAATTATTCAAGATAAACAAGCGGTTACAATTATTGAAGCATTAGAAAAGGGGAACTTGATAGTGGAAGGGGTCTAAATCAAGAGACATGCATTAGGCAGCCCGGTGATACACGTTGGGGATCCCACTATAATATTCTTTTGAGCTTGATTTTGATGTTTGGGCCTATTACTGATGTGATTTATGAGTTGATACATAAGTCAAATTCAGATAAAAGAGGCATTGCAACTGTTTTGTTGGACACAATGTGCTCATTTGAATTTGTCTTGATCTTATTTCTAATGAGGAAAATTTTGGGATATACTAATGATTTGTCCAAAGCATTACAAATGAAAGATCAAGACATTGTAAATGCGATGGACTTATTAAAATTGGCTAAGAAGCAATTGCAATTTTTGCGAGATAATGGGTGGGATTTTATTCACGAGGATGCCTCTAAGCATTGCTCAAAATATAATATCAGAATTCCAGTGATGGCGGATAGGTTCATAGCACCAGGTCGATCCCAAAGAAATGCAGAAGAAAATACAAATGAGCATTATTATCGCCTGTCATTGTTCAATTCATGTTTAAATCATCAACTTTCGGATCTTAACGATCGTTTTAACGAGGTAAATACCGAATTACTTGTTTGTATGGCTTGCTTGAATCCAAGTGATTTTTTTTCAACATATACAAGGAGAAGTTGATCCACCTTGCTCAGTTGTACGGGGATGATTTTTCTCCGTTGGACCTTATGAAACTTGATGATCAGCTTGATCTTTATATCTCTACAATACGATCTGATAGTGCATTTTCTGAAGTACATGACATTCAAGAGCTTGCTAAGGAGATGGTTAAGACAAAGAAAGATAAATCATACCCCTTTGTTTACTCGCTCATAACATTGGCATTAATACTTCCAGTTGCGACAGCTACAGCAGAGATGACATTTTCAGCTATGCATTTCATAAAGAACCGCTTACGTAATAGAATGACAGATGAGTTTGTAAATGATTGTTTGGTCACATATGTTGAGAATACCACTTTTGCTAGCGTCACTGATGAAGCAATCCTAAACCATTTCCAAAGTATGAAATCACGTCGAGGAAAAGTTTAATGATGTCACAATCGGGTATGTTTTCATATTTGTATCTTTTTATCATAATATCTATAAATGGCATATTTATTTGTTTTTTCTGAACTCTGAACTCCAATCTTAAGCTGCTAAACACAAACCATGAAAATGTCTTTTCTGGCCATTTCTGGACTGTTTTCTGTCCATTTCTGGACTGTTTTTTGGACTTTTCTGGACTGTTTTCAATGCATCCTGTGTATGTATCCATAGCTTTTATATCACCAAGATATGTATCCTTAGCTACTGTTTTGTGTAACTGTTTTCTGTTTTCTGATCATCGTTTGTATCCATCTGCGGATCTGCCCCATTTTTTCTAAGTTTGTTTTCAATGCATCCTAGTGTACCATGCATCTTCTTCCGCCCAAGATTCTCTGCCCCCCTGACCAATAATCTTGGCTCCGCTACTGGTGCAAGGTAAGTTTCTAGTAGTCAGGCGATCCTTGTCCCATCGTAAATCTAATGGTCTTTAAACAAAAATATTAAAAACTAATTTATATTTTGAAAACTAAATGACAACATGAGGTGTAGAAAAAATTAGTCTTTCATTCTTAATAAATTACATGGAAATTCTAGTTGGTTTAACTTCTGAAAACTGTAAATGCCAAACTCTTTGGTCTTTACAACTGTAGACATCGGGTGTTTGGCATTTGAGAACTATAGACATATTGGTTTGGCATTTGAAGCTCAAGGTTCAGCAAAGTTCTGTGGTAAACATCATTTCTATTGGTTTATGTCGTCTCGGGCTGTTTTGGACAAATTTCAATAAATTCGTTTCATTTTAAAAACTAGAGCTAGATCAATTTTGTTGTTGTTGATATGAAATTGGATCTGCAGCTTCTACTAATGCTATTTGGATGACAGGTAGAAAATGATGCTAGTGGAAAGGTCATTGGGGTCACATCTGAAGGGGAAACTACAAAAAAGTATTGTACTATCTTGAAGACATCACTCAATGGATATTACGTTGGCTACTCATGAGGAGTTGTTAATTTCAAAGACTTGTTCAATGACGGATGAATTCTGGGAAGCAAGGTTACATGTTGCTTTCTAGTTATTATTCTCTTCTATTAAATTGGGTGCTAGACATCCTGCTATATCTAAGCATGTCATTCTTCCTTGTTTAAAGATTATATCTCAGGCATGTACTCCTCCAAAATTTGACACACCAAATAATGATCAAGCTGCTTCTATCTTTAAGGCAAAGGATGATAATGGCATAAGAGTCCCATAAATACCAATGCTAGTGGAGGTAAGTCTGTATTGGGGTTATCAGAAAAGAAGAAGTGGGATGGTGTTCACAAGGCACAAGACATTCAACTAGTCAGCTATTCGGAATGGGAGAAGGGAACTCCATATCTTGATTTTGTTAGGAGGCGCTATAAAGTATCTCAGGCAATGAGAGTTGCTGGGCAAAGGTCTCGGTCTCAGAGATTTGAGTGTTTTGCTCTCAAGTTTGCTCTTAGATGGATACGTTGGGCTTGTAGTAGGGTGGCTAAGAGCAACCTGCCAGCATTTGAGCTGGGTTCTTGGATCTCAGAATTAGCATTAAGTACATGTTCACAGTCTATAACGTTAAAGTTGTGTACACTGATTAGCTTGCTTTGCACACAGAGTTCAGCCAGACAGTTAAGAATTTTAGCTTTACTTATGGTGTTGCTACCTACGTCTCTAACTGCTGGTGAAAGCACTGAAGAATATTTTGAGTTACTGATTAAAATGATAGACTTAGAAGATGCTCGTCTATTCTAATGATACACTTTCGTACATCTCACCTTTTTCTGTCATGCAGAAGGAGTAAAGCTTAAGCCAAAATTTGAGAGATCACATTCCAGTTGTTCAAAAACCTATGGCCACTCAGACTTGGAAAGTGCTATAAGCCATGAAGATGAAGCCCTTTTTGGAAACCTTTTTTCTGAAGCTGGTCGCACAGCTGGGTCTACTGATGGACTTGAGTTACCTTCTTCAGTTGTTGCTAATTTATGTGTCTTAAACTATTGCAATATGCCTATTAAAGCAGCAAGTGAATTGTTGAGTTTTCAAAAGCATTGCATATTTTCTCCGGAATGTCCATCTTCGATATATAAGGATGCTTGCGGAAAGGTTAGCGAGAGCCGTATCCATTTTCTGCTATCCATTCTTAATTGTCAAGCCTATTTATCTGAAGCTGAGAGTGGTGCTACATTATTACCATCACAAAGATTAGTCGGGCATATTAATTAGAACTGCTTGGAGCAATTATACAGGATTCTCTTGCAGCACACTTTCTCTAGTTCACTTGAAGAATTCATCCTTCATCAAATCTTTAGAGCTATTACATGAGAGAGTGTTTTATTTTCCTCAGGGACACATTGAAGAAGTAAGTTTATTAAGATTTTTGTGTGTTTTTGCATGATTACACTCCATTTGCTTTGAAAATGAGTTTGATTTTTCTTTTTGGCTTTATTTAAGAGTTTTTGAGGGTTTTGATTTGGAAAGTTTTAGTATTTCTATTTTTGGAATTTGTCAGTAAAGAATTTATGATTTGATACATTTTTATTTATTTTGAATTTGATTTTGATTATTGTGTGGTTTGATCCATGTTAAGGTATCAACTAATCAGGTTGCGGAGATGCAGATGTCAGTTTACCAGCTTTCGTCGAAGATTCTCTGTCGCGTAATTGACATACAGTTGAAGGTAGTATTTCGTTTCGTTAATTAGGTTTTATTTTAGGGTTATTTATCTATTGAACAGTTAGGGTTTTAGGTATTGATTTTGAAATTGGGTCATTATAGACTGAGGCAGACACGAATGAGGTATTTGCGCAAGTAACTTTGCTACATGAGTCAAATGTATGAATCTGTCTTCTTTGGGTGTTTATTGTTTTGGGTTTTGGGTTTCGAGTGATTGTAATGATGATTTATTGCTTTTGCTTTGGTTTTTCTTTACTAGTAAGATGAGAACTCGGTGGAGAAGGAGCCACCGCTTCCTTCCGCACAACGACCTCATGTTCATTCATTTTGTAAGATGCTTACAAACTTGGATACCAGTACTCATGGGGGATTCTCTGTGTTGAGACGTCATGCAGACGAATGTTTACCACCTCTGGTTAGTTTTCCTTTGTCTTGCTATTTGTGTCTGCCTTTTCAGATTCATTTATGTAATATTTTATTACTTTAATGGTGATGGTTCAATTTTTGTTTTGTTTTCATCATCATGCTTTGGAGGGGGTCTCAGGGAAAATGAGGGGGTTTTTATCAGCATGTCTATTCTGTTTTTGTTGTAAATGTAAACTGACGAGATGCTCCTATTGTACGTTGCCATCCGGCTCTTGTTGTACTCATCCATCCTGCTCTTGTTTTACATGGCCATCCTGCTCTTGTTGTACGAGGCTATCTTGCTCTAGTTGTAAATGTAGCAGCCATTACTGTAAATGGCCTTCTTACTCTTGTTCCAAATGCTTACGACCATTCAGCTGCCATTGTAGATCATAATCCTACTCATGCTCTAAATGTTTCAGGCCATCCTACCACTATTGTCACGGCCCAGCCCGGGACCGCCTCTACCGTTCCTGGAGTGCAGCGGAATAAGGGACCGTGCGGCGTACACGGACGCGTGGTCGGCGTGTACCAGCCATCTTCACGGGCGCGGCGCGCCAGTGGCATACAACCCACAGATGCTAAAGCGACATCCGGATAATCCTAGATACTCGTGAGGGGTCATCGAATATGTATTCGGTATAGGCAACAACGCTGAAGGATCCCTCAATAATCCCTACAGCGTAATCTCTCGCGACGCGCGCGAGGTACGAAAAGCACACCTGTCCTGTAGCGGATCAGGGTAGCTTAATATGCCAATTTCCTCATAAGGGACTCATATCTCAAGGGGCGGCGAAATTGGACTATTTATATTGTCCATTTGTAAGGGGCGGTGCGTCTCGGATAGCCCGCGGGGCATAGTGGCGCCATATGAAGCCCTCTTTGGAAAACCGGCCCACATTGCGAGGCAATGCCCCCTAGCCTTTCCTAGGCCCAGGAGAACTCATAACTATCCCTTGTAGATAGTCCATGAGCCGGGGTCCTTGATGACAAAGCATTAAAGCTCTTTTAGTCATGGGGAGGATCGGACCAAAGTTCCTCCTTAATATAGCTACTAAGTGAATAGTCAATTTCCAAAAGGAAACGTTAAAACATGAGACGAAGCGTACTGGACTTTTTTGCCCCCTTAACTGAATCCGATTGCGACGAAACTTGGCGTAGAGCTATATTAGGATATAAAGAACAAATACATTCGGACAGAACTTAAAACGCTCGGGTGGATTTGGCCGGCGTTCGGTAGGTCGTAACGCCCTCCCGCACTTATAATAATCTCGACGTCCTCGTTGAGAACCTTCTTCAACATGGCTTTGCAAGGGTTCAATCTTCTGCATCTTCCAAAAACCAACAACTCTCCCGTACTTAGTTCAGAGTACTAGATCTTCTTCTGTACTAGCGGGTACTGAGTCCAACTGCTAGTCTCGATGCTGACAAATGTGTCTTCAGAACTGAACCTTAACTTCGCCCTTTCCAATTGAAGTGTGTGGTGGCTGACCTTGATTCCAACTCTGGAGTCTGCCTTCTCGTCTGGATACTGTCTCTTGGTCTCAAACCTTCTGAAAAATGTATGGGCGGTGCACTCTAGTATCGTGCCCTCTGAAATGCGCTGCATCCTGCTGCAAGGCGCCTTCTCCCCTGACACTATATGGAATGTCGCTCTTCCCGACAAACCAAGGGCGTCTCCTTCGGACAGCTCGACGAGGATATCTACGATCCCGTCCCAAAAAGTGCGCTCACTTCCGAGTCACACAATGCCTTCGCTGCTCGAGAGTTCAATCTTCTGTGAATCTCGACTTCAAACTTCACTCTTCATCGGCGAGTGGTAAGGAGCAAGTCTTCTAAAACCCAGGGGTAACTCTCCCCAACTGCACGGAACATCTACCGCACAGTGAAATTGCATAACTTCCCTTCAATCAACTTTGCAAAGGTCTTCAAACCATGTCCGCCCTTCTTACGGACCATCTGAGACACAACATCAAGATGCGGCACTCTAACCTTACCAGTATAGAACTGAACTGGTACTCATTGTTCACTTGGGCGAGGGAGGGTAGCTCCTAGAAGGTAGCATACTCTCAACGAGGCGCGGGTACTCTGTTCCCTACCGCCAGCTAACCATCGAGGTCCGCCATAAAGACGTCCTGTGTGAACTTGCAAAGCCCATGAGACATCTATCTGTGCAGGCGCGTTTCTGCTCTACCACTTCGTAGTAGGCCATCATCTAACCCATGTAACGCTAGATGGCATCTGTACCTAACTTGGCTGCAGGAAGGGCGATCGCTACTCCGGCGTCCCCAAAGGTCTCTCCACTTCGGAGGACTCCAATCTACCTCACTCTCCAAGGAGAACTTCTCAATGCCTCTTCTCTGACGAGGACTTAACACTGGCATCTGTACTTTCCAAACTCTGGTGGTAATGGCCCATGCTAGAACCTGCGTACATCTGCGTCACAACTTACAGCTCTTCCCACACTCGATAAGCTCGACGTCCGCGTCGAGAACAAAGCTGTGACATATAACTGACGGACTACTGAAGTGTTTCTCCATCTCTACATCCCTACTCCAATTTGAGTACTTGGGGAACTTGGGAACAAGATACTGTCACTGTACCTGTCGCCCTGAGCTCGTTGGCTTGCCATGTCCAACTGCTATCAAACTCGCGGAGGCCAGCCTTCATACTGTCGCAATCATCTTTAAACTGAAGCGTAACCATTCTCTGTCTCTTGAACTAGCTTCAACAAACGCAGCCAACTCTGACCGGTCACTGAGATGTGGTCTTCTAAAGACACTCCATCGATACAAACAAAGAACGAGGTGCGGGTACTCTATCCCTACCGCCAACTACCAAGTGATAAGGAATTGGGAAACTAACATCCAATTCCGCTCAGGATCTTTCATCCTAGAGCAATCTTCCATCTGAGATCATGTCTGAGGTAACCCCACAACTGACTGAAGCTCAACTATGTTCTGCGACAACCACGTAACTTACTAACCTTCGGAAACGTGAGTCTTCATCCATCTGTGAGCTTAAAATGACCCAGAACCATCTTGTGGAACAACATGGATCAACACGGCTAGAGCACTCGAACGCCGACAAACTTGAAACTCTCTATGGAGCCAGAGAACAAACATCACTCGGCATCTTGCCTTCTTTGAGTGAGCAAAGCAGTGTCCTATGTAACTAGGGACCAACTGCAGACAAGCGACAACCCATCTTGGAGGTCGCAGTTCATGTCGCGTAACAACGAGAAACTCTGCCCTCGACGTCTACCTGACGATATCACTGTGTGCAAACTCGGGACCCAAACCATATCTTCATCTGTTACTTCACGCCGCTTCATCTTCGGCTCATGAAATTTACCTTCGGAACGTCTCTATGTCCAACTCAGGACAATCGCAACGAGTATCTCTCAGGATTCTTCAATCTTCTGTAGACCCTAAGGAATTCCAACCAAACCAAGCTTCGCGGCTTCCACACAAAAGTACTCTGTAACTGACACTGACCATATCAATCTCTGCTGAGGGGCATCGTCCTTGATCACAACTGTTACTAAACTTCGCAGCGCAGATACAAACCGAATGCAATTACAACCTGCTAGATCGTTCTATTACTATTCTTCATAGAGCATCAGCGACACTGACCAGCCTTCTAGAGACAACCAACGATATAGATCATCACGTCCAACTCAAGTATCAATCCTCCCCTTAGCGTTATTGTCCAAAGCACACTTAACATGAGCAATCTCGCGCTCAGATATAGAGCCTTTCTCTCGCGTCCAATATCAACTGACATGTAGGCAACTCACTTTACAAGCGTTCACAACGGTGCTTAGATCATCTATACGGAGCAACTACGGCTCTGAAGATCACAACTGACAAGTAGGTATCTCACATTTTCAACTTGGGAACCATCACAAAGATCTGCTCTAACAAGATCTGATAACTCAGCACAACTCTAGGCCGATTTTGAGAGACGTAAGCACAATCCATCTACGCTCTACCAACTCAAGAGCTAAGCTTTACCAAGCTATTCTTGCTCTGATACCATCTGTCAGAGTGAGAATATAGGCTCTGATCTACTCTGACAGGCGTAGGCACAATCCATCTACGCTTTGACAAACAAACACCCAAGAAGCCTTACTCGGATAAGCCTAGACCAAACAAGTCTAGCTCTGATACCATCTGTCACGGCCCAACCCGGGACTGCCTCTACCGTTCCCGGAGTGCAGTAGAATAAGGGACCGTGCGGCGTTCACGGACGCGCGGTCGGCGTGTACCAGCCATCTTCACGGGAGCGGCGCGCCAGTGGCATACAACCCACGGATGCTAAAGCGACATCCGGATAATCCTGGATACTCGTGAGGGGTCATCGAATATGTATTCGGTATAGGCAACAACGCTGAAGGTTCCCTCAATAATCCCTACAGCGTAATCTCTCGCGACGCGCGCGAGGTACGAAAAGCACACCTGTCTTGTAGCGGATCAGGGTAGCTCAATATGCCGGTTTCCTCATAAGGGACTCATATCTCAAGGGGCGACGAAGCTGAACTATTTATATTGTCCATCTGTAAGGGGTGGTGCATCTCGGATAGCCCGCGGGGAATAGCGGCGCCATATGAAACCCTCTTTGGAAAACCGGCTCGCATTGCGTGGCAATGTCCCCTAGCCTTTCCTAGGCATAAAAGAACTCATAACTATCCCTTGTAGATAGTCCATGATCCGGGGTCCTTGATGACCAAGCATTAAAGATTTTTTAGTCATGGGGAGGATCAGACCAAGGTTCCTCCTTAATATAGCTACTAAGTGAATAGTCAATTTTCAAAAGGAAACGTTAAAACATGAAACGAAGCGTACTAGACCTTTTCTCCCCCTTAACTGAATCCGATTGCAACGAAACTTGGCGTGGAGCTATATTAGGATATAAAGAACAAATACATTCGGACAAAACTCAAAACGCTCGGGTGGATTTGGCCAGCGTTCGGTAGGTCGTCACAACTATTGTACATGGCCATCCTACTCCTGTTGTAACTGCAGTTGGGCATCCTGTAAATGTTTCGAGTACTGTAACAGTTGTTGTTTTAGATCTTTCAAGTATGTTGCTTACTCTTTGTTATAAATCCCATCCCTCATATTTCTAAATTATCCAATGGCTAAAATAAGCATAATTTTAAACTATTACATGTTCTGGTTTCTAATATATATCCACTCATGACACATATATCATCCAATTCACACTTATTTATTTTGATCAATTTACAGATTTATGGGGGAAGGAGTAAGAGGCACTATCAAGATGGACACTAACCAACTACCACGACATAAGATGAAACATCGAACTAGTCCAACATGTTCACACCCTAGACGCTCCTATACGTTCTCAATTACCCTCCCCCTTGCGCATCTCTACTCACGTACGACTCGGGTCCCACCCTCAAATCGAGGTCCCTCTGGTCCACCTTGGTGCCAGGGGCACCCCCACAACCATACCCATTGGCTCGATCCAGCTTGGTGTCCCCATTACGGAGGATTCATCCGACTCTTCCCTTTGTACCTCTCAACACTCCCACGTCGTCCTGCTAAAGAGTGCCTCAGGGAATGCAGCACCGAACACACCCCTAATCCACGGCCTTACAACCCTGGCCCTCGAAGTTCTCCCCCTCGACCTGGTTATCTTACACAATAAGAACTTGACCAAATAATTTACGCCACCATTCGCATTAGTGCAACCCCACCCCAAACTTATGGAGTCGATTAAATAACCCCATTTCCCTGAAGCTCATCGCTGTCGAGGTACCTCCGAATTTCCATACCCCAAAAATCTGCAAATACCGCATACCGACCTACAATCTTATGTCCTCGAGTTCCAAAATTCTTTAAGCCTGTATTCCACAGCCGACCACATCTTGTGTCGAATGTAGTCTCACTGATAGCCCCCTCAAATGGTACCACAACCTCCTTAATGGCTCCATCCGAAGTTTTAAAAAACTTTTGAACCTTTTCATCTCCTAGTTCATCTTCAATAAAGATCGTGAGGTCTGGGTTGATGCCCTTTTCAACTTTGATAAATCACCCACTGAAATGCTTGAAAACTTCACAATGTGTTTCCTCGACGAATCGCGGAAGGTTGAAAACCTTGATTGCGCGAACGTCGTCCTTGCCTACTCCAACGCCCTGCCTGACCACAGCTGCGTTAATGAGTGCATCATACTTTAAAAGCCACGAACCCTCGATGAGATGCTATCCAAGGTCAACGGATACATTGGCCTTGAACGTCTCCGTGAATCTAATCACCAGGGATACGCCTCGACCACCAACCCCAAAAGACCTCGACCATTGAATACACCCAAGGTCGCTCTCGTTTCTCAAGAGAATGACAGCCGCAAGCGCCCCCACTTCGATTCTTAATCTTTCGAACCCCGCAAAAAATATCCCATGTCCATTCTACCCAAACTTACTGCTCCCATCAGTACCCTTTTTACACTCATCCAGGCTGATCCAATCTGGCACACCCTTTTCCCATCGAGGTCTGAAAGGATGAGCCCTACTGCCAAAACCACAAATGCAGTTGCCACCCTACAAATAAATGCTATGCTCTAGAGCGATCGCTAGAAATTATTCTTAAAGCTGGGTCGTCTACAACAATATGTTGCCGATCTCTCTGGCTATCTCGATGGGTCATACCACAAGCCCCAACCCCTTCCAAATACTAACCCAGCCGAGGTACATACTTTTTAATTCAACCTCATCAAAGTTTATAACATCGGTAGTGGCCACACTCGGAGAAAGTACAAATGAGTTGACGAGTGTTATAAGCTGACTTATCAACAAAAATTGCCCATCCTCTTACTCGAATCTAGTCAACGACCTCGACTTGAAGGCATATTCTTCATCGATTGTGATACCAGTCACGCCTGTTTTCCCTACTCCGATCCTTTGGTCATTATGATCAAGGTCGTGTATCTCGTCTTACACATGATGCTCATCGATACGGGCAGCGCGACCGACGTGCTCTTCCTCTAGGTCGTCCTCACCATACAAAAAATTAACCTTATTACACCAACCAACGTAGAACTCAAAGGTTTCAGCAACACTACCGAGGTCATCGCTGTTTGCCTTAGCTTCCCTGTCACCACCGGTCTAGTTACCCTCTAAACCTGTTTCCTAGTCATCGACAAGAAATCTGAATATCTGGGCATTCTAGAGCATGATTGGCTCCATTACATGAAAACCATACCTTCTACCTACTATCAGATACTGCGTTTCACTACCCCGTGTGGAACGTGAACCATGAAAGGTTTCTAACGCTTAGCCCGCTCATGTGATCACCCCAAAATTAACCTTACCAAGAAACTGGTAAAACCATAGCAATCACTGCATCTCTCTCTCCCTACCACCTCGATTCCTTATACCATACCTGTCAAACCTACTATTTACATCGAACTTGATGGCCCAGGTCGGGGTACATTCATTGACAGTTTTTTGGATGCCGCCAAAAGCCACAAACTCAAAATGTTCCTTCGAGCAAATTAAAATGTCTTTGCTTAGACGTTTCATGAAATGCCCAGCGTCGACTCCACCCTAGCCTGCCATTGACTTGACCTCATTCCTAAATCCATAGTTATAAATCAGAAGAAACATACTTAGACACCGAGGATCGGCGAAGCAGTGAACCTCGAGGTCAAAAAACTCCTAGCCGCTGGGTTTATCAGAGAAGTCATGTTCGCCGATTACTTCTCGAATATTGTTTCTTCTGCCATTGACTTGACCTCATTCCTAAATCCATAGTTATAAATCAGAAGAAACATACTTAGACACCGAGGATCGGCGAAGCAGTGAACCTCGAGGTCAAAAAACTCCTAGCCGCTGGGTTTATCAGAGAAGTCATGTTCGCCGATTGGATCTCGAATATTGTTGCTGTCCCCAAGAAGAATGACAGGATTCGAATCTACGCTGACTTTACGGATCATTACAAACATACACAGAAGGACAGTTTTCCTCTCCCGATCATTTCAGTACTTTTGGACGAGACAGCCGGTCATAAGCGCTTATCTATGATGGACGCGTGTTCGGGATACAACCAGGTACCCCTTATCCCTGAAGATCAACTTATAAATTTGTTTATCACAAAACAAGGACTTTATTGCTTTAATGTGATTCCCTTCGGCCTCAAGAATGCGGGTGCCACTTACCAACGCCTTGTTTCCACTATGTTCAAACCTTTGCTTGGCAAGTCGGTTAAAGCTTATATCGACGACATGTTATGTAAGAGTCTCCACAAACATACCCACATACGAGACCTGACTAAAGTCTTCTCGATACTTTGATCATACAATATAAAATTAAACACCGACAAGTGCCAATTTGGCATATCCTCCGGAAAGTTCTTAGGCCACCTCACTAGCAAACGAGGCATCAAAATTGAACCTACCCAAATTCGAGTGCTCGTCGATATGACCTCTCCCTAAACCAGGAAAGATGTCTAAAAGGTCACTGGTAAAATAGCTGCCCTAAGTCGCTTTATCTCTAAATACTCTAACCATTGCGCTTGGCTATTCTCCCTCTTGCACGACCAAGGTGTCGATAAAGCCAAAAAGAGAAACCCAAAAATTAATTGGACACCCGAATGCGAGCAATTTTTTCTCGAACTCAAAACTTACCTTGGCCAACCACCTGTCATGAGTACCCCGGTAGAAGGCGAAGTGCTTACCTTATATCTTGTATTCACCGAGACTTTTATTAGCTCGGTCCTTATTCGAATCGAAACCGATATCAAGAAACCCGTCTATTTTATCAACAAGACCCTGACCCCAGCTGAAACACGATATACCAAACTCGAACAACTATTCTTTACTCTTATCTACACTTCTTGAAAGCTCAAACCATACTTCTAAGCGTACCATATATGCGTTATCACCAGTTACCCTTTTGAGAAATCCTTAGTAAGAAAGATACGTCCAGACGAGTATAACAATAGTCCGTCTACCTTGGTAAACATGATATCACTTTCGAAAAACAAGTTTTTCAAAAGGGACAGGAGTCGCTGATTTCCTTGCCAGCTTCCCGGTCGAAGACATCGACTGGGAAGAACACGAAGATGATTTACCTGAAGATTAAGCCAAATAGGCTGACCCTTAGAAACCCAACACGGGCTAGCGTCTCTTTACAAATGGATTTGCAAGACCAAACGGTTCTGGGATACATATCGTCTTGGTCACCCCGTCAAATGACCGAATTGAAAAGGCCATCAAATTAAATTTCGAATGTACCAACAATGAGGCCGAATATGAAGTTTTGATACATGCTCTCGATCTCGCCCTCAAACTTGGTATCCCCAAACTAGCAGTATTTACTGATTCCCAGCTTTTTCAGCGATAGTATACCGACAAAAACCAAGCAAACAGTCGCATGACTGAGTATGCAGCCCTCGTCTGCCAACGCATGGACCGTTTCCCAGAAAAGTCATTGATTACACATTACCCTCAAAGTAAAAATAGACATGCCAACGCCCTCGCTTATATCGCTGCCATGCTAGGCCAATCCGAATCTCAAACCCTGAGCATCGAAGTACTCGAACGCCCAAGTATCGATCAGATGGAGGTCAACTCCATAAATACTGGGGCGAGAGTCTCGATCGGGTCGATTGGCGAACACCTTTCCGAGAATTTTTCAACAGTTCCATTTTATCGGACGACCCAAAAGCCAATTGTTCATTACTGGAAAACTGTCGATGGTATACCATTCTTAGAGGCGGTCTACACCACAAATCCCAGAACGACGTACACCTCCGTTGTATTTCCCAATGCAAAGCCGCCACCATACTTTCTGAACTCTACGAAGGCAATTATTATTCTCACACCGCTGGTCGATCCATGGCTCTTCGAGCAATAACCCAGGGTTTATTCTGGCCCAATATGAAGAAACAAGCCGAAGAATATGTAAAGCACTGTGAAAAATGCCAACGTTACGCCCATGATATTCGAAGCCCTTTATAAGATCTCCATTGTTGCCAAGTTGCCTGGCCATTTAAGCAATGGGCCATTGATCTCGTGGGTCCTTTCCTCAAAGCTTTGGGCAGCAGAGAACACATTTTAGTCAACATAAATTATTTCACCAAATGGGTCGAAGCCGTGCCTTTATGTCGAACCAGGGAAGAAGAAGTCACCAAGTTCCTCTTGGAGAATATTATCACATGTTTCGGCTGCCCACATATGATTCGATGGGACAACAGTTCATAGTTTGAAGGGAACAAAGTTTGCAATTTCCTCAAAAAATACAACATTATCCTCTCCCCCTCTACCCCTTATTACCCACAGGGAAATGGTCAGGTTGAAGCAGTCAATAAAACTATAGTCGATGGTCTTAAAAAATGCGTTGACGAAAAGAAGGGCCGGTGGGTTCAAGAATTACAATATGTACTCTAGGCTTATCATACCACACCAAGAAAGGTGATTGGCTTTACTCCTTTCCTCCCGGCCTATGGTGCAGAAGCTGTGTTGCCCACTCAGTTTGAGGTGCCCACGCGCGACCCTTACCTTTTCGATGAAGATAATGAGTTTGAACTTGGATGAAATATGTAATGGATCGATAAAACTAGAGATCGAGCTATAGCCAACCTTGGACGCTATCAGATCTTTCTTCAGAAGTCATACAATAAGAGGGTTCGACCAAGAAGCTTCGATATTGGAGAATTGGTACTTCAACGAGTCACACCTTCTTCAAAACCTCGCAATGTCGGTAAATTAGCCAAATCCTCAGAAGGACCTTATGTCGTGTATGATAAAACCGACAAAGGATCATATTATCTGATGATAGAAGCTGATAATCCCCTACCCAATTCTTGGAACACAATACAGTTAGTGTCCTATAGCAGGCCGCAACCACCAATCTTTAAAACTGATGTAACCCCAATATATAATCAATAAACATATTTTTCTCCTCTGAGCTTTATCTTATATCTCCAGTGAACTTCTTGAGTTTGTCAAACCTAAGTATCATGTCTACCCGACTAATACTTGGGGGCGACCTCGAAGCTTTTCAAGGTTCTAATTCGAGCACCCCCGAGTGGCAAGAATGGTCAATAGATCGGACACTCGGGGATGCATTGGGGCAGACGGCATTATTCTTTGTTTAGGATCAAACCCACGGATAGATATACCAGGGGGCGACCTTCAAAGTCCAGTAAACTTCTTAAGTTGGTCAAGCCAAAGTATTATGTCGACCCTTCGACCCGACTCATACTTGGGGGTAACATTGAAAATTTTCAAGGTTTTAATTCGAGAACCCCCGAGTGACATGAATGATCAATAGACCAGACACTCTGGGATGCATTGGGGCTGACCACATTATGCTTCATTTAGGTTCAAACCTGCGGATATAAATACCCGGGGGCTACCTTCGAAGTCAGTGAACTTCTTAAGTTGGTCAAACCTACGTATCATGTCAGCCCTTCGACCCGACTGATACTTGGGGGTGACCTCAAAGTTTTTCCAGGTTCCAATTCGAGTATTCACCCAACAGTTTTCAACATTCTCCAACCTACATATCAAACATTCTAGCAAATTCATTCGAATACACAGATATACCAGTACATATCAAATTGATGAAAGCCAGATATCAAGCACAGTCTTAACATACATTACAGCCCAAAATAGTTTATTGCAGACAACAAAGGCCCAACAAGTTTTCCTCTTAAGACAAACAACTTACACAGGGTCACCCGCATTCTCTGCAGGTACGACCATATCTTTCACACCAAGGTTCTATTCTATATTATCGCCCCCAACACCTTCACCCACAGAGGCCACTCTCGCACTTTCACCCATAGGGGCCACTACAATATCTTCACCTATAATATCCACTTCCATCCCATTCGCATTTGCCACATCTTTGACAGAGGGCTCCTCCAATAGAGGATAGAGTTTGAGGGTCTCTATATCATATCCCAACCCATCCACAAATGTCTTCAGGATTGTGGTCACCTCACACTCTTGGTCATATTTCGCCTATAAACGTGCATGATTGCTTTGCAATTTCTCATCTTGGCTCGTTACCTTCGCCTCAATCACTGCTACCTTCGCGTCACAACTCGCGACCACCGCCTAGTTCTTCCTTGCCACCTCAGATCAAATGTACAGTTGTTCTCGCTCCATCTTTTGGATGTGGGTCTCCAAAGACAGGATGGTCCCCTTCGTCAGTTCACCTTCGTCTTTCGTCTCTTTTAGCCTCTCACTCGTCGCCTTTTGCATCCTAGTAAAGAAAATCATCCAAGCATGCATCTACATGAATCATCAATACCCCGACTACTTAGTCATCTTCGAAATATATATTTACTGTTAACCTACAAAACAAAATTACCTGACACTAAACCAGATTAGCACGTCGCCCTGTATCCTTTGGGTTCGTGGTACAAATATTTATCATCGACTCTACTATTACTTGAACATTCTCCTCTTGTTTGGCGGAGAGCTACCTAGCTTCGGCCGGTTCATCTCCTTCGGCCATCTGCTCATGAATCCTCTTTCGGCTAGTGGTTTTTGATAAGTTGGGCTGTCGAAACTTTGCCAATGGCTTTGTCCTTTGCCGTTTCTTGTCTGTACGGCCACTTCGGAACAGTCTCGGCATGGTTGAACGAGTGTAATATGGGTACTCCTCGACGAGCTCTTGGTATGAACTAACTATGCATCAGATTATTGTAATCCATCTCGCTGCCTCTACAGAGGTACATGTGCTTCTTCCTCATCCCTCGATGGTCCGAGGTGCAACGTCATTCCCATCACAATGTAATCTCTTCTTTGTATCATTGATCTTATTGCCCAGCGTTCCGAAAGGTTTATTCACAGTCGTTCACTCTCGTGATGAGATCGTCGATAGAGGTCCCGGAGCTTTAGCCCGTTATTAGTGGGTTCTGCATCATGCAACAATGATTCAAAAGTCATACTTCTAGCAAACCAATAAAGCACAATATACTCGATTATCAACGTAACCGATTTGAAGTAGCCTATTCCTTCAACCCTAATTCTAGTTTCCCACGGCATTCTCATAATTCCCTTCACACTATCACCAATCTTTTATCGCACCGATGCCCATTCAACATAAGTCCGAATAGCCAAGGTTTATCGCGGTGGCATTTGGATGTTGTATGTCCGACCTTCTTATTTGCCTCTTCGAATAAACATCACTACGTCGAACCCTCAATAGGTAAAAATCCCCTCGCTTCTTTAGCGCCACATTAGCTTCTTAATCCCCTTCATCATCTCATAAAAATTACCGCTCATTTGACATGGGCCACATCCCAGAGTTTAACACCTGGCTTCCCACTTTCCGCACGGTAGCTGCATCCCTAAATTAATCTGCCCCCCAATGCCATACTCCCCTCCTGCGGCGAATCCATAATAACTACTCAGCCCTTAACGACCCATATAACCTCCCTCTTCTCCAACCCGTGTTTTTCCTAAATCGGCCCAGCCGTGTACCTATTCCTGAAGGAGGGCTTCCCACATTTGTCCCTTCAATATTTGTCTCTTGGCTACTAATCATTTTCCTTTTTCTTCCCCTTTTCCTCTCTCCCCAGAGTTCACCCCAACTCCTCACCCATTTTTCTCCTCCTCGTGCCTCTTCTTCGTCACTCTCCTCGACTATAGAGCCTTACGTCTGCTCCTCTGTCGATGTCCCACCTCGTTCTCCTATAGCCAGCAGTGCGTCCTCTACAAGTTCAACTCTTCACGTCCACTGCTTTCCTCCCCTAACCGATGTCTTACTCATTCACTTCATTCCGTCATCCTCATCTATCACCTCATCCTTGAAAGCGTCGATGGGTACATGCTGTTATACCCACCATATGAAGCTGAATTGGCATTGCTCAATATATTCGAGTATCAAGTTTTTGGTTTCCTACTGAACTATTACCTACCCACACACAATCATCGACAGTCCCACGCCAAATACTCGAGGAACTACCTCATCTACTCCCCAAATCAGGTTATTCAACATTTATGCTTCGCTAGGCTTCCCAGCCTTTCCATTACGCCCTCCTCTATTACGCCATACCTGGCATCTTAGCCAACACT